>OW029914.1:26369091-27763182 GCA_932305915.1 Agriopis marginaria | reverse complement strand
TATTTCTACAATATATCCATTGAATATTTTCAATAGATACAACTGCTTTGTTACCGACTACAATAACATCGGTGCTTTTACAATGGTTCGATTGTACGTCACAGATACTCTGAAAATACAAAGAAAAATATATTTTAGTAGAAAGAAAATAAAACATATTTTCCTTTGACGATAAATTGCTGAAGAGTTTACATAAAAGCATTCTATGTACATTGGAAGTACTATATGAATCCGAATTGCGGAAGGTTTGATATTAAAATTTGTTTAAAATTAGCGTCGTAGCAAACACAACTAAAACGCGTAGAGGGTCTACGAAATGTCTACGCCGTAGATAGTTGATGTTACATTAGCTGTATAATATTCCCCTGTTATACCTGCCTTATTACAGGAAAAAAAAATTTTTTTTCGGGATAAATGTATCTACCCTGTTATAATAATAATCCAGGATTATAAACTACATCCATACCAAATATTATTATTAAATTCATTTGCCTATATCGTTTTTTTGAAGGAAAAAAAAAACACATTTACAGAAAAAAAATTAGTTTTTTTTTTTCGTAAATCAGGCTTATTGCTAGTCGAACTAACCGGCAGACGGCTTTGCCACCCTTTGTTTCATCATCATAATCAGCCTATCATGGACATTGTCTGGGACACAGAAAAATTAGAACGGCTGTCAAGGCATTTTTGTAAGAAATTTGCTGTAGCCAGTTGCACCCATATAAACGAAACGTCAGTCAAACGAAATCAGTAAGCAACTGTGATGCGGAGTTCGACGCATTGATCTAAATAAGAATGTTCAATCAAGGTTCACTCATGATGCCTGGTAACAGATTTTCCTTCTCATTTCTGTTCTATTTGCTTCTCTTTTCTATGGTCTGGGACACAGGCCATCTCTCAGAGATAGAGGATGGGCCGTAATCTACCATGCTGGCCCAGTTTGTTTGTATGTATGTGGCTGCCCAGCCGAGTTGGATTCGCCGATTGACCTCCTATAGATTGTTTTAGCACTATAGTGAAAAACCGTTTAATTTTATTCTATTCTATTCAACGCTCAGCAGTGACCAAATGAACTGAGGAAGGCAATGACCTCCATTAGCCTTATTACCACCGTTATGTGTAACCTTATATAAGCAGTGCGATCAAACGCAGACTCGTAGCAAAAGTGAGGCGTTAGTATTAGCATAGTCTGGTCTAGCCTTAATTGGATCGCGTAGGATAGTGATACACTGGAGACAGGGGCTTAGAGCTCCAGTGCTTGATTCAGGGTTGTCCCGGTTAAAAACACAGTAGCTTGCACAATTATAGAGTCTCACTGATCCGGCTTTTCAGTATCTCGGCAATTCCAGTAGTCCGGCACTCTACAATCTACATCCACGGCCCTTTCCGCCCTTGCTTTCCCATTTCCTCAGCCACATTCTTCTGCCGACATTCTTTCCTCCCCCAGATAATGGTATAATAATATACTTCGCCAGGTATAATCCTCCGAGGAATAATTTGACGTGGGCGTCCCGCAATGATGTCATGATGTCAATTTACAACAGGTTCGAGAGAGATGACGATACACCACGAAACAGCTGATTGGATAAAGTGGCAACTGGACAGTGACGTAATTCTGGGACAACTGCCAGAGTAGAAGACCTTGTTTTCTTTGATCATGCCCCAGATTACATAAGTAAGATAATTGTCATAAAGAAATTTGTAATAATATGTAAATACTTACATAATTTAGACAGCCCGTTGGTCTAGTTGGTAGCGAGCCAGCCTTCTGTGCTTGGGGGCGTGGGTTCGATTCCCACCTACGACAAACATTTATGACATGAATATTTGTGATTGTTCTATACCTGGGTGTTAATATTTATCTAAGTATGTAATTGAAAATATATAATTATGTATGTATATCAGTCTCTGGCAGCCATATTTTCAGACATTTCAGCATTCTTTAAGACTAGTGAACAGAAAATATTTTTTTGGCACTTAACTTATTCTGCAAAAAAGCTAAAATTATCCGTTCTTATGATAAAAGGCTAGCTCATTTTAAGACACAAATGTTGGCAGATTGTCGAATTAAATTAGTTTTTTTTTTATAAATTACTAGCACGGGTATAGTTATATAGCCTATATTAATCAGTAATAACGTAACATTCAAAAGGTGAAAGAATTTTTAAAATCGATCCTGTACTTTTTGAGCCAATTCGTTACAAACATACTTATATACAAATCTTTCCTCTTTATAATATTATTATTATATATATTATATATTACACTAGAAGGCGCCCGCTATATATCCCGGCTTCGCACGGGCGAAACCGGGATATATAGCCTATGTCAACCGGGGATAGTGCAGCATCCCAACAGTGAAAGAATTTTTCTAATCGGTTCAGTAGTTTCGGAGCCTATTCAATGCAAACAAACAAACAATCAAATCTTTCCTCTTTATAATATTAGTATAGATTATACATTACTATAAATAAATTATAAATTACTACACAATTGTATCGACTGTCCAAATCTTTTAACCAAATTTAAATTTAGAGTACCATATAAATATCCGCGTAAGGCCATAACTCCGTTTGCTCCTATATACCGCAAAACAGTGTTGGGGGCCAACTGGCCAGTCCCAAGTCCAGTGTATTGTCACAAAATTTATTAATTCGCAATGTACCTACATGTAAAATTTGTTTGAAATGTAGTATCCAAACACCATAAAATACCAGTACATTTTCACACCACAGGAACACAAAACCAAAATTCCCGCGCGGCAACCCTAAAGAACAACCTACCGTCTCACACGGCGCATTAATTTGCATTATACTCTCTACACTGCATAACCCTATAAAATTCGCGTAATGGACAAGCTTATGTGCCATAAAGCGCTATTTCGCATGAATTCGGCGCAGCCTCGCGGTGTTCAATTTGATGAAACAATTAGATGATACGCAAGGGATTCTCGCCTTTATGGCTGTGGGAAATTGTTCGTACATTCTTGGGAATCAGGAGTTATCGCTGCTTTTGTGGAGGGATTTCTTGATACTTTTGTTGTGAGATTTTGTCTATACCTATCATATGAATATAATGTGCGATTATACGAATTGCTATGTGGTTAGACTTAGAGGAAGAATTTTTTTATTATTTATTTGCATGCAGCTCATCTTACTTTGTCGTAGCCTTTGTCAATTACTTAAGGGCAATACAATTACGACCGCAAACCGTATCTGGGCGCGATAAGATTCACGTACGCGTGATTTTTCACCTGAGCGGATTAGGTGCCGCAATAGCTGTTGTCCGTAAGGCCCCAGGTCTTACTACATACGCAAGGTAACTAACTGCAAAGAGAACATAACTGCTAACACTGAAGAGGTGGGACTTCCGTAGAGAAAAATATTTATGAAACAGGTGTCGCACCCGTTTCATAAATATTTTTCATCTATGTAATTAAGTGTCTAAATATTAAGTAAGTCTAGTAAATTTAAGTGAGACGCCTATATAGACAAGCATATACGTCAGAGTAGTGTAAAAAAACGTAGAATTTTGATTCCGAACCCGTTTTATATATTCAAGAATTTGTATTGAAGTTGCGCAAGACTGGGAAATTAGGCGAAAGGCATACATTACTTTGTCTCGAATAATGTGTACATGTAATTTTTTTTTAAATCCTATGGACAATTTTTTTTTTATAAATATGATTTACGGAAACACAATATCACAATATCGTCGGTCCTGTACTTCTACAAAATACAAAAACTGGGTAACAATGTAACTATGTGGTGTCTTCTTGTAATTTTTTTTTGTATTCTAGGAGATGACTGTCCCCGTACAACAAAAAAAATTAAACGTATTTTTGAATTTCTTCTAAGACAACATCGCGTGATGTCGATCAGCTTTTTGCACAACTTTTTTGTACTTTAGTAGTTAACAATTTATGTGGGGGTGGACTCTTCATTGCACGAGCTCAACTCGCACCTGGCCGGACTCTCACAATATCGTCGGTCCATGTAGTGGGAGGTCTACCTACGCTGTGTCTTCCGGTTCAGCAGTGCATCACTAAACTTGAATTTAATAATATTTTTATAAAACACTCCACACTATTTTTTTTTCCTAAATGTTAATAAACATCTCTCGATTAAAAGATAACACATGTAGAAATGAACAAAGCGCTTGTCCGAGAGAATGCCATTTCACAGTCGACTTGCATCGCTAATTAGGAAGCTTTGTGGAGTTTTAATTCAAATTTCTACAGGCTTTGAACTGCCAGTGTCGCAATTAAGAACCCTTTTAGTGAGAATTTATTAAATAGAACATTATTAGAGTAGAATCTTGTTAAGTTTTATGGAAGACAAATATAACAATGGCAAACGACGGGATTCGAACCTGCAAATAGCAATCAAATTTCTGGCTCAACGTACACTGGGTACGCTGGCTTAAGCTTGGCTCGAGCCTTTGGATTGTATACAGCTACAGTAGTAGTTATAGGTGGTTACATATTTAAGCCGTTTGGAGTCAAGACATTAAGGCCAGCGGAGGCCGAGCTCGCCTCATTTCAAAAATCTTCAGACTGCTTAATGGAATCACATCACATCAGCAGCCATTAAACGTCCACTGCTAGACAAAGGCCTCCCTCTTAGAGAGGGGCGTTGCCATAATCCCCACGCTTGGCAGGCGGCTTGAGGATCGCAGTACGGTCACCGTGTACTAATAGGACGCTGCTGCCCATCCTTCGGTGGTTCTGGTCGTAGTTTTAGGACATACCCGGGTCCAGCTTAATGCAATGCTTGACCAAAATACTGGCGTGTTTCCGGCTCAGTTAATAAACATTGCCATTCAGCGTGGTAATGCCACCAGCGTGCTGGGTATGCTGCCAACTGGTAATAGGCTTGAGCAATTGGATTGTTTCTCGACTTTTAACGGTCTATTCTATGGGCAATCCGATTGTTTTTTTTTTAAATATAAATGGCTAAGTAATTTTATTTATAATACACGGGAATTACTAACGTAAGATTAACACCGCCTAATGCGGTTGAAACTATAGTCGGAGTGACCGGCTTAATCTTACGTGAGTAATTCCCGTGTAATATAAATAAAATGTGTGAAAACCACATCAGTTTCCAGGCTAAGTAATTTATTTATTTAGTGTTAGTTAGCTTTTATTTAGTTTAGTTATTGAAGTACTATATCGTGGGCTTAATTCTTACTAGAGTATATATAATTGTGTTTTATATAGTCTGTCCTGAATATATCTGCGCTAATGACTAAATGAGCCTATTCGGGAGTCGCAGATGCGGTCATATTTTCCACTCAGCAGAGCGAAGTAGGTTTGTGACCTATTTTCAGACGTAACTATTTTTTTTTGTAAAAGGCTTGCGTTTTGTCGCTTTCTCGCCTGATGTTAATCGATGATGCGGTCTACGTTGGAGCACGCTTGTCTAGAAGAAACCGATTCACTCGTGATTTGAAAACATCCAGATTTTAACTATCGGGGATCACCCATTCAGGCAGCGCATTCCACAGACCAGCAGTTCGCAAAATAAAAGTGGAATCAAAGCGCTTCGTACATAGTTTGAAAGGCATGTTAATTTTACGTGCCTGCTCTAATGGTCTGATAGAAAAATGGGCAGGAAGGAATTAGATCATGCAGGTCCGATGCACACTCCGAAATGTATCCGATAAAAAACCGATAGACTAGCCGATGCCCAAGACTAAGAAGCTTAGTTTGAACTAGGGATTCGTTACCTACTGATGAGCCTCTTGGCACTGTCGTTTTTTAACCAGCTCCAATAATAGGAATAATTTTTTTCGAGGGTTTATTTATTTTGAAGTTGGTTTTTTTATATTGTTTTTTTTTTGATATAATTATGTCAAGAGCGTCCGCCACTTCCGTAGAGCACCACCTCATATATTTATATACACATGTGGATGCGACTAGCGAGAGACTGGGGAGATGTTATAATCCAAAGGAGGCCTATATAACAGTGTCACTCAGGGCTGATGATGATGATGATGACCACTGAGTAACTGTCTATCGTTTGCAGTGTCTCTTTGGTGCCGTGTTTTTTTAGCGCGGATAATTGTGCGTTTGACCACCAACTTGCCTGTTGGTATGCGACGATGTGGTCGAAGATGAAGCACGCAGACATAGAAGATAGGTACCTATTAACTCTGGCATTGAAAAGCCCCAGATTATATCTCCCAAGAAACAATGTATAATGTTTATGTATAGGGATGGAGGATGGAACCTGCCACCGACTTGGAGACCGTGCCTTCATGGAGTTCGTTGGAGTGACCGTGGGACTGGTGGCGACGTGGTGAACTCCGCGTGCTGGAATATTCCCAACACACAGGAAGATTCGAGTGAGGAAGAGCTCCAGTGTGCGCTGACGCAGCATCTTTCTCTACGCACCCCCACCCCCGCACCCGATCAGCTGCCGTTGACATGACGTGCGCGCCGCGCGGCGGTGTGCCAAGCGAGACGCAGCCGCGCGCGTGCATTCACCTTGAAACAGACTACCTAATGCGGTTGAAACTATAGTCGGAGTAACCGGCTTAATCTTACGTGAGTAATTCCCGTGTAATATAAATAAAATGTATATGTACTCGAAAAAGCGCCAGCAATATGTAGGTACCTAATATTAAAAGTAAACCTCATAATTCGTTACCATCAAGTAGTCCTTCCAAAAACATCCATACCAATTCCATAACAATTTCCAATCAATAACCATTCTAAAACCCTTATAATTAATGAAGATGCAATCCTATCGGACTAATGAAGTGATTACGACACACGGAACGAAATTCGCGCAAACGTTCACTTTTCACGAAGCAAATGTTCGCAAATTCGCGAACCGAGCGGAGCGAAGTTAGTAGTTTTATCTAATTTGAGTAACTTCGGCGAGGGTCGGTAATTCAATATGCTTTGAATCTGTTGGCAGATAGTGAAATAGAGGTTATGATTTAAGGTTGGTTTAGAGAGGCAAGCGGTAGAGGTTTATTTATTGGAAACTAGCGACCCGCCCCGGCTTCGCATGGGTGTTATTAACGTGCGAAGATGGTCGCCAGTTATATAATATACCTAAACCTTCAGTGAAAAATTATCTAACTGCTGGTGAAAACAACATTAAAATTCTTTGCGTGGTTTAGGAGTTAGCGGTTATACAGACAGACACGCGGAAAGCCACTTTAATTTGTACTAAGTAGAGAGATGCATTTATGACCAGATACTCACTTGATGGTAAGTGATAATTGTGGGGAGATAAGGTCAGGTGGTGTGGTGGGTGCGAACGCATCTGGCCTAAAGCAGGCTTGATGCTTTTAGTTAAAATCACCCTGCTGATGGCCTTTCCGCAATTTTTTTGCATGTGGATGTGGGCTATTATTTCATTATTGTCGCTGCAAGTTTTTTTAGTGTGCGGTGAAAAATAAGTTAGTGCGCCGTATTTACAGTATTTTCGTTTAAGGGTTTAGCGACATATTTTAAATAAAAAATTAATTCAGGTTTTATTTGAAAACGATATACTTACTTTCAGATTGTAAGGGATCCCATATAATTTTCATCTAAATCGTTTCAGATTACATTTAAAATTACTGGAAAAAATATGTCATCTGAGGAAACGAAATTGCGTAGGTATTTAATAATTTTGAAGTCGGTTTTTTTATTGATTTTTAGTCGTTTTTATTTTCTATAATATTAATAATAGTCCTGTGTCTTATTTATTATACCTTTTAATTAAATAAGCTCATCATAAATAGAAAAAAAATAAAAAAAAAAAACAAGTTATAATATTATGTATTTTAATTTCATACTAGACAGAGAATGCACTATAACACGTTTTGACGTCAGGCTGTGCGTGCCCCATACAAATGCTTTACTAATACACGCTTTGCGTGAGAGGGACAGAGCATCTGATCTCTATCCCACAGATTTTTTTTTTATATTAGTACGGCTGTCAAGTCATTTTTGTAAGGTTGTAACCAGTTGCACGCATATAAACAAAACGTCAGTCATTCGAAATCAGTTAGCAACTGTGATGCGGAGCTCATCATCATCATCATCATCAGCATCATCATCAGCCAGAAGACGTCCACTGCTGAACATAGGCCTCCCCCTTAAACCTCCACACTGAACGACAGCCTGCCTTTTGCATCCACTGGATGCCAGCGGAGCTCAACGCGTTGATTTAAATAAGAATGTTCCATCGAGGAGGAAAATCTGTTACCAGGCATTATGAGTGCATAATGCCTGGTAACAGATTTACCTTCTCATTTCCGTTTTATTTTCGTACTTCTCTTTTCTGTGGTCTATCGCCACCAAAAACTTTAAACACTTGTATTTCAGAAATTTATCAGCCAATTTGGACCCGGGTATGTCCTAAAACTGCGACCAGAACCACCGGAGGATGGGCAGCAGCGTCCTGTTAGTACACGGTGAACGCACTGCGATCTCCAAGCAGCCTGCCAAGCGTGGGGATTATGGCAACACCCCTCTCTAAGAGGGAGGCCTTGTTCAGCAGTGGACATTTAATGGCTGATGGTTTGATAAGCCAATTTAAATATATTTTTCAGTATAATGTATATAATTATATCCTTCGCTAAGATTGTTATTTGTAATAAATTAAACATCAGGAAGCAATCCCATTTTCTCCGTAACAAAGACCCGTATATTTTCTAAAATATACTCAGCCACTCCTTGAGGGATTGATTTACGAAGCCCCATAATTATCGCAAGAGAAACCGGAAAGTAATTTACCGACAAGCTGAAATACTGAGGAAAGAGAGCTTTGGTTTGTTTAGCAATTAATAATAATATTTCGATAATAATAGTATGCCAAATTTCAGCTCAATCGATTGACTTGTCTAAAATTCAGATTAGTCCCACTAACAAGGCAAGTTAAATAATATAAATAATAATAATAATAATAAGTAGCTTGGGCCCTGTCCCGCTGCCGGCGGCACCCTAGTTTTTAAGTTTTTTATGTAATATTTTACTATAATTATATTGATGTAAAAAACTTAAAAATTAAGAAAGAAAATAAATAAATGATAATAATAATAATAAAACGCAGGGGCGGCTTTAAGGCGAGCCGTCGGTGAGTGGCGACACCGCGTACCCCGATTCCATGGGTCTAAAACCCCAGAGACCCTGACCCCTGGCTTGCCTTAACCGGCTGTCTGGGGGTGGAAACCGCAAGAGCTAAGAACCTAAGCTCCAGGGTGGAAGTGTTAAAGGGCATAACGCCGCTAGTAGCTCTCAGTGAAAGTGCAGCACACCTCTCGACACGCTAAGCCCAACCCACGCCAATGTTGCCCCTCCGGTGCTAATATGCGGCAGCCATTATGGGGGCCCATTTAGAGGGTGGCAAGTCATCACCTGCCTTAGCATTTTGAAATGAGGCATAATTGGCAGGTGCCGTACCTCATACCATAGATCTGTTAACCCATCCACAAGTTGTTCACCTCAATAGCCCAGACTTAATATCCTATACTGTACAATAGTTTAATATTTCATTTTATACGCATTCTATAATTGTTTATTCAACGGGCCTCTTGGTGTTGGCTTCGGCCCCACCAATGCCTAGGTCCGGGCTAAACCCGAGAATTATAAGAACTAAAGGGAAATAATAATAATTATAGGAAATATTGTAACAAAACGTAAATTTAAGAAAGAAAATATATATGTGAATAATAATAATCATTGACACAGATTTATTTTTTAGATTATTATCACAGATTTAATTTTTGCGATTTTTTGGACAATTTTAATTGCGAGACGTCCTTAATCATCAAAGAAACAGGAAATATACCAAAATATTCGTTTAGTTGACAACACAAAGCAGTATTCCAAAACCTATTATCAGTCAGATAGTACAGTCGTCCACAAAACGAATATTGCAAAATGGAGAACAAAAGGTTTTTCATTTCAGTGCAACGAGCCGGGACCCAGTTAGATAGCAATGCAAATTAAATTGTTTAACTAAGTAGGACTACAGTGGAGCGAAGGTTTACCATCGTTTCTTATTATGGTATAGCTTTGTTTCTATGGCAATGGATACTTTACTATTATTGTTTGCTTAAGTAAATGAAAAACAATGATTATGAAAAAGATTTTCTTTAATAAATAAAAAACAAAGCAGTTTTCCACTAATAAATGAAAACGCTAGATTAATAATAATATTGCAGTAATAAATTTTAAACACTGGAAAAAACCGGCCAAGCGCGAGGTGGGCGCGCGCACTGAGGGTTCCGTACAACCATAAAATTCAATAACAAAATCACCTATTATAACTTGGTAATAAACAGAAACTTATCACTGACCCGCACTTGGCCATTATTTATTATTTGTTGCTATACTTCAGAGTATGTACTATAATCACGCCAAGTTTGATGTTTGTGCGTATTACAGTTTTCACATTAGAGCTAATACAAAAATGCGTTAATTAATGAAAAGATGCTAGATTAATAGAAGTGTTGCACTAATAAATAAAAAAAGCTTGAATAATAGTAGGGTTGCACTAATAAACATAAAACGCTAGAATAAAAATGGTTTTGTAATAAAGAATGTAAAACTCTATAATACCTACTTATTTTATTTATTTTATTAATGAACACTAACATGATGTACGCCCTTGCTTAACATGACGGAGACAAGGCACAAGACTTAAACTAAACGCCACCACAATTATAGGTGCAGACTACATGCTATTAAAAAACGAGAGTTAGTTTTTGGAATATAAGTTAGTACAATATACATTAAAAATTCAATAAATTCTTGACTGAATAAAGGAATATAAGAAAAAAGAGAAAAACAAACTATCAAACTGCTCTACAGTTTGATAGTTTGCTACGAATAGATAGTTTGAACCTACCCACGCCACCAGCGAATAAGTCCACTACATCGTATCGGGAGAAAACATTAAACTCCCTGGCTAGTCTGTTAACAGGGGCATTTTTGCCCAGATTTGTTTTCCAGTTGGAGCAGCTCAGAAGCTTGTAACGCGATGGTCTAATCGACCTAGTTGGCGTTACTTTTGCACTAATTAAATGTATTAATGATGTGTGGCTATAGAAATACTTTGAAATGGCGCTTATTATTATGGATAATAATACAGTGCCTAATTTTCACAGATATGTTACAAAAACTGTATCTTTTTACAAAAAAAATTGTGCGTGGAGTCCTTCCGCGCGGAAGAAGTGAAACTCTCGCTCTATCTCTTTCTATTCCCCCTCCCCAGGAGCGTTGAACGCTTAACGCAACAGTGCTTTCATACCCCCTCCATGATAGCGTTAAACCTTTAACGCAACCTTGTTGGAAGTCACATGTTCTGCCATCTATGCAAATATTAGTGAACTAATAAACTATGAGAAGGATGTACAAGTTTCAAAAGTTCCTCATAGATGGCATCTAAAATTCTTGCTCTGTCTCTTTCTATTCCCCCTCCATGGTAGCGTTAAACGTACCATTATGTTATGGTGGCATGGCCCCCATGGCCCTGGATCCGCCAATGGCCCATAGACCGTTGAAGGTCTAAAGACAATCCAAATGCTCAAGCCCACTATTAGTTGGCAGTGTACCCAGCATGCTGGTGGAATTGCTACGCTGAATGGCAATGCTTATGCGTTGAGCCAGAGACACGCCAGCATTTGGGTTACGCGTCGCATTAACCAGGCGCTCTGAAAGAATTTTAAAAATGAGGCGAGGTCTCGGTTCCCAAGGGCCCAATGTCTAGACCCCAAACGCTTCAAATATGTGACCGCTGTTGAGGTTAGCATATTATTATGTTCGT
Organism: Agriopis marginaria; assembly: GCA_932305915.1. Lineage (NCBI taxonomy): Eukaryota > Metazoa > Arthropoda > Insecta > Lepidoptera > Geometridae > Agriopis > Agriopis marginaria. Next base: position 27,751,408 of record OW029914.1, on the reverse strand, counting down.
CGCTTGTGCTTCACTTCAGATTTTTTTTAAACTTCCAATTAGGTGATGTTTAACCATCAATTTTTTTTAGAAAAAGTGAGAACGAGATAGCTTTGCCAGGCAAACATAAAACAGGGTAAATAAATAAAATACACATATCAAAAACACAGACCAAACGTTTAAAAAGGCAAACATAAAACATTACAATTTTCACCGGCTGAAATTACAGACCAATTCAAATGTAGGTCGGCCAAGTTTCCCTGTAATTATTTTCAGTGAGCTTTCCAGTTTAAACGCTGGGGAACTGTGATATTTTTAGTGTTTCGTATATGGAGTTGTGAAATATCAACCTTTCGGTCCTTGGAGTTTTCGAATTTATGGTTCATTTTGTATAAAAATTTTTGGCCCCGACGCAAAAATATTGTTGTAATATTTTTTTTAAAAAGAATAGTTCTGCGTTTGGTTACAGAATATAGATTAGTACAAGTACAAAAGATTCACTACGCAAAATCATTTTAATAAGTAGCGATTCTTCCTATTATACAATAAAGTGCAATTCAGGACGTACGAGCGGTAACTACCTACAGCTATATTAACCTAGAAGTTGCCTCTCTGTCTAGCGCGTAACTCTTGTTGCGTTATCTCTTTTTATCGCGCGGCAGGGGGCGCGGCAGGTCCGACAAGTTGGCTAATTGTAGCTTTAAACCTAAAGTGCGGAGTGCGCCAGTACCCTTAGTACAAGTTTTGATAGTATTCGAAAACTTTTTTTGTTTTCGTATTGTTCCATACATTGCTGGTGTGAAGCAATCTATACCGCCGATTCCTACCGATTTTAGTTCTTCCACGTTTCCGATAGAGGCGCTTTACTAAAATGTATGGAACAATACGTAAACGAAAAAAGTTTTTGAAAACTATCAAATCTGGGACTAAGCGTACTAGCCTCTGGTATTGGCCATTTTTATTTTCTATCTGTATGTCTGTGTATCTCTGTATCTGTGCGTTTGTCTGTGGCATCGTAACTCCCAAGCAGGTGAACTAATTTTGATTTCGTTTTTTTTAAAGGTGACTTGGTCGAGAGGGTTACTAGCTGATCTTAGATGATCAGCGGCCTTATTATAGAAGTTTGATCGTGATCGAGATTGCATGCCGTCCCGTTCTCATCTATTTACTCGCACCACGTGCGTAAGTGAGATGGCACGCGATCGCGATCACGATCCGAATCATCCATAATAATGCATCTGTTCCTTGCCCGCAAAGCGTGTGTGTGTAGCAACATAGCATGCGCTAGTCTTAACGTCATTACTTGCTATAACGCGCTATCTGTCCAGCTTGGAAATAAAATACTAGAGTCTGGCTAATGAAAGTAGAGATTGAAAACGCCCGCCAAATTTTAAAAAACCCACATTGCAACCCCAAAATTAACATGAAATGCAAACATGACGTGTTCTGACTGTGTTACAATAAGAATTAATAACTTACAAAGAAACTCGCTGATAATCAAGTGAGATTATTCCAGGCATTTCATACAAATTTTTGGGGTTTCAATGCTGAAATGTTTAAATTTGCCGCGCTTTTACAGTCTCTACTTTCATTAGCCATTAGATTTAATAACTTATTTTTGAACATTTATTTTATCTTAATTTCATTGATGGATCAACTTTTTTGAAGTAATAAAAAAATTAAGACATCCGTATTATCACCAAAAGCGTAGCTAGGGTTTTATTCAAGGGGATGTAGTTGGGTGCAAATGCAACGTTGTTTTATATGTACTCTTCATATCGGGAGAATTCTAAGGGAGCACTTACCTTGCTGGTAATAAATTAGGTATCTTTTAAAAAAGTGTCTTCATAAAACCACAAAACACTTTAAAATCCGTTTAAAAGTATTACTTTGTTCTCTGGACTGACATAATTATTAACTTAGAATGTTTGAACTTTTTTTTTTTTTTTTTTAATTCTTTATTTTATTTGAAGGGCTTTTGTCGATATTCGACCATGTCACTCCCATAAGTCTAATAACATGATTGAATATACATATTTTTTAAATGAACATAGTTTAGTGGGTTTTAGGAGTTGGTTATGTAAATATTTTTTTAGAATGTGTAGTGAAACGTTACCCAACCCATGATAGATGCTTAAAACCTTATTTTGATCTGTTCAGGGCGATCTACTAGTCTATTTATACATACGATTATACATCTATGCATGAAGACCTCCTTGTTTTGACTCTAACAAAGCGCCTGAACAAAACTGTAAGTATAATTATTTGCTATCGCGATATTCTTAGGCGCTCGAGCATTATTATCCATAATTTATTATCAGAGCTGGTGGAAAAACTACTAAGCCAAAATGAACTAAATTTATATAGGACTACTTCGTAATTTTCCTGTACATGTTAAAAAAATAAACACGCAAATTGGTATACAGATCCCAGCGTAAACGACATAAATACATTTGAAAAAACAACGGGCTGAATTGAGAACCTTCCTCATTTATCGAAGTCGGTTAAAAAAGCTTCCGCTTTTATGTGTGACAATATTGAACTTCTTCCTCGCCTACAAGCGGCACCGTCAACGTAGGTTGCACTTTGAATCTAAAACTCAAAGATCTGAAAAGCTAGGATATGTTCATTCTAACATTTGAGTCCCAATAGTGGTAGTAAAAAAATATACCATGACTGTGTCAAAATTTGCAAGCAGCAAAAAATAAAATGTTTTACCTCTCCCCATTTCACATGAACTAGAGCCACCCCTAAACTGCATAATTATCCTACTTCCTATTTAATATTATAAACGCTAAAGTTTGTTTGTATAGATGTATGGATGTTTGTTCCTCTTTCACGCTGCAACGGAACAATGAATCGACCAGATTTTTTGCATGGGTATAGTTCAAGAGCCGCAAAGTGATTATAGGCTATTATATTTCATTATCATCATCATCACCATTTTTCATCACTATGCGGGTGAAACCGCGAGGCGCAGCTAGTATTTTTCTATTTTTTAAATTGAGATTTATACTAAAACTGTAATTATGCAAAGTTTTATGCAATTACCTTTATGACTATAAAAAGTAAAAACGTGAACGTAGGATTAGGACGGACGGACAGGACGAACTTGTAAAACAGATACCAGTTAATATCATTATAGTGCTCATCACTGAGTTGGTACCATTCAAAAAGTTCCATTGGCCCTGTCCTTAAGAAGTAATAAAACCAATATAAGTCAATGCTAAAACTAAAATTCAAACTCGACGGAAAAGTACGTCAATCGCGCTGTCGACGGTACAAAAGCGCTTTGTGGAGTTGCAACGTGTTTTGCATGAAAATTTACTGTGAACAGATAAACGAAGCTGCGAATTGTACGATGATGTTTTGCTGTAAAACTCAACTCAATTTAGGATGTGCTTCTGTGCTATACAATCATTTTTGAGAGAAGGTAGAATCAAACCTGACATATATTAAATTTATTCTTAAGAGGCGTATTACAATTTTTTTTGTCAAATGTATGAAATTGCTAGGTGTGATGGGGCCCCCATGGCCCTGGATCCGCCAATGGCCCATAGATCGATGAAAGTCTAAAGAGAATCCAAATGCACAAGCTTACTATCAGTTGGCAGTGTACCCAGCATGCTGGCGGCATTACCACGCTGAATGGCAATGCTTATGCAGGGTTAGTTATGGTAAAAGCAAAGAAAAGAAACAAAAAAAATGTTTGTAATTTTTGTAAGAAATTTGTTGTAGCCAGTTGCACCCATATAAACGAAAAGTCATGCATTCAAAATCAGTTATAAACTGTGATGCGGAGTTTGACGCGTTGATCTAAATAAGAATGTTCAATGAAGGTTCACTCATAATGCTTGGTAACAGATTTTCTTTCTGATTTCCGTTATATTTACTTCTTTTTTCTGTGGATAAAAGTTAGGTCTAGCGATGTTTACAATATTTGGGAAATGACATGGTTTTCAACCATTTTCGTTTATTAGTTAAAAAATATTGCTGTTTTTATCCCCTGTAATATAAATAAAATATGTTTACAATAACCTCCTTTCGGCTAAGTACCATCTTTCCGCGTAACCTAGTATTAAAAACATACACCTTGTTCAGTTTGCTTGTGATCTATCAACACCATCCTGAGTAGGTACTATGCTTTGTCAAATTTAGGATGATAAATTTGACAGGTCACAGTAAGGATGAGGTAGTGTATAATCGTTATCGTTATTCGATCATCGATAATATTCTCTTAGAACTTGGAATCGATATTTGCATGGTTATGGTGAAGAAATAAAATCATTCATTAGGTATTAAGTAATAGCACACTCACAAATAAGTAATTGCGCGATAGTTAAATGCAAATAACTTTAATAATTATAAAAAATATTTTAGTTACCTAAATATACAAAAATTTGTTACCCATTTTTTTTTTGTTTGATTTATTTTTGAACCGATTTTCGATATTCTGTGGTTTTTCAATATGCGTGGTACTTCACAAAGTAAGCGGTATCCAACAATGAAGTACGACATTATTTGTAGTATATTTTACCGGAAAAAAATACGAAACTTCACGGGCGTGACTTGCCAAAATTATCATCCTAAATTTGACAGACCATAACATAAACAATTTTTCCCAGACAAAGTTAGAAAACCATTGCTTCCGAGAAAATGATAAATACTAATAACTGTAAATCGTTGTAAAAATAATTATAAAATCAAGTCCGAAGAAAATCAGAAAACCCAGCTTCCAATTTCAATAAAAATCTTACACAAAAAGAGACATAAATTACTAATTTCCAAATTGCCGATTTTGAACACAATCAAACGATTCTGTCCTTTGCTCCACTGCGCTATTGTTCAGCTCCTGTAATAAAAGAAATTCCTTTTTAAATAGCCAAGTTTGCACTTGATGTAGAATTGTGGGTTCAGTAGAAATTAAATCTTATATTTAGCTTTTTCAAATTGACAACGATAGTTGAAAGATGTTCATAATTATTTAGAGCTTTGAAAAGCTATTAGCATTACACTAACATTTTTGTAATGATTTATTGTAATATGGATTTTTTTTTGTCCGCCAACTTGCCAGATAGCGATGATGCGTTCTACGATGGAGCACGCTTCCCTAAAAGAAACCGTTCACTAGTGATTTGAAGATTGTGACACCCATTCAGGCAGCAAATTCCACAGACTAGATGTAATTCGCACAATAAAAGTAGAATCAAAGCGTTTTGTACGGGTTTTCAGAATATCAACGATAAAGAGGTGTTGATTTTTCGTGTTCAGCATTCGTAACAGCTGATCGGATTTGAATAAAAAGTTTGGTATGCAGGTAACACGGAAATAACTCATTGGCTACTATTAAAACAGACGGAGATTACAAATAACTAGATATAAAAAATAAATAATATGTATAATTTGTACCCAAGTTCTAGACAATGATACCCCACATAAAAGGGTAAGAAAATACTTTTTTTTTGGTTCTTTTCTAGGTATGGGAGCATCCCTGAATTTTTTTATCTTCTTAAGTATAAGTCTTTAAGTGTAATTTTAAGTCTTTATGTATTAAGTATTCAATATTCTGAATTGGGCTAACATTTCACCTATTATATCAAAATTTCAAAGGCCATACCGTCATCTGATTTAAGCAATTCTGTTTAGGTGATTGCAGAAAATCACGCGAACGTGAACTTTAACGCGCCATGATACGGTTTGCGGTCCCACAACTTTTCGTAATCACATAAAACCGATATACTCGGACAGACGGTCGGATGGTAGAGTGACAATAGGGCTACGTTTGCTCTTTGGGTGCGTAACTTTAAAAATATGTATATTTACTTATCTATTTTTGCACTGAACCCTAAAATCGTCCTCTATTATCGCCATATCTTTGAGAAATTGCAGCGTTTTACACGCCATCCCTTCATAATGAATTGAAACAGGAAATTCTTTAGGCTGGGTGATGGATTATGTGCCACACTGCCGGTGTGACGGCTGCCTTATCGCGCCACCATTTTGATAATATTATGATAATGACAGCTGTCAAAAGTTAGACAAGATGGCGGTGTTTACTTAGACGTTTTGCCGCGAAAATACCAATTTGGAGTTGGAAAACAAGTTACTAATATTTTAAAGTGTGTTGTTTTGTTGGAAGGTAATTTTTAGGGTTCCGTACCCATGGCGTAAAAACGGGACCCTTTTACTAAGCCTACGATGTCTGTCTGTCCGTCAGACATACAGACATTCATATTATAGAAAAGAGGTGGAATGAAATGATGATGATGATTGAAAAGTGAATATCAGAGTCATCATCATCATCATCATTTCAGTTTATGACATCCACTGCTGGACATGGGCCTCCTCCATCGATCTTCAAAAGAGCCGGTTGGAAGCGGCCTGTTTTCAGCGTTTCCCTGCGTCTCTTTTAACAGGCGGTTATCCGAGTCGCGTAGGCAACAAAACGCTCCCTCAGCCCCCGCCAAGTTATAGCGACGCCATGTTAGAGTCAGGACGCCCGCGGGGGAGTGCAACGACAAAAACGAGCATAAGCTGACCTCGATGACGCCTGGCGCGCCAAAATTCTCGCGTCCTTTTTACGCTTTTAATTTCACTAAAAAACGACACTATTCACTATCAAAAATCTATCCAAATAAAATAATGTTGAATAAAATTGCCTTTCAGTACATGCAATTTCCAGGTTGTTACGAGCTTTCATTAGAGCAAAAAATGAAAAAAAAAACAACTAAGTGGACTTTGTTTCAGATTTTTTTTATCGAGGAAAGTTTACTCCGTCGTGTTTTGAACAAAATCATAAACTTAAACACAGATGTATCTGTGACATGTATTTTTTTCCAGCTCAAATATTGTAATATAACTGAAAAAAATTGATTTAAAACCGTCAAATTTGGTACAAGAGGCTCGTCCTTCTTGTGGGTGTACGTCCTACGCTGCGCTTACCAGTCCATGGTCCGTAAAAGCGTGCTGAAAATATTCTTTGTTTGTGCTACCCTACGAAAAGAAGCTACTCTGCTCTGAAAACATCACAATTTCATAACAGCCTGGTTATTTACGGTGCATCACTGCCGCTTAATAATTCAGTAGATATCTCTCTCTGATCGCGCTATTCTCGAATCCGGGTGTCGGATATTCCATGTTTTCTGTTAACTGTTGTTAAGGCCCCCTTTTCCGACTTTTAGCTACTTCCATCGTTAGCTTATATTTATAAAAATGGTGTGATATTAAAATATACTTAATGTGTTATCTAGGAAAACCCAAAGACTGAAACAAGATTAAGGACTTTTCGCTCTATAGAAAAAAATATGATAGTATCACTGATTTGAGACTTTCTCCCTGTTTTTTAGATTCATTCAAATACCTATATATTAAATGGTGTCTGAGATGTCTTATCATACAGATTTCATAATTATGGAGGGAACCGCATAGGTACATTTTACATTGCAGCTATACTTTTCGAAAAATATGAGAAAAACCTCAAAAATGGAAGTAGCGACACGCACGACTGTGTGTAAGCGCCATGGTTTTGCTCCACTAAATGCGACTTTAATATCATAATATAGTAAGCCTTATGACCATCTGTAGTAATAAGCGTTGCTTAAAAGTGGGAAAACCTTGCATTAAAAGGGTGTTAAAATGCATTTTTTTCTTTACCTACCTATGTTCCATGATGGTTTTGTTTATTACTGAATGAAAAGTTTGGTTGTATGGAAATAAATGTAGGTGATTATTTCAAAATACGTAACTATCACAAAGTTAGTATAAATTATAACATAGATTTAGAGGTTTTACTATTTATGTTGGCTGAACGAAGTTATCCACTGCCATGATAAAGTTTAAAAAGTAAATACCAAAAGTTACGCGAGCGCCATCTCTTGACGATGAAAGAACTACTCGTATACTGACAATGCTTAATTGTTCATTGACGCGTAAATGATTTTTTTACCCACATTTTTAATATTATTTTTCTACATTGTCTCATTTTCACAGAAACATCGATTAACAAAGCCAGCGTTTAATAATAAATTTCGGTTATACCCGCAAATCTGTTTGCAATTTCCGCCCGATCTGAATAACGATGGAGCTATTCAAGTATCAAAATTTAAATCGTTTGTGCGAGCCTATTCTTGTACTTAATAGGATTTGGGGACGGCGGAACAGTTTGTGTAAAATGTGGGTTAAATTTCTTAGTCGATTTTGTAATAAAATAATGCGTACATACTTGGTTTTCAGGGTTCCATACTCGAAGGGTGTAAACGAGAGCCTACGTTGCCTGTCTGGTTGCCTGTCCGTCTATCTGTCTGCGACTGTATCTTTCGAACCGTAATAGATAGCCAGTTGAAATTTTCACAGAATATGAAAATTTCCGGCAAAAAAAAAACTGTTTTTACTTTTGCTTAAGTCATAAAGTAAAATGAATGGTAAGTGGACGTCCTATGACTGAAATGATGATAACTTTTTCTTAAGTCAAAAAGTAAAATCAAAAGAGGGTTCGATACAACAAACGTTTTAATCGTATTTTTGTATTTGCTATAAAATAAAAACGGCGTCAAACTTGGCATGATTAATTTATAGTATCTACACATAAAAGTAAAACAACAAATTTAATAATAAATATTGCCAAAATGTGAGTCGGTGAAAAATGTCTGTTCACCAAATTTAAGCAACGTCAGGCACGGTCAGTACTTGGATGCGTGACCGCCTGGTGATGTAGTCTATTTGTGAAACTATTTTGTACTTTAGTAGTTACCAATTCATGTGGTGGTACGGAACCCTCACGCCAGCTCGACTCGCACTTGGCCAGTTTATTATCGATATTGTGACTAGATGGTATTGGTTTCTGCATAATTATAACTGGGTGTATCTATCTCTAGATGGCAGACATATACGAGGTTATCATTGAAGGACAAAAAAAATATTTTACATTGATATTTTGAAAAAAAGTTGTTCCATACTAAAATACCTTTAGCACTTAACAAAGTGTGTGAACGCAAAATAGGTATAGCTATTGTGTGTGGAACAACTGTTTTTTCCGCAATAACAAGTTGGTGCCAAACTAGAAGTTGTTTATTGATAAATAAGATAGATATCCTTGAATATGCCCGTCGCGTCGTCTATAAGGTAACCCTGTATATTTTTATTTGTAATTTAGCATACGGGCGTTTATTGAATGAGTTACACAAAGTATAAAGCCAGCCAGAGCTAGCTGCGCAAGGCTACGCGTGATTTGTCCAGTACAGACATACATAATCAACACAAAGCGGACCACACGCATATTATGGTCAGCTGAGTGGACATGTGACGTTAAAGACACGTCTAACCAGCCGTGAATGTACAGCTTGAATGAAACGTATGACCACGCGCGCAGCCACGGTTCCTCCCCCATTCGCTCCTTAAAATTTTTGACGTTAACGTGGCGTAAGCCAACAGGCAATCGTGGTGAAACGTGGGCGTGCATTGCCCTGCGCAGCCGTCTGTTGCCAGCCTAAAATAACAAGAGCGCACGTTGTGGTAAAACAATGCTCATAAATTTCAAGTTTTCGCATTTTTCACTTCATAACTTTAGCAACCTAACAAATCTCAATCCATTTCAGTATTTTAGTGATGAAAAACTAAAAATGAAACATCGCCTACCACTCTAATCTTATTTGACTTTCAAAGCTCAATTTCTGCAAAGCCCCTAGCAACCTTATTAAACTAAGTGCGTAAGTTAGCAAGTTTACTAAGTACAACTTAAATCCAAAGGTAAAACCCGAGGTCATTCCACTGAACTTAGACCCCACTTTGAAAGTTTGCAAGTTAATACTTATGTTGGCACTAAATCTACCGGTGGTGCGGTACAGAAAAGTTTTTAGAACAAACTGCGAACTGAGGCATTAAATTTCAATCACTACACAATATGGTGACCCAGTTTGTTGATACACACTTGATCCTTTGAGCTGGGCATTCATAACGCGACAAAGGGAGACGTTTGAGTCTTGCAATATGGCGGGAGTCTTAGGGACTTAACTAAGAAGTTTTTAATTTTGACAATGGAAGATATTTTCTAACTTATATTTTTTGAGTGACTTTTGAATTCAATATTATGGAACACGTAAATTATATTGAAGGCTTTTATATAGGATTTAATTGAAGCATTTTTATTTCAATTATGTGATATTATAATATATAAATCAATCCGAAGACAGAAGATGATATACTCAAATCAAAAAGGGAAATATGCCTTAGTACAATAATTATCCTTCATGTTCAAATTTCTCCGATTTTCATCAATTTTTTAACCATACCGATCGATCGATGGGTGTATCTGCCTCTACCCTAAGGGAAAGGTAGGAAGATCTTCAGAGCGTACAGGTACACCGTCTTGCCAAGGCTGGGCTCTGGGGGTTTCCGCCCCCAGAAAAAGTGAGGGGCGAGCGCCCGGTACTGTCCAACCGGGTGTTTCATCGCCCTCTGTGGACCTGTGTCCATGGGAAGGTGGAGGGGCAAGCAACCAGCTGGTACTAGCCGACCAGCGGCGCTCAAGCCCCCTCCCTTCAACCGGCGAAGGTCTGTCATCTGGACTTCTCATCATAATCATCATAATCAGCCCTTTAACAGTCCACTGCTGGACTTTTAGCCTACCCCCGAAAGGGTGATTGGGCCATATCCACCACGCTAGCCCAGTGCGGATTGTGGATTGCTGGACTTCTCACTGCCAAAATAAAATATATTTAAATATAACTTTTTAATAACTTATTAATCCTTCTTGCCTCATACCTGCAAAATGTGGAATGAGCTACCTTCTACGGTGTTACCGAGAAGCTACAACATGGGATTCTTCAAAAGGCGAGTTAATCGAGTTCTAAAGGGTCGGCAACGTATTTGTGATGCCTCTGGTGTTACAAGTATCCATAGGCGACGGTGACTGCTTACCATCAGACAGCCCGTCTGCTTGTTTGCCACCTATGGCATAAAAAAAAACCAATCGGTTATTTATCTTTAAAATTATTTAAATTTGCAAAGAGGTATCTCTGGCAAGTCAGAGCGGCATGCGCGACGAAAATTGGCTCTGTAAAAAAAAGTCTCGTTGCAATACTATCGATCCGTCAAGACTGTTCGTAACGGAATAGCTTGCTTTACATCCGTCCCTGACGTGGAATAGGTAATAAACTTCGATATTAGTTCTGGAGCAACGTTAGAAAGTGTCAGCTCCGTGGCAGTAATAGGAACACATATCTGACGGAGAATGGGATAATAGCATGGTAGGTAAGAATCCTATGGAGCGGCTTAGCCTATACAAGGTTGCATTGAACTTTGGTAAAGCTGTAAGGAAGTAATTGTACTTATTTTTAGGATTCTGTTCCTAAGGGATGTTAATGGGACCCTATTACTAAGCCTACGCTGTATGTCTATTTGTCCTACCTTTCAACGGCTGTATTTTTTGAACTGTAATAGCATAGACTAACTAATAAAAAAAAAGAAAAAAAAAATAGGGGAGGAGTTACAACAATATTTTTTTCGTATTTTTGTATTTGCTCTAGTGTAAAAACTGTAAAACGTAGATACAATTGCTAATCTTGGCATGATTGATTATAGTACAATATCTAATGTAATAGTAACATAATATATTGTAATACATTTTTGCTTATAAAATTTTTAATTTAATAAGTAATTATATAATTTGAATTATGTACACATAATAACATTATTAACATAATTATACTGTTTATATAAGTTTATATACATCATTGTAGAAAGTGTACTGGAGAAGTTTGACTTGTAACTATGGAGTTATTAATAAAGAATTGTATTGTATTGTAGAAAAACACTGACCAGCCTGCCTAACATGCGCACCGCGACAAAATCTTGTTGTCACTTTGTCGGGCGAGAACGCAAAGAGGCGGCTACCGTTTCATTTACGTCTGTCTCGCTTTGGCACGATAAAAAAGAGTTGACAATTTGACAGTTCAACATTTTGTCACGGCGCGCATGAATGTTAGCCTGGCAGGTGCAAGTCGGGCGCGTGTTTCCGAACTGAGTGAAAGAAAACAATATTTTTGGCTGTAGAACCCTCGGTGAACGAGTTCAACTCGTATTTGGCCCAGAGTTCCTTTTAATAAATATGCTTATTAGTTTCACTAGTATAAGTAAAAAAGCCGTTATTTCAAATACACATTTCATTAATTTACACTTTAGTTTTTTTTATTTTTTTATTTTAATTACATATTTATACTTCTCCATCATTATCATAAATCACATAATTGTCATGGTCACATTTTTTTTCTCTCGTTCTTGTTAAAGTTTTTGCTATGTATTTATGTCAGATATTATTCTTTGTTCAATAAATTTTAATTATTATTATGTTTGTCATGTCAAGTAACGAAATAAGTAAACAAAGTCAATTTTAATCTACTTCTAATTGTCGTATCGAAAAGTTATTTGTATTAATAGTACCTATTTCTAGTTTTTTCTATAGTATTTTTTTTCTTTAGATTAGATTAGTGTATATTTATTTTTAAGTAGTTTTAATTTATATTTCTCACTGTCAAAGCTAATTTCAGATCAAATAAAATATTTTAAATAAACTGTAGTCAAAAGCTGTTTTATTATTATTCAACAGTGACCCTAGAAAACCTTAAATAAATCTACAAGCTTTTTTTCATCTAAAGTACGAGAATAACCCCGAATGCGTGCACCAACCCTCCAATAACCCCGCAATCCTTCACGGCAAGAAAGATATTTAGGGTGCAACCACACCTGTGTGTACGACAAGAGAAAAAGATGCTTTTTTTAAAATCAAATTATCTTTATGAAAAACCGCAAACAGTTTCTTTCTGTGAAAAAACCGACAAAAGTACACACCATAATTTCTCAAACAGCACTGGAGTTTTTGGCGCCAACGTGGAAAAAAAATGTCAGCCCGTTGGATTATTTTCTTAAACTAGTGTATTTTCGGGTGTTGATGTGTAGTAAATGGTAAAATAATATTTATTAAGTGCTCATAAGCGTGCTCGAGTGTGGGCAAGTGATATAACGAGGTGAAAAATGTCTTTTCGTGTTGTTTCCAAAACTCCATAGGAGCCTCTTGTAAATCTCCACCACTTTACAGGGGCATGAGTTTGACTTGACCGTGACTTACTTTGCTTGACTGTGCATTTGACGCTTTTAATACTATGTAAACATGTTTAAAATAAAAAATATAAAATCAATCAGCACTTCTTTCTTGTTCTTTTTCTTTTAACTAAAAAGTATCAATAGCTTGTATACTCGTTAAAAAACAATGACCCATCAATTCAATTCAATTGTTTTGCCATTATGTTCCGCCCTCTGGTTATGATTTGTATAGCAGACGCTGAGGCTTGGTTGCACCATAGTAGTAGTTAAAAGTAAAAAGTAAATAGTAAAGGTTTATGACAAATTATTTTGACAATAACAGTAACGCTGACTTTTGCAGTTACTGCGAAATGCGATGTACCAGTGTTTGTACTATGAAGATCACGGACCGGGAAGTGCAGCGTAAGACGAGCACCCACAAGATGGACAAATTACCTAAAAGAGACCGCAGGGAAACGTTGGATGAAGGCCGCTTTCAACCGGCCCTTTTGGAGATCGATGGGGGAAGCCTATGTCCAGCAGTGGACGTCTTATGGCCGAAACGATGATGAAGATGATGATATTTATTATCATTTTTTTTCTGGGCAAGTGCCTTTATTAACTAAACAAAATACAAGCTAAAACTAAAACTACAAATACAGTTAGACTGCCCATAGACCGTTGAAGGTCTAAAGACAATCTAAATGCTCAAGCCCACTACCAGTTGGCAGCGTACCCAGCATGCTGGCGGCATTACCACGTTGAATGGCAATGCTTTTATTATCATTGTACACGCGGTGAAACAGCGGGCGTTGTTGAGCAATACAATTTAAAAATATCGATAGCTTGAATACTCGATAAAAAAACAATGACCCATCTCTATTTCATTTGTTTTATCATGAGATTTCATTCCCTGATCATAACAAATAAAATCAACAGATAGCAAGCCTTAATTCCTGCAAAACGTCGCGAAAATTTCGTTGCGTCATTTAATCGTACCGTACATTACGTCCTAGTGTGACTTGACCTTTACAGTGATCTTCAAAAATCCCCGTCCCTTACTAATCAGTCATCAAAAGCGGCTGAATCGCAAACAAATCTCGCTACAATACTACCGAGATTTTTATGAGCGAAACGGTACAAGAGACGAGTTGAAGCGATTTTTTCTTTTTACCTTACTTGTTACAAATGAATTGTACTAAAATCTAAAAATCGAATTTTAAATAAAATGTATATAAAGTTTAAAAAACCTTTATTAATGTTTTACGGTTGTTATTTAGGGACAAACAAGCGGGATTTATAATTTTCACGATGGTATTTTTTGCGTAATAAGTAATTTCATACGTTTTTTACTGAGAAATGTCAGTTTAAAAGTTTGTAATTTTTTTTGTTGAAAAATTTCTATAGTAATTGATAAAAATAACAAAACAGATGCGCGCGCGCATGCATTCACCTTAAAAAAGACCGCCTAATGCGGTTGAAACTATAGTCGGAGTGACCGGCTTAATCTTACGTGAGTAATTCCCGTGTAATATAAATAAAACACATAATATTATGTACAACAATTAATAACATTACAGTACTAACAAAGGATATCAAAACAATTATGTAAGTATATTATAGTACTTAAAAACTACTACAACTTAAAAAATGAATGTACCTAGTTAATTTTTTACGTTGATGATGGGTAATAAAAGAACAAATAAATTTTTTTCAAGATTTTTTTCTTCTCATTCGCCAGAATATAAAATATCAAAGTTTAAAATGTTTAGTTTTATTTAAATTTTCATTCAATGATTTCATATTTTAAAATATTTAGGGCGCGGTCTGATCGCTATTATTTCACCCACTCACCACACAGTAGCGGAGCACAACCGCCAATCAGAGATCGCAGACGGAAGATCGGAAGACTACCGAAAGTATATTAAGCAAAAAACCAGAGAATTTCTTCACCCATGAACGAGATGGCTAGTACAGTAGTATGACTTAGATATTTAATGTGATACGGTTGTGGATGGAGCTCCTGATATCACGGTAAATATCCCGTTAGTAATTAAGAGGGGTCATGGTCAGCGTTTTGTCCATACATACTTATTCTCGTGTTTCCTCCCTGGATAATACCGCTAGAGCTGTATTTTTTTTAAATCAAATTTATCTCTTTTGTTGGCATGCTTATATCATTTATTTTTTCTTATAAGTTAACTACAATAAGAAATATAAGCCGTTAAATATCCCATAAATTGATTTTTTACCGCCATGTTCAGACGTCTATCAAACAAATTTGACGACTTTATAAAACAAAAAATAAATGATAGAAGCATAGTTCAATCCTTTTTACAACTATTAATTTAAAAAATAATGAAATCGGCTTAGTTTTGAATGAGGAAACAGAAAAATACGAGATGATTTTATATACTTTTCGTAGGTATAATCGATCTGAGCTTCAGTTTTCCCTGTTGCACTCTACGGGGAGAGGCTTGCGGTCAGGGGACAGCAATAGATTTGCTAAATACCTATTCATCAAATTTCTTGGTCGTGGTATGCCCTCTTAAATACTTGTAATAAACAACCATCACAGTTTAAAACAGTGAGATATCTATTTGCGGGAAGCGAGTTATAAATCGCTCATTTCTATAACTTACGCCATGCGAAGCCGTTCATTCAGTAGGGCTATAAGTAGTGACGATTGAAGATCTCTCGCAGCCCTATTATATTCAGCACGTGACAGCCCTTATAAATATGCAGACGATATACCTACCTGAGAGTACTGAGTCGATCGATTTGAAAAGGGAGACAAAAAAACAGAAACCGGTAATATAATGGGTTATTCAGTAAGGGTATGCCAAGTGAAAGGGGTCATATTATTATTACGAATAATAGGTTTGTTGATTGGTGTTTCTTTTAGGTATGATGACAATTTTTTTTAAATTACCTTTTAATGTTACTTATGTTCGGGAACGAGGATATTCGCCGGAGAAACAAATCACCAACATAAGTATTAAAATTTGCATGTTGCAATGGGCAGACCACATCGCTCGAAGAACCTATAACTGATGGGGCAGAAAGATTATTGAGTGGAGACCACGAACCGAAAGACGCAGCGATGGCGGGCCTCCCTCCGGAAAGACGACATCGTGAGAGTCGCGGGCATCCAGTAGATGCATATGGCAAGCTGTCAGTGTGGAGTTTTAAGGGGAAAGCGTATTAAGCAGTGGACTTCTGGCTGATGATGATGCCTATTATGAACAGAGCAACTTTTACAAAAGGATTAATTCCGAAATCACGAAAATAAGTCAACTTTCCTAAGTTGAAAATGGTAGCGTTTAGCCACAAATAGAAACTGTGTGTAACATACAGGGTGTAAGGGGAACACTCTCGAAGCCAAAAAAAGATAATTGTACTCATCATTATGAACAACTTTTAGTATGACCAACCCTGAAATCACAAAAAAAAATTAACTGTTCCATACATTTTGTCGAGTGTCAATGAAACTCTATTTCTATAGAACAGCTGATATTTTTTTCGCGATTTTAGGGCTGGTCCCATAGTAAAATTTGATCATAATGATGAGTACAATTACCTTCTTTTGGCTTCGAGAGTGTTTCCCTTACAGCCCGTATATTTAGGTGCTTGGCGCAAGTTTTTTTTTTTTTTTTTTTTTTAGTTTATCTGGTTCACTATTTGGAATATACACATATCTTATACTAAAATCTTACACAACAAAAAAATCACGATGTAATTCCTAATACTAGTTAACACAGCAGTTTACGGAAAATATTAAATAATTAGATCTAGAGGTGGTTCTAAAAGGCCTAATATTTGACCATTACTCCCTAGTTTGTCTGATCCGAGGCTACCTTATGTTGTAATTCCTCAAAAATAACAATTCATAAAAACATAATTTCTAAACAAGTCGGAAGACGTCCCTAATCCAACCCTACCCCAAGAATTTGCCTCAAGAAGCTTTGCCCTCATCCAATCAGGAGCCCGTCGTAGATCAAAACATTTGTTCCGTCTATCGACCCTTAGGCCCTTACTGGCCCTTACACGACCCTTATGGGGCTCTCAGGACGAGTGAGTGCGCGTGACCAATTAAGGAGAACCGATATGGGGTTGGTTTGATTAAGAATGAATTAGTAGTTGTTTACCGTGGTTTTACCCGCGATTTTGTTTTTACTAATTTTTCAACTGACTTAAAAAAAGTACTCAATTGGGCTAATTTTAGGGTTCCGTACCCAAAGGGTGTAAACGAGATCCTATTACTAATCATACGTTGTCTGTATGTCTGTCTGCCTGTCCTACCTTTTTACGGCTGTATCTTTCGAACCGATAGCTATAGCTAGTAGAATTTTTCACAAAATATGTTATGTTACGGCAGATTAACTAAGAAATAATATTAAAGTCACAGAGTGAAAACTAAAGGAACCTTTAGTTTTTACCTATACAACAAACGTATTTTTGTTTTTGCTTTTAGGTTAAAACGGTAGCACAAGCATCAAACTTGGCATGATTTTAGTACATACTCTAAATTATGAAGAAAAATAATAAATAATGGCAAAGTGTGAGTAAGTGACAAGTTTCTGTTAATTACCAAGTTAAGCAACGTAAGGCGCAGTCGGTGCTTGGATGGGTGACCGCCTGGGCAGAAGGTTGTCTTTTTGCAGTACTTTTTGTATTTTTTGGTGGTACGGAACCCTCAGTGCATGATAGCCAGACTGGCATTTAGCCGGTTTATTTTTATTGAATATACTTTAAATCAAGGTTAGTCCCATTTTAATTTTTTTACTTTTTATTATACTTTTATACTTATACTTTTTTATTTTTTTACCCATTTCAAATAGGAATACAAAAAAAAACGAGGTCGAGATTGATTCGAGAAATAACAAGAAATGTTACCTACTTAATCTAAAAATGTGTGACTGAATTTTATAAACACTACCAAATCTGTTAAGCTGCATTTGCGCTAAAATATAATAAACAACAAACAGACAAACATTCGACTTTTTCATTAAATGCCTAATTATTTATCTGTGAATGAAAGGGAAGCTTTTGCAGGGAAAATTGGGAAAACCAAGAATAACAGGGGTGATGTCAGGTTATGTGAAAAAATATAAACAGGAACCAACCAAGTACGAGTCGGACTTCCGCACTGAGGACTGAGGGTTCCGTACCACCACAAAATACAAATCCTAATTCTACTGGGCTATAGATTAAATGACGTTGGGGCCCAGAAACGGCTGTTTTTCATAAATAAAATTTAAAAACTGCTCTTTGATATAACAGCAGATAATGCGAACTTAAACAAATTTTGTATTTTTTTGCATTAAAAACGAAAAACAAACTGAGACAACCGTTACCTACATCTCAAACGTGGGGTAAAGAATAAGGGTGCTTGTGTACACGAACCCTTATTCTTTACCCCACGTCATTTTGACGTACGCCCAATATTTGTAAAACATATACCATAATCCCAAAATGACAAGTGATCGAATAAAATACACCGTTCGACCTTGCGAGATTACTTCGAACCCTTTCTGTGGTCGAAGTTATGAGCGAAAATCTATATAAATAACTAGCAACCAGCCCCGGACCAGCTCAAGACGAAGGTCTTTGACCAGTGTGTGTTGCCAGTGATGACATATGGTACTGAGACGTGGTGCTTAACTGTTGGCTTTTTGGAAAAACTCAGAGTCACACAGCGGGCAATGGAGAGATCTATGCTTGGAGTTTCTTTGCGCGATAATATCTGAAACGTGGATATTCGCCAAAGAACTACAGTCACCGACATAGCTGTTAAAATTTGCAAGTTGAAGTGGCAATGGGCAGGCCACATCGCTCGAAGAACCGATAACCGATGGGGAAGAAAGGTTCTGGAGTGGAGACCACGAACCGGAAGACGCAGCGTAGGGAGGCCTCCCATTAGATGGACCGACGACATTGTGAGAGTCGCGGGCATCCAGTGGATGCAAAAGGCAGGATGTCGTTCAGTGTGGAGGTTAAAGGGGGAGACCTATGTTCAGCAGTGGACGTCTTCTGGCTGATGATGATGATGAACCAGCCCCGGCTTCGCACGTGTGTGCATGCGAAGTGTGAATTTACGTGCGAGGGGTGGGTTGCTAGTTCATATTATACAAATCTGGTTATATTATATACATACTTATAAACCTTTCACGATTTTTTTTGGAACTGATGCTGAAAACCGCTTCAAAATCTGTTGCGTGGTTTAGGAGGAGTAAGCGGTTATACCTACAGGCAGACGCGGATAGCGATTTTAATGTATACTATGTAGAGTTTTTTAATTTTATCTAATTTCACTTATTACATTACATGCGACAAAATATCGGGAGCTCATTTCACAACCTTACCACGGTAAATATCCCGTAAATAATCATATAACTTTATAACTTAAATTGATAAAAATTTTGTTAAAATTCGTTGGTTACGAGTATAGCTAATTAATTACAATAATTAATTATTATATTTTTTTATTTCGTTGGGTACGAGTAAAGCAGTAATTAGGTAAGTGCATTAAAAAGGTACCTACTTCTTATTTCTCGTATATATTACTTTATCTTACACCACACCCAATAAAAATGGCCCCAATATTTTTCCAGCTGGAGTTTGGCGACTGCTGGACTCCAATCAATCAGGCGGACCACACATCGCGAGTGTCTGTCGTAGGTCAACTATGAAAATGTTCACTACATGATGTGCCCAGCCATTTCAAAAAATAGGGGTACTGCATGGAAATATACAGATATCTACTAGTCACATCTCAATATTGCAGTGCATGGGACTACCTTGGTAGCCCGATTTTTAAATCGTGACTGACAGTGCACCGGAGTGAGAACCGAAAACGACTGTGATATTTTATTACGCAATTGTATTGTTATAATTTTAACTATTTTGTTATTGTTGTAATTTTAACAAAAAAATCAATTTTCACAATATTATATTATTATTATTTTAACTATAATTTTAACTGTCATCATCATCATCAGCCAGAAGACATCCACTGCTGAACATAGGCCTCCCCCTTTAACCTCCACACTGAACGACAGCCTGCCTTTTGCATCCATTGGATGCCCGCGACTCTCACAATGTCGTCGGTCCATCTAGTGGGAGGCTTCCCTACGCTGCGTCTTCCGGTTCGTGGTCTCCACTCCAGAACCTTCCATCAGTTATCGGTTCTTCGAGCAATGTGGCCTGCCCATTGCCACTTCAAATTGCAAATATTAACAGTTATGTCGGTGACTTTGGTTCTTTAACTGTAATTATAAATTATTGTTTAATTTTATTTGTAATCTATTTTAAATTTTTATTGTAACTGTAGATTTCATATGTAAAAATATGGGTTCCATGTGAAATAAAGAAATTTTATTTATTTATTTTTAATATGACTTGATAACGTTACGTAACGTTGATTTATTGATAACGTTTATCCATAATAATTATTAAGGTAAAACAATTGGCAATTTTTAAGAATTTAAGATTCTATAAGAATAGTTGGGTATAATTTGCACAATTAGTCAAAGATATTAAAAAATATTGATTTCAGGTCAGCACTCAAATGTGGCCAAACCAAAAGTAGATTAAAATCATACTAGTTATTAAGATAATTCTGGGCATATTGGATAATGTGCACAGAATAATTTAACCGCTTCATGAATCAGTTGGACACGTCATGACGTGGCCAATTCTTCTTTCAAACTGCGGCATAATCCAGTGCGAGATTTGACCGTAGATTTGACGGTCGAAACGACCCGTCCGGGACGCGTACGTCTAAATGACGTCCATTAATAGTCGTAATGTGCGCCATAGGGTTAAGGTTTATCGGTCGGTTTGCTTTTTAAAATGTTGGTGTTTTGGCAATGGGGTTAATTAGGTATATTAGGAGGTATTTCGCTCCTGCATTTCAAAATTTCTGAGTAAAAAATTCTTTGTTTAGACAAGTTTTAGCTCTGGCAAAGAAAATGTAATGTTGGAGCGGCGGCCATATTGAATTTAGTGTGATGTCTTTTACATTATCGTTTACTACTCTTCAAGCCCTTTTTTTGATGGCCATATTTTTTGATACCTATATTACTCCATATGAGGGATAACTGCGTGGAAATGTCTAATTCAGAACTACTAACATCTCAACTGTTTTTGCATGCTTTATTTTCCTTATTTCTTATAAATACAAATTCAATGTTTAGTCGTCACATGACCTTGACCAACCACCGCTGTTCGGCGGAAGGTATTGGATATTATGCATTTCTACTAGGAATATTAATATGTAATGACACCATGTCTTAAAATTATTAAGAAAACGTTTGTTACATATTTTTTTATTTAATTTAATTTAATATTAAGTAGTTATCAGTTAAGATGGACTTGATGGACAACCGTCAAACCAACGGGAGAGAAACATAAAATTTTCTCTTTCTCTGTTCCATAGAAAACGGTCATTGAACTCGACAACATGTATAGAACAGTTGTTTATTTTTTTTCGCGATTTCCAAGTTGATCTCATAGTAAAAGTTGTTAGAAATGATGAGTATATACATACTTTTCAGCATTCATCATCATCATCCACAGCCTTCCTTATCCCACTGCTGAGTATAGGCCTTTCTCTTGCTATGCCATCTGCCTCGGTCCTGTATAGGTAATTAAGAATGTTGTATACGATGTATAGGTATTTAAAAATGAAGGCCACAAAATGTAACACCGTAGGGAAACACTCACGATGTGGTCTTTCAGAGCTTTCTAACAAAGAGCTTCAAAATTACCAGAGACCAAGTTTGACTATTAATTTATACTAAAATTAAATTTTGATGCGCTACGAACGGACAAAACTGTACGGTATACGGAGAATGAGTGACTTAGTTTACACTTTATTTTAATTAAGACAAGTAAAATTAAATTGTGGTTTTTGATGCATGCCTACATATAATTATTTCATTATGTATATTGAGAAACGTGCCAAGAGGCTCATCAACAACAAATCTTTAGTTCCGACTTCTAGCTTCTTAGTCTTGAGCATTGACGCAAAGTTGCAGTATGTTATTTTTGTATTTTGTATTTGTATTTATTAGTTACTCGCGATCCGCCCGCCCGGCTTCGCACGGGTGTAATTTACGTGCGAAACCGGGGCGGGTCGCTAGTTGTAAACCTTCCTTGAAAATGTATCTAACTGATGGTGAAAACCGCATCAAAATCCGTTGCGTGGTTTAGGAGGAGTTAGCGGCTATACAGACATACAGACAGACAGACAGACGCGGAGAGCAACTTCAATTTATACTATGTAGAGAAGAGATAGAGATAGAGAAGAGAAGAGATATGATTGTTTAAGGGATATTTACCGTGGCGCAGTTACATGCACCATGTTCACGGGAAGAGAGACGCAGACGGTCGTCTGTCTTCCCGTGAACATGGTGCATGTAACTGCGCCGAAATATCGGGAGCTCATTCCACAACCTTACCACGGTAAATATCCCGTAAATAATCATGCAACTTTAGTGAACAACCGTGATAGTTTAAAACAGTGTTTTAAAAGTATATTATTCTTTAAATAAATAAAAAAGCATTTTCCTAAATAACAGAGTTCAGGGGTAACAAAAATTTAAAAAAAACAACCGATTTGAAAACGTTCGATTCAACCGAATTTTGGAACCACTCTTTTTGAAGTCGGTTAAAAAGCTAGTAAAAGTAAACAACATTTGCAGGGTGGTTAGACAAGAGCCAATTTATGTTAACGCCTACGGAAAGATGAAATTGTATGAAAATGACATTAGCTTGAGATAACATCTCTCAAGCTAATGTCATTGTCAATGTAATTTTCATACAATTTCATCTTACCGTAGGCGTTAACGCAAAAAAAAGTGGCCCTTGTCTAACCCCCCTATTCTCTTTCAGCTTTTTACAATGTTATGGCAATTGTCAGATGCATTCTTTCACCCGCCACACTTTAACTTTGCGTCAACTTTAGTCTCTGTCCTTAACTCTTCAGAGGTGGTAAAGGGTTTGACCTCAGCCAGGCGCTGGGGCAGAAAAACCACAGCCATCCAAGCCGAAGGGTAGCCGTGAATATTTGATGGTACCCTGTGTGAATTTATGATGCGTCTTGAGGTTGAGAATTCAGTGATGTGTTTGAGCTATTATTTGGGTGAATATTATTTACTAGCTGCGCCAAGAGTGACGGTGGCCGGGCGGTATTATGTGCTTTACAATCTGACGGTTTATCCTCGGCCCTGCACTAATGACTTATCTCAAGAAAAGTGAAGTAAAACTTCGTGAGGAAACTGATTTGTCTAAGAACCACATAAGTTCAAAGAAGTATGACATTCGCTAACATGCACTGGGCCAGCATGGTGGATTAGGGCCAATCCTCTCTCTAAAAAGAAGGCCTGTATCCCAGCAGTGGAAACACGAAAGGTCGATCAATATGACTAGCTGCGCCCCCTGTTTCACACGTCATACTACAGGTGGCCCATTTGGGAGACCGCTAGACTTGAAAGCGTGAGGTTGCGGGTTCAAACCCCGGGCCCGTACCAATGAGCTCTTTGGAGCTTATGTACGGATTTTCATACCACTGGCTTTTCGGTGAAGGAAAACATCGTGAGGAAACCTGCATACGTACGGAGAAGTAATTCAATGGCATATGTGAATCCACCAATCCGCACTGGGCCAGCGTGGTGGATTTGGCCCAATCACCCTTTCGGGGGTAGGCTAAAAGTCCAGCAGTGGACTGTTAAAAAGGCTGACTATGATGATGACTACAGGAACACTGTTTTTTAGGGTTCTGGACCCATAGGGTAAAAGCGGGACCCTATTACTAAGCCTACATTGTCTGTCCGTCTGTCTGTCTGTTCTACCTTTAAACGGCTGTATCTCTCGAACTGTAGTAGATAGCTAGTTGAAATTTTCACAAAATATCTAATGTTACGCCGGATTAACTGAAAAATAATAACAATGATTCAGATTCAGATTCTTTATTAACCAATATAACATGTTCGTCATATGAGGCAAGTCAGTTTACACGAGTGCTTATTTCTAGTGTAAAAAAACGAAAGGGTGGTTCCCCCGTACCCTTACCCTGGGTGGTAAGGCTAATACAACAAACGTATTTTTTTTAACGTATTTTTCAGTCAGTCAAGCTACATACAGCGTACATTCACAAAACCAGAAAATCCATAAGAAAACCAACAAAAGTAACCAACGACAACCCTTGAATACTAAATCCAGTGGATTTGGGCTGCAAAATAAATAGGTACCTAGCTTTAGAGCTAGAAAAATGTACTGTAATACGTCAAGTAGTACGTTACGCCGATTGGCTGCTGCCAGATAAAAGTGTAGTGATGTGACTCGATGGTTCCAATATTTTTTATCGATTGTCGATT
This sequence comes from Agriopis marginaria, assembly GCA_932305915.1. Taxonomy (NCBI): domain Eukaryota; kingdom Metazoa; phylum Arthropoda; class Insecta; order Lepidoptera; family Geometridae; genus Agriopis; species Agriopis marginaria. The sequence goes on along the minus strand of OW029914.1, from coordinate 27,726,974 downwards.
CATTTAGAAAGGATGGAAAGAGTTTTTGATTTAATTGATTGTTATTGGGCTTTGGGTACCTACACCTAATAATATTATCTTCGACGTTATTTACAAATTAAAATTGAAATGATTACGAAATATTTTTATTTATTTATTAATAGGCTTGCCTTTGGCTGCCCACTCGCCTGCTGAGGTTTACGGCATTAAAAATTCCGGCAAATTCATAACGGCTATAAAGGACATAAAGCTGTATCCATGTTTATTCAGAATTTCTACTAATATTATACTCAAGAAAAACTAACAGACAGTATAATTTTAAGAGTAGGAACAAATTCCTAAAAAGAATATTGTTACGGATTTTTTTCCATTCCAACTATCTGTAAAGTAGTACAAACGTTCTAAAGACTTCTAGATTGTCTTGTTATGGCAAACTGCACAGGAAGAAAATAAGTAAGGGCTGGTGTAATATCAATTATTGGCTAAAGTCGAGTGGATGGACGCCAAATATTAAAACCGTACACGACTTCCTCTAAATGGAATATACCGTGGGCTGTGGATTATGGTGGGCACGGAAATTCATGGGTTGTCATCGTTACAAAAATTGAACTGAAGATTTGATATTTATACGATCAAAATGTTGGCTGTACAAGTTACATCACACCATTTGGCGTGATGGTTTTACAGTTTTAGAGACACATATGTATGTTAGGTGAGTCATCATCATCATATCAGCCGTAGGACGTCCACTGCTAGACATAAGCCTCCTCCATAGATCTCCAAAAGGGCCGGTTGGAAGCGGTCTGCATCCAGCGTTTCCCTGCGGGCTCTTTTATGTCGTCTGTCCATCTTGTGGCCCGGCAAAAAAAAAAACTGTTTTATTGTTGTCGACTTAATCGAAAATTAAATGTCTGATAGCCCCCATCACTAAAGTTTATTCAGCAGGGACTAATTTTATTGGCCGGATTCAGAAATCCACGATAACGTCCCGGGAGTAGACGGATACGAAAAGTTTGCTTATTTTGGACACAAAATTAATTTAATCACGTCAGGTCGGTCGTCGTAGAATGTGAATAGTATTAGTTTGTGGTTAGAAATTGATTCGGTATTAGAAATTGTAAGTTGTTATGTTATAATTTGAGTTTTTTATTTTCCGGGCAACTTTCCCTTAAAACGTTATTCGGATAATTATAAACATAATTATTAAATAAATAATAATACCGGCCAAATAAATAAATAAATAAATATTCGGGACATTTTTGCACACACGGTCATCTGACCCCAAACTAAGCAAAGCTTGTGATATGGCTGCCAGAGACTGATATACATACATATATAGGTTTAAATACATACATAAATAGATATTAACACCCAGATATAGAACAAACACAAATGTTCATCACACAAATGTTTGTCCTAGGTGGGAATCGAACCCACGCCCCTAAGCTCAGAAGGCAGGTTCACTACCAACTGGACCAACGGGCTATCTAAAATCAAAACAAATCTAAATACAAGTCGGGCCTTGCGCACTGAGGGTTCCTTACCACCACATAGGTAACTTGTTAGCTACTAATGGATTCTATTACAAAGCCTACGATGTCTGTCTGTCTGTCCTACCTATTAACGGCTATTATCTTTCGAACTGTCACAGATAGCCAGTTGAAATTTTCACATAATATGTAATGTTACGGCAGATTAACTAAGAAATAATAAAAAAGTCAAAAAGTAAAAACGAAAGTTGGGTCCCCAACAAACGATTTTTTTAAACGTATTTTTGTATTAGCTCTAATGTAAAAATGGTAATACGTTCAAGCATCAAACTTGGCATGATTATAGAACGCACTCTAAAGTATAACAAAAAATAATAAATAATGGCCAAGTGCGAGTCGGTGTCAAATTTCTGTTCTCCACCGGTTTTCGTAGGATCACCGAAGTGATGCAACGTCTGGCGCGGCCTGTACTTGGATGGGTGACCGCCTGGGCGTTGATGGGATGTTGGGTTTTTGCACAATTTTTTGTACATTAGTAGCTAACTAGTTATGTGGTGGTACGGAACCCTCAGTGCGTGAGCTTGACTCACACTTGGCCGGTTTTATTTTATTTATATAGATAGATTTTTTGCATCGACAGCAAAAGATCCCGTTGTGTAAACTTGTTAATCAAAGATTTAAATGAAGTTGCAAATTTTTATGAGTCGATTTAATCGAAATTTCGATTTGAAAACAAAAAAATATATTTATTTAAAAGTTTTTACAATTTTATAAATAATATACGTTTCATTTAATCGATTAATATCAGGCTGAGTTTGTTATTTAGCATAACAAATTTCGTACCTAGATATCATAGAAAAAGACAGCCCTACGATATTTTCCAAACCTTCGGCCAAACCCGAGCGACTGCGGTCCGTCATTTTTTGCAACATAAAGGCCATAAACCTATATCCAAGTAGACGCCACAAGTTGATCTACCTTCCATGTTATATTTCCGATATAACTACGATAAATTGTCGTAGTTGAGGCTAAAACCAGTCTGCTAAATCGGTGCCGCGACAACGTGTCAGTTTGAAATGAAAATGGGTGGTAATTGTGCTATACTAAGTTGTAAGAATACCAGAAATAGAGTTGGCCGACAGAATAAATATAATTATTTCTTATTAGTTAGTAAGTAGGTAGGTAGTTTTAGGTACGAAAAATTTGACACGCTTTTGTTTCATACAGTTTGGATCGCTTGTGAAGTCTACTTATACCACAGATGACACTTATACATAGATGTGTGTTAAGGAAATGTATTGGTAAAGATATATGACGTAGGTATCATCACAGCAGTATGCGGATAGTAAAATGTGCATATTTGAACAATGTTATGAATCCGTGGATACCGTTTCAGATATTTTAAGCATAGTCTTGCTTATTCGTAATAACCATACCACACCGTCTACGTACAAATTTCAAATCCAGCATTTTTACGATTAGATATTTTTAAAAATTTAAACTCAAGGCTGCATTACGTTTATAATCAAATCAATTTAGAATTACAAGTTTTGTAAACGGCGCTGGTAAAGTAGATATAAATATAGCTCTTGACACGTTTGTTGTTTTGTTCGCCCAATACAGCGGCTTAGATTTTTTCTTTGAAATAATGCTCAGTTTTTTTAACAGGACGTTTGTCGGGTCAGCGTGTAAACATACTAAAATATTGTAACAGGTAAGACTATGACCTAATGATCATCTGCTTAACTAGTTGAGCAATCTAGTTGAGCAGTGGGGAAGAAGCGAAGCTGCCGCTATATATATCTACGTTGTCATTCATATAGCTTCGCTTGTTATGCCGAACGTACTCTGCGTTCGCTAACTAGTCCGGTCAAGCTGTAGAGGCCAAAAGAACAACAGTATCATCATCATCATCATAATCATCATCATCATCAGCCAGAAGATGTCCACTGCTGAACATAGACCTCCCCCTTTAACCTCCACACTGAGCGACAGCCTGCCTAACAACAACAGTATAAGTCAATATAAAAAATATATATAAAAACGCTTCGTTGACTAATTCGCTGCAGTCGCTTTAGTGTGACCGATGCTTTAATCTCCATAATTGCATCACGTAGTTATATAAATTTTATCTACGTGATGCTACGTGAATAAATAAACGTAAATATGAAGATGATAATTAACCATGCCATCCTTTTGTTTTTGTGAAATTAAGCGCCAAATAGCTATCTTGCTAAAAGCTGGTAGATTCGTCCACAATTTTAGGTCTGTACTTTTTAACACTATTTTTGTCTTTTGTATGGTTTACATGTAAGCTAGAAATAAATATGAGCTATAGCATATATATATTTATTGTTGTTTTTTTATTATTTCAATATAAACACGGGTCTAGCCCGGACATTTGGTAGGCATTGGTGGAGCCGAAGCCAACACCAAGAGGCCCCGTTGAATATAAAAATACAATTATGTGATGTGTATAAAATGGAATATTAAACTATTGTACAGTATAGGATATAAAAAGCCTGGGCTATTGAGGTGAACAACTTGTAGATGGGAAAACAGGTCTATGGTATGAGGTACGGCACCCGCCAATTATGCCTCATTTCAAAATATTTTGGCGGGTGATGACTTGCCACCCACTAAATGGGCCCCCCATAATGGCTGCCGCATTTTGGCACCGGAGAGGCAACATTGGCGTGGGTGGCTTAGGGTGCCGAGAGGTGTGCTGCACTTTCACTGAGAGCTACTAGCGGCGTTATGCCCTTTAACACTTCCACCCTGGAGCTTAGGTTCTTAGCTCTTGCGGTTTCCACCCCCAGACGGCCAGTTAAGGCAAGCCAGGGGTCAGGGTCTCTGGGGTTTTAGACCCATGGAATCGGGGTACGCGGTGTCGCCACTCACCGACGGCTCGCCATAAAGCCGCCCCTGCGTTTTTATTATTATTATTATAGTAAAAAAAAACATTTACAGAAGAATAAGAAGAAGAATAATAAGATATATTCAGGGGTTTTCAGGGTTCCGTCGAAAATTTTAACTGGCTATCCATTATGGTTCGAAAGATACAGCCGTTAATAAGTAGGACAGACGGACAAACGGACAGACAGACACACAGACAGGCTTAGTATTAGGGTACTGTTTTTACCCTTTACGTACGGAACCCTAAAAACATGAGAACCACCATCAAGTCTTAGGTATCTTCTATATAAATTTGCGTGCTTCATCTTCGACCACATCATCGCTTTCCAACAGGCAAGTTGGTGATAAAACGCAGCGACAAAAATAAAGTCTATCCTGAGGTCGGTAAGAAAAATTTGTGTTGCATACAGTAAAACTGCATCATGGTTGACTATAGTGGACTCGTGGGTGGTATAGTGGTGGTGGTAGTATAACTCTGCAAATATTGATCCTAGCGTAAAAATGATCATGACCAAACTTGTGGAAAATTAAATTTCCAACAACTTTAGTTGGTACCATTTTTGCTCTAAAGTTGAAAATTAACGAGTTATTTCAGAAAAACAAAAAAATTGAACTTTAAAACAAGATGGCGGCGAATCCTCTACCGGGATTAGTTAGAAAATCGAGATTTATACTCCCAAACAAAAATTTAAAAAAAAATATCTCTCCCCGGATTTTTTTCTATTTCAGGCTAGTTTTATGTCTGCCCCGACTGGACTACATGACAATAGAGGAGATACATTTTATTAACAAAAATTACAGTTCCAGCAGTATTATCCAGGGTGGAAACACGAGAATACGTTTGTACCGACAAAACGCTGCCCACTTAACGATGAGATATTGAGAAAATTAGATAAACCCATAAGAAGTTTTACACGCAATTGGAATCGATTTCCACAGAAAATGTCGCCATCTTCGCCCTTAGTCGAGACACTCAAGAGCCTAATATCAGCCCCGTTGACAAATGACCTTTAGATGTAGGACAGACGGTGACCTTTCTAAGGGATGGGGTCATGGCAGCATTGTCCTGTTCGATTCAAGGCAAATGCGCTATGGAAAATAATCCTAAACACATGGGTTAGCTATGGGCTATGGGTTTAAAAAAACCTGAGTTTAATTTTTTACCTACGTTTTTAAGATTCCGTACCCAACGTAACACCGTAACGTAAAAACGGGACACTATTACTGAACTTACGCTGTGTCTCTCTGTCTGTCTGTCCGTTCGTCCGTCAGTCCGTCCACCCGTCTGTCTGTAATTTTTTTTTTATGAATAAGAACATCGTAAAATTTGATAACTGTGCTTAGTTCGGTAGAAAGAAAAAGTGAAAAACGTCTCCTTCTCCCAAATCTCGATACGGTTGTAAATAATATATCACTTCATCAAAAACAGCTCAATCGACGCAGTCGTACTGAATATTTTATTATGTGTTTAGAAATAATTCATATTAGACCGTAGCGTGCCAGTTTTCAAATGTTACATAATAAACCAGCCACGTGCGCGTCGGGCTCACGCACTGAGCGTTCCGTACAAAAATTAGTGCAAAAAGACAACGTCACGCCCATGCGGTCACCCATCCAAGTACCGAACGCACCCGACGTTGCTTAACTTGGTGGGAAACAGAAATTTGTCACCGACTCACACTTTATTGCCATTATTTATTATTTGTTGTTATACTTTAAAGTGTGTGCTATAATCAAAAGCCGCGTACGTATTACCGTTTTTACATTAGAGCAATCTCAAAATGCGTAAAAAATGCTTTTGTGGTATGGGAATCCCCTTTCATTTATACTTTTAGACTTTTTTATTATTTTTTAGTTTATCTGCGTTTAGTTTATAACGTTACATAATCTGTGAAAATTTTAACTGGTTATCTATTACGGTTCGAAAGATACAGCCGTTTAAAGGTAGGACAGAAAGACAGCGTAGGCTTAGTAATAGGGTCCGTTTTTTACCTTTTGGGTACGGAACCCTAAAATGGACACACTATAATCAATTAATTAACAATGTTATTTTTTCTAAACAGTTGAAATAAGCGACTGAGATTAAAAAATATTGGTTGAAGGTAAAGCATGGGCTCTTAACAGTTTTTTACGTTCACATTCCATCATTATCAAAATGTCTTATTCGACACGATGACGCAGAAGGAACCATATTGACACCGTCCATGAAAAATCACCCGAAATTACCTTTGGTAAGCGGTTTCATTACTTACGTCGAAAACCGATGAAAAACGATGAGAGTCGAAGGATTAATGATGGATGGTGCAAGGATATTAGGAAAGTGATTGGTAAGAATGTTATACGGATGTATACTTAGGTACTTATCCATTATTAAAAGTAGACGTCTTGATCACGAAAGTAGTTACAAGGCCATTTCATTATCACTGATTTTAAAATGGGGTTGTTTCACAAATGGCGGGAAATTCAAATTTCAAACAGTTTTCTTCTCCTTGTAGCTAGGCCGGGTAATTATTGTAAACGATCATGATGTTTGCGCAAATTGATTATTATTCTTTACAAAATCATGTAAAGCTATTTATATCTAATGCTCAATCATTATTACTTACATTTGTGAATAAACGAATTTTTGCTGTTTTAAACGGTTTATTGACAAATGTAAGTAATATGGTGCATTACTGTTAAATAGTTTTACATTATAATGTAAAGAACAGCCAACGTTTTGCGCAAACACTGTGTTATTTAAAAATAATTACCTGGCCTGGCTACTAGGACCAAAAAACCTTAAATAATATAATTGTAACTTTAAGGCGAGGTTTTCCCACTATTAAGCAAGGCTTATTACTACAGATGACCATAAGGCTTAAAATACTGTATTAAAGTCGCATTTAGTGGGGCAAAACCATGGCGCTTACACACAGCCGTGCGTTTCGCTACTTTTATTTTTGAGGTTTTGAAATGTTCGCTGGGGCACGCACGGACGACTTCCATGCGATGATTCGAAAGAAAGTCGCATCCCTACGACAGCGAGCGCGAGGCAGCCGCAACGGCATCCTACAAATGATTGTTGGCCGGATGGATTGCCCCATCCAAAACAAGTGGATGTGCATCTTAATGGGCGAAAAGCTTTAAATATATTATTAAATTTATTGATTGTGTGTTTTGTAAAATAATTTTAATTGTAGTTGTCTTTTTGTTTTTATGTATTGTTAATATTTCGACATTTTTTATTTTTCTCTTTTAATTTTGTGTATATGGATATTTTTCTGAAATAAAATAATAATAATAATAATAATAATTTTCTCATATTTTTCGAAAAGCATAGTTGTAATGCAATATGTACTGTTGCGGGTTTCTCCATAATTATGGTATCTGTTATTAAGATATCGTAGACACCATTTAGTAAATAGGTATTTGAAGGAATCCAAAATAAACAGGGAGAAAGCGCAGATCAGTGTTATTTTTTTCTTCTATCGAGCGAAATGTCTTTAATCGTGTTTCGGTCTTTGGGGTCTCCTAGATATTCAATATTGATATGACACCATTTTTATAATTTTAAAGTAAACATGGGAGTAGACACACTTAATCTAGAACGACCACAATTGCTAAAAGTCGAAAAAGAGGGTCTTAAACAAGGATTTTTTTGTTGTAGGTACGGGATGGGAAATACCGGGACCCGGTATCTCAAGGTAAAAAAGGTCGCAGGTAAAACTGCAACCAGAACCACCGGAGGATAGGCAGCAGCGTACAAGGTGAACGTATTGCGATCGCCAAGCCACCTGCTAAGCGTGGAGATTATGGCAACACCCCTCTCTAAGAGGGAGGCCTTTGTCCAGCAGTGGACGTTTAATGGCTGTTGTTGTGTGATGTATGTCACTTCGAAAGCACAAAATGGCGCATTTTTTGTGTATTTGCCACTGTCAAGTTTTGAAAGTTTTCAAGTTTAATTAAATTCAAATTTCAAATTCATATTCAAATTTATTTATTTCACATAAAGTACATCAATAAAGAATAATCAGAGAATGAAAATATCAATAAATATCTTCAAACAAGTCATATGCAGAGTCAAGCAAAATAAGTCATGGTCGACTTGTGGCGTCTACTTGGATATAGGTCTAAGTGGTGGCATAGATACAAATTATTAACGGTCGAGTAATGCCAAGTTCACATCATTTAAAGCATCTAAAGGTTTTGAAATTACCATACCAATTAAAATGAACGATAAAATACCATTATTGCCGGGTGAGTCGGAAAACCACCAGCATTTGTGGCGGACTCAAATACAAACTGCGAATATTTAACTATTAGGGTCACGGATTCGCCTATTATTTACTAAATATTTGCCTATTAGAATCAAATGCTAGTTTTCGTTCGGGTAAATACTGACAATAAGTAAGTGCTAATAGGGTTTTGATCGTTTTATGGATGGTATCCAATTTATAATTGGTAATATTGGTTGGTTTATTGGTCTAGCTATGAAGAATAAATATTAGTATAGTACTACACTGTTTTAAACCATCACGGTTGTTCATTAAAGTTATCTGATTATTTACGGGATATTTACCGTGGTAAGGTTGTGGAATGAGCTCCCGATATTTCGGCGCAGTTACATGCACCATCTTCACGAGAAAACTCAAGAATGCGGGTTATATAAGACTGTTGGTCAAACAGTTAAAAAGTTAGGTGCAGACAAAACGATCTACACTCTTTCTTAGTCTTTTTAACTGTTCAACCAACTACCCGCATCCTTCAGTCTTCCCGTGAACATGGTGCATGTACTACGCCGAAATATCGGGATCTCGTTCTGCAACCTTACCACGGAAAACATTCTGTAAATAATCATATAACTTTAGTAGAGAAACTCGATGACTACTAGTCTTCTACTATATAAAAATAAGTCGGGTTTTCCTTCCTGACGCTATAACTCCAGAAAGCACAAACCGATTTCCACGGTTTTGCATTCGTTGGAAAGTTCTCGGGCTCCGTGAGGTTTATAGCGAAGTCATCTGGTGGCGAAACGGAGTTCGCCGGGTTTGCTAGTTTATTATAACACAAACATTACCTGTATTTTGTTACCAATAAAATGAGGTTTTACCAATAAAGGCGTCATACTCATTAAATAAACCGGCCAAGTGCGAGTCTGGCTCGCGCACTGAGGGTTCCGTACCACCACAAAATGCAATAGAACGTCCAAATAGCCGAATTACCAGTTTAGACTTAACGCCTTCCAAAATAGTGGAAGCAATTGCTACGCAGTCACATATTATATTGTATTGGATACAGATAATTAAAAAAATATATATGTAAATTTGTGTTAAGTGTAGTGTAAGTGTAAACTCAAGGGTTCGTCTGAAAACCGGCGCTGATAGTCCTTGACTTTCAGCATTAATGCCGAGACGGACCCATTCCACACTGATTGTATACTTTAGATATAAGTTTTTGTAAAGGTGTCCAATAATTTTTTTTCTTTATTTTCTTTCTTTCTTTCTTTCATACTATTTAGTTATTTTTGCTAGAGTGATGCTCGAGTATAACACAATTATAATTTGGTACTGGACAGAAATTTGTCACTGATTCGCACTTGGTCATTATTTGTTATTTGTTATGCCAAAGTTGGCATGATTATAGTACACACTCTAAAATATAATAACGAATAATAAGTGATAGCCAAGTGCGAGTCAGTAACACATTTCTGTTCATTATCAAGTGAAGTAACGTGTTTTTCTACTTACACGACCTCATTGCTCGTCTCACCGAATCGAATATAGTATTTTACGAATTTTAAAGTCGATTTTTAAAACATTTTTTTTATCATCATCATCATAGTCAGCCGTTTAACAGTCCACTGCTGGACTTTTAGCCTACCCCGAAAGGGTGATTGGGCCATATCCACCACGCTGGATCACTGCGGATTGTGGATTCACATACGCCATTGAATTCCTTCTCCGTACGTATGCAGGTTTCCTCACGATGTTTTCCTTCACCGAAAAGCCAGTGGTATGAAAATCCGTACATAAGCTCCAAAGAGCTCATTGGTACGGGCCCGGGGTTTGAACCCAGGACCTCACGCTTTCTAGTCTAGCGGCCTCCCAAATGGGCTACCACGGCTACGATTTTTTTTACGTGTATTATTTTATTTTTGAAATGTTTTTAATACAAATTTTGTCAAATGTGTAAATAAATCGAAAATAATATATTTCCGATTGTTTCGAAGATTCGAGTGGGGTTTTTTAAATTGATAATTATTGTATTTTGTGGTGCTACGGAATCCTCAGTACGCGAGCCCGACTTGCACTTGGCTGATTTATTCAGGCATACTAAGAAACTTGTAGTAATGAATTATTTAAGTCTACATTTTAAAAAAAGTTGGCAAGTTCGTCTGCAGGGTGAGTTCGTTTACAGACTGTTACCTTACATTATCTTCCTTATCTGATCTGAGGATGGAACCTACTGAAATCAATCCATGCCAGCTTAATTATTGACAAAAAATATTTTTCCTCCTTACAGACTTATTCTATCTTGGACCAACAATAATTATCTTTATTTTACCAATAGCAATTTATACCTTTTCCCTATTGCGGCACAGTAAATAGACAGTTGGAATTCTAGGAAAGAGATCTGGTATAGTCGATAACAATAAACGCCTTTATGGCTATGGAGCTACGAGTCTTAGTTTTATCACAGGAAAACACCTTGCAGTGGGGTAACTTTAGTTTTCATAGAATGACAAGTTTAGTGTTTGTTGTTATAGTAGGTATAACAATAAAGAGTTTAGAGTGTGAACTATAATCATGCCAAGTTTGACGCTTGTACGTATTACCATTTTTACATTAGAGGTAATACAAAAATACATTAAAATAATACGTTTGTTGTATGAGGAATTGAGGACCCGCACTCTTTAGTTTTTTTTTTACTTTTTTATTATTTGTTAGTTAATCCGCCGTAAAATTACATAATAATAAAATTATATACTGTGAGAATTTCAACTGGTGTAAGTATGAGAAAAATTACTAAGATCTGAGCTTGACAAATTCGAAGAACGACTGTAGTTTCGTATTTTTATTTTTTTACATATTCGTTTACAAACAAGCGACGGGCCACCTAATGGTAAGTAGTCAACGTCACCTATAGACACCAACAATACACAGGGCATTGATTGTGCGTTGCCTACCTTTGAGGACTCTATTCACTCTGCGCTTGAAGCAATTGAGGTTATATTTTGGAGGAAAAACCGAAGGTGGTAAGCCGTACTATTCCTATCCTATTTTCCTGCACTGTGACTTCATACAACGCAGGCATAGTCATGGGCCTTGAAACCCGATATAAATAGTGCGCATAAATATGGCACGTGGTCGGATAACTAAGGCGGTGCGATGACGTAGTGCTAGGGTGTAGTTGGGGACAAAATTAAGGGTAGGTATTTATTTTCTTGTGTTAGTAAAAGTATGTGTATAAGATACACGATGTTTCTGGGTCAACGCATAACTATTGCAATTCAGCGTGGTAATGCCGCCAGCATGCTGGGTATGCAATCCAGTCAGCAGCAGTCCAACTGTTATTGTAGTGTAAGTTGTCTTCTATTTAGTTCGGTTAATAAACCAAATCACTTTCCGGTACTAAAGAAATTGTGTTAGGTTAGATAGGTATAATGTTTCAAGCTAGGGCGAATAACAATTATTAACAAGTTTCTGTAGTGTAAAAACTAGACAATTATCCCATATATCTCATATTGTACTTGATACAAAATTGAAGCGGAAATACACTAGAAATTTGTTTGAGTAATTAATAGTTTTTAACTTACAAATTATTAATCGCAACGTGCATGGAAGACTTTGCGATGTAGGGGTTTAAGTCAACCGAGGTCTAGCCTCTAGAAGTCTAGATATATATCTGACCAAATCATTCACCAAAGTTCAACGATTCCCGGCCAACACACACTGTCAAGTGCGTTGCCATTACGCTGAACAAAAACTTAACAAATATTAAAATTAATACAAAAACACATTGATCCATTCGTAATGGAGTTCATAACTTAAAAAAAAAAAAAAAAAATATAATTGATTTATAAGTAAATACTAAATAGACTTAATTTGTTTTTATATGAGCAAAACTGCATTTAAATCGGTCTAGCCACTTTGGAGAAAAACGGTAACAGATCTAAAAACACAATGACACGACTTTTTACCCCAAATTCATTTACTTTCTCTCATCCGTCGCGGGAGAAGAAGGTAAATGCGCTTTGGAGAAAAACATTTTTAAACGTTTTTCTTCATAAAGCACAAATATAATTTTGTCTGCGTAATGTTATGGAACGTACTCCGAGGCTTGGAAATCGGTTTATCAGCCAACCATAAAATTGGTTGATTACTCTATCGACATTTTGGAAAAGCTCGACGTGGACTTAATTACCCGACCGTGATTTAAAGTGTGCATTTTTATGAACATGCAGTGTAAAGTAAATATTTTACACGCTTTATTATTAGCTTTACTTGAATCTAACTAAACTTGGAAGTCTAATCAACTAATAATTTTCGAATTGATTTGAATTTGCGAGTATAGAAGATATGCATAATGTCCTAATGTATAATTTATTACAAATATATCTAAGCTTCTTTCTTTTATATCTAAGCTATCTAGGCTTAGCTAAGGATATAACTAAATACATAACATATACTGAAAAAAATAATTAAATTGGCTGATAAATCTCTGAAATGTGAGCGTTTACATTTTTTGGTGGGGATAGAGAGTCTGTCCCTTTCTCACAAAGCGTGTGTTAGTTTATCATTTGTATGGCGCGCGCACGGCTTGACGTCATCACGTGCTATAGTGCGCTCTTAATTATTTTTTCAGTATTTTAAATTATTTTTTCAGTATGTATTGTGTTAGAAGTAGGATAGAAGTTTAGTTCACAAAGTTCGTTTGTGACAAGGGTTGCCAACTTTTTGCAAAAAAGTGCCTATATTGAGGAAAGGAAAATTAACAGAAAATTAACATTAAAAGAAGGAAAATTAACAGTATTTTGCAGGAAAATACCAGTTTTTTATAGGTAGTTTTGGAGGCCCGTAAAAGCGCTCAAATCGAAAGTATTTTTTTTTAAAGGTTTAAAATGTGACGGTATAAAAAAAGTATTATGCATACTTTATTTTTGTTAAAAAGAAACAGTAATGTAGAGCTAAACAGTATGGTAACATTGGTAACCCTAGTTCCAAGAGAAGCTAACAAAAGCATGTTAAAAATTGAATTGAATAAAACCAACATAAATATTCGATTTCCAATCGAACAATTCTAACGAAGCTTAAATTAATGTTCAGTATCAAACAGTCTCGGCTCTCACGTGCTATGTGAATAATCGAATTTACTCTGTTGATTTAATCGATAAACTTTCAGAATTTTATCGTTTTCGGTTGTGCTTTAGTGGCGATCGATTTTATTATCTGTTGAGTTTATGAATAGACTAGCTTCCGCCCGCGGCTTTGCCCGCGTTGTTCTAGGGAAAAATTATGAAGTTCTCAGCAAAAAGCTTTATTTTAGGACGCTACTAAATACGTTTTATGTATTTCATCCTGGATATTGATGGTCGGTAGGTACACGGTGCTTTATGAGCAGGAGATCTAAAGTTAAATTCCTGGCCTGGCTGGGCCGCTTGCGGCCCAGCGAACCACGTGACTTAGAAAGTTTTTTTTTTTCTTTTTTGTACGTCACTTGTGCTTGACACTCGCCCTCGCGGGCCGCTTGCGGCCCAGCGAACCACGCAACCTAGAAAGTTTTTTTTTTCTTTTTTGTACGTCACTTGTGCTTGACACTCGCCCTCGCGGGCCGCTTGCGGCCCAGCGAACCACGCAACCTAAAAAGTTTTTTTTTTTTTTTTTTTTACGTCACTTGAACTTGACACTCGCCCTCGCGGGCTGCTTGCGGCCCAGCGAACCGCGCGACCTAGAAAGTTTTTTTTTCTATTTGGTAAGTCACTTGTGCTTGACACTCGCCCTCGCGGTCCGCTTGCGGCCCAGCGAACCACGCAACCTAGAAAGTTTTTTTCTTTCTTTTTTGTACGTCACTTGTGCTTGACACTCGCCCACGAGGGCCACTTGCGGCCCAGCGAACCGCGCGACCAAGAAAGTTTTTTTTTTCTTTTTGGTAAGTCATTTGTGCTTGACACTTGCCCTCGCGGGCCGCTTCCGGCCCAGCGAACCGAGCAACCTAGAATTTTTTTCTCTCTCTTTTTTTACGTCACTGAGCTTGACACTCGCCCTCGCGGGCCGCTTGCGGCCCAGCGAACCGCGCGACCTAGAAAGTTTTTTTTTCTTTTCTGTACGTCACTTGTGCTTGACACTCGCCCTCGCGGCTCGCTTGCGGCCCAGCGAACCGCGCGATCTAGAAAGTTTTTTTTTTCTTTTTTGTACGTCACTTGTGCTTGACACTCGCCCTCGCGGGCCGCTTGCGGCCCAGCGAACCACGCAACCTAGAAAGTTTTTTTTTTCTTTTTTGTACGTCACTTCTGCTTGACACTCGCCCTCGCGGGCCGCTTGCGGCCCAGCGAACCACGCAACCTAAAAAGTTTTTTTTTCTTTTTTGTACGTCACTTGTGCTTGACACTCGCCCTCGTGGATCGCTTGCGGCCCAGCGAACCGCGCGACCTAGAAAGTTTTTTTTTTCTTTTTGGTAAGTCACTTGTGCTTGATACTTGCCCTCGCGGGCCGCTTGCGGCCCAGCGAACCGAGCAACCTAGATTTTCTTTTTTCTTCTTTTTGTACGTCACTTGAGCTTGACACTCGCCCTCGCGGGCCGCTTGCGGCCCAGCGAACCGGGCGACCTAGAAAAAGTTTTTATTTTCTTTTTGGCAAGTCACTTGTGCTTGACACTCACCCTCGCGGGCCGCTTGCGGCCCAGCAAACCGCGCTACCTAGAAATTTTTTTTTCTCTCTTTTTTTACGTCACTTGAGCTTGACACTCGCCCTCGTGGGCCGCTTGCGGCCCAACGAACCGGGCGACCTAGAAAGTTTTTTTTTTCTATTTGGTAAGTCACTTGTGCTTGACACTCGCCCTCGCGGGCCGCTTGCGGCCCAGCGAACCACGCGACCTAGAAAGTTTTTTTTTTCTTATTTGTTCGTAACTTGTGCTTGACACTCGCCCTCGCGGGCCGCTTGCGGCCCAGCGAACCACGCAACCTAGAAAGTTTTTTTTTTCTTTTTTATACGTCACTTGTGCTTGACACTCGCCCTCGCGGGCCGCTTGCGGCCCAGCGAACCACGCAACCTAGAAAGTTTTTTTTTTCTCTTTGGTAAGTCACTTGTGCTTGACACTCGCCCTCGCGGGCCGCTTGCGGCCCAGCGAACTACGCGACCTAGAAAGTTTTTTTTTTCTTTTTTATACGTCACTTGTGCTTGACACTTGCCCTCGCGGACCGCTTGCGGCCCAGCGAACCGAGCAACCTAGAATTTTTTTTTTCTTTCTTTTTTTACGTCACTTGAGCTTGAAACTCGCCCTCCCGGGCCCGCTTGTGGCCCAGCGAACCGGGCGGCCTAGAAAGTATTTTTTTCTATTTGGTAAGTCACTTGTGCTTGACACTCGCCCTCGCGGGCCGCTTGTGGCCCAGCGAACCACGCGACCTAGAAAGTTTTTTTTTCTTATTTGTACGTCACTTATGCTTGACACTCGCCCTAATAACCGCGCAACCTAGAAAGTTTTTTTTTCTTTTTTATACGTCACTTGTGCTTGACACTCGCCCTCGCGGGCCGCTTGCGGCCCAGCGAACCACGCAACCTAGAAAGTTTTTTTTTCTATTTGGTAAGTCACTTGTGCTTGACACTCGCCCTCGCGGGCCGCTTGCGGCCCAGCGAACCGGGCGATCTAGAAAAAGTTTTTATTTTCTTTTTGGTAAGTCACTTGTGCTTGACACTCGCCCTCGCGGGCCGCTTGCGGCCCAGCGAACCGCGCGACCTAGAAATTTTTTTTTTTCTTTTTGGTTATTCACTTGTGCTTGACACTTGCCCTCGCGGGCCGCTTGTGGCCCAGCGAACCGTGCGACCTAGAAAGTTTTTTTTTCTATTTGGTAAGTCACTTGTGCTTGACACTCGCCCTCGCGGGCCGCTTGCAGCCCAGCGAACCGTGCGACCTAGAAAGTTTTTTTTTTCTATTTGGTAAGTCACTTGTGCTTGACACTCGCCCTCGCGGGCCGCTTGCGGCCCAGCGAACCACGCGACCTAGAAAGTTTTTTTTTTCTTTTTTGTACGTCACTTGTGCTTGACACTCGCCCTCGCGGGCCGCTTGCGGCCCAGCGAACCACGCAACCTAGAAAGTTTTTTTTTTTGTACGTCACTTGTGCTTGACACTCACCCACGCGGGCCGCTTGCGGCCCAGTGAATCGCGCGACCTAGAAAGTTTTTTTTTCTATTTGGTAAGTCACTTGTGCTTGACACTCGCCCTCGTGGGCCGCTTGCGGCCCAGCGAACCACGCAACCTAGAAAGTTTTTTTTTTCTTTTTTGTACGTCACTTGTGCTTGACACTCGCCCTCGCGGGCCGCTTGCGGCCCAGCGAACCGTGCGACCTAGAAAGTTTTTTTTTCTATTTGGTAAGTCACTTGTGCTTGACACTCGCCCTCGTGGGCCGCTTGCGGCCCAGCGAACCACGCGACCTAGAAAGTATTTTTTTTCTTTTTTATACGTCACTTGTGCTTGACACTCGCCTTCGCGGGCCGCTTGCGGCCCAGCGAACCACGCAACCTAGAAAGTTTTTTTTTAATTTTTTGTACATTACTTGTGCTTGACACTCGCCCTCGCGGGCCGCTTGCGGCCCAGCGAACCGCGCGACCTAGAATGTTTTTTTTTTCTTCTTGGTAAGTCACTTGTGCTTGACACTTGCCCTCGCGGGCCGCTTGCGGCCCAGCGAACCAAGCAACCTAGATTTTTTTTTCTCTTTTTTTCTTACGTCACTTGAGCTTGACACTCGCCCTCGCGGGCCGCTTGCGGCCCAGCGAACCACGCAACCTAGAAAGTTTTTTTTTAATTTTTTGTACGTTACTTGTGCTTGACACTCGCCCTCGCGGGCCGCTTGCGGCCCAGCGAACCGCGCGACCTAGAATGTTTTTTTTTTTCTTCTTGGTAAGTCACTTGTGCTTGACACTTGCCCTCGCGGGCCGCTTGCGGCCCAGCGAACCGAGCAACCTAGATTTTTTTTTCTCTTTTTTTCTTACGTCACTTGAGCTTGACAGTCGCCCTCGCGGGCCGCTTGCGGCCCAGCGAACCGTGCGACCTAGAAAGTTTTTTTTTCTATTTGGTAAGTCACTTGTGCTTGACACTCGCCCTCGCGGGCCGCTTGCGGCCCAGCGAACCACGCGACCTAGAAAGTTTTTTTTTTCTTTTTTGTACGTCACTTGTTCTTGACACTCGCCCTCGCGGGCCGCTTGCGGCCCTGCGAACCACGCAACCTAGAAAGTTTTTTTTTTGTACGTCACTTGTGCTTGACACTCACCCACGCGGGCCGCTTGCGGCCCAGTGAATCGCGCGACCTAGAAAGTTTTTTTTTTTCTTTTTGTACGTCACTTGTGCTTAACTTACACTCACGGGCCGCTTGCGGCTTGCTAAATCTGTTAAACAGTCATCGAGTTGAGTGATTGAAATTATCCTACAGGAACTTACATATTGTCGGTATAAAATAGCCTTAGTTTTAATCCAGGGAATATTCTACCTCCATACCAAATTTCATCGAAATCCGTTAAACAGTCTCAGAGTTGAGTGATTGATGTTATACTACAGGAACCATAGATTTTTTCCGGGTAAAAATAACTCATGTGATAGTCCAAGGAATATTGTACCTTCGTACCAAATTTCATCAAAATCCGTTGATTTAGGGAATATGCTACCTCCATACCAAATTTCATCGAAATCCGGAGTTAAGTGATCAAAGTTATCCTACAGGAACCACTCATTTTCCCAGGACCAGAATTAGGTTGTTATAATATTATTCAGTGTATAATCCACCTCCATACCAATTTCATCAAAATCTGTTTAACAGTTACAAAATTGTGTGATTGAAGTTATCCTACAGGAACTTTAAAATTTTCCGGGATACAAAGTATTGTGTGTTTTAATATGGCTCCTTGTCTATTTCTTTACCAAATTTCATATTTATTTGTTGAGCCGTTGTGAAAAATAATGATTATACCATCCCACGGGAACTGTCAAATTTTCCGGGATAAAAAGTGGCTTGTGTTGCAATGTGGCGGCTTGCTTGTTTCTATACCGAATTTCATACTTATTTGTTGAGCCGTTGTGGAGATTTGTGTAATTGAAATTATCCTACAGGAACCGTGCATTTTTTCGGGACAAAAAGTAGCCTATGTGTTAATCCAGGGTATAAGCTATATACATTCTAAATTTCATCTAAATCGGACCAGTAGTTTCGGCGGTGACTTCAGCCAAACATACACACTTACACACTTACACACTTACCCACTTACACACTTACACACAAACTTTCGCATTTATAATATTAGTAAGATGAGAAATAAGATGCTTGATATTGGAGAAAAAGTCTTAGTAATCGTTTGTGATATTATTAGACCTATACTGGGTTACGCGGAAAAGGTGTATAGAACCCATCAATATGAATAATTTTTACTATAGGACTAATTCTATAATTGCGAAAAAAATTCAGCTGTTCCATAGAAAAAGGTCACACGTACTCGACAAAATGTATAGGACCCAATTTGCCCATCTTATCTTATAATAAATTTAAGTAAGTGATATTTACAACATAATAAATATAAACTAAAAATATCTAATCTTAATTAAAACATTAAACATTATCCTAATAATTTTGATTGATACCTTCTAACAATAATTTAATAAAAAACTTATAACCACTGAAATCTAAGTAATAAAAAAACCGTCACGCCTAAACAAAAAGGCGAATTGAAAGCCTCTCTTTTTAATTGCGCAACATGCAGACAAAAACAAAAAGGCGAATTGAGAAACTCTCTTTTTTACCAGGTAAAATGCAAATAAAAACCAAAATGCGAATTGAGAACCTTTCTTTTTTATCACGTAACATGCAGACAAAAACGAAAATGCGAATTGTGAACCTTTCTTTTTTTTCGCGTAACATGCAGACAAAAACAAAAAGGCGAATTGAGAAACTCTCTTTTTTACCAGGTAGCATGCAAACAAAAACCAAAATGCGAATTGAGAAGCTTTCTTTTTTATCACGTAACATGCAGACAAAAACAAAAATGCGAATTGTGAACCTTTCTTTTCTATCACGTAACATGCAGACAAAAACAAAAAGGTGAATTGAGAACTTTTTTTTTTTAATCACGTAATATACAGAAAAAAACAAAAATGCGAATTGAGAACCTTTCTTTTTTATCACGTAACATGCAGACAAAAACAAAAATGAGAATTAAGAACCTTTCTTTTTTATCACGTAACATGCAGACAAAAAGAGAATCTCTCTTTTTGAAGTTGGTTGAAATTAGCCTGGGGCCTTACGGGTACTTCTTAATGCAGGCTCGAGATAGCGCTGAAACAGCGCAGTGCGGAAAATCACGTGAACGTGAACCTTAACGTATCAAGAAATTGTTTGCAGTCGCGCAACTTTTCGCAACATCGTGACATCCGGAGCGCCGTTAAACCCCATTTTAACTAAAACAAGTTTGGCTAAAGTTTCTGAATAAGACTAGATACTTATGTATAAAATTTGCAATCACGGGATCAACATCCGCCAGAATACTAAACGGGAAGAGTCGTCATTTCCATTCTGTCGCACCGGAAGTAGGAGCGGCGCGATGACTTCCGGTTCCTATAACTTGCTAAGTTGTCGTCTCCACGGACTTTTGCGCGACATTATTCTTAGCCTGGATTACGTGAAATGATATTATGCACCTTTTTAGGTGACGACACATTGCAAAAAGGGGGGTATCGCAGCGTTAGGTAATTAGTTGAAAATTCAATTGCAATTGTTTTCACCTTCTTATAAGACGAAAAATTGAATCGATCGTACCTACATCATTTTTGTTTAGGGGCCTTACGGCCAACGGCTAACTCGGTATCAAACTAACGTTAAATCCGCTTAGTTGGAAAAACACGCGACCGCAAACCGTATCTGGGTGCGTTAAGGTTCACGTTCGCGTGATTTTCTAACTGAGCGGATTTAACGTTAGTTTGATACCGAGTTAGCCGTTGGCCATAAGGCCCTAGGAGTACAGTTTGCGATTCGTGTGTAAAGAAACTTCAAAAAAAGAGGGGGTCCATAATTTTTTCAAGCCCACTTTAGTTGTTGCCATCTTGTGTCCATGATGATGTCACCTGCCTAAAGCCGTCCTGAACATAAGGTTGGTTTCACAGCTGTACGGGAGACCCGCACGGGTCACCCGTACTACGGGAGACTGGATCTACGTGGAGGCAAATCCCGTGAGGAACAATCCGCGTCGCTGTGAAACGATGTTCTAGCGCCTCACGCATGTCTCCGCTCCGGGAGCCCGTACTACGGGAGACGGGATCTACGCGGAGGCAAGTCCCGTACGGAACAATCCACATCGGTGAGAAACGATGTTCTAGCGCCTCACGTATATCTCCTTTCCTGGAGCCCGTACTACGGAAGACGGGATCTACGTGGAGGCAAGTCCCGTGCGGAACAATCCGCGTCGCTGTGAAACAATGTGCTAGCGCCTCACGTATGTCCCAACGACCCGCGCGTGTCCCGTACAGCTGTGAAACCAGCGTAAAAGAATCTACAGATAGCTCATAATATATCAAAATCGGTGAAAGCGTTTCGGCTGTAGATGGAACACGCATACAAATATACCCCCCTTTTTGCTCAGCGTCGAATGGTAAAAAGAAAAGTATAAACATTTTGGAAAATTATAATTATATTTTAATGTTTATTTATCTACTAATAAACGTAACTTAACGCACATTGTACATTATTAGGGCTGATATAAATTAACTCGTATTTTGCTTGGATCACTGATTGTCAAACTTTTTTGGTCCAAATCTATTTTCTGTGACTTCGTAGTCAAAAGCTTGTTCGTGATAGAATTATAAGAGTATCATACTGATTGGCATATTTATTAAGAGCTTAACGCAGCGCCTAATTTTTACACAAGTTTTTTTTTTTAGATTTTGACCACCAACTCGCCTGTTAGTGAACGACGATGTGGTCGAAGATGAAACACGCAGACTTAGAAGATACCTATTCACTCCGGCCTTGAAAAAGCCCAGGTTGTATCTCTCAGGAAACAAAGAAGCTGGCAGGTTGTTCCGATCTTTGGCCGTAAGGATTAGAAACGTAGAATCGAAACGTTTGGTAAGTTAGGCCCGCCAGTACCTACTTGAAAAGTGTACCTTAGCTTGATAAGGTACACTTTTCAAGTATTAATGGTTTTTGCTTATCCTTTTTGACCAATATAAGAAGAAGAGTTCCAGTGATAACCGTAGCAAAAGACTAAGAACGAGGGTAGATCGTTATGTCTGCACCTAACTTTTTAACTGTTCGACCAACCACCCGCATTCTTCAGTCTTCCCGTGAACATGGTGCATGTAACTGCACCGAAATATCGGGAGCTCATTCCACAACCTTACCACGATAAATATCCCGTTAATAATCATTTAACTTCAATATAAGAAGGTACGCTAAAGTTCTATTTGAGAACCAGTGGCCAAGACCCTTATCATACTGTCACTGCCACGTTGCGCTACAACTCTTAGGTGTGGGAACACCTGTATTTGTCATTTCTCTGTTTGGTAATTTATTGTTGCCATTTTGGTGTTTTGCTAATAAAGGAGCTGACTGTAAACAATATAGGCTCAACAGAATTCAACAAAAACAAGTTTTTTTTTCTGAAGGTCTCTTGTATATTCATTATGATCGGGGTATTTCCTCCCATCCTAAGGTTGGCTAGAAGAGATCACTCTTAGCGATAAGGCACTTGCACTCAATTCTTGCACTAGTTTTTTTAAGCGTAGGCTATCACTTATCTTAGCCTATAACTTTTATTTGTGGAATGTTGTATTTCACATTTCTATTTTATCAAAATACATAATCTGTCTGACGTATTTTAATGTTAAATTTTTTTAATAATATTTTATTTATAATAATAATTGAATATATAACTAGAAAAAAATAGGTAATCCATGGCTTTTAAAATACTTAGATGAAGTTTTAGTTTAGTTATTATTTTTTTTACTTTATTTTTGGTTCCGTGGTTTCAGAAGGTCAGTGCTGAAAATCAGCGCTGCAGAGTAATCTGTAGCATTATCGCTGAACACTGACCTTTTTTGTCGCACTGGACACTACAGCGACAACTTAACATGTATTATCATATTGTTATTTTGTTGTGTCTGTTTTGTAATGTCTATGTTGTAGTGTTTTCTGCACAAAATTATTTTTTTTTCTTTCTTTCTTTCTTTCTGTAATATAATTAGAATATAATTGGAATCATTATTATTGTGATTCTTTCTTATTGTGATCATCCCAATATAATTTTATTGAATTACCAATAAACCACCAGTTTTATTAGTAAACTAAAAATTAAGATTATCAAAACTTAATTTCCAATTTCAATGAATTTCCATTATGGAATCGCCACATTTCATCCCACGAAATCCTTTTATCAATAAATTTAAACTTTGAGCCATTTAACCCCTATAAGCCTATACTAAACTAATTTGTCGGTTAATGTACGGTTTATCTACAGGATGTTTCGTAATACTTTGATGTAACGATATGCCGCGGTTTCAAATGTTCTCCAATATGATCCTAATATTTACCTCTTGGTCTATAATTTCAGGTAGTGGGCTTGAGCATTTGGATTGTCTTTAGACCTTCAACGGTCTATGGGCACTCTAACTGTATTTGTAGTTTTAGTTTTAGCTTGTATTTTGTTTAGTTAATAAAGGCGCTAGCCCAGGAATAAATTCTAGAAAAGATACTTTTTGACCTTCGTTCTAGAATCTTAGATAGGCCCTGGTTTAGAAAAAAAGGTTCTGTTTCATCTATATTAACGAAACAAAATACCAGCTAATACTATAAAAACCTAAACTTGGCTTAAACAAAAACAGTAGGACTGCCCATAGACCGTTAAAAGTCTAAAGATAGTTCAACTTCTGAAGTCCTACTACCTGTTGGTGGTTTACCCTACTGGTGGCATTACCATGCTGAATGGCAAAGCTTATGCGTTAAGCCAGAAACACACCAGCATTTAATTCAATAATAATAAATACACATTAATTTACCTTTTGATCTTTATGTTTCATAAAATATAAAAATGTAACCCTTACATTGTAATCTTATATAACTTTTGTAATATACAAACCCTTTGTTTCCGAAAATAGAGTATGTTTCACCAATTCGAAAAAAAAAAAACAGAGAATTCTAGGTAGTTTATTTCACTTCGCCGTTTTTCTCAAACGTGGATATAAAGATATTACTTACCAATAAAAAAAAAAAAAAACAATTAATAACTGGCGGAGTAATCGCGTAACAAACATACAAAAAAACTTACAGTC
The DNA here is from genome assembly GCA_932305915.1 of Agriopis marginaria. Classification (NCBI taxonomy): domain Eukaryota; kingdom Metazoa; phylum Arthropoda; class Insecta; order Lepidoptera; family Geometridae; genus Agriopis; species Agriopis marginaria. Next base: position 27,703,089 of record OW029914.1, on the reverse strand, counting down.
GAATTGATAACCTCTTTTTTTTTGGAAGGCGGTTTAAATGTTTTTAAATAAAATAAAGAAAACATATTTTTCTCGGTGATGATGCCGTAGATATCGTCCTAGAAGACTACTTGTGCGTTTGAAAAGTATCAGTAACTTTAAGAAATCGCCATCACCGAAAAAGAGAGATACTAAAATTCTGATGTTTTATTGGTCCAACGAGAATCTAATAAGGTTCAGAGTCTTTCTTATCTGAGAGTCACCATTAGAAGATTTCCTTTTCTCCAGCAGGCCTAGCACGGGCCTTGGACAAATTGTCTATCCACCGTTTTTATCCCGCGAGAAAAAGACAAACGTATCCATATTCTAGCTTTGTCGCGTCTAGGCGTGGATAAAAACGGTGGAAAGACAATTTATCCACAGCCCATGCTAGGCCTGCTGGGGTCAACTCAGGTGGACAAGGACGCGCTATTAAAATGCCATCTTGAGTAAGCACCACAAGAAAACCTGTAAGTGGTTCTGTAATATTTTTTGAAGCGCTGAAAGTATATCTTCTTTTAGAGTAATTAAATGCTCGCCCATTGTCCTCAAATACACCCTGTATAAGCCTATACCAAACTAATTTTGTCGAATAATATACTACCTATCTATATTGGAGTTGTTATAGGCTGACAAATGATTGTGTATGGCTTACAAGTTTACTCGAGGCCTGTGAGTATAGATATGACAAAATTGAGTCCAAAATTATATCACGCGCACATTAAAGTTTTATAAGTAAAAGTAACGCTCTTAGTTACTCTCTCTTTCTATACTTAAGTTGTGTTAGAAGTAAAAAAAATATGATGAATTGGGACGTTTGACCATAACTCATTTGATGGTAAGGTAACGATGCAGTCTAAGATGGAGCACGCTTGCCCATTAGGTACCTATTCACTCTTGTCTTGAAGAGACCCAGGTTGTACTTTATAGGAAACACCGAGGCAGGGAGCGAATTCAATTCCTTTGCAGTTCGTATTAGGAAGGAATTTTGGAAACGCTGCATGTGGACATTACCAATTTTTTTTTTTTTTTTTTTTTAATGCCATAGGTGGCAAACAAGCAGATGGTCGACCATCGAGGCATCACAAATACGTTGCCGACCCTTTAGAACTCGATTAACTCGCCTTTTGAAGAACCCCATGTTGTAGCTTCTCGGAAACACCGAAGAAGGTAGCTCATTCCACTTTCATTTTCAATTTTTTTATTTATATTACACGGGAATTACTCACGTAAAATTAACCCGGTTACTCCGACTATAGTTTCAACCGCATTAGACGGTCTTTTTCAAGGTGAATGCACGTGCGGCTGCAGCTTGCTTTGCAATAATTAATTAATTCCCGTGTAATAAACCCACGTCAATTTCAATAATAAGACTTTACCAAAGTTCACAACGTAAGGATGAACGTAAGAATTCGGTTATATTGCCATCTAAAAGAGTCTGATGGGAATATTTATTTGTTGAAGTCATCTGCCTGAAAATCTCGCATTATTATTGTCTCTAAAATTCAAGTATATTAAAGAATAACCTGAGAAAGTTTCAAAGATTGCGTGGTAAAGAGTTTGATTGTTCCAAACTTTTTCTTTATTACTCTGACATTTGAACCGCCCCGTCGATCTTCAACCCTTGTAACACCGGTACATAAGACTTCAATAGAAAGGACATCTTGAAACAATTGATGCAAAAAATACTGGTAATATTGAAAATTTTGGATTTTATAGCGTAACTGCTAATATATTTTTTTTACAGAGGTTTCACATAGGTTTCTTCTATAGCATTATTTAAAAAAATGCTTGTACTTGCAGCGGCACTTTCGACGCACGTAATTATTCCAAAAAAGTCAGATGGGATGAACAGCATTATTTTAAAAAAAAGCCCGTACTTGCTGCGACACTTTCAACGCGCGTAACAATTCCAAAAAATTCGGACGGGGTGAACAGCATCATTTAAAAAAAATGCTCATACTTAGAGCAGCACTTTCGACGCACGTAACCATTCCAAAAAAGTCAGACGGGATAAAAACATTATTTGAAAAAATGCTCATACTTGCAGCAACACATTCCAACGCACGTAACCATTCCAAAAAAGTCAGACAGGATGATAAGCATTATTTAAAAAAATGCTCATACTCACAGCTGCACTTTCGACGCACGTAACCATTCCAAAAAAGTCAGACGGGATAAACAACATTATCTAAAAAAATGCTTATACTTGCAGCGGCACTTTCGATGCACGTAACCATTCCCAAAAGTCTAACGGGGTGAACAGCATAATTAAAAAAATGCTCATACTTGCAGCAACACTTTCAATGCACGTTCCATTCCGATTTATTTGATATTCCATGCCTAACCCTTTAAAAAACATTAATTTGGGGGGTTGAACGAACTCAATTTCCTCGCTGTCATGGGGTAGGTACTTCATTAGGTGAATAATTTATTGTTCACTCAGGTAATGTACAACCCTTGTTTTGAGGGTGCGAATGTGAATTTTATATGTTTGAAGATGTAAAGGTTGGTATTCACGAGACGAGTATGTAGTGTATCTTATGCTGTATCAAAACAAATCAAGTTGTCCAAATTTCAAAACAAATTATCATATAAAAAAAGATTTCAAAAAACCACAAAACACAAACATAATATATTGTATTTGTACAAATTTAATTTTATATTATTTATGTACATAGGTAGGTATAACAAACAAAGAAAATAAAAAAAGCCTTAATTATTACTAATTAACACTAATATAATCAAAAATCAAAAACAAGATGTTGCCCGTGTGGTAAAGTGCCAAGAACGCTGGCTGCATTGTATTGTATTTTATTAACAAAATTAGATTTAAATTTTTCAAAATTTATTTTCTAGTTGTTCACGCCCGACTTCATAATCCGTGTAAAAATATTATTTTGTTCTTTGTTGTGGTATATAAACGTTTGTGTTTTGTGGTTTTTTTGATGTCGTTTTTTTAATAATCACAATATTGGTAAAACCTCATTGATTTAAGTGCAGTTTGTTACGGTAACAGTAGCAATATAATAAATGTTGTTACGTTAAGTGAGTACAGAGCTTTATGTTTATAAATAAACACATTTTCTTTGGAGTAATGGTAGCCATATTTTATATTTCACACTGTAAAAATAAAGAGCACGAAAAATTTCTTGTTCTGTTATTAAGTTAGAAGTATTAAGTATGTATTGAAAAAAAAAATATGCTGAATTTTGATTGATTTATTAACTCTTCACACCATGAAATTTGATAAAAAACACAATAATACTCTTAAAAACTAGTGTAAAAATTTGCAGCTTTTTCGTTTATTCACGAGTTGCATCGACCAGACGTGATGACAAATCATAAAAAAATTACTATTGATCCCCACGGGTCCATGGTTTTGACCCCAAAATGCTCAAAAATGTCATCATCATCATCAGCCAGAAGACGTCCACTGCTGAACATAGGCCTCCCCCTTTAACCTCCACACTGAACAACAGCCTGCCTTTTGCATCCACTGGATGCCCGCGACTCTCACAATGTCGTCGGTTCATCAAAAATGTACCCACCGTCCATTGCCTTAATTAATCCTAAAAGCAGGCCTAACAAATGTTCCTAAATATGATCAAAAATGTTTCCGAAAAGAACAACATAACTGACAGCTGAGCTTAATAAATATAGGTAGCAAAAATTTACCTGCAAACCTCAACTTAATTACCTATACAGCTTTTGTTATAAGACAATACAGGAACGGACAAAGGAGGAGTGTTTGGAGGGCCCTCTACATAGTGCACGAAGCTTGAATAGGTATTCAATAGTCTTTTGTTACCTTGGTTTTACCTTTGCTGTATTTTTCATGGAGAGAATTTAGAAAAAAAAAACTGCAAGAATATCGTACTTCGAATTTAATAATTGTTTTATTTTTATTTTGCTTGTAGGAAACGTTTCTGACAAAAATACGCTAAAATTCAACAATAAAAACAATAATTATAATAGACACTGAAGACAGCGACCTTAATGCACTTTTTTTTCTATAGTTTGTGCATACGATCGGATCAGTGGACTGTATTTTCTATATAAAATCAATCATCATCATCATCAGCCAGAAGACGTCCACTGCTGAAAATAGGCCTCCCCCTTTAACCTCCACACTGAACGACAGCCTGGCTTTTGCATCCACTGGATGCCCGCGACTCTCACAATGTCGTCGGTCCATCTAGTGGGAGGCCTCCCTACGCTGCGTCTTCTGGTTCGTGGTCTCCACTCCAGAACCTTTCTTCCCCATCGGTTATCGGTTCTTCGAGCGATGTGGCCTGTCCATTGCCACTTCAACTTGCAAATTTTAACAGCTATGTCGGTGACTCTGGTTCTTTGGCGAATATCCACGTTTCGGATTTTATCTCGCAAAGAAACTCCGAGCATAGCTCTCTCCATTGCCCGCTGTGTGACTCTGAGTTTTTCCAAAAAGCCAACAGTTAAGGACCACGTAAAATCGATCATTATCATTTTCTTTTGTATTACTTATGTTTTAAAAGTTAATAATCTATTTTATAAATAATTAATAAAAAAAAGTAATACTTAATTCCTAGTAAACTCTACTACCATATACAGGGTGTAAGGGGAACACTCTCGAAGCCAACAGAAGGTAATAAAATTGTACTCATCATTATGGACCACTTTTAGTATGGGACCAACCATGAAATCGCGAAAAAAAATTTCTGCCGTTCCATACATTTTGTCGAGTGTCAATGACCGTTGTAGAACAGCAGATATTTTTTTCGCGATTTCGGGGCTGGTCCCATAGTAAAAGTTGTTCATAATGATGAGTACAATTACCTTATTTTGGATTCGAGAGTGTCCCCCTTACACCCCGTATAATAAACCTGGTTGGTTAAATATATTTGACTAAATATAATTTTACTGATGCTGCTAGTTTTGGTTTGTGTTTATTTATAAACACTAACCAAAACTATCAGCATTAGCAACCAGTCACCAACCAGTCGCAAACCAAACGCATTTAAACCACCAACCAGTCACCTAAAAAATATAGACATAGGAGAAGTAAAACACTGTTTTAAACTATCACGGTTATTCACTAAAGTTATATGATTATTTACGGGATATTTACCGTTGTAAGGTTGTGGAATGAGCTCCCGATATTTCGTCGCAGTAACATGCTCCATGTTCACTGGAAGACTGAAGAATGCAGGTGGTGGTTGGGGTGGTAGTGGGAGCGGGGTGTGGGTGGGTCTTTAGAAGAGGTGTTTGATAGATGTTAAATTCAACCCAGTTTCTTCCAGCTTTTTTCTTCTGCTTCTTCTTTCTTTTTTTTTTCGATACTAACTTAGACTAATTATGTGTATATATGAAATAAATAAAAAAAAAAAAAAAAAATGATTTTTTTAATAAATTGTCTAAATCGCTCCCGCTCCCTCTCGTAACTCAGTTCTGTCCGAAACGTTCCCGGAATGAAGTCGAATCGGGAACGATATCTGCGGACCGTTCGCATACGCTCTAATTTGCCAATCGACGGAAAAATTCACTTGGGTGGACTTCATGCTATAGGGAAACAAGATTTTATAAGAAATTAAATAATATCATCCTGAATTGAGACGTCGCGGTATATCTTCACAACCCCTCTATATTTCTACATGAAAACTCTGTGTTCATCGTTAAATCACTTTTTATTTAATTAATATTGATATTAGCACAAGGTGCAAGAAAAGGCCAAGGCCGCTAGCGTTTTAAGAAGAAAACTACAAAAAAATGTTGCCAGCTCGCCAATAATAGTCACAGATCCTGTATGCTAATGCCAACACGATCAAGCCAGCTTGATCAAGCTGGAGTGATCGAGTCGACCTGAACAAGTAGTTCGCCACGTATTGTGACCTCGCGGCCCATAATTTACGGATTCCCTGGATTGATTTTGCCCATATTCAAATTTAAAAATTGTATTGAAATTAACTACTTGCCTACAAAGTTTATGAAGATCGAACCAACGATACGCACGTTATCGTCGAACAAACTAAGCATGCCGAAATTCCGACTTGTGTCATTAGTCATTAGAATCCGAGACTGTTTTTTGGTTGGTCAATATTTTTAATGAAATGAACTATTTGCTTACAAAGTTTCATGAAGATCGATTAAACGATACGCCAGTTATCGTCAAATAAATATACTTTCATAGAAACGCCAACCTATCCCATTAAACTTTAAGACGCTCGGTCAATTACCAAAGCTGAAAAAACGTACTTCCCGCACCTACTCGCTTAAAATTTCTATAAAACACAATAACCACTGACGACACTGTGAGAGTTGCGGGCATCCATTGGATGCAAAAGGCAGGTCGTTCAGTGTAGAGGTTAAAGGGGGAGGCCTATTTCAGCAGTAGACGTCTTCTGGCTGATGATGATGATGACAATAACCACTGCACTCGCATCACCCCATCAAAAATAATTCGGACATCCGGCATAACGCGGTCCGCTACGTGCTCGAAATACGTTCTGGGCCGGTGGAGCGATTCCCTAACTTTTGACTTTACCTGTCGAATTCTAATGAGGAGTAAATGTCTGAAGAATCTCAGGATATCTGGAAAAATGCTGATGGAGCTTTGTGGCAGATCATTACTGCAGTATTTGTGAGGTACCTACCTAGTTCTTCTTAAATAAACCAGCCAAGTGCGAGTCGGGCTCGCGCACTGAGGGTTCCGCACCCCCCACATAATATTTAAACTACTGAAAAAATACAACAACACGCCCAGGTGGTCACCCATCCAAGTACCGACCGCGTTGGCATGTATATTTTTTTTTTTTTAAATAATAGGCTTGCGCTTGTCCGCCAACTCGCCTGATGTTAAGCGATGCTGCGGTCTACGGTGTGTGTTAGTTTTAAAGTTTTACTCTTAAAAAATGGAGCATCACCTTTGGTAAAGATAGCTTCTCCATAGTAATAACAGCTCAATGACAAAAAAAACTAGCCTATATGTCCAGGGTCACGTCTACTTCAAAATGCAATATTTCAACCAATTCCTTATCGGCAACTGAGTAGCAGGTTATTTGTTAAAGCTGAGTAGATAACTATTAAATCATTCATCCATAAATGCTTTTATTGCAAGCTGGTATAGTAAGGTGGAATAGTAAAATTTAGCTCCGCGTTTAAACAAGGATGAAGAGAGTATAAAGTTAATTATAAACAACCCTTTTGTGAAGTTAATTATGTTCCCATAGCTGCGAATGAAAGCTTTGAAGAAAACGCTTAGAGAAAATAATAAAGTAATTATTTTAGCTTCCAATTTAAATTGATGATGGTTGGAATAAGAGGAATACAGCTCTTGGAAATTAATTAGTAACTAAGCGAATCTACGCATTAAAAACTGTATGTACTTTGTTTTGTGGCTTCCTAATTGTTAGTAGCAAGACACTGGTACAAATAAAAAAAGTGTACGATACAGACAGAATGTAGACAACGCCATAGAATCAATTTATTAGTACAAATACAATGAAGCCACGGAGAGTGCCATTGGGGTGGCAAAGTTCTGGACTAGAAACTTGATTTGAAAATAGAATTGTATTTTGCGGAACATCGACTCGAAAGAAGAAGAAGAAGTACAAATACAGAAGATTCAATCCGCAAAATCATTTAAGTAAGTAGCGACTCTTGCTACTACACAATAAAGTGCAATTCAGGACGCGCGATCGCTAACTACCTACAGCTATATTAACATCTCTGTCTATCCTCACGCTATCTCTGTCTATCGCGCCTCAAGGAGCGCAGCAGTGATGTCTAGACGGTTTTCGCCATGTACAAGCTTCATACCTTAACTGCGCAATGCCTGCCAACGCTAAGGTAGCCTTTATAGCAATTTAAAAACAAAAAGCTTTTTTTTATTTTTGCATCTATAATAATATTTTAAGGTTCACTTCTCGTCAACGTTGGACAAACCTGTGGGCTTACTCTTGACACTCGATTTCAATCGTAATTTGGGATTGGGATCGAAAACATGCCATTTGGTACTCTTCAAACGCGTCAAGAGTACCGAAAGCGTCGAGATGAGGCGATTTTATTGAGTTCCATAAAATTCCACCATTATCGGTTCCAATCGTGCGCTGGTTTAGAATTCAAGAGTACCAAAATGGCATGTTTTCGATCCCAATCCCAAATTCGATTGAAATCGAGTGTCAAGAGTAAGGCCACAGCTCTGCTGATGCACTGCTAATGTGCTACTCATGCACGGCTCATGCGGTGCTCACGTGCTTTTCAAGTTCTGGCTACGCCCTGTTTTGCAGCTGATCATTTGGCTTTGCGTTTGGTCTGTTGAAGCTTTTAAATACAATTTCTTGAAAAAAGATGATATCCTTTTCTGAGATACAGATTATGAATGTACAGTGCATGACTAGAACCCAGATAACTTTAGTGATCAAAACAGTGTAGTTCAGAGAATAGTGCATCGGAATTGAGGTCATTGTTTGACATGTAAATGAACACGTATGTCGCTTTACCTTCAGTTTGCCTGAACTTGTATTTGTATCAACTATAACTATCAACAGCAACATTGTCCCGGTGTTTCTGGTACCATTCGCTTCAAATTAACCGCATCAGGTTGAAAAGGACTAACTCTTCAAAGTATACAAACATGTATTAGCTACAAGTGGTGCTAGCTCTGGCGCCAGGGTAATAAAATACGACAACGGTACCTTCCTGTACTAAGAGGCTACTAAAAAGAACCTCTGGTCTCAGGATGGCCAAATTTGGTGCTCTAACCATCCACTCAAGCAACCCAGAGAGAGAACGACAGCGCTGTGTGACCAACCTCGTTGTAGACGGAGGGGCCGAAATAACACGGTTGTCTCGGGAGGAGCCGTAGCGCAGTGCCGAGGGCTCTGGTGCGTTCCTCTGGAGATCCCGGAGCCCTCTTGTCAAGCACTGGTCACCGAGGGGGGTTTTACTGGGTATAATCCCACATAACTTGGCTGCATCCCATATTGCTGCATGGCATGGCTGGTTGGCTGGCTAGTGTCTTCGGAAGATTTCCAGCTCGAAAACAAACAAAAAAGGTACAAGTATCCCTATTTATCTTTTATAAATATAGTACTTATAATTATATAACAAAAGATACTTATTGTACTCATTATTAAAAAGAACTTTTATAGGACCAGCCCAGAAACAATAATAAACACAACTTGTTCCCAAAAAAATATTTTTTACTATTGGAGCAAATCTGAAATCGCGAAAAAAATATCAGCTGTTCCATAGAAAACGGTCATTCACACTCGACAAAATTTTATTCGATATTTTATTAGCTAATTCAGGGTTGGTCCCATAGTAAAAAAAAAAATAATGATAGGTACTATAAAAAAAAAACATTGTTCTTGCCACTCTCCTCAGTATTTTGCGATGAATTTCGAATTTATCTGACAGCGGTGTTTCCAAAGAATTGTGAGGCATATTTGTCAATAAAACATGCTATTGTATAGCAAAACTACGAACTAGTGGTTCATCACACGAAGACGCCCACTCCTCCTTAGAACTCCACGCTCAACGACAGCCTGCCATCTGCATCCACTATCCACTGGATGCCCGCGACTCTCATGATGTCGTCGGTCCACCTGGGAGGCCGATCTATCTAACTTGTGGTTTCTACATATTACTTTAGTAAACTCGCCCCCAAGTTTGCTGTGGTGAGTCCACTGACACAACTCTGTGTTCCGTGAAACGGGCAACCATGCGTGAGTACTGGCTCACTGCCGTTCTGTACAAACTTTGCAATGGCTTTGTCTAGCAAAGTGGACAGACAACACGTTTATGGCAGTTATTATAATGGAATTAGGTCAGCTTTTGCTTATAGATTATCTGGCCTTTAAAACCTGTGTTCTCTTTTATATTTTTTTACATCGGACTAGGCTAAGATATTTTTGCCTAGGTTTTTTTTTTCATTAAATACATTTTCAGCTAGTTCAATATCGTCCATGCCTATGTTTGCTCATTATTACAAAAAAATATATCTTTTACGTAATCATCATCATCGTTTCAGCCGTAGGACGTCCACTGGTGGATATAGGCCTCCCCATCGATCTCTAAGAGGGCCGGTTGGAAGCGGCCTGCATCCAGCGTTTCCCTGCGGTCTCTTTTAGGTCGTCTGTCTATCTCGAGGGTGGACGTCCTACGATGCGTCGGGCTTACCGGTCCGTTTAACGTAATATTAACATTTTAAAAAGACTTAAAATTAAACTTATATACTAAAGAGTCAATTTTTTTTACTTTTTACTTTTCCCTTTTTTACTTTTCTTTATTATGGACAGTTAAAATATTCTTTTTTTCACTCTCTCTTTTACTGGGTTTCGAAAATTTTTCTTTAATTAGTAGTTTGAGCAAGACAAAGGAACCGAGCATAAAGCAGACCGGCTCCCGCAAGCAGCACCCGTTTACGAATTGACGCGTGTGCCAGCCATCGTTCTCACCATTGAGGGAAGAGGGCGACCCGCCACTCGACGCCGCTGCAAGATGAAGCCGTTAGGTGACAATGACCGCTCTAGGTGCTCACTCTATCCTGCAAAGACATCACCACTTAACTCATTCACCACCAGCCACGGAGATCGTTGATCTTTTCGGTTCTTGGAGCTTTTACCTGGGACTAGGCTAACGTTTGTCCGCGATCTTTCTTGATGGAAAACGATAATGCAGCCGAAGTCAAAGCACGTTTGCCTAGTAATATAATAACCTATTAACCCTAGACTTTAAGACAGTGATGTCTTTAAAATTATACATGACAAAAATGCAATATAAAATATCCACTCACACATACACACACACACACACACACACACACGCACACACACACACACACACGCACACACATACACACCGCCAACACACACAAATACATTTATTATAATATACGACTATAGGTATTTATTAGATTAGTCATAGAATGTAAATTCGTTAAGTTCGTAGTTTATTGTGTTGTTTTTAAAGGGCTGTGGATTTTGTTAAATAAATAAAATGAAGTTGCGACTCTATGCCGGTGACTTTATTCTGTGATTCCAAAGCTTATTTCTAACCATAATTTCGTCAATTGTCAATGCTTGTTTTTCTACTAAATCCAAAGCCTCACGCTGATATTTGGCTGAGCCGTCCTAAAGGTGCCAACGTCCTAAGCATGATCAGACTTGAGCTTGGTAGAAAAACATTGTAACAAAATTTTGCAGCACCTTTTTACTATAAGACGAGCACTCGTAGCAAAGCTTATCCCCTTTCCCCCCTATTTTTGCAATTTGATTATAATAACAGCATTATGGAGCCAGTTGATTTAGCTAGATATAATTAAAAATGTGCGAGCGAAGCAAGCGCAATTAAATGGGCTATAAGAGGATAAAACGTAAGAAGTAAACATTTGAAATTGTTCAAAAGTTATTTACGTCGCCACCCCACAAAATCTGTAGTCCTTTTAATAGCGACAACCTGCCGTTTTTCAGTGCTCTATTAAAAGCTAGAGCAATCAAACTTCCCAAAAGCTTCTAAAGTCCACAGTCATATCTGTAGAGAAGTTCACGCGTAATTACGGAGTACGAGCTACGAGCATTTGTGAATTTTGCGCCTTGTTTCGTGAAATCACAGCGAAAGTCGTAGAGCCATCATTGAGATAACATTTATATGTATCTGTGATGCCTCTGGTGTTGCAGGTATCCATAGGCAACGGTGATCATTTACCATCAGGTGGCCCGTCACCTTGTTTGCAACATATTATGGCATTAAAAAAAACATCTTACCTTCACATCTTACCTATTTAGGTGTGTATAGAGTTATTTTTAATAGCTGGTATGTAATAATATCCAGGCGAGTTTTAATTTAAAAACGATGTAGTTTTATCTCCAAGCGATGTATAAGCACAGATAAAAGCTACCGATGGAGGAAAACCATGGCGAAGAAACCATTGTGTTAGGTCATTTTCTGTTGCCTGATAGGTGAGTACGACTAGAGGCATCAAGCCTGATTTAGGCCAGATACGTTCGCACCTGCCACAGCCTCTCTTATTTATCTTATCTAAGATTCCAAAGTTACGGCGGCGTTGACTGGTAAACTACATACTAGCACATTTACATAAATTTTTTTGGTAGGTAGATAAAATTTACCACACATTCACACCATACCTTTCGTGTTTATTTACCTATATTTTTTTTTTTTTTTTTTTTTTTATGCCATAGGTGGCAAACAAGCAGACGGGCTGCCTGATGGAAAGCAGTCACCGTCGCCTATGGATACTTGTAACACCCGAGGCATCACATATACGTTGCCGACCCTTAAGAACTCGATTAACTCGCCTTTTGAAGAACCCCATGTTGTAGCTTCTCGGAAACACCGTAGAAGGTAGCTCATTCCACATTTTGCAGGTATGAGGCAAGAAGGATCGTGTGAAACGCACAGTATGCGATTTCCACTGATTTGTGGTATATCAGTGATTTTCCAGGTGGTATCTTTTATTAAACTTGTGCTTCCATTTGTCTAGTGGGCGTCTAGTTAATTTTTCAACCACTGTCAACTCTATGCCATTCTACGTCCGCTAAAACATTAACATCCGCAAACCCTAGTCGACGTCGCGCTGCAGTCATTTGCATATGTTTAGCTAATTGTTACTCTGAAGTCAATCTGACGTCAACCTGATGTCAAACGACAAGATGAGCGGTACAACTAGCGTCACGATAAATGCCAAGACAAGTTGTCAGTGCGACACAAAATAGTCATTTCGGAGAGTGTGCATCGGATCTGGATATGCATGATCTAATTCCCTCCTGACCATTTTTCTATCGGACTGCCAGAGCGGGCACGAAAAATCGACACCGTTATTATGGTTGATGTTCCGAAAGCCCGAAGCGCTTTGACTCCACTTTTATTGTGGGAACTGCTAGTCTGTGGAATGCGTTGTCTGAATGGGCGTTCCCCGATAGCTACAATCTGGGTGTCTTCAAATTAAGAGTGGATCGGTTTCTACTAGGCCAGCGTGCTCCTTCGTAGACCTCATCAACGCTTAACATCAGATGAAAAGGCGGCCATACGCAAGCTTATTATTAGATAATAAAAAAAACATGAATAAGACACGAAAAACGAAATTAAACGAGACTAAAAACTTATGGAAATACATGACCTAACCTGTGAAAAATAGATATTTAGGTCTCGTCTATACAAGACGGAAGGGTAGATAAATCTTCTATTAAAATCTCACTTAATTTTGTTCTTAAAAATTATTTAAAACGGGCGAAAGAGTTAGCCTGTGGCTGTTGGGTGCAGTGGCAATGTTCCTATACTTGTGTTATTTCGAGTTATGGATTATAAATTATTATAACACCGGTTTGCACTCACGATTATCGATCGATCGTCTCGACCGGTAAAAACATAATCGTGAGTGCAAACCGGTGTTATAATAATTTATAATTCATTATAAATTATTATAACACCGGTTTGCACTCACGATTATCGATCGATCGTCTCGACCGATAAAAACATAATCGTGAGTGCAAACCGGTGTTATAATAATTTATAATGAATCCTCACGCGAGTTTTGATGAAATGATGGATAAGTTAGTTAGTTAGTATTCTTGAACGTGCTTGAGTGTAGGTAAGTGAAATAATGAGGTGAAACATGTATTTTTGTGATATTTCAAAAACAGAAACCTGTAGTAAAGTCTCTACCACTTAGCTTAGTAAGCAACCAGACCTGGCCTTATCGAGACTTTGACTTAACCGTGTCTTATTTTGCTTAAATTTGACTGTGACTATGTCTTGTTTAACATTATTTAATACCATGTAAACATGTTTATTATTCCGACTGATGGACTCTGTATCCATGGGCACGAAAAAACAAACACAAATGAAGCTGGAAAACACGCTAGCTTAGCCATACAATTTGATGGATAATGTAGTGTCTCATTTTGCTTGAAACTGACTGTGACTATTATTTAATACCATGTAAACATGTACCTATATTATTCCGACTGGTGGGACCTGTATCCATGGTCATGAAAATAATACATAATTAACCTGGAAGACATGCTAGTGTAGCCTAAGCCTTACTTCTACTTTGATTAATTAGATAAGTAATAACGAACCACGCTAGCCATTTTGAAGGCAAAGTTCATTTCAATACGAACACTTGTAGGCAAAGAACAAAAGAAATCTTTATCAACATGCCTTCATCATTTCAACTTTTAAAAAGACGGGAGTAAAACAAAATTTTCTCCCAAAGGATAACGGGCACAAAAGACATTTTAAAAACTTTCCATTTTAACATTCCTCATTTTACAAGGAAGTAAGGTCGTTAAAACGTTGAATTCTCGTAACAAGGTGTGCTTTTAAAGATAAATGCCAGTATTTGCTGAACGAGTGCATTTTGAATTGTTCTTTGAATTGCTCTTTTTTGTTTTTGTATCGTTGTACCCGAGAAGTGCGTAGGTCGTTATTTTAACACGTTTTGAACTGCTATTTATAAAGAAATGTGTACACTCATCAAGACTTTTCGACGGGAATTACTTACAGTCGAGATACAATTCCTATAGCGTCACAACCTCTCAGTGAAAGCAAAAAATGTCCAAGCGTCATTGTACAAACATTGTATCAATTATATTGTTCACAATGCCACATTTACTCCAATTTAGACGTTGTGTCGCTTACATAGTGATCAACGTTAGTTGTCCGCTATGTCATCGTAGTTCTTCGTAATGGTTCATTGTAATCGGATCGCTGTTACCTTGTAACTAACTAAAAAGTCTGCGCAATTCGTAGCGTGCGCCGAGTTTAGGTTCGGTAATTTTTTGGAACGATCGTGACTATAATATGCATTGTATTCATATTATAGTCACGATCGAAAAACAGAAAAAAAAACAGCGAGCGCACGTTTTCTATACTAATATTATTAAGAGGAAAGATTTGATTGTTTGTTTGCATTGAATAGGCTCCGAAACTACTGAACCGATTTGAAAAATTCTTTCACTGTTGGGAAGCTACACTATCCCTGTACCAAAGGCTATATTATATTTTTTTAAATAGGGAATCCTTACTAAAACTCTAATAATGTAACCCAAGGTGTAAAAAAATAAGATTTACAATTTTAACTTTGCGTGTGTGACAGTTCTAAGACAGGATAACGTCTGTCAGGGGGTCTAGACAAGAGCCTTAAGAGCCACACACTGTTAGCATTCAAGCCTGCGGAAAGATGAAATTGTATGAAAATGACATTGACAATGACATTAGCATGAGAGAAATTATCTCAAGCTAATTTCATTTTCATACAATTTCATCTTTCCGCAGGCGTGAACGCTAACAGTGTGTGGCTCTTGTCTAGACCCCCAGGTCAGCTAGTGATAAATAAAAACATGTTTAATAATACGTTTTCTCTGTCACATCTTCAACCGAATGAAAATATTATCTGTTTTCATTAAATATTGAAAAGACTCATCAGAAAAACCCAACATTTTAATACTACCCTCAGTATATTTTCAAATAAAAGGTTTTGCATTAAAAAAGTTAAAATATGAACGGGTCGGTGGTGTAGTTTGTTTTATTATTCCTAAGGGATTGCACGCAGCGAATGGCAAACGTGGGGGTTTCTATGACGTTTGGAAAATACAGGATAAAACGTAAACATTTTATTTGAATTCTTTGTTATTATATTGTTAAGTTTTGGATCAGCAATAAATATGAATACATACATACATACATACATCATCAGCTATTAAATGTCCACTGCTGAACAAGGCCTCCCTCTTAGAGAGGGGTGCTGCCATAATCCCCACGCTTGGCAGGCGGCTTGGAGATCGCAGTACGTTCACCGTGTACTAACAGGACGCTGCTGCCCATCCTCCGGTGGAAATATGAATGATATTGATAAATTCTTATTATTGACGTGATAACGTCTTATACATCGATGAACGCCAGCTGCACGCACGAACAAATTATCACGTTCCGCCTGAGCCATGCGTGCAAGCGAGAGCGCGGAACAAATGTTAGACAGGCACGATCGGCCTAAGCGTTATCACATAAAATTATCATCCGTAAACCGACTTTACAGACAACCCATTATTGTGAATAAAAAGGTCACTTCTAATGGCAAATCTAAACAAATTCAATGACCACAGACGCTCCATAGACTTCTTACCTACCATGTTTATTCCCCAATGACGATTAGCCACTAATTGACTGCTCGTCTTTTATCCCGCCATAATCCAAAGATACAAAATTTTCAGCATAATATTTTCGAGCCATTGGCGGATCTAGGGGGGGGCATGGGGGCCATGGGGTCCATGCCCCCCCCCCCCCCTAAACACCTAGCAATTCCATACATTCGACTTAATTTTTCGATTTGATTCCTTCGAACCTTGTCAGAATGCCCCCCCCCCCCCAAAATGAAATCCTGGATCTGCCCCTGTTTCGAGCGGGCCAATCCCAGGCGTGAATTGAATGAATGACTTTTGATACTCCAATCACAAGCATTGAGTCTCCAATCCCAAGCAAATTATGACTCGTGCGCGATCAAGTGGCTATACAGGGTGTAAGGGGAACACTCTCGAAGCCAAAAGAAGGTAATTGTAGTCATCATTATGAACCACTTTTAGTACGGGACCAACCCTGAAATCGCGAAAAAAAATCTGCTGTTTCATACATCCCGTATTATCTTTGTTATTCCCCGACTGCAGGTGTTGTAAGTTTCACATGTTCCATTTTAGAATCAGGACCGCAATAAAATGAGTAACATGGTCACACTTTTAAGTGAACTATATGACTGTTTTATATGTACTGAATATTATGTAGATACATTTATATGTGGCACGTTGATCTTAGTTTATGAGTTTGAAGTAGAGTGTTGTAGTTTTGAAATAGTAAACAAGTAATAATTATCTACGTTCCGGACTCTATCGCGCAAAGAAACTCCGAGCATAGCTCTCTCCATTGCCCGCTGTGTGGCTCTGAGTTTTTCCAAAAGGCCAACAGTTAAGGACCACGTCTCAGTATTATATGTCGTCACTGGCAACACACACTGGTCAAAGATCCTTGTTTTGAGTGAGTAAAAGACTCTTAACTTATTGGATCCAGAATTTTCCGCATAATTTTCTGGGTGTAAGGGCATTTCCTTTAAACCTGGGGCCTTACGGACAACAGCTAATTACGGCACCTAATCCGCTCAGTTGGAAAATCACGCGAACGTGAACCTTATCGCGCCCAGATACGGTTTGCGGTCGCGTGATTTTCCAACTGTGCGGATTAGGTGCCGCAATTAGCTGTTGTCCGTAAGGCCCCTGATATATTTCGCGCGCATATAATTGCTACGCATGATTGACGTCAGCGACCGACGTCATCGTAGGGGAAAAATAAATCTTATGTACCGCAGTAAACTCATGTATGTGGTCTCATGATAATGCTATAAATACGATAATCTGTAAGTACGAATAGTTTACTTGTAATTTATTGAATCGCACAACATCCTTCATTCGGATTCATGTTCGGATTCGTACGGAATTTGACTTTCAAAACTCCGTTCTCTGTTACTCCGAGCGAACGTCACTCAGAGTTGACATCAAAGGGGTTTCCTTTTTAAATCATAAGACCCCACAAGTCGTAAGTACAGTCTACTGTACTAAAAACGATTTAAACATCCATAAGTATAGTAAACGGCACTGAAACGTGTTCTCTCACTATGGGCCTCATAAGCAAGCTCAAATTAGCACAACGAGCTATGGAAAGGGCTATGCTCGGGGTTTCTCTACGAGATCGAATCTGAAATGAGGAGGATGAGGAGTAGTGGCAGTGAACAGAGCACATATCACGCAG
The DNA here is from genome assembly GCA_932305915.1 of Agriopis marginaria. Taxonomy (NCBI): domain Eukaryota; kingdom Metazoa; phylum Arthropoda; class Insecta; order Lepidoptera; family Geometridae; genus Agriopis; species Agriopis marginaria. The sequence goes on along the minus strand of OW029914.1, from coordinate 27,685,275 downwards.
AACAGATCTGCGTGATATGTGCCCTGTTCACTGCCACTTCAACTTGCTAATCCGGTGGGCTATGTCGGTGACTTTCGTTCGTCTACGGGGCCGATGGGGTTCGCCGATGGGGCCGAAAGGTTCTGGAATGGAGACCACGGACAGGTAAGCGCAGCGTAGGACGTCCACCCACAAGATGGACAGACGACCTTAAAGAGACCGCAGGGAAACGCTGGATGCAGGCCGCTTCCAACCGGCCCTTTTGGAGATCGATGGGGGAGGCCCATGTCCAGCAGTGGACGTCTTATGGCTGAAATGATGATGATGATGATGAAGTATAGTATAGTAGCGAGTTAACTTGAAAGAAGAGAGAGTATAGAGTTGTATTCGAAAGTGAAAAATCACTGATTGCGATATAAACACAAGTTACGCTATGTGTTTAAAATTATATTGCAAATGATTTAAAGCAAAGTTTTTATTTTATTTATTTGCGAAGGAGATACTTAAATAGTATTTAAACCTAGTTTAGATGATGATCAGCGACTGAAGAAGTGCTTAACTTGATGCAAAACAAAACCTTGGTCTATTTTTGGCAATTTATGGCGCAAGGCGTGTATCTACCTAGTAAAAGTAGCAATTATGAAAATGTAAATAAAAAAATTAAAAATAACTGTAAACTAGCTAAGCCAAGCTAGCTAAGCTAAAAACGAAAAATTGAAAATCTTATTTAAATCGGTCCAGCTATTTTGTACAAAAAAATTTAATTCCTCTTATAAAGTCATTAGTTTTTTTAGAAATAGTAGATAACAAAATGTGTAATTTTCACGTGCCAAATGCACATGACAGTCCCAAGATGCAAGAAGCAGCACTACAAAGAAATAAAATGAACAATATAACTTCAAACGCATCTTTCCGTTCTGTCATATGGTGGCACTTCCATTGCCTAATTCTGCTTTGTGAAAAGAGACGTAGCTATGCAGGCTGCATAGCTGCGTCTCCCCTTTATTCGGCAAACATATAGGCGATGTGAAGTGCCAACATTAGGAAAAATGTTGACGACTATTTGACAAGTAGAACAGCGGCCATTTACGTTGCTTCATGTATTCTGTTCGTAAAAGCCAAGAAAATGCACAGCTGACTGTACATTTAAATTCAGAACGATTCATATCGTCGCGGCGGATTTCCGCAATTTTCGTTTTTTGCGAATATTGAGGACGGGAATCCGTGTCTGACATTGAAACTGCGTAAATGCTAATTTAATTTAACAGTGTAATATTTACCTTCTTGTTCCATAAATAATTGATAAAGTTATTATAATTATTTACGGGATATTTACCGTGGTATGGTTGTGGAATGAGCTCCCGATATTTCGGCGCAGTTACATGCACCATGATCACGGGAAGACTGAAGAATGCGGGTGGTTGGTCGAATAGTTAAAAAGTTAGATGCAGACAAAACGATCTACTCTCTTTCTTAGTTTTTTGCTACGGCTATCACTGGAACTCGAACTCGAATCTAAGTCCTGACAAAACACACTCACTTGACTGTAGGTATCACTGCGTATAGTATTTTGAACACATTTTGAACGCGGAATTTTATTTTTAAAGCATCTTAATACTGTGTATGTGTAGTGAAAAGTCATATTGTTCTTACGCTACGCGTGCTATGGCTGCACCACCTCAGGATTCAATAATGACGCCCGTGACTTTAAACACTGCTTTATCCCCTTGGTGAATAATCTACTAATATCATATAAATGATACAACATTAAATATACGTTCAAATAAACAAACAGTTCTAAATGTAGCCACGTTAAAGTTCCGAAATGATCGGAGACCGCATCGCTATTAGTCACGCGACATCTGGCGCGAACTGGTTTGCACTACTTCACTCTGGTTAGCACCAGTTTACACCGGTTATAGCCGAAGTTAGAACTAATGCGGACTTGAACTGGATTTTGTAACGTTTAACTGGTTTTCATATTGTGGAGTACATTGTTCATATTTAAGGATTTCATCATCATCATCATCAGCCAGAAGACGTCCACTGCTGAACATAGGCCTCCCCCTTTAACCTCCATACTGAACGACAGCCTGCCTTTTGCATCCACTGGATGCCCGCGACTCTTATAATGTCGTCGGTCTATCTAGTGGGAGGCCTACCTACGCTGCGTCTTCCGTCTTGGTCTATATATAATAATTATTTATAATATTATAATTTACTTTACTTCGATGATACTAAACATCTCTATCTCTACATAGTATAAATTGAAGTCGCTTTCCACGTCTGTCTGTCTGTCTGTATGTATGTATGGCCACTAACTCCTCCTAAACCACGCAACGGATTCTGATGCGGTTCTCGACCTGCCCGCCCGGCTTCACACGGGTGTAATTTACGTGCGAAGCCAGGGCGGGTCGCTAGTTATATATATAAACCTTCCTTGAAAATGTATCTAACTGATGGTGAAAACCGCATCAAAATCTGTTGTGTGGTTTAGGAGGAGTTAGCGGCCATAAAGACAGACAGCCAGACAGACGCGGACAGCGACTTCAATTTATACTGAGTAGAGATTAATGTATGTAATTAGTGTAATTGGTGTAAAGCCGTGCTAATTTAATAAACAAATACAAATACATAATATAGATACTTAGTTTATTTTGCTGTAAATTGTACAGAACAATTAATAATATTTGTTTGATTAATTGAAATATAGTAAGTATTACCTCTATTTCAATGCACTGACCAATATACCAAAATAAAAAAGGCCATTTTAAAAAATGTTACCATATTCATAATCCTTTGACTGTAATAATTTTTTATTCATATTAAGCTGTCTAACTGTCAAACTTTTCTTTTAAATAAATTCAAATAAATAAAATACTGCTGTATGTACTTAGCATTGTTTATTATCGTCTTTATCGGATTGGTTAAAGATACGGCCAACCGAAAAAAAGCTAAAATCGAGCCTTATCATCTGAATCAAATTCTTCTACAAAGAAAAAGGACCCACAATCCTTCATTTCACAAAACAAAAAGCGAACCCGAAATAAATAAAAGCCTTGACCCAATGTTACTGACAATTTACTTTGTTCCACACAAAAGATACAAAATTAATCGATTTTTCGCTAAAATAAGCGGAAGCGGAACCTTTTAACTTTCCGCTCGTCGTCTTGACAAAGGTTTTCCTTTTTTAATAACGCGTCTTAGACTGGAGCTACTTAATTCATCAATTTTTCACTTCGGGGTAAAGGGCGTTCTACACCAGAGTCAATCAACGATACATATGATGGCATAAGACAGCATATTATGACGTCACGTCTGTCGAGGCATACGAGTTGGTTTTACGTTTTACTGCCAAGGCGCATCAAAAGATGTTTAAAAATAAATGAATATTTGAGAAAAGTATTTGTGCGATTCATAAGAAACTGGGCATTCGTGGACGTATGCCACGTTTTCACGTCCATCCATAAAATCAAATCAAATCATTCATTTGTCAGAACATGCTAGGTACACATATAAATATATATTCAGTGAGGTGTAATAATAGAGACGTTATAGGCGAACAACACGGCTTTAAAAATTTCCTAAACGCAGCATATTATTATATCTACTTACTTACCTACGCATGTATATGTGCATTTTGTGAAATAAGGGAAAGAATGTGAAATACTTTTTACGCTATATCTGTTGATAGAAAGAGACAAAAATACAATTTGTTGTGGACACTCGTGCGTGACTGAGACATGGCTATTCGAAGTCGGGCAGCCAGCCTTGCATCCAGCGACTGCCCCGGTGGCTCAGTTGGTAGTGAACCTATCTTCTGTGCTTGGGGGCGCGGGTTCGATTCCCATCTAGGACAAATATTTGTGTGATGAACATATGTGTTTGTTCTATGTCTGGGTGTTAATATCTATTTAAGTATGTATTTAAAAATATATATGTACGTATATCAGTTTCTGGCAGCCATATTACAAGCTTTGCTTAGTTTGGGGTCAGATGACCGTGTGTGCAAAAATGTCCCAGATATTTATTTATTCGTCTAGTCAAAATGGTGGCAGGCACAACTTATCTACAGGTAAAAATATCTTAGTATAAAGTAGTATACATGGCCGTAAGAATGGAAACGTATGTCATGTCATGGTTAGACTGGCCAAGACCCATTTTTTGTTAGCGTTGACGCCAGCAGAAAGATGAATTGTATGAAAATGACATTAGCTTGAGATAATAATTATCTCTCAAGCTAATGTCATTGTCAATCTCATTTTCATTCAATTTCGTCTTTCCGCAGGCGTTAACGCTAACAGAAAGTGGGTCTTGTACTAACCCCCCTTGCCAGGTACGACGTTCATATTTTAGTTTTTTTTTTAATAAATATTTTTATTAAATGCTGGTTTTGATTGTTTTTGCAATATTATGTGCGTAATTGTGCCTCAGATTGTACTAGTGGCTATATGATATATATATCCTACTTTTTTAAACGTCCTTGATCTTTATTATACTTTTTTTTTTTATAATTGCTTATACTTGTCCCAAATTACGACGAAAGAGTCGATTGTCACAAAAATAATTGCCATTCTTTAACTCTATTCACCTGATGGGAACCACCCTTAACTTTCCAAACAAAAGGTGCTCAAAACCTTCTCATTGTTAGAACAATTATTATGAATTATGAATAATTATGTCCCCGAGTCGTTATGGCCGACTTTTTAATGTAATTGATGCCAGTTTTTCGTTGAGTCGCATAATAGGCGGAGTTGAGAAGGCATTAGTTTGCGTCACCACTTAAGTGCAATAGATGTGGCGCCACAATCGCATATTTTGAATGACTCTTGAAAACCATATTAGTCCAATTTTCGTCGCAGGACTTGATTTGTCAGATTTTGTCGGTTGATTTGGTAGATTTTTTTTAATGCCTACGTTTGGCCCCCAATTACAGTCCACATCAAAACTTTTGCTCAAAGAAACTCAAAAAAAAATACGCCTGTAGTTCTTCTGTACGCTTAACATCAGGCAAGATGGCGGCCAAGCGCAAGCCTAACTATTATGAATAAAAAAAAAAAACCAAAACGCCATCTGTATATATCTCAGAAGAACTATAGGTGTAAAACTAAACTCGTACGATTTGTAAATGGCAACTGCGTCAATCATGCGGAGCCAAAAGCCCCAATACGAGGAAGAAGAAAAAGAAACTAAAGGTGTATTTTTGTTTATGTTGACTTATCAAAATGCGCTGAATCAATTTCGATAACATTTACCACATCTGAAGTATCAATAAATCAATCATTTTATTGGGAACTAATAGTAACAGCATGACCTATATATACCAAACAAAAAATTAAACATATAAGATCATTGTTTGTTTCCACGGATCTCGCTATCGGTTTGAATTAGCCACATATCCCGGGGAGTTGTATCCACAGATACCAGGATCCGTTTCCGTTAAAAAAAAAAAAATTCATACCACTGATACCGGTATCTTTGGATACAAGAAATATTATTTTCGGTTAAAAATCACGTCGGAAAAGGAAAATCTCATATCTTTGGTTAGATAGATATGTAGTTAAACTCTTTATTGTTCACACCACAAATTTCATACACACGATAAAACAGCTTAAAAACTAGTGCAAGAATCGGCGGCCTTATCGCTTTTTAGCAATCTCTTCCAGGCAACCTTAGGATGGAGTGGATTCATAGAGGAGGTTACTTTGGTTGTGTTTTGCATGAAAGAGGAACAAACAAATCAACAAACAAACGTACTATCAGTATGATAATTCTACTTGACTAATATCTTTCCAAAACCAATCATTACTCCTTAGAAACCGGAAGAGAATTGCCCCATCCATCGGCAACCTCTATCCCGATAAGCGGTTATTTGAAATTTAAATCTACCCACTTAAATCGGTTCCGGAAATCGTTATGCTGTCAATGCTAAAAGCTGCTTTAAATCTAGTGACTTACAGATGAGTTTCCCATAATGTGATCGAGGGAGCATGACAGATGAATTCGTGAAAGGAACATTTGTACCGTTTCATATTGGCGACCGAGATATCTCTACAGCTGTAGGAAGAAGCCGCTATCGTATTGTAAATTGATGACGTTCAGTGGAAAATATCTGTTTCTTTATTTGGCCAACTACACAAATAAGTTGGTATTCTGTAGCGATTTGGCGTCATTTTATTGATGACGTAATGACATCGGGAAGATTATTCCGGTGCTAGACTAAAATTTGACTTGAAAGGGGTTAAATGTTTTGGGAGCATGTATTGTGTACTTTTAAATTTGAAATGACTATTTGGGGGAAAGGTTTTGAAATTATAGATCAAAGATTGGTTATAATTATTATATATTTACTTACTAGCTGACCCGACAGACGTTGTCCTGTCTTAGAACTGTCAAACGCGCGAAGTTAAAATCGTCGTTAAGTTTTCTGAAATTTTCCAATCTTCTGCGCAATTTTCTTAATTTTTCTTCTAGAATCTTCTACGAAGTATTAGAAAACTTGAGTTTTTTTTTTATTGAAATCCTTAATCGTTCTCAAGGTTTGGCGTGAGTGGCGGAGTGACCAAGGTAAATAGGGATTCATTTTATACAGAAGATAAATAATATGAAATCGATACTATAAACTACGATTTTTGATCTCTGAGTATTTTAATTTCGTGGTCTGAGAAATCGCACATCAGTTTTATGTTACAATAAACCGGTCAAGTGCAAGTCGGTTTAGCGAACTGTGGGTTGAGAGAAAACATCACCACAAAATACAATATAAGTATCAATAAAATTTAAAAAACCGCCTTCAAAATTAGTTAAATATGGCACTTCTATTCGATGAGACGAATAACGGACGAATGGACGGACGGACGGACGGACGGATAGACAGACAGACAGACAGACATACATACAGACAGAAAGACAAACAAACAGATAATTTAGTAAAGTATAAACTGGACCTTAGTAATAAGGTCCAGTTTTTGCCCTTTGGGTACGGAACCTTAAAAATTTGCACGTCAGCACTCAAAGGTGAATATCAGACATCGTTTCCTCAATATTGTCCAACGCTCAGTCCACAAGGAAGAATGTTAACATTGTAACTTACAAGAAGCCCCGGGCACTAGAAAATCGAAATTCCACAAAATAAAATAACAACAAAATTTTACGCAACGACTTGATTCATCTATGGACATGACATCAAACTTATTCGCAATGCAAACTGTCATGGGTAGGAGAGACGCTTACCATCAAGTGAGTGACTTCACCGTCTCGTCACTCACTTGCGTTTAGCAACTGTTGAAGTACCGACAGCGTCGTTGTAAGCACACATTGTCATTACGACATTTGTCAAACAAAAAAAACTTATAAAAAGGTACTTAAAAGTTATACTAGCACCATCTGTAATTTTTTTTTACTGGCTGACCTCATTCAACTGTTATATAATCAAATTTAAAGCCGGTCTGGTTATTTTTTAACGCAACAACATAGCAACGAATCAACGTGATTTTTGCATAGAGATAGTTGGATGTTGGATAGTAACATTTAATACTTAAATAATACTTTAATCCCGGAAAAATATACGGTTCCTGAGGGAATTCCAACTCGGGTGAAACCGCGGGCATAGTTAGCACTGACTTCCTGGCCTCTCTTTTCTTTTAAATTTCAATATAATAAAAAGGAAAGAATACAACACCAATACTGAGTTGCCATTGACTAATTATTTTCATAGGCACTTTTTGTGCCAATGTGTAGACGTTGCATAGTATATTTTACCTCGGAAAATTTTCGGTTTGAGAGAATATCGACGCGAGTTCAAACGCGGGCATAGTTAGCACTGATTTCCTGGTTCTCTCTTTTCTGCTTCCTCTCAGGATGGGAACGGTAGAAAGAAAAGATCACGATACTACTGCACGTCAGTAACTGACGTGCAATTGGTGAACAAATAATTATCATAGGCATTTTTTGTGCCAATGTGTAGACTGATAGTTCTCGTCTTACCCATGTGAGGTGTCCATGTTGTCAGTCGTTGACGCTACGTGAGGAAAACCTGTTTTACATTCAACTACACTGATTCTGTTTGCACAACATTGTTTGCAACAGACATTACAGTTGACAGAACAAATACGTAAACATAAACAAATGTTCGCGTATGTTCGAACGTGTTCTAGATACGCAAAAATTGTGTTTGTGATGGCTAGTTACCTACTACTCACCTATAGTTGCAGTATAGTATAAACAGGGTAACACAGAAAAGGTGTACTGAGCCGAAAGGGGTCCATAGTACCCATTATTATGAACAACTTACTACGGGACCAACCATGAAATCGCTACATAAATATCGACTGGTTCATACATTTTGTCTAGTGTCAATGACCGTTTGCTATAGAACGCCTAATTATTTTCGCAATTTTAGAGTTGCGAGCAGAAGTTGTTCACAATGATTGGTACTATGGACGCCTTTCGGCTTAGTACACCTTTTTTTTTTTTTTTTTTTTTTTATAAATTGTTGTCTAACATGCGACGGGCCACCTGATAGTAAATAGTCACCGTCGCCTATGGACACCTACAATACCCGGGGCATTGGCGGTGCGTTGCTTACCTTTGAGGACTGTATTCACTCTTCATTTAGGAGTAGCCCATGTACCTATATAATAGCAAAATACCACTTAGATACTACCACTTACATTACGGAGAGTGTGCATCGGATCTGCACGATCTAATTCCCTCCTGCCCATTTTTCTATCGGACTGCCAGAGCGGGCACGAAATATTGTCGCCCCTTTATAGTTAATATTACTAAAACTCCAATATTATAACCCAAAGTGTAAAAAAATAAGTTTTGCGAATTTAATTTTGCGTGTTTGACAGTTCTAAGACAGGACAACGTCTGTCAGGTCAGCTAGTAGTTAATATTCCGAAACACGAAGCGCTTTGATTCCACATTTATTGTGGGAAGCAAGTATGTGGAATGCGCTGCCTGAATGGGTGTTCTCCGATAGTTACAATCTGGGTGTCTTCAAATCACGAGTGAATCGGTTTCTACTAGACAAGCGTGCTCCAACGTACACCAATCAGGCGAGATGGTGGTCAAACACAAGCCTATTGTTTATAAAAAAATATATAAAAAAGCTTACTACCTAATCACGAAATCTAAAAAATTGCTTGACGGTGACGATGAAGCTGATATTCATAGTCCTTTTGAGATGTAGGAGTCTGCTATGACAGTATTTTGCGAAAGGGCTAAATTAGCGAGTGTTTCAAAGATTAGATGAAAATCTACGCATACGAGGTCACAGCAAACTAGTTATAATACTAAATAATTCATTATCATCATCATCAGCCAGAAGACGTCCATTCCACACTGAACGAAAGCCTGCCATGTGCATCCACTGGATGCCCACGACCCTCACCATGTCGTCGGTCTATCTAGTGGGAGGTCTACCTACGCTGCGTCTTCCGGTTCGTAGTCTCCACTCAAGAACCTTTCTTCTCCATCGGTTATCGGTTGGCTGTAATATAATTATGTAAACAGGGTGTAAGGGGAACACTCTCGAAACCAAAAGAAGGCAATTGTACTTATAATTATGAACAACTTTTACTATAGGACCAGACCTGAAATCGCAAAAAAAATATCAGCTGTTCTATAGAAAACGGTCATTGACACTCGACAAAATATATGGAACAACAGATTTTTTTTCGCGATTTCAGGGCTGGCCCCATAGTAAAAGTTGTTCATAATGATGATTACAATTACCTTCTTTTGGGTTCGAGAGTGTTCCCCTTACACCCTGTATACAGTAAACACAAAATTCTTCTTGTGGTACGCTACTAGCTTTATGATAAACAATAGGGCAGAATAAATTCCAGTTAAGTACTTCGTAAACAATGCCATGAATGGAATGTATAATTAAAATTTTGCGCAGGTTATTTTGAGCTTTCATATTTGTGACGGGGTGGGTTATTGGTTTGGGTCGAATCGACGTGTGAAAATCATATCGTCAGTGGAAACGAAAAAACGCTAAAGCGCTATTTGGGCCAAGATTATTTATATTTTATGTATTTATCTAGATATTTTTTTTCTGCGTCGTATATGCAGGTTTCATAGCAATCTGAGCAACTTCAGTGCTTCAGCGTTTTGGAAATCTGACAAATAGCCCTTCCTTCGATGTCTAAAGCGACAACTTTTCAGTCTTTTTGAGACACACATGTGTCTCAAAAAGACTCGTTAGTATCACATTTTTAGGACTTGACACAACAACATATTTTTGCTTACTGCATCTGCATCCCGGTTTTACCACCGAACCGGTCGCCATCGCCAGAAATGCCATCCGCACATTATAGACGCGTGGAAGTCTCGCACTGTTCGATTTGATCGATTGTTTCTGCCACGCACCTGTAAGTTGTGGAATGGCTTACCACCTTCGGTTTTTCCTCCGAAGTATAATTTGGACTGCTTCAAACGAAGGGTGAATAGAGTCCTCAAAGGTAGGCAACGCACTGACAATGCCCCGGGTATTGTAGGTGTCTATAGGCAGCGGTGACCACTTACCATGAGGTGGCCCGTAGCTTGTTTGCCACTTATTCTATAAAAAAAAAAAAAAACTTTTTCATAATTATCAGCAGCTTATGCAAGTTGTATTTTATTGGGATTTTAATGGCATAGACAAATTTGCTGTTTTTTGTTTACTGTATTTTATTGACGATTTGTCTTGTTAGCTGTTTTCGATTATTACAATTTAAATTTAAATGGTTTATAAGCAATAGTGATCACTGATGATGACATTAACCAACATGCACTGGGCCAGCATGGTGGATTAGGACTCATTATCATTCTCTCAGAGAAGGCCTGTGTCTCAGCACTGGGAACATGATAAGCTGATATTGTATGTATGTATCAGGTGGTACTCATTAATTTCCTCAGGCTTTCCAAATCTAGTTACAGGTTCACGCATGCCTTACATGCTTTGCGGTCTTGTGATATACACCAGGTTGTACTTTAACAACATCATCGCATCATTTTCTCCGGGTCATCCTGTCTCCCAATTGGCTTCCTGCGATTCCAGTAAGCTCACTCCATTGGCCACCTAGCTTAGCTTAGGACAGGCAAGGTGGCACTTAAAATTGGTCACCAAGCGCCTCAATAAATGTTTCAGCAATTTGCTTGAGAGCTAGTTTCGATTCTAAGAAAGGTGTGTTGTTATTTTAAGTATTATCTCTGTCATTATCGGATGCGGAGCTTAAAAGTTATGGGCCAACGCAAACTCTTAAGTTGAGGCGGCGTCTCGGCGCGCAAGGCTACTTAGCTATTTGCAACTTGTACTACGCATCGTCTGCAAGCGCCTTTAAGCGTAATTTTCTGTTTCACCAATCCATTTTTAATAGTTGACTCCTAAACCAGGACGTTGTCCTTGCTCCTAAGCTAAGAGGTGCCTAAGTTGTTGACAGTTATCTGTGGTATTTTTTAATTTTTTTAATTTGCCCCTTGGGCAGGCTAAAGCCTTCAAGGCATAGATTCAGTATAAGTACAAGGCCATACCGCCTGTTCAGTGAAAGAGCGAGCGCGGCATGAACTGTCAGTTTAAGAGTTGCCTATCATTAGGCACCCCCGTAGAGAGAGAAAGCAAATCTATGGGCACCCCCGAATCGGTGTCGCACGGTGTCGTAACTTTAGGTGACGCCTAACGTCACTAGTTATCACCTAAAGTTTGGTGATACGTTTTTTTCCCCTAGGCAACTCCTACATATTTAGGCATCTGATTTAGGCAGTCGCCTAGGGTTAGTGAAAACGAGCATTAGATTTTGTTAGTACCAACTTGGCTATTTCTTTTTTCATTCACGCAAAAAATCAGAGTGACAAATCCGGCTTTAGCGTGCTCTGAAAACATTACAGTTTCAAGTACCTACTAAGTTGACATTTGTTTTGAATTATACAACTTCTTTACATAACATCGATGCTTTTAAACTAAACTGTTATGTAATAGTTAAAGAAACTCTTCAATGGATAGTGAAATAGATAAATTTGCATAAAAAATGTGATGAAACTTCGTGTTGACACGCATTCGTTTTTTATGTTTTCAGGCACACCATTATCTGTCTGATACATTTCTGGTGGATTAAGCCATTTTTCATTTGATTGTAGGGATTGGGGTAATTATTTTTTGAGATAGGTGTGTTAATGTGTTTAGAACTTTGAGTATAATTATTATTTATATAAACGACTTCTCGTCCAAAATACCTCAGTGGCTTAAGACGAAAATCTTCGACCAATGTGTGCCAGTGATGACATACGGCACTGAAACGTGGTCTTTCACTATGGGCCTCATAAACAAGCTCAAAGTCGCACAACGAGCTATGGAGAGGGCTATGCTCGGAGTTTCTTTACGAGATCGAATTAGAAATAATTTTAGGTGCAAAAAAATATATTCTAGCTGTATCTTGGCTCGAGCCAGGGTCCTCTTTCTTACTATATCTATGTCACTTCGCTCGGCTGTTAGCGTCTAGGCGTCTTTCGTAGTGAGTTTGTTGGCTTTCATTATGCACTATGTCAAAAACGAAGCAACATCATCATCATCATCATCATCAGCCAGAAGACGTCCACTGCTGAACATAGGCCTCCCCCTTTAACCTCCACACTGAACGACAGCCTGCCTTTTGCATCCACTGGATGCCCGCGACTCTCACAATGTCGTCGGTCCATCTAGTGGGAGGCCTCCCTACGCTGCGTCTTCCGAACTTCGTCAAAAACGAAGCAACGCTATTTGATATTAAAAACAACCCTGTATTCACATTCACTCCTTAATTTTCATCAAACTGCTAACAAATTTTAATTCTTATCTCCTACGAGAGAATACAATCTCATGTTCTAGGAAAACTGGAATTCAAAGCATATAGTGGGAGTAGGACGCTCAAAATTCCCGAGAACTAGGGTGCCTCGAGTTATCAACTTGTTTTGCCCTCCGCGTGGGAGAAGCGGGAAACTCTAAGAATGATTATACATAGTTTAAATAACTGGAACAAGGAACTAACTAATAGCCTAACTGCAAAAAAAAAAAATGCAGCGGAAAGGTCGTCTGCAGGGTGATTTAACTAAAGGCGTCAAGCCTTGCGAGATATATGCCTTTAGATAGTAAAGACTAAGCCCAAATCTAGCCTATGCGAAATAAGGTTACAACGCTGAACTCAGCCTTTTTATTCACGTAACCTTACAAAAAATGCATAAATCCATTCAAAACTTAACTACTTTCCTCCACACTGAATTCCCATTTCACTCCTAATTCTCGTTTCGCCCCTAATTCCCAATTCACCCCTAATTCTCTGGCAACTTTTAAACTTTTTGATGTTTACGCGCACCCCGAAAACTTTGTTAATTTATTCGCGCAAGGATTTCGCGCTAATTAGTTAATGTTTTATTTGTGTAATTACAGTTTTAAATTATTTATGACTTGTTAGAATGAAGATGATGGGCAGTTAAAATACATATAAATTTTCTTTAGACTGTAAACGGGATGTCATATAAAACACGCAGAGTGGCGAGTACTTCATTTATTCAGCAATCGAAATGAACAGAGAGATAGTTGGCTCGCAGGCTCGCTTATATACCCTCCCCTCAAAGGCTTGGCGAGCTTGACAGTGGCATGACGTGAGGTGGTGTGTCATGGCGGCTGGCTGGTTGTCATTCGTAGTTTCGCAGGCAACGTCACGTCCGTTTTGTTACAAGACCTTCAACGGTATATGTGCAGTTAACTGTTTCTGTACTGTTAGCTTGTATATTGTTTAGTTTTTTTTTTATGCCATAGGTAGCAAACAAGCAGACGGGCTGCCTGATGGTAAGCAGTCACCGTCGCCTACGGATACTCGTAACACCAGAGGCATCACAAATACGTTGCCGACCTTTAAGAACTCGATTAACTCGTCTTTTGAAGAACCCCATGTCGTAGCTTCTCGGAAACACCGTAGTTTAGTTAATATAGGCCACATTTATTGTGCGAACTGCTGGTCTGTGGAATGCGCTGCCTGAATGGGTGTTCCCCGATGGTTACAATCTGGGTGTCTGCAAATCACGAGTGAATCGGTTTCTTCTAGGCAAGCGTGCTCCAACGTAGACCGCATCATTGCTTAACATCAGGAGAGATGGTGATCAAACGCAAGCTTACTATATATATATATGAGTGCCTTTTATATATATATAAAAGGCACTCACCCTGTTAAAAAGTAAATACATTAACACCTATTTAAAACATAAATAAAAAACAATATCTTAAGTATTACATGCATATTTATCTTTATTACTATAAATATTATAATTTCGCATATATGTAATATTTATTATTATTTTTGTAAGCATTTAACATAAATTTTCATCAATCACTTTCTTCGTTTAAGTCACGGGTTCCCAAACTTATTTTGTCTACTGCCCACTTTGAGAATAAATAATTTTTTAGCGCCCCCATTTTTTCACCTACTTAAAAACCACTATAACTTCAAATTAAATTAATCAATAAAATTATTGTGAGCTATTTTAGCGGAGATTAATCATTAATTCTAATTCTTTTTTTTTTCTGGGTCTCTTACCGCTCCCCTTTAGGCCTGCAGCGCCCACAAGTGGACGTTATCGCCCTCTTTGGGAACCATTGGTTTAAGTACTTACACACTTGGTTTGGTTAAGCACGTACACACCCCCTCATACACACCCCCACACACACATACCCCCACTCTCACACACCCACACACACACACCCCCACTCTCACACACCCCCACTCACATACACCCCCACTCATACACACCCCCACTCTCACACATTACCTTTAGAAACACACATGCTCACACACTAATATACACGCTCATGTGCGAGCGCGCAAACAACACATAATATTATAATATTCACAAATTATGAAATTTTAAATTTTATTATTGCTGAGGAATGTAATCTTAATATAATAACACTATCTTTTTTACATAATTTAATATTTTAATTGTTTAATAATTTATTTAATTCAAATACTCATGGAATAATTTTTAACGTAGGTATTAATTATGTTTGCTTTGGTGACGTTTTATTGCATGCAGTAGGTAAACGACGTCATGCAAATGTGTACAAACATAAGCGCATTAACAGAAGCTGTTAACTGGCTATAGGGCGCCCAAGATACAGGCTTTGCCTAGTTTGGGGCCCATTGGCACAACTATTTTTGCTGTTAGTAAATTATTATATAGTAGATATTCTATTGATTGTAAAATTTTAAATAACTGGATTCTGGTATTAAATAAATGAAATAAAATAAAAAATGAAGTCATTAGGGTACACCTCTCTTTGGGTGTAGGCCTCCTCTAGCGTATTCCAGTTTTCTCAGTTTTGTTCTCATTTTCTCTTCCCGCTACAGCTCTAATATCGTCACTCTCATCTCACTCATCTCTTTCTAACTCTTCTTCTTTTCCCGCTTGGTCCGTTCCTTTTCTTTGACGAATATCTAGTCTGTTTCCGCTTTGACGTCGTATTAAAGTATTAGGCACAATTAAGAATCAATTATTTATGTTTTACTCTACAGGCATTAGTTAATAATGCTTATTTAACCTAACCAGAAACATCTGAAAAAAAGTTAGTTTAATCTGTATTTTTTTGTATAAAACCTTGGTCAGCTTCGTTAAAATTCCTCTCAAGCTAAGTAGGTACTGACTAAGGAACTGAGCTGATTATTCAAGAAATACGAGGACTTTCTTTGTATTGAGCAAGACTTGTTCTAGCAATGGACGCCGTGTCCATTGCTAGAACAAGTCTTGCTCAATACAAAGAAAGTCCTCGTATTTCTTGAATAATCAGCTCAGTTCCTTAGTCAGTACCTACTTAGCTTGAGAGGAATTTTAACGAAGCTGAGCCTTGAATTGGCCAACATCCGAATGATTCTTGATACTTTATACTAAGACAAGTTCATTAGCATTTTTGTGTAATTCTATTTAAGGTTTCTCAATTGAATACGGAACCTTAAAAAGGTAATTGGATGATTTGCAGGGAAGCTTTATTTTAATTTAACAAGAATGAACAATAAGTTTTTGAACCAGCTTCGCCCGTAACTGGTTTAAAAATTAATTGTAGCGGTATGATTATTTTTTCTGAGTCATCCATGGATCCACCATGCTAATTTGCCAGTTCACCAATCGCCATCAAATTATGTGAAAAATTTATCACAAATATTAAGCTTTTTTTTCCTGGGCTAGCGCCTTTATTAACTAAACAAAATACAAGCTAAAACTAAAACTACAAATACAATTAGACTGCCCATAGACAGTAATTTTTAAACTTTCGCGATTTGAACACATGTTTTAAATGTTTATCGGGACTTATCACGTATTATTTAATATAGAAAGGTACATATTTTTTACCTATATTAAATAATACGTGATAAGTCCCGATAAACATTTAAAACATGTGCCCATAGACAGTTGAAGGTCTAAAGACAATCCAAATGCTCAAGCCCACTACCAGTTGGCAGCGTACCCAGCATGCTGGCGACATTACCACGTTGAATGGCAATGCTTATGCGTTGAGCCAGAAACACGACAGCATTTTGGTCACGCGTCGCTTTAACCAGGCGCTCTGAAACATTTTTGAAAATGAGGTGAGCTCCCGGTCCCCAAGGGCCCAATGTCTCAACCCCAAACGCCTCAAATATGTAACCACTGCCGAGGTTAGGTTAGTTAGTTAATATTAAGCTTGATTTGTTCCTACGCTATCAAGAAAAATATAAAAACAGCCCACTATGGTAGTGGGCTGTACATTGTGGATTTTCTTTAGAAACGTACCAAATGTATTTATTCTACGATTTCGCTTCTTTTTTTAAATTTGTAAATAGGCTTGCGCTTGGCCGCCAACTCGATGCGGCCTACGATGTTTCATGAGAGATATACCTACCCTCATATTTACAGGCTTACGCATAGGTATAGACTCTACAAAGCAGGTCATTGACAGGTCATTGTCAGATCGCATTCGCCCTCCACCTTACCATATCTCTCGTTTGTTTGATATGAGGTATCACACAGCGAATTGCCTCGTCTAACATGTTTCTTAATTTACCCTAACCTTAATTTCAAGTCTACGGCTCACAAATTCGTATAAGTACCTTCGACCAAAATAAAATGAAAGGACGGGCCCAGAAGAAGCTAATTTTTGAAGATTACAAAATGAGCGCCGGCGCTCACTTCGTTTTAGTCGGTCTCTAACTGTAGGAAGTGCAACATCAGACTATTGTTACTTGATAACGAAACATCTGACGAAATTATGCCTTCGTCTGCTTTCCCGAAGTGCAAATACACAACAAAAACCGCTATAATTTTTTTGTAACAAATTTACTGTAGGTACATGATTTTAATTAAATGTTAAAAAATAATTATGTCCGACGGTTTTGAGCCGTTTTTATTCAGCAAGTTCAATGGTTATGCCCGTTCATTCATTTTATTTTGGTCGAAGATAAGTACTGATAATCTTTTAGAGGTAAAAGATATCCAGTACAAGATAACCAGTACTTACACAGTTGTGAATTCAGGCATCCAACGTATTTTGTACGAGTTAGAATTTCAAAAGAAACTTTTATCGGAATCTATAGCTCTGGCTCTCGCGAATTCAATATGAAAATTGTCAATTCGATATTTTGCTCTACCCTCCTTTGCGAAGAAATTGAATTTTAGAACGTACAACCGCGTATTGGCCTTTTTGAGTGTATTGCTTCCTTCCTGTGGGTAAGGCTGTGGGTATTTGCATTTTTGATAATTTATGAAACTCAGGCTTTGATCATTTTCCTTCCAAATTTTAGTTCCACCTGATCTCATATGAAACTGTACCACACCAGTTACTTTGCTACTGTGGAGTAGAAATTTTGCGCAACAAGGCCTATCATCTACATCTATATCATTCTTTGTCTGCGTGCTTCATATTCGACCACATCGTAACTTACCAACAGACGAGTTGGTGAAAAAAAGGAGATAAATAGGCAAAAAGCTTACCCAGATAAAATCATTTTTTAACGTGGTTATGTCAAAAAAAATGCTTTTATCTGGGTAAGCTTTTTGCCTATTTATTTTTCATTTAGTGATAGGCTTGCGTTTGACCACCAACTCGCCTGATGTTAAGTGATGATGCAATCTACCATGGAGCATGCTTGCCTAGAAACCGATTCACTCGTGATTTGAAGACACCCATATTGCAACTATCAAGGAACTCCCATTCAGGCAGCGCATTCCACAGACTAACAGTTCGCACAATAAAAGTGGAATCAAAGTAGTACGTGCCATGAAGCTGTGTCGACTTTCGTGCTGGTAGTCCGATAGAAAGATGGACACGAGGGAATTAATCATGCAGATCCGATGCACACTATGATGTGGTTGCAACTAGTTCAGTCACTCGCTCTTCTTCGGGAAGGCCAGCAGCTCAATGACGCCGGCGCAAGGAGCCTACTCGGTGACCCATAAGATGTGGTGTCATTGTAGTGGCACGCTGCTGTACTGCAGCAGAAATTTCTTCGGCCATTATGCACCTTCTACATAGATGACTGTCTGAAACCCCAATTTTGATAAGACCTTAGTAGACTTGGAGATGATTGTAAGACCAACAATTTTCCGGAGTTTATCATGTTTGTGGCTTAGGAGTTTTTGGGAATATCTCTTAGGTTCGGTAAGGCATCCTTTTGCGAGCGATTGTGGCCGAGCGGAAGTATATGCGCTTTACAATCTGATGGCACCTGGTTTGACCCTTGGCCCTGCACTAATGTTTATTTAATACCATTTATTTAGTAATAAATTATGTGCAGTTTCGATGCTATCCCTCAAAAACGGCGAAAGAAAACATCGCGAGGAAACTAGTATGTCCAAGAACTTTAAAAGTCCAATAGCATTGTGAGATTATTTTTCCTTTCGGTAATCTTACCTCCATTAACTAGACCTTAGTCTAGACTATGAATTACACAAATAAAAATAACTAACCAAAGCCTAAGAAGGCATAAAAACAAGTTTTTATTACTCGGAAGTCGGAAACCTGTGCCGTAATAGCGTTTACGGCTGTTTCGAACTGCCTTAATTATACGTGATGAAAAATTATTGCCAGTGCCGACACTGCCGACCGCACCACCCTGTGGTGAGGAGAATTGTGCTAAGAAAAGACTTGCGATGAGTTTTTACTGACATCATAAGGATGAGGTTTTTAATTTGTCTGTTTTTTACCCGTTACCCGCGTAGTGATGATGATGATAAAAAGTAGCCTATGTCTAAGAATAAGAATAAGAAGAATAAGATATATCTCTCTCTGGCTCTTGAACTATACCCATCAAAATGATACCTATGCAAAAAATCAGGTTGACCCGTTGTTCCGTTGCAGCGTGAAAGAGGAACAAACATCCATACATCTATACATACAAACTTTCGCGTTTAAAATATTAGTAGGATATTTATTAAAGGCAATATATTGTGTGTATAATTATGCTGTGTATGTATGTTCCCTATGGACTCCAAAACGGCCTGACCAATCTTTTCAGGCAATTTTCAGATTAGCTCAGCAAGCAATCATGTGAAGTTTGGTAGTGATCGGATTAATAGTTTTTTGTTGTATATTTTGTATATGGTGGGTTTTATAATATATTTAATATATTTTCCTTACAAAAAACACTTTTGACCAAAGAAGAATTATGTACCTAGAAACGTTCTTCAATATCAAGAAGTGTGTACAAGACGACCGGCGCTGTCATTCGCAGGGTGACCAGGTTATAAATTTTACGAAACTACCATAGTCAACTAGACAACTAAAAATAATACAAACTTATCATCACAAAAAATTACCTAAACACCAGAACCTTTTAACCGACTTCAAAAATAGAAGCAATATAGCCGGATAAAGCTATATCGCCAAATGGCCTAGCCGTGTTCCGACATGTTTTACGGTGACGCCCTTATGGAAAACGAGTCGGCATAGTTACTTCACTGAAGAGCTTCTTTTCGTTCTTAACATAAAAATTTTATTTCACCCAAAATATACCAAACCTACCAACTTTCGTTAATAAACCAATAAAAATAATGATGTTCAAATTTTATGAATGATAAATTATTATAACACCGGCTTGCACTCACGATTGTGTTTGATGAATGATGTTCACAAATTTTATTTATGTTACACGGGAATTACTCACGTAAGATTAAGCCGGTTACTCCGACTATAGTTAAAATAAATAAAATGTGTGAAAACCACGTCAGTTTCAATAATAAGATGTTCACAAAGTAAAAAAAATAAATACAAAAACTTATAAAATATTATCACTGGCTTGACGAGTGTTCTCACAGATTATGTATATTATTAATTAGGCATTCCCTGATATTTCTCGATGTATTCTTGCAGTATCGAAGCACGCAAGACATATTTAAGTATATTTGAGCAATATATAACCTAAAACAAGATCAAAACTTATGATAATAAATAATTATGTATATCGTAATGACAGAGAAAAAACAATATAACAGATGAAACAGAAAGGGATGTTGCGGTCTAGGGTCTCCGTCAACTTGAAGACCCCAGATTTTGTATCCTCTTTGCCCAGATTTTCTGTGCTCTGGGTCCTGGTGGACACAGAAATATAGAGATAATTGTCTATGGCTGTGTCTACCGGTCGCACAGCGGACATGAGAAGACAACCAGACTCACGGAATATCTGATTAAGGCGGCGGATGCGGCTAAACTAAAGTATCCGGCCAAATACAGCCCAATTTGTGTTTAAAATAAAATCAATAAAGTAATAATAGACTATATTCAAGAAATTCACAGAAATCGGTCTTCGTAGGGATTATCGCTAACGGTCTACGGTCGGTCTACCAAAAAAAAATATTTTGCCCAAACCTTTTACCAACCTTCGTTAATAAACCTATAAAAATACTAATGTCCAAAATGTCATAAAAAATTACTAAAAATTTCTAAAATTTTATCCCTGGTCACACTGGCTTGCTGCGAGCTCTCAAAGATTAGGAAATTAAGCAGAGATACTTCACTTCCGATACTACGAATTGTGCATGTTATTATAGGGAACATTAGTTCGCATGGTACACTTATCACTACCAAGGTATCCCTACTGGTAGAGATAAGTGGGGAAAAAAAACTTGGACAAGTTTGTCATTAAATATTTTAATTTCTTTTATTTAACAAACTTAACTGTGTAGTTGGCAAACAGCTGCTCCCTTACATACCAACTACAAAAATTAAGTTGGTAATAGCAAAAATCATCGTCTGGACTGAAATTTTTCAGTCAACATCTTCGCGATATATAATTTAACACATTAAATTTGATATAAAATACTTTTCATCAACTAAACAGATGGGTGAAGGTCGGTCTTTACTCGGGTCTTAGACTAATACTCTGCATATTAATTATTCTGTGATAATTGATGTCATAGTTGATGTATATGTCAAGTTCGGTTTCGATCGGAAAAAAATATTTGTTTATTCACTTATAATACAAAATTCTAATCTAATTATTAAATAAATCAACTAATAATATTGTGTTACTTACGACGTGGATGGTTAATTCATACTGAGGTACGTATTTTACCGGGTTTTTTCACTAAATATCTGCCGCTCTACACCTATGCACGCCAAAAAGACAACTGAAGACTGTCAGACTGGGGTGTGGGGACCATGATACCTACTACCCAAAGGGACGAAACGCTTCAAACAGAAAAAACGAGCAGAGCGAAAGGTACCCCGTTTAGCCATTTGTCCCTTTCACACTACATGTCTTATATGCAATGACATTCATGAACACATATTAGTGTGTGGTGTTGCCACTTTTGGAAAAATATTGTAACCGTAAATTTGGTATTAATTTGGGTAGTCCGTACATGATTTTATCAGCATCATTTTTAATTATTTTTATTTTTATTTGTGAAACATAATATCTAAAAGAAAACTCTCATGGTTATTTAGGGTGCATCCGTTTATTATTGTAGTGATATAAATAAGGAATAAATTAGTATGTACGTGTGTTGAGTACTGCTTCCACCTATTCGACGGAGCAGCCAAGTACCAACTGGAAGCTTTAGATTCCGTAGACCGGCGTGCTATGAGGCTGATTGGTGACAGCAAGCTAGTCGCCAATAAATTACAAAGCCTTGAGCACTGCCGTAAAGTAGCTTGTCTGTCTATTTTCTACCGGATATATTTTGGTGAGTGTGAGCAAAAGCTTCATGACCTTATTCCACCCTCCCCCTTTTACTACAGGACAAGTACAAGGACAGCACACTATCACCCCTTCCTCTTGGAAATTCCAAAAATTTGCCGAAAAATTTTGGAATTTTTTTTTCGATATGGGTTGTCTTTTATGATACGTATTGTCCAAGAATGGAACTCCCTGCTGTCCTCCTTGTTTCCTGAGAACTACAATCTAGGCATCTTCAAGGCTAGAATGAATAGATTTCGTCTAGATCAACGTGTTCCATCC
Organism: Agriopis marginaria; assembly: GCA_932305915.1. Lineage (NCBI taxonomy): Eukaryota > Metazoa > Arthropoda > Insecta > Lepidoptera > Geometridae > Agriopis > Agriopis marginaria. The sequence continues at coordinate 27,662,848 of OW029914.1, read as the reverse complement.
TCGGCCACACCGTTGCTTACCATCAGGCAAGTTAGTGGCCAAACGTAGATCTATTCTGTATAAACATATAAAAAAGTATGAAAAGTAATGAGGAATTAGTATCATTGATTATGTCAACACTAGAAAGGGACAAATGGCTAAACGTGGTACCTCTCGCTCTGCTCGTTTTTTCTGTTTGAAGCGTTTCGTCCCTTTGGGTAGTAGGTATCATGGTGGGGACTAAGGCACAGCAACGTTTATCGAAGTGAGGATTCAGTACATGACGTCTAGTACGTAGTACATATAGGTCGTTGCTTTTGACAATATAAAATCATAGAAAAAAATAAAGAAAATGTCAAAGAAGCTTGCTGTCGCTACTAAGGAGGTTGCTTCAAAAAGGTATATAACGGGGGTGAAAACGCGGGGCGCAGCTAGTTCTAAATATTACTTGTTGAGTGCGATATTATCTGTCGGTTTTTATGTTCAGAGTCAAATTTTGAACGATCGTTATTGCCTCACACCTGCAAAATGTGGAATGAGCTACCTTCCGCGGTGTTTCTAGAAGCTACAACATGAGGTTCTTCAAAAGACGAGTAAATAGGGGTCGGCTACGTAATTAGTGATGCCTCTAGTGTTACAAGTATCCATACGCGTCGGTGACTGCTTACCATCAGGCGGCCGTCTGCTTGATTGCTACATATAGCATAAAAACATTGAATACAAGATCCAAACAATTTTATCCGACTTCGAAAAATGAGGAAGGTTTTTTAATTATGTTTTATGTATGTACATCGATTACGCTGGAATCTGTGAATCAGTGGAATTTGCGATTTGCGTCTTTTTATCATGTAGAAAAATTTAAACCAGCTAGAATAATATGAATAACTTTGCTCGAGCGCCTACGAATTCCGTGATAGCAAATAACTATAACTACACTACATTTGAACAAGCTCAAAGTCGCACAACGAGCTATGGAGAGGGCTATGCTCGGGGTGTCTCTACGAGATCGAATCAGAAAAGAGGAGATCCGTAGACGAACAAAGGTTACCGACGTAGCCCACCGGATTAGCAAATTGAAGTGGCAGTGGGCAGGGCACATAACACACAGAACAAATGGCCAACAGGGCCGAAAGGTTCTCGAATGGAGACCACGGACCGGTAAGCGCAGCGTAGGACGTCCACCCACGAGATGGACAGACGACCTAAAAGAGACCGCAGGGAAACGCTGGATGCCGGCCGCTTCCAACCAGCCCTTCTGGAGATCGATAGGGGAGGCCTATGTCCAGCAGTGGACGTCATACAGCTGAAATGATGATGATAATGTTACTACTTTTGTTCAGGCACTTTGTTCGAGTTAAAACAAAGAGGTATTAATGCATGGATTTGTAATCGTATCTGTAAATAAACTAGTAGTGCCCCGAACAGAGATAAAAAAGGACTACAAATGCTAAAATAAAAATCCTAAAAAAAACACAAAACACAAACATTCTAAATTATGCCACTGCAAAGAACAAAATAATTTTTAACACGGATTTTGAAGTCGGGCCGTTTTCATTGTAGTGGCATATTAACTTAGAATGTTTGTGTTTTGTGGTTTTTTGAAGTCGGTTTTTTTAAGATAAATATTTTTTGTGAGTGTGTGTGAGAAATTAAATGTCAATGTGACATTTAATTTCTTATATTATATAGTAGATAGGTCGAATAGGTACGTATTTGATACAGAAGTTCCGGATTTAGCAATATACCTACTTCACGTGGGTGGCACAATAGTCGTGGACATCGTCGGAACAATAAAATATGAAGAGCATTAATCTATTTCTGTCTAATTTTATTATCATAATTAAATGGCTTTTGAATATTATTTTAAAAGGTTCCGTATACAAATTTTAAAAGTAGTTAGTGTACTTGTTGAGGAAGTTGTAGCCCTGGCGCCGGGGCAATAGAATACGACACCAGTACCTGCTGTAGTAAGAGGCCACTAAAAGGGGACCTCCGGGCTCGGGATGGTCAAAGTTCTCTGACCACCCACTTAAGCGTGCCCAGGGACAGAACAACGTTGGTCAACGTTGTGTGACCAACGTTGTAGTTGGCAGAGGGGCTGAGACAACACGGTCTTGGGAGGAGCCGTAGCGCAGTGCCGAGGGCTCGGATGCGTTCCCCTGGAGATCCCGGAGCCCCCTTGTCAAGCACTAAGGCTGGTCACCGGGGGTGTTTTAATGGATATACCTAATCCCACATAACCTGGCTGCACCCCAATGCAGCAAAAAAAGGTGAGGATGTTGATTTTTTTGTTATTTTTATTGTAAAATTTATATTATGATTATTAACAGGATATTTTCCGTGATAAAATTGTAGATTGAGCTCCCAATAATTTGGCACAGTTACATGCACCACGTTCACGGGAAGACTGAAGAATGCGGGTGGTTGGCCGAAAAATTCAAAGTTGGTTGTTGATAGCTAATTTGTTGTTTGTTTGACATAAACTTATAGAAAATAAAAATAAAAAAGCTTTTTTATTCTACTACAGCTAAAAACCAAGCTAAAACTTAAAATCAATACTTTGCACATAAACTATTACTTTAGAAACGTTATTTAATCTAAATCCGTAGAAGTTGCCTCTTCTCTCTAACCTTTGGTTTCGTCTTCCATTCAGGTCCTGTTCTTTTTCCTGAAACTGTCTTTCCACGCCTCTTCCTTTGTTGAACGGGAAGGTCGTTTTATTTTTAGCCTCCCTCTCTTTCTTTTTTTTTGTTTATTTTTGTTTCTTACTGTACCCTAAAATGTATACTCGCCAAACAATAGCACACTAACAATCCATATTAGGTTTTTTAGTGTCACTAAACTGTTCAATATATCAAATTTGGTAACTTGGAGTTGCGCAAGAGACTTGTGGCGCCGCGCCGGCAGATTAGCCGTTGGCAAAGACAGAGCTAACATAGAAGGAAATAGTTATGTGGATAAGGTCCTTATGTAGTTTTTTTAATTAAACATTATCTTTGCTTGTTAATAGGACAAGTGATAAATGCAGGGACTTTATTCCATACCTTAAAACACGCGCATAACGCAGCGCATTGAGATAACCTCTAAAAGTTGGCCTTTATTCCCTGGTAAATATTGCTAAGGTTTAAACATAAATTAGTAATACCAAAATCTAGGTTAGAAATGCATAGTAGTGGTCCTCATGCAATGGCCATAAAACTATTTAATAAATTACCTGACGACTTAAAGAGTAAAGAACATGAACAAAATTTTGCAAAGAATCTTAAAAACATATTAATTAGAAAGTGTTATTATACAGTCGAAATTTTTCTTAACAATAAAACATTATAAAACAGATCGGGCCGCTCCATATTTCTGCACCATATATATAAATTGCCATACCCTATTTGGGTCATTATGTTCATATAAGTTTCACCTATTTAGCATAATGTGCAATAAATGATTTGACTTTGACTTTGAAATAGAGCTCAAAATTTTAGAGGTTAATTTAACGCGCCGCGTTACTTGCGTGTTAAAGTTACGGGCCAAGGATCGAATCGGGTGCTGTCAGATTGTAGAGTCATATAGTGCATATGCAAGCGCTCGGTCACAATCACTTTCATACATACAGAACTACGGATGTATCCACACTAATCCAACAAACTTGTAAACAAAACTCACCAAAAGCCTTGTATAATCTGCGTAGGTGTTAAAATTTAGGTCGTACTCTCTGACACACAACTTGACGGATTGTACAATCGACGTAACGTTTGTATGTTTGATACAATGTTTACAAACAGTCTGTCATCGATGCACTCATGTAACTTTTTCTCAAGCATAGTATTACCTAATTCACCCCAAACTGAGCCCTCACGATGTTCAAGTTTTTACTTCACTTACCTTATGGTACACCCGCTCCATAAATTTCCTACCTACCATGACCTTGATTGAAAAATATGACAGTTAAGGTAGTTCGATTCACCTATGGCGGGAAATTCAAATTTTAAACAGTTTTTTGGTCCTAGTAGCTGGCTACTACTGGCTCAGGTAATTATTTTTAAATAACACAGTGTTTGCTCAAAATATTGGCTGTTCTTTGCATTATAATGTACAACTATTTAACAGTAACACACCATATTGCTTACATTTGTCAATAAACAGTTTGAAACAGCAAAAATTAGTTTATTCACACATGTAAGTAACAATGTGCATAAAAAGATAAATAGCATTACATGATTTTGTAAAGAATAATAATCAATTTGCGCAAACATCATGATCACTTACAATAATTACCCGGCCTAGCTACAAGAACAAGAAAACTGTTTGAAATTTGAATTTCCCGCCATTTGTGAAACGAACTACCTTAACGGCTACAATAACCAATAAAAAGAAAAAAAAAAAAAAAAACATTTTTCACACACGGAAAAACAATCTTCACTTCAGTCATACTGACATTATTTGTACAAAATAAGTTCATTTCGGATTCATTAGGAACCCCTTCTTTTAACCAACGGTATTTTACTTCGTTCGGTCAATAATTTTCCAAATTGGTTCAAAAGATTAAACGACGGAGTTTTGAAGTAACAAACATAAAAAAAAACAAATCGAGAACCCCTCCTTTTTTGAAGTCGGTTATAAACAGATTGCGATCTACAGATTTTGCAAATTGACCTCCTGCACTATTATACTGTGTCAACAATCTAACTGAAACAAAACATAAACTTTTTTTTTTAATAATTAGTCTTGCGCTTGGCCGCCATCTTGCCTGATGTTAAGCGATGATGCGGTCTACGATGGAGCACACTTGCCTAGAAGAAACTGATTCACTCTCGCTCGACTTCAAGATACCCAGATTGTAACTATCGGGGAACACCCACTCAGGCAGCGAATTCCACAGACTAGCAGTTCGCATAATAAATGTGGAATCAAAGCGCTTCGTACGGGTTCTCGGAATATCAACCATAAAGCGGTGTCGATTCTTCGTGCCCACTCTGGCAGTGCGGTAGAAAAATAGTATTCCAAAAATCTGCCTGTAACCGGTTAAAACAAGTTACAATTTTGAAAAGAGAAACGTTAACCGTCGAATCACGTACAGAGTTCTGCGGACACTCATTATTCGTTTAATTAATTGGAGTTAGGTAGAAAAGTTTTCTCGGGTAAAGGTTCGGGGCGGGTGGAGTTATAGTACAGTAACAAATATATTTGTCATCCCGTTAAATTTCTCAAGTCCTATAGGACCTATAGGACTTGAGGAATTTAACGCTTTACATGATCGTCTGCTTTGCAAATAGGTATATGCGTTTAGAATTCCCTACCGTAAGCCGTGGTAGCCCATTTGGGAGAACGCTAGACTCGAAAGCGTGAGGTTGCGGGTTCAAACCCCGGGTCCGTACCAATGAGCTCTTTGGAGCTTATGTACGGATTTTCATACCACTGGCTTTTCGGTGAAGGAAAACATCGTGAGGAAACCTGCATACGTACGGAGAAGAAATTCGATGACGTATGTGAATCCATCAATCGCACTGAGCCAGCGTGGTGGATATGGCCCAATCACCCTTTCGAGGTTAGGCTTAAAGTCCAGCAGTGGACTGTTAAAAAGGCTGACTATGTTGTATGTTGTAGAATTCCCAACAGGCCACTGGGTCCTTACGGACAACTGTTATTGCGGCACCAAACTAACGTTAAATCTGCTCACTTGGAAAATCACGTGAACGTAAACCTTGACGCGCCCAGATACGGTTTGCGATTGCATGATTTTCCAACTGAGTGGATTTAACGTTAGTTTGGTGCCGCAGTAACAGTTGTCCGTAAGGCCCCTGGGACTGATTACTTTTAGGGTTCCGTACCCAAAGGGCGTAAATGGGACCTTATTAATAAGCCTACGTTATCTGTCTGCCAGTTGAAATTTTTACAGAACATGAGTAATGTTACGGCGGATTAACTAAAAAATAATTAAAAAACACAAAAAGTTCAAACGGTTGGTGGGTCCCCAAACAACAAACGTATATTTTTTTTGTATTTGCTTTAGTGTAAAAATGGTAATACATAAATGCGTCAAACTTGACATGATAATAGTATACACTCTAAAGTATAACAATAAATCTATACTAATATTATAAAGACGAAAGATTTGATTGTTTGTTTGCATTAAATAGGCTCCAAAACTACTGAACCGATTTAAAAAATTCTTTCACTGACGGGGAGCTACACTATCCCCGGGTGACATAGGCTATAATATATACCCGTACGAAGCTGGGGCGGACCGCTAGTAATAAATAATGGCCTAGTGCGAATCAGTGACAAATTTTTGTTCACCACCAAGCTAAGCAACGTTGCGCGCTCGCTCGCACATGGCTTGTTTATTTTATTGCAAAGCATAAAAACGGTAATATCAAAAAATTCTGCTATTATGACTCTTATATCCATAGAGAGTAGAGTCACATACTTTATTAAGTGAAGGTTACATTTCATTAACGATCTCTCACAATAAGTTCAAACAACGGTCCATCTCATCAGTTACTGGAGTACTATTGTTTATTCTGTGATAAAGGTTCCACTTGGATCTATTTTGTCAGGCTTAAGATATTTTTATTATCATAAAAAATAACTATAATAAAAAATGCCCCGCGAGTCAAAATGACCGTTAAGTTTTCTGATATTTTCCAATTTTCTGTGCAATTTTCTTAATTTTTCTTTCCGTAAGAACCTTCTACAAAGTATTAAAAAACCTAAAGACGAATGAAATTGGTAAAGTCGTTCTCAAGTTATGGCGTGACCAAGGTAAATACGGATTCATTTTTATATAATATGTATACTAGCGACCTGCCCGCCCAGCTTCGCACGGGTGTAATTTACGTGCAGAGCCGGGGCAGGTAGCTAGTTATATATATAAACCTTCCGTGAAAAAATATCTAACTGATGGTGAAAACCGCATCAAAATCAGTTGCGTGGTTTAGGAGGAGTTAGCGGACATAAAGACAGACAGACGGGGAAAGGAACTTTAATTTATACTATGTAGAGATGGAGAAGAGAAGAGATATTATGGAGCTATTCTATCGTGTTTTTAATTTCTGGTGCTAACAATAAAGTGTTTATCGCTACAGGGTTACTATTTTTGAAGGGTACACATTTTATATGCATCAAGTTAATTTAAAACTAAAAAAGTTCCTAGTGCAACCCAAGCCACAGATCTAATTAGAGTTACTATGCAACTAGCTGACAATAACTATTACTCAGTACAATGCAAGGTCAAATTAACTGCATAAGTACTTAATAGGCATACTATTGTTTAAACATGACTGCAGAGAGCCAAGAAGATATAGAAATGGAGGAGGCACCAATCTGTCTTGTATAATACTAGTGACTCACCCGCCCGTCTTTGCACGGGTGTAATTTACGTGCGAAGCCGGGGCGGGTCGCTAGTTATATATATAAACCTTTCGTGAAAATGTATCTAACTGATGGTGAAAACTGCATCAAAATCAGTTGCCTGGTTTAGGAGGAGTTAGCGGCCATAAAGACAGACTTGGAAAGTGACTTTATGTTATACTACGTAGAGATAAAGATCGAGAAGATAGAGATAGATATAGAGATAGAGAGTAGAAGAGAAGAGATATAGCAAAGAGATTAAGAGTCGGAGATGCATAGATGTAGATATCAAGACATGCCTATCCGAATATTTACGTCCCAAATGTCTAGTACTTTTTAAGGGATTCAAACAAGCATGCGTCATGGTAAGCAAAAACCACCGCCTATGGACACCTGCAACACTAGCGGTGTTTCCAGCCCGGAAAGGCAGTTGTAGACAAGAAACTCTTTTTGAAATGCTTTATGTTGTTAAAAAAATACCGTCTTCTAACGAAATGCCTACTAACTACATCGCTTTGCACTTTAGTACGACGACCGTTCACCAATGAAGTCAGCTCGCAACTGATTTCACACTGGAGGTCACTGGACAGGACACCATGTCACATTGGTGCACTTTTGTTTGAGCGCATCACTGTGTTGATTCTATAGAAAAAGTTCCACTGGGCCGGTTTTAAAATTCACGTATATGATACGTCAATTTCTGAAGAAAAAAAAATCTATACTAATATTATAAAGAGTAAAGATGTATGTGGTGTATGTTTGTTTGTTTATTTGTTTGTTTGTTTGCATTGAATAGGCTCCAAAACTACTGAACCGATTTGAAAAATTATTTCACTGACGGGAAGCTACACTATCCCCAGGTGATATAGGCTATAATCTATACCCGTGCGAAGCTGGGGCGGACCGCTAATTATTTATAAATCGATTGTATTCCATGTGCTTATCCCGTATATAAACAATTTCCACATCAATGTGCTGTTTACAAGGAGGCTGTATAGCATTGAGATGGAGGTCGAATATATTGGTGTGTTTTAAATTCAAACATCAAAATAGTGCATTTTATTTATATTACATGGGAATTACTCACGTACGTACGATCAGCTGCCGTTGACATCACGTGCGCGTCGCGCGGCCGTCCGTAGTGCCAAGCGAGACGCAGCTGCGTGTGTGTATTCACCTTGAAAAAGACTGCCTAATGCGGTTGAAACTATAGTCGGATTAACCGACGTAATCTTACATGAGTAATTCCCGAGTAATATAAATACAATTTGTGAAAAAACCACGTCAGTTTCTATAATAAAATCAAAATAGTGATTAAAAACTTATTAGAAGGGGAATGGTATTTTTTTTGCGCTACTTATCTAAGGTACTTTTTGTTCCGATACTTGAGCGTTGATCCGACAGCTATTTTTAAACATATTTGCTTCTATACCACATCCACGTCTTCCCACGCCATCCCACGCGTCAAAAAAGATGTAAAAAGACTCCGTCCCGGTTTCCGTGGGACTATTGTAAGCACAGTTATACGGTCCGGAATTCGTTGCATCGCGTGTGCTGTGATAGGACAAATTAAAGAAAAACAAGAGCGTTGCAAACTGTTTATTTATGCAGGGTAACACGGAACGGTGATACTTAGTTGAAAGGAGGTTTTCTACTTGTGGTGCTGATGTGATTTTGAAATACAGCTTTTAAGAATAATATTATTAGAATATTAGCCTCAACCCCCCCCCCCCCCCCCCCCCCCCTAAGAGAAAAGCATTGAAAATATAAAGTCTTCTGGCAACTAAGCATTTTTTTTAAATTAGAAATAAGCTTGAGCTTTGCCGCCAACTCGCCTGATGTTAAGCGATGATGCAGCCTATGATGGAGCACGCTTGCCTAGAAGAAACCTTTTCACTCTCGACTTGAAGACACCCAGATTGTAACTATCGGGGAACACACACTCAGGCAGCTAATTCCACAGACTAGCAGTTCGCATAATAAATGTGGAATCAAAGCGCTTCGTACGGGTTCTCAGAATATCAACCATAAAGCGGTGTCGATTCTTCGTGCCCACACTGGCAGTCCGATAGAAAAATGGGCAGGAGGGAATCAGGAATTCTGCTCAGATGCCGTCATCGCGTATACTACATATTCACGTTCGACTATAAATGGTTCTGTGGCCGGAACCTGAAATGACATTCTATGAAAAAATTGTATATTCTTATTTTGAATAATATCGAGTCGAAATGAGAACCTGCCTCCTTTTTTGAAGTCGGTTCAAACCTACCGCTTCTTCATGAGCGTGGACAGTTTCCACGGAAGCAAGATTGTAATCGCATTGTGCTATCAATTAAAATACGAAACACATATCTTAATTATTAAATTCTAATCTCAATATCGACTCACGCGCACTTTTGACTATTACGTATAAAAATAAATTTATTTAATCGACCACCTAAGAAATCTAATTGTCATGCTTAAATGTCCCAACAAAAATGCTAGTATAACAAGTAAAAGTTGTTTTATTTAAAGAGGGCTGATAATCTTCAAACAGCTGAGTCGGGCTGAGGGTCCCTACAAAATACAATAATTATTAATTAAAAAAAACAGTTATTTTTAAATATGGCATTTCGATTCAATTAAATGAACGGTGTTCAGCGTGTGTGTGTGTGTGTGTGTGTGTGTGTGTGTGTGTGTGTGTGTGTGTTTGTGTGTGTGTGTGTGATCGGTATTTGTGTTTCGGTGTTCGGTAGTCGAGGTTTGAATGATAAGGTCGTCCAAGTAAAGAAGTTACCAGTTATAACTTGGTAATTAACAGTTTGTCACCAACTTGCACTTGCCCATTATTTATTATTTGTTGTTATACTTTAGAGTGTGTACTATAATCATGTGCAAAATACGTGGAAAAAATACGTTTGTTGTATGAGGAACCCTCCATTTAATTTTTACTTTTTTACTTTATTTCTTAGTTAATCCGTTGTAACATTACGCATTCTGTGAAAATTTCAACTGGCTATATATCACGATTGGAAAGATAAAGTCGTTAATAGGTAGGACGGACAAACAGACAACCTAGGCTTAGTAATAGAGTCCCGTTTACACACTTTGGGTACGGAACCCTAAAAAGTTAATACTTGGATGCAATATTAATTGATGAATACATTTTGGTGCGCGTTAAGCATTTTTGATGTGAAATTAATAACTACCCATAAAAAACTCAAACTTTGATGATATCGTAAGTCACGTTTTCCACATTAGCGACGGGAAGCGAATACAATTGATTTAAGCGGTTGTCTAAAACAAACGCTTAAATCAAAGAGGCTGGTAACTGTCAAAGAGAGCATCGACCTTTTATCATGTTTTTTTTATTAAGCTTTTATTTAAGGCAGAGCGCAAACGTGGACACTTTTATGTCTTGTGTCAGATACAAGCTACCGATGAATATTTGATTTCTATAGAACCAGTATGAAATCAGCCACTCCCTGCGCAGACTTTGTGTCCAGTTGCTTCCACTTGATTGGTACTTTGGTGTGCAACAAAAAGTGTCTACGTTTGCGCAGCGTTTAACTTGTCTTGAGCCCTGATTCCAAAACTTTAAACACGCGTTTAACGCGGTGCGTTAAGTTAACATCTAAAAGTTGTCCTTTATAAAGGAAATAAGGAAGGAAATAAAGGTCAAGTTTTCAGGTTACCTGTTTTGAACGGTTTATTGACAAATGTAAGTAATATGGTGCGTTACTGATAAATAGCTGTACATGATAATGTAAAGAATACCCAACGATTTACGCAAATACCGTGTTATTTACAATAATTAGCAAGAACAAGAAAAAACTATGGAATTTGAATTTCCCACCATATGTGAAACATACCTAAGACTAAGATGAGGGAACAACTTTCCCAATCACACTCTCGTACAGACTTGTACAAAACGCAACTAGAGCATTCCGTCTCCGTTATAGCGGATTACGATAAAAAGCTCTGCCAGTCTGTCTCTGTAATTGTGAACTTTGAGGCGAAGATTGAGACATATGCATGCCAAATAGGAAAACTTTTCGATCAGCTCAACATATATGAATGCAGTGGTTTTGGTACGAGCTCCAATACGCTCCAGACGCATGCATTGCCGTCTACTAGATTTAAGACCGGGGTGTCAGGCGATACCGCACAGCTTCCCCCGCGACCTGCACCCGCGCTTGTACCGAAGTCCGCCGCATCTGCGCCGGAGCCGCAGCGTGCTCCACCACTTGGGGCAGTGCCTGCGCTGGCGCCGGTGCCGCCGGCTGCACTCGCGCCTGCGCTGGCGCCATCGCCACCTGCTGCACTCGCGCCTGCGTCGCCACCTGTGCTCGCGACCGCACCCCTTCGGGACCATGCTCCTCGACTATCACAACGTGCAAACATGACCCCGGCCAATCTCATCGAGTCGGGTCCTGTATTTAACAAACAATCGTTGGCGGTAACAAATGATAATTGGACAGAAGTTCGATATAAGAAATCACACCAGTCCATATCTCTGCGCTGCGTTGCGGGGCCAGCAGTGACGTCTCTTAAAGCGGCCGAGCCACGTAAACATATCCATCTATGGAATATGCTATCTGGAGTGGATGAAGTCTAAACATACTTGGGCGCCCTTTGCCCGCTAAGAACGGTTACTGTAGAACAGCTGAAGACTTCAAATAGTTACAACTCTTTTAAAATAGGAGTCCCAGAAGATTGCTTCGAGAAGTGTGTCTCGATAAATGTGTGGCCAGAAAACGCGCGGGTTAAGAAGTGGGTGAATTACAAAAAGCGCACCCCTATGACCTCGGAAAGTCAAACATTTCGCCGGGGGGTCGGCTCACAGTAAGCCGCGCACCGTGTTACCCGCATACATTGGCATCTACTACCAAAACGTCAGAGGGTTGAAGACTAAGTTACCCACGTGGCGTGCCAGCATGCTAGTCGCGGATCATGTGCTGGTCGCTGCGACCGAGACGTTTCTCGACGGCTCAGTGGAAGATGCTGAGGTGACGCCGGATGGCTGGACACTGCTGCGCCGCGACCGCGTGACGCCATGCGGGGGCGTGCTGCTTGCTGCGAGACCGGAAGTCGCCGTATGCCGCCGGCAGGAACTGGAGTCGGAGCTCGCAGAAGACCTGTGGGCCTCCGTCACGTACCGCGGAATCTCTCTTGTTGTATGCGTCGTTTATATCAAGCCGAAAGCTACCGATGCCGTGTACATGAATTTATTTTGTAAAATAGAATCCTTCTTAGCTGCCTCGAAATGTAAATTTTTCATTTTAGGTGATCTAAATATGAATAGTGCCTCTAGTGATATTAAAAATTATTATTGTTATTTCTTGACTTGCTGTAACTTAATCGACTACAACGGCGTAATTAATTCTCACGGAGGTACTCTTGACGTAGTGTTGGCCCAGGAGTGCACTGAATTGGCGGAGCGGCCGGTATGCGTGCGCGCGGCCGCCGAGGGGTTCGTCCAGATCGAAGAGCGGTACCACCCCGCGCTCGAGATAGCTCTCACTCTCCGATCGCAAGACGATCGTGCCCGACTACAGCCGAGCAACATTGAGTCATCGCGCGATTGGAATTTCAAAAAGATAGATATCTCCCTTTTTCTCTCCTTGCTTGCAGAAACCTCATGGGCGTCTGTGCTCGAGTCTAATGACGTTTCAGTCGCGACTGAAGCTTTCTACCACATTATCTATCAATTGTTTGATTTGTCGGTCTCAAAAAAGAAAAGGCAGCGTGCACAATGCAATAGGTATCCCGTTTGGTTTAATGCAGACATTATAAAAGATATTCAGAGGAAAACTAAGCTGCACAGAGCTTGGTTGAGCACAAAATGTAACGCTACATATAGGACATTTTCGGAGTTACGGGCCAGTTTGAAAATTCGCATTTCCCAAGCGTACAAATCGCACATGACTCATATCGAAGAAAACTTGATACAGTGTCCACAAAAATTTTGGAGTCATGTACATAGACTTAGATCTAAGGGGGGTTTTGAGCCTTGTGTTTCTTATAAAGGTGACTTGTGTACTGGGGTGGAAGCTGCCGAGGCCTTCGCGGACTATTTCGCTAGTGTTTTTCTAGATGAATTGCCAGCACTGAATGTCAACTCGTGTATGAGACTAGACTGTTCCGGCGGCAGTGGTTGCGTTAGTATACCAGCTATATTTCCCGAAGACATAGAGCGCGGTCTTAACAAATTAAAGATAGGTAGCTCACCAGGCCCCGATAACTTGCCTAACTTTATTCTAAAGACGGGTAAAAAACATCTTATTTCTCCACTTTACCATATTTTAAATATATCTCTTAAAAATGGGAAGTACCCTGACCAGTGGAAGTTATCCAGGGTGACCCCAATTCCTAAGAGTCGTAATAGAACTACGGTGGAAGAATACCGTCCAATAGCGATTCTAAGCGCGCCCGCTAAAGTTTTCGAGTACATCCTACATAAGGAAATATATAGACAAGTGAAACAACAAATAGGTGAAGAGCAGCACGGTTTCAGACCGGGTCGCTCCGTAAATACGAACTTGTTAGGCTTAGTTGATTATATATCCGATGCCATGGATCGTGGTTCTCAGGTTGACGTCATATATTTTGATTTTCTAAAAGCTTTTGATAAAATTGATAACGATATATTGTTAAAAAAGCTATGTGACCTCGGCTTTTCTCCCAGCCTCCTAAATTTCTTTGCGGACTTTATGAGAGACCGGCGGCAGTATGTTAAGCATGGTATCCACGTTTCGGGACCCTATCACACCAGATCTGGTGTAAGCCAGGGTTCCATCACTGGTCCGTTATTATTTAAAAGTGATGGTGCACGACCTACCTAAAGTGCTGACTTCTGCCAAATGTCTCTTGTATGCCGACGACCTTAAGCTTTTTCTCGAAATAAAATCTCCCCGTGACTGTCTTACCTTACAAGAGGACATAGATAGAATCTGTGCATGGGGCTCGAAAAACAAAATGACATTTAATGTGACCAAGTGTAATGTAATGACGTTTGACCGCAAAAGAAATCCCATCAATTTTAATTATCATCTTGACAATCTATGTATAAATCGGGTAAATAGCATTAAGGATCTGGGAGTGACATTTGATCGTACCCTGAATTTCCATGATCACATCTGTGATCTCGCCAAAGAGGCCTATCGTCGTCTGGGCTTCGTATTACGAAATGCCAAAGATTTTAATAATCCGTTAGTTATTAGAACATTGTACAACTCGTTAGTCAGAAGCAAGCTGGAGTCGAGCGCATGTGTCTGGAACCCGCACCACGTCACCTATGTGCGGATGCTTGAAAAGGTTCAAAAAACTTTCTTAAGATCGCTGTATAAGAAGCTTCACGGTTATTACCCGTTCATGTACCCAACTAAATTCTTGCTCGGCCAGCTCGGCTACAACTCACTAGAAGTAAGAAGGATGTTGGATCAGCTTACTACTTGCTGCAAGGTGCTCAGAGGATCGGTTGACTCCTTGCATCTGCACAATTTATTGTGCACTTTGTTTGTGCCAGATAAACCCGGGGTTCCGGCTAATAGGCGTGGAAAATTGCCCAAGTTTTTCCACGTGGCTCACAGCCGCACCATGGCGCGCTCCATGTCTCCGCTGATTCGCGCCCGCCGCCACTTCAATGCACTCCTTGCTACCAACACTGATTGTGATATTATTTGTGACAGTTGGAAAAATGTAACGAAAGCTTTTTTGACTTATTGTGAAAATTTAACTGATCAATGGGACAGGGGCAAAAAAGCCGATGACTATAATGACAATTTGTATGACATACTAATTTTATGTTGACATATGTTTACAGCAATTTGTTGTATTTATTATATTAGTAATTTTATATTATTATTCCTATTTTTACTAGGAAATCTATTTTAGTTTAACAGTATGTGAGATAAATGTTAGTGGAATTTGTCCGTTTTTATTCTCAATAAATAATTTGAATTTGAATTTGAATTTGAATACCACCTTAAGTTTTGGATCTAGACATCTAGTCTATTTAGTTATTTGCTCGGCCACCATTCCGAAATGAATCATTTGCCGAATGGTAAAATTTTCATGCATTTGGATTGTCTTTTAGACCTTCATATTTTTTGGCCTACCGTCTATTTTTGTATAGGTTTATTAGGTTAGACGTTACTGTTAATTTGCTTGTATTTTATAGTTAGCTTTTTATCCCACTTAAAAAAAAATGCGTTTTAAAGTTCAATAAAATTAATTACTTACCACAATACAACCACACAAAGTTAACATTGAAAGCTTCAAAGTATCAAAGTGTACTTACAATGTAGGTATTTTAAGCAAAAACCTGGTTTCAGCACCTTGTCCTTTATCCCTCTTTTAACCTTTCCTGTCGTTAACTAAATTAAAAGCCTTCGTAAACGATACCCCCCTTTTCCCACCCTCCATTTTTAATGAGGGACGTAATCATACTAGTAATTGGTCTATCCCTTTACAGTAGAATACATTCTAGTTACAATTAAGCGTTAACGAACTTAATTAAAATGTTTGGCTCTGTAAAACAGTGGATGAGATTGACGTGTTGTCAGACCTGGGGCCTTACGGCTAGCAGTCTTAAACAATCCAGTTTAGGTGATGAAAAAATGTTGCGCGACCGCAAACTGTATCTGGGCGTGTTAAGGTTCACATCGCGTGATTTTCCGAACTGCGCGGTTTTAACGTTAGTTTGAGTCGTTCGTAAGGCCCCAGCAGGGCTAGCATAGGCTGTGGATAAATAGTCTTTCCACCGTTTTTATCCACGCCTAGACGCGACAAAGCTAGAATATGGATACGTTTGTCTTTTTCTCGCGGGATAAAAACGGTGGAAAGACAATTTGTCCACGGCCCGTGCTAGAACTGCTGGTACTGAACATAATCTCAAAAACATTCTTATAATAACCTTACATTGAATTTTGTCTTGCTCTTTAGGCTAATAATAAGTATTGTATTATACTTTATAATAAACTAGCGACCCGCCCGCCCGGCTTCGCACGGGTGTAATTTACATGCGAAGCCGGGGCGGGTCGCTAATTATATATAACTAGCGATTAACTATAAACCTTCCTTGAAAATGTATCTAACTGATGGTGAAAACCGCATCAAAATCCGTTGCGTGGTTTAAGAGGAGTTAGCGGCCATACAGACAGACAGACGTGGAAAGCGACTTCAATTTATACTATGTAGAGAAGAGATAGAGAAGAGATGAATGCTAAAATAAATGAATATGAATACAATATCAGCCTATCATGTTCCCACTGCTGAGACACATGCCTATCAGAGTGAGAGAGAGAGAGAGAGAGAGAGAAAGAGAGTTGATGGGCCATAATCCAACATGCATTATCAGTTTCGATGCCATCTCTCAAAAACAGCGATGGAAAACATCGTGAGAAAACCAACGTCCAAGAACCTTAAAAATTCAAAAACGTCTTTGAACGATGGTATCAAAACTGCACATAATTTATCTAGGTACTAAACAAGTCATTGGTGAAGGGCCGAGAATTGAACCGGTTGACTTCAGATTGCGCACATGCTACCGCTCGACCATCTGTGCTCTATGGGTAATCCAAATTTGTTTTGTTTGTTGTTAATAGGATAAAATAATATAGAAAACGCAGGGAAACCCTGGATGCAGGCCGCTTCCGACCGGCCCTTTTGGAGATCGATGGGGGAGGCCTATGTCCAGCAGTGGACGTCCTATGGCTGAAATGATGATAATGAATAATTTAGTGTTCGTTAACTTTTATTTTGTTTAGTTAAGGCACATGCTCGCTTAATACCAACCACTTATCTATCTTATCAGTATGCTGTCCGCGGAGTTCAGAATCAATGAGTTTATGTACTGAAGAGCACAAAAGTGCTGTGAGCATGTAATTTGCGCGAACTGCGTTTATATAGCCACAACACAGTAAATATAGTACTTGCTTGTTTTAGGACCGGAACTTTTGTCAGTGCGAATTATTCTACCGCGTGTCACACAGAAGGCGTTGTTCTCCAAACCGCTGTAGATATAATGCGGTTGAAACTATAGTCGGAGTATCTTACGTGAGTAATTCCCGTGTAATATAAATAAAAAGATTTACTAATAGTTCGCCCCGAACTTAGACCTCGCGATGTTCCGTTTTGACAAGCTTTTACTTCACCTACACTAGGGGACGCCCGCTCCATAGCATTTCTACCTGCCATGATCTTAGTTAGGTAAATGTTCCCCCGCCAGTTGTTTTATACGACAATGCATTGCCATCGTTTTAAACTATCACGGTTGTTTACTAAAGTTATATGATTATTACCACGGTAAATATTTTGTGTAATTTAATTTAATTTTGAGTTTTGTTTCATGTTTTGTAGCTAGTGACAGCATTTGGCATTGTCTTTAGACCTTCAACGGTCTATGGGCAGTCTAACTGTATTTGTAGTTTTAGTTTTAGCTTGTATTTTGTTTAGTTAATAAAGGCGCTTGCCCAGGATAAAAAAGTGACAGCAGTAATTATTTTTTTATTTTTTATTTATTCATTTCACACCTAGATGTAACATGAGTGCTAGGTCCATATCTAGAAGGAAATACATTTAGTTAGATATTAAGTACTGTTTGTTAATTTAAAGATAGTCCATAATGTATATCCAGTTTTGTGGTATTTCAATTTAAAAAAAAAAAAAAAAAACCCGTAAATAATCATATAGGTAACTTTAATGCATTGCCATGGTCTGCAAAATATCAAAATAAGATTTTATTTTATTTTTTGAGAAAATAAAGTGGTTTTTTTTGTAACAGTGTGAGAGACGGTCGTGTTTGTTAGTATCCGACAAATAGTCAGAGCGCCAACTTCAACTTTTGAGTTTTAGTTCCACACTTGTTTCAGTTTATGGGTGTAGCTCACGAGATCCTCGTCAAACTAAAGTCTGTCGGTTAAAGTTGTGACCATATTGTTTTGCCTACACGTTTTTTACGCGTCCTAAAGAAATAACTATTTTCCCTCAGAAATTGGTTCATTATATCTTCGGAAAGTAAAAAGCTCTACATTATCCAACTTAATGTATTGGTGGCATGAAGAACTACGGATTACACCAGAAAAAAAAAACACCTATATAATTATGATCACATTGCACTGGTGATGTGATGAAAGAGTTCGATTTAACTTACTTGTAACAGTCATTTATAATTTACATTTCTAATTGCTATAATGATTTATTTTATTATATTACGTATTCTACTATTGAAACTGACGTGGTTTTCACACATTTTATTTATATTACACGCGTGCTGGAGTATTCCCGATACACAGGAAGATTCGAGTGAGGAAGAGCTCCAGTGTGCGCCGGCGCAACATATTTCTCTACGCACCCCCACCCCCGCACCCGACAAGCAGCCAGTGTCATCACGTGCGCGCCGCGCGGCGGCCCTTAGTGCAAAGCGAGACAAAGTCGCGCGCGCGCATTCACCTTGAAAAAGACCGTCTAATGCGGTTGAAACTATAGTCGGAGTAACCGGAATATTCTTACGTGAGTAATCCCGTGTAATATAAATAAAATATTACGTATTCTCAGCAAACGGAGCAAACCCATTTGATACCCATATTATGGGGGTGCATAAAACTAACTGATCCGCCATCTTTGTGAGTCCGACATATTAGATTTAGAATGACGTCACTTATCTAAACATGCATTGTTATCCAAACTAAACGTGTACGCCAAATTTCAGCTCAATCGGTTGGCGAACTGGTCTAAAATTCAGTTGCAATATTTGTCCCACATATACTATACATACATACTAACAGGGCAAGTTAAATGAAAGCTCGTAATATAGCTAATACTCCAATGTATTAATGCACGCACACCTTGCATCAGATGAAAACAAATTCAATGTCTCACAAGTAACTATCTATTTACATTTTTCTTTTGTCGTCACGACTTTTTTGTTAACACACAAAGTGGTATTACGACACGGTAGTACTTACTCGGAAATTGAGTTATTTCTTATACAAAAAACAAATATGTAACACGTGCTTTCCCTCAGGCTGTAGGCTGTAAAGTTTGTGTCACAGTGTTAGAGGTTAAAATATTACTAGCAATGTTGCGTTCGAGTCACGTTAGAAAGGCACTTGACAGCCGATGTAGTAAATTTCACAAATTTCATAGTAAAAAGCAATGTATTTTCAAGTGTTATTGTAATTAATAATCATGGCATTTGATTATTTATGTAGGTACGCCTTGCAGTGTTTCGTGCGTGGAAATTTCCTTAGGAATCTGCATTTCCAGGATAAAGAGTCATATGACTAATCCAAGGTATTAAATACCTCCATTCGTAATTTCATCCAAATTCATTGAATGTTACGGACTTAGCCGTAGAAATTAGGGTTTGTTAATAAACTTGCGCGAGGGCAAGTAATAATGATGAGGTGAAACGTGTTTTTTTTTTGTTTTAACTGCATTGAAACCTTTTGTAAAGTCTCTGCCACTTTACATACATATATAAATAAATACAGTAGAATCCGGATATAACGACCTTCAAGGGACCGGCGATATTATGTCGTACTAACCGGATGACGTATAAAACGTATATTTACATATGTATGTAATTATGTATAATAAGTGCGAAAGTTTGATTTTCCTATTTAGGTAAATAAAACATGTTGTAGGAATCAGTTACATATCGCTGCTTTTCGTGAATACCGTCACAATCCAAAATGTTCATATTTCTTGTTTTTAACACAGCGCAATCCAAAATAGTCCATATTTTATGGTGAATAAAACTCATAATCATATCGGCAAAAATGACAAGATGGCGCAATAAAATGTCATTATGTCATTGGTTGATTTTTGACGCCATTTTTGTACAACAGTCCACGATCGCTAGATACTACGAGTCCTTTCAAGCAAAAACACATAACGTTTCCTGAATAATATCATATCTCTAAATAATTTAGGGATAATTAAGTAATATTATCTATAATACTATTCCATTTTGAGTTGTATGAATATTCACGAAATAATCCTAATTATTTTAGTTTTTTCTTTTGATGTTAAGTGCAATATTTAGTGTTACTACGGTCATCACGCAAGAGTAAGTACGACATAAATACTTATTTTGTTTTATGTGTTTATTCAAGATAAAACGAATAAAAATATCTTATGGAATAATGAGATGTGATGATATTCCATAAAAATAAAACGCAAAATGTACAACTGTAAGCAAGATAAGTCATTTTTCACTATAAATCATACGCAATTTTGAAGTATCTCCAATTTTTTTACATGAGATATGGCATTAATTTATTTAATATGATAATAATAATCAGTGTTCAGTTAAGTGTTTATAGTTCGTGTAAGTGTGTATGTTAATTTATAATATTTTTTATGCCTTGGAGAGATCTATGTCTAGCATTGGAGACTATAGTCTAAAATGATGACGGCCATGTTTATTAAGCACGGCCAATAAAAGTAGTGTTGTTTTGTTTTTAGGGCTATTATTGTATTTATGTTTGTCCGTTTCTTTATTCTACCTTACATTTTAAACGCCTAAACCATTGTAGATGATTTTCTCTCAAAATTGTAGTCATTATTATTTAATTTTTCAATTACCTTTTATTTACCAATTAGGTATTACTTACTCTTTATATAGTTTATATTATACTACACAAGGACCAGTGTTTAGTCAAACTGTTAATTCAGTAAAAACTTATTTTTCTTACAGTTCCCAATACTCGTACTCTTCAAATATTCCGAAACATGAATATGAATGTCAATATTAATGATTGTATTTACCATCATCAGCCAGAAGACGTCCACTGCTGAACATAGGCCTCCCCTTTTAACCTCCACACTGAACGACAGCCTGTCTTTTGCATCAACTGGATGCCAGCGACTCTCACAATGTCGTCGGTCCATCTAGTGGGAAGCCTACCCACGATGCGTCTTCCAGTTTGTGGTCTCCACTCAAGAACCTTTCTTCCCCATCGATTATCGGTTCTTCGAGCGATGTGGCCTGCCCATTGCCACTTCAACTTGCAAATTTTAACAGCTATGACGGTGACTTTGGTTTTTTGGCGAATATCCACGTTTCGGATTTTATCGCGCAAAGAAACTCCGAGCATAGCTCTCTTCATTGCCCGCTGTATGACTCTGAGTTTTATATTAGTGGTAGTTATTTGAAAATGATCAAATAACTACCACTTCAATTTTTAGACAAGTTTTTGAGAGATATTTATCCCCTACATCCACAGGCAATATCAAAATATGGATTCATCGAACGCCAGTAAAGATTTTGTTCTGACTGTTAAGATCCGGATTATGAAGAGACCAATATAGGAAGTACTGTTCTCTTTATTCAAGGAATCATAAAAGTTGTAGGGTTCTTTGAACGATAATTACAGGAAAATATTTTGATATAAAAACATTGGCGACATGGATAGGTTTTTTTCCAAGAACGTAGAAAAAATAACAATGAAGCTAGGAGACATAAAGAATTTAAAATCAGAAACAGAAAACGCGTATAATTATTGTTTTTCGTATAAAACATCATCCGAAGACACGGCGTTCAAAATAGTAATCTATACTAATATTATAAATAGGAAAGATTTGATTGTTTGTTTGTTTGCATTGAATAAGCTCCAAAACGACTGAACCGATTTGAAAAATTATTTACTGTTGAGAAGTTACGCTATCCCCGGGTGACATATTATGCTATATAATTATTATCTATACCCGTGCGTAGCCGGTGCGGCCCGCTAGTAATAGATAAATTTGTATAAAAAGAAACACCACAAATGATTTATTAATGTCGTTGCAAACCAGGCATACAGATAAAAGTTATCAGTGTGTGAAAGGAAGAAAAAGGGATTGCTTGATCTTATAAGGAAAAATATTGTTCCAAGATTATACAAGCAGTTTTTTTGAGAATTACTAGTTATTCTACTTACCCACCTGATAAGAACTAATTAGTTACAAACTACGCAGCAGTCTGCGTAGTCACAAATTGAAAATAGTAAAGAATAAGTTTGTTAGTTTTTTTTAAGTATTATGGTTCCTACATGTATAAGACGGATTATGCGGTAGACACGAAATTATTTTTAATATGGAGTTAATTTTATTTATTCTGGTTCCTACTACCAAAGAAAGATTATTCATTGCGTTCATTAGTCACAAATATTTTTTTAGAAGAAGATAACAGAGAATAAGATTGTTGTATTTTTTATGTATGGTCTACTTGTTACCTAAATTGTTTATTCACCATAATTTCAGCCGTAGGACGTCTACTGTTGGACACAGGCCTCCCCCATCGATTTCCAAAAGGGTTGGTTGGAAGCAGCCTGCATCCAACGTTTTCTTGTTGTCTTTTTTAAGACTTTAAAGGTCTTTTTAATTGTTTTTTAATTCTAGAATATTATATTAAGCGTTAGCTATGCCACGTAGATAATGCATAAATTATTTTTAAAGAGCTGTTACACTTTGGACTAAATATTTTATGAAGAAATTGATGTTTTCATTAATTTTATATCTATTTTTGTATGACTGCGTCTATGCAGTTAGTATGTATTAATTATTTGTTTGGTTATCTTTATTTTTTAGCTTAATGCACCAATATCACAACCAAAAATGTGTCATTCTTTAGATAAATTTAGTCTTATGATTTTGACATAAAATCAGAAAGTAGTGGAGTATAGCGAAATAGTTTTCGCCAATACTGTCTTTATTTTGATTGTGTTACTATTCAGAAAATCATTAATATATTGTAGAACATTATTACCAATTATGATATTATTCAAGAAAAAATTTAAACTACACTAGTGTTTCAACATGACTTATGCTCCTATTCATAATAATATAGCGAAAGTAATATTGTCATAAGTCGAAGACCTCGCAGTTTTTAAATAATTTGATATTGTTTTCGAGCCCAAACACCTAAAAGTCACAATTTTAATAATACCTTGATTAACATCCTACTGAATTTTTTATTCTATGTTTAATTATTCTCAAGGAATACAAAGTTATGGAAATAAATATTTTGTTAAATTTTCAAATGGCTCTCCTGTAAAATTAGCTTTTTTGAGTTGTGTGGTTATTCATGCAAAGCAGCGATATGTTTATTTTAATTATTCTGTAACAATGCCTTATCCAACTGCTCATGAGTAGAAGTTCTTACACGTTTGCATTTCAAAACATTGGCATTAAATAGCGGCTCGATCTTGTATTTATTCTTCTTTATTGTTGATATTGTAGAATGAGATACGCCAAATTCCTTTGCGAGGGTCGCGTTTGATTCACCAGCTTCTAACCTGTGTAATATTGCACTCTTTTCTTCAATTGTAAAACACTTTCTCTTCACAGAACTCATTTTATGGCGCTTTATGAACTTGTCATAACAGGTGACAAACACTTACTGTGATTTACGCGCGCCAATAATGAGAATTGAACGGTGAAGCGCGCGGGGAAAGTGAGGGGGCCGAGGTATTGGTCATTTGTTACCTAAATTGAAACAAAACACGGCGCGTCGTATTAAACGGACGAATTATCGTAAAAAATGGTCGCTATAAACGGTTTGTCGCTTAAACCGGAGTCGCACTAAACGGTTACATTTTCTCAGTATCTAACTATTGAACCGAACTTGAATAAATAATATCGACGCTAAAAACGGTTAGTCGTTATAAGCGACGTCGTTATAAATGAATTCTACTGTAATGAATAAATATTTGGGACATTTTCGCACACACGGTCATCTAACCCTAAATTAAGCTAAGCTTGTACTATGGCTGCCAGAGACTGATATCTTTTATTGTCCCACTGCTAAACAAAGGTTTATATATTACATACATAATTATTATTATATTTTTAAATGCATCATCATCATCATAACCAGCCTTTTTTTAACAGTCCACTACTGTACTGACTTTTAGCCTACCCCCGAAAGAGTGATTGAGCCATATCCATCACGCTGGCCCGGTGCGGATTGGTAGATTTACATACGCCATTGAGTTCCTTCTCCGTACACATTTAAATATATATTAAAACCAAGACATAGAACAAACACATTTGTGTTTTGTTATTGAAACTGACGTGGTTTTCACACATTTTATTTATGTTACACGGGAATTACTCACGTAAGATTAACGTTAACGTTTTACGTGAGTAATTCCCGTGTAACATAAATAAAACATTTGTGTTTGTTCATCACATGAATGTTTTCCCTATGTGGGAATCGAACCCACGCCCCCAAGCACAGTAGGCAAGTTCACTAACAAATTCCCAAAATGCTGGCCCTATTACCACGTTGTATAGCAATACCACTAAGATCTACGCGGCAGTGTCGCTGGGGCGAATTTTAAGGACTCGAAAAATATTTCCCAAATATATTTCCATCTTTGGTTTTTATCGCTTTCTATAGCTTTCAGTACTACACAAGGTTCCAAAGAAAATGGTGTTGACATAATAATTGAAGGTTAAATAAAACTTTTTATGTATCTTTTAATTATCATAACGATAAAATAAAACATAGATCCTGAGATTAAAATTAGGTTTGATTGATGTAATTTTAATAAAACAGTTGCTAACCTCCGGGCTCTGCTAAGAAAACCGACAAAAATTAGGATGCAGGTGTACGACTGCCCTTGTAATATTAGAGTAATAAGATATTCAAATATGAAGATACATTTTCGTAGTTGTTCTTAGTAACTATCTACAGGGTTAAATGAAACGGTGGTATACCAACCCTGATATTGAGAAAAAAACTAGCATTGCATTTAAATAAAATATTTCATATTTCACACAACAAAATGTATGGAACAGCATATTTTTTTGGCAATTTCGGATTGGTTTTTTTATTTAATTAGGAATTGGCTGGCTTTTGATCACCAAGACACCCAGATTGTAACCACTGGAGAACACCCATTTAGGCAGCGCATTTCAAAGACTAGCAGTTCGCACAATGAAAGTGGAATCATAGCGATCTGTACGTATTTTCGGAATATGTACCAAGCGGTGCCGATTTCTCGTGCTCGCAGTCTTAGAAAAATGGGCAGGAAGGTATTAGAACATGCAGATCCGATGCACACTGTCCGAAATGTATTCGATAACAAACTAGCATCTTTGCACCGATGCTAGTCTGAACTAAGAAATTATTGCTGATGAGCCTCTTGGCTCGTTTCTTACGACTACAACGCCCCAAGCTGGTACTTAGCTGATCCATCTCAAAGGTGAGAGCAGGTGGTGGTCCCAAAGTAAAAGTTGTTCATAATGTTGAAGTACAATGACCTTCTTTTGGGTTAGTACCAAAGTTCCGTGTAACTGTGTAGATAGGTAATACTTATAGCTATACTTGTAGATGCTGAAATAATACGTCTTGCCATAACATTGTAAAAGGCTCTACGAAACGAAAACACTAATAATCCAGTTCCCTCCTGCTCATTTTTCTATCGGACTGCCAGAGCGGGCACAAAAAAGTCGACACCGTTTTACAGTTGATATTTCGAATAGCCGTACGAAGCGCTTTGATTCCACTTTTATTATACAAACTGCTAGTCTGTGGAATGCGCTGCCTGAATGGGTGTTCCCCGATAGTTATAATCTGGGTGTTTTCAAATCACGAGTAAATCAGTTTCTTCTAGGCAAGCGTGCTCCATCGTAGACCGCTAGCTTTTTGAATGTAGGATTGGAGCTGGTAGCCAATATACTACAATAAATTATTTAAAGAAAATTCTTTCATTCGTTATTTTTACAATGTTATTTCAGCATCCGGACGCATTCTCTCAGAGGCCGGACTCTAGGTAGTTCATTGTTATCATCTTCAGCCATAAGACATCCATTGCTGAACATAGGCCTTCTTCTTAGCAAGCCACACTGAACAACAGCCTGCCATCTGCATCCACTGGATGCCCGCGACTCACACGATGTTCTCAATCTATCTAGTGGGAGGCCTAACTTTGCTGCGTTTTCCAGTTCGTGGTCTTCACTCAAGAACCATTCTTCCCCATCGGTTATCGGTTCTTCGACCGATGCGTCCAGCCCATTGCCACTTCAACTTGCAAATCTGGATAGCTATATTGGTGACTCTGGTTCTTCAGCGGATATTCTCGTCCAAGATTCATCGCGCAAAGAAACTCCGAGCATAGCTCCCTCCATTGCCCGCTGTACGACTCTGAATTTTTCCAAAAGGCCCGAACTCAAAAACTTAAGGACCACGTTTCAATACCATAATTTATGTCATCGCAACATACACTGTAGGCTGTATCTAATATTTCGATGGTATCTAGTTAAGTAAAATTTGCCTTGGAAAATAAATAGATCAGTTAAGCGGGTCAAACCGCGGGGCAGGTCTAATGTCATAATAACTAAACGCAAAGCGCTCTCCATAAAGCTCAATAAAACCGGCAAAGTGCGAGTCAGGCTTGCGCACTGAGGATTTCGTACCACCACAAAATACAATAATTATCAATTTAAAAAACTTACTTTAAATTATGCAATTTCGATTTCGTGAAAGACATGATAAGGTCGTCCAAGTAACCGAATACGTTTCTTAACTTGGTAATGATCAGAAATTTGTCACTGACTCGCACTTGGCCACTTTAGAGTGTGTACTATAATCATGCCAAGTTTGACGCTTGTACGTATTATCATTGATACACTAGATCAAATACACAAATACGTTTAAAAATGTGTTTGTTGTATGGAGATCCTCCTTAAGTTTTTACTTCTGGCCATTTTTAATTTAAAAAAAAAAAACACTATATCATTACATATTCTGTCAAAAAAAACAACTGGCTGTCTATTACGGTTCGAAAGATCCAGCCGTTAGAAGGTAGGATGGACGGACAGACAGACAGACGGACAGATGGACAGAGACGGACAGAGACAGACAGACAGACAACGTAGGCTTAGTAATAGGATCCCATTCACACTCTTTGGGTACGGAACCCTAAAAAACTGACTGCGTACTAAAGACGAAACGTCAAACGCTCTCCAATATCCAACTGACCACAAATGAGGGTCTTCGGAAAATAAAAACAATTTGTCAAGTTGTCGGACGAGTCCGCTACGCGGCTGAGACCGACAATGAAGGATGTGTAAATATAAACAGTGCTATTTTGGATGAGGCATCTCATCAATATTGCTTTTTAGGGTTCCGTACCCAAAGGGTAAAAACGGGACCCTATTAATAAGCCTATGATGTCTGTCCATCTGTCTGTTTGTCCATTCTATAAATAAAAAATTAAAAAATAGCTTGTTGAAATTTTTCAGAACAGAATATGTAATATTACAGCGGATTGACTAACAAATAATAAAAAGTAAAAAAAAGTTAAAACGAAGGTAATTTCGTTATTGAATTTTGTGGTGGTACGGAACCCTCAGTGCACGAGCCCGACTCGTACTTGGACGGTTTATTGAACAAAACTTTTGCGAGTTATTCTGATAGAACTGAAATATTATTGCAATTTTAAATATCGTTTAACTATAGCCCTGAAACCGCGAAAAAATTAATTTCTATAGAAATAAACCGGCAAAGTGCGAGTTGGGCCCGCGCACTGAGGTTTCCATATCACCACAACTTCAAAATCATCAACCAGTAACTCACAAACAACAGTAACAGTCCACACAACACAGTAACACACAAGTAACAGTCCACTGCTGAATAAATGCCTGCTTCCCTCAGAGGGTTTTTAAAAATAAATAATAGGCTTGCGTTTGACCACCTCCTCGCCTGAAGTTAAGCGATGATGCGGTCTACGTTGGAGCACGCTTGCTTATAATAAACTGATTCACTCGTGATTTGAAGACACCCAGATTTGTAACAAGGGTTTTGCTATAATAGACCAGTGCTGAAACCTTTGAAAAGGGTGAAATAGTGAAAAAAATAATAGTAGGATGAAACTCATTGGAAAAGAAAGAGAATATAACAAAATGAAAGGAAAAATAATTCACGGGCAAAAAGGACGCCGGTTGCACGCACGATAAATTGTTACAGTCACGTTCCGCCTGAGCCGCGCGTGCAAGCGAGAGCGCGGAACATGCGATAGAGAGGCACGATCGGCCTAAGCATTATCACGTAAAATTATCGTCCGTAAACCGACTTTACAGACAACCCCTTTCTTTTAAAATAATGTGTATTGTGCCACTATGAATTTGATTTATTATATATTCATATTCATTTATTAATAAAATGTTATTTTACATGTCAAACTAATCAAATAATAAATTACCTTAGTTTATTTTTATAATTATGTAGTATTTATGTAGTATTGATGATCTATTTAATGAATTGTATGGGTTGTTTTGTTGTCTGAAATAAATTAATTTGAATTTGAATGTAAAATACACGCGATACAAAACGTTAAAAGCGTTTAATATTAAAGTAAAATAATCTGGAACTTTACCCATATGGCAAGGAGAGCTGTGGTCAACATACAAAGCCCGTGTAACGCACTGTTACAGTATGGTGGTCAACACACACAGCCTGTAACACAGTTACAATATGGTGACCACACCACATCCACATTTTCGTATCTCTTGTACTGATGGTATCACCAAACATAGCCCGTTAACGCGTATTAGGCTCTTGATCGATCTGAAGCGGCGCCCGTAGCGGGTAACTTGTATACCGACACGCGTGTTAAGGGGAGAAGTATGTGTTCCATTTTAATCGTGCAATGGAGACGTTCAACAGGAAACTGTTGAAATGCTTCATCATCATCATCATCATCATCATCAGCCAGAAGACGTGCACTACTGAACATAGGCCTCCCCCTTTAACCTCCACACTGAACGACAGCCTGCCTTTTGCATCCACTGAATGCCACCGACGCCCACTATGTCGTCGATCCATCTAGTGGGAGGCCTACCTACGCTGCGTCTTCCGGTTCGTGGTCTCCACTCAAGAACCTTTCTTCCCCATCGGTTATCGGTTCTTCGAGCGATGTGGCCTGCCCATTGCCACTTAAACTTACAAATTTTAACAGCTTTTTTTGATAATGCTTGCGATGTAAAAACTACAAAATTTCACACACAGTCACAAACGTGCAAAAAAATAGAAAGTGTGTGCTGAAGACAGTGTTGCCAGACTTTGGCGGGACGTCCCGATTTTTAAACAAAATTAAATAATCTGCGCAGGACAGGCTCATTCCCGCTTTTCGGGTATAACTCGACCGTGCTGAGGAAGCGCGGACGAGAGGCACAGAAAAGTGTGGACTGGCCGCCCGCCTGGCGCGTAATGAAGCTACGCGCTAAGACTCTACTATTTAACGATAGGGTAAATGTGATTTAAAATATCATATTTTTATTAAAATACATTTTTATGGCTATTTTTGCTATCTATTGTCACGTAAACATAATTTGAACTCAAATAAAAACATAAATATTTAAAAAATTCTGTTTATATACGTTTTTTGCTATGTCCCGCTTTCAACTACAGAATCCTGCTTTATTCACTCAAAAAGTTCCAAAAACCGATTTGGCAAAAAAAACTGGTAACGCTGGCTGAAGACCACACGACAGAAGTGAAAACTTCATCAAAGTTGACTGTACATCTCTCGCTCCTTTATTAGACACGAGCCGACTTTACCTGAACGAGTATCTGAGAGTGACGATCACGCGAGGTCGGTGCTTTTCCCCATTCCAAAATGTAAAACTTTTCAATTTAAAAATGTTTGAGCCTAAACTTTTCGGTAATTGTAAAGCAACCGTGATCCAGCCAGCAATGCCAGTGACGCACAAGACGCACGACACCAAAACCTTCTCAAAAGGAAAAAAAAATAACTGGTGCTTTATTATCTACCTTTTTTATCGGGTGTGAATAGTCTTCGCCTTAACTAACATCAGAGTAAAATGTCATATAATCCGCTTAGAAAGTACACGGACGAAACAGTTTTGGTTGGAGATTGAAATCAGAGATTAGTCAAAAACTGAACGCTATGAGATGACTACAAAACGTCCATTCACAATGTTTAATGACCCGATTTTTGTTTATATTCACATTTTCGATTGTTAACAATATTAATTATGTTGTGTTTTTTTTTTTTCTTTTTTTTTTTTTTTTTTTTTTATTGTTGACACAATAAAATAATTTATTTCAGAGACGTAATTATTACTGATATTAGTCAATAAACAAAAATAAAACCTAAAACTACTTACAAAATTAAAAACTAATACTAAACTAAATTAAATTAAATACGCTAAATAAAAATATATTATATTAAACTAAACTAATCTAATAAACCGCTGCCCGTTGGCATCGTTCCCAAAATGCTGGCCGCATTGCCGCGTTGTATTGCAATGCTTACACGTTGCGCAAGATACCGACCAGCATTTTGGTCGCGAGATGCTTCGACCAGACGTTTAGATAAATATTTGAAAATGTTTTTGGCACCCGGCCCCCACGGACCCAAAGTTTTGACCCCAAAAGGCTCAAACATATACCCACTATCTAGGCTACTATATTTGCGCCTTTTGAGGCCCTCTGCGGATTCAGCCGCCGCTCCAGCCTTGTTTTGCGTACCGGGAAGATGAGACGGCGCAAGGGTATCAACGCAAGTAGCGTCCCATACTAAAGGCCGCCCCATCTTCCAAGGAATCAAAGTCATGCCGTCCGGTCTTATACCATCGCTACGTACGAGACCGCTCGGCTCGAGTACGGCCGCGCAGTTAGCAGTGGTAAAAGCCCGACGGATGATGTCGTTAAGGCTGGCATGGCGGGGAATCCTACCTGCACTTCTCACGCAGGAAAGCCCGTGGTGGCCGAGCTGGTCGACAACAACACCACACTGGCAGCGGTGTGGAGCACAACACGACGCGCCCAAGCGAAGGGAAGTCGCGATCCTAAAACTAGAAGAGTCTAGCAACGTTCCAGTATTGGGCGATGGAAGGACCTGAAGCCACAAACCTGATTCCCATTCGGCGACGGCCAAGAGACGGGCACGATCTGCAGAACTCAAGCACGTATTAAAAAGTTGCTTCCGCACTTGCTCACAGATCGGTCCATCCCAGAGCCGCTGCGAAGATGGAGTCAATGGGAAATCAGAGTTTGGGCACGTTACTCGCCACGCGTCCATGGCCTCGTTCATGCTGTGTATAGAATAGGGCCCCGATACTACTAAAGAACTTGTTTTTAAATTTTAATTGTTTCAATTTTAATTTAAAATTATTGCCTCAAAACTGACAGTCTTAAAAAAAAAAATACTAGAAAAATACCACCACCTAATATTATAACTTAGTATAAAAAAAACTGTCAATATTGAGGCAATTATTTAAAAAATAAAATTGTAACAATTATACGAAACACTGAGATACTACGTTGCACCGAAGCTGCAGATGTCGTAAAAAGGGTGAAGGAACTTAAGTGGAACTGGGCAGGACACATGGCTAGACGTAATGATGGTAGGTGGTGTACAGCAGTAACTGCGTGGTGGCCGAGACTAGGTTGGCGGAACCCAGGCCGACCGAGGATGAGGTGGACTGACGACAGAAATACTGTCGGGAACGAGTGGATGTGAATAGCGAGAGACCGGGGAGAGTGGCATAAACAAAGGGAGACTTATACCCAGCAGTGGGTCACTCAGGGCTGATGATGATTAATTGCAATTTAAAAACAATTTCTTTAGTAGAATTGGTGCCCTGATCTAGCGAACGTACCCGAACGAACATAGGCGCATGCGCGGCTTGACATCACCACAGAATACAATACATATTAGTACAAGTACAGAAGATTCACTGCGCAAAATCATTTTAATAAGCGACTCTTGCTACTACACAATAAAGTGCAATTCGAGACTTGCAAGCGCTAACTACATACAGCTATATTAACCTAGTAGTTGCCTCTCTGTCTATCGCGTAACTCTTGTCGCGTTACCTCTGTCGCTAGCACGGCAGCGGGCGCAGCAGATCCGACAAGTCGGCTACTTGTTGTTTCATATCTAAAGTACGGAGTGCGCCAAGGTTGGTTTAGGTACAAGGTGTTACACAGCCGATCACATTCGTGCTCGCAAAGAACCGACATTCGCGAGCACTGGCGAACGCACGCTAACCTGACGTTTGCTTGCGTTCGGAGGTGTTCGTTTGGTGAATATCAAAATTATTTTGGCACGATTTTGATATCTTGATACTCACCATGCAATATCTTATAAGGTTCCAAGAACTAGGGTCATCATCATCATCATTTCAGCCTATCACGTTCCCACTGCTGGGACTGCGCCCTTCTCTCAGAGAGAGAGAGAGAGAGAGAGAGAGAGAGAGAGAGAGAGAGGATGGGCTCTAATCTGGCCCAGTGTATGTTGCTAAATGTCATATTATTATATCAGAACTTTTGAGATTCTTGAACATACTGGTTTTCTACAATGTTTTCCTTTACCATCGTTGAGCGATGGCATCGAAACTGCACAGTAAATAAGTTATTGGTGCAGGATTGAGGAAAAGAACCGGGTGCCGTTAGATTGTAAAACGCACATGCTACCACTCGGCCACCATTGCTCAGCTGACAACGTTACAGTACTTGTACCTCAAGACGTAACAGGTAAATATATTTTATTTATCATCATCATCATCAGCCAGAAGACGTCCACTGCTGAACATAGGCCTCCCCCTTCAACCTCCACACTGAACGACAGCCTGCCTTTTGCATCCACTGAATGCCAGCGACTCTCACTATGTCGTCGGTCCATCTAGTGGGAGGCCTACCTACGCTATTTTATTTATATGACAAGGGAATTACACACGTAAGATTAATCCGGTCACTTCGACTATAGTTTCAACCGCTTGAGTAATTCCCGTGTAATACAAATAAAATGTGTGAAAACCACGTCAGTTTCTGTAATAAAGCTGAATAGATCTCATTTACCGAGCTATAGGTATATCATCATCAACCAGAAGACATCCACTGCTGAATATGGCTCTTTGATCTCCACACTCAACGACAGCCTGCCACCTTGCATCTACTGGATGCCCGCGACTCTCTCGATGCTGTCAGTCCATCTAGTGGGAAGTCTACCTACGCTGAGTCTTCCGGTTCGTAGCCTCAATTATCACCTTTCTTCCCCGTCGGTTATCGGTTCTTCGAGCGATGTGGCCTGCCCATTGCCACTTCAACTTGAAAATTATAAAGCTATCGGTGACTCTGGTTCTTTGGTGAATATCCTCGTTCAGGATTATATCGCGCAAAAACCTCCGAGCACAGCTATCTCCATTGCCTGTTGTGTGACTCTGAGTTTTTCCACAGGTCAATAGACCTTTATAATTTGTAACAGCAAATTATGTAAGTTGAAGTGGCAATGGGCAGGCCACATCGCTCGAAGAACCGATAACCGATGGGGAAGAAAGGTTCTGGAGTGGAGACCACGAACCGGAAGACGCAGCGTAGGGAGGCCTCCCACAAGATGGACCGACGACATTGTGAGAGTCGCGGGCATCCAGTGGATGCAAAAGGCAGGCTGTCGTTCAGTGTGGAGGTTAAAGGGGGAGGCCTATGTTCAGCAGTGGACGTCTTCTGGCTGATGATGATGATGATGAATTTGTAACAACAAAATCGTACCAAAAAATTGACATAAAATAAAACCTATACAAATTCTCGTCACCAAAAAGAAAACGTACATAAGAAAATATCATTTATATTCAGAAGATATTCACACGTGGGCTCGCAGGCTTTCGTAAAGCTTTGGAGACGTGATTCGGATACAAAATAATAATTATTTACCCTCCAAAGGTAACTTTTAGGGAAAACTCAGGTATTCAGAAATGTTTTTGAAGGTTTTTATTAGCAAGTTATTTTGGGGTTGCGTATGGTAAGGGAAATTGGAGCCATTTTGAATATGCGAAATTTTAATAAACCATTTGATAAGTGGTCCCTGTCGCTATTAGATATCGTAGCCCGATTATTACATAGTCCCATTATTGAATTTGATAGTTAGAAATTTAATCAAATAATTTAATTTTGATGGGACCAGTCTGAAAGAATATCCTTTCAATTAAAAAAAAAACAAATTGGTTCATAAAATGACGCAGTTCTGAAGTAAGGTAAGGTAAGGTAGGTCATGTACCCAAAGGATAAAAACGGGACACTATTACTGAGCCTGACGTGTCTGTCTGTTCGTCGGTCCTACCTTTAAACGCCTGTATCTTTCGAAACGTAATAGATAAAGACAGTATCCACCTTATTAATAAACGTAGAGTAGCCTCGAAATAGTTACACCGCCTTTTGTCTTTTTCGATCGAGTTCAAAATTTGATAGAGAGAAAAAGACAAAACCCGGCGTAACTATTCCAAGACTACTCCACGTTTATTAATAAGTGTTTTCATATAATATGTAATGTAACGGCGGATTAACTAACAAAATATAATAAAAAAGTCAAAAAATAAAAACAAAAGGGGGGACCCCCTTTCGTTTTACCCATACAACAAACGTATTTTTTCAGTGTATTTTTGTATTAGCTCTAATGTTAAAACGGTAATACGTACAAGTGTCAAACTTGGCATGATTATAGTAGGTACACACTCTAAATTATAACAACAAATAATAAATAGTGGCCAAGTGTAAGTCAGTGATAAATTTATATTCATTACCAAGTTATAACTGGCAATTTCGTTATTGAATTTTGTGGTGTTACGGAACAACCACAAAATACAGCGCATCGGGCTCAGTGTGCGAGCCCGACTTGCACTTGTTCGGGTTTTTTGAAGTCGGTTAAAAACTAAATGCAATTGAATTAATTTTTATCTTGGCATTACTCATCGTTCAGTAAAATCCCCGCAACAGATTACGGGACAACACGTCAAAGATACCACGTGTCAATCTGATAACCTTTTAATGAATTGCCTAAAGTAAAACCAATTATCACTTATCTCAAGAAATTTTATAATATATAATGAAAAAAAAAATGGCACAATAAATTAACAAGGTAAGCATTTTTATTATTAACTGCGTCTCGTGACAAGAGCATTTCGAGACACGCATATGGTAGGGTCCCGCGTAAACAAAGCCATTTAATTGTAGACCGCCGTGGTAAAAAGCCGTGGTAGCCCATTTGGGAGACCGCTAGACTTGAAACCGTGAGGTCGCGGGTTCAAACCCCGGGCCTGTACCAAATGAGCTCTTTGAAGCTTACGTACGGATTTTCATACTACTGGCTTTTCGGTGAAGGAATTCAGTGGTGTATGTGAATCCACCAACCCGCACTGGTTCATCATCATCATCAGCCAGAAGACGTCCACTGCTGAACATATGCCTCCCCTTTAACCTTGACAGCTTGTTGAACGACAGCCTGCCATCTGCATCCACTGGATCCCCACGACCCTCACCATGTCGTCGGTCCATCTAGTGGGAGGTCTACCTACGCTGCGTCTTCCGGTTCGTAGTCTCCACTCAAGAACCTTTCTTCCCCATCGGTTATCGGTTCTTCGAGCTATGTGGCCTGCCCATTGCCACTTCGACTTGCAAATTTTAACAGCTATGGCTACCAGCGTAGCCGTATGGCGTGGTTGATATGGCCCAATCACCCTTTCGAGGGTAGGTTAAAAGTCCAGCAGTGGACTGTATAATGATGATGATGATGATGAATTGTAGTCGCATTCATAGTTCAGAAATTGTTGGTTACAAATAGAGAAAATCGAGCATTTTAATAAACATTGGTGTTTATAAATTTATCAAATTTGAAAACCCAAATGCATCGAAAACATTGGATTGTACGTGAAATACGTCACAGCGGCTATACCTACTGATAAAATCATTAAAAACAGGGAGCCATCTCAAGAAGTTTCATTGCATTGTTAATTGAGAACGAAATAAGAACTTGTAGTGTCAGTTTATTAATTGTGATAAATATATTAAGAAAAAAAATTGTTATATACTACTGCTATGGTTTATCTTTCGTGGACTATGTTAGGTAAGACTTTGTTTTGCTGACCTATTATAAAGGAGTAACTGTTGTTTCGTTTAGTTTTCTATTGTTTGTTGGTTGTTTTTTAATTGTTATTGTATCATTTCTATGTATTCGGCGATATATCTCCTTTATTTAGGAAACAATTTAGATAGATAGATAAACTCTTTATTGTTCACACCACACATTTCGTACACATGATAAAACAGCTTAAAAACTAGTGCAACAATCGGCGGCCTTATCGTTAAGAGCGATCTCTTCCAGGCAACCTTAGTATATTGAGTAACTTTTAAATTATTAACATTTTAACAAATATTTTAGTTATTACATACCTTGATAGTAATGCGCTTAAAGTCATAGTTAGTTAAAACATCAATATGCGATTAAAACATGTCGCATTAGATTTTTTTAATAATATTCGCATATTTGAGATTCAAGTATTTATTTTAATAAAAAAATTAGGCATTGGAGATTGTTCGTAAACTTTAGTGGTAGTAAATCATCATCATCAGCCAGAAGACGTCCACTGCTGAACATAGGCCTCCCCCTTTAACCTCCACACTGAACGACAGCCTGGGTCGTAGTAAATAATATGATACAATTGCACTTTGAACCGCAAGGTGAACGGTAGCAATATTTTTCGTGTACCTATAAACAACTTATCAGTTTGTTTGCAATAACTGATGAATAATTATGTTCTCTGTCATCGAGATACAATTCCTATAGAGTCACAATCTCTCAGTGAAAACTATCGAAAAATGTCTAAGCGTCATTGTACATACATTGTATCAGCTATATACGTACTTCATTATGCAACATTTATTCAAATTTAGACGTAAAAAAACAAAAAGTCTGCGCGATTCGTAGCGTGCACCGAGTTTTGGTTCGGACATTTTATTTGGCACAATTGTGACTTTATGTGTATTGTATCTTGATGCTCTGTACAAAAAATTATTAAAAGTATTTATTATTTACACATCATTATCAGCTTTTTAACAGTCCACTGCTGGACTTTTAGCCTACCCCCGAAAGGGTGATTGGGCCATATCCACCACGCTGGCCCATTATATTTATTATTTAGACAAATTATAACAAATTTCAATGAAATAACATTGGTCTTCATAACGCGAATTATTAGAGACTTAAAAGATCGGCAACGTATATGTGATGCCTCTGGTGTTACAGGTATCGATAGGCGACATGGTTGGCAGGACATAAAACTTTCAACCTGTACCTTCTTACTTTTTTTTCAGTGCTGACTGCAGCAGTGCTTAGCAACTACTCTGTGTATGGCTTCGTACGATATTGTGATGGTATGTATTTTGGGAAATTGTGTTGAACAGTGCTCTATATTTTATAATAATTTATATAATAGATTAAGTATTTACATGACACGTATTTCCGTTTTTTCAAATAAAAGTGGCCAAGTGCGAGTCGGGCTTGCTCATTGACGGTTCCGTACCACCACAAAATTTAATAACCAAATTACCAGTTATAACTTGGTAATGAACAGAAACTTGTTACCGACTCACATTTGGCCATTATTTATTACTTGTTGTTATACTTTAAAGTGTTTACTATAATCATGCCAAGTTTTATGCTTGTGTATATTACCATTTTTACATTAGAGCCAATACAAACATACGTAAAAAAATACGTTTGTTGTATGTTCCCTTTCGTTTTTACTTTTTGACATTATTTCTTAGTCAATCCGCCGTAATATTATTATATTCTGTGAAAATTTCAACTGGCTATCTATTACGGTTCGAAAGATACAGTCGTTAATAGGCAGGACGGACAGACAGGACAGCGTAGGTTTAGTATTAGGGTCCATTTTTTACCCTTTATAATACTATGGGCCATACTAAACAATGAACGGCACGGGCCGCTTTCATGCATAGACAGACATACTTCTAAACTTTGTAAATCTACCCGCTAAGTGTGACTTTTTAATTTTTATTGTTTTGTTAATTTATTTATATGTATTGTGTGGGCAAGTGCCTTTATTAACTAAACAAAATACAAGCTAAAACTAAAACTACAAATACAGCTAGACTGCCCATAGACCGTTGAAGGTCTAAAGACAATCTAAATGCTCAAGCCCACTACCAGTTGGCAGCGTACCCAGCATGCTGGCGGCATTACCACGTTGAATGGCAATGCTTATGCGTTGAGCCAGAAACACGCCAGCATTTTGGTCACGCGTCGCATTAACCAGGCGCTCTGAAAGATTTTTGAAAATGAGGTGAGCTCCCGGTCCCCAAGGGCCCAATGTCTCGACCCCAAACGCCTCAAATATATAACCACTGCCGAGGTTAGCATATTTGCGTCGCTTGTGCTGCTCTGCCGAATTGGCAGCCGCGCCAGCCCTACCCTGTGTCTCAGGAAGATGTGACGGCGCCAAAGTATCGACACAAGTTGCGTCCCATACAAGGGGCCGCCCCAACCTCCAGGGCACAAGTGTCACACCGTCAGGCCTCCTTCCATCGTCGCGCGCAAGACCACTCGGTTCGAGCACAGCTGCGACATTGGCGGTGGAAAGAGTCCTGCGTATGATGTCGTTCAGGCTAGCGTGTCGGCCAATACGACCAGCGCTTCTCGAGCAAGAGAGACCATGGTGACCGAGCTGGTCAACAGCAGTACCACACTGACAGCGATGGGCCTCACAGCACCTTGCACCCAAGCGTAAGCTGACAGCTAGACGAAATGCGGTTGGATCTAAAAGGCTACCCGTGTTAAAAGAGGGCATAGCTTGCAACCAAAGTCCCGATTCCCAAACAGAGACAGCAAGAATACGAGCGCGATCTGCAACACTAGGACACGTATCTAGTAGCGATTTCCGTGCTAGTTCGCAGATCGGCCGATCCCACAGTC
The DNA here is from genome assembly GCA_932305915.1 of Agriopis marginaria. Lineage (NCBI taxonomy): Eukaryota > Metazoa > Arthropoda > Insecta > Lepidoptera > Geometridae > Agriopis > Agriopis marginaria. Next base: position 27,623,813 of record OW029914.1, on the reverse strand, counting down.
TCTGGGAAGACAACTTCCTGGGAAAATCGGTATATGGACAAGCAAGCCTCCAAGCATTCATTGCCTCTTTCGAATGAGATACAACTACTTCGGAAGGGCCTAAAGAGGGTGCAAGGATTTTTTCTATTAATTTATGAGTACTATGAAATGAGGACAAGAATGCCGGTAACGCAACACTTGAAATTTGGCGGACCCCTAAGCCTCCTAACCTTACAGGTAGTGAGGCTTGTGACCATGTCCTGTCACTCAAATCAACATTCAAAACCGATATTAGAGTTTCCTTTACGACATTGTCTAAGCTCGAAAGGAGCTCACCGTGTTTCCACAGTGGACTACATCGTAAAGTGTACATAAATTTAGGAACAAACAAACAGTATCTGATAATTGTAAACGCCATATGGGCGTTAATTTTTAGTAACCTGTCGGAAGAACCCATAAAATTTTGAATTTTTTCCTCAACAAAAGGTGAAAAGGACTCATCTAATATCGGTGAACCCAGGAGTCGGAGCGAACACCTGTCTAATGATTTTATATTGGGAGCTAAATCATTGAATTTTTCAATAACCAAATTTTTATCCGGACATGAATCGCAAACAAAAAGTTCGCATTTCGAAAAATTTAGTTCCAAACCAATATGACGAAATTCGTCTATAAGAATTTTTAAATCACTCAGAACAGTGTCAACGTCGCCTCCTAGGGTTCCGTCATCCAAGTACCAAACATTAAGTTTGGACTGGAGACGTTGAATAATTGGGTGAATAGCCAGGCTGAAAATGGCGGGACCGAAAGGATCACCCTGTTGACAACCGACAGATGATAACAAAACATTGTTTTGGTATGTCAATTTGGTGGGACTGCCATAGCATTGCCAGAGAAAATTGAAAAGATCAGGAATTTTATCTTTTACTTGTGTCAACAGGGCACCGCGATCAACCGAATTAAAAGCGTTTTTGACATCCACCTTTAGCAGCACCTCTCCACAATTTTGATCGAGAAAAGTTCGGACAGAGTGAACAGCAGCCTCACATCCACCTCGCGAACCAAAACCAAGCTGTATTGGTTGAAAAAGGTTACTCAAAAGAGTGACCTTTTTCCTACAGCCTGCCTTGGCCGCAAGGCGACGATATGTGGTGCCAACCGCAATAGGTCTGATACCACCGTCTTTTTTGATAAGTGCGCATAAATTAGCGCCATACAAAATTTCAATGACGTCATCACTGACCCGTCCAGATAACATGAGGTTTACCAAAGCCGTTAGGTCTTTTAAGAGGGACTCGCTAGCCTCACCACAACTAAAAGATAGAAGATCTTTTAGGTGTTGAGGCGTCAGACCATCTAGGCCTCCAGCTGAGCCACTCTGAAAAGATGCAACAGCCGCTGCAACCTCCTGGCATGTGGCTTCAATGACAACGTCATCTGGTTGTGGTGGATCAGGGAGGTGGAGATTTGCCGCTGCAGGTGGATGTTTGTCACGTAGTGACTGAACCGTAACTGGTGTATAGGGGGCGATTGTGTCGCTAGAAAACAAGACACGTGCGGCGCCTTTGATATCGCCATCACTAATTTTGTTCTCTACTATTTTGAAATTAGTCAAAACGTCAGTTGTTTTGGAATTTAAATTATTCCGACTTTTGGGCGGAACAATGTTTGCAAGATCTAAAGGGTTACCCTCCAATACTTTGTACTTTACGCAGTTTTCCTTTACTCTAGTAGTAAGGGACTTTTTGTTGGAGGGGTCAAAATGTACGTAAAGCACACTGTATGGAAAAGTAAGGAGATGTTCCCAGGCGTGCTTAGAATTTATAGAAATAGCATTCCTAATTGCCGATGATAAACAAAGAGCAACCGAAATACGAGCACCACGCGGGATGCGTTTTAAAATCGGAAAATAATTTTTATATGAGCTTAGAACCTCCCAAAACGGTTTGGAAGGAGTAGCAGCGCTCGTGGAACTGCTACTCTGTACGTACGAGCCCGAAATTGGAGCCGAAAGACTAATTTTGTGACACCTAGTATTGTGAATATTCAGACCTTTTTAACCTTTGAAGTAACGGGCCTGGGGACACTCCGGGCACCGTATCAGGTTTGTCTGCGACACAAAGTTAATTTCTGATGCCGCATCTCGTCCAGAAGGGGTGGAAAGTGGCATGATAACAAAATAGGGCTTATCTGCAAGCTTAGTATTCCTATTTCCTATCTAGTGACGGCCTCGAGACGTCAGGCGGTGACGTCGCTCGGTGTGCGCCGACTCGCCGGACGGCGTTGACATGGAAACAAACAAACACTAATGAGCGGAAATCTGTCAAAAACTAAGATATTTAAGGAAATACGAAAAACAGATGTAGAGACTTTCCCTAGCTCTACAAACAATACCATTTAAGAATCCAGATATATTCAAGCGACTGGTATGCAGAAAAAGCTTCCACAGTCGCTAAATCTGAAAAAATAAAGCCCTGAAATTTCTTGCCAACCTCGGTTGACAAGACCGGTTGTGTATGTATTGTTATTTATATGCAACGACCTATATGTACTACATTATTCTTCTTTGTTTATATGTATTGTTATTTATATGTATTGTTTGCATAATTATATATAACCCGTACGAAGCGCTTTGATTTCACATTTATTGTGCGAACTGCTAGTCTGTGGAATGATGTGCGCTGCCTGAATGGGTGTTCCCCGATGTCTTCAAATCACGAGTGAATCAGTTTTTCTAGGCAAGCGTGCTCCAACGTCGACCGCATCATCGCTTAACATTAGGCGTGATGGTGGTCAAAAAAAAATTATTATAAAATCAGCAACCTTAATTAACGGAGGCAGGTATTATAACTATAGCTAATTATTGTTATTGTGTCATAAAAATTACCTCGACCCGTCATAATGCTGTTTACCAAATAGCGCTTGATCTTCCGTTTAAGCCTGAAGAATAGTGTACAATACTAAAATTATTTAACGACGGGGAGGAGCGGTAGCATGTGCACTTTACAATCTGACAGCACCCGGTTCGATCCTCGGCCAATGACTTATTTAGTACCTAAATAAAATTATGTGTAGTTTCAATGCCATAGCACAACAACGGTGAAGGAAAACATCGTGAGGAAAACAGTGTGTCCAAGAATCTCAAAAGTTCAAAGTCATATGACATTCACCAACAAGCACTGGGTCAGAATGGTGGATTAGGGCCCATCCTCTCTCAGAGAGAAGCCCTGAGTTCCAGCAGTTGATAAAAATAAAGAAATATTTTTTTCGACCCCCTTAAAAAAAACGTATATCTAAAAGATACAATCAGTGTCGAATGAGTCCGTCTCGACGTTAATGCTGAAAGTCAATAACCATCAGCGCCAGCTTTCAGACGAACCCTTGAGTTGGAACATGATAGGCTAAATGATGATGATGAATAAAATTATTTCAGGCATCGACATACTAGGTGAACTCCATATACCTGGATACAGGTTCTGTGGACCTGGAACGAAGGTGCGGACAAGGACAGGTCGTGGAGACTCTCCAATAAACGAGCTAGATGCAGCTTGCAGGGAACATGACCTGGCGTATTGCAATGCTTACGATGATGCAGACCGCTGTGAAGCAGACATAGCGTTGATAAGACAAGCTCGGAGGCGGTTGTACTCTTGGACAACTAGATTCGCAGAGAGGACTGCAGCTTCGATTGTTGTTGATGGAATTAAAGCGTATATGCACGCTAGGTCGCTAGTTTCTTCGTGCAAATGTAGTTTATATCGCGGGGGGTGTTAAAGTTAGGCTTAATATTAATCGAAGGAATTAAAAATAGCTTGGTGATTCAAAATAAGCATCTAATAGTACTAATCACAGCGTAGGACATCCACCCACAATTTGAACAGACGACCTAAAAGATACCGCAGGGAAACGCTAGATGCAGGCCACTTCCAACCGACCCTTTTGGAGATCGATTGGCGGCCTATGTCCAGCAGTGGACGTCGTATGGCTGAATAGACTACAGGGCGGGTCTATAGTTTGAAATATAAATTTGAAATGGATACTGTGAGATTTTCTGTTCTATATACCTTACTTGATTGCACAGAAAATTTAAATGATTTTTTTTTCTCTTCTGTGCTTGATTGATTCTGCAATCCAAGATAGACTGCAAAGTATGATATGTGCAAAACTGATATCTGCAAAGAAGATAGACTTGGGATCGTTGAGTTATGTGATTATTTACGGGATATTTACGGTAGCAAGGTTGTTGAATGAGCTCACGATATTTTGGCGCAGTTAGATGCACCATGTTCACGGGAAGAGTGAAAAATACTGGTGGTTGGTCAAACAGTTAAAAAGTTAGGTGCAGACATAACATCTACCCTCTCATATAACTTTAGTGAACAACCGTGATAGTTTAAAACAGTGTTTTGGATTCTTGCTCTATATAACAATTTCTACAACAATAATGACGTTGCAAATATATTCCTGCTACAAAAAGATCTTGCAAATGCATTTATAACAGAATTACCTACAGCAAATCGGCTTAAGAACTTTAGAGTAAAAATCTGTGGGGTTAAGACAATGACTTATAGAATTGCAAAATGTTTTACTTATTGCGGTTTACGTACAGCTTTGGGAACGTGATTCGGGTGTTAAATAATAATTATTTACCCTCCAAAGGTAACTTTTAGGGAAAAACTCTTGCATTCAGAAATGTTTGTGAAGGTTTATATTAGCAAGTTTTTTGGGGTTGGCACGGTGGCAAGAGAAAGCGAAACCTTTTTTATTAGCTTTTATTTAACTTCACATGTTTTTTTGTATTATCATTATTATGTATTTTCTTGTAACACAATCAGCCAGAAGACGTCCATTGTTGAACATAGGCCTCCCCCTTTAACCTCAACACTGAACGACAGCCTAAATTTTTCATCCACTCGATGCCTGCGACGATTTTTTTGTATGTTAAGTACAAATTTTGCAAGCTTAAATAGACCCACTTTCCGGCGTTCAATTCAGTTGAAATTTGGTACACCTATGTAACTTGGATGACTATGCATTAATATGGCACCATAGAGCTTTTCTGATGATGGAATTGGAAGGTGGTCATAGGAACTAATGAACACAATATTATAACTCTATCGTGCTTGGAAGGCAAGGATAAAATATCTAATTTGAGTGCTCATCATTTGTGATGTATCATTGAAAAAGTTTTTTATAAAAAAGTGGGGATTGGTTAACTTAATTTATATTCAGGTGTACCGTTAGCGAAATATGATCCGGCAAACATCATCATCAGCCAGAAGACGTCCACTGCTGAACATAGCCTCCACACTGAACGACAGCCTGCCTTTTGCATCCACTGGATCCCAGCGAATCTCATAATGTCGTCGATTCATCCAGTGGGAGACCTACCTACGCTGCGTCTTCCGGTCCGGCAAACATACTTATGGTTTAATGTTTATAAGGAAATAAACTTGTTAAACTACGGAACCCAGCAACAAAACAAATACGACGCACTTTTCCGGTGTATTTTTAAGGCTTTCATGGTGAAGGGAGCCGTGTTCGTCTTTCTGTACAAGTTGAAAAGAAATTCGCAACGTCACGAATTTTAGAGGTTTTCACGTTTAGTGCCCGTTAAAAGATTTACAAAGAAATTGCTAGTCACTTTGACGTCTTAAGGTTATTTTAAACGACATAAGAAAGGAACGATGCGTTATATAGATGATCAAAGCTTCATTGATCGTACATTAAAAATTCATCATCATCATCATCATTATTTCAGCCATAGGACGTTCACTGCTGGACATAGACGGGGAGGCCTTGATCTCCATAAGACCCGGTTGGAAGCGGCCTGCATCCAGCGTTTCCATGCGGTCTTTTTAGGTCGTCTGTCCATCTTGTGGGTAGAAGTGTGGAAAAATTCATAGGAAAGTAAAATTCGTAAAAAAAACTGATGTCATAATTAAAAATAAACGCTAATTAAGTATTACAAGTAATCATAATCTGTTAATTTTCCGCTGGCTGACGAGAAGTTAGACAAATTTTCTAATAGAACAGAATAGCTTAATAAATAGCTTATTAAATGCTTAATGCTATAACAGGGAAGAGTGACATAAACAAAGGCAGGCCTTTTTTTTATTGCAGATAAGTCCACGTTTGACCACCAACTCGCCTGTTGGTGAGCGCCTATACCCAGTAGTGCGTCACTTGACTCCTAACGCTGATTCCTACAAAATTGAAAATTATTTTGACAATAATACCTTCCAAAATCAAACCGAAAATAAGATAGTTTAATAAAAAAGTATGAATAAGTGTTGAGTTGAAAATAAAAGTTAAAGAAATTAAGACTCATCGCAGATTGTGCGAGGACTCCCATGTGTAGTTGAATGTGGAATTGTACATTGAAACCATGTTTAATAATACAAAATTTATGTACATATAAATACACATGTCGAAAAATCTCCGATTACGTTGGAGGAATCATGGAATGGGGAGGAGATTTTGGTCGGTAGGTTGCCAAGGCGGAATCCGACATAACCCTCCTCGGAGGGTATCTATGAAGATTTCCCCCTCTCCATAAAAAAAAAAAAAAAACAAACCGAGCAATGGTGGCTGAGCGGTAGCATGAGTGCTTTACAATCTGACAGGACCCGGTTCGATACTTGGCCCTGCGCCAATGACTTATAATATAGTGGTACATAAATAAATTAGGTACATAATTATGTGCAGTTTCGATGCCAAAAAGATGAATGAAAATATGGTAGGAAATCGGTTTGTCCAAAAACCTCAAAAAATTCAGACTTACTACCATTCACCAACATGCTGAAACTGGGCCAGCGTGGTGGATTAAGGCCCATCATCTGTTTCCGAGAGAAGGCATGTATCCCAGAAGTGGATAGTGGAGTTATACTTTTTATTTTTATTTTTATTGTTGATAGAAATACAGAAAAATGCAGAAAAGTTTATTTTGCCATATTGCAATTTAAATCTAAACAAAATATTTCAAATATAAGTAGGTACATTATCACAAAAACCGGCCCCAACTCAGCATGTTGCTGGTTGTACACAACCAGCGCTGGTATTCTGTTGGACCCGGCAAGTGACGTCACGCCCAATACCTGTGCGTGCGCGCGCGTACAAATACATATAATAATATATATATATATACAAATCGAATAAAACAACTAGAACAACAATAGGCTATGATAGGCTTGCGCTTGGCCGCCATCTCGCCTGATCTTAAGTGACAATGCGGTCTACGATGGAGCACGCTTGCCTAGAAGAAACCGATTCACTCTCGACTTGAAGTCACCCAGATATACTATCTTGTGGAAACACTCACTGTTTCAAGGTTACTTAAAAATAAACCATTGAATATAATACGCTAACCTGATATCGAAGCCTTTCATTTCATACCGCTCGTTATTTTTTTGGTGATATCTGACCCGTTGGTTACCTAGAGACTGGTGGTTACGGCTAGGTTGATATGGAGAAGGCATAATCATTTTCATGTTTAAATTCTGTGCACAATAAAGAGTTTCTATCTAACAGGTATTAGAAAAAGTTTGATAAAATTTTCATTTCGATACGAACAAAATAAAAACTGAATACAAATATTATTGTAGTAGAATTGATTTTTAAATACCTATGTAAACTTTACTATGTTGTTTTTACGTTTATTATTATTATTTGAACGCCGGAAGACGCAGCGTAGGGAGGCCTCCCACTAGATGGACCGACGACATTGTGAGAGTCGCGGGCATCCAGTGGATGCAAAAGGCAGGCTGTCGTTCAGTGTGGAGGTTAAAGGGGGAGGCCTATGTTCAGCAGTCGACGTCTTCTGGCTGATGATGATGATGATTATTATTTGATGTTATAGGTGACAAACAAACAGATTGGCTATCTGGTGGTAAGCAGTTACCGCCGTCTATGGATTGGACACTTTCTTGTAACACCAGGCATCACAACTACGTAGCCGACTCTTTAAGAATCTATTAACTCGTTTTTTTTATATAAAAGATCGGCAAACAAGCTTGCGGCCCGCCTGATGGTAAGCAGAAACCACCGCCTATGGACACCTCCAACACGCGATGTTGAAGGTGCTTTGCGTGCCCGGAGAGGTTCGGTAAGTTTGTCTTTTGAAGTACCCCATGTTGTAGCTTCTCGGAAATTCAATCAAGACTTTATTTGTATTACACGGGAATTACTCGCGTAAGATTAAGCCAGTCACTCCGACTATAGTTTCAAACGCATTATGCGGTCTTTGTTTCGTTTCAATCAAAATTAAATACTACTTGAACATATTTTGTAATTTACAGACCCAGAACAGAAATAATCCATACTTTTTAGCCCACGTCGGGACGGAAGCTGGGTGAAATTCTTGGTTTTGGAACCAGCAATCTTAAAGACGCTGCGGCTCGAAAACACTATATTTACGTGTTACATAAATTAAATAATCTGTACAAAAGCACGCCGTAAAAAGATAAATAATTTCAATTTCTATTGAAGTATTTCCACACTTTAGGACTTCTTAATATAACGTTAAATATGAGGTAAAATATAAAAAAAAACTGACGACTTTTTACTTACTTTAAGAAATTCCGATAATTAAAAGAAATTCTTATTGAAAAATATATTTTATATTATGAAATTATTGATTGGAACGGTGTGCTGATCAAAATGAGTTCAAACACTGCCAGTCTACTATTATCCATCGAGGAGGGCCGGTGTCCACCGTCACCATCATCAGAAGCTCGTTGTCACCATAATATTGTATTGTCATCAGAATTTGACAAGAGTGCCAAATTTCAGCTCAATCGAACATCGGGAAGTGGGTCAAAATTGACTTGCAAGATTTGATTACAGACAGACAGACAACGGGACAGGTGAAACAAAATAAAACCTTGTAAAAATCTGACGACCGGCAGGATTTTTACATAATTTAGGGAATGTCGATAATTAAAAAAGATTTTAAATAAACCGGCCAAGTGCAAGCCGGGCTCGCGCACTAGGATTCCGCACTCCAAAATACAAAAAATTGTGCAAAAAGATAACATCACGCCTAGGCAGTCATCCAAGTACCGACCGCGTCTGATATTTCTTTGACTTGGTGGGGAACGGAAATTTATCACCGACTCGCATTTGGCCATTATTTGTTGTTATACTTTAAAGTGTGAACTATAATTATGCCACGAATGACGCGTACGTATTACCGATTTTACATTAGAGCAAATACAAAATTTAAAAACTAGTTTTGTTGTTTGGGAACCCCCCCTTAATTTTTTACCTTTTCTCTTTTTTTTCGTTTATCCACCGTAACATAACATTCTGTGAAAACTTCAATTTTCTGTCTATTACGGTTCGAAAGATATAGCCGTTAAAAAGTAGGACGGATGGACATCGTAGGCTTCCCGGGCGTTTTCACCCTTTGGGTACATAACCCTAAAAAGTGCAGAAAGAAGTTTTTTTTGATAAAAATGATTATTTACTGATATTTACCGTGGTAAGGTTGTGGAATGAGCTCCTGATATTTCGGCGCAGTTACATGCCTAAATTTCACAGGAAGACAGTTAATTGTGCTAACAATAGTCCCGTAGCTAGTAATATTCCCCGTATTTTTATAGTGTTAACACACGAAAAATGAAACACTGTTTTAAACTTCCCGTGTTTTTATAGCGTTTATAGGAGAGAAAGAGAGAATTTTCTCTCTCCCACCCGTTGGTTGGACGGCGGTTCGTCAACCATGTACGTCTCGTGTGTTAACACTATAAAAACACGGGGAGTTTAAAACAGTGTTTCATTTTTCTTAGTTAATTTTATTATTATTTCCACTGGTAGGTAGTTAGAGAAAAAAGGTACACTTTCCGAGTTTTGCGGGGTCAAAAATTTGAGAAAATTAGTCGCAGAGTAGCCATATTAAAACCCTGTGATGTTAACGACTGTATTATTTTAGATTACAACGCATGAGACTGCCTATTTCGCTGGCAACTAAGCTAAATTTCCGTAAACATGTTGTACGCAAAATTAGTCCAAAATTCTCTATTTCAAAGTCGATTACTTTCACACCTTGGTATTTTGCAAGCTTATGCACCTAACTAGTGCCGACAGGGAAATTCAACTGCCTCTAATGGGGCCGAAAATAGTTCAGCAAAGTTCGGTAATTGAAGCGAACAACTTTTGTGGGATAAGATTTCTTTTTGGGGTACAAGGTAATTTGAAGTGGCAGTGAGCAGGGCACATAGCACGCAGAACAGATGGCCGATGGAGTCGACAGATTCTCGAATGGAGACCACGGACCGATAAACACAGAGTAGGATTTCTATACCCACGAGATGGACAGCGACCTAAAAAAACCGCAGTAAACGCTGGATTACCGGTTCCAACCAGTTCTTTTAGAGATCGATAGGGGACGCCTATATGAAGCAGTGGATGACAAACGTCCTGTGGCTGAAATGGTGATGATGATGAAACTAAACACAGACAGAACGATGGTGGTAGATGGTAGTGGTGTGAACCTCTTTTTGGCTTAGTACTTGCATCATCAAATCCATAGATATATTTACCAATTTCGTATCCACTAAATTCACACTTCAGTTGTTAATTCACACCACGCTGAACTTCGAGTTCAATTGATTGTCATTAACGTAATAAAATAATGTTATAATACTTAGTTAATTTGATAATAATGTATGTTAAAATAATTAGTTTTGAGTTAATTCCGTATTGTATAGTTATTATTCGATTAATGTGCGGTTTATTCGACCCAACTTTGGATACAAAATGGTAGTTACTTTTTTATATTTAATAATAGTCTTGCATTTGGCCAACTAGCTTGATGTTTAGCGATGATGCGGTCTACGATGGAGCACGCTTATCTAGAAGAAACCGATTCACTCGTGACTTGAAGACACCCAGATTATAACCATCGGCAACACTCATTCAGGCAGCGCATTCCACAGACTAGCAGTTTGCACAATAAATTTGAAATCAAAGCGCTTCGTACGGGATTTTGCACACAACCACAAAGCGGTGTAAATTTTTTGTACCTGCTCTGGCAGTCCGATAGAAAAATAGGCAGGAGGGTTAGATCATGCAGATTCGATGCATACCTGAAGTAAAGCTGTCACAGAATGGTGACCTGTAGTAGTGATAGGTACGACCAGTGAACAGACCCAAATGGACGATATTGTCAGGCATATCGGCGCCGAACAAGACGTGGATGGTGGGTTAAAAAAGGAATGGATAAAGGCTAACCAATGCTGGATTTAGGCCACTTTTACGGTTGCTTTAATTATTATTGTCTCTCCATCGAGTTTCAAAGCTTTCCACGCCACGCTTCTTCAAATTTGTAATATCTACTCAAGAACACGTCTACTCCAATGGTTTTCGGTCCCGCGACAGATATATGATCAGTCACCTGCCACTTTAACTTGCTGATATCACTATTTATTTAGTGCTGATACGGTAAACTATGTTAGTGACTGGTTCGTTGGAGAATTACATACTCCCAACCCAAAAACACGGAAAGTAAAAAATAACAACCCCTAAAAAACCCCTAAGGTAACTTCGCACTCGAGCTCCAAGACACAAGCCGCGTGCTTATTTTGGAGCTCACCGACCAAACACATACGATGTCCTACTAAACTACTCTTAATTGTAAGAGATTTGTCTAATAATTAGTTGCTCTTACTATGTAAGTTTCCTTTTTGTGTGAATAAATTTATCTTTATCTTTATCTAACAATAATTTGTAGATAACTCCTACTGTAATATTACCTGTAGGTAATAAAATCACAACTACCCTCAGCTAAACTAGAAACAAGCTAAGTAAACTGTTGCTTTAAGGCGCACAATTATTCTATTAAACTAACAAGGTCTGCTAGAAAATCTAATTGCGACGACGTTGCCTAAGCAACAAAATTGAGGTGGACCAAGAGACAACGGTACAAAAGATTACCTGTAATCATGATAAAATCACCATGATGAACGTGCCATCATTATCGTCAACCTATTCCTTAATCCACTGCTAAATATAGGCCTCTTCTTTAGGATGTAATTCGGCGTTTTAAAGATCATCCTAAAGGCTGATTCCCACAGGGTTGATCTTCTGTTTTATGCATCAACTTTCCGTTGGGCTATGGTTGCGGTTCCTTTAGAGATCGAATCAGAAATGAGGAGATCCGTAGACAAACGAAGGTTACCTACATATCCCACCAGATTATTAGGTTGAAGTGACAGTGGGCAGGGCACATATCATGCAGAACAGATGGCCAATAGGGCCGATAAAATCTCGAATGGAGACCACGGACTAGTAAGTGCAGCGTAGGACGTCCATCCACAAGATGGACAGATGACCTAAAAGAGACCGCAGAAAAACGCTGGATGCAGGCCCCTTCCAACCAGCCTTTTTGGAGATCGATGGGGCCAGGGGTCTATTTCCAGCAGTTGACGTTCTATGGCTAAAATGATGATGATGATGACTTGCCACTAGGCGCTTCCTGCAGGTAATCCATTTACCTGGCTGCAGGGCTACTCTACATTTTAGATACGTGGTCTCCACTCTCGGGCCCGTCTGCCCCAACATAGGTGCTTCTAACAGATATGGCTAGCCCAGCGACTTCAGCTTGCTTCTTTGACATACGTCAGTTGCTTCAGTTCAATGTCGCATAATGTCATTTCTGATTCAATTTTTCAAACAAACCAAGCCTAGTTAATAGCTCGCTGAGCACACATAAACTCGTTTAATTTGAAGCTTAAAAAATCTGTGGAATTGGGAACAATTATTTTTGAAGTAATAACTTCTTTAGCTGCGTTAACTGATTTTTGGTAAGGGCAGAATTTATGGATTCGCATAACTGATATGCTAATGCAACGTAAAGTTTGACGTTTTATCGAAAAAATATAAAACCGAAATAATTTCACATTCATTTCATTTCAGTTCATATAAAAATTATTTTTATATGAACTCCTATTTATTGTGAGATTAAAATAAACTCGTATTTATTTTATCAGTATCTCCTGGCCTAAAACGAGAAAGCCTCACAAAAGTCCAATCTAAGTTTTCTTTTAGAGGCTCGAATTTCTGCGAGCACAGAGGCGGACTTTAAAGTGGGGCGAAGTTTCAAATGGGGTAAAGTTTGTATTTGCTTGAGAATGTTCTGGTGCCAATTTTACTCGTAGATGTTTGGTTTTGCGCAGCTGTGTCACTTACTGGAAGAATCCAATGTACAGCTTATAAATCGTATCTTTCTTTTTATCAATGTACATATTGTATGCAAATGTATTGAAACTCATCCGTTACACGCATGCATTTTTTAATCCGTAGTCATCATCGAGATACAATACATATAGAGTCACAATCGTGCCAAAAAATGTCCGACCACGGACCGGTAAGCGCAGCGTAGGACGTCCACCCACGAGATGGACAGACGACCTAAAAGAGACCGCAGGGAAACGCTGGATGCAGGCCGCTTCCAACCGGCCCTTTTGGAGATCGATGGGGGAGGCCTATGTCCAGCAGTGGACGTCCTTCGGCTGAAATTATGATCATGATGAATGTATTTCCTACTTCACCCTTCTCTTATTTATCTATCCTTAGTCCGTTCCTCATCGAAAGCCGTCGATCTGCTAAGATCACCGGAACTCGCTAACAGCGTTTGTTTAAAGCCGTTATTTGAAAAGTTTTCATTGGAATTTTGTGTTTTCAAACGGTCCTGGCCTAGTCAATGGCAGGGTTCGAGAAGAACGAAAGGTTTTAGAATTTTTTATCAAAGACAAGCACGATGCAGTTTTATGAAGAATTGAAACATTTTATCATCAAGAGTCCACATTTAGGCGACTGCTGGGCATATCACACATTTCGCAGCGTAAGACGTCCACCCACGAGATGGACAGACGACCAAAAAGAGACCGCAGGGAAACGCTGGATGCAGGCCTCTAACCGGCCCTTTTGGAGATCGATGGAGGAGGTATATTATGTCCAGCAGTGGACGTCCTGATACCTGAAATGATGATCATGATGGGCATATCAAAGTAATTGATATACAGAGTTATAGGAAAGGGTATGCTAAGCCGAAAGGGGTTTGTTACACTCATAATTTTCCAACAACTATTACTATGGTACCAACCCTAAAATCGCGAAAAAAATATCAGTAGTCTATATGCCCAATTGAAAAAATGTATGAAAGACTGTTTTTGTTTTGCGATTTCAGGCAAGTTGTTTAATGATGAGTATAACGAAACCTCTTTCAGCTTAGCATACCCTTTCTTTATAACCCTGTACCTTCAGAGACCGTCTATAATATAATTATGATTATATTTAATATACCTAAAACTTCCTACAGAAGTTTTACATATGAACGCGGAGTCTGCATAGAGCTTAGCATTCGACTTTTGAGTCTACAAAATCCAAAGCAAAAAAACTTATTTTTTAGTATGGATTTTTATTTAAGATTGGTGAAAAGTTATTACGTGTAGGGAATTAATCTGCCCTCCAGAGACAATCCACTTACAGCCTCCTTAGATTCTTGATTTTTCCGTCTTCTACATAATCTCTAGCCATGAAAAATCTCTGGTCATGAAAAAAGTCTTCATTTTTTTTCCATCATCGTCTAAAATAATAAAATGAGAAAATGGATGAAAAAGATCGGGATGAGTAGTATCGCTCGCTACACTACCGCATTTTTAGCGTGAAAAAGATTATCTCTATATCTCTCTCTCATTCTCTTTTCTGTTTAGCTAACCTTTTAGAGCGCTTCAATATCCCCTCCATAGTATTTTCCATTGCGGAGTTATGACTATTCTTTGGTTGCGCAATTTCGAGGCTCTTTTTCAACCCTGATCAATGTCGCAGGCGCACTAATAGACAACATTCAGTAATCTATATTTCTATATCTCTACATAGTATAAATTGAAGTTGCTTTCCGCGTCTGTCTGTCTGTCTGTATGTCTGTATGGCCGCTAACTCCTCCTAAACCACGCAACGGATTTCGATGCGGTTTTCACCATCAGTTAGATACATTTTCAAGGAAGGTTTATATATATATAACTAGCGACCCGCCCTGGCTTCGCACGTAAATTACACCCGTGCGAAGCCGGGCGGGCGGGTCACTAGTTATTAATATTATAATGAGGAAAGATTTGTTTGTTTGTTTGCATTGAAAAGGCTCCGAAACTATTGAACCGATTTGAACAATTCTTTTACTGTTGGGAAGCTACACTATCCCCGGTGACATAGGCTATAATATATACCCGTGCAAAGCTGGGGCGGACCGCTAGTATATTATATTTTCAGAATATATACAACCCTTGAGTTGCAAGAAATATTAAAATTGTTTGCTACAAGAAAAACGTTTCATCGCCATAAAGAGACATTAGTATAAAAGCATTTTTAAAAACGTTCTCACGTTAAAAAAATAAAGAACCTAGCTGTTATTATAAGTCTACTAAGCGTTTATTACTAAAAATACGTTCACTACAGTGAACAAAAGAGAGAAAGTGCGGTGGTAGACATTTTTCTACAAACCTAATAACTAAATACATCGTATTACACAGTTTTTACGAAATAACTTGGCATGTATCTTGGTACATTTACTGGGTCTGTTTTTCCTTTGCGGCGAAGATTAAGGCATTACAGCTATTTCTATTTGCAAATGAAATAGTAGGAGAGGCGCCGGATCAATTGGATAGGGTTGTACACAGTAACTAAATAAAAAGGCCGACAAAGCTTTAAAAACACAGGTCTTCTAGGTATGATAATAATAACAGCTTGTTTTTTTTACCTTAAGGGATATTATACTTTTATCTAAATAAAAAATTAGTTAAGACTTATCTTAATATTTGTATGGTTTATTAGGCTAGGTGTTTGACCAAAGCTCACCTCATGTTAAGTTATGATATAATTATAATATTTTTATATTAGAATGCCAGAACTTGATATAAATAATTACAAAATACATTTAATAATATTATTTACATAAGTAAATAAGTCAAATAAGTTGAGCACGTTTTCTTACATTCGTACAGAAAACATCAAAATGAGTGTAGACATATTAAATAAGTAGATACTTAAAAGGCAACCTTAATTAACCCTTAAGACGGACTGTAGATTGGGTTATTTTTATACTTTTTATACTTTTCATACAAACGTAAGTACCTAACTAAAGGTTGGTTGATAAGTATGAGATTGGCCACATTAGTTACAATATTTTAATACATAATAAAAATGGTTACATAATTATATATCAGTCTTTCAAACCAAAAAGTTAAAAAAAAATGAACTTACCTACTCAAACAAGTAATCATACTCATAATAATTCAACCATTCGGCTGGTGCCTATTTATACACATATAATAAATAATAAGTGTTTTGTATTTATATGTACCTACTTAGCTATGTTGGTTTCTTTTTTCCACTCAACCGTTAGATTCCTTGCATTACCCCGTGTCATAGGATTGCCCAATAAAAAAAACACCATTATTACGACCACAGGACTTAAAATAAACTAAACTCAATTTATTTTTTGCTGAAAAACATTTTTGAAAAGTTATTATCAACGCCTTAAACTATTAGAGCATATTCTAAAAACATAACAAAGATACACAATGACTATAAAATATACAGTAGTCTACTAGAAATAGCCATTAGAGTGGCGTGGCGCGATATAAATCTGGTGACGTTTTTTAATTTAATTTTAGCCCCTTACCCACCGTAACTTCTGCCTCTTAAACTACTTTGTTGAATCTAGTTTAACGACACTCGGGTGAGCTGCATAGATTACAAGTCCATTAGTCGGTGTAAAAAATGATTGCATGTGCTTAATGATTGTCTTTAACAGACGATGTCTCACAAGTCAGAATGGAGTCTGTCTAGACTCAAATGAAGCGTATTGGTTTATACCTTTCTTTTTCACGAGTGAATCGGTTTCTTCTAGGCAAGCGTGCTCCAACGTAGACCGCATCATCACTTAACATCAGGCGAGAGGGTGGTCAAACGCAAGCCTATTATTTATTTAAAAAAACTCATTATTATCGTCAGCCAGTAAACGTCCACTACTGAACAAGGCCTGCATTTAGAGAAGGATGTTCCATAATCCCGACGCTTGGCAGGCGGCTTCGGCATTGCAGTACGTTCACCATGTACTAAAAGGACGCTGCTGCCTATTCATCTAAAATCATTTTTTTAAATTTTCACATTGCAACCAAGCTGTGAGACCATTGAAATGCTTTTTTATCTGTGTTTTTTATTAATTACTTGCTGACCCGATAGACGTTGTGCTGTCTTAGAACTGTCAAACGCTCGAAGTAAAAATCGACGTTAAGTTTTCTGAAATTTCCCAATTTTCTGCGGAATTTTCTAAATTATTCTTTGCGTAAGAACCTTCTACTAAGTATTATAAAAAAAGATGGATGACATCGGTAAAGTTGTTCTCAAGTTATGGCATGACCAAGGTAAATAATCAATCTGGGTGTCTTCAAGTTGAGAGTGAATAGGTTTCTTCTAGGCAAGCGTGCTCCGTCATAGGCCGCATTATCGCAACATCAGGCGAGTAGAAGGCCAAGCGCAAAAAAAAATGGGATTAATTTTTATATAATTATTATAAAGATAGAAGATCGATTTAAAATCAAAAACAAAAAAATACAATAATATTGTTTACTTATATAAAATAACAGCCATTAACAAGTACTTATTAGTGGTAAAAAATCGTTGAAAATCACTAGCTTAAAATAAATTATGTTTAATTTAATTTTGCAGTAAACTAATCAATTAGCATAATCAAAACAAATAACTTTTGTTATACGACTTTTCGAAATTTGCGAATCTCTCCAAAAGGGCCGCTTGGAAGCGGCCATCTTGTAGGTAGATGTCCTACGCTGCGCTTATCAGTCCGTGATCTCTATTCGAGAACCTCTCAACCCCATCGGTCATTTGTTCTGCATGCTATGTGCCCTGCCCACTGCCACTTCAACTTCACAAAAACTGCGGTACATTTAGTATAGAGGTACCTTACATTGGATTAACACATACCTATTTATCTAGCAATAATTAACGGTTGACGAGTGAAATCACGGGTCGTTGCTAGTTCTCACATAAACATCTACAATTTAAGACTCTAAATAAACGAAACTTTTGCGAGAATAACTTTTTTCAGAGCAATAAACAACAATAAGCATATTTTCAGCCATTTAACTCTAAGATTATGCCCGCAAATGGCGCAAGAAGCCTTAAATCACAAGTTATTCAGTATAACGGGCATTTACACCCATATCTTTTCATATAATACTCGCTTTAGATATGAAAGGAACACCATTTTTTGCATTTGTGAACTTTTTATAGCACGATTTTAATTTACATATAAGTATAACTAACAATGTAAACAAAATAAGGAGATCAATTTTAATCAAATTCTAATTGTAGTATTAATTTTAAACTTAAGGCCCTCATTTCCGACTTTTAGCAATTGTGGTCATTCTAGTTTGAGTGTGTCTACTTCCACGGTTAGTTTAAAATTATAAAATGGTGTTACATCAAAATTGAATGTTTTATCTAGGAAACCGCAAAGACCGAAACACGATTAACGACATTTTGCTCTATAGAAAAAATATATGAAAATAACACTGATTTGAGTTTTTTTTCCTGTATTTTTGGATTCATTCATATACCTTTTAATTAAATGATGTCAAGGATATAGATAGATAGATAGAAACTCTTTATTGTGTACACCAGAAATAAAAATTACAACACGAAAAAAAACACTTACGAGCTAGTGCCACAAGTGGCGGCCTTATCGCTAAAAGTGATCTCTTCCAGGCAACCGATGGATGGAAAAAAATATATATATATATATGTATATATATTTATTATACTATGTATCATTTAGTAGTATTTATTTAATGGTATCATTAAAAGTATTTTAGCATCCCCCGTCGATTCTGTTACATATTTTTTTTCCATCCATTGGTTGCCTGGATGAGATATATATATATATATATATATATTTATTATATCTATACATATAAAAACACACATAATACAGACGCGACAAGTAAGTACATACTATACCCTAGTATATATGTTTATCTATGCTATACCCTAAGTCCCTGGAGTAGTGGATATCTTAATATACAGATTTTATAATTATGGAGGGAACCGTAAGGGTACATTTTACATTGAAGTTGCATACTTGTTGCATGTTATTTGAATATTTTATGTTAAATGCGGTTAAAAAGCAAGTTTGTTACTTTTATTGCTGTCAAAAATATTATAATAATCGACTGTTTAAACTAATTACTAATAATTTTATATTTTGCATGCTCAACTAAGGCTGAATTTACGATAGTGCTACAATTATTTAAATTTAACACCTGTATTCTGTACCTACCTATATTCATGCGAATAAACGATTTCTTTTGAAACTTTTCGAAAAATACGAGAAAAACCTCAAAAACAGAACTTACAATTTTAAATTAACCATGGAAGTAGAAACACTTAAACTAGAATGACCAAAATTTCTACAAGTCAGAAAAGAGGGCCTTAATATGTTACCAGATTTGTTATCAAACGTCGTTCTCAATTGGTAATTATAAAAAATAACTCTTACAATGATTGCTACTTTTAACTTGCCGTGAGAATATGCTGCCTACCTATTATCACATTACAAATGATAGCTCTGCTACCTTACGTCCGTACGTAACAATATCCCTTTTAACTGTTATAATTAAATGTCTTTATATTTATGATCCGCTATAAATTTAGCCACAGCCTGAAAATATTCATTTTGAAAATAACTCTTAACGACCAGTCAGTAATATAACTTGTTATGATTTTTCTGCTCTGTGGCATGATGTTGGAATCAATATAATTTTTAACATTGATTTATTAAGTGAGGCGATGTTATCTAATGGCATCTTTTGTTTCGTATCAACATCCTGATTTGCATTTTTCTGTTTTATGTTTATTTTTAATATGAACTTTATCGTTTTAAAATTAAGGTTCAATTAAATTTTAATCGGTGCTTCAGAAAGTTTGTCGGAATGTCTATTGTTTTTATTACAGGTAAGGAGCCGCAAAAGCTTTTTGTTCCGTATGATCGGCCTCATTAAGAATTGATTAGATTAATAGTATATAATAGAAAGAAATTAATTTGAATTAAAAACTTAATTCGTTTCGCTGTCCAAGTCTTTTAATAGAAAATCATATATAGTTAGTATCGTATAGGAACCGTTTATTTTTTCGGGATAAAAAGTAGCGTAAAGTTTAATCCAAGGTATTAGCTACACCTTTATATCAATCAATAAATAAATAAGTGAGATATGCATTAGGTAAAATATTGTTCGTGTTCAAATTTCGTCGTATTTCACTCACTTTTTCACCGCTAAACCTTAGGCGCGGTCTGATCACGATTTCAAATTCGTTTTTCTCCCGCTCACGCCATGATCTATTTGCTATCTAAAACGGCTTTGTTTAAAGTCATAAATCGTATATCATCATATTTGATGATGATGATGACTTTGCGCTTGTGTTTATATTATTTTGAGGGTTTTTATTTAATTTATCAAACTATATAAATGAATTTCAACAATTAACTGGTTAAAGTTTTAAAAGACTAGTTTGGCTATACAATTCGTACAAAAAAATATGAGAATGAAAATTCAGAGTTCTTCAATTCAGAAGCTATTTTTATTGTGCAATTTGTAATATGTTTTTTTAAGAGTCTAGACAATTTTTAAAAAATTTATTCGGTTAAGATTATTACCAAGGGGTTTTTTCTACTTGTAGTATTTTTTTTATCTGATCAGCTAATTTTTTCACGTACACAAAGCGTTTAAAAACACTTCTTTTGGTAAGTTTTGCGATTGTACCGCGTCTTAAGGCTAGGCTCACCAGTCATCATAATAGTATATTATGCAATTAGTAAATAAATGACGGATTTAAAGCGAGGGCCATAGATGAATCACGAGCAAGTGAAGGATTCTAACGTCTGAATCACATCCGTAGGGAGTGATTCGTGATGATTGAACCACGAGTGTAGCGAGTGATTCAAATGTTAGAATCCTGAGTGACGTGAGTGATTCATGGCCCTCGATATAAATCCGTTTTATTGTGTTTCGTTTTGTTCCGTTTTTGTACTATACTTTGTACCATGACTACGAGAAAAAGAAAGATTTAAGCGAAATTAGACATTTAATAAAGAAAAAAGGAAGAATAAAGGAGGTCGAATATATATATATATATAATATCTATTAATAGGCTTGCGTTTGACCGCCAACTCGCCTGATGTAAAGCGACGATGCGGTCTACGATGGAGCATGCTTGCCTAGAAGAAACCGATTCACTCGTGATTTGAAGATTGTGTTATTGGTGTGTTCTAAGTTCAAACACCAAAATAGTACTTTTTATTCACTGTTTTCAGTGATAAAAAAGCTTTATCGAGGGGGAATGGTATTAAATCTATTTCCATAATTTTTAAAATACATGGTTATTTAAAGATATACTAATCCGAAAGGGGCTTGTTATACTCATTATTATTAAAAACTATCGCGAAATCGGGTCAAAAAAAAACAGCCGTTCCATAGAAAATGATTATTCACACACTATAAAATGTATGACAAACTTTTGCACACTCCGTGGCTTATTTTTCACCATAGGACCCTCGCGTGACCACAACAAAACATTGCTTACCGCTAATTGAGCAAACCCGCGCAAAGTTACCAAAGTCGCCTACATCCATGATTACCCGACGCCGATGTTTCAGAGTGACCTTCAAAAGACCTAAAGTAACCCACTGTGTTCGACGTTTTGATACGATTCGATTTAGTTTTTTTTTTTTAAATAATAAACATTTAAAAAAAAGACGTCGTAATATTAATTACGAATTAATGAAAAAAATTATAATATAAAAAACAAAAAATAAAAAAAACAACGTAAGCAACTAAAAAAATATAATCATGCCAAGCTTGACGCTTGTACGTATTATCGTATTGACATTAGAGCTAATACAAAACCTCCATAGCTATTTTGTTACCACTACTATTTTATCTGACCCAGTGCGTGCAAATCTAAAAGCGAGAAAACCACAGAACACAGTGACAAACAAAAAGGTCACGTAACACGCAGCGAACAGGAAAAGAGTAATTTCACAAATTACCGCTCCCGTATCGGCGATCAGGTTTTCTGTGAACTTGGGGCAAAGTTGCCACGTTTATGTTTCGGGGTAATTAGGTAGGGGTAATAATTCGAGGGAAAACTCAATTTTACCTTACATAGCGCTTTAGTGTACGTAACTTAATCTATATAGTAAAAGGCTACCAGACTGATATTTTTTTATTGTCTTTTAAAATGTAGACCATAGAATTTGATCATCGAAAACATAATCAAAATGTATACAAATCAAGTTAGATTTGTGCATTTCAATGTCGTGCTAGATAGACAGCGCACTATAATTGGTGAGGTGTAATAATAGAAACGTTATAGGTGAACCACACGGCTTTAAAAACTGACTAAACCCAGCATAATAAATATATATATTATATCGTTCCATAACATAAGATAGCGTAGGTTACCTTCGCATGTATAATTATGTGCATTTTGTGAAATAAGGGAAAGAATAATATATGAAAGACCAAATTTTTCCAAAATTTTTCAAAATTTTTGTCGGGCAGCCTGCCATGCATGCGTCTAATCAATATGGTGGCGGGCACAACCTAGCTACTGGTAAAGACATATTAGACTATACTTACGAATAACGTCATGTCTTGTGAGTACGCCAGACGTACTTAAAGACTCCATACTGACACTCACTTTGCGGGAAACGGACAGAGCATCCTTTCTTAATAAAAAAAAAAAAAACTTTAAACGTTTATATCGCAGAACTTTTTAGTCGATAAATAATAATTACTTCACTAGTTGTATGACATTTAACTATATTTTTAACTAAGACTGTTATTTTTAACAAATCAAACACCTGTCCGGTGGCCGTACCTTACATTAGCACTTTATTCTAGGTAACTTAATCTATATAGTAATTGTCACATGAAAAAAAAACCTTTGAAAACTTCATTGAAATTGAACATTGGATTGACTTATCTAAGCATTTATTTGCTCTGACAGCTGCAATAACATTGTAAAAAGTTGATTACAGCTTTGAGTCAAAATACGGAGGTAAAATATTTTTTTGAAAATGAGAATTCCGTTTATAGCATTGGTTGACGTGTACCTTTTATAGACGATAATGAATCCCGTTTATTAAACTGCCCATGTTTCTTTTTTCTTTACTCATCATCATCAGCCAGAAGACTCTCACAATGTCGTCGGTCCACCTAGTGGGAGGCCTACCTACGCTGCGTCTTCCGGTTCGTGGTCTCCACTCAAGAACCTTTCTTCCCCATCGGTTACTGGTTCATCGAGCGATGTGGCCTGCCCATTACCACTACAATTTGCAAATTTTAACAGCTATGTCGGTGACTCTGGTTCTTTGGCGAATATCTACGTTTCAGATTCTATCGCGCAAAGAAACTTTACTTAAACTTTTTCTTTACGGACAATTACTAAACAAAATAATAGCTAACACTAACCCTATAAAACCGTTGAAGATCTATAGACAATCCAAGTGCTCAGACCCACTACCAAGTGGCAGGGTACGAAGTTAGAAGTCAGTTATTTTTTTTTTATATAAAAATGTGTTAATAATTTTATTATAAGTAAGTTAATTTAATCTGTATTTCATCGTCGTTTTTATCCCGTTGAATGTAAAGAAACCTAGTTCGGAGAAGGTACAGAGTAAGGATCTAGTTCAGATCTGTACAAATTGAACCTTCGTGGAATCCCTTTACTGAAATTGTAAAGGTACTTACTTTCCCGCTAGTGGTATTTCAGGTACCAATCAATAGCTGGTAAGCTGGTAACTGGAGATGGAAAAATTTATGTTTAGAGTCGGCAGCTTTTACTATAATCAGAATATTAATGCCCTGGCCTATGGATGCATGTTACAGGTATCCATAGACCAGGGCATCAAATATACGTTGCCTACCAAACTCTTTATTAACAGACCTTTTGAAGAACTCCATGTTATAGTTACTCGGAAATGCCGCAGGAGCTCATTCAACATAATGCAATGAGGCAAAAAAGGTCGCAAAAAACGCATAGTGTTCGATTTCCACAGATTTATGATTTGTGGATGAGCTTTCAAGCAGTTGCGGCTAGTGCGATGATAAAACCGGCTTCAGAACACTCCCCGTTGTAAATGCGATAACAGATACAAATAGGTCCAACGTCTCTGCGTATTCTGTGGTCTAGGTGAGGCCGGGAGAGAGAGACACCGTTGTGTGACCAACGTTGTCATGGCGGAGGAACCGAGACACAAGCAGTTGTATCGGGAGGAGCTGTAGCGCAGTTCTGAGGGCTCCGGTGCGATCCTCTGGAGATCCCGGAGCCCCTTGTCAAGCACTAAGGCTGGTCACCGTGGGGGTTTTATTGGGTACGATCCCACAAAACCTGGCTGCACCCCATCGAGATAAAATTCCTATAGAGTCACAATCCCTCAGTGAAAACAGTCAAAAAATAGTTGTCCACTATGTCATGGTAGCTCTGGCATTGCGCGGCGTTGTAGCCGGATCGCGGTTACCTTGTAACCAACCAAAAAGTCAGCACAATTCGGAGCGTTCGCCAGGTTTTGGTTCGGACTTTTTACCACGATTGTGACTCTATATGTATCTCGATGGCTGTTCCAGACAATAATTATGCACCCCAATGCAGCCGGGTATCTTTGGAAAATTTCCTCCTCGAAAACAAACAGAAGAAAAGGTGTTCAGTAAGCTTGGGATCGTCGACAATTCTGACAGCTCTACGCTGTAATGCGTCAAGTTCTTTGTACAGTTCATTATTATCTACTTAAATCACGGCCCAAGTAGCAAGAATGTTGATACTTCCATACCGCTGGAGTCACAACAGTATCGGTTTACGATGTGAAGTCGTTGGTATTTTTGCGGTTGACCATACCATCAGTTAAAGGTATGAATGTTCAATCGAGTATTAGAATATATGATTATTTTAATTATATGTTATAGAATAAAACACTACGAATATCATAATTACCACACTATTAAATACAGAAATAAATAAAATGTGCTTCATTCTCTACTAGCAGCCATGAGTACGTATTACTAAGCCTACATTGTCTGTCTGTCCGTCTACCGTAATAGATAGCCAGTTGTTTTTTTACAGAATATATATTATAATATATGTTTCCGGTTCCGGTGTCAAAGTAACAAGACGTATTGTCACTGCTCTTACAACAAAATTAACTTTTACCTTAATCCTCAAGTACATTCAGTGTTAAAAGTCAACAGAATCAAAATCCAAGACACTAAAGAACATTTCATACTAAAATATTTCAACAAAATTCATAATCATTCAGTGCTAAGTGTTATTTTCATATCGTGAGAGATAACCTCAAAATAAGTAAAGATAGAGTGAAGTTCGTTCGTAACTCAACCATAGACAATTCGGATTCTTGAGGATGTACATCACCCAAGCTTGACAACTGCAATAAGTCAGTGTTGCCATTACAAGAATTTAAAAATCTACGATTTATAGCGCTGCCAGATCTATAATTAAATAACCTCAAAATTATCCAATAACAACGGTAAAAATAAAAGTACAAGACTTTTTACTGAAAAATGGATAGCCAAATGCAAATATTACTAGAAAAAATTCAGGAACAAATGGAACAACAGACTATAACCATAACGGAAGCAGTAACTAGAAACGTAGTGCAACAAATTGACGAACGATTTAAAAAGGTGGACGAAGAAAACAAACAACTCAAAAATGAAGTTAAGGAACTGAAGGAGAAAATGAAAGGATTGGAAATGGCTAAAAAGAAATGTAACATACTTCTCTTTGGAATAAAAGAAGAAAAACAAGAAGAATCGAGTTTGGTGAAAAACATAACTGAAAAACTTAATGGTTACCTTGGATTAAACCTGCATGAACACGAAATTAAGAACGCTTTCAGAATTGGAAAAATAAAAGGATTGCCACGACCTATTTTAATTTCACTTGTATCGTACTGGAGAAAAATGGAAATAATGAGTTCCAAAAAGAAATTACCTCCAGACATATATGTGAAAGAAGACTACACAAAAGAAATATTAGAAGTACGTAAAGCATTACAACCAAAGCTTGAAGAGGAACGAAAAAAAGGTAACATAGCTTACTTCAAAGTGGATAAACTGATAGTCAAGAACCAAACAATCGATGCAAATCGAGAAAAAAGGAAAAGGGATCCATCTTCTTCGCCCAATCTCAACACATCACAGACAGAAATACCATCGTATGTAGCTCCGAAGAAAGCCAATATAACCAATGCGTACGAATACATGGCACGTGCGAGATCAAACTCAATGAGAGAGAAGCCTAATCCTAATCCATAGCAACCACCGAGCACTCAAAACCGGAACAACAACCACCATATTACAAACATGCATCAAACAACCAAGAAAAACACTCCCCCAAGCCGGCTGGTCCCCGTGGGGGAAAATGACTTAAACCCTCCAGGGAAAAATAGAAAACTAATTCAAAAACCACTACACATTGGAACGTTTAATGTAAGATCCTTGGCATCCACAAGAAGATACATAGAACTCATGTACACACTAGAAAAAATAAAAATTGATATATTAGGCTTAGCCGAAGTTAGACGGATGGGCTGTACCATAGAAGAGCATGAAAATATAATATTTTGCTATAAAGGAGAAACGCTTGGCCTACATGGGTTTTTAATAAAAAAAGAATATAAAGATAACATAATAAATTTCACAGGCTTGTCTGAAAGAGTTGCACTGCTTCAACTGGAATTCAACAAAACATTGATTTCAATAATTCAAGTGTATGCACCAACCGAAAAGGCTTCTAACGAAGAAATTGATAAATTTTACGAAACCTTACAAGAAGCGCAAGCTCAAGCTGGGGAGAATGTACTAGTCATTGGAGATTTTAATGCCAAAGTAGGCCTTGCTAAAACAAAAGAAGATACGATTCTAGGAAAATTTGGTTATGGAAAAAGGAACGAACGAGGAGAAAAGCTCATAGAATTTGCGCTCGAACATAAACTATCGGTTATGAATACACATTTTAAAATTAGACATAATCGCAAATGGACGTGGATTTCACCAAATGAAAAAACAAAGAATGAAGTGGACTACATCCTGTCAAACCAGCCTTTAAAAATAAGAAATATAGAAGTACTGCACGGGTTAGGGTTCAGCTCTGATCACAGACTGGTAAGAGCCACTTATCTCCTACAAAATAATAAAAAATGTAGGAAATCATTCAAGTCACCTTTAAATACTTTCAAAACAGAAGAAGAAAAAACACTATACACCAGAAGTTTAGAAAATAATATAAAAGAATTGGAAATTTTAGATGACGATGAAGATGTCCAGACCTTATATAATAAAATAGAACACATCATTAAAAAGAGTATGGCAACGAAACAAATAGAAGAAAAACAAATCAATACACACAAAATCCTCACAAAACCTACAATAAAACTAATGACAAGACGCTCAGAACTTATTAAAACAAAACAAAAAACTAAAGAAATGAAAGTAAAGTTAAGTATGATATTCAAAAGAACGAATAAAGCCATCAAACAAGACTATGCAGACTACAGAAAACGGATAATAGAAAAAAACCTAAATCAATATAGGAGCACAAAAAGAGCATATAAACAATTAGTTACACATAAAAATTGGATACAAAATTTAAAAGCAAAAACCACAAGAACTAACACGAGGAAAGATATTATAGATTGCGCTACAGAGTTCTACAAAGAGCTATATAATTATAACATTGGAGCTTGTGCAAGTAAAAACAATTATATTAGATATCATAGCAACATTGAAGACGAGCCCGCAGATGTGGATGCGATGGAGATAGTAACGCATATTAAAAATCTTAAATCAGAAAAAAGTCCAGGGCCTGACGGTATACCAAATGAAACTTTAAAAATTGGAATTGCTCTGTTAGCACGTCCACTATCATACTTATTCAGCAAAGTTATAAACACGGGACAAATACCAGAACAATGGAAGAAATCAGATATAATTCTATTATACAAAAAAGGAGACCCTCAAGATATAGGCAACTATCGTCCTATCAGCCTTCTCCCTAGCACATACAAACTATTCACCTCAATATTACTAAGCAGAATCAGTGGCAAAATTGAAAATCTTCAACCTATAGAACAAGCGGGGTTCCGATCAGGCTTTTCAACAATAGACCATATACATGTAATGCAGCAAACAATAGAAAAATACAAAGAGTTTAACAGACCATTATATGTGGCTTTCATCGATTACGCTAAAGCATTTGATACTATATCACACGATGCAATCTGGGAAGCACTGTACAAATGTCACGTCCACGAAAAGTACAAAAACATTTTGAAAAACATATACGACAACAAAACCAGTTGTGTGAAATTAGAGAAACGAGGACCGGAAATACAAATTCTACGAGGAGTGAGGCAGGGAGACCCCATGTCCCCCAAGATTTTCATAGCAGTGCTGCAAAATATCTTCGAGGATCTGAAATGGGAAAACGAAGGAATCATAATGGGTAACCAGTTCTTAAGTCACCTCAGATTCGCAGATGACATAGTCCTCTTTGCGGAAAGCAGCAGAAGACTAGAAAAAATGATAAACCAATTAAGCGAAAAAAGCGAAAAAGTAGGTCTTTTGATGAATAAAGATAAAACAAAACTTATGACAAACAGCTATACACATACAATACAACTCGAAGGAAAGCCACTTGAATATGTAAACAAATACATATATCTAGGAAAAGAAATATCATTTGAAGACAAAAACGAAGAAGGAGAGGTAGAACGCCGTATAAATATGAGCTGGAAAAAATACTGGTCATTCAAGGAGATCATGAAAGGTGACTATCCG
This sequence comes from Agriopis marginaria, assembly GCA_932305915.1. Classification (NCBI taxonomy): domain Eukaryota; kingdom Metazoa; phylum Arthropoda; class Insecta; order Lepidoptera; family Geometridae; genus Agriopis; species Agriopis marginaria. The sequence continues at coordinate 27,594,903 of OW029914.1, read as the reverse complement.
CTCCACCTAAAGAAAACAGTGATGGATACATGCATTTTACCGACTCTTACGTATGGTTGCCAAACGTGGACCTATACCACTAAAATAAAAAGAAAACTGGTCAGTTGTCAGAAAGCTATGGAAAGAAGTCTTCTAAAAATAAGAAAAATACACAAAGTTAGAAGTGAAAATATAAGAAAGAAGACAAAAATAATTGACGTTCTACAATACAGTCAAGGATTAAAATGGCGATGGGCTGGCCATTTAGCACGATACAGTGACAAGCGATGGACATTAGCAGCGACGAGATGGAAAGGACCTAGCGGTATTAGACGAAAAGGACGACCTATGAAACGATGGAGCGACGAAATCATAACAACAGTAGGAAAGGAGTGGATTGAACGAGCCAAAGACAGAGAAAACTGGATGAAACTGGAGGAGGCCTATACCCAAATAGGGGTTCCTATCCATGGAAATATATCACATGAACAATTAAATAAAAAATATACAGAAAACATTGTATAAATAGTGTAAATGTATATATAGTGCAAATTATAACTATGCTAAAGTTCATTAATATTAATACATACATGTAAAACTAGGTGATGGGAAATAAAAAAGGCTTTATTATTATTATTATTATTATATTATAATAAAAAATAATTTAATAAAATAATAAACTAAAAAAATAATAAAAAAAAAGTAAAAACAAAAGGGTCCCGACAAATACAACAAACGTGTTTTTGTATTAGATCATATGAGAAACGTTAATACCTACGTACAAGCGTCAAAATTGATATGATTAAAGTACACACTCTAAAGTATAATAAAGTATAATAACAATAAATAATAAATAACAGCCAAGTGCGAGTCGGTTCACAAATTTCTGTTCACCGCTGGTTCTCGAACGATCACCGAAGTTAAGCAACGTCGGGTGCGGTCGGTACATGGATGAGTGGGGATTGAGGGATTGTTGTCTTTTTGCAGAACTTTTTTGTAATATAGTAGCTAACAAGTTATGTGGTGGTACGGAACCTTCAGTGCGCGTGCCCGACTTGCACTTAGCCGGTTTTATTAAGTTAATTTTCTGAGTTAAATTTACCGCTGAAGTCGTTAAATCTCCTATCCCGAATTGTAACGTATGCCAACTGGTAGTGGGCTTGAGCATTTGCATTGTCTCTAGACCATCAACGGTCTATGGGCAGTCCAACTGTTTTTTTATAATGGGACAAGTAGTTTTAGGTATTTGGTGTTGATTATGATACAGTGGTTAAGTCTGGCGGGTGATCGCACTGTCTGGAAAGAAATGGAGGACCTTTGACCAGGAGTGGTACAGTATAGGGTAATTAAAAATAAATAGCTTAGCTTGTATTTTGTTAAGTCGAAATTGTCAGTTGGAGTCATTGATCATCATCAACATCAGTTGATGATGATGATGACAAAAGTACTACGATGTCTTCATTTCGCAAATCAAAAAAGCACCAGTAAAAGCTAGTAAATAATAGGCATAATTTTAAGTAAATTTTCTGAGTTGAAATTCCTACCAAAATTTCGTAAAATCTCAATTTTCTAAAGTACTTACGCATGCCTATAAAGCTCAAGTTGAAACCACCCATAACAACCATTGTCTCAATGAAAAGATTTAAATTGTCGTATCAAAAGAAGCGCCTTGCCTTTTATTCGTTTTAAAAAAGAATCAACGTACACTTTTAAACGATCAGCTATTTTTAGTTGCTCTTTTCATGTACGTCCGAAAGGTTTTCAACTTGACTGGTTGGTAACCAGTCGGGTGTGAGTACAACAACTATGCTATGATTTTTTACACCCTGTGGGTTGGAATTTCAATCCACAGGAGAGCATAGCAAGAGAGAAGCCTATACCCAGCAGTGGGATAAGGAAGGCTGTGGATGATGATGACGATGATGGGTTGGAATTTAAAAGCGCCAACCACTGAACACAGCGGGCAATGGAGAGAGCTAAGCTCAGAGTTTCTTTGCGCGATAGAATCTGGAACGTGGATATTCGCCAAAGAACCAGAGTCACCGACTATTAAAATTTGCAAGTTGAAGTGGCAATTGGCAGGCCGCATCGCTTGAAGAACCGATAACCGATAAGGAAGAAAGGTTCTCGAATGGAGATCATGGACTGGTAAAAGCAGCGAAGGAAGTCCACCCACAAGATAGACAGATGACCTAAAAGAGACCGCAAGAAAACACTGGATGCAGGCTGCTTCCAACCGGCCCTTTTGGAGATCGATGGGGAGGTAATGTCCAGCAGTGGGTGTCCTATGAGTGAGATGATGATGATTATTTCTCTTTTCTATGGAGAGAGCTGTGCTCGAAGTTTCTATAAGGGACAAAATACGGAACGAAGTGATTTGACATAGAACCAAAGTTACCGACATACATCAAAGGATTAGTAAGCTGAAGTGGCAGTGGGCCGACCATATAGCCCGAAGAACCTATAACCGATGGGGTAGACGAGTTTTGGAGTGGAGACCAAGTTTAGGTAAACGTGTAGGACACCCTGCCTCCAGGTGGAGTGACGACCTGTGTAAAACAGCGGGTAAAAACTGGATGCAAAGGACTGCAGACCAAGTTCAGGGGCGTGCATTTGGAGAGGCAGCAGTGGACAGTTAAAGGTTGATGATGATGACTTCTCATTATTAAAGTTATCCCTCTTCAAAGTGTCGAGTGTGCGTAGCAAGTAGTCGTCAGTAAAATGTCGCTTTCTGCGTCGTCAATAAAGCTCACAATGAGAGATTGTCTCGTGTCACTCGTAATGAGTGGCGAAATAAAAATAAAACCTCAGCGCCGATTGAAACGGCAATTCCTTGAAATTGAAGTGACACACGGAAGCTGAGATTGAATAGGGAGAAATAAATTATTACAAGTTTTTATTTAACTTGCCATGTTTGTTAGTTTAGGCAAATCTTGCAAGGTGAATTAGAACCAGCTCCTCGTAACCAACTTAGCTGTTTTTTTTTAGTTCCAGTGACAATACATTATGTAATACCTAATATTGTAATAATTTTAAAATGGCTGCCGCCACAACATGGCGCCACATACATTATTTTTGTCAACCCTAACAGGGATGACAAAAAATATGGGTATCAAAAGAAAGAACTTGAAGAGTACCTAATATACGATAAAAATGACTAACGTTATTTTAAAATAGCGACGGTCACAAGACGGTGTTGTTTTGCATAAAATAAAAGTAATAATCAAACCGCGTGTAGAGTTTAGTGAAAGTTCAGCATAGCTCTCAACACCGTAAGACAAGCCAGGCCGATGTTGCCCTTCTAGCGCCAATAACACGGCAGTTATTATGGGGGGCCCATTTAGTCGGTGGCAAGTCATCACCTGCCTAAATGTATTTTCAGATGAGACAGGATAATGCAAGGTTTTGTTCCTAATACTAAAGGTCTATTTACACAACTTATTCCACAAATGTACTCAAAAATAGAGCCAGAATGCTGTAATTTTATCCATTTCTAGTATATTCAGAAATAACTAAAGCTCGCTGGTTTTTTTGCATAATAAGCTTTCCTTTGACCGCCACAACGTCTAATGTTAAACGAAGATGCGGTCTACAATGAAAAAAGAAACTGATTTCACCCGCGTGGACATTCTCCCAGGAACCGTACATGTCCCATGTAAATATCCGGCTCACGAAATACTGCAAAAAATTACACCGATCCGTTGCTCTATTGCTGCGTAAAATAAGAACAAACAAACACAATTTCTCATACATAATTTATTAGCATAATGAATTTGTTTTTGATCCGATCTGCACGTGTGTCAGACACACACGCAGCGTTTATCGAATAAATGGGTTCATTACATGGAATACGAGACAATCAGACTCGGGTTGCGGCTGGCTTTCCGGGTTTTCCTACCACGAGGAAATATGGGACGGGTTTGTGAGGAGAAAGTGAATTTTGGCAGTTTTGTTAATCTTTACGATTATATGCCTCGAATAGATACAGACATGACACGTAATATTTTTGCGAACGTGTAACCAGCAGCTTTATTACGTTGTCTGTCACACGATATCGCTATCACTTAATAATAAAGCTCTGATTTTGGTGTCTTATGCCTTCGACCCAAATAAAATCAATGGACGGGCCATAACCATTGAAATTGTTCAGTAAAAACGAGTCAAAATCGCCGGGCATTTACTTCAACACCTAATTATAATTATGTACAATACATTTATTACAAAACATAGATAACGGTTTTTTGTTGTGTATTTACAATTCGGGAAAGCACACGAAGTATAGTTTTTTCAGATGTTTTGTTATCATGTAATAATAGTCTCGTGCTGCACTTCCTACGGCTAGAGACCGACTGAAACGAAGTGAGTGCCGGTGCTCATATTGTAATCTTCAAAAATGCGCTTCTTTCGCGCCCGTCTATTGATTTTATTTTGGTCGAAGTCTTGTGCAGTAGTTCTGTTTGTTTAAAATTCTGTTGCTGATAGTGCCGTGCCGATTGTTCTGATGGTGATAATAATTAATTCTTATAGTTTTGGTAGCATGAGTAGTACTTATTGTTCATTTTACTAGCGCCAACTTACTCGCACGCGTGCCAGATGGCATGTAAGTGATAGCGAGTGACTGATTCCGTAATAAAACTGCAGATTTATTTTAGTTCTATTTTGTTCAGAAAAACTTTATAAAACAAATATTATTATATATTTTTTATGCCATAGGTGGCAAACAAACAGACGGGTCGCCTGATGGTAAGCAGTCTCCGTCGCCTATGGATAATTGTAACATCAGAGGCATCACAAATGTGTTGCCGTCCCTTAGGGACAGGTGAGCGATGTGGCCTGCTCATTGCCACTTCAACTTGCAAATTTTAACAGCAGTTGCATGTTGGTGATTGTTTCTTTGGCGAATATCCTCGTTCCGGATTCTATCGTGCAAAGAAACTCATATACCTAACGCCAATTCTTTTGTGCAACAGTAGGATAAAAAAAATTATACCGTTTTATGGTTGATATTCCGAAACCCCGTACGATGCACTTTGATTCTACATTAAACGTATTGTGCGATCTGGTTGTCTGTGGAATTCGCTGCCTGAATGGGTGTTCCCCTATAGTTACAATCTTGATGTCTTCAAGTCGAGACTGAATCGGTTTCTTCTAGGTAAGCGTGCTCCATCGTAGATCAGGCAAGATGGCGACCAAACGCAAGCCCATCTATTATTAAAGAACCGGACAAATACGAGTAGGACTCGTGCTATGAGGGTTCGGTCCAAAGGAGCGCGCGTCCAAAAAAAAACTGAAGTTGAAATATTGAAAGACAAACTTAACTTTTTAGTTGACAATAAGGTTCTTCCGTACATAACAACTACAAAATGTAAGTTTGTAATTGTAAAACAATATTTTTTATATGATATAACTTCAAATTAACAATTTTCATATAATATATTCCTTTATATGTGCTGTAAGGACCTTGCCTCTTGACAAAATTAATGATTCTATGTCAACGCAAAAAATTAAATCGCAAAATATGTGACAAACGTTTATATCTTTTGATTGCGTTAACTTATAACTTAAATTTAGTAATTAGTATAAATTTAAAATTGATACCTTTACGCGTTCTTGAGAAAAAGGGTCTTGACAGACGGACAGACGGACAGACAGACGGACAACGAAGTGATCCTATAAGGGTTCCGTTTTTTCCTATTGAGGTACGGAACCCTAAAAAAATACAAAATAATAGTAAGTAAGTATACATAATAAATTACAACGGATCAGAGTTGTAGTCCTTAATTCGTCAAGTGCGGATATAATCTGTTTACTTGCTACTATACGCGATTTTTTAGCAAGCGCCTTTTTAAAGCACATGCAACATTTTTTAATTTATAGCCATCCTCTTGATCTATTTTAATCGGAGCAATTATTTTGTCTATCTTTACATTCAAGTACTGGCACTCTTTGCCCGTATTTTTATGGTAATAACGCTTTTATTGCTCAGAGTTACGGTTCAAAACGGGTTGATTTTTATAGTATCGAACATGTATTTTATCATTTCCGCTGCTGTTACTTCACAGGAAGCTCTCAGATATAATAATTTGATATAAATAATTATGCGCTATTTCGTTCATACATCTCTCTTATATTTGCTTTGGTACGTCATAGTGAATATTGCACTGCACCAATGACTTATTTATTACCTAAGTAAATTATGTGCCATTACTCAAACAGTGTAGGAAAATATCGTGAGGAAACCGGTTTGTTCAATACCAATGAGGTTTTACCAATAGAGATGTCATACTCATTAATAAATCCGAAATGAGGAGATCCGTAGACGAACGAAAGTCACCGACATAGCCCATCGGATTAGCAAGTTGAAGTGGCAGTGGGCAGGGCACATATTACGCAGAACAGATGGCCGATGGGGCCGAAAGGTTCTGGAATGGAGACCACGGACCGGTAAGCGCAGCGTAGGACGTCCACCCACAAGATGGACAGACGACCTAAAAGAGACCGCAGGGAAATGCTGGATGCAGACTGCTTCCAACCGGCCCTTTTGGATATCGATGGGGGAGGCCTATGTCCAGCAGTGGACGTCCTATGGCTGAAATGATGATGATGATGACTCATTAATAAAGACCTATCAGGGCGACTGGTCGAAGCAACTCATGACCAAAATGCTGGCCTATATTTTGACCAAAGAATAAGCATTTCCATACAACGTGGCAATGCTGCCAGCATTTTGGGAACGCTGCCCACCGGTTGTTAGATTTGTTTTAGTTTTAGATTAATTTTAGTTTTAGATTAGTTTTAGTTATAAATTTAAATTTAAGATAGTTTTTATTTTATTTGTAATTTTTATTGAATAAAAATTTTATTCAGTTCCATCTACACTTAACAAAGCACTCAAAACATGACGATATTTTACTATAGCTACCTACATACGATTAAATAGGACCCATAGAACTTTACAAGCTTTTCTGCCGTTTACAGCCGTCCCAGTATAAGTATTGCACTTTCTAAACATACAACATGGCATTTTAAATTATTTTTCAAACTGTAAAATTGCGCATCATACGTTTGCATCGTTGCCAGACACAGGACAGACTGAGTTCTCTCAAGCTAATTAACTTGTGTTTGTATCGGCGCTCAGACGTCGGTACATCGTATCTATCTCAGTTTATATAAAAAATCATTGACGAAGACCCCCAAAAATCCTCAAAAGACCAAATTGAATTGAATTGTTCACCCTCAAAAGTTCAAAGACATATGATATTCACCAACATGAACTGGGCCAGCTTGGTGGATTAGGGTCCATCCTCTCTCTCAGAGAGAAGACCTGAGTTCCAGCTGCATGATAGGCTGAAACGATAGTGAATATTTACCTTCTTTATTGGGAAATAACAGTGCTTCACGGTTTCTGTAACACTAAAATTTGTAGTTGGAAATTCCTGTTAAAATATAAGCCCGTCGTGATTGTCGATGGGTTTGGTCTGGTGAAGGACATGTGAATGGTCTAGTTCTGTTTGAAAGGTCATGCAGATCGTGCGCTTACGCATTGTAGGCTTAAAATTGATAATACTTACGTACTTATTATATATGTAGATTTCTTCTACTATCATCATCATCAGCTAATCATGTTCCCACTGCTGGGAAACAGACCTTCCTGCGTCATCCGGTTCGTGGTCTCCACTCAAAAACCTTTATTCCCAGTCGGTTATCGGTTCTTCGAGAGATGTAGCCCGCCCATCACCACTTCAATAAAAAAAAAACTGAGCAGCTATTTTGGTGAATGTGGTTCTTCGGCAAATATCGTCTTTCTGGATTTTATCGCGCAAAGAATCTAAGAGAGCATAATCTCCATTGCTTACTGTGTGACTGAGTTTTTACAAAAGGCCAGTGCCTACCTAATTAAGTACCACGTCTCAGTACCATCATATTATCATCACTGGCAACAAACACTGGTTATAAACCCATGTCAAATCACTGTGGTATGTTTGTAATTTAGGGTATAAACTCATTATAAACTACTAAACTTCCACGCAAAATTTCATATCAATATCTAAAAGATTAAAAAACACAATTATAACGTTTGATATGTGAACTCAGGTACTTTTTTGACTATACCTCATCGTTAAGTAACTTTTAAATTTTCGCGATATAAACACATGTCATGTTTTGATTTTTTATCGGGACTCATCGCGCATTATTTTATTTAGACAAAAATGACCTTTCGCTCAAAGTTCCGACCATGTTACAATGGTTACGAGCTTTTTTTATAAAGAATAGTTCTACGTTTGGCCACCAACTCACCTGATGGCAAGCGATGGTGTGGCCGAGGATGGATACCGTTGATCTAAAAGAAATCTTCTGATCACTCTGATCTTGAAGATGCCTATGTTCCATTCTCGGGCAGTATACGTATCATAAATGACGACCCAAATCGTTGTTTACGAATCTTTGGATGTTCCACGAGGAACGGGTGGTAGTGCGCAGTCCTTTTACTAGTCCAGAAGTAAAAGGGGGAGGGTGGAATAAGGTCATGAAGCTCTTGCGCACAGTTGCCGAAATGAATCCGATAGAAAATAGACAGACATGCTACTTTACGGCGGTGCTTGAGGTTGACTGAAAGCTGCGGATTTAAAACATAAAACCTCTTCACATCACCTACTTTTACACACTACTAGATAAACCACCACTGATAACTTTGGCACTGTTTATAAAAATAAAGCAGAGTATTGGTGCAACTAGCAATCATAATTAGGTACCAAAAATAAATCCACCAAAGTTAGCAATTTCAAGTTGAAATCGGACTAACTTCAGTAAGCACTGTAGGTAGCTGTAATTAACCTGGATCCTGCAGTGAAACCGCGATCGGGAAAAAGACGATCTGAAGCGTGAGCCTGATTGGATTTTAATGGGTTACGCATATAGACTCGGAGTTAAGGAAGTTGGTAGGCAAAGTAATGTTCTTTATGTTTTAAATATTAGGGATTTGGCTTTCATTTTGTAACGTTTATTGTATTTTCCGAACGATTTCCACATCTCAGGCGTGGGGACCAATGTGCTTGCACTGTCAGTGAATGAAAATATCGCGAGGAAATCATAGCCAAAACTTTATAGTACCCGAGTGGCTATAGCTAACACTTTTTAGTTAAAAATCTGACACCAAACACCTAACTGTGTATTCCGGCAGCCTTATTTGAAAACCAATTACCATTCCAGGTTATAACCATACATACCATCTTCAACTACAGACTCACTTCTAAATATTGCAATTTTAATCATTAAATTATTCATTATTTTATTTCAAATTATTTCGTTGTTATTTCCATTCATCTAATTTCAATTTTAATAGCACTTACTGGTTTTTTTTCTTTAGTAAAAGTATTTAACTCGGTGCCTAAAGAATATTAACAATAAGCTGTAAACTGTTTGTTATAACCACGGAACCCTAAGACCAACAAAGAGTGACCCCCTCTAATTACTTTTCGGAACACGTATACAGCAAAAAGTACCATTATTTTTACAAGTAACGATTGCCGTTTGACATTTATTGTCGCATTTAGAAGAATAATAACGAAAAATACAAACAGTATGGAGTTTTTCGAAAGAAGGCGTTTTACTTTTGCCTGCCTGCCTGCCTGCGATATTGTATTTTTTTCATATAAATATCATAATATAAATACCGAAATAATTATTCAGAGATCGTTGATCTCTGAATTACTGAATTATACACTGACACAGCAAAATTTCTTCTAGAGTCTGGCTAATGAAAATTGAGACTGAAAACGCCCGCCAAATTTTAAAAAATCCGCATTGCAAGCCCGAATTTAATATGAAATGCAAACATTACTGTGTTCTGACTGTGTTATAATAAAAATTAATAACTTACAAGTATCAAGTGAGACGATTCCAGGCATTTCATAATAATTTTTGGGGTTTTTATGCTGATTTTTTAAAATTTGGCGGGCATTTTCAGTCTCAACTTTCATTAGCCAGACTCTAATATCATTGAGATGCATAAACGAAATTTTCCTTTTTTCTCTTCTCGTGATGACTTTGGCGTCGCATGTATGCACAATTGTACATTGGCCAGTGTTCATTCAGTATTTGTATTTTTGAAGCTTTTTAAGCATATTTTTGGTTGTTATTTTTTGGTATATCCTCATGAGTTGTAAAAGTATTTTTTGCTACTTGCATCGCAGTACCTATTTTGCCATGGCAGTAACCAAAACCATTAAGTATTTCAAAACCATGTATCACCACTTTTTGGGTTAGGTATAAAAAAGTTTCTAGTGTACCTAAATTTTTCTGATTTACCTTTTATTGTCAAACCTAGCCTAAGTCCTTCAATTTATCAATCATTTTATTCATAATATTCTCATTATTTCTCTTTTTTTTTTAACTTACTTCAGGACGGAAGTTGTCAATTCGGTCCATATTTTTTATTTATTTAATATTTTATGAATGTACCAATGTCACTAATGTCAATTATTCCAACATTTGTGAACCAATTTACGTGTTCCTTTTTATTACGTAGAAAAAGTTTTAGAAAAAAGTGAGACCACACCCACTTTTTTATTAACTTTGGCTACACAGTAGTTTTTAAGTACCAGCTATAAGCTCTTAATGATTGAAATAATAGTGTTCATTTGACAATAGCAATAATTTTGTTAGAGTGCTTACACATTTTGAATTCGTTTTTTATATTGAGTATTATTATTTTTTTCTTATATTTACTAATAAAAAGTAACTATCCATACGGTTTCTGTTTTTACAACACGTATCCCTAACGCACGGCCATTTTGAGCACGCGTGGAATTTACAAAATGGCGGATTATTGCGTTGACGATGACAGCTGGCGACCATTTTCCTTTTTATTAGATTTTGTGGTACAATTGCGACTGGATCGGATATTGAGTGTTTATTTTCGTCGTTAATAACTGGCTGTATCCCTCGGGTTTATTCGCATTTATTGTTTTTGATTAAATAGGTATTTTATACCGGATAGACAGTAATAAGCAACGTGTTATGGGGAGGGCTATGCTCGGGGTTTCTATGAGGATATCCGTAGACGAACGAAAGTTACCAACATATCCCATCGGATTAGCAAGTTGAAAGCAGTGGGCAGGGCACATAGCATGCAGAACAGATGGCTGATGGGCCGAAATGTTCTCGAATGTATACCATGGACCGGTAAGCGCAGCGTAGGACGTTCACCCACAAGATGGACAGACGACCTAAATGAAACCGCAGGGAAACGTTAGATGCAGGCCGCTTCCAACCGGCCCTTTTGGAGATCGATGGGGGAGGCCTATATCCAGTAGTGGACGTCCTACGACTGAAATGATAATGAATCAGCAACAAAATACTTACCTAATTTTACATTAACAGCCGTAAAATACAGTCTTCCAATTTTAGGTAATCTTAGGTTGTAGTTGTTATTATATACTTATATCTTATATTATCTACATATATCCTATATCTACTTATATCTTACATCTGTACATGATAATGTAAAGAACAGCCAACGTTTTGCGCAAGCACTGTCATTTTACAATAATTACCCAACCTAGCTACAAGGACAAGAAAACTGAAATTTGAATTTCCCGCCGTAGGTGAAATGTACCACCTTAAAGCGGAATTGGATGTAAAAATAAATAATAATTATATAATAATGTCGAAATGAATCCTGTAGGAAGTCATGTATTTTATAGTAGCATTTAGCAGTCAATAAATCCGTTTTTTTTTTAAAGATATTACTAAGTATATATATATATATATATAGTTTAGGTTATCCATAATATCCTTACATCCATAGATTTAAAATTATTTTGACTAAAACAATCAAGTATCGTCTAGATTTGTACAGAACAACTAGTTATTCTAAATTAGGATCCATTCCAAGTGAAGGGTACATTCTTCGAGCCTCGCCTCTCGGTCCGATTCCTTTGACAGGCTTTGTACAGTGTGATGCAAGTTGCAAACTAACCTGCATACAGTGCAGGACAATATTATTTGATGTTTTTGGTTTAAAAATCGCGTTAAAGAAAATTTAAAGCTGCGCTAAAAGCCCACAGGTATCACTTTCGCACGTTTTCAAATGTTTTTTTTTTAGATTTGAGTGAGAATAAAAAAAAAACGATTGGGCACTGTTAAAAAACCTTTCAAATGACATGGCAAGTAGTATAAATCAATTTTTATGTTGGTATTGCATATAATAACGGAGAATATTCCTATCTACTACGCTCCTTCCTATAAAATATCAATACGAAAATTACTTTATTCTATTTACTATGTTTTTCTAAAGATAATTTCTGATAAAAAAATTGCTTAAATCATCGAGCACGCTTACGAGCAATTAATAAATAATAATTCACCATACACAAGTGTGAAGGATACTGAAAGAAATATTAAAATATTGCATGCTTAAGAATAACCAGCCTGGTAGCACAGAAAGCCATGAGGTATCAACTACAAAATCGAGTTAGAAATACCAAAATCGGTCAAAAATTTAAAAACAGAGTCACTATGTTTCGTAGCCGTCACTCATTGGAATTGAAAAAAGTGTGAAGGTAAACAATATCGCAAACTCAAGAAGCCAGCCTGGTAGCAAAGAGAGTCAAGGAGATTAAAGAGGCATCAAACTCTAAGTCCGAGTTCGAAATACCAAAATCCAGCGAATATTCAAATACAGAAGTACAATTTCTGTCTTGCAGTGTATCTAGGACTGTAGAGCGATATTATCACGGCACTGCACTGCTAGATATGCAATTCAAGGCACAGGACATTCAAAGAGATCTCATTTCTAGATACATTTGCCAGACGTTTCCAGCAGCTTCGATTCGTGTCTGTGGTTGGCGTTTTATGTACCTACTAAATGTTAATAAATGTTGTGTTAATATTTTTAACACTTTTGGCTATAAAAGATAACTTTTAATTAACGAACCACCTCTGGGCATCTTCTGTACAACACGATCAACTTTTGTTTCCACGATTATTGAAAACTAGCTGCGCCCCGCGGTATCACCCTCGTAGTGATGAAAAATGGTGATGATGATGATGATAAAAAGTAGTCTATGTCACTCTCCAGCCCTTGAACTTTACTCATGCAAAAAGTCAGGTTGATTCATTGCTCCGTTGCTGCGTGAAAGAGGAACAAACAAGCAAACCAACAAACTTTTCGCATTAGTATAATTCGTAAGAAAAAATTAGCTGTGCCATAGAAAAAGTTCATTGAACTGCAACGAAATGTATGGTATAGCTGTTTTTGCGAAAAGATGTGTTTGTCATGATGTGGAGAAGCTGCCCTTAAGCTGTGGCTGGTTAATTAAGGCGCTCTATTCCGACTTTAAGCAATTTTGGACATTCTAGTTTAAGTGTGTCTACTTCCATGGTTATCTTAAATTTATAAAAATGGATCCATTATAAAAAAAAAGGTTTTATCGAGGAAACCCTAAAGACCAAAACACGATTAAGGACATTTCACTCTACAGATAAAATATAATATGAAAGTAACATTGATTTGCGCTTTTCTCCCCGTTTTTTTTGGATTTATGCAAATATTTATTTATTAAATTATGTCTGCAATAGTTAATATACAGATTTCATAACTAAGAGGGAAACCGCCAACATACATTTTACATTACAGCTATACTTTTCGAAAAATATGAGAAAAACCTCAAAAATAGGAGTAGCGAAACGCACGACTGTGTGCGAGCGGCATGGGTTCGCTCCGCTAAATGCGACTATAATACAATAAACCAAGCCTTATGGTCATCTGTAGTAATAAGCGTTGCTTAAAACTGTGAAAACCTTGCCTGTATAAAAATAATATTTACCAAACAAACAACATCAGGCGTAATGGTGGTCAAACGCAAGCCTATAATTCATACAAAAAAAAAAACTCTGGAACAGCTAATATTTTTTTATGATTTCAGGTTTCATGGTCAAAGTAGTTCTCGATCATGAGTATGAACTTTTTTCATCTTAGTGCCACCATTCCACCTTTTCTAATGCAAAATTCACCTTTTTCGTTGAGCTAGTTAAAAAGGTTTTCTCTTGAAACTAGCCATTTATACTCAGTTATTTTTTGTATCAAGTTAAACCTTCTCTTGCTTGTTACAACCCTTGCTATCTACAAACAATAATTTAAGCCCTAGTACAGCAATTATAGTGCATTATAATGCACAGATTATGGCATAGAGGGAACTACAAGGTTGATACTCAGATCATAGAGAAATATACTATACTAGAGCTCATATTAAGTTCTAATTAATAGATACTTTTGTAATAAATAAATAACGCTCCACACTAGGATTCCCCGTATTGTGATGCCATAAATAGATAAAAAAAAAAAAACAATTTATTTGGGACTTATAATAAAACTATAAGTATCATTCTACATAGCAGTCCCATTGTATGATATTGTATGTATGTACGAATAAAATATACAGAACCAAATCGAACAAATAAAATTATAACACCAATATTTTTTTTGTTTGTAAATTAGTGAGCTGGTAACACTAGGGTTTCCATAAACAAACAAGCAGATTTGAAATGTCATTGTCGCTGTCAAACAAAGTTCTAAATTAATGTCTTTTTTTTATTTGCGTGCTTTTTTTCACTCCTCAATGCAACGAAATTTTATGCTAACCAGTAACGTCATAGGATACAAATTTATAAAAAAAATATAAAAAGAAACCAAAAATAAGGAAATCAGTTTTTTTAAATAACCTAACCTACGAAGTAAAAATATAAAAAAAAACTTTACATACCGAATTGTCACTTTTATTGATTTTCGTAGTTGTCCTTCTGTTCTTTATTGTACTATGTTATAACTGTGTAAAGGTTATATAAAGGTGGGTGTGCGCTTCCATTCTCACGGATAATGCAGGTGAAGGTTACTGCACTTTACCAGGTACGGTTTTTTCCAACAAACAATGATTATGAAAATCGGTCCAGCCGTTCTTGAGTTATAAATAGTGTAACTAACACGACGTTATCTCTTCTCTACATAGTATAAATTGAAGTCGCTTTCCGCGTCTGTCTGTCTGTCTGTATGTCTGTAAGGCCGCTAACTCCTCCTAAACCACGCAACAGATTTTGATGCGGTTTTCACCATCAGTTAGATACATTTTCAAGGAAGGTTTATATATATAACTAGCAACCCGCCCCGGCTTCGCACGTAAATTACACCCGTGCGAAGCCGGGCGGGCGGGTCGCTAGTTTTATATATAACAACGCACTGACAATGCCCCTGGTATTGTAGGTGTCTATAGGCAGCGGTGACCACTTACCATCAGGTGGCCAATAGCTTGTTTGTCAGTTATTCTATACAAAAAAAAAAAATTACATAACCTTGAACCTAGATATTAATTTCAAAAGCCTATAAATTATCGAATAAAAAATAAACAAAGATTTCTCAAGCTGAAGCTTCCAGAGTTTATTTTTATCAAAATGAGCAAAAACTGGTTTTCAATCAGGTTATATGACGAAGATGGATATACCTACGCGAATAAGCGTGCCGCTAGAACAAGATGGATATATAATATTGAGTGCGCGTGAGAGAGATAGAAGACAACGTTAAAAAGTGTAAGAACTGGTAGGACACTTTATTAGTCTAGTCAGTTATTTATCTCAGAAAAGTCAAAAAATATATAGCTTATGGCGCGGCGCCATCGTGAAAAAAAGTTTCGACTTATTATATCAATTTTCTAAATTTGTATATCTTCGAGTGTTAATGTATAACAATGATAGATTATTATATTATTAAATGTTCGTGAATTTTCTCAAATGTGGGAGAGTACTATACACACAATATACATACAACATGGTGAAACATGTAACTTTTGTATTTTCGTGTTGTTTTCAAAATTCGATAGAAGTCCCCACCACTTTACTAGGGCATGAGCTGGACTTCACCGTGACTAACTTTGCTTGATTCTGATTGTGCAATTACTTATTTAACGATATTTGATTAAATATTTCCATACTTGACCTGGACAAATTCAAAAGATGTGCGACGCCAATATCCTTTCTAAAAGTAAGAATATAAAAGTAGATCTGACACGGTTTCGCGTGTAGCAATTGCCATTAGCGAGATGTTGACAGCGGTTTTACTTAACTAAGTATAGTTTAACTTAAGTAAGGTTTTGAAGTACAGTGATGACATATGGTACTGAGACGTGGTCCTTAACTGTTGGCCTTTTGGAAAAACTCAGAGTCACTCAGCGGGCAATGGAGAGAGCTATGCTCGGAGTTTCTTTGCGCGATAAAATCCGAAACGTGGATATTCGCCAAAGAACCAGAGTCACCGACATAGCTGTTAAAATTTGCAAGTTGAAGTGGCAATGGACAGGCCACATCGCTCGAAGAACCGATAAGGAAGAAAGGTTCTGGAGTGAGACCACGAACCGGAAGACGCAGCGTAGGGAGGCCTCCCACTAGATGGACCGACGACATTGTGAGAGTCGCAGGCATCCAGTGGATGCAAAAGGCAGGCTGTCGTTCAGTGTGGAGGTTAAAGGGGGAGGCCTATATTCAGCAGTGGACGTCTTCTGGCTAATGATGATGATGAAGGTTTTGAAGTATACAGACAGACAGAGGGATAGATAGAAAAAACTAAAGTAGAAAAGAAAGAAAAAGAAAATGTAATTATGACAAACAATAGATACATAAACATTACAATTAAGAGACAGAACGAGAGAAAGAAAGAGAGAGTTGGAGAGAGAGAGAGACTAGGTACACATAGAATGAGTAATTATAAAATTACTTTAATCTAGTTTTCATTCTCGTAAGTAAGAGAGAAAGAAAGAAGAATAAGCAACGGTCACTCCGACTATACTAAATACATAGTTTAGTTTTTATTGATAAGCTTTTCAAATGTTTGTAAATAAACTTGCAAAAGTAACAAAATCTGTAGTTTCGTAACTGTTCCACAGCACGGTATCACTGCAAGTCTGTCAAAGTAAAATTACGATAAAATTACTTTAGAATGCAGATTACGTCACAGAATATACACGAGTAAAACATACTCTTGCCACAGAATACTGCGAATCATACCTTCAAGTCATTTGCCGTAATAAGTGTCTTTGCATACATTTGTGTCAAGTAATTTCAATATCATGGGAGTGGATTGACGTTATTTTGCCGTCAATACGGCGATCTTTCTTTTGTTTGACGTATGTAGATCTGTGGACGTATACCGTAGCTATGGCATAAATACTTGTGTACAGAAGACAGGAGTGTTGAATTGTTGATGTTACAATAATTTTGCGTCATTTACGTATATTAGAAGCTTTTATTTAAGTTGCCCTGTTAGTATGTGTGGGAGAAATCGACAGCGCTTTATCCTACTAATATTATAAACGCGAAAGTTTGTATGTATAGATGTATGGATATTTGTTCCTCTTTCAGGCTGCAACGGAACAACGGATCAACCTGATTTTTTGCATGGGTATAGTTCAAGAACCAGAGAGTGATATAGGCTACTTTTTACCATCATAATCACCATTTTTTATCACTACGCGGGTGAGAACGCGGGGTGCAGCTAGTGGTTTATATTCCGAAAACCCGTACGAAGCGTTTTGATTCCCCATTTATTGTGCGAACTGCTAATGCGCTGCCTGAATGGGTATTCCCCAATAGTTACAATCTGAGTGTCTTCAAATCGCGAGTGAATCTGTTTCTTCTAGGCAAGTGTGCTCCAACGTAGACCGCATCATCGCTTAACATCAGGCGAGAAATGTCTCAAACGCAAGCCTTTTATAAAATAAACTCCGTTTATGAACCGATTTGAAAAAAATAATAGGGAATATGCATGTGGTTTAAATATCGTTGAAACAATTTTTTTCCGAATCTTTATTGTTCTGACTTTACATTCTATAAAATATTTTTTTATTTAGTTGTATTATAATTGCTTAAAATATTAAATAAAAAGTGCAAAATATAAGAGGGAAATTCAAATTTGCGAAACGCTTCACCATTGGTCGAAACGAAACGTGACGTCAAAAGCCACAACATCTTCTTTATCGGCGTCGATATTCATACAATTTTAGTAGTGTTTGATAGAAAAATAGTTTTATGTTGAGTTTCTGTAATTGTTTTCCATTAGATAGTCTAATTTTAGCATTCTCGTGAAACTAGGAATCTTTAGGACGATGACTGAGACTGGTTTTGTCAAAGTAGGCACCGTAGAAGTCTCGCTTAGGGCGCTGGTAGTGCTAAAACCGGCACTGGTACAGAGTGCAATAGGAACAAAGCACACTTCTGACTAAATCACACCATGCTATCAAAATATAACATATGAATTACACAACAATGCAAACATGATGTTGGAGATATTTCATCTCTTCTCATAACCTTAGACCATTGTTTACGTATTTTCGCATCTCTTGGAATGGGGAAAAAAACACTTATCGGGTGTATTTCTAGTAGTGTTTGTACACTTTGGCACAAGACAATACCAATAAAATTGTTTTTAGGGTTCCGTACCTCAAAAGGAAAAAACGGAACCCTTATAGGATCACTTCGTTGTCCGTCTGTCCGTCTGTCTGTCCGTCTGTCTGTCCGTCTGTCTGTCCGTCTATGTGTCTGTCCGTCTGCCAAGACCCTTTTTCTCAAGAACGCGTAAAGGTATCAAGTTAAAATTTATACTAAATACTTAGGTCTACGGTTTCTTTCGGCTGTAAAAAAATTAAATTTGTAAGTCAACGCAATCAAAAGATATGAACGTTTATGTCGCATATTTTGCGATTTTACAGGGGAATCAAAACCTATAGGGTACTTCCCGTTGACCTAGAATCATTAAATTTAGCAAGAGGCAAGATCTTACAGCACATATAAAGTAATAAATCTGAAAGTTGTTAATTTGAAGTTATATCCTAAAAAAAATATTGGTTTAGAATTACAAACTTACATTTTGTAGTTGTTATGTATGGAAGAACCTTATTGTCAACTACAAAGTTAAGTTTGTCTTTCAATATTTCAACTTTTGTTAGTTATTTTTTTGGACTCGTGCTCTCTAGACGTTTCCTTCCAACGGAATCCTCAGAGTACGAGTCCTACTCGTACTTGTCCGGTATTTTTAGCTTCTTCCACGGTCTGAATATCTATAAAACTGAAAATCTGTGTGAAATAACTGTATTTTCTATAGTAAATAAACACAGAGCGTGGCTTATGACGTCATCCAAAGCCCGCGAAAAATTGTGGCGTTCATACAGCTCAAATTTATTCGACGTTTTTAATATTTTTTTAAAAAATAATTTGAGCATTTCCAACTGTAATTATATTTTTTACTATGATATAACGATGTTAACAGTTGATTAAAAATATAAAAAAAACACATGCATATTCCCTATTATTGAAAGGTTATATAGGTCTACTAGCTGTTGGCCGCGACTTCGTACGCGTAGACTTTCATATAAACTTTCAACCCCCTTTTGTCATCCTCAATTCGGCCCTTTCGCAAAATCCTTTCTTAGCGGACCTCTACACCTCATAAGGAATCTACCTGCCAAATTTCAGCTTCGTAGGTCAATTGGTTTTCGAGATTTCGTGTTTAATGAGTGAATGAGTGAGTAGATGAATGAATTTCGCTTTTATATATAATTATTACATAGATATAAAGAACTTTCAGGTTGGTCCTAAAGAAATTTAATTAAAATCGGACTTTAGTAGTTTGGCTAACTAAAAGTAAAAATAACTGGCTAATTCGGTTACTTGGATGACAATATGGTCATCTAAGTAACCGAAATTGCTTATTTTACTAATTTTGTGAAGTCGGTTTTTTTATTGATAATAATTTCAAAATACCAATAAACTGCACAGTAAGTACGGCTCACACTTACTCATATTTCACGCACACTAAGAAACTTGTAGCAAAACCAATGAACTAATAGTCCACATGCAAAAAAAGAGAACAAGGTCGTTCGTTAAGTGATATTGACTTAAGGCATCAAGCCTGATTTAGGCCACATGCGTTCGCACCCTCCATGCCTTGCTTACTTTACCATTATCTTCTTTAATTTTTCCGATATAGCCCACCGGATTAGTTGAAGTGGCAGTGGGCAGGGCAGATATCACGCAGAACAGATGGCCGATGGGGCCAAATGGTTCTCAAATGGAGACCACGGATCGGTAAGTGCAGCGTAGGATGTCCACCCACAAGATGGATAGACGACCTAAAAGAAACCGCAGGGAAACGCTGGATGCAGGCCGCTTCCAACCAGCCCTTTTGGAGATCGATGGGGAGGCCTATGCCCAGCACGTCCTATGGCTGAAATGATGATGATGATTGTTTTTTTTCCTTGACTGATCTGAGATTACAAATGTAGCTTATAAAATTGTGTTACAACTAAATTTCCTGTGAAATTATCAACTAGTGAACTGTATGGCTATACAGCAAAGTTGGTATAATAGATTGAATATTCAACCTATCCATTTCACGAGTCCGTATTAATCAATTACCTCTACAAAATTAACACAAAGGGAAACCAAGCAATTTTCCAATTAATCACTTCAACACTATGCGAGTAACTATTATTGAATCAGAAACAAAGATCTCGCAAGTGGCATGTACAATTTGTTAGTCGAATGTTGGTGGAAATGAATAGGGGCGTAGTAAGGATTTTATATAAGGGGCTACATTTTAATATATGTTATTGTTTGGCCACCAACTCGCCTGATGGTAAGCGACGTTGCGGCCGAGGATGAAACACGTTGATCTAGAAGAAATCTATTATTTATTTTATTATTTATTTATTTATTAGTATTTTTTGCGTATAATGGGTTTACAAAGTTACAGGTGTCGTGTAGAAAGATGGTTCGCCATTTTACTACCTTTCGGCATGCAAATTTGGCACTTACATACTATGGATACGAATTTACATTTAAATCAATCAAACAATGCATCACTTAAAATTAGATTTAAAATGAAGAGATCATTAAAATTTGTTACAATAACAACCTATTTGGCACTACCCTACCACAGTTTTACAAAATTAGAATACACACTAAGCTAATGTCACAAGTTATAAGTCATTATATAAAGCTATTCATTCTAGCCTTGAAGATGAAGCCTAGATTTTAAATTTCAGGAAACAAGGAGGACGGCAGGGAGTTCCTTTCTTGGGCAGTACGTATCATAAATGACAATCCAAATCTTTATCACGAAATCTTTGTTATTTCCATGAGGAAGGGGTGATAGTGTGCAGTCCTTCTACTTGTACTGTAGTAAAAGGTGGAGGGTGGAATAAGATCATGAAGCTCTTGCGAACACTCGCCGAAATGTATCCGATAGAAAATAGACAGAGAAGCTACTTTACGGCGGTTCTCGAGGTTGAAGTTTGCAATTTCTTGGCGACAACAGATCATCAATTAATTAAGTTATATACGGGGTGTAAGGGGAACACTCTCAAAGCCAAAAGAAGGTAATTGTACTCATCATTATGAACAACTTTTACTATGGGACCACCCCTGAAATCGCGAAAATAATATCAGCTGTTCTATAGAAAACGGTCATTACACTCAACACAATGTATGGAACAGCTGATTATTTTCGCGATTTCAGGTTTGGTTCCATAGTAAAAGTTGTTCATAATGATGAGTACAATTACCTTCTTTTGGCTTCGAGAGTGTTCCCGTTACACCCTGTATAAACTGAGGTAGATACATTTTACCGAAGTCTGTGCGGCGATACAAACACAAGTTAATTAACTTGAGTCAGCTCAGTCTGTCCTGTGTCTGGCAACAGTGCAAACGTACGATCTACTTTAGAGTATGAAAAATAATCAAAAATGGCATGTTGTGTTTTTTGAAAGTGAAATACTTATACTATGACGGCTGTAAAAGGCTGTAAGGTTGTGACGTTCTATGGGACCTATATAGCTATTCCATTTTCTAAACTTTTGATATGTAAACTTTTAGCTACATTTTTTACATTTACCAAAATAAAAAGATACACAAAGGAAGTAAAATTACAATAATATTAATCTGAAACAAATATTTTTACTTACTTATTTACAATCCAACACTGCACACATAACACACAAAAAATGTTTAATAATCAACTTGTACTATGTAATGCCAATTGAAGCAATTTCTCAAATGAAGTCTGCAAAAAATGGGATGTCTACACAATCAAAAGTAAAAAGTAAAGAAATATCGTTCTATAAATAAAAAGTACGCATGCTTTGATTTATTGTGTCACTCAGTAATCACAGTGATAAACATGCCTACATAAATCATAACGCGCTCCTAACAAGGTGGCATTGTATTTTATGCTTGAAAGAGGGGGAAGTACCCCATTTGATACACCTACATTACGCCCATGCAAATAAACCAGTTTGTACAGTAATGGTTTTAGCATACAACCACTGATCCTTTAGAAAATATTTTCTTTAACTGTATCTTATGTTTTATTCAACCCTAGTACCCAGTCGCCTACAAGAATACTAAAATTTGTTCCTAAAAAATAAGATACGCTTCCGTCCTTTTTCAAATGTTTTCCGTCTCAAAAGAAATTTATAAGTCATCCATTTGCTCACACTTTGCCTCTCATTTTGTTACAAAAAGACACATGCAAATTAAAGTCGAACAGATAAAGAGGAAAACTTGCAGTGTCGTAAAATAAATGAAGCGAATTTTATTAGTCTGTGGCTAGTGTAAGGGAAAAATTTCTTATTCTGTACGCACACTTCGATAGTACGGAGGCTCTACCTCGTTTTTGAGGCTCTGCAGTGATGCGGGAGGGAGATGGAGTGACGTGTCTGTCACGTGAGAGAGTGGAACAGAGACATTATTGCACCGGTAGTGAGGAGTGAAAGAGATCAATAATGAGAGGCACGAGGAGTTGAAAAGGGATTTCAGATTAAGGTCGTTGTCGAGTCAAAGAATAGATAGGCTGGAAAATTTATAGATGGCTAATTAGATTCGGTTGGATTTTTGTGTAGTGGCGAAACTCTGTGATGCAAATTATTAAATTTAACAAAGAAACGTGCTTGAATATCCTTTATTATTTCTTTAATATGACAGATATGTGCAACGGTCGGCAAAATCAGGATGAATATTCATATCAATTGTGCGTCGTAGTTTGGAAACTAAGTACTTTAAAAAATTATAAATATTATTTCAAAGGTGTTCGACATTTTAATGTGGTCCTTATGTGCTTTAACTTAGAAAATATTCATGTACAAAAATATTTATGTTTATTTTACCAATAATTTCCAAACGAAATTTGTAAATTTTAGGTATTTTTTGTTTGTGGTAAGTCTTTTTTACAGTACTGAAGCTCCTTGATTATTATAATATATATTCGTGAGGATTCAACATAACAACTAAATAATATTAATAGTCTTAGATTAGTTTTAGTTAGGTATAAATGTATATTTAAGATAGTTTTAATTTAACTTGCAACTTTTATAGTGTTGTAAATGATAAACAGGATTATACTGATTTTTAAAATTAAATTATTTTGGTTTAGTCAAAACTCTCTTGAGTTTTTCCCCTCTCCCTCTTAGAGAGGGGTGTTGCCATAATACCCACGCTTGGCAGGCGGCTTGGAGATCGCAGTACGTTCACCGTGTACTAACAGGACGCTGCTGCCCATCCTCCGGTGGTTCTGGTCGCAGTTTTAGGACATACCCGGGTCCAAAGCAGCAAAGTTACATTAGGCACTTATAGGGTCTTTCTGTTCCGTCTCATAATCATTGGCACGCAGCCTGGCCGGGGCAAGTGAGCTTAGAACACCCTCAGTTGCGAACGGGCCCTGACCGTAAACGCGTCCGCGCTATCCGCCGCACCAATCACGCGGCATTCGAATTTCGAACGTCAATTATTAAAAAAATAAACCTGCAGTGCGTGTGACTGGTGACAAATAAAAACAAAACGATTTTTTTGTGTTTGGAACTGTTCACAGTGGATATTGAATATTGGAATTTGGAATAGTGTTCGAATTTTAAGTGTTGTGTTTTGACGTTTGGATTTTTATGTGACGAGGAGTGACGGATTATTTTTCGGTTTCGTGACTATTTGAAGGTTAGTAACGAATATTTTTGAGTATGCGTTGCTAGCCAGAATATTTTTATAAGCTACAAGCTAGGAAACTCTGTGGGTATATGTTTATGCTGCGAGCTTTTATCCAAACAACATTTTTTGGTTTATTCCCATAACACTGTCAGTAATCTTGAATTCCAATGCAATCTGTCTGTCTGTTACATTTTGACGACTAAGTTAATTTTAATGTAATTTTGCAAATAGTTATTTTTTATCATAGTTACGGATTAATAGCTTTATGATCACGTGTATAAAAGTATGATTTAGTTACCTTTGTAGATATTATTAATTATGTTCGTTCTTTTATGGAACTTTTTGTTCGGAAATCAAACAAAAGTTAAATAGGTAGGTTATTTCTCTTTCAATCTTATTTAGTAAATTCAGTTACCATTGCTTCTGTGCAATTACGTAATTATCATCAACCTTTCTTCTTTCACGTTAAAAAACTATAAATATATAATATTAGGCATAAGACGTGCACTTCATGATGTGTTTGTCCTATCTGACATAGAATCAAAGAGACAGCAGTGTTTAAGAGGTGTCCTAAACAGAATTACCCCAATTTCCCTTACCACGGCACGTTGGTCTGCATGCAAAATTTAACAGTACCTATACACGAGTTTTTATTGCAACCCGGTAGCAACGATGCAAACGCGACTCATACCCCAAACGACTTTTTTTCGCGATGCAAACGCGGGCTTGAAACAATCCACACGCGCATTCAATTAAATTAAATTAAATTATCAAATGTGTTTACTTGTGGATAAATCAGTGTAGTGTAATTTACTTTTGTATTGTAATGACAATATTTATATTATCTTTGGCTTAGATCTTTGGAAGATAGGTACGTTAAGGAATTAGAATGCACACTTATGAATGACAAATTACAAGTACACATTTACAAAACCCAGCCGTGGTAGCCCATTTGGGTGACCGTTAGACTTGAAAGCGTGAGGTCGCGGGTTCAAACCCTGGGCCCGTACCAATGAGCTCTTTGGAGCTTATGTACGGATTTTCATACCACTGGCTTTTCGGTGAAGGAAAACATCGTGAGGAAACCTGCATACGTACGTAGAAGGAATTCAATGGCGTATGTGAATCCAACAATCCGCACTGGGCCAGCGTGTTGGATAAGGCCCAATCACCCTTTCGGGAGTAGGCTAAAAGTCCAGCAATGGACTGTTAAAAAGGCTGATTATGATGATTTTCAAAACAAGATTATTTGGATTGATGCAGACACGATGCAATCGCAATGGAAACGAAACTGACACTTTTGTTATGTTTTTAAAATAGTTTTTTTTTTAATATTTCAGTGCTTCTTTGATCACATCACACGTGTGTGGTAATAGATAGGCAAGTACATTGCGTGTTTGTATCAATGCAAACGCGTGTGAGCATCGATTGAAGAGTGTCGCTGTGCAAACACGCGTTTTAAAAAAGGTAGTTCCACTTTACCCCATCAAGTGTCCCGGTGGGGCATAATGGAATGTAGAACATTTCTATGGCGCCCAAAGCCGTTGCCCTGCTAAGCCATTTAGCTGGGGCTAAATACATTCGTGTGAACTCCTGCTTGATTCTGCCCCACTAGAGCTGGCAATCTTAGATTTAGTAGGTAGTCTTTGTCAATAAATAAATAAATAAATAAAATGATTGGTACTTTTTAAAACGCGCTTTTGTCACTTAACGTTAGCAAACTTGACATTGCCAGACAGGCAACGTAACGCGACCATGTTACAAGTTTATGTGGTCATAGAGACTAGGGGCACAAAAGTCATTTTTAAATTACACTTTCATGTTACGATGCAACGTCACGCGTTTATGACAAGGAATCTTATATGAGACTAGCGGTCCGCCCCAGCTTCGCACGGGTATAGATTATAGCCTATGTCACCCGGGGATAGTGTAGTTTCCCGTCAATGAAAGAATTTTTCAAATCGGTTCAGTAGCTTCGGAGCCTATTCAATGCAAACAAACAAACAATCAAATCTTTCCTGTTTATAATATTAGTATAGATAGAGGACTAGAGTCCTTGCAGTGTCTCCAAGATTTATAAGTGTTTCTAAAAAATTGAACAGAATTTATGCTAAAATATCTATGAAATTGAATCTATTGATAATTATATTATGGATACCGGAATGTTACGTTTCAATTATAAGACAAGTGTTGTGTTATTTCGGTCGGCAATTACCCGAAATCTTGAGACACTCCGTCCTAGCATGTTTTGAGACAACATTCGAGTGTTGTGATTATGTTAATGGGTTTCTTCATTATAATTATGTTAAATATTATTATGTGAACCAGATTTTGCGGTGGGAGATGGAGTTTTAACGATGGTGGAACTGTTATTATGCAGGGTAAAGATGTTAAGAGCCGTGTATTTGGAAAAAAATAATATCAGCTTTCCAATAATAATTATAAATTATATTTCTATTAAAGGGAACTAATGATTTTGCTAATAGTAATTTATAACTTATAATAGGCTCTTTTGCGTTATATTTTATTTCTATTTCTAAAAGCTGTTAGTTTCTCTAAAATTTTATAAATAAATAGAAGAGGAAGTTTTTTAGTTGACTCTACATTTTTATCTCGTGATAGGTACTTCTCTTTTTTAAGGTTACGTACCCAAAGGGTGTAAACGGTACCCTATTACTAAGTCTACGTTGTCTGTCTGTCTGTCCATCCCTCCTACCTTTTAACGGCTGTAACTTTCGAACCATAATTGACAGTCAGTTGAAATTTTCACAGAATATGTAATGTTACGGCGGATTAGCTAAGAAATATTAATAAAATCAAAAATTAAAGGGTACAACATACTTTTTTTTAAAGTATTTTTGTATTTGCTCTAACGTAAAAACGGTATTAATACGTGCAAGTGACAAACTTGGCAAGATTATAGTGTAAAACACCAAATAATAAATAATAGGCAAGTGCGAGTCGGTGATAAATTTCTGTTCACCACCAAGTTAAGCATCGTCGGGCGCGGTCGGTTCTTGGATGGGCGACCGTGTGAGTGTGATAGCAGAGGCACAACAGGGCACAGAACGCAGAACAGATGGCCGATGGGGACAAAATTCTTGAATGGAGGTCACGTACCAGTAAGCGCAGCGTAGGACGCCACTAGATGGACAGATGACCTAAAAGAGACCGCAGAGAAACGCTGGATGCAGGCCGCTTCCAACAGGCACTTTTGGAGATCGATGGGGGAAGCTTATGTCCAGCAGTGGACGTCCTATGGCTGAAATGATGATGATGACAATGAGTATAATGATCCCCGTCAGTCTAGCATACCCTTTCGGTTTAACCTAAGTATGCTAAGCACCACAATAGCTTTTAACATTTTCGTCTACTAGGCAATAATTTAAAGCTTTTTTATAGTGAAAAAAGTACTCTAAAACCAATTATGGCTAGCGGCTAACAAGGCATTTTTATGGTAAAAGTTTTACTATTATACTTTTGCATAACAATAGTCTAAAAACTGAGCAATGTATAAGCAGTATGGGTTCTTTACCTACTAGGAGGCACGTACCATGAAGCTCATCAGTAACGAAACAATAGTTCGGACTAAATAAACTTCTTAGTCTTGAGCTTCGGTGTATAGTTGCTAGTCTATCGGTTTTTTATCGGTTGCATTTCGAATTAAGTGCATTATGATGCACTGGTCTGCACAATTTTATTCCTTCGTGCCCATTTTTCTATCGGACGGCCAGAGCACGCACAAAAAAGTGACACCGTTTCATGGTTGAAATTTCTAAGCCCGTACGAAACACTTTGATAACACTTTTATAGTGTGAAAAGCTAGACTTTGGAATGTGCTGCCTGAATGTCTGTTCCTCTATAGTTGCAATCTATGTGATCAACTTCAAGTCGCTAGTAGAAGTTAAAAGGAAGCATATTATTATTATTTTAAACAGCATTAACACTGAATTAAAGAGTTTTATTTATTTATTTAATTCTTGCAGATCTTTTTTGCACGTGGATTATTAATTAGTTTATTTGTGTCACTGCAAGTCTTTAAGTACCCAAAAAAATGGTAAGTGTGCCATACTACAGTTTTGCGTAAAGTGGTTAAGCATTATAGTGAAAAAAGTGGGAGAAACATAGGCATTTAAACACAAATGATAATTTTACATGCCCGGTTTGCCAATAATCCCCACGCTTGGCAGGCGGCTTAGGGATCGCAGGAGGATCCACCATTCAAGTAGGAGGATGGTGCTGCCCATCCTCTGGTGGTTCTGGTCGTAGTTTTAGGACATACCCGGATCCAAAAGGGGGAGGCCTATGTTCAGCAGTGGACGTCTTCTGGCTGATAATGATGATGATGATGATAATTTTACAGTGGCACTAACTTAGCTGTTCACGTGGGCAAAATTAAAACCACAGCTTTTTCTGTTTTATTTATTTTTAGTATCACAAAATACTCTTTTGATTAAGTGTAGATTAAAGAATTACTTGAAAAACTACCCTATGTTTTGATTCTCTTTTTTCTTGGTGAATTTCTTAGGTGGAAATACCAAATTCTCCACTAGCGACGCTGTCAACTGAACAGCTAAGGTGGTGGGACTGTACTATGGCATTTCTCCATTATTTGTCTGATCTGAGGGTAGGTCGCACAAACATAAGTGGCGTCGATTCAGTCATACCACTCACTAAACTAAACCAATCTGACAGGACTAAAATTATCTGCCTCCTTTTTTTAATATGTGAGAGAAGGATGGCAACAATTTTAGAGCTGTCAAATTTAGTTTAGTTTAGACTACATCAGAATCGATGCCTGTGGCGTCAATTCTGTTATAGCACTCACTAAACTAAACCAATCTGACAGGACTAAAATTATCTGCCTTTCTTTTTATTTTAATATGTGCGAGAAGGATGACAACAATTTTAGAGCTGTCAAATTTAGTTTAGTTTAGTTTAGTTTAGAGTACATCAGAATAGATGTACTCTAAACTTTAATATTAGTGTAGAACTTTAGTGTAGATGTCATAAGTATCAGTGGCCCATACTGCGTTCGGATTGTATAGTGCCGTGTAAGTAAATAGGCAGGCATAACGTTTTGTAGGTGAGAAATGGCAAAGAGGGTAATTTCTATTGTATTGCTATACCTACCACGCATGTCTGTCAGCACAGAATGAGGAACGCTAGTTTGAGGAAATGATTTATGTAAAGTGTGTCATGATATTAAATTGGTGTTACTTAAGCTTTATTAAGTTTTTGAAGATATTGAAAGCACTTGGTTAAATTACTCTATTAAATTAACAACACTCAATTTAGATTAGCTTAACTGACTATTGTCTTGTCTATTTTAATCTGTGCAGGTATCTACAGTAGGCTTAATAATCGGGTCCCGTTTAAACCCTTTAGATACGGAACCCTAAAAAAATTACAATCTTAAAAAACTTAAAATTTTGAGAGAAAAAAATATTACACCATTCCCTAAAATCTCAGACCATCATTACTAAAATCGATTTTATTTGTTTTTTTATACAGGGTGCTTTGCCCTTGAAAATAAACAACGGTAGCAAACGCACCTGTTGGTCAATTACACCGGTAAGGGATCCCACAAAAACTGGCTCCACAGTGGAGAATCTTTCAGTACCTCAGGTTATTGGATTTTTTGACATGGGCTATAGGCTTTTTTTACTTATGATGATATTTTTTATGACATACTAACTTTATGTTGACACATTTTTACAGCAATTTATTGTAAACATTGTATTAGTTTATTTTATTCCTATTTTTACAATAAAATCTATTTTTGTTTAACCGAGGAAAAAACTATAAATGTGCTGATAAACTGCAAATGGCCAAACAGTTTTTTTTTAAATCACAGTTAAAACTCTCTCGATCAATAAAATTAATCATTCAAACAAAACAAAAAAACAATCAGTTCACTGTTTGGGAGTTACGATGCCACAGACAGACACATACAGTCACACGTTAAAATTACAACATTATATCTGTTTGCATCGGGGGTTAATAAACCAGCAAACAAACACATTTTCGCATATAAATATTAGAAAAAAAAGATCCCAAATTCTTTGTTACAGCGGTAATTTGTCAAATAATCGAACAAAAACAAAAGATATTCAATCAACTAATAACAGTGCTATAATCACAGTAAAGAGAGGTAAATAGAACGGTAATGAGAAGGAAAATTTGTGAAAGAACCTCGATTAAACATTCTTATTTAGATCAACGCGTCGAACTCCGCATCCAAAGAACTTGAACCTTACCTTTTTGGGTTAGGTCTCAAAGTTTTTTGTCCGCATCGCAGTTGATAACTGATTTCAAATGACTGACGGTTCGTTTATATGGATGCAACTGGCTACATCATTTTTTTTTCAAAAATGCCTTAACAGCCGGTCTAGTTTAAACTTTTTTTTGTGGCTATAATATTAGATTTTTCGGAGAATAGAGTGGACCTTAGTAACTGTTTTGCAGTGTGTTTAATGAGAGAGGTACTACGGTCACTCGATAGGTTCACGCTCGAACGGTCAAACGTGATCGCGGCGAGTTTTTCTATTTGTTCTATTGACGGCTGATGAAGTGACGGTCCAGATCGTACGAACAATACGTCATTTATGTTATCTGTTTCCTTTTTTAATCTTTGTAATTCGATACGGTAGAAAATTTTACGATCTTGAATAAGTGCGTGTGGTAATTTGGGGGAAAATATCTAAGACCGAAACTAACTTTTACCTAGAGGCCGTGTATTGGAAAGTTTTGCGTAAAAACTTTCCAATACACTACAGATATACAGATATATTAGGGTTTCACGAAACAATGGTACTAACCTGAAAAGAGGGCATTGTACTCATCATTATAATTATAACAACTATTTTTACTATTTAGAGCTAAACAATCGACTGTTTCATAGAAAAATGTCAAACACACTACAAGCTAGTACCTTGCTTTTTCCGCGATTTTATAGTTGGTCTGTAAATTATTTTTTATTAAAATTTTCATGACCGTGGATTCAATGTTCTTTAGTCGTAATATTAAACAGTTTACATAGTCTTAATAGCGTCAAACAAGTCATAGTCACAGTAAGAGTCAAGCTAAGTAAGTCACGGTCAAGAAAACTCATGCCCCTGTAAAGTGGTGGAGACTTAACAAGAGGCTCCTATGGAGTTTTGGAATCAACACGAAAAGACACGTTTCACCTCGTTATATCACTTCCCTACACTCGAGCACGTTTACGAGCACATAATTAATAATAATTCACCATTTAGTACACATTTAACACTCGAAATTACACAAGTTTAGGAAAATAATCCAACGAGCCGACATGTTTTTTCCACGTTGGCGCCAAAACCCCTTAGAGTTATTCTCATTGTAATAGTTGTACATAAATTATAATGATAACTATAATGTCCAATTTTCAGTTTAGTAGTATCAAGTAAACCTCGTGTCAATTTACTACGTGTTTAACATGTATATGACGTCTATGATGCTTAATTAGGAAAATATTTTACTGTCTTCAAAGCTAAGTAAAAAATATATCTTTTCTCGTCGGTCTCCACTTAGTGATTGAAAGGTAAAGGTGACGAACGGTGGCGTATAAAAATAAATTTAATAGGAGCAGTCAAAATGTCAGAAGGCTCATCGCGTGACAAAGGACCGAGGGTTCATTGCGGGGCTCCCTTAATGTGGCAAAATGTTATATGCTCTGCATAGATGAGGTATACTTAGATACCTACTTGTGTAGAATCTTTTTTAAAGTAACAATCGCTACGATATTTTTGTAAATAAAGCTGCGAACAAGCTATAGGGCGCGTCTGTCAACCGCGACTGAAGTTAAAACTGACTGACGCGTCAAATTTGTCATATCGCTGTGCCATCGATCGCTCAAGGTCACGTCTACTTATGACCGATAGTGTGCACAGTTTAGTATGTGTGAATGTATGAGAAATATCCATAGATAATATAACCACTTACCACTTGATTGATATAACCACTTGATCGCACACGAGTCATAATTTGCTTGTGCAAGACGTAAGCCACGTCGTTTTTTTTTTTATATATAATTTTCTTAAATATAATCAGACAAACAAGCGACGGGCCACCTGATGGTAAGTAGTCACCGTCGCCTAAGGCCTATAATACCCGGAGCATTGGCGGTGCGTTGCCTACCTTTGAAGACTCTATCCAATCTTCGCTTGAAGCGAAGTTGTTGTTTTCTTATGGCGCTTGTGATTAGAGACTCAAAAGTTATTCATTTAATTCGTGCGTAGAATTGGCCCGCTCTAAAATGTATAACTTTGGCTTCTGTCGCGGCGGGGTAAAGCTTGATAACTATTTTATCGAGTTTTTGCAATCGCCATTTTGTACAGAATAAGGTATCCGCCAGAATATAGAATTCCTCTTTCACTATGCAAACTGCTAGATTTTGGAATAGGTTGCCTGGATGAGTGTTCCCCGATGATACAATCTGTGAAGTTTGAATCGATTTCTTCTTTGCAAGTGTGCTCCATCGTAGACCGCATCATCACATAAAATCTGGCGATTTGGCGGTCAAACGCAAGCCATTTATTTAAAAAAAGGAAATGATTTAAATTTGTAATACAAAGTGTCCAATTTTTTTTAAGCTATGCTTAAGAAATATTTACAAAACCCTGAAAGCGGACTGTAAAATACAATAATAAGTGTGATACTTAATTTACTGTGAATCTGTAATCTGACTTATATCTACCTCTAGCTGTTTTATCCTTGACAGCGCGACCAATCCATCACAAATTCGATTCTCTATTTAACTTTGAGTGAGAACCCTTGGTAGCCCACTTTCGTCTTGGTCCTTTCAAAGGTTGCTTTTTAGATTGGTATCTGTTACGGGTATCAGATATTTTTTTAACAAGTGGTTTTTTAGATGAACGGATGTCGATGGTGGACTTTGTTTCTGGGAAACTTGGTGAAAGTATTTTTATTTGTTACTAGCGACCCGCCTCGGCTTCGCACGGGTGTAATTTACGTGCGAAACTGAGGCGGGTTGCTAGTTATGTATAAACCTTCCGTGAAAAATTATTTAAATGATGGTTGAAACTGCACCAAAATCCGTTGTTATATAAATGACTAGCGGTCCGCCCCAGCTTCGCACGGGTATAGATTATAGCTTATGTCACCCGAGGATAGTGTAGCTTCCCGTCAGTGAAAGAATCTTTCAAATCGGTTCAGTAGTTTCGGAGGCTATTCAATGCAAACAAACAATCAAATATTTCCTCTTTATAATATTAGTATGTATAGATATACATTCATATACATGGAAAGTAGGTGAACTCTCGGTGTCTATTTTGATAGAGGTCTCTGTTTCAATCCAACGGATGTCCTCTGACACACACGTATCACTTTCTCTCCCGGACAGTCACTCTTCAAACGTTTCATACATATCCGTCGGATGCTTGCCCTCTTTGTTTCACAAAGTATTTAACGATCACACTCATTTCCTTATAAGCTGTTTCAGATAAAACAACTTGTTAAGCTATTTCCTTTCGTCACTTAATAAATCAAGGAATCACTTGTGGTCAGCGTGCATTAGATATAGTGGTCGTTATGACCATTGAACCATTTGTATAGTCGCATTTCGCGGTTCCGACCACGTAGACAATCATGTGCTTTCTAGGGTTTTTGAAATTATTATGTGACCACTATTCATTGGGAGCTGTGCTTCGAGATTTCAACCACGTAGTAGATAATCAAGTGCTTTTTTAGGTTTTTGAAATTATTACACATTAAAACTATGGACTTACCTGTGACCACTGTCGCTGAAAAGTTTTCGTTAAGTCAGGAATAAAAAATAAAAAAATACACGTGATAAAATCCGTTAAAAGTGTTTAATTCAATACGCAGATAATCCTTCAGAAACTCACAATTTTAGGGATAAAAAGTATCACATTTTACGTTTTGGCCCTCCAACTCTCTGTGCAACAAATAATAATGTTCCGTTAATCTGATGCTGCATGAAAGAGGAACAGGCGTACTCATTTTCGCATTCATAATATTAGTAAGGATGTGGATAGTAATTAGAAGTAACTTTTTACGTTGTCAGATCAAAGAAAATTATTTTATAAAATAGTTTCGCACCCTTAAGATACAAATCTGTTAAATGTTTTAGATTTACTTATAGTACAGTTTTTTTTGTTTCCAGCATAATATATGTAGCTACAGTGTGCAGTTGAATGAATGAGTGGACTGGTATTTCGCTTTTACACTAGGTCCATCACTACTCTAGATTTTTTTCTATGAAACAGCTGATATTTTTTCGTGATTTTAGAGTTCCTCCCATAGTAAAAGTTGTTCATAATATGGATACTATGGACCTCTTTCGGCTAAGTACACCCTTTCTGCGTTACCCAGTATAGAACAATCAAACGAGTGTCCGCCTGGAAATCGAACTCAACTTCCTGTTCATGCGTCAGACGTGCTACCACTATGCTATACCAGTCTTCAAAGCTGATGATAAACAAGCTTGCCGACCACAAAGAAAGCCACATAACACACGATGACCTCGATTCTACGCTAAAACGGTCTCCATTGTATCCAGTAGAGCGAAAACAATTCTGCACTTTATGCATTATGGCTTATCGCACTAAATTACTATATTAAGTGCAACTTGAGCAGCCACTTATCGGTCACGGAAAGCTTTTGATTGACACCGATCGAAAATAAACTGTATTCGTTTGTTGTAAAGACTTTATTGCGATAGCAAGCAAGCGTTTGCATGACTAGTATTTTCTCATAGAAATCTGAGATTGCTTATCTGTTTATGGCAAAATAAATGTTATACAAGATTCTTTTTAAAAATAAAAATTTAGAGACTTGTTTATTTGGAAGCAAAATACTTTTGTTTTTTTGGATTCCGTATTACTACAAGGTACCATAATTAGTTCGTTCTGTCTGTCTGTCTGTCCGTCCTTATTATTTAGAAATATCTAACTTCTATAGTTGCCACGGTAAGTATTATGAAACTTTACAAAAAGTCAATAACCTTAGAGCTAGAACATCTTGAGTTTATTACCGTTTTATCGCTAACTATAACTCAAAAAGTTGTATTCACAAAATGTTTGAAATAATTTAGAATTACGGTTTATAAGATAATCTCAATGGAACTTTAACTGTAACTTTTATTTCTGGTTTTTATTCATGAAACAATAAATTTCATCATCATCATTTAGCCATAAGAAGTCCACTGCAGGACAGGCCTACCCCATCGATCTCAAAAAAGGCCGCGATTGGAAGCGACCTGCATCTAGCGTTTCCCATACGGTCTCTTTTAGGTCGTCTGTCCATCTTGTACCTGGACGTCCTACGCTGCGGTTACCGGTCCATGGTCTCCATTCCAGAACCTTACAGTGGCGTCTCACTATGGGCCTCATAAGCAAGCTCAAAGACGCACAACAAGCTATGGAGAGGTCTATGCTTGGGGTTTCTCTACGAGATCGAATCAGAAATGAGGAGATCCGTAGACGAACAAAAGTCACCGACATAGCCCACCGGATCAGCAAATTGAAGTGGCAGTGGGCAGGGCACATACCATGCAGAACTGATGGCCGACGGGGACGAAAGGTTCTGGAATGAACACAATAAATTTTAAAAATCATATAGATTCGAGTAATGACCAAATAGGAAGTAATTAAAAATAAAACCTATTAAAAATATTAATTAAACATATTTTTTACAACACACTTTGCCGCAATAAAATAAAACGCGTGCAGTAATCCATTTAAAAAAGCACACACTCGTAAAGTTTAGAAAAATGGGAAAAGTCTAGTTTTACTGCCGGAACTTTATAGTCTGTGGGTAGTTACTGCGACGTAGGTTGACAGATGGGTAACTGTTTTTATCGTCATAAAAGTTACCTACATCACAGCCAACTATACTTGGTGAATGCTTCTGTAGCTCTGACATCTGCAGTATCATCATCATGATCAGCCACAATACATCCATTGCTGTTTTTGTTATAATAGGCTTGCATTTGACCGCTAACTCGCCTGATGTAAAGCGACGATGTGGTCTACGATGGAGCACGCTTGCCTAGAAGAAACCGATTCACTCGTTATTTGAAGACACCCAGATTGGCTTCTATAGGCGTAGGCTTCCCCCATAGAATGCCACACTGAACAACAGCCTGCCATCTGCATCCACTGGATACCCGCAACTGTATTGTACAACGTTCTATATCTTATGTTTATTATTTTGATCGATGTGGCCAAAAGTAGATCTATCTCAAATATAAAAAAATATGGAGACGCCTTGATAGGCTTGTGTCCTAATTTTTATTTAATATCAAAAAAACTGATCATAAATAGATCAAAGAAAACAAAATTAAAATTTCTTCTAAAATAAATAACTTAAGTATTTTAATTACATGCTAGAGATAGAGCGCACATGATGACGTAAAGCCGTGCGTGCGCCATACAAATGCTATACTAACACACGCTTTGCGAGAAAGGGACAGAGCATCGGTTCTCTATTCACACTAAAAACGTTAGCCACTCATATCTCAGTGATTTATCCACCATTTTAATTTATTTTTTCAGTATGTGTAATGTATTTAGTTGTCCTACGCTAAGCCTGTATTTGTAAGAAATGAAACATAAGGAAAAGCCTATTATCAAAAACTAGCTGACCCTAGAGACGTTGTCTTGTCTTAGTACAGTCAAACGCGCGAAGTTATTTTCTGAAATTTTCAAATTTTCTGCGCAATTTTCTTTATTATTCTTTCCGTAAAAACCTTCTGCAAAGTATTAGAAAACTTAAAGATGAATGAAATCGGTAAAGTTGTTCTCAAGTTATGGCGTGACCAAGGTAAATAGGGATTTATTTTTATATATATAGATAAATAAATTGGTTGAGGCGTTTAGACTATAGCAAACACCATGATATACACACACGGTTACTACAATACCCTCATCTATTTGTTTATTCATTGCCAGTGTACACAAATTACATGAGGTCCTTAAAACTACACGTCGCTACAAAGACCCTGTTAAGGCGCTGCAATTTGACTTATTGTAACACATAATATTATCTTAAATTATAATAATAACTATAAAACAATAAAATAAAACTATAATTACTATTTTCTACCACTTATCGTCCATAATTATAATCTTGTATACTGTAGTAGGCCTTATCAATGAGTTTTGGCTTGGCTGTATTTTTAAATGAGCAATCTTTACAAATGTTTTTATGGCAATCTTCGCGTCGTCGGGTGAAATTACTACGATTACTCCGAAACACGTATATTTGAAAGGCTGGAAGACACTTAAATCCCCGCCGTCATACCAAAACTGAAAACCAAAAATGACAACAACAAATCTCAACAAAGATTATACAAGCCGAAATCCAGCAATCTAATTTGTGGCCCCAAAAGGCGACGGGGTGCGTGGGCGGACGAGTCCGTTGCTTCATAACTACACACTGTACTTCCTTCTCAGTAGCTAAGGCTGTGTTTTCAACCGAAGAGGGCGTTTACTTTACTATAATAACATATTAATATTGCAATGCAACGATTTGTAAGTTAAAACGATGGTTAAAAATAATTACGTCCTTCCGGTTATGGATATTTCTAACACCAGAGGCATCATAATTACATTGCTAAACCTTTACAAATCTATTAACTCGCCTTTTGAAGAACCCCATGTTGTAGCTTCTCGTAAACACCACGGTAGCTCATTCCACATTTGCTATTTCATTTTCATTGTCTCAATCTTGTTGGCAACATCTAGAATAACTGCAGTCTATGGTACACCGAGCGATTTACGAAAAAAAGTATGTGTCTATGGAATCCAAGAAAAAAGAAAAAGCACATACGACGGAGGGGAATTTTAGGGCCTAAAGGCAAGGCCGTGTGTTTAAAACTGTGGTTGTTAGCTTGTCCGTGTTTTTATGTTTGGATTGTGGTTATTGGCTTGGTTTTAGTTACTCAAAATACCATGAGTTAATTAAATGCGAGCGAATGTAGTTTAAGTAACATCACACTAACTTAATAGTTAACAATCTTAGCAACTGTTTTCCACTGCGCTAACGGTCTATTCCGCAATGCTTTGAAGAATACTGATTGCTCGGAATGGATTTAAGATGGCAAACTGTTTATGAGGCCTCATAAAAGGTAACTTTGTTATGGGACCCAGATTGCTTGAGCATTGTTTGACTCTTGCGTTAATGGGAATGGCATCTGGACTTTAACAATGTTACACTTACACAAAGCGTCAATTTAAGCATAAGTAAAACTTTTGCGGAAATGAGGAGATCCGTAGACGAACGAAAGTTACCGACATAGCCCACCGGATTAGTAAGTTGAAGTGGCAGTGGGCAGGGTACATAGCACGCAGAACAGATGGCCGATGGAGCAGAAAGGTTCTCGAATGGAGACCACGGACCGGTAAGTTCAGCGTAGGATATCCACCCGCAAGATGGACAGACGACCTAATAGAGAACGCAAAGAAACGCTGGATGCAGGCCGCTTCCAACTGGCCCTTTTGGATATCGATGGGGGACGCCTATGTCCAGAAGTGGACGTCCTATGGCTGAAATGAGATGATGTCTGGTAGTGAATTGTTTTCAAATGTTAATTTTAAAGTATCCTCACGTTCTGTTTAAAATTTCCAATTATTTATCATGTCACTTGACTACAATAATGTGTCGCAGAACAGTCCTCCAGCCAGGATGTGTCATACATACGATCACTTGAGTGATCCCAGAGATATTTTCTCATGTAGTTAGTTTTTAAAATTTTCTATTAACCAATAGCTTAGATAAACGTAAAATTTCTATTATACTAGTTTCTGTAAAAAAAAATGTGCCAATATTTAATATAAATAAATTGTGTACGGTTTTAATTGGATTCTAGGTTTGAAAGGTCATGTTATCTGTGCTGCTGTATATGAAATAACCTACAGCCTGTAACCAAACCTATCTAAATTAAAATAAAACCACAATAAAGTACCCAAATCACGGTCAAAACAGTCTTACCCAACTCAATCACCCACCAACCAGGTAGGTACATTTCCAATCAATTGTGGTGAAATTAACGCCGATCGAGACGTGTGGACCTAGAAAGTAGGTAGACTAGGCGTTAGGTTAATAACTTTACCTTGTACAGACAGGGTGTGGTTACCTTACTTGCTACAATACAGATCGTCTGCAGTAAATCAATTTCCACTCGACGATGCAAATCCAAGCAAAGGGTATTAAGTACCTACATAGTTAGAGTATAATTATTAAAGTAGGCATATCGGGTAATTATCCTTTGATAATATAACATAGAATTAGAGTATAAGCATATCGGGTAATTATCCTTTGATTATATATAGTTTGGATCTACCTTAAGCTCGAGCCAGTACCGAAAAAAGTCTGCCAAAACTGAAGAGGGCGAGGTTAACACGTATTGCACACACTGACATAATTTATATTCTTACAAGGTCTACAAACGCACACTTCAATATTGAGCGGCACATAACTGCAATTACTGTAACGATTATGATCAAAATGTATACGAATGGACGAACAAGGGAGGGGAGGGGATTTAAGGTGGTACGATTCACCTATGGCGGGAAATTCAAATTTTAAACAGATTTTTGGTCCCAGTAGCCAGGCCAGGTAATTATTTTTAAATAACACAGTGTTTGCTCAAAATGTTGGCTGTTCTTTACATTATAATTTACAACTATTTAACAGTAACGCACCATATTACTTACATTTGGCAATAAACCGTTTGAAACAGCAAAAATTTGTTTATTCACAAATGTAAGTACTAATGTGCATTAGAGATAAATAGCTGTACATAATTTTGTAAAGAATAATAATCAATTTGCGCAAATATCATGATTGCTTACAATAATTACCCAGCCTAGCTACAAGGACAAGAAAACTGTTTGAAATTTGAATTTCCCGCCATTTGTAAAACGAACCACCTTAAGTGCTAAAGGAGAAACTGTAGTTATAATTCTTCAATTTATTTATTTTTTCTGAGGGTATTATCACACTAGTTTTATAAATTCGAAAGTTTGAACATAACAACGCTAACACAACAAATAACACAACGATAACGACACAACAACTACACGATAACGATAACAAAAAAAAACAATAAAAATATTAAAAAAAAAAACTACATTTTGCATGGAGATAAATTATATCCAAGATTAATATTGTATTTTTTTGTCAAAAAAAGGGTTCCTAGATAAGCGGGCAAAACTAAGGAGTGCTAGTCTTTCACCTTTTTAAATTTTTCAAAGACATTTTCATGTATCTAGATTATTTTTTTGATGAAGGACATTTTAAAAGCTATCTTTAACCGATTTCAAAGGGAGGTTCCCAATTGTGTCCTTATTTTTATGTATAAATTTCCACTATAAAAATATCATATCTAACATTTATTTTGTGAACCAATGTACCTGTTTTTTTTTTTACTATGTGAGGAAGCTCTCGAAGTGGTCCCATAAAAATCATTAACGTTGGCTTGGTATTTTTAAACCATTTCTAATACTATTACATTTTGTGCGAGCGTCTGTTGATTTGGCACTATCAATTTTTTTTCTGAAACGCGTACTAATTTTGAAGTCGGTTTTTTGCGTTGGTAATTATTCGACCTATTTTTTTCAAACTCCTCCGCCAAGATATAAAATACTAGCGGTCCGCCCCAGCTTTGCACGGGTATAGATTATAGCCTATGTCACCCGGGGATAGTGTAGCTTCCCGTCAGTGAAAGAATTTTTCAAATCGGTTCAGTAGTTTCGGAGCCTATTCAATGCAAACAAACAAATAAACAATCAAATCTTTCTTCTTTATAATATTAGTATAGATTAACATGAAATTTGGTTGTAAACTCACTTTTTTAATCAGTAAACATCAAAGTATCACTCTTACTCATTGCATGGAAAAGGTATTGCAATTATTTGAAACTGACCTACTGCTTCTGTCTATACAATGTATCAATTGACCTAGCTTCAATCGGGGTAAGGACGTGCAGATTGATGTACTGTACGTCTAATGATGTGGTTTTTACTAGAAAAGCTATAAAAAAGTAAATTGATCACCTGTTTCGGGGTAAAAACGACTTTCACGCCAATTTTACTCACATTTTAACTAGCTAATTATGGCAATTGCATTTTTTTCGTTCTTTTCTTTTTCTTTGAAACACTTTGGCAATAAAATCAATATCAAGTATAACCGAGTTGTAAGCCGTGATGGCAAACAACATGACGCTCTCTTATGCCGTCATGTTTTACATCTGCCGGACGTCTCGTGACGGCCAACTTTTTATTGTATTTTATTATCATACTAATTACACATAATTTAAAAGCCTTCATCATCATTTCAGCCTATCATGTTCCCACTTCTGGGACTCAGGCCTTCTCTCAAAGTGCATGGTGGATTTTTGGTGTCATTTCTGTGATAATCATGTGTCTTTGATCTTTTGAGGTTCTTGGACATACCGGTTTCCTCACGAAGTTTTTCCTTCACCGTTTTTTTATTTTATTATTTTTTTCTTTATATATAATAGGCTTTCGCTTGACCGCCAACTCGCTTGATGTTAAGCGATGATGCGGTCTACGGTGAAGCACGCTTGCCTAGAAGAAACCGATTCACTCGTGATTTAAAGACACCCAGATTGTATCTATCGGGG
The DNA here is from genome assembly GCA_932305915.1 of Agriopis marginaria. Classification (NCBI taxonomy): domain Eukaryota; kingdom Metazoa; phylum Arthropoda; class Insecta; order Lepidoptera; family Geometridae; genus Agriopis; species Agriopis marginaria. The sequence continues at coordinate 27,553,256 of OW029914.1, read as the reverse complement.
AACACCCATTCAGGCAGCGCATTCCACAGACTAGCAGTTCGCACAATAAAAGTGGAATCAAAGCGCTTCATTCGGGTTTTTGGTATACCAACCATAAAGCGGTGTCGATTTTTTGTGCCCGCTCTGGCAGTCCGATAGAAAAATGGGCAGGAAGGAATTAGATCATGAAGATCAGATGCACACTCTCCGAAATGTATTCGAATCGCGATGGCATCGAATCTGCACATAAATTATTTAGGTACCAAAAAAGTCATTGGTGCAGGGCCGAGAATGGAACCGGTTGCCGTCAGGTTGTAAAAAGTAGGATAACAAAAAAATTGCAGGTCAAAGGTATGCGAACATTAAGTGCTGAATATGGCAAAAACCTATAATTTTGTTTGAGTCAACGCAACAAAAAAAACGACAATGGATTTTCCCACTTTCTAATAAAGAATTGCTAAAACCTAGACACTGTCAAGTTTTTATGTTTAATTTATTGTATTCCATCATGACCTAAGCCCCTCGGCATTTTTATTGCGAAAAAATTACAATGGCCGAAAGCTTAAACATGTTTTACAATATCATCCATTATTTCACGACGTTGATAGTGATTTAATGCGTGATAGCACATACACCACAGTAGATATAAGCAGTAAGCTAAAGCAGTAGGTCAACTTTAAACAAACGCCCTAAACGAGCGCCTCTTCCCCCATTTGCTACGATACTTCACGGTACGTTCAGAGCGTCAGTCGCGCGCGCTACGTCATTGCGTTTCGCCGTGTGTGGGAGTCGTCAGCGTAGAAGTAGCATACTTCTGTTTCTTAAAACTCGCTAATAGCAACCCTAGCCCTGTGACCGAGAGTAGGCATTGAATTCAGGGACACGTCCGAGTCAAACCATTGCTTTAGCTTATATGTCTACTGTGTAGCAGCCCTAGCTCTGTGACCGACAGTAGGCATTGAATTCAAGGACACGTCCGAGTCGAACTACTGCTTTAGCTTATATATGTACTGAGTAGCAACCCTAGCCCTGTGACCGACAGTAGGCATTGAATTCAAGGACACGTCCGAGTCGAACTACTGCTTTAGCTTATATATCTACTGAATAGCAATTACTGTACATAGTATTACTGTACATATAGTATTTACTGTACTTGCACTCTGAACTAGCTCTTGTATGTGTATTAATTAAGAACTGTCCCCGACAAGAGCTATCTTTATCGCGAAACGAAACAATGAAAGAATCAGCGAAATGATAACAACTTTATTTATAACATAAATGTAGACATTAGAAATTTATACATATTTGGAATCATACAAAATTAAAACTAACAACACTAAACTAGTCTAATAGACGCTTCCGCTGCCCAGAAGAATCGTTCCCAAAATGCTGGCCGCATTGCTGCGTTGGATTGCAATACTCGACACTATTGCAATTGCGCATTGCGCATGATACCAGGCCCCCGATTCTACTAAAGAAATTGTTCTTCAATTATAATTGTTATAATTTTATTTTTTAAATAATTGCCTCAAATCTACCAGTTTTAAATATATTTTTTATACTAGAAAAATACCACCACCTAATATTAGAACTTAGTATTAAAAAACTGTCAATTTTGAGGCAGTTATTTATAAAAAAAAATGAAACAATTACAATAAAAAAAAAAACTTTAGTAGAATCGGGGCCCTGCCAGCACTTTGGTCACGGGACTTCAATCAGATTTATTGATATATTTTCGCACTCAATCTCCAAGGTCTCAATGTTTCGACCGCAAAAAGCTCAAATAATGTACTCACTCCGTAGTCTTCAATTTTAGCGCTTATTGAGGCCTACTGCTGATTAAGCCGCCCAGCCTTATTTTGCGTACCAGAAAGATAAAATGACGAGAAGGGTATCAACGCAAGTGTCGTCCCATACTAAAAGCCATCCTCAAGCCCCATCTTCCAAGGAATCAAGGTCATACCGTCCGGTCTTTTACAATCGTTATGTAAAAGACCCGAGGTGGCAATGAGTAGACCACATCGCTCGTAGAACTGATAATCTATGTGGAAGAAAGGTTTTTCAATGGAGACCATGAACCGGAAGACGCAGCGTAAGTAGGCCTTCCACTAGATAGACCGACGACATCGTGAGAGTCGCTGGCACCCAGTAGATGCAGATGGCAGACTGTCGTTCAGTGCGGAGGTCTAAGGGGGAAGTATGTTCACCAGTGGACGTCTTCTGGCTGATACGATGATGTACAAGACAGCTCGACTCGAGTAGGGACGGCCACGCTTTTACTGCTTTTAAATATTAAACTATATGTTGCAAGGTTTTTTTTTCTCTTTCGACATCAAAAAGTACCAATGCATTGTTATTTCGTAAAATACTTGGCCATTATTTTGGCTTCGGCAAGTTTTTATTTAATGCATCGTAGACACATGAGATTTATTCTCAAATCTCCCACGCAAATATTTGTCTCGAAATTTATTGAAATTTGCTTTTAAAATTTAACTGGTTTTGCGTAATGTGTTCGAGACGGTGTTTTATTTTGGGATTTCACTTTAATTGGTAGTTTATTAGGTTTTTTTTAAAATATCATTTTCTAACATCAGCTCTCTCTCTCTATAACCTAAAAAAATCACTTCATGTTTTTGCGGTTAAAGTTATGTGAAAATAAAGCGTTGAATCTTGAATATATAATATAGATTAGTTAGTATACTTACTACAGTAGCCAGCAATAGAAGCATTTATAGCCGAACATGGCAATGTACGCCAAAGCGTATATAGTCAAATCCATAAAACTGATCGGCTGCCGCCAAGCATCGAGATAAAATTCCTATAGAGTCACAATCTCTCAGTGAAAACAGTTAAAAAAACGTCCGAACGTCATGGTACATACATTCTATCAATTATTTACTTCACAATGCCACATTTACTCAAATTTAGACGTTATGTCGCTTGCATAGTGTTCAACGTTAGCTGTCCGCTATGTCATCGTAGCTCTGGCATCGCGCGGCGTTGTAGTCGGATCGCTAACCAAAAAGTCTGCGAAATTCGTGCGCCGAGTTTTGGTTCGCATATAATTTTTTTGGCATGATTGTGACTACATGAATTGTATCTCAATGCCGCCAAGACAGTCTTCCAAACATTGTGTGGATATTCACACAAAAATATACATAGGTAATGTTGATAAAAGCGTGTTTTTATGTTGAAATTGTGCGTTTGACTACAATTACTCATCTGATGGTAAGTGACGATGATTACATTTTCTTTGCTTAAGCTAAATGCTTGCTTAAAAAAAACTATTAACTTATTCTTTTAATTCCATTTACCTATTATGTGACCGAAATATCTCTTCTTAACCCTTTTCAGAAAATATCGCTTCTATAAAATACATCTCCGCTTTATAAATTTATCTTTAATACAAATCTTTTGCCAAAGGAAGGGTCGTAAAGTTCTAAAGAATTGATTTGCTTTGAAATTGGGAATATCTATAAATTTTGAATTGGTAATTTAGGAGTGAATTAACGCTCAAAGTTATTTTCGTCTTAATAAAGTAAGAAGTGTTGTCATCTATACTAATATTATAAAGAGGAAAGATTTGATTGTTTGTTTGTTTGTTTGCATTGAATAGGCTCTGAAACTACTGAACCGATTTGAAAAATTCTTTCACTGACGGGAAGCTACACTATCCCCGGGTGACATAGGCTATAATCTATACCCGTGCGAAGCTGGGGCGAACCGCTAGTAAATTAATAACTGGCCAAGAGCGTGTCTCAATGTGTCACGCATATGGTAGGGTTCTTGGTAATGAACAAAAATTTGTCACCGACTCGCACTTAGCCATTATTTATTATTTGTTGTTATACTTTACAGTGTGTACTATAATCATGCCAAGTTTATTGCTTGTGCGTATTACAGTTTTTTACATTAGACCTAATATAAAAATACGTAAAAAAATAAGTTTTTTGTATGTGGTATCTTTAGTTTTTACTTTTTGACTTTATTAGTATTTTTAGTTAATCCGCCGTAACATTACACATTCTGTGAAAATTTCAACTGGCTATCTATTACGGTTCGAATGATACAGCCGTTTAGCTCAGTAATAGGGTCTCGTTTTAACCCTTTGGTTACGGAACCCTAAAAAGGGTGTCTTTTCTTGTTGTTTTCATACCAATAAAATTATTTATTAACTAATTTATTAATTAATTTTATTAAAATTAAAATTATTTAATAAAATTAATAACTCCATAGTTTAAGTCAAACCAAGTCAAACTTCTCCAGTACACTTTCTACAACGATGTATATAAACTTTTATAAAAATTATATTTTATTAAGTAATAACATTATTGTAACTACATTGACACATCTAGTAAAAGTGTTTACCACTATATGGCATTACTTGGACTTTACTGACTTGATTTGTTATAACTGTGACTTGTTTGACGATATCTTCTTAAACTTTAAATAATTGACTTCTTGAAAATTCTATCACATTTGACACTGGCTAAATAGACAAGATGTTAGAAGCCTAAACTTAAAAGAAAACAAATTGCATTCAGTGTTGCCAACCAAAGAACTTTAAATTTTCGCGCCATTTTCAGACTTTCTCTCATATACAAAAAGGTCGTCGAAATGAATTGAAAATTATTCAACCATTGTGTCATTGTCTGAGATAAAAATTGCCAAAAATCACTAACCAGGTGAAAAATGCCGATGAATAAGAAAATAGATAGATATACGCACGTGCATAGTCGCATCAGATAGTTTGGAGTACTACTTTGACGTTTATTGCCTATATAAGTGAGTTATCGTTCTGCCGACCATTTCGGGTAACATACATGCTCGTATGTAAAAAAAACTACTCAAGTGCGTATCAAACATGCATGTTGAGTTCCGTATATAAATATTTAAAAATAATCTAACATGTCCAATGTATATAAAACTTGATTTTTTTACCTGGCACTTTTAGTGGTCAATCCTCAGGTATGTTGTTTTGTAATTTAATTTCTGATATGCTCAATAAATTGAATAAATATTGAGGAAAAAAAAAAAATATGAGAGCAATTTTGCATAATCAGATATTAAATTATGTTTTATCAACCCACTCATCTTCCATCTCAACCTAGCGGTAGGGGTGGAGGGTAGAAGAAATATTATTTTTATGTATTCCTTGATGTACGTAAGTCTAACAACAATTTAAAATAAATACCGTAAACGAAGTCTTTAGACCGTTATGAAAATACTGTAAGAAATTGCACTAAGCTTTCGAAAAATGTTTTCAAGCTTTGTAAAGTCACTTTTCAAGCAAATGTAATGCAAAATGAAGTAGGTAATTAAAAAATAATCAGGCAAAGGTGGAAATCGCACGTAATCTAAAATAGAAACGCTAACTTCTTACGCTAAACGCTAACTTCTTACGCTAAACGCTAACTTCCTACGCTAAACGCTTACGCTTACGCTAACTTCTTATACTAAATGATTAGATAATTATGCGGGTAACGTCTAAATAATAACGCCGTATTTTTCTATCGAATTTAAACTTTACTAAGAGAATATTTTTTTATATAAACAACCAACTTCAAAATTTGTAATCGCTCGAACAAAACGATCCGTATTATTAGAGCTGCTTAAAAATACGCATTGACAAGAGAACCTCCTCCTTTTTTGTTGGTTAAAAGAGTATTAAGCCAAAGTCAATTAAATTTTTATGGGACTACATTGTGAGTTTCTCCTATATAAAAAAACTACGTGAATCTGTTTACAAAATTAAATAGCGAAGTGATCGGAGTACATTTTTTTTAAATAAAACCCGCTAAATTTTGAAAACCTCTTTCCTAAAGTCAGTTAAAAAAACAAAAATGGGAGTAGCTAACCAAGGCTACTACAAAATGTATTATTATACGGTAGAATATAATTTAATACATACAGTTACTTATTGAAAGGTCATATTTTATTTAAAGTTACCTAATTTATTAGAAAAATTAACTTATGAACGATTTTAATTTTAAATTATTGTCATATGTCAAAAAATAATTAGCTTTGCAAAGAACCGCAAAACGCGTTTCCCATTTTATTACATCGTCCACGGAACCCTAGCTGAGTATAATATAAAACGAAATTTACGATACACTTTTTGCGGTTCGAGCAATCGGTTTTTATCGATAGTTGTGTAGTTACGTAACGCTATAAATATCAATATTGCATGGCACGGTTTTATGGAGTGTATTTTAAAATTGTAGATAGTGGTATCTCGCAAAACTATGACAGAAAACGTGGACATATCCGGTCGTTTGACAGTGTTAGTAAAGTTTCGTTGAGTTTGTGATTCATGGATGAATTTTATTTTATTCTGGTTGTTTTTGTGGAAAATACACTTTCCACCTTTGTATGGATTATTGGGCCTAGCGCGGAGAGATGCTATAGCTACAAAGATAATTGTCGACGATTCCAAGCTCACTGAACACCTAGAGCCGCTCAGCATGCGCAGAGACGTTGGGTCTCTCTGTATCTTTTATCGCATTTACAACGGGGAGTGTTCTGAAGAACTGTTTGATCTGATGCCGGCGTCGCGGTTTTACCATCGCACTAGCCGCCACCGCCTTAAGGCTCATCCACACATAATAGATCAGTGGAAATAACACACTGTGCGTTTCACACGATCCTTCTTGCCTCATACCTGCAAAATGTGGAATGAGCTACCTTCTTCGGTGTTTCCGAGAAGCTACAACATGGGGTTCTTCAAAAAGCGAGTTAATCGAGTTCTAAAGGGTCGGCAACGTATTTGTGATGCCTCGGGTGTTACAAGTATCCATAGGCGACGGTGACTGCTTTCCATCAGGCAGCCCGTCTGCTTGTTTGCCACCTATGGCATAAAAAAAAAAAAATTATAACAACTTGGTCGCGCATGTAGTCAAAATTCCCATTTGCAAAATGCCACTACGATAGCGGCGGGCAGCTTGTGATTGGAGACTCGACGCGACTCGACGATTGTGATTGGGGACTCAAAAGTCAGTCATTCAATTCGCGCCTAGGATTGGCCCGCTTGAAATAGTTGAGGTTGACATTTTAGAACCTTTGGCTTACGGCGGGGTAAAGGATGTGAGCAGTCAAGTGGTTATATTGTCATTGTATAGCTAAATAATTGTTTTCTTCTACAGTATATTTTAATTTTATTGTTTGCAGGTGTACCAAGAAGAAATAAAATAAATGATTAATTGTTTTTTTTTAATATTAGCAAAAACTAATAAAAATATTATACATATAAGAAACTAACATTTGTACGCTGTAACAGGCAAGGACATGGGATACGTCTCCATTCTTACGACCATATATGCTTCTTAATAATTATGTATGTGTAATTGTGTACCTACCATGTTCTGACAAATAAATTATTTGAATTTGAATTAGATAAAAAAAAACTTTACAAAAACACGCTTTAAGGCGTCCGTTACATTGAATTAGCGTGACATCTTTTAATTTTCCTTAGCAAACCCTTTCATTTGATACTCATATCATGGGGGTGCATAAAAATATCTCCGTCCATCCGGTCCTCGGTCCGCCATCTTTGGGAGATATGGATTGGAGATTGGGATTTAGAATGGCGTTATTTAGCTTACCACACATTGTAATTTAAACTAAACGTGTATCAAAAACGTCAGCTCAATCGGTTTTGGATACCTGCTTTAAAATTCAGTTGCAAGATTTGAACCATATTTTTTTTTATTATTAATAATAGGCTTGCGTTTCCATCTCGCCATACCATCTCCCCTGATGTTAATATGGGACTAACTTTGTCACACACTACAGATCGCGGTAATTTCCGTCTATTTACGTATTCTCCAAGCATAAGAATAAATTTAAGTAATTGGATAACGGCTTTGTTGCCTTATTGGGCAAAAAGGCGCATCTGAGGAAATCACTGCCGTCCAAAGAAAAACTACCATAATGAATATTTTACGTTTTTGGACGCAAACATTTATATGACAATTTTATATATCTAACTTTTATGTTCCACTAACTTGATCCCAAAGTCTTGATATACATCTAAAGACAAACCACAACAAAATATCTAATAAACAAAATATATAAAATTACCTACTAAAGTCTTCGACCAGTGGGTGTTGCCAGTGATGGCATACTTCACTGAAACGCGGTCTCTCGCTCTGGGTCTTATAAGCAAGCTCAAAGTCGCACAGCGAGCTATGGAGAGGGCTATGCTCGGGGTTTCTCTACGAGATCGAATCAGAAATGAGGAGATCCGTAGATGAACGATAGTTACCGACACAGCTCACTGGATTAGCAAGTTGAAGTGCCAATAGGCAGGGCACATGAAACGAAGAACAGATGGTTGATGGGGCCGAAAGGTACTCGAATGGAGACCACGGACCAGTAAGCGCAGCGTAGGATGTCCACCCAAAAGATGGACAGACGACTTAAAAGAGACCGCAGGGAAACGCTGGATGCAGGCCGCTTCCAACCGGCCCTTTTAGAGATCGATAGGGAGGCTATCGATCTCTAAAAGGGCCGGTTGGAAGCGGCCTGCATCCAGCGTTTCCCTGCGGTCTCTTTTAAGTCGTCTGTCCATCTTTTGGGTGGACGCTATGTCCAGTCAGTGGACGTCCTACGGCTGAAATGATGATGATACCTACTAAATTCATCATCATCATAGTCAGCCTTTTAACAGTCCACTGCTGGGCTTTTAGCCTACCCCCGAAAGGGTGATAATATTATGTTTCATAATAATTATGTTAAATTCGTGTATAACTTGAATTTTTTCGCTTGAGCGAACAAGAAAAATGCTTTTAAATATGTATACCTAATATCTAATTATGTATAAATATTTTGTGTTGTTAAAAACAAAAATATGCTTTTTCTATTCTATTTTTCCAATTTAGTTCTGTGTTTGTTGCTATGAAGTGGCAACAGTGCCCTTACGGCCAACTGCTAACGCAGTATCAAACTAACGATAATTCCGCTCAGTTGGAAAATCACGCGAACGTGAACTTTAATGCTCCAGATACGGTTTGCGGTCGCGTGATTTTCCAACTGATAGGATTTAAAGTTAGTTTGATACCGCGTTAGCAGTTGGCCGTTAAGCCCCTGGACAGTGTCGTAGGCTCCTGCCACTCCCGGAATGCCAGACCTTGTTTTATAAGCATATATTTATGTACAGCACATGTTTGTTCGTAAGTAAAGTACTTCTTCCTTTGGACCCCAAATCTGTGATTCCGCAGTCAAGTCGGATTCTCCGAATTGAATTGTGTAGGTGCGTTGGTATTTCTATGACTGTGAGTCACACAGATGTTATCTTTTATAGCACCAAATTATGATTTGACGGTTTATAAGTTGGTATTATAAAATATCAAATCATAATTTGGTGCTCGGAAAATTACGTGGCATCTTTTCGTCCAAAATACGTGTGTTGCCAGTGATGACATTAATATTATGGTACTGAGACTGTTGGCCTTTTGGAAAAACTCAGTCACACAGCGGGCAAAGGAGAGAGGTATGCTTGGAGTTTCTTTGCGCGATAGAACCCGGAACGTGGATATTCGCCAAAGAGCCAGAGTCACCAACATAGCTATTAAAATTTGCAAGTTTAAGTGGTAATGTGCAGGCCACATTGCGCGAAGAACCGATAACCGATAGAGAAGAAAGGTTCTTGAGTGAAGACCACGAAGTGAAGACGCAGCGTAGGTAGACCTCCCACTAGATGGACCGTCAACCTCGTGAGAGTCGCGGGCATCTAGCTAGTGGATGCAAGTGGCAGGCTGTCGTTCAGTGTGGAGATCAAAGGGAGGCCTATTTTCAGCAGTGGATGTCTTCTGGCTGATGATGATGAATGCCAGGCATTTAATTTTGACAACATAAAATATCTTGAAAAAGACTTAAATTCTATAATAGAAACTGACGTGGTTTTCTCACATTTTATTAATATTACACGGGAATTACTCGCGTAAGATTAAGCCGGTCACTCCGACTATAGTTTCAACCGCGTCAATTACGTGAGTAATTCCCGTGTAATATAAATAAAATGTGACTTCAATTCTGTTGCAAAATTTACTAAACATAAAAAAAATTGTATAGAGATTTCCATTGGCGCTCTGAAAGTATAACATTATATAAAAATGAATCCCTATTTATCTTGGTCACGCCATAACTTGAAAATGACTTTACCGATTTCATTTATAATTTTTTTAAAGTTTTCTATTACTCCGTAGTAGGTTCTTATAGAAAGAAAAATGAAGAAAATTGCACAGAAAATTGACCACATTTCATTTTTGCAATGAGTCAAAAATTCGAAAACCATTTGGAGATTATCCATTGAAAACCCCATAAAAAATATTTTAAAAAAATCTATCCACTATTTTTCAAGTTATTTGAAAAATAAATAAATAATGGAAAAATAGGATTAACGAGCAATAGTTAATTTGCCAAAAACTCGAATTAAAAAATATGAAACTATCTTGCCATCTATTTCCCTATCTATCTTTTACCCCGTATAAATTCAAAAATTTAAAATTAACAGTTAGTCATTAATGGCATAACATCGTGTCCATCTACATACTATGAATAAATAATAAACGTAGGTGTTTAAAAAACATTAAGTTGGAAAAGGATCATATGATTAAATCGCATAAAATACTTACGCCATTATTACCTTATTTTTATAAATAAACTAGCGGTCCGCCCAAGCTTCGCATGGGTATAGATTATAGCCTATGTCACCCGGGGATAGTGTAGCTTCCTAACAGTGAAATAATTTTTCAAATCGGTTCAGCAGTTTCGGAGCCTATTCAATGCCATAAAACAAACAAACAAACAGTCAAATCTTTCCTCATTATAATATTAGTATAGATTAAAGCCGTTGTAGCCCATTTGGGAGACCGCTAGACTTGAAAGCGTGAGGTCGCGGGTTCAAACCCCGGGCCCGTACCAATGAGCCCTTTGGAGCTTATGTACGGATTTTCATACCACTGGCTTTTCGGTGAAGGAAAACATCGTGAGGAAACCGGCATACGTACGTAGAAGGAATTCAATGGCGTATGTGAATCCACCAATCCGCACTTGGCCAGCGTGGTGGATATAGCAGTGGACTATTAAAAGGCTGATTATGATGATGATGAACACTTAAATAAATGGAAAATCTAATTTGCGACCTGGCATCCCAGTAGGTACATGTTGTTTTGCTATTTGATGTTGACAAATTTGACATTGTCCTTGACATAAACTTTTTTCATATTCGTCTCGCTATGGTATAAACGGCCATAAAGCCTATAACTTTTAAAATTATTTTGTAAATAACTATTAGGTTAAAAATAAAACTGAAAAATACGTGTCCGATATTTTTTCATAATCTACCAATTAAACCAATAAAAATAGGTAGTAAAAAAAATTAAACGTTGTCCATTGGAAATATTTCAGTAAACTTAACTAAGATTTTAACTTCCCCTATTTGACAGTTCTAAGGCAGGATAACGTCTGTCGGGTCAGCTAGTTGCTTTATAATATTTACTGTCTCGGTGTCAATGTATTGGTGGTATTGATGGTCCCTTTAGGGTATATATAAAATCCTTGGTATTGATTCATACGTAAACCACTTCTCAGTTGTTTTACAAATCCTCTAAAATGTTTGAACAGTGCGCCTTCCACTGAACACATTGTGTAGGTGTTTTTACTGGTAATTAACGTGATTACCGCCCGTGGAATTGATTTTAACAGTTTACAGGGTTTATGCACGAATATGCGATTTGCATACTGCTAGTGATGGCCGAATGACATGACATAACGATAACAAATAATTTCGTTCCTGGAAAAAGTTGTCTGCAATATTTCACATTAATACTGCAAATGTTTTAAAGTTTATCTAATCAGTTCATAAATGATGGAGCTCAGAGGTAACAAACATTTAAAAAAATACAGCTATATTTATAACCCCCTCCTTTTTTGAAGTCTGTAAAAAATTAGATCATCATCATCATCATTTCAGCCGTAGGGCGTCCACTGCTGGACATAGGCCTCCCCCATCGATCTCCAAAAGGGCCGGTTGGAAGCGGCCTGCATCCAGCGTTTCCCTGCGGTCTCTTTTAGGTCGTCTGTCCATCTTGTGGGCGGACGTCCTACGCTGCGCTTACCGGTCCGTGGTCTCCATTCCAGAACCTTTCGGCCCCATCGGCCATCTATTTTGCGTGATATGTGCCCTGCCCACTGCCACTTCAACTTGCTAATCCGGTGGGCTATGTCGGTGACTTTCGTTCGTCTACGGATCTCCTCATTTCGGATTCGATCTCGTAGAGAAACCCCGAGCATAGCCCTCTCCATAGCTCGTTGTACGACTTTGAGCTTGCTTATGAGGCACAAAGTGAGATACCACGTTTCAGTGCCGTATGTCATCACTGGTAACATAAAAAAATAATATAGATAATATATTCAGGAAAATTTAACGCATGACATTCAGAAAATTTCAACTTAATGTAATAGATCGTTGACCTATACTTACTCATAGGTTCTTCATAATCATTGAGCTAACAGGGAAAATGACAAAAACCACGATATAATAATTTCCAATAACTCACTCTTGAATCATCCCATCACTATCGAGACTAGTTAAACCACCTTTCTTCACGTATCGATACGATACGATTGTAGAACAGGTTCGGCGAATAAAATGCGGATTTATATTCGACATAGCGCGCGGTAAATTTTGATTATGGTGTTGGCAACGCGTGGGCTTTGCGAAAAGAGCTTGCTTAGTTGGAAGGTGTTCCGTATAAAATTAATTAGATTTGGACAGATATTTACATTTAGAACGATGGTGGCCGAGCGTTAGCATGTGCGCTTTACAATCTGACGTTGGTAGCGTCAGAAATACAACCGTGTCTTGGTTAAATAAGATTTTGGAGCCACAAATGTGGTAAAATTGCCTGGAACGCGATTTAGGTGAAGCAGATACGCCTAATAATCTTTCCTTTTTACGATTATACCACTAAAATGTTAGCTAATTAAATCCAATGTATCATTTTATTATACTAATTATGTCACCACCTAAGCAAAATGTTAATATTGCTTTTTTGTTTCAGGTATGTGTCAATTTGAAAATGAGCCGTTTATATTAACATAGAATTTGTGTAAGTAATTTTTATTACACAATCAAAAGTATTTTTCAATTATCTTTATTTATTTTTTCTACCATGATGACTAACTAATACGTTTTTTATGCAATACTAATCTTAAATTTGACTTTGGAACAGCACTTAAAATTTCTAAATTAAACGCAGACCTAAAACCGTTATATTTATTTAGTATTTAGGAATCTCTGCGTATAGACTAAAATGGTAGCAAACTAAGTTAAACAATGTCGTGGTAACAATATTTACATCTTAATTTTATATTCTTACTAGGTGACCTGACAGAAGTTGTCCGATCATAGAACTGTCAAACACGCAAAGTTAAAATTGTTATTCTTTTTTTTTTACACCTTGGGTTACATTATTGGAGTTTTAGTAAGGATCCCTTTTGATATAATATACCGGGGATGGTGGAGATTCAAAACAGTGAAAGAATTTTTCAAATCGGTGCAGTAGTTTTGGAGCCTATTCAATGCAAACAAACAAACAAACAATCAAATCTTTTTTATTTATGTTACACGGGAATTACACACGTAAGATTAAAAGGCCGTCTAATGCGGTTGAAACTATAGTCGGAGTAACCGGCTTAATCTTACGTGAGTAATTCCCGTGTAGCATAAATAAAATGTGTGAAAACCACGTCAGTTTCAATAATAAAATCAAATCTTTCCTTTTTATAATATGTATTAGTATAGATAGTATAAATAATATAACCTTATCATGAATTTTGCACTAGACTTCACAATTTTTTATATTTATATCCAACGTTTTATGCAGTGAAGGATTTCTTTCTCAGAACGCGGATCTCCAAAATAAATAAATAATTGTTTTTATTCTTTAACACGCGGAAACCGGCTTGTAATTGGTGTGTATTTTTTTATTTGATCGTAAAAATGCAAGTTTATTTACCTTACCGATCTTTGTGAATCATGCTCGTTCGATTTAAGAATCGAAAACCGGTTGATCCTTTTTACTTCATATAGTATAAAATGTAAATAATGACATGAAAATATGAAATTGCAATGTCGTTTTCGAATATATGGTTATTGGCTGTGCCTCTGTGTGTATATAATATGTATGTGTATATCTATGTATGTTTATGTATCTGTGTATATATATTGTGTCTGTCTGTGGCATGATATCTCGCAAACAGTTGAACCGATTTTGGTTTTTTAAATTTAAAAGGTGACAAATCGAGAATGTTTTAGCTTTGATTCATGAAAATCTGTTTAGCCGTTTGAAGATTATCTGCTCTTTTGTTTGGGGTAAAAAAATATACTTGTTTGAATAATATTTTTATATCTGCCTACTCAAGGCAATAAATACCTGTAATTACCTTTCACCTTGAAATAAATTCTATCTACACCAAAATTATACAGAAGTAAATTAAGTTTGCGACTTTTATTAGGTAATCTCTGGAACTACTAAACCAATTCAATTTTTTTTTAGCTATCACCAAAAATCATCGATTGAAAACTACAACATGGAATATTGTTAGTCCACATCGCGGGAGAAACCACAAACATAAGCTTATATCACGCTATTTATTAATACCCGTTATTACCATCATCAGCCAGTAAACGGTAATTGCTAAACAAAGGCCTATCTCTTAGAGAGGGGTGTTGCTGTAATATCCGCGGTTGGCAGGCGGTTTGGGGATCGCAGTACGTTCACCGTATACTAGTAGGACGCTGCTGCCTATCCTACGGTGGTTTTGGTCGCAGTTTTAGGACACACCCGGGTCACCTTAATTATGGTTGAACTCATAAGGTCTGATATATCTACGTTTAATAATCACGCATAAAATATAATGTCAGTTCAAAAACAATAAAATAATTAGGATCAAGTACAAACACTTATAATTATTAGATATCTAGGTACACTATTTGCATTCGTTTATTTGCTATGACAGCTGCAATTACATTATAAGAAGTTGAATAGAAACATTTTCTTTTATATAAACACTAGTGATCCGCCCCAGCTTCGCACGGGTATAGATTATATCCTATGTCACCCGGGGATAGTGTAGATTCCCGTCTGTGAAAGAATTTTTCAAATCGGTTCAGTGGTTTCGGAGCCTATTCAATGCAAACAAACAAACAAACAATCAAATCTTTCCTCTTTATAATATTATATAGTATAGATAACCTTTTAAATAGATTTAACTAAAGTTTATAAGGTAATACATAGCTTAAAACTAAAAAAGTTTCAACTAAACTCATCTTACTCAAAAGCACTTTTTTAAGTTTTTTACGTTAGCTTTTGAATATGGATATAAAAAGGTAGCTACTTATTATTACTAGATTTTATGTCTTAGAAATTGAGAATTCACCTCAAACTATGAAAAACTTAAAAAAAAACTTAATCTATAATGTTACACACTCAAACTTAGGTGTTAACCATCTTCCCCACTTCGCCAGTAAATCCAGTAATCCACCACTTTCATTTGCCCTCGTAAAATTTAGTGTTCCGTATACTCAGTCGTAAAAACTCGCACGAACCAATTTGGGTTCGTAGTGATGATTTTCCCCCGCATCCCCTTTATAGTACTTGTGTAAGTCTAGCCGTAAGTGATGTGTATTGGGATACAGTCTACGAGACCTTTTGACAAACGCGGATATCAGATAAATTATTTAAAAAAAAAAACAAACAAAATTCCGACTGGTTAGTCGGGATTTTCACAAGTTTTTTTTTAACTTGTTGTTAGTATGGGTCAAATTCGACTGAATTTTAAAACAGTTATCCCCAATCGATTGAGCTGTGAAATTGCATACACGTTTAGTTTAGATTAAAATGCATGGTTCGATAAATTACATCATTCTAAATCCAATATGGCGGACTCCCAAAAATGGCGGACCAGCTTTATGTTATGAGCCCCCCGTCATATGAGTATCAAATTTTGCTGAAAAGAATACGAAAAATAAAATTAACTAGTCAATAATATGGCGGTCGAATGCATATTATACTGAAAACTGACGTGTTACATATTCAGAATTATTTTTTCCATCCATTTCATTGATTGTAAATGACAAAGATATTAAACATTTAATATGTGTAATAATCGCAAAAACCTAAAGTCCGTCCAAGCATGTATATGCTCTTTCAGCTGCAATAACATTGTGAAAAGCTATTCCAATAAAAACAATAATCTCTTTGGACTTAGTACTACCACTTCGAAATAAATTACTTATTTTTAATTGAACGAACGACATTTAAAAGATAAGCTACTGCTTATAAGTTTCTTATGAAGTAAGGTTTAACGCACTCCGCACAAAACTGGTAGCGAAATGACGGCTTGGATCACAAAACATTGCAGCCTATAAACTATGCTAATCCAACTATTACACATATACCTTAAGCCATTACGAAATACAGTTCAAATTTCTTTGTCGCAACTTCTCCACTTACGACTGTATCACTCTAGGGGATTGGGTTGACAGCCACGCGAACGAATCAGTTCGCGAAACTGCCATTTTGGATTTTACGCTCCGGAACTAAGTACCAATTTTGCCTGAAAGGAAAAAACGATATACAACCCTTTGTAGTGTAATAGGGTTGCCACGCGTAATGTACTCAGCTCAGGCAGGTTTTTCAATGTTTTTCTTTTTTCACTCGCGGTTTGTCTCCACAGCATTCGTTTGAGCGCTTGGAATAAAGCAAAATGGCTCATTCAGGAATGAATAATTGAATACAGATAGGCAACAAGCATTAAAGATTTGAAAGTTTCTATTACTTACCCACTGAATTGAATGGCTTCATTCATATATTAAGATAGATAGATTTTACAGTCTGTTTGTCAGTGTAATCAAGTTGCAAATTGAGTAAGCTTGCTCCATTGTATACCGCATCATCATTTAACATCAGACGAGATGGAGATCAAACGCATGCTTATTTATTATAAAATTTACTATAGAATAGATAATTATATTATTATTATAAAAAAAACAAATTCGTGTATATTACACCATGTATAACTAAAGAATGGCTGGATCGATTTTCATGAAATTTGATTTGTTAGATTTTTCTCCGCCCCGAATATAAGAATAAGTATTAAAATATCAGAAATTCACGAAAAAATATATTATGAATTAAATTGGTTTTCCCATTTTTTATGGAACGGCAAGAATTTAATTCTCCGAATAAGAGAATAAGTATTAAAATATTAGAAAATTCACGAAAAAATAAATTATGAATTAAATTGGTTTTCCCATTTATTTATGGAACGGCAAGAATTTAATTCTCACTTTACATCATAGACAAAAAAAATAAAAAATTGTCATCTCAGTTAAAGGGGGTTGCTGTCAATAGCAAGGATGTTCCTTTAAGGAAGTCACAGAAGGAAGTATATAACGGGGGTGAAACTGCGGGGTAAGTTAGTTGGGTTAGTTTAGTATAAAAGTATATTTAGAAGGTAAAGTTTGAATGTATGTTCGAGGTAATCTCCGAAATTATAAATTATTTCACTAATAAAAACTACACTATCTTTATGTGACTTTGGCATGTTTTGTTAGTGAATTGGGTGAAGCCGCGGTAAAAGCTATTGGTGGAAACAATTTCAAGCCATTTCCGACTAGTGCTACAAATGATTTTCTTTTTCCAGCCAGTTATATGACAACTTTTGAATATATATTTCTGAAATATAGTGTAAAGTGAAGGTCGTAGTAGACCTCCTTGCTAGACATCTTTTTTGACGTGAAGGGTTAACTCAATGAAGTTTAAATTTTGTTTGAGAAATTATCGTGGTAGATTTTTGAGGAGGTAAACATGCCATAACCAATACCATCTATGTTTTCTTTAACTTTATGTTGCGTGGAACAGACACAAATTTAATTTAGAGTCGAAAGCTTAAGATAATCCTAAATTGAAAATGCCACGGTTCTATGCAAGCATTCACTCACTTTTTTTTTAATATTCTGTCAATACCGGGTCCTTAGATTATCCTAAATTGGAAAGTTTATTCTTATTTGCAAATATTCACTTAGATCACAAACGAATTCTGTCTGTGGGAACGCACCTGACTGTTCATTTTATTTGATGCGCATCTTATCGGTGGGTGGATAAAGGTATTTTGTTTTATGACAAACGAGACACATGTGGTATTGTTCCACTTTTTAGATCAGAAACAGTTTGAGCGTCTAGCGATAGTGTTCACTTTTGCAAATACGATCGTGTGGTGTTAGACGGTAATATTTTTTATTTTTGTAGTGTTTTCAGAACTCGAAAAACGAATACAGAACATGACTAGCTTCATGTAACTCGCTTGTTTTTTATATGGATTATTGTATTTAACTACAGTTCACTTGATGTTAAGTGATGATGTGCTTGAAGATGGTAAACACACCGATCCTGGAATAGGAACTGGCTCGTCTCAAATGATACTGCCAGAACGGACCGTTAGGTGCTTGCCGACGGAGTTTCAATTTGAGGTTAGTAGCTAATTAGCTTAACACTAGACAGTGCTCCATCACCCTAATGAACCACAATATAATGTGTGTATGGGACCTATTATCTACAACACTCTACAGAATTCAATAAAGCATCTGAAAAAGAGTCTTATTTCGATAAAACAGAAAAAAACTTTGACGATTTTTTTTTATTACAAAGTTAGTGATTTTATAAATGCTAAATAAATTTACGTTATGGCAGCAGTAGGTCAAAATAGTTTCTTTTGCAATAATAGAAACGTTTATCTGTTATTTAGTTGAATTAATAACACGATTTTTACGATTTAAATAGTTTTTAATATCTAATTTAGATAAAAATATATATATATAGGTATGTAATATTTACGGTTTATACCGCGGTGTTACCCGAGATTTTTTTATTTTTCCGCTTTTTCAGGAAGAAAAAGTAACCTATGTCTGCCCTCATGATGTTTACTATCATCGTGGCAAATTTCGTTAAGATATGCTTAGCCGTTCAACATCCAGACAGAGAAACAGAGTTACTTACGCTTTTATAATATTCATCATCATCATCAGCAGCCATTAAGTCTCCACTGCTGAACAAAAGCCTCATATAGAGAGGTGTTGCCGTAATCCCCATGCTTGGCAGGCAGCTTGGAGATCACAGTACGTTCACCGTGTAGGTACTAATAGGACGCTGCAGCCCATCCGTTGGTGGTTCTGGTCGCAGTTTTAGGGCATACCCCCGGGTATGTCCTAAAACTGTCCTATTTATAATATTAGTAAGGATAAACTAGTCAAAGCTGATCCATTAGTTTTGTCTCAAAATGATAAAGCACAGTGTGATCTAGTTTCAATACACTACATCCCCATAGTTACCGTTACAAGAAAATTTAAAAACACCGCTACTACGCTTTACAGTTGTATTCTCTATAGACCTTACCATATTTCTCATCACTCTAATAAAGACTACTACAATAATGTTTAACATCAACTTTCACACGAGCATAGAATCAACCTTGGCTTATTCTCACGCTTTACTTTGCACTTGCACCTGTGGTCCCGCATAAAATTAAACTTTTATTGCTTGCGAGTGTTAAGAAATTATTCATTCGAATAGAGCATTATTCGATTGTTAATTTGATGTTGATGTTTGATTGTCGTGTGTTCAGTGACAAAAAACGTCACACAAACAATCTTGTCCAAAAACCAATCAAACAAAGTTTTGTTTTTGAACAAGATTGTTTGTGTGGCGTTTTGGAATAAAATTGAATGTTTTTATATTAAATATAATAAACTATTTCATTTAAAATAGTTTAATATATTTAAATATAATAAACTATTTCATTTAAAATAGTTTAATATATTTAAATATTAGATTATGTACCCGTTCTTCTCCGTTCAATAGAACGGAGATCAGTTATTTAAAAACGAATAATACGCGTATATCGTCCCCGTAGAGCGCAAATTAACTAACTGACACTTTTATCGAAAATGAGTTAAGAATGTCACGCTGATCACATTTTTTTCTTTATTTTTCTATCTTACCATCATAGCTCTAGCTCTTCTCATGACTGAGATAGGAAGTGTCAAAACTCACTAATTGCATGAATATTCTCCACTTAAAAAAAGGACAAAATAACGAAATTATTTTAGTGATTATTACCCTAATAACAGATGATATCTAAAAAGCCTAATCGTACTTATTTATTTTTACTCTGAAATATTTGATTATTTGCCATTGGACTCAGAGAGAAAATTCACTAAATGTTTGTTGTGACATAACATTACATACTTAGAACAAAATACAGTAGAGCGAAAACTAACTAAGCCGTTTAAGTGAATAAACGAATATTATGCTTTTGTTGAATTTGACAAAACTTCCTGTAGTAACAAAATATATTTGACTTGGCCTAATGTCTCTTAATATTATGCGGATAGGATTCTACTAGGCAAGCGTACTCCATTGTAGACCGCATCATCGATCGATAACATCAGGTGAAGTGGCGGTAAAACACAAGCCAATAAGACAACTTTCGTCTCCTATATTGTGTACCGAATAAAATATCAAATGTATGCAATTTAAAACATTGTTTTAAACCATCACGGTTACCACTGCATTTATATTATGATTATTTAAGAGATTTTTACGGTATTTTGGAGCTACTGATGTTTTATTATAAAATATTGCACTTAAACTTAGTTAACTTTCATTATTATAAATTGCTTTTTATTCCTGCAGTGCAAGTAACGTTCTTTATCGTTCTTCAAATAGATATAGTATAGTCAAATAAATAGATAGTTTGTAGTTGGTACCATCAAATTCGATAAAGTTCCATTTGTTTAGTACTCGCTATGATCGATTCTATGGCATTTTATCGAATTTGACGATCGATAAAGAACGGTACCTGCACTGCCGATTCGTGAATCGAATAAAAAAATTACAACCATGACGAACAATTATTCGAATAAATTAAAAGTAAGCCCCTCTCTAGTTATGGTTCTCTCAAAGCGTTGACAGCAATTTTGTTCTCTTTTTACAACTACAATGGCCTTACTTTTGCTTGAGTTTTACATCACCTGGTTTCAGAGCCAACTAGTTTAGAGTTAAATGGGGAGACACCATCGCATTTTCTAAACAAGAACAAAAGCTTTTCATGTAAAATTTTAGTGTGTATAATTGAACAACTCTACAAATAAGTTTGTTTTGTATATCGGGCTTCGATGTTTAACCAGAACATGCTCAGCTGAATTATGGCGAATTATCTTAAATTATCTTTTATAATTATTATCTCGTGGTCGGTAAGTGGTTTGTCTGCACGCCAGCTGCGTGCGTAACTTATAGGCGTTCTGTATAACTTATAGGTTAAATCCAAAGATATTTAAAACCATAATAGATTCAACATTGACGCGCCAAAAACGCTAACTAAACTCAGATGTATTTTTTTATACGGGAAGCACGTCATTACATAGCGCATTTAAAAAATGAGTTGTAATATTTCAGCTTCCACGAAACTTAGGAAAGTTCTAGCTATAATTATGTGTTATTGACATAAGTTTTTATTTTCTCAACATCGAGATATAATATATATTGAGTCACAATCGTGCCAAAAAAATGTCCAAACCAAAACTCGACGCACGCTATTTGCGCAGACTTTTTGGTTAGTTATAAGGTAACCGCGATCCGACTACTACGATGACAAAGCGGACAACTAACGTTGAACACTATGCAAGCGACATAACGTCTAAATTGGAGTAAATGTGGCATTGTGAAATATATATTTTACGATGTATGTACAATGACGCTCGGACGTTTTTTTGACTGTTTTCACTGAGAGATTGTGGCTCTATAGGAATTGTATCACCATTCTTGGCTACTGTGGTGAGTTCTTGATGATATTGAGCTGATCTAAGGTATGGACATGATCCAATAAATAAACTTAGGGGTGTGGATTCGATTCCCACCTAGGGCAAACATTTATGTGATGAACATTTTGTGTTTGTTTTATATCTGGGTATTAAAGTAATATGTTTAAAAAAAAAAATTATAATATTAAGTATGTATATCAGTCTCTGGCAGCCATATTACAAGCTTTGCTTAGTTTGGGCACGTGTTTGGGGTCAGATGACCGTGTGTGCAAAAATCTCCCGAATATTAAAAAAAAAACCATGGTCTGACATTCCGGGAATGAAAAATGCCTACGTCACTGTCCAGTTGCCACTTCATTGTAACAAAAACAAACACAAGTTGGGAAACAAATCTGTTGATAATAAAAATAAAATACAAAAAGCACTTCAATTGTAATTTTGTTTGTCCGCCCAACCGAAGCAGTTCACTTTAAAAACTAATTTAATGTATTACATCGATGACGTAGACTTGTGTCACTCACGTGACCTTTGCATCTTGGAATGTCATACCTGGTGAAGTACGGCACAAAGTGATAATAGGTAGGTACTTTATGATTTTCTGTTGATTTTCGTAAGGATTTTGTAGTATATAAACCCTCGTCTATACGATTTCTCCGAGATGAAAAAATATCACGTCGGAATAAAGTTTCTCAATACGTAAGTATAAGGTCGTTGCACACGACAGGTGCAACCAGCGGATACGGGACCGGTCTCCGATACTGCTTTTTACAAGTGTCAGGTTTTCTAACTCGAGACTGCGACGGAATATTTATTTTGTTTATTTTATTTTTAGAGTAAGTGTTTAGGTGCAAGGTGGGCTTGGATAGTTTACTGCGTGTGGAGTTAGAAATGTCTCGGTAAATTACGTACTATTGTGATGCACTCATGTGTTTTTTATTCTTTTCTGGAAAAGATTTTGGCTACTTACGTCGTGTGAACCTAAAAAATCGGAAAAGACGAACTAAAAGAGGCCGCAGGGAAACGCTGGATGCAGGCAGCTTCCAACCGGCCCTTTTGGAGATCGATGGGGGAGAGATCGGATCGATGTCCAGCAGTGGACGTCTTACGGCTGAAATGATGATGATGGTGATATAAGTTTTGACATAATATTATGTACTAAAATATTATTTATCCGAAGCTGTTGAAGCTGAATCTATTTTAAGATCTTTCTAAACCTACACAGTATGATAGAAAACTATTTCTGATTTTTGAATTTTATTCAAATCTCTTAAACTGTAACAGAACCCCAGTTTGGATAAACATACACACTTATAAGTTACTATTTATTTAATGGCATCCCTGAAATCGCAGAGCCAGAGCATAGCACCCGTCTCCCTCGCACATCCATTAAACAGTTGCGGTCCCAGGAGTCTCCCTTGATGGGAAATGCCGGAGCCGATCTGTTTTGTCGATTTCTTTTTCTACCCGACCGCAAGGTTATTAAGTGAATGCCAAGAAAATGCTGTCTACAGGGAAATGTTTCTATAAATTCTTATAAGAAAGATTGATTGATTGATTTTTATTTAATTTAAATTCATCTGGGTGTCTTCATATCGCAATTGAATCGGTGTCTTCTAGGTAAGCGTGCTCCATCGTAGACCGCAAATCGTAGGTTGGTGGTATTTTAACTTTGCAGTCTAAGAGACCGCACGCCAGACATTGAAAGTTAAGGACCCCTTTTTATCGGTTTTAACACAATTTAATGGAGATAAAATGCAATAACCTGTTTTAGTAAATCATAATATACCTAAGCTCAATACCAACTCCATCGTCTATCCATATGATCTCTGTGAGTATTTTAACTTAGCGGTCTGAGAGACCACATTTCACCATTTAGAGGTTAAGGACCCCATAAAAATATCAGTTATAATACAATTAAAAGGTGTCAATTGCGATAAGCTCTTAGTGAATCATATACCTTAAATGTAGCCATATCTTAATACCAACATCATAATCCATGTTTTATGTCTGAACATTTTAACTTCGCGGTCTGCGAGACCGCAGGTTGAGGACTCCATTTTTAAAATCCGTTACAACACAAATAAAAGGTGACAAAGTGCGTTAAGCTCATAAAACTAGTAAATCATATAAACCATTGCCATATCTCAATACCGACCTCATCCTCAGTCAAAGATGTTATCTCCAGGAAACCAGAGCAATAACCAATTTCCTCAGAATTATACTGATAACGTTTCCACTGATCACCATTAATGAAATTAATTGCATTTGTACAGTGACACAGACGTAGCGGGTAGACGACGCAAGTTTTGAGCTTTCGAGTGCAAGATTATTTAAAACTATCTAAAAAACCCACTGAACCCACCCATGTGGATATAAGAGATCCATGGGGATAATATAATCTTACTCTCAATTAGTCTACATAAGTGTCTATACATCATCATCATCATTATCAGCCTATTGCATTCCTATGGCTGGGACACACACCTTCTCTCAGAGGATAGGCCCTAATCCACCAAGCTGGCCCAGTGCATGTTGGTGAATGTCATTTATATCTTTGAACTTTTGAGGTTCTTGGCCATACCGATTTCCTCACGATGATTACCTTCATCGTTTTTAGTGATGGCATCGAAACTAAATAAGTAATTTTAGGTACCTACCTACTAAATGTCATTGGTGCAGGGCCGATGATCGAACCGAGTGCCGTAATACTCGTAACTTATAAAGTGCACATGCTACCGATCGGCCACATGCCGAGCCGGCCCGTTAAGGCCGGCTCGGCTCTTATGCATAGTTACTATCTAAAAATAAGTAGGTAGGCCCCATCGAGACAATACCTATAGAGTCACAATCTCTAAGTTGAAACAATCAAAAACCATCCGAGTGTCGTTGCACATTTTATTTATTTATTTTATTTTATTACAATTTCTCAAAAACTTATAGCTAAAAACAAAAAAAAATATTGAGACAATAAAAATACCTTACATCAATTATTAGTTCGCAAAACCACATTTACTCCAATTTTTACGTTATGTCACTTGCATTGTGTTCAACGTCGCTCGAGTGTCTGCTGTGCGGCATTGTAGTCGCATTGCGATTGCTTTACAACTAACCAAAAACTCGGTGCAATGCGTAAGATGCGCCGAGTTTTGATTTAGGTTTTTGTACGTTTTGACTCTATAGGAAATCTATCTTGATGGTAGGCCCCTAAAATGAAATAAATGAGTAAATTAGGAAGAGCACATACTAAAAATAAAGCTTATTTAAATCACAGATAAGCGTCATCAATTTCTACTAGTTCTATGAGACAGGGACCTTATCAATCCACGAAAGATGGAGTGTTACAAAATTAGTACATTTCCTGTCTAATAGACCTCCCACTTCGATTACGATGACATTTTTTATAGTTGAAAATTCTTCTTATTTATTCTTATTACTTAAAACAGAAGCTGATTAATTAGGGAAATCATTAAAAACTTTTAAAACATGGTAAGTTGGAGACTGGTATAGTTTAAGGCTTTTTTTTCGCCATTCACTCGCGCACAGTGACCAGAGCCCCGATTCTGAAAAAAAATTAAACTGTCAGTATTGAGGCAATTATTGAAACAATTACAATTTAAAAACAATATCTTTAGTAGAATCGGGGCCCAGAGCTATCGCTTTCTTACATTTTTTGCATCAGTTTTTGCAATATTTGTTTACTCGGTCTTAACTAATACACTAATAGGTATTATAAATACGACAGTGTGGTTGTTAATTTGTTTTTATTTCATGGTGGCACTTCACATTGCTTAATTTTGATAAATAAAAAGAGCTATGTAGGCTGCATAGTTTCCTCTCTTCTTATTCGGCAAACATAGGCAATTTGAAGTGCTAACATAACATTGCTACAGAGCAACGGATTGACCCTTTGACAATATATAGTTTGAATCTGCCTTAAGCTAAAGCTAGTACCGAAAAAATTCAGGCAAAAACTGAAGGGGGCGAGGTAAACACGTATTGCACACACTGACATTTTCTTACTAGTTCTATAAACGCACACTTCAATATTGAGCGGCACAACCGCACACGACATGCTCAAAATGTAATCAAATTGATGACCAAAGGGGGGTGTAAGTGCTGAAGGGGAAACTGTAGGTATAACGCACAGATCTATATCCAAATAGACGCCACAAGTCGACCTACCTTGCGTGTATTCCCAATACAATTATGATTAATCGTCATAATTGAATCCAACTAAAATCAGTCTGCACAATCGGTGCCGCGACAACACGTTTCAGTTTGAAACGAAAATGGGTAAATGTGCAATACTGAGTTGTAAGAATACCGTTAATAGAGTTGGCCGACAGAATAAAGATATTTCTTTTCACTTTTAGGTACGAAAAATTTGACACGCTTAGCTTTCATACACTTTGGACCGCTTGTGAAGTCTACTTAGATATAGGTATGTGGTATAACGCTTCCATATTTCTTTTTGAGGTTAAACCACATCTTTGGATGCTTTTTTTATTCTCTAATATTTAACTTGCTGGTTACTCAACTAGACTCTTCGTCCAAACTTTCGAGTCACTGAATTCCCAATGACAAGTCACACGAAAAATATCATCACACCTCTACCTAACCACAGAAAATAACCACGGATAATAATGCCGCAGTACCAGATTGTGAAGTGTAGGCACAGAGCAAACTGTTCAAGGAGGGATGGAAACCTTAAAAAAAAGTTATTTTTAAGGGCAAATATTATTTTTAAGAAATTATTTCCCTTGGTTATGTTGTTCGAGTGTATGTATGCAAATATGTTTTCTTTGACACTCCGTACAGCCTAAAGCCATGGGAGGTGTCATTTAAATTAGCTCTGACTGGGATGCCGGAGTTAAATTCATGTAAAATCATTATATATAAATCACCGCAGTATTATTATTTTGTATTTTTGTATTCAGTATTTTGCCCATCTTAGCTACACCGATGGAAAAGAAAGGTTCTTGAGTGGAGACCACGAACCGGAAGACGCAGCGTAGGTAGGCTTACCACTAAATGGACCTACGACATTGTGAGAGCCGCTGGCATCCAGCGGATGCAAAAGGCAGGGTGTCGTTCAGTGTGGAGGTTAAAGGGGGAGCCGTATGTTCAGCAGTGGACGTCTTCTGGCTGATGATGATAGCTACACCAGCTAGCTACGTAGATATAGCTATATAGAAAGGTAGCTCGATAAAAGTCGTCAACCGCGTCCATCCCAGCGTGAACATCTGAACATAGCGATTGATATGTTTTGATGCCGCGACAGCAGGGCGCCCGCTTTTTGGTACACTCCAATCAATATGTTAATCAAGTACCAAAATATACCGGAATGTCAAATATGGAAGAAGTAGATCAATTTTATTGAGAAATTAGTTAACACTGGAAAATGTATTACAGTTAATTGAAATGGATATTATTTATTGATAGGCTTGTATTATTTATGAGTTTAAAACTTTATTACGTGGGTTAGAATGTGGATTGGACTACACGGATAGTTTTATTGTAGTGATATTTATTTACGTTTAAGGTATGGATGGTAGATATGGCCCATTGGTAGCGCGTCTGCTTTAAGAGCCGGACGTCCCGGGTTCAAATCTGGGCCGAGGGCAGATGTCCTCTGGGTCTGTCTTATGAATAAAATTTCCCACCATTAATTCACTATAATACTCAAAAATTCACAAGTTTTAGAAAATACGACAAGAGGCAAAATCATTATCTCAAAAAAACCTGCGTGCTTCATCTTCGACCACATCATCGCTTACCAACGGGCGAGTTGGTGGTGGTCGAATGCAGACTTATCCGCAATAAAAATTAAAAGAAATAAAAACTGTTTCCAATGTCATAGTTATCAGAGTGCTATTGGCGGACTCGATAGATCGGACAATCATCTCGAAAATGGAAAAAAATCTACCAATAGAAACCAAATAATAACTAAAATAAATATAAATATATCTAAATCAACTATCAAATTCAATTTCAAACGACAATATCAACGTAAATGCAAACACGACCCCAAAATAAACATCCCTAACTGAATTCCCTTCGAAGCACAATATCCTAAACAAGGCATAAAGGAATTGTACAGTCACCATCAGTCACCCTACGGGAATACAGTACCTACCAAACAGTATTTGAACTTGGTACACAATGGACCGTTGGTCCAGTTGATAGTCCGTTGGTCCAGTTGGTAGTGAACCTGCCTTCTGAGCTTGGGGGCGTGGGTTCGATTCCCATCTAGGACAAACATTTATGCGATGAACATTTGTGTTTGTTCTATATCTGGTTGTTAATATCTATTTAAGTATGTATTTAAAACTATATAATTATGTATATTATGAATGTATATCAGTCTCTGGCAGCCATATCACAAGCTTTGCTTAGTTTGGGGTCAGATGACCGTGTGTGAAAAAATGTCCCGAATATTATTAATTAAAAGTGCACCAAAAGAGTGAACAAACGTTTTTCATTCGTCAATAGGCTAAAAATACAATACAAAATTGGAATAATAAAGAACTAAATGATGTTAATAACTACTTGGGCTGGTTAGCATTGACAACACCGCTAGTGTTGCATCCATAGGCAACCATTACCGGCTAATGGCAAATTACCTCTATAAATAAAAAAAAACTACTTACAATGTATCTAAACAATAATTAAGAATTATTACAAAAAAACCGACTTACAAATTAGAAAGCACTCAAGAAAGCGTGGCAATATCAAAATGATCGATGTTGCCAAAAAACAGACGTACGATCAAAATTGTTAGTCGTCTTAAAAAGGCACTAAGGTTAAAAAATTAATTAAGGTTTAAAAACATTAGGTTTAAGAAACTACCCAGCCAAAGTTAATAAAAACTTTGTGGAACTACTTAAAAAACTTCTTCTACATTATTAGAAATAGCCAATTATCGGTTTACATACAAAAAAGTATGAACCGAATTAATAGACAACTAATACAAAACTAAAATAAAATAAACAAAATAAGTTTATATTTGACCGCTATGCGCCATCTTGCATGTTCAAATTATATATTTGTCATGTTAAGCTACCTCGAATACCCTGATTCACTCGCAACCTGAAGACACCCCAGATAGTAGCCATCTGAGGCACACCCACTGAAGTAGCATAAAATATTCCACATTCAAGTGGTTCGGACAATTATAGTGGAAATTCATTGTGCGAACCGCTAGACTGTGAAAAAATATGGAATTGAGAAAATCAATTGTAGGAACTTATAGTACTGTTTCCAAGTATAGTTCTAGGGCGGATGTCAAAATTGACCCGCCGTAATGAAATTTCCTTCGTTCGTTGCTCAATCTACCTAATTTCGTCGCGATTGTACCATATCGATCGGCGTAAAGTTGAAATAGAATTTTAGGTAACAGCCGTTCTGAGTGTTTAGAAGTTGAGTGCGGAAATTAAAGAAATAACGGCATATTTCAAACTTTTATTGCAAAAGTCGGTGTATCTTGAATGTTCAATCGTTTTGTCTCTGGTCTCACATTACTTTTTGACTGATCATCATCATCAGTTAAAACATATCCACTGTTGAAGATACGCTTTCCCCTTAGAACTCCACACTGAACGACAGACTGCCATCTGCATCCACTGGATGCCAGCAACTCTTACAATGTCGTCGGTCCATCTAGTGGGAGGCCTACCTAAGCTGCGTCTTCCGGTTCGTGGTCTCCTCTCAATAACCTTTCTTCCCCATCGGTTACCAGTTTTTCGAGCGATGTGCCTGCCCATTGCCACCTTAACTTGCAAATTTTAATAGCTATGTCGATTTGGTTCTTTGGCGAATATCCACGTTCCGGATTCTATCGTGCAAAGACACTCCGAGCATAGCTCCCTTCATTGCCCGTTGCGAGAGTCTGAGTTTCGACTGCATGGTCGTAACTCAAGAATACGTCGACAAGCTATGTTATATTTTGATGATATTTCAGCCTAGAAGTTTCGTGGGTCGCTTAGCGTGTTAACCATAAAGAGAGTTCTGAATAAAGTTTTATATTTTTAACTGTCTTTAAATTTTCAAAGCGCTGTTCACATAGAGAAGCGCTTAGATTCACTCGCATCACTTCACTCGAGTGACTGCACACAACGTTTGACTTGAGATCGCTCGAGCGATCTAACTCTTAGGACAACGAAATAGACTTTTCTGTTTAGCGATAGGATTTTATTTTATTATTGGATGTATTTTTGAGGGTAGAAAATAAAGTTTATGGGTGATAAATCAAGTCCCACGACAAACAGCAGAACTTAATTTCCACGTTGTAGTTGTCAGGCTTAGATCAGGTGTTGTTTTGTTACTGTATTTGGCCGCTACTACGCTAGTGAGATTTTTAGGGTTCTGTACCCAAAGGGCAAAAAGAGACCCTATTACTAAGCCTACGATGTCTGTCTGTCCGCCTGTACTACCTTTTTTTATATATTGACTTATACTGTTGGCCTTTTAGCCTCTACTACTTGACCGAACTAGTTAGCGAACGCAGAGTGCGTTCGGACTGTCCTAACTAATTAACGGCTGTATTTTATAGGTTTTTTATTATTTTAAATGTATATTTTTTGTTATGAAGTCTGGCGTGTAGCTACTAGCTAAATGAAAAATAATTGCTAAAACATGAATTGTTGTTTTTTCTCCAAAATATGCTCCAAAATATACCCCTTAAATAAACCCTAACAAATCAAAGTTCCATTAAATATTCACGGCTAGGGGACAAACCTTACTTACTTTTGTACAAAACATATTTTTCAACAATTCTATATTAAGTAATAAGTATTTATTAAGAACAGTTTGCTACATAATTCATTGTAAGTCAGGGAATTATTTGTTACCAGTTAGTTGTCCGTTTCTCATAATACATTTAGATTACGTATAAAACTGTCCTTTGTTCTTGTTTTCGAAGAAATTGTTGGCTTTTCATTGAATTAAACGTTAGAACGTATAAGTCGACTTACCTACTAATTTACCGTGTTCTTGAAAATTACGAAGTCATTGACTTACATAGTAAGGACGAAGCGAATGGTAGAGATCTTTCATTCGAAATGTGCACGCCTCTCCACCGAATTTCGTCTGCCTCTCTGTCCGTCTGTCAGCTCAGCTGTCAGCTCGGTATAACTTTTAAAGAACAGAAATTTGTCACCAACTTGCACTTGGCCCTTATTTATTGACACTATTTTTATTCGTTTATTTGCTCTGACAGTTGCAATAACATTGTAAAAAGTTGAATAGAGACATTTTCTTTTAATTAAACTTAATCTTAGTGAATATCACTAAAGTTTTAAAGTACTACATAAATTAAAACTAAACTTTCAACTAAACTCATCTTACTCAAAATTACTTATTAGGTTTTTACGTTAGCTTTTACGTTTGAATCATACTAATATTATAAATGCGAAAAGTTTGTTGGTTTGTTTATTCCTCTTTCACGCAGCAACAGAGCAATGGATCGACCCGATTTTTTGCATGGGTATAGTTCAATGGCCGGAGATTGTCATAGGCTACTTTTCATCATCATCATCATCACCATTTTTCATCACTACGTGGGTGAAACCGCGGGGCGCAGCTATTATGGATATAAAGCATAGGTAGCTGTCTTACATCTAATTACTAGATTGACCATTAATAAACCGGCCAAGTGCGAGTAGGGCTGGCGCACTGTGGGTTCCATACCACTACAAAATCCAATAACTAAATTACCAGTTACATCTTGGTAATGAACAGAATCTTGTCACCGACTCGCACTTGGCTCTTATTTATTGTTTGTTGTTATACTATAAAGTGTGTACTATAATTGTGGTAAGTTTGACGCTTCTTATCGTTTTGGTTTTTACATTAGAACTAATACAAAAATACGTTAAAAAAATACGTTTGTTGTATGAACCCTTTTTCGTTTTTACATTTTGACTTATTTATTTGTTAGTTAATCCGCCGTAACCTTACATGTTTTGTGAAAATTTCAACTGTCTACATATTACGGTTCGAAAGATATAGCCGTTAATAGGTAGGTTCTTTAAGACTATTGAAATTTTCACAAAACATGTAAGGTTACGGCGGATTAACTGACAAATAAATAAGTCAAAATGTAAAAACGAAAAAGGGTTCTCCATACAACAAACGTATTTTTTTTTTAACGTGTTTTTGTTTTAGCTCTAATGTAAAAACCAAAACGATAAAAAGCGTCAAACTTACCGCAATTATAGTACACACTTTATAGTATAACAACAAATAATAAATAAGAGCCAAGTGCGAGTTGGTGACCAGATTCTGTTCATTACCAAAATATAACTGGTAATTTAAGCTATAGTAATAGGGTCCCGTTTTTACCCTGTGGGTACGGAAGGTTGTTTAAAATTGAAAAACTTCGCCTTAATGATAAATTGAAAATGTATTACATTTTTGTACTAGAATGTCCATAAAACTTGGCTCCATTTTACGCATATTTTTGTGATGCGATTCAGATACAATAGTTCTCACAGTCACAACATTCTTTATTTTAATCTCATAAAACAAAGTCTGATCACCCGAATTATTCTGTCCAAGCATATCATACACAGGGTCAGACAGAACGGTGGTACTAAATAACGTTTCACACTTCTAGCTCCCCACTAAGATTTCTTGTGTTGGAGATGGCATGATACAAGCAAAGACAAGGACCTTGAACACCTAACTCAAAGCAGTTAATTTTTTTTTTTTTTAGTTATATCAATTTATCAATTATCTATAAAATTTTATCATATCATCATCTCTTATTTCTTCATACAATAAAAATGATAAATTCATTATTTATTATTTTTTACTGACTTCGAAAGAGGTGAGCTTTTTTACCGACTTAAAAAAAGAGGAAGGTTTTCAATTCGACCCGTATATATTTTTTTTTTTACAGCGATTGCGCATCTGTAATGTTTTGGATTATCTGTTAATTATATGCATAATTTGAAATAAAGAATAAAGAATAAAGAATAAAGAATCTGTAAACCAATTGCGTGTTTCTTTTTTTTATCATGTAGAAGAAACCGAGGTGGTCCCATAAAAATTTCATCAATTAAGGTTCAGTAGTTTTTAAGCCAGCTCAAATAATATAGATTTTTGCTAGAGCGCCTACGAATTTCGCGATAACAAATCACTAGCTACAATACTTTTGTTTCGTCTTTTGTTCAAGTCAAAACAAGAAGGTATTCATGCATGGATGTGCAATCGTATCTATAAATAAACTAGTAGTTTACCCCGAACTGAGTTAAAGAAGGTTTAAGCATTCCTCTATCATAATTAAGTGTTTCACTAAAAAACTAAAATACATTATCTTTAAAAAAAACTAAGTTACAAGTAATACTAGTAATACTAAAATATAGTTGGCGCCCGTCTTCAAAATCCGTGTATAAATAAATTATTTTGTTCTTTGCAGTGGCATGTTTTGTGTTTTTTTTTTAAGATTTAGAAGAATTTATTTAAATATTTGGTACCTCAGAGACCTGTAATTTATAAACCGATTTGGACACACGAAGTTGTCAAAGTTGTTCATAATGATTAGTGCGATGACCTCCTATAGACTTAGTATCGTTTTGTGTAACCCTGCAGAACAAACTTTACTTCCAAGAAATCTATAAAAACAAAATCATTTGGAAAGATAGCAACCCTATTATTAAATTTTCGAAACGTACCGACCATCTACCAATTCTGTTTACGCAATACTCGTCTCTATTCTTCTGCTTTTAAACACAATTTCCTTTGTGAAATGAGGACATAAAGACAAACTATCAAAACCGTTTGTATCTTCACGTTACCTGCAAGCCATTTTCAGCTTTATTTCTTTACATTTAAGTGCTCGTATTGCTAGCGTATATAAATAGGTATTTTGATGATACGATTAAACGGATGCTGTGTAACATCCGTTCCCAGAAGGATTGGAAAAAAGTTAAAAAGCCTCCGGACACACGGCTTATTTGTTGGGTGAATAATAAATCATACCAATAAAAAAGTATGCGAACTTTTATTTGTGTCTTTGCCTCGTTTGTTCTATAAATAGTTCGCGCATTTCAACCTTTTTTGAAAAAAATATTTCATGTACTTATGCAAAATGTAAGCTATACGAAAGAAAATAATATTACAAATATTCAATAAAAAAATCGGCCTAGTGCGAGTCGGGCTCGCGCACTAAAGAATCCGTACCACCACAAAAAAAAAATATCTATAAAAAACCGACGTCAAAATTTGTAAAATATTACATTTCGGTTCGGTGAAATGATAAGGTCAAAGTTCGAATAATAAGGTCGTCCAAGTGATGAAATTACCAGAAAGTTATAACCTGGTAATGAATAGAATTACAAGCTTCAAACTTGGCACGATAGTACACACAATAAAGTACTTAAAAAAACAAACAAAAAAACGGCCAAGTGCGCGTCAGTCTCGTGCAATGAGGATTCCGTACCACCACAAAACACAAAAAGTAGTGCAAAAAGACTACATCACGCACGCTACAGGTACTTGGATGGGTGATCGACTGCGGCCGACGTTGCTTAACTTTGTGGTGAACAGAAAAAACGTTTATTACCTAGACCTACATCCCTTTAGTTTTTACTTTGTGACTTTATAATTATTATTTTTTAGTTTTTCCGCCGCCGTAACATTACATAATCTCTGATTTTTTTACTGTTTATCTATTACGGTTTTAAAAGATATAACCGTTATAAGGTAGGACGGGCGGAAAGACAGATACATACACATACAGACAGGCAGCGCAAGCTACAGTAATAAAGTCCCGTTCACACCATTTGGGCATGGAACAAAAATATTCAACTATCTCAAAGCCCGTGTGTCCCAAACAAGATTGCGTTTCGCTCCAAAAATTATGTTTCACGTTTACTTTCCATAATAAGATGATTGTTAAACAATAAACTTTACCACAAACAATAAAGGTTAATTTTCGTAATTACGGTAACATGGCGTCTCGTTTCATGTTAAACAAATAGTTTAACTACTTCAAACTACTTCAATTTCTTGTTGGTGTTCGTAGATGCTTAATAACAGGAATGTTAGAGTGTTTTATTAACTAAACAAAATAAAAGCTAACATTGCAAAATAGACTGCACACCATACTAATATTATAAATGCGCAAGTGTGTTTGTTTGTTCCTCTTTCACGCAGCAATAGAGCAAGGATCGACCTGATTTTTTGCATGGGTATAGTTCAAGAGCCATTGAGTGACATAGGCTACTTTTCATCATCATCATCACCATCACCATTTTTCATCACTACGCGGGTGAAACCGCGGGATGCAGCTAGTATTAAATAAATACAAGAATTAGCGATTTCTTTAGACTTGTTATTTTCATATTTTTCTTTTTTTTTCAAGGGCCGGAGAGTAACATTGGCTACATTTCATCTTCATTGCCATTTTTCATCACTACGCGCGTCAAACCGCGGGGAACAGCTACATAATATTATCAATGCGAAAGTGTGTTTGTTTGTTGGTTTGTTTGTTCCTCTTTCACGCAGCAACAGAGCATTGGATCTACTTGATTTTTTGCATCGCCATATTTTTTCGGGATTTCAAAGTTGCTGGCATAGTAACAGTTGTTTATAAAAATGAGTAAAACGGAACCCATTTGGCTAATTACTTACTTACAGATACTGAAAACTATGGACTCGACATTGACGCGCCTAAATCGATATCAAAATACAGTGCTTATATAATTATAAATATATTGCTTATATATTTATTATTAAGCAGAACACGCTATTACTTTGTTCTATTAAAACAAAGAAACAATTCATATAACTATTACCATAGAATAGACTACACTCACAGAATATCAGAGACCCACAATCTTCATTTTGATTCCAACAAAACACTTAAAAGAGTTTAACAGCGATTTCAAAATAACAGTCATTCGAATCGTTCACTCGATCAAAGTGATTAGAAACGTAGTATTTTATAATCATTTTGATCGATAAAAAATAAAGAGGCTCGAATAAGAATAAAACTAAATCACTACTTTATCGGCTACTAGTTAGTAGCACTAAAATTATCAGAAATTATACCCTGAACATCCGATAGTAATGAACAATTTCAACTTAATCATTATCAAAATAAACACATAACGGTTTAAACGTCTTTTACTGGAGTAATCCAACCGTCTTTAATCACAACTGCTAAATGATAAATAGAAAAAGGGTAGACGAAAAAAAACACGTCTGACTTGTAACAGAATGCATTCCATTTCCGGACGATCCAATGGCGAGGCTGTATTTAAATTTAGAAGCATTTTTAATTTAGCTTGGAGTGGCATCGTGAATAATGAATTATCGATTCTTTGTCATAGTCGTAGAGTGCATTTTTGGACGGACGTGTGAGGTTTCAGTTTTAGGGTAGCGTGATATTGAAGCATTTTTGTCATACGAATTTTGTTGTAAACATACTTTTTGTGCAACTCAAAGCTTTCGTGATATATTTCGTGATTAAATCATTTGCTGACGTTCGCAAACTTCGAAATGTAAAAAAGCTTTGATGAATTGTCCTTTCTATGTGTTAGTTTTATTTTATTTTATTATGAATAGGCTTGCGCTTGGCTGCTTGAGTGTACTCAATTATATATTAAGTACACTCAAGGCACACTCCTTTCTACACCACCATGAGGTAGAATAAAAGGTTTTTATTTATAATAGATAGGCTTGCGCTTGGTCGCTATCTCGCCTGATGTTAAGCGATGATGCGGTCTACGATGGAGCACGCTTGCCTAGAAGAAACCGATGCACTCTCGACCTGAAGACACCCAGATTGTAACTAACGGAGAACTCAGGCAGCAAATTCTACAGACTAGCAGTTCGCACAATAAATATGGAATCAAAGCGCTTCGTACAGGTTCTCGAAATATCAACAATGCTGGTTTAGCAACAATAACAATTTAGTAAAATAATATATGTTAATTAAAATACATGAAGTACATGTTAATGTACTTAGCTTACCTTTTTTGCCTCCTACGTACAATTAGTGGAATGAACTGAATTTCAGCAAAATTATTTAAAAAGAACTCGTTCTAATTCAACATGCAAAATTTGTCCTCAAGAATCTAATAAACATTGCAAGTTAATGCAAGGTTTTCCCACTTTTAAGCAACGCTTATTACTACAGATGACCATAATCCTTGGTTTATTGTATTAAAGTCGCATTTAGCGGAGCAAAATCACGATGCTTACATACAGTCGTGCGTTTCGCTACTTCTATTTTTGGAGATTTTCTCATATTTTTCGAAAAGTATAGCTGTAATGTAAAATGTACCTCACCGGTTTCCTTCATAATTATGGAATCTATATATCAACATATCACAGACATAATTTAATAAATAGGTAATTTAATGAATCCAAAAAAAACAAAGATAAAAGCGCAAATCAGTGCTACTTTGATATATATTTCTATCGAGCGAAATGTGCTTGATCGTGTTTCGGTCACATGGGTTTCCTAGATAAAACATTCAATTTTGTTATGACACCATTTTTATAATTTTAAGGTTTTTTTTTGAGGTATGCACACTTAAACTAGAATGACCATAATTGCTAAAAGTCGGAAAAGAGCGTCTTAAATAGAAGCTTAAAAAAGCGTTGACTAGAGAACTACCTTCTTTTTGTCATCAGTTAAAAAAGTCAGATGATCGCCATACAAAGTCGAAAGCTATACTGAAATCTCGAAAAAAAACCCACTGTTGCATTCATTTTGTCGAGTGTCAATGACCGTTTTTATGAAACAGCTGTTTTTTTTTTCGCGATTTCATGGTTGGTCCCTTAGTAAAAGTTGTTTATAATGATGAGTACAATGAACTCCTTTCGGCTTAGTAAAGTCTATAATTATGCGTAATCTTGTACAGGTACTTGCGACAGTATAACTTTTGTATTTCGCACGTCGTCACGCTATGCGTAGTTTTTCTACGCGTAAACGCGCACGCAGTGTGCATCTTACCTTATCCCCTAAAATTTAAGAATCGGTAAGGGAAAGGCGGTATCCCTAATTGTCTAAAACGTTTCAAACCTAAAGCTTTCAGTCGTTACGATCTCCCATCACTGGCTAATGTTTCAATTGAATTAACTTTGACTCGAAACGTCGCGGCTTCGCATTTGGTCATGAAAATACGAAAGATACTTTGATGGACGTTAAGTCAGTCTCTAACCGTCTTATTACAAAACACGGTTTATCTTTAGTACTGGGATTAGTACCATGGACTAAAATAAACGTTATTATAAAACGAAGTTTTTCTCTAAACCACGGATTGTCTATGGTACTAAAGTTAGACCACCGAGACCCCTAGTTTAACTATGGTATTAACTTCGGTACTAATAGAATTTGTGGTTATAATTATTTTATTTAGTGTTTTTATTATTTACACATCGTTTAAAATGGATTTAAACACGATTGACACGATGGATTCAGAAGATTTGGACATGCTGGAGGCATCGCGGCGATCTGATAGACCTCGTCATCGTGTGAATCCTTTCGAATTGAGTGACGAAGAATTAAGATATAAATATAGGTTCACAAAACGCTTTGGCCCAAAAATTGTGCATGTTTTACGTGAGGATCTGGTCCACGATCCTAGAGGAAGCCCATTAAGCCCTGAAGTTCAAGTGGCTTGCGCTTTATGCAACTGGGCTCGCCATGAATTAAGTGCTTGTTTATAACCTTGGTAGATTACAATATAGCTATAGGTAGGTACTTACCCAAAAAGTAAAAAATATACATACTGGTGCATTAAATTATTGTTTTCTTCGTATATTCAAGACATTACAGCCGATTTGCATAGTGTATCTCAACCAGTCAGTAAAACTTGCAAAAATGTAGCGGGTATTATGGCAAGGGATGTTCCATTTCATAGATAATTATAAAATTGCAAGCTACATTAAATGAACAGGAGGAAGCTATGAGAAAATTTAAGAACATTGCTAATTTTCCCACCGTAATTACAAAGATTTCATTAAACTACTTCATGTCTTTGGATAATTACAATTATTTATCTGAACGCCTCGAATTACGCGGCACAGGCGCATAGCTTTTTTCTACGCTAGGATTTTGGCGTCGCACGTGATAGTATTATGCCATGAATTTGAAAAGTGCTCAAAATAATAAGTTATGCTTGTTTAATAGATTGAAACCTAAACAAACAGCAATTTAAGATAGCTAAATATCTTAAATTGCATCAATAAATAATTATTTAAGCTTTTGAAGTGTGTTTTAAATCCGCAGGAACGAATGAATGATTTCAATTTTTGTTTCTTATCTGTGGCTAATATTGAAACCATGGACTATCTTTGGTATCAGCTGGTCCTCGATTAGTCGAAGATTTGTAATAAGGTCAAGTTTTAATCCCTTAGTACCGTAACAAACTCGGACTTTTTAGTCCTGGTTTAAACCTGGACTGATGGACTTTTTTGTAATAAGGCGGTAAATGTTTATTTCTGAAATGTGACAGAAACAACGAAGAAGAAGGCGTGATGAAGGGTGAATAGAGTCTTCAAAGGTAAGCAACGCACTGACAATGCCCATTTGTCAGCTCATCCTTTACCCCTTATAAGCCAAAGGTTCTAACATGTTAACCTATACTATTTCGAGCCGGGCCAATCCTAGGCGCGAATTGAAAGAATGACTTTTTTTGATTCCCAAATCACAAGCGTCGAGTCGCGTCGAGTCTCTAATCCCAACTGCCCCCCGCGACGAACGTGGCATCATTTTTCAAAAGGGAATTTTGACTTCATGCGCGATCAAGTGGCTATACGAAGTGTCCACTGCAAAAATGATGAATGTCCAATTTTTTAAAAATCTTAACGAGTAATACCATTTGGTCACACGAAATTATAACTAGAAATCTTGTTAGCAAACTTAGCAATATCGCTTGCAGTGCCGTGATAAAAATGTTTTAAATATTTTGGCTACACGGCTAGAACGCTCAACGTTTCAGGTGTTCACGACAATAATGATAATTTTGTACACCGTTTATAAATTTATAACCCAATTATCTTAAAACTAAAGATAAAGGACATTCATCATTATTGCAGTGGACCCTTCATATGCGATGACCACTTACCATCCGATGGTCCGACGTTTCATCATTATCAGCCTATCATATTCCCACTGCTGGGACACAGGACGTCTTTTGAAGAGAGAGAGAGAGAGAGAGAGAGAGAGAGGATGGGCCCTAATTCGCCAAGCTGGCCCAGTGCATGTTGGTGCATGTCATTATGTCTTTGATATTATGTCATATCTTTTGACCGCGTTGACTTACTGATTTGATTTTTCCAAACCTGAAAGAAACCGTAGGCTCAAGTATTTTTTGTAAATTTCAACATGATACCTCGATGCCTTCTAGAGATAAATGGTCTTGACAGGCGGACAGA
Source organism: Agriopis marginaria (assembly GCA_932305915.1). NCBI lineage: Eukaryota > Metazoa > Arthropoda > Insecta > Lepidoptera > Geometridae > Agriopis > Agriopis marginaria. Next base: position 27,512,998 of record OW029914.1, on the reverse strand, counting down.
CAGATGGACAGCAAAAAGGTCCTATAAGGCACTGTTTTAAACTATCACGGTTATTCACTAAAGTTATATGATTATTTACGGGATATTTACCGTGGTAAGGTTGTGGAATGAGCTCCCGATATTTCGGCGCAGTTACATGCACTATGTTCGAGGGAAGACTCAAATATCGCCAAATATATCTGCGCCGAAATATCGGAAGCTCATTTCACAACCTTGCCACGGTAAATATCCCGTAAATAATCATATAACTTTGGTGCTATAAGGGTTACGTTTTTAAGGTATCATAATCAGCCTTTTAACAGTCCACTGCTGGACTTGTAGCCTACCTTCGAAAGAGCGATTGGGCCATATCCACCACCCTGGCCCAGTGTGGATTAGTGGATTCACATACGTCATTGAATTCCTTCTCCGTACGTATGCAGGTTTCCTCACGATGTTTTCCTTCACCGAAAAGCCAGTGGTATGAAAATCCGTACATAAGCTCCAAAGAGTTCAATGGTACGAGCCCGGGGTTTGAACCCGCAACCTCACGCTTTCAAGTCTAGCGGTCTCCCAAATGGGCTACCACAGTTTTGAGGTATGGAACTCTTAAAAGTGAACCTTCATACACATTCTTAGTATTACTGGTATTACTTGATAACAAAACCAATTAAGTTGTCTAAATAGCTGCAAAACGAATTAACAAAACACCCCATTTATGAAAACGTAGGTATCTATACAATGTTAGGAGGGATTTGTCCATCTCGAGTTTTAGAAACGTTTGAGTTTTGTTAACGTGCCTAATGGGTGATTAAGGTCGAAATAATGGCCCCATAAGGCTTTATGGGGAGATCAAGATAGTTGTTATACTAGAGCGTTTTAGTTATAGAATGTTTCTTGTATTATTTTGGAGTTTGGAATTGTTTGTGTCAAATGGGAGCAAAATGCTAAACTAACAATTTTTAAAGCGAAATGGTAGAGACGTTACACTTGTTTGACGGTAACGCTTGCATAGATTTGATAGCTCGTTGGTCCAGTTGGTAGTGAACCTACCTTCTGAGCTTGGGGGCGTGGGTTCGATTCCCACCTAAGACGAACATTTATGTGATGAACATTTGTATTTGTTCTATATGGTTATTAATATCTATTTAAGTATGTATTTAAAACTATATAAATGTATGTATATCAGTCTCTGGCAGCCATATCATAAGCTTTGCTTAGTTTGGGGTCAGATGACCGTGTGTGCAAAAATGTCTCGAATATTTATTTATTTTTATTTAACTCGGCATGCGCGCTTTCAAATATTATTTTTTTCTTTATTTTCTACAAATAATCTTACGCTTTTCCAAAAAACTGCAATCACTAAAGTGTTTTTTTTTTGCTGGGCTGGCTATATTTTTTTTTGACAGTTAGACTGCCCATATACCGTTGAAGGTCTAAGTACAATCCAAATGCTCAAGCCCACTACCAGTTGGCAGCATACCCAGCATGCTGGCGCCATTACCACGTTGAATGGCACGTTGAGTGGTAATGCCGCTAGAATACTCGGTACGCTGTCAACTGGCTTGAACAGTTTGAGCATTTGGATTGTTTCTATAAGGGTTCTATTTTTCCTTTTGAGGTGCGGAACCCTGAAAGTTCGTTTAAACCATCGAGCTTAAACATTCAACAAAAGACTCACATCCTTTCCTCTTAATGCTTTCTAAATTTAAATACATACCTAATCTAGTAATGACTCAGTCGGGAACTGAACTCACGAGGGGGTAAGTTAAAAATAACTACCACTGCATATCCAGTCACTGTCAGTCTGTAGGTTACCGCGGAAGAGCGCGCTTGACAGTTACTTTTTAAAGTTAGAATACAAATACCGTGTCGTAATTGGTTACATTTTCGGTAAGTCATTTTGACATCTACCTACAATTTGCAAACAAATATATCGAATATGAACTACGCTATTCAAGTTAGAAAAAAGATATAATCAACATTATGGACACTGATTAATACCTACTTTTAATCTACCACGTGGCACCATACTAAATACACACTAAAACACAATGTATAAAAATAATAAAACAATAAAGTAATATGATTATTTATGGGATATTTACCGTGGTAATGTTGTGGTGGTGATTGTGGTTGTGGTAGTGGTTGTGTTGAACAACCGTGATAGTTTAAAACAGTGTTCTAAAACATTAAACACTACAACAAAAGTTTTTTTTTTATCTTATCAGAACTGTAATACGTAATTATACTGAATAAATTTAAGTTTTCTAAAACTAAATAACTTTATTAGTTACAGAACAAAATACAATAGAAAAACTCTAAAACACACTTCAAAATACATTAAAAAAAACATATGTTATGAAAAACTGTAGAGCACTGTTTTGAACTACCACGGTTGTCCAGTACAGTTATATAATTATTTACCGTGGTAAGATTGTGGATAGAGCTTCCGATATCGGGAATATCGGGAACTCATTCCACAACCTTACCACGGTAAAGATTCTGTAATACATTAGAGATTCGTCGAAGCTAAGAAACAGTTTTATGGATATTTTTTCACGATTTGAGTGTTGGTCCCCATAGTAGAAGTTGTTTATAATGATAAGTATAACGAACCCCTTTCGGCTTAATTCACCCTTTACGTATAACGCTGTATTATTATGCCAATGAATAAACGCTAGTCTTAAAAGCGTGAGGTCGCGGGTTCAAACCCCGGGCCCGTTCCAAAGAGCTCTTTGGAGCTTATTTACGGATTTTCACACCACTGGCTTTTCGGTGAAGGAAAACATCGTGAGGAAACCTGCATACGTACGGAGAAGGAATTCAATGGCGTATGTGAATCCACCAATCCGCACTGGGCCAGCGTGGTGGATATGGCCCAATCACCCTTTCAGGGGTAGGCTAAAAGTCCAGCAGTGGACTGTTAAAAAGGCTGCCTATGATTATGCCAATGTCTCTGTCTAACTTAAATCTTCATCACCCTTTGCATGTGCGGTCGAAACTATAGTCGGAATAACCAGCTTAATCATACGTGAGTAATTCCCGTTTAATATACCTAAACAAAATGTGTGAAACGTTACGTCATTTTTCATAATAACAAATTTTTAATTAAAAATATATTTTTTACACCAATCTTTTATGAAATTAGTGATCGGAACGGTGTGCTCATCACAATGAGCCCAAACACTGCCAGTCTACTATTATCCATCGAGGAGTGCCGTTGTCCACCGTCTCCATCATCAGATCAGCTCGCTGTCACCATCATATTGTATTGTCATCGGAACTTGACAAGTATGCCAAATTTCAGCTAAATCGAACACCGGGAAGTGGATCAAATTTTACCTGTTAGATTTGATTACATACAGGCAGACACTGGGAGAGGTGAAACTAAATAGTATCTTGTAAAATATTACTTAGTCATTTCAAAATACTCTTAGTTGCTACAAAAATTAATATTCTATGTGAACCGTCATCTTTTATCGGTAACAACTTTTTTAATTATCGCTGAGAGACCATCAGAGATTAAATCAGAATTATCTGTATCGTTTTATTTTATAGCTGATAAGAAAAACGAATGGGAAGTTTGGATATCATACTAATTTATATAACTTGAAACGGTTATGGGAACTTTTTACAGGGTTACAATGTACAGTGGTACTTAGCCGAAAAGAAGTCAGTCACAACATGGTGCATGTAACTGCGCTGAAATATCGGGAGCTCATTCTGCAACCTTACTACGGTATATATCCCGTAAATAATCATATAACTTTAGGGAACAACCGTGATAGTTCAAAACAGTGTTTTACCCAGATTGTAACTATCGGGGAACACCCATTCAGGCAAAGCATAGAAGCATAAGGTAAAGGCATATAATTATTATCTCTCTTGTTAGTCTGATCTGTGGTTCCGACCTAAGCCCCAACGCTCCACTGATTTTGTAAAAGAGGTGTAGATAGGTAAATGTAGGTTCAGTGAAGGTCATTAGGTCGGTGACGTCATCATAAATACAAAATAGCGACATGAAAAGTAGGGATGAAATATTAAATATAACTGCACCCATGGCGTTGGTAAATATCATAAAATAAGTATTTTTAAAAGTAAATTTATTAATATTAATTTAAAAAACCGACTTTTTGTGGGTGGACGTCTTACGTGGGCTCCATTCGAGAACCTTTCAGTCCCATCAGACATCTGCGTGCTTGCTATGTGCCCTGCCCACTGCCACTTCAACTTGCTAATCCAGTGGCTAAGTCGGTAACTTTCGTTCGTGTACGGATCTCCTCATTTCTGATTCGATCTCGTAGAGAAACCCCGAGCATAGCCCTATCTGCATAGCTTGTTGTTTGAATTTGACCTTGCTTATGAAGCCCATTGTGAGAGACTACGTTATAGTACCCTATGTCAAAAAAAACTTTATGAAATAAAATATCTATGCCTGTAGCTCAAAAAGAAGCATCAAAAATATAAATTAATCTTTTATCACGTTGTTATGTAGTGCAAGCATTGACTAAAAGATTAGCTGAACTAATTTTATGTGATATTTAATATGCATAATGTCAAAATCTCCAATCACCACTTTGCATAATTATCGAAAACATCTAAACGGTCACCGTGAGTAATTTAAAATATTCGAAGTCGATATTGAAACTGATATTATCGAATTTCTTTTGAAGTTGTGCCCGAAATCAGAAATTCAAATTAAAGCACAATGTTAGGAGATCGTCAATTTTCACGGGAACACGTCTTTCCATAAAATATCATAATTTTCGTCATAATATTTCAATTAATTAACATAAAAGAATCTAATTTTATTAATAATTAATCAAGGTGCTTTGAAGCGATTCATTAAATTTAATTTGTTAGAGCTACAATGTTTCTATAGGCTGTATTAGTCGTTTCAAGATTATATTATTTACTAAATCTATAATTTGGATTAACTACCTAACCTAACTACCTAAGGAATAGTTCACATCGTTTCTTAACTTGTAGGATAAATTTATAATAAGTAAAGAAATAACTCTTAACTAATTATTTACTTTGCAGAAATTAAGATATCTCAGGTGTCAATGGCAAATATCAGTCCAGTATGCGAAAAAAAAACTCCCAAAAATTATATACCAAAGCTGTCAAAGCTATAATTTTTTTGTCATGAGGAGGGGAAATCTTCAATAGATACCCCCGAGAAGGGCTATGTCGGATTCCGCCTTGGCGACTTACCGACTAAAATTTCCTCCCCATTTCATCACATCCCTGCCTAGTAGTTAGCTGGGACCTACTATTAAATTTTCAAATAAACTGGAATTTAAATTTTTATTTGCAATATCGAAATAATAATAATTTAATTTTTCCTTATATGATATACTAGTAGGCCGCCCCTGCTTCGCACGGGCGAAGCCGGGATATATAGCCTAAGTCAACCGGGGATAGTGCAGCATCCCAACAGTGAAAGAATTTTTCAAATCGGTTCAGTAGTTTCGGAGCCTATTCAATGCAAACAAATAAACAAAAAAACAAACAATCAAATCTTTCCTCTTTATAATATTAGTATAGATTATTATCCCAGACTATATTTTTTTTTCTATTGAAGCTAAACATATTAATTAGGCCTTAGAACTACGTGCCAAATGACAGCCTGCCATCTGCATTCACTGGATGCTTGCGACTTTTGAGTTGGAGGCCTATCTATGCTGCGTTGTGGTCTCCAACCACTCGAGAACCTCTTTTTCTTCCACACTGGATGTTAGTTCTTCGAGCAATGTTGCACATTACCAATTTATCTTGCTAATAACTATTAGCCTAGTAGAAATCGACACAAAAAGGCTAAAATCGCAAAGCATGGTGTAGTTCTGGTTTTTTAGTATGTTGTATAGACCAGTTAGGGTAGTGTTAATCCAAATTTGCAACTTTGAAAAACTTAAAACACTGTTTTAAACTATCACGGTTGTTCACTAAAGTTATATGATTATTTACGGGATATTTACCGTGGTAAGGTTGTGGAATGAGCTCCCGATATTTCGGCGCAGTTACATGCACCATGTTCACGGGAAGACTGAAGAATGCGGGTGAGAAAACTTGTGCAAAATTGGATTTACACATCCTTGACTGATCCATACAACATACTAAAAAACCAGAACTACATCAAGCTTTGCGATTTTAATGTCGATTTCTACTGAGCTATGTCGGTGACTCTGGTTCTACAGCGAATATCTTCTTCCAGATTAGTCATTAATTTACGTCATTTTCCACATCAATGTAAACCAGCCCTAAAACCTTTTATACACCCATGGGAAAACAGTTAGTGGAATGCTGAGTATAAACAGAAATAATGTCCATAAATTATTCATAACCAATTATAAGTATCCATCTTTCCAAATGAAGGACTCAATAAGAATGATTAGTGCGTAAGGCTTGCTATTAGCCATTTAAAACAGGTTCAAGGTAATAAAATAGGTTATTTAAAAAAGTATGCTAGTAATAATGGGTTATTAGACCTTTCTATGTCATTTTCTACGTTTATCTTCAAGGTTTAACGTAAAAATCTTTAGGTAGTGTTTGTTCTATTTTTACCCACATCATCAGCCATTTAATGTCCACTGCAGAAACAAGGCCTCCCGCTTAGAGAGCCACAATCCCCACGCTTGGCAGGCAGCTTGGGGATTGCAGTACGTTCACCGTGTACTAACAGGACGCTGCTGCCCATCCTCCTGTGGTTCTGATCGCAGTTTTAGAGCATACCAGGGTCCGGGTCTATTTTACCCAGCTTCGTGAAAATAAAGATGTGGTAATACCTCACGTAAGATTAAGCCGGATACTTCGACAATAGTTTCAACCGTATTAGGCGGTCTTTTTCAAGGTGAATACGCACTGCGTCTCGCTTTGCACTACGCGATCGTGATGACAAAACCTGCTGATCGAAAAAAAAAAGAATCTAAAAAAGAAGAAAAAAACTGTAATCATAAATAAAATGTATGAAAACCACGTCAGTTTTCATAATAGAGGTGTGGTGTTTAGTATCTCTGCTGATTTATAGTTTTAACATCGAAATAGATTAACTTTAGATAACAATCTTATATTATGATTACCTATATACAAAACTGTCTGTCTGATACCTGTCAGATTCGACAAATCGAAGTTTACCATTGATTAGGCCAAAGAAATTATGCTAAAACAAGTATCGTTAGGAGTATGAAACTTTAATACAAATTTTTGCATCTACAAGTTGCAAACTTAACCGCAAGACGGCTACTTTGCGGATAACCTTAACTTTTTATAAAGTTTCTTAAGTTACTTTTAAGTTGCAAAAATTATAGTGTTTCGAGGGAGAACAATGTTTTCCTAGCTTAAACAAGGGTAGTTTTGAACCTAGGCAGCCAGCCTCTTCAAACGTTTGCAGGTAAAAGCGGATAAAAAACTGGCCAAGGGCGAGTCGGATTTAAACACCGATGGTTCCGTGCCAAATCCCAGAAATTTGCCACTGACTCGCACTTGGCTATTATTTATTATTTTTTGTTATACTTTAGAGTGTATACTATAATTATACCAACTTTGACGCTTGTAAGTATTACTGTTATTACATTAGAGCTGATACAAAAATACGTTAAAAAATACTTTATTGCACGCAGACCAATAAAGTATGACGCTGCTTTCGTTTTTACTTATTGACTATTTTATTATTTGTAAGTTAATTCGCCGTAATTACATATTCTGAGAAAATTTCAACTGGCTGTCTATTACGGTTCGAAAGATACAGCTGTTTAAAGGTAAGATGGACAGACGGACAGACAGACAGGCACACATCGTAGGCTTACTAATAGGGTCCCGTTTTAACCCTTTAGGTACGGAACCCTACACACTATCTTAATGATGTAATAAAGAATTCTTATGATAAAATACCTAACACATCTGTCTTTAGTGTTCATTGACACTTATTTAGCTTAAGTTTTTATTTTTATTTAAGTAATTAAGAATACTACGCAAAAAAACTTGTTAAGTGTTAATATTAATGTGTCACTCAAAGTGTCAAAGTGATATTAAAGTCTAAAATTTTAAGTGTTTTTTTTCGCAAAAAAAAACTCATTTGTAGATGTAGGATAATTATTATCTTATCTACTTACTTTTTTGCTTTTGGCAAAAGGCTGAATATGGACATTAGTCTTAGTAATCATCACGTTTGAATCGCAATGGAAAAAATATTTATAAATATGTCGTCCAAAGCCTAAATTAAAAAATCTCCCAGTGAATCACGATTATCAGAGATTACTCTAATCGCATATTTTGTCCAGAACTGGGCAAAATTTCGTTAAGCTGTTTTGGCGCAAAAGTAAAACAACATGTCGCCTCATTGTATTATTTTCCTAAACTTGAAACTTATTAGAACATCTTAAATTTGTGAATTTTTCACCGAATTTATATAGGTGCAACCTCTCCATAGTCTTCCTACCTGCCATGGTTGGATCATACAACAATGTATTTATTTTTACACTCATTTTATATCAGGACATGCAGGACTGATGCTATCATTTGCGCGAAAATTTTACACCGAATTTATATTTAAATTCAAATTCATTTATTGAGCATAAAATTTAGCACAACATTTAAATAGGTCCAACCTCTCCATAGTCTTTCTACCTGCCATGGTTGGATCATACCACAATGTATTTATTTTTACACCCATTTTAACTCAATTTTTTTCTTGTTTCAGATCCGTCACCACGTACCAGTCAAACCATAGGTCATGGCACTAAAATGAACCGAAAATAAACTATGGCGCTTATACGTTTTCCAAAATAGACAGGGAGGGGATGTCCGACTTCCTTCTGAAATGTGAATTTAAATTTAGAATTCCGGATATCCTTGTTATGCTGTGAAGTGAGACGATGTCGAACGGTGAAAGAGTGAGAACAACCAGTAGAGGTGTTAGCCCGCTCTTTCTGCTTCTACGGACTTTGTGTGTCAGTGTGTGTTTTTGTTCAGTGTTTTTGTGTGGTGTTTGTGTTGGGTATCAGGAACAGAAGTTTGCTATGGAGCCGCAGGATCAGGTATGTTTTTAACCGATTTTCTTCTTTTTTTTTTCTTAATTTTTTATTATAAATGTCGTAACGTAGCGTGTATAGAGATTTTGGGACAAATAAAACCGTATTTTTTCTTTTATGTCATTCATTTTTGTTTCAGGTTAGGGTAAATTAGCATCATCATCAGTAGAGTAATAAACGAACAGCCTTTTCACTATGGTTTCTTTGACAATTCTCTAGTCTAGAAATATCACAGAAAATATTTTCTTTGCGTTTCTTTATTTTTCTGTGCGTTGTATCAATACAATGAGGACTTAGGTGCAATTATTATGATTTATTCTAAAGAAATTTGAATATTATGCTAATTTAACCTAACCTTTAACTATTATTTTGCTTTATCTTCAACCAAATCGTCACTTACCAACAACCAACAAGTGAGTTGCTAGTCAAACACAGATTATATAATATGAAAAAAAATAGATCTATATCTGTTTTTAATTTTTTTATTTAGAGAATATATTTTAGGTTTGTCAAAGAAACAGTTTTGATAATTAACTTTCGCAAAGTAACATGGGCCTTACCACAGAAAAGAGAAGTAAAAGAACGGAAATGAGAAGGAAATTCTGTTACCAGGCATTATGAGTGAATCTTGATTGAACATTCTTATTTAGATCAACGCGTCGAACTCCGCGTCACAGTTGCTAACTGATTTCGAATGACTGATGTTTCGTTTATATGGATGCAACTGGCTACAACAAATTTCTTACAAAAATTCCTTGACAGCCGTTCTAATTTAAACGAAAAAAAATATATTTTCTTTACGTCTTACGGCTACCTGTTTTAAGCGATTATTTTTAGGTGATGTGAAAAGTTGTGCGACCGCAAACCGTATTTCGGCGCGTTAAGGTTCACGTTCGCGTGATTTTTCACACAGCGCTTTTTCGATCCCGCGTTACGAGCCCTTTTAACGCGGGCCTCTTTAAGGGCCCTGATTCAATCAACCAGCTTTTACACTGTTTCACAAACTTTTTCCTCCACAGACGGCAGTAGTAGGATCAAGAGTAACCCTCCCCTGCAGGGTGGAAAACAAGGCAGGGCAGCTGCAGTGGACTAAAGACGATTTTGGTTTAGGCTTGCACAGAGAACTGAGTGGATACGACCGGTATAAGATGATCGGCAGCGATGAAGAAGGTAAGATGTTTGACAGTTTTTTTTATATTGGTAATTATTCGTGCTAGTACATGACTCTGATTTTGAGGCTTGACTTCGACTTAAAGTTCACGTTAGCGTGATTTTTCAACTGAGTGGATTTAACGTTAGTTTGGTGCCGCAATAGCAGGTGTCCGTAAGGCCCCAGGTCTCTATATGATTCGTGAGGGGCCTCCACTATCGACTGCCCCAGTGGCTCAGTTGGTAATGAGCCTGCGTTCTGCGGGACTCAACTCTTAATTAATTTAAGAGTTGAGTTGACTTGCTTAATTTTCTTGCAAATTTGATCTACCAAAACATGAAAAGTATTTATCTATCTGTCTCTCTGTCCGTCCATCCGTCTGTTCATCCTACCTTTAAACGGCTTTATCTTCCGAACCGTATTAGATAGCCAGTTGAAATTTTCACAAAATATGACATGTTTGTAATGTTACGGCGTATAAACTAAGAAATAATAAAAAAGTCTATTTAAAGTCGTTTTTTAACGTATTTTTGTATTAACCCTTATGTAAAAACGGTAATATGTACAAGCGTGAAACTTGGCATGATTATAGTACACACTCTAAGGTATAACAAAAAATAAATTACGGTCAAGTGCGAGTCAGTAAAAAAATACTGTCACCACCGGTTCTCGTACGATCACCAAACTGAAGCAACGTCGGGTACGGTCGGTACTTGGATGGATGACCGCATAGGCGTTGATGAGATGTTGTCTTTTTGTACTTTAGTAGCTAGCAAGTTATTTGGTGGTATGGAACCCTCAGTGTGCGAGCCCGACTCGCACTTGGCCGGTGTTATTTATCTAAAAAAATGCATAATGCTCAAGCAAGATAGAGTATGCACGAAGCATTCCCTTTAATATAAATTCCTTTGAACAATAGAACTTGTTTCGTAGGCACATTAATAATTTCGTGATAAAGTACGAAACACACTGCACATTCTGACGTTTTATAATCTAATTAGGAATCAGGTCACCGTTTTTACTACTCATAAAAAAGCTTTGCGTTTTTTTAATTAAACTTAATCAGAGCTCGGCTTAGATGTTGTGTTCGTAGCTTTATGAGCTTTTGAAAGTTGCTTTTTGTAGATTTACTTTTTTTGATGAAAGCATTTTTTTGGCTTCGTACTATTTTTGCATTCAAGTTGTTTCAGTTATTTTAATATCAAATATAGTTAATTGGGTTCAAACTGTAAAAAAATTGGATAAATAGGAACCAGGTATTTATTTATTTAGTACTACTATGTACAAAACAGTTATCTACTGCTGTACCATAAAAAATCGCTAAGAACGAGTCGGGCTCACGCACCGAGGGTTCCGTACCACCACAAAACACAAAAAGTAGTGCAAAAAGACAACATCACGCCCAGGCGAGTACCGACGTCGGCCGACGTTGTTTAACTTGGTAGTGAACAGACATTTATCAGCGACTCACACTTGGCCATTATTTATTTTTTGTTGTTGTACTTTAGGGTGTGTACCTACTATAATCATGCCAAGTTTTACGCTTGTACGTAATACCGTTTTACATTACAGCAAATGCGAAAATTGGTATAAAAAAACTTTTGTTGTATGGGTTTGGTAGGCACATTTTTTTCACGTTTTCTTTGTTGGTCCCATGCTAAACTTTTTTCATAATGATAATAAAACGGACCCTTTTTGGCTTCATAATCATCATCATCAGCCAGAAGACGTCCACTGCTGAACATAGGCCTCCCCCATTAACCTCCACACTGAACGACAGCCTGCCTTTTGCATCCACTGGATACCAGTGACTGTACCAGTGATCAATGGCGCATACTTTACTCACCTTCGTTTTGCTGATGATATAGTCATCATGGCATAGTCGCTGGAGGACCTCAACACGATGATCAGCTACCTCAGTAGCCTTATTGGCTTATTCAAAGATAATTTATTCGTATTCATCATCATCATCATCATCATCATCAGCCAGAAGACGTCCACTGCTGAACATAGGCCTCCCCCTTTAACCTCCACACTGAACGACAGCCTGCCTTTTGCATCCACTGGATGCCAGCGACTCTCACTATGTCGTCGGTCCATCTAGTGGGAGGCCTACCTACGCTGCGTCTTCCGGTTCGTGGTCTCCACTCAAGAACCTTTCTTCCCCATCGGTTATTCGTATTAATTCGTAATAATTTATAATATCGTCATTGGGCTTATAACACTCTTTCCACGTAACCCTATAGGTATTCTGCTAAACATGCGGTCATATAAATCTATGACGAAATAATATTCACAAAAATCTAGTATTACTGTAGATATCTTTATTTCTGTGGGCGGTTACAATCTTTGAACGTTTGTCAAACATCTCCGTCATGAGAAAAAGACCAAGACATTTTTCCTTTACTATAACCTAATTAATGTTAGCATTACCCTCAGGGGTATTTTTTTCCTCTACATTTCATATAAGGCATCTGTCTCACCCACCGACGAGAGCGAGATGAGATGAAAACTACTTCGTCGAGTCAAAATGTCGCTGCATGCACCACAATAAAACCAGTTATGGATTTTTAACGCATCGCTTGTCGATAATTTCCTGGTAGTTGCGTTAAAAGTATCACAAACGGAATTAAGACGATCAACGGCCATTTTTTTTTTCGAGCATATAAAAAAACTGATTGCGAATAAAAAAACGATTGGGCATTATCTTTAGAATAACATTGCAAATAGTATAAAGCAATTTTCGTGTAAACAAGAAAATTAAACATAATTATTACAAAAGAAACAAAAAGAAAATCTAAAACTACTTCCAAATAAATATAAAATCTTTTTTTTTTAGTTTTATATAAGTTTTAGTTATAAATTTATATTTGAGATAGTTTTTATTTTACTTGTAATTTTTATTGAATAAATACACTTTTTAACTAATTAAAAAAAACTTTAACTTATCTATAATTGTAATTTATTTCTAAAATAAATTTTAATTTGAGATGGCGGAGGAAATAGAGATTAGACTATGTTTTTGAGTTTTTTTTCAACTGGTTTGCACTTGCCATGCCACCTTACTGTATCTCCCTTAATTGTCTGATCTGAGAACCTACAAACATAAAAACGCGCTTACCTACTACAATATTGTTCTTTTGGCAAGATCTTTTACATCATCGGGTAATAAAACACATAAAAGCTTACGGTTCTTGAGCGAATAAAATAGATTAGCTTCGGCATTCACTGGTAGTAGGGCAAGTGCCTTATGGTATATTTTTTCTCCATATTATACACGTCATTTGGAGATGGCAAGTAATGAATCATATTTTTTCCGTTTCCTTCTTCTTCCATACGTTAGATATATACTTACTATGTTTATATTATTTGTTATAGTAGATACAAGATAGTCTTAGAAAAATTTAGGTTGAAAAGATGGTGGTAATAAGGAAAACTGAAGATCGTATCTGGAAAGCCCTATGCCTAGGTGATGTGAGATGATGATGATGATGACGACCTATAGTTTTTTTGTTTTGGGTGTAAGCAAAATGATGTCTTGTTTAATACTAAATCCTCACGCGAGTTTTGATGAAGTAATTGTTTGATACTAGTTCGAGCAAAAGCTATTTTTTCATATTATAAATCATAGGTTTGCGTTTGACCGCCAATTCGCCTGATGTTAAGCGAAGATTATTACAGAAATATGTCATGTTCGTAACCAGTATCGATCAAGACATAATTTCGCTTCGATTGTAACTGGGTATGAATCTATGGTTACATAAGCGATCGAAGCTTATTAAGCTGGTGTCAATAATATAATTTTCAAGTAATCGATAATTTAAAGTTTAAAATACACACTTCTATCTTTGAAGTTGGGGGAAAAGTGTCAAGCTGTAGTGGGACTGAGCTGGCTACGTTAGTCTATTGTCAGATGAGCAGTGGAAATCATGAGTGGAAATCATGATCAAATAGCTTTTCCAAGTCGTACGAACACCTGGTTGGCCTAGGCGAAAATTTTATTGATTCCCACAAAAAAGTCTAGGCCACCATACATACCATAAGATAAAGAGAATTAGAAGAGAAAAGAACAGATAACCGATGGGAGAAGAAAGGTTCTTGAGTTGAGACCACGAACCAAAGACATCGTGCGAGTCGTGGGCATCCAGTAGATGCAGATAGCAGGCTGTTATCAGTGTGCAACAGATTTTCTTGAATAATAAGCTAAGAAAATTATCGACAAAGAAAACAGACAAAAAACAATAAAATTTATTGTATGATCCGTTTGGGAGGTAACATGCCACAAAGAGATAGACAGATAGCAACCCTGTATGCGTCAGGGTTCAAAAAACGTGTAAGAGCCAAATTCTAACAACAAGAAATATCACTGGAAATTGATTGATTGACTAACTCTTTATTGTTCACACCATTAAATTTGATACAGAGGACAAAAAAACTCCCCGGAGGAGACCCGGCTTTACAAAATCATTACTACCATTATTTAACCAACTTAAGTAAGCAAGAAAACAAAAGAGAGAGAGAGAGAGAGCAGAGAGCACAAGCGACGCAAATAATAATTATGCTAACCTCGGCAGTGGTTACATATTTAAGATGTTTGGGTTCGAGACAGGCCTTTCGGGACCGGGAGCTCACCTCATTTTCAAAAATCTTTCAGAGCGTCTAGTTAGTGCAACGCTTGACCAAATCACTGGCGTGTGTCTGGCTCAACGCATAAGCATTGCCATCCAGCGTTGTAATGCCGCCAGCATGCTGGGTACACTGCCAACTTATAGTGGGCTTGAACATTTGGATTGTCTTTAGACCTTCAACGGTCTATGGGCAGTCTAATTGTTTTTAGTGTTAGTATTAGCTTGTATTTTGTTTAGTTAATAGAGGCACTTACCCCATTAAAAAAATAAGTAAGTAAGTTTAATCAATCATGAATGTAGGCACCCTAAATACCCAAAATCTGTGGCAATTACCTAAATATTTCAATGACTTGGTTTCGAATGGCAATTATTTTCAACGGGTAATTAAAAAAGCTTTTAACGTAGGTCATTTAGGTTAAAAGTGTCATATTTCAAGTTCTTAACTCTTATAAATTTACACACTAGTAATATATTTCTAGTCTAGTAGTCTAGACTTTCTCAAGGGTTCAGCGCGTGAAAGGAATTAGGCTCGTTAAGGTGTTTAATTGATTGAAAATGTAATTGATCATTAAGGTTTTAACGTAGCATCAAAATGTTCATACAATTTTGATTAAAGTCATATGATCATTTACGGGATATTTACCGTGGTAAGGTTGTGGAATGAGCTCCCGATATCTTGGCGCAGTGGATGCAAAAGGCAGGCCGTCGTTCAGTGTGGAGGTTAAAGGGGGAGGCCTATGTTCAGCAGTGGATGTCTTCTGGCTGATGATGATGTTTTAAAGATCAAACGTGTCATCATTACAGTCAAAGTCAAGCAAACTAAGTCACAGTCGCGGTTATGATAGGTAAAAGTAAAAGCCTTCATAATCTGACTGTACCCCAATACAAACGGGTATATTTAGAAGAGTCTCTGCATTACAAATAAAAAAAAATACTTACTAGGTTTGTTTTCATGTCCGGAATGATATAAGTTCATAGGTCAATTTGTACCTATGCGGTTTTGGTGTTTGGTTATCTTGTAAGATGTTTTAACCAAATTTTTTTTCCAGGTGACTATTCACTGGACATCCGAGATGTAACGCTGGACGACGATGCGAAATACCAATGCCAAGTCAGCACGGGATCCAGAGGTACGTTATTTTAACCTTTATTTAAGAACCCATACTCAGCGCGTTCTGCCTTGTTCACGCATTTTAACAATCAAACCTTATTATAGAAACTGACGTGGTTTTCACACATTTTATTTATATTACACGGGAATTACTCACGTAAGATTAAACCGGTCACTCCGACTATAGTTTCAACCGCATTAGGCAGTCTTTTTCAAGGTGAATGCGCGCGCGCGGCTGCGTCTCGCTTGGCTTGGT
This sequence comes from Agriopis marginaria, assembly GCA_932305915.1. NCBI lineage: Eukaryota > Metazoa > Arthropoda > Insecta > Lepidoptera > Geometridae > Agriopis > Agriopis marginaria. Next base: position 27,496,839 of record OW029914.1, on the reverse strand, counting down.
GTGTAATTCCCGTGTAATATAAATAAAATCAAACCTTACTTAATATTATAAAAGCGAATGTAACTCTGTCTCTCTGTCTGGATGTTTGTTCGCTTATCACGACTAAACGGCTTAGCCGATCTTAACTAAATTTGGTAGGGAGATAGTGTGCATCATGAAGACGGAGATGGAATACTTTCCTACTCAAAAATTGCGGAAAAACTGAAAAATCGTGAGCAACTCTGCGGGATTCAATTAGTCAAATATAAATTGTAGGTAAATGATGTAAGTACATAATTTTTAAGAGGGCAAGTGCCTTAATAACTATACAAAATACAAGCTAACACTAACACTACAAATACAGTCAGACTAACCATAGACCGTTGAAGGTCTAAAGACAATCCAAATGCTCAAGCCCACTACCAGTTGGCAGCGTACCCAGCATGCTGGCGGCATTACCACGCTGAATGGCAATGCTTATGCGTTGAGACACAAACACGCCAGCATTTTGGTCACGCGTCGCATTAACCAGGCGCTCTTTGGGCATTATAGCTACCTACATTCCTCACAGTCTTTTAAAGTCAGTATAAGTATTTCACTTTCTAAACATGGCATTTTTGAATATTTTTCATACGCCAAAACCACGCATCGTACGTTTGTGTCGTTACCAGACACAGAACAGACGAGTTCACTCACGGTAATTAACTTGTATTTTGTATCACTGCACAGAGCTCGGTAAAACATATCTACATTAGTTTATTTTATTTATATTACACGGGAATTACTCACGTAAGGTGAGACATTAGGTGGGTGGTTTTGGTGGTGACATTAGTCTCTATCTCTACATAGTATAAATTGAAGTCGCTTTCCGCGTCTGTCTGTATGTCTGTATGGCCGCTAACTCCTCCAAAACCACGCAACGGATTTTGATGCGGTTTTCACCATCAGTTAGATACATTTTCAAGGAAGGTTTATATATATAACTAGCGACCCGCCCCGGCTTCGCACGTAAATTACACCCGTGTGAAGCCGGGCGCGCGGGTCGCTAGTTTATATATAAGATCATTGCGATATACCTACTACTAATTATGTTTAAAATAATTTGAAGAGTATTATTGTTAAAATTTTAATCTACCACGTAACTATAACAGGATAGACGCCGCGAGGTTACCTTCCTACGTATGTCTATTCATCATCTCAGACATCATCATCATCAGCCAGAAGACGTCCACTAATGAACATAGGCCTCCCCCTTTAACCTCCACACTGAACGACAGCCTGCCTTTTGCATCCACTGGATGCCAGCGACTCTCACTATGTTGTCGGTCCATCTAGTGGGAGGCCTACCTACGCTGCGTCTCAGACATCTCAGACAGAGCGTATGCAATCAAGTCAACGGTCAATAAAAAAAAACTCAAAATCAGAGCGTTTGCAGTCGTCACGTGGTCAGTGAAAAAATATAATAATAATATATTAACATAGTATTTTTCTGATAATCAGGACATTATTAGTAGTATTATGTTAAAAAAAAAAATACACCAAATGACTAATATTTTTAATACAGTCAAACAACCTATTCTTTTGTGACGTCATAAAATATTACGTACCAAAAATACGCAGCGCTGCGTTTTCCTACTATACGACGGGCTTGCTGTGTCTACCTTGATTATAAAGGTCTGTGGTAGACTCCAATAACAAAGGAAGCTTCATAAAGTACACGAAGCATAATTTTCTTCAAAGAAAACAATCATTTTGATGCTTAAGGAACAGAACGATAGCCTGTTTACCAATTTAATGAATACTCGAAATGGGTGTAATACCCCTAATTTTACTCAAGACACTGAGCTCCCACGATCTACAATATCGGAACCAATTTTGAACCTTAATATAAAGATTATAAAACACTTTTTTTGGTAATTTATGGAGCTATTGAAGTATCCGTACTTTATCGGTATAATTTGAAATAATAAATCAATATTCAATACACAAAATTACCGACGAACGCTTGAATAAACAAGAGCTTGTTGAATTTATTGGGCATGCAGTAGACATTTTATGGGACTATACAAGGTTATGCAGATAGAGTGTACTAAGCCGAAAGGAGGACATTATACTCATAATAATGAACAACTTTTACAATGGGGCCGCCACTGAATCACGAAAAAAAATATATCTGTTCCATAGAAATATGTTAACCAGATTCACACAAATGTATGAAATAGCTGTTTGTGTGTAAAAGTTGTTTATAATAAGGAGTGCCTACTATGAACCCCTTGCGATTTAGTACATTCTATCCACGTAACCCTGTATTAGAATCCAACTCGGATGCGTTCGGAAAATTGCGTGAGATCTACTAGTCAAAAATACCACTGTGCCTAAAGACAAGGGTCTTTAACCAGTGTGTGTTGCCAGTGATAACATATTATAGTACAGATTACAGAGACGTGGACTTTAATTTCTGTCCTTTTTGAAACACCTTTTTGCTCACAAAGTGAGCAATGGAGAAAGATATGCTCGGAGTGTTTTTGCCCGAAGAACCATATCAGTCACCGATATAGCTGCTCAGATTTGCAAGTTAAAGTGGCAAGGCAATGGGCAGACCTCATCCCTCGAAGAACCGATCACCGATGGGGAATAGTAGTTTTTTGAGTGGAGACCACGAAGCGGAAGACGCAGCGTAGGTAGGCTTCCCACTAAATGGACCGACGACATCTAGAGAGTCGCGGGCATCCAGTGGATGCAGATGGCAGACCTGCCAGCCGGTTGTCATTCAGTGTGGAGTTCTAAAGGGGAGGCCTATGTTCAGCAGTGGATGTCGTATGGCTAATGATGATGATGATCGTGATGATGATAGTATTATAGGTACATGGTTACAGTGGTACTAATTCGAAAGGAGATCATTCATTCATAGAAATTTCAGGGTTGGACCTATAATTAAAAAAAATACTGATGGGAACAATTATGTCTTTTTGGTTTATTATCACCGTTCAGTTTAACCCTGCTAGCACTGTTTAGGAACTATTTTTATTTAATAATGGGCTTGCGTTTGACCGTCAACTTGCCTGATGTTAAGCGATGATGCGGTCTACGGTAGAGCACGCTTGCCTAGAAGAAACCGATTTACTCGTGATTTGAAGACACCCAGATTGTATCTATCGGGGAACACCTATTCAGGCAGCGAATTCTACAGACTAGCAGTTCGCATAATAAAAGTGGAATCAAAGCGCTTCGTACGAGTTTTCGTAATATCAACCATAAAATGGTGTCAATTTTTTGAGCCCGATCTGGCAGTCCGATAGAAAAATGGGTAGAAGGAAATTAGATCATGGAGATCCGATGCATTCTCTCCGAAATGTAAAAACTAACAAAAGCTAACAAAGACATTTTAGTAATAGGCTACGACCTACATTGGTAGTAAGCGCACCCATTGCGAAATTACAAATCTACCCTCCAAAAGCTTTCCAACGTTACTTCACAAAATCTATTAATGCCCTAAAAAGCGTAAAAAGCTTTTCTTATTCCCGAAAAAACAATTCCTTTGGTCCAGGTCGAACCATAATTTGTTTTTAATTTTTTCTACCCCTTCTTTCCCTTCTTTTTATGTTTAATCTGTCTCGTATTTTGAATTTCTTCCCGCGATCTCTTTGTAATTTTTGTTCGGTCCATTTAATTAAAAATGTCAAGGTATTGTGTAAGTTAATTAATTTTTTACCGAATCTTTGATATTTTAGCGGTTTTTTTGTTTTAGACTTCAAGGCGATTTTTAAACGATATCTGTACACTTTGCTCCAAGCGCAAGCATTGCCTTACAATGTGGTATTGGGCCTACATTTTGGGAACAATTTTTATTGGTTTAATTGATTAGTTTTTTTAGTACTTAGGAAACCTGTATTTTCCCTTCCAAGTAATGTCGTATGTGAAAATAAATTGTTGTTTTCCTCGTGATGCGTTACTCATTGTGACTCGAGCATAATTTGATAACAACCAAACTCCGCGTACCAATCGAGAAAATCAGCGCTACCATCTACCCGCGCCTGAAAGTTACATTGTGCATAACCAATGAAGCTTAATAATACATCAAACTTGTCTTACATCCCTTCAAAGGATTCCTTTACAATTACTTCCTCCACCATTATATCCATCATTAAGATTCTATGTATCTTAAGATATGCATGAATGGGCCACTTGAGCCTCTTGAACCAATGATCCGTCTTTGCCGTATTCAAATGTTAAGTAAAAGGTTCAAGAAATGAATTTACATAGCTATTGTTTGAATTCTGTGCAGCTTTTGGAGAATTTCGGTGTTTGAACAGTGTTATACAGTACAGAAACTTGAAACTGCCTTATTTGTGGAATTGTTAACTTCCGATCCAGAATGATGGACTGGGGGCCTGGTCCTTTTTGTACTTATCATTGAAGGGGGGGATTGCCAATACTCGCTACGCTTGGCACCGGGTTGGCGAGCGCAGTCAGTGTTTTTATACTCAGAAGACGCTGCTGCCCTTCTTCTGGTTGATCCCTAAGCCGACTTCTACGGTACCCACGGGAAGAGAAGGGGGAGGTCTATTCTTAGGCCGGTACCTCCACGGCCAAAATGAAGGGTGTTAGAAGTTTAACATCTAACATCTGTATCTTTATCTGTCTGTCTGTAGAATTGTAGATTCTAAATGGCTGAACTAATGTTGTTTTAGATTTTTTTCTTCTTTAAACGGTTACTTGCATAGTGTTGTTTTTTTAAAGTAGTAGGCTTGCGTCATTCAAAAGTCGTGAAATAGACTGATGCCATCTGTCAATGATGTTAATTATATTCCAGATATGATGGATTTTTCAAGCGTTCATCGTTCGTGGAGCTCATATAGTCTTCTCTTTTTATGCCATACTGCTACCTGAAGGTAAGCAGTCACCGTCGCATATGGATACCTGTAATACCAGAGGCATCACAAATACATTGCTGAACTTTTAAGACTCTTCTAACTCGACTTTTAAAGAGCATCTCTCACTTTACGCAATAAAATTTAGAACTGGAATAAGTCATTAGGTTTCTGCTCTTTACGTTGTACATTTTATAGACTTAAAATCTAAGTGCCTAAGTAAACTTTAGGACTGAAATACTCGATGCTTCATTTGACGAAGACGTTTTACCTGGACGTTAAACAGCAAAGCTTCAGCACTGTCATCTTAAGTTTCCTTATCTAAGACCCCAGGTCCAGGGTAGATTGAGCTTTTGTCTCCGGGTTTAAGGCAGACTTTGTATCCTTAGCGCGAGGTATTAGCGCGTATCTGTGTTTAGCCTTTTTGTTTGAAACGGATAAGGTTTTCAAAAGGATCCTGGAGTCCTAGTCCTTTGAATGGATCCGTAGGATGAATGTTTACGAGTCTCTATGTCGTTGGGATTAGTTCTTTGAATTTAGGTATTCGGTTGGTTATATTGTTGGGTAGTTAATTAAAGTTAGATAAATGCATATCATTTTTGTGGGCACTTTTTTGGGGAACCTCAAAAGTTTAAAGATATTTGACATTCACCAACATGCACTGGGTCAGCATAGTAGATAAGAGCCCCAGCCTCTTTGTCTCTGAGAGAAGCCTGTATCCCAGCAGTGGGCTGATAATGATAACTTTTTTGATCACAGATTACTTGGTTTAAGTATACAGTGGGAATGGAAACTACACTTAAGAACCTATTTCCCGCCACAGCAATCACGCTTTTAAACTTTTTAATTTTGGGTATTTAAAAAACCGATTAGAATAAAAAACTAAATTAAACAAACTTTTTTTTTTTTTAATTTTTATGGTGCATTTTCTTATATTGAGAAGTTTAGCATCTCACTCCTGTGCATTTTGCCAGTGTCAAGTATAAAATTATTTTCAAGTTTGATGACATGTAGTCAAACAAGTCAGTCACAGTCAGAGTCAAGCAATGTAAGTTACGGTCAAGTCAAAGTCATCCCCTAGTAAAGTGGTGGAGACTTACAGGAGGCTTCTATGGAGCTTTGGAAACATTATAAATATTATGTTTCACAGTGTTTTATCACTTTTCCAGCCGAACACGTCCACAAACAGATATATATCGATTTTTAGGGTTCCGTACCCAAAGAGTAAAATCGGGACCGTATTACTGAGCCTACGTCGTCTGTCTGTCAGTCCTATTTTTAAACTGTAATTCAAACCGCCAATTAATACATAGCCAGTTGAAATTTTCACAGTATATGTAATATTACGGTGAATTCACTAAGAAATAATAATAAAATAAAATAAAAAAAAGAAAAGGGGGTCCCCATACAACAAATGTATTTTTTTACGAATTTTTGTATTTGCTTTGATTTAAAAAAGAGTAAAAGACAAAAGGCAGGCTGTCGTTCAGTGTGGAGGTTAAAGGGGGAGGCCTATGTTCAGCAGTGGACGTCTTCTGGCTGATGATGATGATGATGATGATGAAAAAAGAGTAATACTTAAAAGCGTCAAACTTAACATTATTATAAAGTATAACAATAAATAATGGCCAAGTGCGAGTCAGTGACAAGTTTCTGTTAATAACCAAGTTATAACTGGTGATTTCGTTTAATTTTGAATTTTGTTATGGCACGGAATCCTTAACGCGTAAGCCCAACTCGCACTTGGCCGGTTTATTACTTGAGGCATTCCTAAGGGATTACAATGAAATCATGACAGTGTAGCCACATTATACTGAAAGTTCACCTAGCAAACTCAATTTACCTGCTCCAAGGATTTCAAATAACATAAATGTTTAATTCAGTTTTGTTGATTAATTTTAATTGAAGTTTACTCACGGGCGTATCTCAATTTCACTACGTCACGTGAACCTTACCTCCCAGTAATAAAGACTACTCTCCTGTGCTACAGTTCCTCAAAATCAATAGAGATGGGTCGACATTTACGGGTTAGAATAAGTCTTTATGCGATAGCAATAAGAGTCAGTATCGTTTGTGCTAGAGGTGATGAAAATTGTAGTTCCTACCCTCAATTATAAGCTGGGATGACTAAAACAGGGATTCTGTGGAACAAAATTACGCGTAGGTTTGATGATTTCCTGAAAGTTTCGTTTCTTGTTTGATGGAATGTTCTCGATAGAATTTCTGGTTTAGTGGTTTTTGAGGGCGATACACAGCTCTGTAATATGTTATACCAATCCTTGAATCCTATGAAATCCTTTAAGCCTAGGTAAAGTTACGTTTGTTTTAGTGGGAAAGGTCAGAGTGGGTACAAATCGGGACACATAATATATTAATTACAAAACATTAACTGAAATGTTAGAAATGGAAGACGCAGCGTAGGTAGTGGGCGTCCTCCCACTAGATGGACCGACGACATTATGAGATTCGCGGGCATCCAGTGGATGCAAAAGGCAGGCTGTCGTTCAGTGTGGAGGTTAAAGGGGGAGGCCTATGTTCAGCAGTGGACGTCTTCTGGCTGATGATGATGATGATGAACTGAAATGTTTATTGAGGCGAAATGGTAGAGACGTACACTTGTTTGACGGTAATGCTTGCATACTCGGCGTGCGCGCTTTCAAATATATTTTTTTCTACTAACATTCCACCCTAGCTTTGTACGGGTATAGATATATAGCCTATGTCATCCGGAGATAGTGTAGCTTCCCAACAGAGAAATAATTTTTCAAATCGGTTGAGTAGTTTCGGAGCTTATTCAATACAAACAAATAAACAATCAAATTTTTCCTCTTTATAATATTAGTATAGATAGATAAAAATATATAATGGGCTGTTATGATGATGATGATGATAAATACTTTAAACAAATTATTTGATGGGGAATAAATAAACGTATAAAGTTACTATAGACTAATTTTATATCAAAATCTTCTCAAAGGAATGTAAAGCTACAGAAAATTATAAGCAAAGCACTGAATCTAAATGAAATAAACAAGCAAAACTTCGTGAAAAACGGAACAAACGCGAAGTTGCTTTAAAAATAAACAAAACGGAAAGTTGCTTTACAACAAACAATACACAAAGTTGCCTTAAAAAGAAAACAAAGTTGCTCAGAGATATTCTTTAAAACATCAACTAAGGAGACCAGGCAGAAATAAAAACGCGATTAAAATGAACTAATAGTTGGATTTACGAGTGCTTTTATAAGGTGCTGCTTTTAACACAAGTTTTTTAAAGTTAGGCGCAACTTTGAATCATTCATTTTAAACTCGTCGCGTTTATTAATATAGGGTTAAAGAACTTTATTAACACAAAGACAAAGTCACTTATGTGATAAAATATTATATCTAAAATAATAGTAGGTATCGGTAGTCGCATGCACTAAAAAATAAAAAATAAATATAAATACTTGAATGGTGAATAAATAAATAGTGCGGTAAATACTCATACTGTACCTACATAATAATTTGTGAAGTACCCACTTCACGTATTTGTTGTTATAATGATTTATCAGAGATAAGGTGTTGAGCCAATGGTTTTTAACCGACTTCCAAAAAGAGCCGGTTATCAATTCGACTCTGTTTTTTAAGTTTTTTTTTTTTTTTTTTTTTCCAACTTGTATGTTTGTTACGCGATTACTCTGCCAATTTAGAATTGTTTTTGATGATTCTTTTTTTGGTTGGTAGGTCTCATAGGTGGTACCATAATTTTCACGAAAACGATCATTGACATAATGTATGGAACAGCTGTTTTTTTCGTAATTAAAGAGTTTGTCCCTTAGTAAAAGTTGTTCGTTATGATGAGTACATTGACCTCCTTTGGCTTAGGACAGTCAATATGCGTAAACTTGTATTAATAAATTATTGTTCGTTGATCTTTACCTTTCACATTTTTCATTAGCACAATCTGCAACAGCTAGCGGCTAATTCACCAACATTCCCTTATTTCCAACTTGCGCAAGTTTTCCCAACTTCGTGCAAATTTTCCCAACTTCGTGAAACTTTTCCCAACTCTTCCGAGCTCCGTGCTGCTTTTCCGGGCTGGAAGCGAGATTCGCATTGTCTCTACGAGCACTATCGCAAGTTAGTTAAACCGCGAAATGGCAAACTTAGCTGACTTATTGTGTTATGGCGTATTAATTTCTCGCTACATCACTTGAAGGAAATTAGTTGCTAATTACGTCTTTTTTAGGGTTCCCTACCCAAAGCGTATAAATGGGACCCAATAACTAAGCCTACGATGTCTGTCTGTCCGTCTGTCTGTCTGTCTGCGGCTATATCATTCGAACCGTAAGAGATAGCCAGTTGAAATTTTCACAGAATATGTAATGTTACGGCGGACTAACAAAAAAAATTAGACAAAAAAGTTAATACGAAAGGGGGGTCGGTCCCCCATACAACAAACTTATTTTTGTATTAGCTCCAACGTAAGAACGGTAAAACGTACAAGCGCCAAACTTGGTATGATTATAATACACTCTAAAGTATAACACCAAATAATAAATAGTGGCCAAATATGAGTCGGTGACAAATTTCTGTTATAATTGTGTTATATTCGAGCGTTACTGTAGCAAAAATAATTATATGACTGCATGGCAATTGCTTCGACATTTTGGAAAGCGTGAACAGGTAATTCGGTTACTTAGACGACCTTATTGTATTTTGTGGTAGTACGGAACCCTCAGTGCGCGAGCCCGACTCGCACTTGGCTGGTTTATTTTTTCAACATTACACAAGCACAAAAGCCAAAAAACAAATAACCATCTTATGCCATTTAACAATCTTTATCAGCTATACAAATAAAAAATAAAATTAACTGTTGATTCCCAAAAAATCATCAATTTCATTTAGTGAGAGTTTGGTTCTCAAGGTGCGATTTGTTAAGAAACTATTAAAAACTGGACGTAATTTGTACGAAACTTGAGTAATTTAATAAAAAAAATGAAAGTTGTTGTTTGTCTATGAAACTGCTTGTCGTCTAACTATATCTACCGTATAGTGCCATAGATCTTATACATATCACGTACTTACTTATTCTAAGTAATTATCAACTTCAAAACTTTACTATTCATTCGTCACAATTTAATTATGTCAAAACTTGATTGCTCGTTATACAAACTAGACTTAAGTGGTATTCGAGAAAATTGAATTATACAATTCTAGACAATTCTAAATTTATAGTTTTATTTCGAAATAATGCTAGTCACAATTATAATATAGTAAAGCCAATATTACTAATAACGGCTGAATCAGCGGAGAGCCTCAAAAGGCGCAAATATAGTACCCTAGATAGCGGATATATATTTGAGCCTTTTGGGGTTGAGACGCTTGGAGCGTGGGGACCAGGAGCCCATCGAATATTTAAAGACCTATCAGGGCGACTGGTCGAAGCTACTCGTGACCAAAATGCTGGCCTTTATTTTGCCCAAAGAATAAGCATTGCCATACAACGTGGCAATGCTGCCAGCATTTTGGGCACGCTGCCCACCGGTAGCGGATTGTTAGATTAGTTTTAGTTTTAGATTAATTTTAGTTTTAGATTAGTTTTAGTTATAAATTTAAATTTAAGATAGTTTTTATTTTACTTGTAATTTTTATTGAATAAACAAAGAAATTGACTAATAACTAAATAATATATATTATTAAAAATCGAAAACAGGGTGTAGTTCGTGTGGCAATGTACCAAGAATGCTGGCTGCATACCCGCGTTGAATAGCCAAAGAAATTCTCTGCGGAATGAGCTAACTCTCTTATCACGGTGTCGACTAATCATGGCGAAATTTTATTAATAAACTTTTTATCCATGGGGTCCATGCTAGTTAGTATTCGAAGTTTTTTACAGTGCGTAATATGTACCTTTACCTACCTGTAAGCGTCCGACACTGATCGACACTGGAAACTGTTTCACAAACTATTCTAATCAATGAACACAACGCCAATGACCCTTTTTCAATCGCTGACCTAGTTAAATTTACCCTAAAAAGACTGGTCATTCCCCTTCCCCTTTCATACCGCTTTCCCCTCGCACAAACAACAAACTATCAATTTACTGTAAAATAAATTAAATTTTCACGGGTGCTATTTAATCGTGCACCAAAATACCGAAAATTAAATATAATTCGTAATATTAGGTAATAAGAATTAGAATAAGATATATTTATTACCAAAAAACAAAAACAATGAACATGTACTATAAGAAACATAAGGAGAAACAGCGTTTGGCAATAGGGGTAAGCTCAGCGCTGTACTGCGAGGTCCCGAAGGGTCACGCAGGGCTGGTTTTCGGCATACCCCTTTGCTCAGAAAAAAAGATGGTAGGTGAGCACTAGGTGAGGACGGCGGGTATTACAAAATCAACTAATAATATCTGTCGTTAAACGTAATACACTATAATTACTACTACTACTATTTTCATTATCAAATATTAAATATTAGAGCACTTAGGTTTGTGTATGGTGTGTGTGTCTGTGCGTGCGTGCGTGCGTGTGCGTGCGTGTGTGTGTGTGTTTGTGTGTGTGTGTGTGTGTGTGTGTAATGAAAGCTGCAACTAAACTGAGCTCGCCAGGTCACGAAAGATGATATGATATGGTACTATGCGCAAGACTATCAGGTATGCAGATTTGGATGCGCATAATTATCTTGTTATCTACATAATTATATGTGGTGACAAGACTATGTATTAAACAATATCAGTAAAAAAAAAACTTAAAATTAATGTGGTCAACTTCTCGCGTATCTGATTTTGATAACATACAGTATGTTTGCAGATCAAAATCAGATTTGCAAGAAGAAGCTGCAAACATTTTTTTTTTTTAGTAATAATTATTTCTGATGTACAAATAAATTTCCATTTTCTTTGTCCAGGTGAACCGGCAATCAGGTCACGGTACGCACGCCTCACCGTGCTAGTCCCACCAGAACCGCCCAAGATCCTGCAAGGGAGTTTCTACTCTACCACCGAGGACAGAAACATCAGATTGGAGTGCGTCTCAATTGGTGGGAAACCGCCAGCGGAGGTGAGTTCCGTGTTTGTAGCAGTAAGTTGTCTCAAGCCTCGCTTGGGTTACATCACAGTGCAAAATAACGCATTGATTCGCTAGAACAATGTTCTCTGCAGCCCGAATACCCCATAACTCAAAAAAGGCCCATGCATGGCCTTGTTTCGGAAAACACTCGCACGACAACGTGACAACGTAACGTAATCCACACTCTGCCAAGTCCCGACCAGATCAAAAAGAGTGATCAAAATTTCCTCACTCTCGTGATGAACCACATGATTACCACAGAGGCTAAGGTGCACACAGCGGCAGAGATGAACGAAGTATAGAGGAGACGTTGACGAGAATTAATCAGAGCAGAATATTGGGTCCATTACCCCGTTCTTTTCACAGCACCACTGGTCTCTGTTTCAGTGGAAACACACTCTTATCTGACCACCCAAGAGATCCACATATAGGCCATGTCTAGTCCACTATAAGCTATCAGCATGGAAAAGAAACTAGCACCAGACCTAAGTGGGGTTACTCCAATGTGAACGCTACACTGGTCATCCATTCAGCATCGCTGTCCTGCCCTCAGTGCTCCAAAAACTGCTCGTAAAGCAACTTGATAAAGGCGTTGCAACTTGGGGTAGCCGTTGCAGAATACTGGTCTAAGCCAAAAGACAGAATAACCTACACAGATAAGAGGGTTTGGTGCGCAAGTCGTATTGTGACTTTTCGGTTTCAGTTGTTCATCTAAGACAGTGGGTTTTTAACAGTTCTTGAAAAGGTTGCATAGAGGCTGAAGAAACAGCAGCTCATTTGCTACTGGAACGCAGCAGCGAAGCAATGAAACAACATTCTGGGTCACTGAGTAGGCTGCGGGAAGCCTGTGCTAGCATTAGCGAAGTGCTGGCCTTTCAGAGCCGACCAATTAGGTGAACTAGTAGCATTGTGAAAAACGCCTGCTCTAAAAATAATAAGGTTTTCCAAAGTTGAGTTACTGTATCATTTTGCATGGTAACTGGAATGCTGTGCCTCGAGTTGGCGACATTTTTGCGGCAATGCAGGGTTGCAATTTCACAGGTACCTAGTTGAGAGCTTTTGTTGTAAATTGTTTACGCCAAGTTTACGTTGGGCTGGTGGAAAAATAGCTACTTTTTGAACTATGCTATACTCAGGCTTGCTCATGCTCTGCATATAGTAAAAAAATAATTATAATATAGACTGCAGCGATCTCTCTCAATTTATCTTGTTGCGGGTTTGTTAGCTTTTTATCATAAACAACGGTCAAGTGTGAGACAGACTCGCGCACCGATGGCTTGGGACAAAGATTAGTTTTCTCTCACAGATCTGTATGTTTTCTTTTACCCAGTTCGGGATCTTTAGTACGTGCCCGTTTTGCACTTCGACGCCATTTATTACTTGTTGTTTTACTCTAGAGTGTATTCTATAATCATGATATAAGTTTCACGTTTGTATCACTTATAGTTTTTACACTATAGAATAGATTAAAATACGTTGAAAAATACTGTCTAGTACAGTTTTGTCTTCTCCCTGTCTTCAGACTTCACAAAATCCAAGAATTTGCTGTCTTTTCTGCCCCAGTTTCTCTTTGAGCTGCGCAAGCCTATCATCTTGTGTAATCTTCTTCCCGTTGTTTGATGCCAATCACTGGTCTTTGGCCTCCAGTAGTCCGGGGATTTTTCGATCACCTTTGCTCCTACGTTATAAGAACGTAACGCTGTTTTAGCTAAGGATAGCATGGCTGGGAACTGAAGGCTATTTATTTATAGGACTTACCATAGCCACAATGCTGGGCAGAGTTGGCGACTACGCCAGCTAGTCTGAAATCTAGCTACGCCGTAAAGGCAAACACCATGAAATTAGTATTATTCCATTAATATCACTATCATTAGAGCCATAGCACCAATGGCAGGTACTACCTAATTGAAGTGGCTTCACGTTTATTCATTGTCATCGCTATTTTGCCTTCATAATCATGGTGTCTCAAATGAAAATCGGCGTAAATAGCAATGGAGATATTGGCAAAGTGGGGGCCAGAATTCGGGCAAGGGTAGCTTGCTATGTCTCTCCCTCTGCTTCTACTCTCGGTCATACTCACAGATTTTTTTTTTTTGTTTATATTAGAACGGCTGTCAATGGCTGGCATTTTTGTAAGAAATTTGTTGTAGCCATTTGCACCCATATTAACGAAACGTCAGACATTCGACATCAGTTAGCAACTGTGACGCGGAGTTCGACGCCTTGATCGTGCCTTGATCTAAATAAAAATGTTCATTCAAGGTTCATTCATAATGCCTGGTAACAGATTTTCGTTCTCATTTCCGTTCTATTTACTTCTCTTTTCTGTTGTTTTGGTGTTGCTATAGGCGCTAGGCAAGTGGGTTCACAATTACGCCAGTTTTCGAATAATTAATCAATGTCACAGTGTAAATGGAATTTTGCAGGCTTGCCGTTACCTCGCCTTGTTCATATTTTTCACAATTTTCCCGCGAATCACGTTTTATTTCTCGTGACAGTGTGAATTTCTTTGTGTTTGTCTTTATTTAGGGGTTTATTTATAAAGGTGGCGGGCCTAGGTATTAAGCCTAATACTTTTTTAAATATCCTAGAGGCGTTTAAATTGTGCACTTTTTACGCTTCTTCTAGCATTTTCCATTTTGTAGTTTCGGTGAAAAGTAAAGTTTTCGTCTTGAGATGATTTTGGCGTTGCGCTTCTTTAGCATTTGCCAGTATCAAGTATTAGTTTTTTTCAAGTTTGACTAAACATCGTCAAACAATTTATAGTCACAGTCAAACAAAGTAAGTCACAGTCAAGTCCAAGTCATCCTAGTAAAGTGGTGGAGACTTTACAAGAGGCTACTATAGTAAACAGCACGAACATAAATGTTTCACCTTATTATAACACTTAACCTGCACTCGAGCACATCTTAAACGAACACTTAATAAACAATAATCCACCATTATTACACATTAACACAAATTAAGGAAAATAATGAAAATAATACAATGAGGGAACATTTTTCACGTTAAAAGGTCGGCAACGTATTTGTAATGACCCTGGTGTTACAGGTATCCATAATAGGCGACAGTGATCACTTACCATCAGGCGGACCTTTAGCTTGTTTGCCACCTATGGCATAAAATGCCTCATGTCATAGTTGTCTTTATTAAAACAATAGTAACTAATTGTAAATTAAATAAATAGTTTCTTTAACTCTATTACCACAAACTAAAAAATCGATACAGTAACTCGGTTGCCATCCATTTGCCTAATTACCTAATTCACGAACATCTATCAGAATCCTAATTATTCATGGCCCAACTACTTGTTGTAAATCCAATCCTATACCCTATTAAATAAACACTATTTTGGATTGGCTACAAATCACTGTCAATCCGATAATGGCGGATAATTTGTCTTACCCCTTTCATTGCTTTCTACATAATGAATTCATGAAAAACGCCCTTCCGACCTCGTTTGTTATAGGGATGTACCGTATCCGGCTAATATCCGTCGTTTATTTATGTTTGAAAGTAAAACTAACGTCTATTATGTTGTCGCCATAGATATTTACCTTGATAGACACCGCGAGCTCGTTAAGCAGAAGAAAATAAGCAGGTTTTCATAAAACTGTATGAAAACCTTATTTTGTACCTACTGAGTTTAAATCCATAAAACACAACCAACTGCCAACTGCTTTCGAAGAGTTTTTACAGTTTAATACGTACTATGCCGCAATTACGACCTTTGAAAGAGATTCTTGCTGAGAGATCACCATTAATATCGCAAGCATCTCTATCAAGTAGCGAGCGGTAGTATATGCGCTTTACAATCTGACGGAACCCGTTTCAGTCCTCGGCCCTGACCAATTACTCAATAGTACGTAAAACTGGTGTGTCCAAGAACCATTTTTATATCAAAGTCACACCAAGGCAACATTGTGAGTTGTGGTATGCCACAAAACAGTGACAAGTAAAGTAAAATTTTGTGAAATAGCACAGTATGGTGTGTCTAAGAAGCTCCCGAGTTCAAGGATTTATGACATTCACTGACATTCTTGGCCAGCATGGTAGATTAGGGCGCATCCTATCTCTTTGAGAGAAGGCCTGTGTCCCAGCAGTAGGGACATAATAGTCTGATAATTATGAATTAAGTCACTCACAAACAGGCGAATTGGTAGTCAAACGTGGACTTATACCTTCAAAGAAAAAAGTCGATATTTTTGTATAGACGTCTGAATGTGCTAATTTCAAGGCAGCGGAGATCAAACTGAATTTAATTGGAGCACTGATATATTTTTTATGCCATAGGTGCCAAACTAGCAGACAGGTCCCAGTCACCGTCGCCTATAAATACTTGTAACACCAGAGTCATTACAAATACGTTGCCGAGACTCTATTAACTCACCTTTTGAAGAACCCCATGTTGTAGCTTCTCGGAAACACCACGTTAGGTAACTCATTCCACATTTTGTGATCTGAATTAAGGCAGGCCAAAAACACGCAAATAATTCTAAATAACGAAACTTTGAGTATTTAGTTCAAGACACACGTCTCCAACCGGACAAAAAAAACTATCGCTACTTACGTAATCTTTGTCTGTCCCTTACTATTCCTAACAGAATACATCAAGCCCTCACTCTTTAACAAGGCCATTTTAGCAAAGTATATACATACCATCTAACTTTAGAGGAAGAACGGTTTTTCATCGGATACATTTCGGAGAGTGTACATCGGATCTGTATGATCTAATTCCCTCCTGCCCATTTTTCTATTGGACTGCCAGAGCGCGCACGAAAAATTGTCACCGCTTTATGGTTCATATTCCGAAAACCCGTACGAAGTGCTTTGATTCCATATTTATTGTGCGAACTACTAATCTGTGAAATGCGCTGCCTGAATGGGTGTTCCCCGATGGTTACAATCTGGGTGTCTTCAAATCACCAGTGAATCGGTTTCTTCTAGGCAAACGTGCTCCAACGTAGACCGCATCATCGCTTAACATCAGGCGAGATAGTGGTCAAACGCAAGCGTATTATTTATAAAAAAAGAACGTTTGTCAAGAATATTGGTCTAGAACACAGACTTTTTAAGGATAAAAACTACGTGTTCACTTACTTACCGTTTGTAGCCTAAGTTGGATCAATGCTCCAACTATGACGTCGCATAATTCAGTTCAATCTTCGTCGTCTTGATACGCCAAACGTAGTCACTACAAACATTTCATATTACGCCACAGTAAACTATACAAACTCTTTTAAAGAAGTTAGCCGTGCGAAAAGAGTTTAACTACCACTAAATTGCTCATGTGACTACTCTATGTAGCAAAAAAATGCGGCACACTGAGGTTTTATACAACTAATCTTGACGTGCTTGCGGTGTTTTACTTGATATGGGTCTGTGGACTAGAACAATCTATCCAGATTTATCCTAAAATAGAGGACTCACGCCGCTTGAATATTTAATTTTAATTTATGTTTCAACCAGTGTTAGGCTTTTAGCAGTATTAAATGCATTTTTTTTTGTTTAGTTTAAGACCGAAATGAAAATGAAACAATTCTAATTTGTTACTTATCACTGCCATTAACACAGAAAAGAGAAGTAAATAGAACGGAAATGAGAAGGAAAATCTGTCGCCAGGCATTATGACAGACAAAGTCAAAGTCAAAGTCAAAGTCATTTATTCATAATTATAAATTTACACGTCAATGGTATTAAAAAATTATATACATTTACATTATGTATTATTATTAATTATATTACTTATTTTATTTATTATAATATTATTTTATTTGGCTATGAACTCATTGAAGTCATAGAATGTCTGCTCGATAAGCCAGCGCTTGAGTCTGCTTTTAAAACAGCTCGCACTTGGAGCAGTTGTTACTGTATCCGGCAACATGTTGTATACCTCCGGGCCCATAACGTGGGTCAGTTTACTGGATTTCGTGAGGGAGCGTGGGATACCGACCAGCTTGTTGGCGTTCCGGATGCAGCAAGAGTGCTTCTCTCCTCGTTTGCTATACAGGTCCAGGTTATTCCTCACATACACTGCCACCTGGAAAATCAGAATGGCAGGTAATGTGAGTATCCCGAGCTCTTTAAAATAGGGTCTCGCAGAAGTGGATCGCGACACGCCCACGATGGTACGAACAGCACGTTTCTGCGCTCGGAAGGCGCGCTCCCAGTCGGCAGCGCGCGCATACAGCTCGGCACCGTACTGCAACCTCGAGTGCACCGTGGCGAAGTAACACGCGCGAGACACCTCCGCGGACACCACTCGGGACACCCGCCTGAGTGCGAAGGACGCACTATTTACTTTGCCGCACACGTTGTCGATATGGCGCTCCCACGTCATGCACCGGTCGATTTCGAACCCGAGAAATGTAGTGCTCTCTACCTGTCCAACCCTGACGCCATTTAACATGACTTTTAGTGGTTTCGTGGCATGACCTGAGAGACAGAAGTGAATAAAATGTGTTTTTTTTAAGTTTAACGCCAGGCCATTGCCACGAAACCACCCGTCGAGGCTAGACATTTCCTTATTTATGTTCTCCTCTAACTGGTCCATGTTAGGTGCTGTAATGATGGCCGCCACATCGTCCGCGTACATAAAAATGTCAGCGCCCGTGACGGCATCAGGCAAGTCGTTCAACAGGAGGGAGAACATTATGTTCGAGACCGACGATCCCTGCGCGACACCCATGGTTGCCGACAGCGGGTCCGACTTATTACAGCCATCCCCAGCGTCGACTACCTGAGAGCGCCCCCGCATCATGTCCGTAAGTACTTTAAATGATTTACCGACTATGCCGTAGTGTTCGAGTTTCAAACTGAGTGTTTCGTGGTCCGCGACGTCAAAGGCCTTGGATAAGTCGCAGCACAGGACAGCTACTTGCTGTTTGCGCTCGCGAGCAGCCAACACGCGCCGGACCACCTCGCGAGTTAAGGATGTTGTAGATCGCCCTTCACGATACGCGTATTGACGCTCTGAGAGGGCGTTGGTTTCCGTTAAATAAGCTACGATCCTGGAACTTAAACCGTTCTCGAACACCTTAGCTATAGCCGGTATTATGGACACTGGTCTATACGCGTCGATATCTTCTCGCTTTCCCTTGCCTTTAAATATAGGAGACACTCTAGATATTTTTAGTGGCGACGGGTACGATCCTTCTCTGATACATTTGTTGAACAGGGAGGCAAGCACAGGGGCCAGAGGCAAGATCGACATTTTAATTATCTCCATGGATAGACCGTACACATCCTTTGACTTTTTTGGAGGTATTCGCGTTGTGACCACCCGGAATACCTCGTCGGCAGAAAAAGTAGTCAGTCTGAGGGAGCGGTCAGAAGGTCGGCGCGCCGCCATTAAGGTACGGTGTACAAAGGCAACATCGGCTTTGGGCGCACCACAAGCCGCAGCAGCACTCAAGAATCGAACATTCATCACATCGACAGCTTCTTTTGGAGAGTTGAACTTAACTCCATTACTGCTCCTCACAATTTCGGAGAAATTCAGTTTGGGAGTGTTGTTTTTCCCCCTCTCTGTGTTAACGATTCCCCACATCGCTTTAGATGGATTGTTACTTTTTTGTAACATACTTGCATAATAATTAGATTTAGATTCGCTGATTGTTAAATTATACTGAGTATTAAGTTTATCAATAAATATTTGTAATGTCAATTCATGGGGAAATAAATCACTTAGCTTAGTCATGTCAAAAAGTAAAGATTTAAGATTAATCACATCGGGATTAATCCACGACGAGTCACATTTCTTATTGGTCTTCCGCTTGATTGGGAAGCATATGTCAAATTTATTTACTAATATGTTGGTAATTGACTTCGCGAACGCTTCAGCGGTCTGGTTTCTCTCACCCACCTCGGTCCAATCTACACTGTCAACCGACAACACAAAGTTTGCGCGGTTATTCTGCGAGAAATCCCGGGCGAGGTAAGTGAGAGGCGGAGGCGGCGCGCGGGCGCACGTCACAACTCCACGCACTGCGAGGTGGTCGGAGAGGAGCGTGCGCACCGGACAAGTGCATACACACTCTCTTGGCAGGTTTGTGTACATATGGTCTAAACATGTGGATGTTGACTCTGTGATGCGGGTGGGGAAGTCCACGACTAAGGCCACGTTATGGGCGGTAAGTATATCTACAAGTTTTTTATAGTCAGAGGCAGTATTGTCTAAAACATTGATGTTTATGTCGCCAACAATCATAAACTTCTTATCGGTTTCGCTGAGCTTATCGAGCAAACGTTCAAAACTGAATAGAAAGCCGTTAACATGGGCCAAGCCCGTACGATATATGCACACAATAGTGAGATCGAGATCTAGAATATCAATAGCGGATATTTCGCAGTACCGTTCAACAGATAACGCCGCCAACTCAACATTTTCGATACATTTTAGTGCTTCGTTCACGTAAATACATGAACCACCATGCATTATTTTAGTTCTACAAAAACTAGATACTAACTTAAAGTTATTTATATGAATACATTGTAAGTTATCAGCCGGTACCCAGTGTTCAGTTAACGCTAAAATATCACACTTTAAGTCGGTCTGTAGCAGAACTTCTAGCCGTTGCGTTTTATCATTGAGTGAATTAATATTTTGATGACACACTATAATTTGTCGCAGAGGTAAACACCGCGCGTTCGTATTATGCAACCGGTTCCTGGGTGCAGGCGGAGGGGTGTCCTGGGTGGGGGCGGCGCGGGCGGCTGCGTCCGTGTGCACGGGGGGCTGCGCCCGCGACGACACCAGCTGCTCCGATAGTCCCTGCGTTGCTTGTGGAGTCGGTGGACGGGCGCTTCGCCCGTCCGTCGCTACGTCGAAACCACGGACTAACCTCCACTTGTTTCGGCCAGTTGTCCGCGTTCATAAAGTACTCGTGAACCTTGATTGAACATTCTTATTTATGTCAACGCGTCGAACTCCGCATTCAAAGAACTTGGACCTTACCTTTTTGGATTAGGTCTCAAAGTTCTTTGTCCGCATCACAGTTGCTAATTGATTTCGAATGACTGACGTTTCGTTTATACGGGGTGTAAGGGGAGAACTCTCGAAGCCAAAAGAAGGTAATTGTACTCATCATTATGAACAACTTTTAGTATGGGACCTGCCCTGAAATCGTGAAAAAAATATCAGCTGTTCTATAGAAAACGGTCATTGAAACTCGACAAAATGTATAGAACAGTTGATTTTTTTTCCGCGATTTTAGGGTTGGTCCCAGTATTCATAATTATGAACAACTTTTACTATGGTTCCAACTCTGATATCGCAAAAAATATCACGGTCCCATATAATTTGTCAAGACTTGTGAATGGCCGTTTTCTATGAAACAGCTGTTACCCGCATTCCCGCGATTTCAGATTTGCTCCCATAGTGAAAGTTGTTCAAAGTGATAGGTACATCGATCCCTTTTGAACCCTTTTCGTGTAACCCAGTGTAAGTATAAAAATGTGAAATACTCATTAACTAACTCGTAACATTTTTTTTTACCGTGGATAAGTCCGCGTTTCACCACCAACTCGCCTGTTGGTAAGCGACAAATGTATATAAAAGTCTATACGCACGAAGTTGGCCAACATCTAGTGTCTAAATAACAAAAAAAAATGGTGCGTGGAGTCCCTCCGCGCGGAAGAAGTTATACTTCAACAAGGAACCCTGAAATTATAACTAGGGCAAAAATATCAACAATTTAAAAACATGCTTTTCTCGAGATTCGAACCTAGCTCCCTAGGCTTCTCAATCCATTAGCGACACCATTACACTACCGGTTCTGCTAGTCGCAGTACGAAAAAAGGATACGCATTTCGCAACCATACGAGAGAGAAAAATTCCCCCTCCATGGTAGCGTTAAACGTTTAACGCAACCTTCTTGCAAGTCGCATAAGAAGTATAACTTCAAAAAATTGTAAAGAGAAAAGCTTTCAAAAAGTTGCGTAGATAAATAAACAAATTTCAGAGACAGTAAGCAGCAAACCCGTTTAGAATTTTTTAATGACATCGTCACGCAAAAAGCCAATTAACCCGCCAAAAATTCCAACTCTAATCTAACCTCACAAATATTTCACTCTGCTAAGCTGCATCCTCAGAGGAGAGGATTGTCGCAGCATCATTTTCAATTTAACTCCTAATTGCGTCCCGTCCCTGGGGCGGTATACCCGTTCGAGAGACATGGTTGTCTGATGAAATGCTTTAGGGGACGCGAATTGACACTGTTGTTTTTAGGTAAATCTATTAAACTGAATGACAACTGAGAAGGTTTTAGGGGCAGTTACAATTAAAGTCGGCAAACAAAGGTATATTGACCAGCAAACATCTTGTGCAAAACGCAGGCTCGTAGGGAAAAAAATTGGCGTAAGTACGCGTGCACGTAATGCTTTAGGGGACGTGAATTGACATTGTTGTTTTTAGATAAATATATTAAACAGAATAACAACTGTAAATATTTTAGGAGCAGATACTATTGAAGTCGGCAAACAAAGGTATATTGACCAGCAAACATCTTGTGCAACACGTGGACTAGTGGGGAAAAAGTTGGCGTAAGTTCACTGCACGTAATGCTCTTGGGGATGCGGATTGACACTGTTGTTTTTAAATCGATTTTTTAAACAGAATGACAACTGAAAATGTTTTAGGGGCAGTTACAATTAAAGTCGGCAAACAAAGGTGTAATGACCAGCAAACATCTTGTGCAACACGTGGACTAGTGGGGAAAAAGTTGGCGTAAGTACATTGCACGTAATGCTCTAAGGGACTTGAATTATTGACACTGTTGTTTTAGATAAATATATTAAACAGAATGACAACTGAAAATGTTTTAGGGGCAGTTACAATTAAAGTCGGCAAACAAAGGTATATTGACCAGTAAACATCTTGTGCAAAACGCACGTGCGTGGGGGAAAAGTTGGCGCAAGTACGCATGCACGTAATGCTTTAGGGAACGCAAATTGACATTGTTGTTATTAGATTAATCTATTAAACGGAATGAAAACTATTTTAGGAAGACCTAGCTGCGCTTCGCGGTTTCAAACGCGAGTTAAAACCATAGTTAGTTTTCTGAAATTTTCCAATTTCCCGAAAACAAATCTTAATATTTCTTTACGTAAGAACCTTTTGTATAAAATGTGCAATGTATTAAAAAAATAATAGAAATCTAGAAAATCTAGAAATCTAGACGTGCAAGTTAAAGCAAAAATATATATTTTAAAATAAAATTTAGTGACTATTTTAGAAGTTTTATTGTTCCGACGATGAGCGCTATGCCTATGATATAATATGATATATCCAAAAACTAACTCTCGTTTTTTAATAGCATGTAGTCTGCACCTATAATTGTGGTGGCGTTTAGTTTAAGTCTTGTGCCTTGTCTCCGTCATATAAAGCAAGGGCATACATCATGTTGGTGTTCATTAATACAATAATATAAAATAAAAATACAAATAAACTTTCTAAAATCTATAAAGTTTATAAATTTTCTAAATAGACACCAAATGATAATTCCAAAATAATTGTTTCCAAAGGACTCCCGCAAAAATAATGAGGTTTTGAAACAAAAGGTCGCGACCCGAAGTCAATTATTTACTCCTTATCCGGATTTATAGCACAGATCAAGCAAGGACAGAATACAAACTCTAATAATAACAAAAAAAATACAGTAACTGCCTTCAGTCTTTTATAACTGTAAATAAAATTAAAAATTATTTTCTCTTCTGGTTTAATTTAATTGAATCATTCTCAGCACACTTAACACACTTCTGTCTTCTCAGTAAACGCCTTCCTTTGGTTGGCTTTACTATGCTACTCTCTTATTAAAACTAGTGTAATCAACGAATAGACAAATATAGTTTTGCCATATCCGTGGTCATTTAATTTCGGTGTCAGTTTATATTTTTTCAGTTTCATCGTCACATTAGACATTTGAATCGCGATTAATGTCTACTCTAGTGTATAACGTGACAAACTAAAAGTGACCAGTGTCCCAAGTCGGTCACATATTTACGCTCCACTTTAACAAAGCGTCATAACCGGTCGTTTTGTAAGTATAAATGTCTAACCACAATAAAATTATTTAAATACATTTCTTTGTATTGATCATATTTTTGTCTGCAATTTATGTCATTTAAATATTATTAAATTTTCCCGCTATTTCTTGTGACAACATAATAACACTGGTTTGGCCATTAAAATTCGAACTGAATCGTATCGTCGTATTTTGGAAGCTGCCTCTCTGTTATTAAATAATCTGTGTAGATATTGCTAAGCAAATTATTCTAAGCCCAAAGCCATTCGTTATACAAGCAGAAGAAAATTGTTATTTCAGAATCTCGAAATTAATATCTCTGTATTGATTGTTTTGTTAACGACGATAATTTAGAAAGGTCACGATTATTTCCTTTGATTATTCCGTTGTCGAAAAGTTTGTATGAGTTATCTACAAATTATAGACTTTCTATATAATTCTGAAAGCTATTGAGTTGGATTATAATTGGACTCGTTATGTTTGAAAGTCTTGAAGTTATAAACAACAGATGTCCCTAAACTTTAACTATCCAAAAACCGGAAAAGTATCATCATCATCATTTCAGCAATAGGACTTCAACTGCCGGACATAGGCCTTCCCCATCGATCTCCAGAAAGGCCGGTTGGAAGCGGCCTGCTTCCAGCGTTTTCCTGCGGTCTCTTTTAGGTTGTCCGTCCATCTTGTGGGTGGACGTCCTGCGCTGTGCTTACTAGTCCCTAGTCTCCATTCGAGAACCTTTCAGCCCCATCGGCCACCTGTTCTGCTTGCTATGTGCCCTGCCCACCTGAAAAGTATACTTGTTTTATTTTATCATCCTATCAAAGTTTATCTCAACTAAAAAATTTATAAAATATTGCAACAATTGCAAAACACATATTTTTTAGTTTTCACATTATAAGTATTGAGTCTTCAAAGATCGGCAAAGTATCTATGATGCACCTGGTGTTACAGGTATGCATAGCTTGTTTGCCACCAACTAATAGGAATAACAATATCAAACAAAAAGAGGACCTGCCTACACTATTAAATTTGGGCCAATCAAATTTCACAGTGGGCAATGGAGAGAGCTATGCTAGGAGTTTCTTTGCGCGATTGAATCCGGAACGTAGATATTCGCTAAAGAACCAGAGTCGCCGACATAGCTAATTAATTTGCAAGTCGAAGTGGCAATGGGCAGGCCGCAACGCTTGAAGAACCAATAAACGATGGGGAAGAAAAGTTCTTGAGTGGAGACCACGAATCAGAAGACGCAGCGTAGTAGGCCTCCCACTAGATAGACCGATGACATCGTGAGAGTTGCGGACATCCAGTAGATGCAGATGGTGAGCATTCGTTCAGTGTGGTGGTCTAAGGGGGAGGCCTATGTTCAGCAGTGGAAGTCTTCTGGCTGATGATGACGATGATAAATCAAATTTAATGTATATGAATAGTTGCTAGGTTCGCCTTTTATAAGGATTAATTACTAAAAATAAGTGAATATTATAAGGTTGTTTTCGCCTTAAGTTTTTTTTTACATACGAGCTTATATTTAACTTATGTTTACTTATGTAAATTGGATTACAATGCAATGTTATGGTACCTTCAAGCTGGCCTGATGATGGAGACAAAAGGTGGCCATAGGAACTCCTAAACGAAACGACGTAACATCGTCGAGTTTGGGTTCATTGGATTTGTCTTCCCAAGCACTTTGGTCCTAGATGATAAATTCAATATGGCGGACAAATGTTCACATCATGATATAGACATCAAATGAAAGGGTTTGCTGAGAAGAATACGAAAAAGCTAGTGTTTAGTTTATTATTAAATTAATAATCCTTATTTTCAAATTTTAAACACCCTCCTGTAGCAAAATCTCAATCTTAATTTCACAATGCCAGACTGTCAGCCGGCAGATTGTCAAGAAAATAAATGCAAATTTAACCGACTACTTTTGTTGCAGATAACTTGGGTTGATAACTACGCCGGCGTTTTAACGCAAGGAGTCACGTATACTGTTGAAGCTTTACCAGACGGACAACGGTTCACTGCCAGGTAATTGTAATACTTATTGAGGTTATTTTTAGAGTTTTAAATAGAACGTTTTCATGCCTCTAGGTAGCGTAAGCTTAGATAGGTATAACAGCTGGCAAACAACTCCAGCAAAAAGCGACGTGGTGGGGGAAAAGTTTGCACGTTTACGAACACACTGCTGCACTGCAGTCGAATTTGTTTTTTACCCGACTGCGCAAGAAGGAGGGATATAATCTTCTGAGTGTATGTATGTATGGTGGTTTTTAGCACAACCTACAGCGTAAGCGAATTAATGGATTTCGACATGTGAGGTCTCATTTGAATCGTTTTAATAATAGGAGTGACATATGGTAAAATAATTCAAAATTGAATCCGCGAAAATAAAGTGAAAAATAGTAAAGAAACTTTGCTAAATAGTTCAATATTACCATGATAGCTCGTTGGTACAGTTGGTAGTGAACCTGCCTTTTGAGCTTGGGGGCGTGGGTTCGATTCCCACCTAGGACAAACATTTATGTGATGAACATTTGTGTTTGTTCTATATCTGGTTGTTAATATATATTTAAGAATGTATTTATATGTATATATGGATGTATGTATGTATATCAGTCTCTGGCAGCCATATCACAAGCTTTGCTTAGTTTGGGTTCAGATGACCGTGTGTGCAAAAAAATGTCACGAATATTTATTTATTCGTTTATTTATTTATAATTATGTAGAGTTTACTCAGCAGATTTCAAAAATATATGACACTACTATGAAATATTCTGCAGTTTACGAGATAAAGCGGTATGAAAGAGTTCTTCATTTACCTTCATTCGTACGGCTTTATTTCTTAAGCTACTACTGCATATATTTTCATAGAAGTGTTACATATTTTTTATGAAATCTGCTGAGTGAGTTCTACGTAATGAGGTAATATTGACATATTCATCATCATCATCATCATCAGCCAGAAGACGTCCACTGCTGAACATAGGCCTCCCCCTTTAACCTCCACACTGAACGACAGCCTGCCTTTTGCATCCACTGGATGCCAGCGACTCAAATTACATATTAAACTTGACATATTAAGCAAAGTTTATTTACTATTTACCCGTGTAAACCTGTGTGTATCAGTTTTTTTACCCGTGGTAGCCTATATGGGAGACTGCTAGACTTTAAAGCGTGATGTCGCGGGTTCAAACCCCGGGCCCGTACCAATGAGCTCTTTGGAGATTATGTACGGATTTTCATATCACTGGCTTTTTCGGTGAAGGTAAACATCGTGAGGAAACCTGCATACGTACGGAGAAGGAATTCAATGGCGTATGTGAATCCACCAATCCGCACTGGGCCAGCGTGGTGGATATGGCCCAATCACCCTTTCGGGGGTAGGCTAAAAGTCCAGCAGTGGACTGTTAAAGGCTGATTATGATGATAATGATTTACTATTTTCCCCTTTTGTTTTTTTCGCGGAAGCCATGTTGAATTATTTTCTTTCTCACTATTAAAACAATTCAAAATTATACGTGTCGAAATTCAGTAAGCCATTTAGGCTGTAGGGTGTGCCGAAGAAACCATCATAACATACATATTATATACATACATAAATACATAGACTCTAAAAACAACTCTCCTTACGCAGACGGGTAAAAATAGGTTCAAAGTTAGAGTTAAGATAAAAATACTTTCACGGAACGTTTCGATCAAGGCACTAAAACATGTATTGTGTTTAAAATATAGCGAAAATGTATGAACTTATATAATTACCTCCTTTTATAGATATGTCGATAGAAAACCTTCCAAACCTTCCATGGTGTACACCATGAAGGTTTATACCAGAAATAAAAGTTACACATAAAGAAACTTAAGAGCTACGGAGAGGGCTATGCTCGGGGTTTCTCTACGAGATCGAATCAGAAATGAGGAGATCCGTAGACGTACGAAAGTAATCGACATAGCCTACTGAATTAGCTAGTTGAAGTGGCAGTGGGCAGGGCACATATCACGCAGAACAGACGGCCGATGGGGATGGGGGCTGAAAGGCACTCGAATGGAGACCACGGACCAGTAAGCGCAGCGTAGGACATTCACCTACAATATGGACAGACGACCTAAAAGAGACCGCAGGGAAATGTTGGATGCAGGCCGCTTCCAACCGGCCCTTTTGGAAATCGATGGGGGAGGTCTTTGTCCAGCAGTGGACGTCCTATGGCTGAAATAATGTATTAATTTAATGTCATTTCTTTCTCAGGTCAATAATCAACATGACGCCTAAAGAAGAACATCACAACCAGACGTTTACTTGCCAAGCTCAAAACACCGCCGATAGAGCTTACAGGGCTGCCAGTATACAAATCGAGGTAAGTTTTGCACGTCATTTCCCATTTTTTTTTCATCACAGATCTATTTTCGAGTTAGAGGCCGGGAGTTGACTTACTCCCTGTATGTTTTCCGTCTTAAGGCTAGGTTAAAATAAATTGTAGTTAAGGGTTCTATCACATTGACGAAAAGAGACCGCAGAGACCGACCTAAAAGAGACGAGAAAAACACTGGATGCAGGCCGCTTCCAACCGGCCTTTTCGGAGATCGATGGAGGAACCCTATGTCCAGCATTGGACATCCTACGGCTGAAATAATGATGATGATGAATCAATCGCGTCAACGTTAACTACGATTTGTGTGTAGTAATTGAAGTAAGAGCAGCGTCAGATGACGCTGTTATTATTTAATACTAGCGGTCCGCCCCAGCTTCGCACGGGTACTAGATTATAGCCTATGTCACCCGGGGATAGTGTAGCTTCCCGTCAGTGAAAGAATTTTTCAAATCGGTTCAGTACTTTCGGAGCCTATTCAATGCAAACAAACAAACAATCAAATCTTTCCTCTTTATAATATTAGTATAGACAAATCATAGTTAACGTTAACGCGATCAAGAAGGTAAACACAATTGGAAAAACTCAAACTAACAAAGCTTCGACTATTTTTCGCGCTAAAATTTACCAACAAAGTTATCACGATAAATCAAACTATCTTAATACCTATTATAAAAGCGAAAGTAACTGTTTCTTTGTCTGTTCGCTTTTCACGACTAATCGGTTAGTATGCGAAAGTAAACGCAATTGTCACTTGACACTATGATGTGGGAGAGGCATAAGACGACTTACATTCGTCCAATTTTCTCCCAAAGCGCGCCCAAACCGTCTCACGTGAATTCACTTTTCTTTTGTATCTAATTACGCTAGTGGTAGGCCGTCACGCAATGCCAATTTAACATTGTTCTGCTCCTGTTTATTTATTCCAGTCTCGATTCTGTGTTAGACCCTTTTTTCTTTCGACCTAAAGCTTGAGATTCATGGTGCGTATCGTAGAATGATAAGATACGGCTGTTTACGTGCATGTTCGAAAAATAACTCGAACTTGGTTTTGTAAATTGTTGTAGGTACAATTCTATTGAACATCATATCGCTGCTTTTCATGAATACCGTCACAATCCAAAATGTTCATATTTCTTGTTTTTAACACAGCGCAATCCAAAATAGTCCATATTTTATGGTGAAT
This sequence comes from Agriopis marginaria, assembly GCA_932305915.1. Classification (NCBI taxonomy): domain Eukaryota; kingdom Metazoa; phylum Arthropoda; class Insecta; order Lepidoptera; family Geometridae; genus Agriopis; species Agriopis marginaria. Next base: position 27,467,350 of record OW029914.1, on the reverse strand, counting down.
AAAACTCATAATCATATCGGCAAAAATGACAAGATGGCGCAATAAAATGTCATTATGTCATTGGTTGATTTTTGACGCCATTTTTGTACAACAGTCCACGATCGCTAGATACTACGAGTCCTTTCAAGCAAAAACACATAACGTTTCCTGAATAATATCATATCTCTAAATAATTTAGGGATAATTAAGTAATATTATATATAATACCATTCCATTTTGAGTTGTATGAATATTCACGAAATAATCCTAATTAATTTAGTTTTTTCTTTTGATGTTAAGTGCAATATTTAGTGTTACTACGGTCATCACGCAAGAGTAAGTACGACATAAATACTTATTTTGTTTTATGTGTTTATTCAAGATAAAACGAATAAAAATATCTTATGGAATAATGAGATGTGATGATATTCCATAAAAATAAAACGCAAAATGTACAACTATAAGCAAGATAAGTCATTTTTCACTATAAATCATACGCAATTTTGAAGTATCTCCAATTTTTTTACATTAGATATGGCATTAATTTATTTAATATGATAATAATAATCAGTGTTCAGTTAAGTGTTTATAGTTCGTGTAAGTGTGTATGTTAATTTATAATATTTTTTATGCCTTGGAGAGATCTATGTCTAGCATTGGAGACTATAGTCTAAAATGATGACGGCCATGTTTATTAAGCACGGCCAATAAAAGTAGTGTTGTTTTGTTTTTAGGGCTATTATTGTATTTATGTTTGTCCGTTTCTTTATTCTACCTTACATTTTAAACGCCTAAACCAATGTAGATGATTTTCTCTCAAAATTGTAGTCATTATTATTTAATTTTTCAATTACCTTTTATTTACCAATTAGGTATTACTTACTCTTTATAAAGTTTATATTATACTACACAAGGACCAGTGTTTAGTCAAACTGTTAATTCAGTAAAAACTTATTTTTCTTACAGTTCCCAATCCTCGTACTCTTCAAATATTCCGAAACATGAATATGAATGTCAATATTAATGATTGTATTTACCATCATCAGCCAGAAGACGTCCACTGCTAAACATAGGCCTCCCCTTTTAACCTCCACACTGAATGACAGCCTGTCTTTTGCATCAACTGGATGCCAGCGACTCTCACAATGTCGTCGATCCATCTAGTGGGAAGCCTACCCACGATGCGTCTTCCAGTTTGTGGTCTCCACTCAAGAACCTTTCTTCCCCATCGATTATCGGTTCTTCGAGCGATGTGGCCTGCCCATTGATACTTCAACTTGGAAACTTGCAAATTTTAACAGAAATGTCGATGACTTTGGTTTTTTGGCGAATATCCACGTTTCGGATTTTATCGCGCAAAGAAACTCCGAGCATAGCTCTCTTCATTGCCCGCTGTATGACTCTGAGTTTTATATTAGTGGTAATTATTTGAAAATGATCAAATAACTACCACTTCAATTGTTAGACAAGTTTTTGAGAGATATTTATCCCCTACATCCACAGGCAACATCAAAATATGGATTCATCGAACGCCAGTAAAGATTTTGTTCTGACTGTTAAGATCCGGATTATGAAGAGACCAATATAGGAAGTACTGTTCTCTTTATTCAAGGAATCATAAAAGTTGTAGGGTTCTTTGAACGATAATTACAGGAAAATATTTTGATATAAAAACATTGGCGACATGGATAGGTTTTTTTCCAAGAACGTAGAAAAAATAACAATGAAGCTAGGAGACATAAAGAATTTAAAATAAACAGAAAACGCGTATAATTATTGTTTTTCGTATAAAACATCATCCGAAGACACGGCGTTCAAAATAGTAATCTATACTAATATTATAAATAGGAAAGATTTGATTGTTTGTTTGTTTGCATTGAATAAGCTCCAAAATGACTGAACCGATTTGAAAATTATTTACTGTTGAGAAGTTACGCTATCCCCGGGTGACATATTATGCTATATAATTATTATCTATACCCGTGCGTAGCCGGTGCGGCCCGCTAGTAATAGATAAATTTGTATAACAAGAAACACCATAAATGATTTATTAATGTCGTTGCAAACCAGGCATACAGATAAAAGTTATCAGTGTGTGAAAGGAAGAAAAAGGGATTGCTTGATCTTATAAGGAAAAATATTGTTCCAAGATTATACAAGCAGTTTTTTGAGAATTACTAGTTATTCTACTTACCCACCTGATAAGAACTAATTAGTTACAAACTACGCAGCAGTCTGCGTAGTCACAAATTGAAAATAGTAAAGAATAAGTTTGTTCGTTTTTTTTAAGTATTATGGTTCCTACATGTATAAGACGGATTATGCGGTAGACACGAAATTATTTTTAATATGGAGTTAATTTTATTTATTCTGGTTCCTACTACCAAAGAAAGATTATTCATTGCGTTCATTAGTCACAAATATTTTTTTAGAAGAAGATAGCAGAGAATAAGATTGTTGTATTTTTTATGTATGGTCTACTTGTTACCTAAATTGTTTATTCACCATAATTTCAGCCGTAGGACGTCTACTGTTGGACACAGGCCTCCCCCATCGATTTCCAAAAGGGTTGGTTGGAAGCAGCCTGCATCCAACGTTTTCTTGTTGTCTTTTTTAAGACTTTAAAGGTCATTTTAATTCTTTTTTTAATTCTAGAATATTATATTAAGCGTTAGCTATGCCACGTAGATAATGCATAAATTATTTTTAAAGAGCTGTTACACTTTGGACTAAATATTTTATGAAGAAATTGATGTTTTCATTAATTTTATATCTATTTTTGTATGACTGCGTCTATGCAGTTAGTGTGTATTATATATTTTTTTGGTTATCTTTATTTTTTTAGCTTAATGCACCAATATCACAACCAAAAATGTGTCATTCTTTAGATAAATTTAGTCTAATGATTTTGACATAAAATCAGAAAGTAGTGGAGTATAGCGAAATAGTTTTCGCCAATACTGTCTTTATTTTGATTGTGTTACTATTCAGAAAATCATTAATATATTGTAGAACATTATTACCAATTATGATATTATTCAAGAAAAAATTTAAACTACACTAGTGTTTCAACATGACTTATGCTCCTATTCATAATAATATAGCGAAAGTAATATTGTCATAAGTCGAAGACCTCGCAGTTTTTAAATAATTTGATATTGTTTTCGAGCCCAAACACCTAAAAGTCACAATTTTAATAATACCTTGATTAACATCCTACTGAATTTTCTATTCTATGTTTAATTATTCTCAAGGAATAAAAAGCTATGGAAATAAATATTTTGTTAAATTTTCAAACGGCTCTCCTGTAAAATTAGCTTTTTTGAGTTGTGTGGTTATTCATGCAAAGCAGCGATATTAATTTACTGTATATTGATTGAATCAGTTGTGACTTTGCGGAAATCCATTTTTAATTTGTATATGACGAATTTCTGGTGTAATTCTGCTTCTACGAAACGATGAACGACGAAACAACGTAGCAGCGGATTTACACTAGAAATTCGTCATATACAATTTACTGTGTATTTTTTTTATTCGTTTTCTTCATAATTTCAGCCATAGGGCGTCCACAGCTGGACATAGGCTTCCCCTATCGATCTCCATAAGGGCCGTTTAGAAGTGGCCTGCATCCAGCGTTTCCCTGCGTTCTCTTTTAGGTCGTCTGTCCATCTTGTGACTTCCTACGCTGCGCTTACCAGTCCGTAGTCTAAATTCAAGAACCTTTCGGCCTCTTCGGTTATTTGTTTTGCATGCTATGTGCCCTGCCCAATGCCTCTTCAACCTGCTAATTAGGTGGGCTATGTTGGTAACTTTCGTTCGTCTACGGATCTTCTCATTTCTGATTCGATCTCGTAGAGACACCCCGAGCATAGCCCTTTCCATAGCTTGTTGTGCGACTTTGAGCTTGCTTATAAGGCCCATAGTGAGAGACCACGTGTAAGTACTGTATGTCATCACTGGCAACATACACTGGTTGAAGACCTTAAAACACTGAGGTATTTTGGACGAGAAGACGTTACGAAGTTTACCGAACGCTGCCCATGCAGAGTCGGATTCGCCGATTGACCTCTTTCTTGAAAGTTTTTTTTACACCTTACAATTTAAGCTTCGCAGTTGTCGGGTAAAAATAGTAAAAGTTCGCAGTTCCGACGGTTTCGAATCAGTTACGAATACGTGAGGATATTTGAGATATCGATTCGGGTCAACACTGGACTGAACTGAGAGCAAATAACGAGTGGAGAATACAAAGTTCTTATTGATGTTACTTGTCCAGAAAAGGGCATTTGTTGGCGTAGTTAGAATTGTTGTTTATCTGTTACAAAAATATAGCATTATAGTTTCAAAATTGTAAAAGTTTCGTATCGGAAACCTTTTTTTAATTTTATGGTATATTTTCATTACTAATTTTGAAAGTAGCAAATATACCTTTATCATCATAATTATATGCTATTGTACTATATTGGCATAATGCGAGGGTTTTTCCGTAGTTTTCGGTCTGTTTGTACTTATCAGTATTATTATGTACTAGCTGAAACCCGCTACTTCCTACGTCTTAAAACTGTCAAACGTTTTTTCCCGTATAACCTGTACGTAAATTCTATCTATCCAATGGTTGCCTGGCCGACGGGGCCGAAAGGTTCTCGAATGGAGACCACTGGAGTGCAATTTTCGATGCCCAGGCTCAAAATCGGTGATGGGAAACATTGTTAGGAAACCCAAGAAACCCATTTATGTTCAACTAGCTGTTACCCGCGACTTTGTACCAAAATTTTTAACACCCTTTTAGACCCTTTTTTGGCCCTTTTGCAAAATATTTTAGTGGATTTCTACACCCCATAAGGAATCTACTTGCCAAATTGCAGCTTTGTAGGTCAATTGGTTTTCGAGATTTCGTGATTAATGAGTGAATGAGTGAGTGAATGAGTAGATGAATTTCGCTTTTATATATATACCTAGATAGATTACTTACTCGTATGACATTTACCGGTGCACTGGGCCAGCATGGCGGAGCCCATCCTTTCTCTCTGAGAGAAGGCCTGTAGTAAAAGCTCTAATGCATACAACGATACGCAAAACCGATACTGCGTATCTCCCCATTCAAATACAAGGAGGCGAGAAATTATAGACTGAACAAAAGGGTGTCTGCCGTTCATTCCTTATTTATGATCCCATATTTTTTTTCGATCGCAAAGATGCCGATTGCAAAAAAGCTGCGGGTTTATTTATTTCTTTATATTCGGGTGAACACGTTTCGAAGATATTTTTTAGAGGTTTTGTTGTGTTAGGGATTGTATGGTGGTTGAGAGTTTTGTTATGAAATTGCTTACCTATGTGTGAAGTTTATTTTAAGGGTTCCTTACCCAAAGGGTGTAAGTTAACGGTACCCTATTACGTGTGTGTTAAGTGCAAGTCGGGCCCTCACACTGAGGGTTCCGTACCACCATGTAAATGTTTAACTATTAAAGTACAAAAAAAGCAGTGCAAAAACACATAATGCCTAGGCGGTCACCCATCCAAGTACCGACCACACCCAACGTTGATTATCTTCGGTGATCGTTCGACAACCGGAAATTTGTCACCAACTCGCACTTGGCCAGTATTTTTTATTTGTTGTTTTACCTTCGAGGTTTAGTTTGACGCTTGTCGTTACCATTTTCACATTTGAGTACTTAATTACAAAAATACGTTTAAAAAACGTTCGTTGTATTTGTTGGGCTTTTGATTTAACTTTTTGACTTTATTATTATTTCTTAGTTCCGCCGTAATGTTACATTTATTCTGTGAAAATTTCTACTGACCGTCTATTACAGTTTGAAAGAAAAAGCCGTTTTAAAGGTAGGATAGACGGACGGACATATAGACAGACAGACATTGTAGGCTCCGTAATAGGGTCCCGTTTTTACCAACTCTCGTTTTTTTAATAGCATGTATAGTCTGCACCTATAATTGTGGTACCGTTTAGTTAAATTCTTGTTCTTTGTCTCCGTCATGTAAAGCAAGGATGTACATCATGTTGGTGTTAAGTAATAAAATTAAATTAAATAAATTAAATAAGAATGGCAAGTTACGTGCTAGATCACTTATCACGTTGTAAATAAGCGATGCGCCTTTGGATTCGCGATTCCAAGGAAATGTTTGTCTTATAGAACTTTCCAGACGTCTGATCTATTTCATATTGTTGTACTAAGTAATGAGTTAATATTAGGCCAACTTACACATAACTATGAATATTGGAAAACCATTAAGGTAAAATTACACCAAGATAACACCACATGGCGTTGTGGCATGCTATAATAATAAAGCATGAACTAATAAAATTATTAGTGACGTTGAGATAAGTGTAAATATTATTTTGGCATTGACGCTTTGATAACGCAGCTATAGTTTTCATCAAATGCTAAATAATAAATATATTAGACATTCATCATATCAGTCATAGGACGTCCACTGCTGGACATAGGCCTCCCCCATCTATCTCCAAAAGGGCTGGTTGCAAGCGGCCTGCATCCAGCGTTTCCCTTTAGTCTATTTTAGGTCATTTAATATAAGTATTTGACATTGTTTCAGTGGAAGTGAGTTTGTATAAGGACTTGGCCAAACGTTTGGTGAACGTCTTTTTCTTTTTTTATTGTGAGTTTTCACTTATACACAGTTGCTGATGGCAGTTTCTTGGTATTTCTAAAATGTATCAAAATTTCAAAAGATTACCTAAGTACACATTTTTCTTAAATTTTTGTAGTAGACTTAATATCCATGTATTTGTAAATCAATTCACATTGCAATTATAATCATTATCACTGCTGGGACACAGGCCTTCTCTCAGAGAGAGGATGGGCTCTAATCCACCATGCTGGCCCAGTGCATGTTGGTGAATGTCATGATTATATCTTTGAACTTGTGAGGTTAACACATCGGTGGACACACCGTGTTGTGCTATTTCACAAAACTTTACTTTACACGTCACAGTTTTGTGCCATACCACAGCCATACGATGTTGCCTTGGTGTGACTTTAGTATAAAAATGGCAATATGAATCAAAAAGAGATATTACATTCCATTTTGTGGACATAATAAACGATATTCCGAACTAATAACTGAGAATATTAGAAACATGGAACCGTAATAAAATATGGACGGAACGTCCGATATTGTAAAAGTACGTAAGTAAGCAAATTCAGACTTAATAGACGTTAGTTCCATACGGTGAGTTTGTATCTTCGCATTTGTATAAGGTTGGTATAATACAAATGCGAAGATATAAATTAACCATAGGTACTTATTTTTCTTAAACTTATGTATTTTCGAGTGTTAAAGTGTAATAATGGTGGATTTTTATTTATTTATACAATAAATAGACCGCAGGGAAATGCTGGATGCAGGCCGATTCCAACCGGCCCTTTTGGAGATCGATTGGGGATGTCTATGTCCAGCAGTTGATGACCTTATGGCTGAAATGATGATGATGATGATTATTATTTATTCAATGCTCATAAACGTGCTCGAGTGTGGAAAATGGTATAACGAGGTGAAACATGTCTTTTAGTGTTGTTTTCAAAACTCCATAGAAGCCTCTTCTAAAGCCTTCACCACATTACATGAGTTTGACTTGTCCGTGACTTACTTTGCTTGAGTCTGACTGTGACTACGACTTGTTTGACGTGTTTTATTATTAAATTAAATTAAATTTAAGGCTCTGAAACCATGGTCATGAAAAAAATACGATCTGGCGTGCGGGATTTTGGTATAGTTCATGATACCTAGGTATCATGGTATAGTTATCTACTCTTTGGCTGGATGTCTTTGGCAGCCGAAGACAACCCATCAGTCGTATCCGTCAGCCGCGACTTACGAACGCATCCGATAGTAAAATTTGTTTGCAGCTTAGAACTGAAAAGTATTGGGTACCTACTGTCTAAACGGCAAAACAAGTACCTGTCCATGCATATAAAAGTACTTACCTATAGGGTTTATGTGGTTTCCGTAAAAATATACAGTTATAAAAATTATTGTCCTCAAAAAGCTTGTATAGGAAATTACCATTCCGGTTACGGATATCAACTGACTGGATGTGACATTAATGTTATTTTCTTTCCATCTATTCTAAAAACGATGATTGCGAGCAAAGTAGGTCGTTGTCCAAGAGACTCGTAGAGGGCAGTAATGGGTTTTGAATTAGAAATATTGAATTGTTGCTTATTCCGCAACCAATGAGATCGATGGAAAATATTGTATGCATTAGTTACTGACTGGTTAAGGGTACGTACATGCTGGCCGTATTAAAATAAACTGGCCAAGTGCAAGTCCGGCTCGCGTATTAAGGGTTCCGTACCACCACAAAACATAATAACTATCAATTTAAAAAACCGATTAAAAAATTAGTAAAATGTGCAATTTCGATTCCGTGAAAGACATAATAAGATCGACCAAGTAACCGAATTTTCCAGTTATAACTTGGTTATGAACAGAAACTTGTCACCGACTCGCACTTGGTTATTATATATTATTTATTATTATACTATAGAGTGTGTACTATAATCATGCCACGTTTGACGCTTGTACGTATTACCGTTTTTACATTACAGCAAATACAAAAATTCGTAAAAAAATCGTTTATTGTATGGGTATAGTTTTTAATTTATGACTTTATTATTATTTCTTAGTTCACATCACATCAGCAGCCATCAAACATCCACTGCTGGACAAAGACCTCCCTCTTAAAGAGGTGTGTTGCCATAATCCCCACGCTTGGCAGGCGGCTTGGGGATCGCAGTAAGTTCACCGTGTACTAATAGGATGCTGCTGCCCATCCTTCGGTGGTTCTGGTCGCAGTTTTAGGACATACCCGGGTCCATATTTCTTAGTTAATTTGCCGTAATTATTACATTATTTCGTGAAAATTTCAGTTGACTGTCTATTACGGTTCGAAAGATACAGCCGTTAAAATGTAGGACGGACAGACAGACAGACAGAGAACTTAGGCTTAGTAATAGGGTCCCGTTTACACCCTTTGGTTATGGAACCCTAAAAATAAAGTTTGTAAGTAACTAGCAGCGCCCCGCGGTTTTACCCGCGAGTTAAAATCGTCGTTAAGTTTTCTGAAATTTTACAATTTTCTGCGTAATTTTCTTAATTTTTCTTTCCGTAAGAACCTTCTAACAAGTATTAAAAAAACTTTAAAAACGATGAATGAAATCAGTCAAGTGGTTCTCAAGTTATGGCTTGGCCAAGGTAAATACGGATTCATTTTTATATAATTAATTATTTACTAGTAACGCACCCCGGCTTCGCATGGGTGTAAATCAATTTTTTTTACACCTTGAGTTACATAATTGGAGTTTTAGCATAGAGAAATATACTGTTTTAGTAAGGATCCCTATTTTTTTTTTTAAATATAATATAGCATAATGTCACCCGGGGATAGTGTAGCTTCCCAACAGTGAAATATTTTTTTAAATCGGTTCAGTGGTTTCGGAGCCTATTCAATGTAAATAAACAAACAATCAAATCTTTCCTCTTTATAATATTAGTATAGATGATTCATAGATTATTGAAACCAATGAGTTCTTTGGAGTTTATGTACGGATTTCATACCACTGGCTTTTCGGTGAAGGAAAAAACATCGTGAGGAAACCTGCATACGTACGGAGAAGAAATTCAATAGCGTATGTGAATCCACCAACCCGCACTGGGCCAGCGTGGTGGACATGGCCCCAATCACCCTTTCGGGGGTAGGCTAAAAAGTCCAGCAGTGGACTGTTAAAAAGCTGATTATGACGATTATGATGATATAGATTATTGCTTTCCGATATTTTATTTTTCAGCTTCTACAATTATCTCATCATCATCATCATCATCATTTCAGCCATAGGACGTCCACTGCTGAACATAGGCCTCCCCCATGGATCCAAAAGGGCCGGTTGGAAGCGGCCTGCATCCAGCGTTTCCCTGCGGTCTCTTTTAGGTCGTCTGTCCATCTTGTGGGTGGACGTCCTACGCTGCGCTTACCAGTCCGTGGTCTCCATTCCAGATCCTTTCGGCCCCATCGGCCATCTGTTCTGCGTGATATGTGCCCTGCCCACTGCCACTTCAACTTGCTAATCCTATAATAATCTACACAAACATTTTAGTCTCTGAACAAAATACCTGTGTTAAGCAGTCGGACAGATAGACATCGACGAAATTTTTTATCCTCTAAACTATGTTAATGAATACAAAGACAAATATATTTTTTAACCCTTACCCTCGCTAATGAAGTATTTTAAATTGAACTTGTAACCTCTACCGTATTGTTTTCAGAGGTGCCCTTAACCTTTAAGTCTTTTATGTTTATTGAACAAAAGCTGAGCTTTATAAACTTGCATGCTTTGATAAGACCTTTGCGTAACCGCTACAAATTTGTCTGAATATTATTGTTTGTAATAAGAGTATAATATGTATATTTAACATTGCTAAGTTAAATACGCAAGAACGCTTTATTTTCATGTACAATATTTTTTTAATTTTCGTTTGTTATGCAAAACCATTTCCAATGTAACAATAATCTCTAAAAACTGTCTGGTAAAACCTTTTTACAGATGGCGTTAACATAAGGTGATGCATTTTTTTTTTTTTCTTCTTCCCCGTATTGGGGCTTTTGGAAAGTGATGCTTACCCATGATACCTACTACCCAAAGGGACGGAACACTTCAAACAGAAAAAACGAGCAGAGCGAGAGGTACCACGTTTAGCCATTTGTCCCTTTCTAGTGTTGTCATAATCACTGACATTAATTCCTCATTACTTTTCATACTTTTTTATATTTTTATACAGAATAGATCTACGTTTGGCCACTAACTTGCCTGATGGTAAGCAACGGTGTGGCCGAGGATGGAACACGTTGATCTAAAAGAAATCTATTCATTCTAGCCTTGAAGATGCCTAGATTGTAGTTCTCAGGAAACAAGGAGGACAGCAGGGAGTTCCATTCTTGGACAATACGTATCATAAAAAGGGAAAGAAAGGGGTGATAGTGTGCTGTCCTTCTACTTGTCCTGTAGTAAAAGGGGGAGGGTGGAATAAGGTCATGAAGCTTTTGCTCACACTCACCAAAATATATCCGGTAGAAAATAGACAGACAAGCTACTTTACGGCAGTGCTCAAGGCTTTGTAATTTATTGGCGACTAGCTTGCTGTCACCAATCAGCCTCATAGCACGCCGGTCTACGGAATCTAAAGCTTCTAGTTGGTACTTGGCTGCTCCGTCGAATAGGTGGAAGCAGTACTCAACACACGTACATACTAATTTATTCCTTATTTATATCACTACAATAATAAACGGATGCACCCTAAATAACCATTAGAGTTTTCTTTTAGATATTATGTTTCACAAATAAAAATATAAATAATTAAAAATGATGCTGATAAAATCATGTACGGACTACCCAAATTAATACCAAAATTACGGTTACAATATTTTTCAAAAGTGGCAACACCACACACTAATATATGTTCATGAATGTCATTGTATATAAGACATGTAGTGTGAAAGGGACAAATGGCTAAACGTGGTACCTCTCGCTCTGCTCGTTTTTTCTGTTTAAAGCGTTCCGTCCCTTTGGGTAGTAGGTATCATGTGCTTACCCATGCTTACCTTTCTATTATGAGTATTTTTTTGGATTTATGTCAAATATCTTTATGTGAAATGACATAATGACAACTCCCAAAATAATGACGCTAGCTTATCCAACAAGAACCATTTTTCCAGTTTTTAAAGGACGACGCTACAAAAATATAAGTTTGTTTCAGTATGTCTGTCTGTGACATCGTAGCTCCCATACGGCTGAAATGGTTATGTTTTTTTTTTATTATGTTTATTTTTTTTTTATTTGAAAAGTGACTTAGTCGAGAGTGTTTTAGATGTGATTCATGAAAAATCGATTCAGCCGTTTTAAGATTATCAGCTCCTTTATCGGGAGTTAAAAAAAATATACTCGTGTCTTAGGCGAATCAAATTATTAAAGTAAGGCACACTATTTGGTGTCTCTTTTTGTAAAGCCATAAATTTTAATTCTGCGTTACATTTTTAACCCCTGACGCAAACAGAGGTGTGTTATACACAAAGTTCGGAGCCAATGGGCTCACCCATTTTGCTAAATTGTATTTGGAGTTTACGTGTGTATTTGTGTCTGTATGTAGCATCGTAGCTTCCAAACGGATGAACAGATTTTGATTTAGTTTACTTAGCTTTAATCATGTGGTTCAGAGCACAAAAAAAATATGTGGTCAAGAGTTTCTTCTTAGCTATGATTCAAGAAAATTTGTTTAGGTGTTTTAAAATCATCTGCACATATATAGTATTTTTTTAATATATATAATCCACCAATAGTTTCGAAGAACCACGTTCTTCGAAACTAGTACATAAACCATTACTAATTTTTCTACGCTGTACTATTATAAACCTCGGTGGGCTGATGTGGCTTCTTTTCATATAGTTATATCATTATAATTGTTTATATAGTAATTGGCTGTTATTTTTTTTATATCTCTATCTTTAGATCTGGATCGTAATCATCTTTCGATTTTATAAGTGAAAACTTTTTATGGCTTCCTTCTACTATCTACCTACTATAATTAGTTAGTTTCAGCTGTTTGTTTTCCGAATAGTGTAAAATAAAATAAAAAATAATATTTTTTATACTTAACTTGTTATATGTAGGTACTTATTATTTACACAAACATTTTATAATACTTTACTATGCTGTCTCTTCTAGTACAGACACAACTTAAATCTAAGTTACAATTGGTCTAAGTTAAGGTGTGCATCGGATCTGCGTGATCTAATTCCCTCCTGCCCATTTTCCATCAACGCACAAAAATCGACATATTCCGAAAACCCGTACGAAGCGCTTTGATTCTACTTTTATTATGCGAACTGCTAGTCTGTGGAATGCGCTGCCTGACTGGGTGTTCCCTGGTAGTTACAATCTGGGAGTCTTCAAATCACGAGTGAATCGGTTTCTTCTAGGCAAGCGTGCTCCATCGTAGACCGCAACGTCGCTTTACATCAGGCGAGTTGGCGGTCAAACGCAAGTCTATTATTAAATAAATAAATAAATAAAAATTACTTACTTATAAATACTATACAATTCATCTATGTGTATAGATCACTTCTTTTCTAGACAACCCTCTGACTGACGCATCACTCCTATGTTTAACGTATCTCTTGTATCGCACCCCTATCACATCTAGCATCCCTATATCCACCCTTTATGACGGCCCGCAGGCATGTTTATCATGTATTTTTCTCCGGTCGTAAAATAAAACCCCTTTTTACTGGCAACCCAATTACTTTTTACGATCAGATGGCCAACAATATCGCTTTGATATCGAGACTGTGTTGCCATTCGTACATGGAATAATGTCCTGGCCGTTTTTATCCCAAAATGGGTGCGCGGTAGACGTAAATTTTCATTGCTCTTTTTGTTAAATTTCTGATGCGTGTGTTTTTTAATGAATGGACGATTTTAAAAGGTTTTTTGAAGTATGATGCTTATTGAGCTTTGAATGTTTTTATTTGGTGGTATTGGTTGCTTAAATGTCCAATTTGTTTTTATTGATTTAATTTAGGGTAGGCACCTATATCGATAAACTTTAAAATATAGCCAAAAAGAAATCTGAACCCCAAAAATAAATAAATATACTGCTGTTATGAATTTTCTCGCTAAAGTAGTGCCCAATAAAAAATATATATATTTATTGTTCTCAGGTGAAATATGCGCCGAAAGTGAAGATTCAAATCAAGTCTGGTGTCAACGGGAAGATTCCTGAAGGTCAAGACGTTGTTATTTGTAAGTCATTAATTTATTTTATTTCATGCTCTACTGGTTACCGCTTGGTTACAAATGTTTTATAGACTGAATACCTTTTTAACTGAGTTCAAAAAAGGAGGAAGGTTCTCAATCTTTAATTTTGACGTTTGTAGTGTATATTACGTACAAATATATTTTTCGCTCCTTTTTTCTGACCTGCTCGGTGTGGAATATCCTTCCCCCAAAGTTCTTCCCGCCGGGCTACAACATGAAGCGTTTCAAAAAGGGTGTCTTCAACTACCTCTCCGGGCTGGCAAAGCACCGTCAACACCGCTAGTCTTGCAGGTATCCATAGGCGACGGTTGCTGCATACCATCAGGCGGGACGCAAGATTGTATGCCACTCTGAAAAAAAAAAACAATGCTGAGATGCACTTAGATTTGTTTACAAGCAGAAGTAGTTATGTCTACAGCTGTCTACAGATATTAAAGCATTCGCAATTTGCTTTCCAAACTCTCACTTCGGAAGCTCTAAGCAAAGTGTTTGCGATGCTATTGTGTTCGATACTTCTAAGTGTTTGTCGGACACAGCAAACACTAAGCAAGCTCTGCAAATATTGGAGAAAAAAACCAAGCACTTGAGGAGAGTGTGGATTTTGGTTTGTTTAAGCATTTTTATTTATTTTCTTTTGTTGATTACTGCATTGAATTTGAAACCAGAAATAAACTCAGACTGGGCTTTATGAATCAGTAGCTCAGTCTCTGTTTCATGAAAGCAAAGGCCATTAACAGAAAAGATACTTAATAAGGCCACAGAAAAGCATACTACGATTATGCTTCTCTGAAGCACACAAACATACTGCCTTTTTTGACCAGAAGGCAATTTTCTAAAGATGCCCGAATGCATTGGGGTATGCATTGTTCGATCATACCCACTAAAATCTCTCTGGTGATCAGCCTTAGAGCTTGGCAGAAGGGCTCTAGGATTTTCATAGAAACACACTGTAGCCCTCATCATAGCGCTACGGTGCCTCCCGAGACAACTGCGTTTTGTATCGGACTTTTTGCTTTTTTTATGTTTTCGAAGGGAAATCTTCCAAAGATACTCGGCTGCATTGGGGTGCTGGGGTCCCCAAGTTATGTGGGATTATACCCTCTAAAACCCCCCCGGTGGCCAACCTTAGTGCTTGACTAGAGGGCTCCGGGATCTCCAGAGGAACGCACTGGAACCCTCAGTACTGCGTTACAGCTCCTTCCGAGACAACTGCGTGTTGGTAGGTCGTCGGTCACACAACGTTGTTTTCGTCTCCCGGGGCTCTTTTATGGATGTTCAAAATTTCTTTTGACCGTACCGAGGTTTCTTTCAGTTGCCTCTTACTACAGGTACCGATATCGGTACCGTATTCTATTCCCCCGGCACCAGGGCTAAAACAGACTGCCTTAATAATTAATTCGAATCTAAAATATATGCTAACCTCGGCAATGGTTAGTACATATTTAAGCCGTTTGGGTTCAAGACATTAGGCCCTTGGGGGCCTGGATTTCATTTCAATTTCAAAAATCTTTGAGACCACCTGGTTAATGCGGCGCGTAACCAAAATGTTGGTGTGTTTCTGGCTCAACGCATAAGCATTTCCATTCAGCGTGGCAATGCCACCAACATGCTGATTACGCTGATAACTGGTAGTGAGCTTGAGAGTTTGGACTGTTTATAGACTTTCAACGGTCTATGGGTAGTCTCTGTTTTTGTAGTGTTAGTGTTAGCTTGTAGTTTGTTTAGTTAATAAAGGCACTTAATAAAAAAAAAAAAAAAATTACCTATACTGTCCCACTCCTGGGCAAAGGTCTCCCCCAGACAGTGTGATTACCCGCCAGACTTGACCACTGTATCTGGAACGTGTCAAGGTCATTGCACCAGCGTTTTCTAGGCCTGCCTTGGCTGGGGTGCGAGGCTAGGTAACCTCCACGTGGTGCACCCTGGGGATCGGTCAACAATTTCCCCTGGTGGGATTTTGTTGACCGATTGCTAATACCTAGCCGATGAGGGCTCTCTCCGTGTCCCTCTGATAAGCAGAGGGCACAGGAGACGAGTAAGTCAGGAGGAACGTGTCTGGTATGTAGTATTCTACTGCCGGGCCGGCGGGTAAAGGATCATTTCTTTACTGCCAGCGTTGAGCTCGGAACCCTGTTTAGCTGCCGTGGTCACGTTTCGTGGCATGCGGCAGGGCCGAGGGTCTCGGCTTCACCGCCCGGACTACGAGGAAGAAAACCTCTATAAAAAATTACCCCAAATCTTAAGCGGCGGCGCACCGTGAGAAGATGCATGGCTAACGGGTAGTCGGCGCCATATAGGCAGCACCAGTGCTCAGATCACTTGATCTAGCGTGCTGATGTTGCCTGTGTGGCGCCTAGTCATTAGTGCGACCTCCGCCAGGGTACCAGCCGACCCCCGTGGCGGGTTACAATTAGGCTTACCCGGGTACAGGGGTCTCTGCCCGGGTGGACTATTTATCCCCCATTCTCGTGGGAACAAAAAATGATAGCTCACAATTTAAAATCTAAAAACAATATGGAAGGAGATAAAAAAAAAGAAGAGAGTCCAGAGGGCCTCAATGAGGAAGGTACTACTTCTAGCACAACGGCACAGAAGCAGGACGGGTGCTTTTTGCGCCCACAATCAGCGGCAAGTGCCGCGAGGATGAGTGATGGTGAAGATTCGGATGGCTCAGCCCTGTCCTTCTCTTCCCTTACATCGGCGACGTCCGAAAAGACTAGAGCCAAAAAGAGGACACTCAAGGCAACTGAAGTCGCTAAACAACCGGCTTCGAAACGTGCCTTATTTTTGAAGAAAAAGAAATCCGAGGAGGAAGGGGTAGGTGGGGATGACATTTCTGATCCTACGATGTCTCCTACCAAAACTCGATCTAAGAACCAGCTGCCCTCGGTGGATAGTCTAGGAAAAGACATGCAGGTGCGTCCGACAGTTGACTTAACAACATACATCCAAGAACAACTGTCAACGGTGGAGAAGGTTGCGGACAAATCCCGTAATCTTAAGGGCAGTTTTGCTTATAATTTAAGAATGGCAGTCAGATCAATAGAAGCTGCTACAGCAGAGATGGCACAACGCACCTTAACTGATGCTAATGTGGAGCGTCTAGAGCGTGAAAACGCCGAGATGCGCGTAAAAATGACGGAACTAACAGCTAAAATGGCAAAATTGACAGAAGACCTTAATATTATACGCCGTCAGGGCAAAGATCGGAGTAGAAATGCAAATGTAGCTGTACTGACATCATCACAGCCTGCTATTGGTGGCTTGGAGTGGGAAGATCAATTTATGCAACGAATCGGGTTAGTGATGGACAAAAAGCTTAAGTCTTTTAAGAACCAGCTTTCGTTCTCACAAGAAGCTGCTGCGAGTACAGCAGCGACAGAACCCTTTTCGAAACCCTCTTCAGTTAAGGAGCAGAAAAAAGCAAAAGCTCAACAGAAATCCACTGTAGCTAACTCTCGATTGAACTCGGAGCCTCGGCGAAGGGATACGGCGAAAAAAGCGGCTGCCGAGAAAGCAACACCGCCGGAATCCTCTACCTCATGGACAACTGCGTTGAAACGGAAGACGAAGCAAAATACTTCTCAACCTAAACAGAAGAAGAACATGCCGCCACAGTCTAAAAACAAGATTGCTGGAACGGTGAAACCAGCACGGCTGCCGAATTCCGCAGCTATTACGCTCACAGTTCTGGAAGGCTCAACCCTCACATATGCTGCAGTAATGACGGCGGCCAAAGAGCGTATTAATTTGGGTGAGTGTGGTATACAAGCAGTTCGTCCAAAAAGGGCTATTACAGGTGGTCTAATCTTAGAAGTGTCTGGTACGGATTGCGGCTCTAAAGCAGACACGTTGGCAGCGAAAATGAGGGATACACTTGCCGATTTAGATGTGCATATAGTGCGACCCACTAAAATGGGTGAAATGAGGATTTTAGATCTCGATGAGTCCACCATTCCGGCAGATGTGGTCACGGCAGTCGCTAATGCTGGTGGCTGTTCTCCAACAGATGTTAAAGTTGGCGCAATTCACCGTTCTCCAAACAAGCTAGGTACGGTGTGGGTTAGATGCCCACTCGCAGCTGTGAGGAAACTAGGAAAAAGTAACCACATACTTGTTGGATGGGCATCAGCACGTATCAAAATTCTGGCTGCTCGGCCTTTGCAATGTTTCAGATGCCTTGAAACAGGCCATGTGCGTAGTAGATGTCCCAGTACTACCGACCGGAGTATGCTATGTTACGCATGCGGTGAATCAGACCATAAGGCAAACCAATGCACACGTCCGCTTAAATGCCCGCTGTGCTCGGACCTTGGTCGTCCTTCCAATCATAGAATGGGAAGCAAAAAGTGCTCTCCACCCAAAAGTATGAAGGCTAGAAATACAGGGCAACCACCAGCTCTTGCAGCAGTGCAACACAACCCGGCGAACCCATTGGAGCTTACTCAGCCAGCCAATGCCTTGCCTGAGGAGGAAATGGAAGCCTTATAACGGATAACCGGGTGAAAGCACTTCAGTGCAATTTAAACCACTGCCGAAACGCGCAAGACTTGCTCTTGCAAACTTTGGCAGAAAGATCAATTGCTCTTGCTGTTGTGACGGAACCCTATCAGGTTCCAAACCATCCTCGGTGGATTGGAGACAGCAAAGATTTAGTTGCCATCTTCTGGGGTAGTGAAAGGGGAGACCTTTCTTGTTCCTTACTTGAAAAAGGAATTGGCTTTGTCGCAGTAAATTGGGGCCAAATTGCAGTTGTGGGCTGTTACATTTCACCAAATCTCCCATCCATAGAGACATACGAAGCGCGTTTGGATGCTATAGGTGCCTGCATACGCAGATGCATTCCACGTCCTACGCTTATCGTGGGAGATTTTAACGCTCGTTCACGAGCATGGGGAAACGTGATAGATAACGCAAGGGGCCGGATATTATCAGAATGGGCATCGGAATTGGACTTGCACCTCTTGAATCAGGGATCTGTTAGCACATGTGTGCGCTGGCAGGGAGAATCAATAGTAGACTTGACGTGGGCAACACCTACGGCAAGACACATTGTATCCGGATGGAGAGTGGCAGAAGAAATTGTTACCCTCTCTGACCATCGGCACATAATTTTCGATGTTGCCCCTTATCCATTAGATCAAATACGCAGGTGCAGTAGAGTAACACCGCAGCGATGGTCCCTAAAACGACTTGATAAGGACTTGCTTGAAGCGGCAGCAATTGCAATGTCCTGGTCTAATAGCGAAGAAAGAGTCATGTCTAATCCTGAAACACAAGTTGCCTGGTTCCGGGAGACAATGACTTCAATATGCGACGTCTCGATGCCCCGAGCAAGGCCGATGAAACAAAAGGCAGTTTATTGGTGGTCGGAAGAAATTGCTAACCTGCGTGAACGTTGCCTGAGGTCACGTCGCCAATTTACTAGATCTCGTAGAAGGCGAGTGACAACCAGTGAGATTGATACCATCTATTTGGCATACCGTGATGCAACTAAAACGTTCCAAAAAGCCATCAAAGATGCCCGAGCACGCTCATGGACTGAACTTCTCGATGGATTGGAGAGAGATCCGTGGGGACGTCCATACAAAATGGTGTTAGGAAAACTTCGTCCCTGGGTTCCACCTCTAACGGAAACCCTTGAACCTACGTTTGTGAGAAGTGTAGTCGATTCTCTCTTCCCAAGAGTTCAAGACATAACTTCGCAGCTAGAGGCACCATCCGATGCGAGTGGCTGGACTGAAGATCTGAAGGTATCTGAAGGAGAACTAAACCGAGCTATTCAGCGTCTCAGCTCCCGCAACAGGGCACCGGGCCCAGATGGGATTCCCGGTCGTGTCTGGGTGTTAGCTTTGAAAGCGGCTCTAGGAGATCAGCTCAGAGATCTGTTTGATAGCTGCTTAAAAAACGGAGTCTTTCCAGCGGACTGGAAAGTGGCTAATTTGGTTCTCTTAAAAAAGGAGGGCAGACCCGCAGACTCTCCTTCTGCATATCGCCCTATATGTTTGCTAGACGAGGCTGGTAAATTATTCGAACGGATAATTGCCGCTCGTCTCAACTCTCATCTGTGGCGAGATGGACCTAATTTGTCTGATCACCAATTTGGATTCCGTCACGGGCGATCAACAGTTGATGCGATTCTTCGGGTACGTGAGCTTTCAGAGCAAACTGTGGCAACGGGAGGGAAGACATTAGCGGTGAGCTTAGACATTGTAAATGCCTTTAACTCACTGCCTTGGCATACTATTAGGGAAGCACTTGCTTACCACAACGTACCCGAATACCTACAGCGTATAGTCTCTGCGTACCTCCGTGATAGAACTGTGCAATATATAGGCAGGGACGGTCAACTACATAGTAGAGAAGTATTTTGCGGAGTTCCACAAGGATCAGTAGTAGGCCCCATCCTGTGGAACTTTGCGTATGATGTCATCCTGAGAGTAAGCCTTCCCACGAGTGTGAATGCTGTATGCTACGCGGACGACACTTTAGTAATAGCCAATGGTGCGACTTTTGTGGAGGCTGCTCAGCTTGCTGAAAGAGGTGTGGCATGCGTTGTCGAGAAAATCCATGAGTTGGGTCTTAAAATAGCGCCGCAAAAGACGGAAGCCCTTTGGTTCCATAGAACTCGACAACGAAGCGAACCATCTACTTCTTTAATAAGAGTAGGTGATGCGCACGTTCAGGTAGGGCAGTACTTAAAGTACTTAGGGCTCACCTTGGATGGACATTGGAGCTTTGACGAGCATTTCCGACGCTTGGCTCCTCGAATCAAAAGGGTAGCGGGTGCCCTGCATAGGTTACTACCCAACCTCAGAGGCCCACGCGAAGAAGTCCGCCGTCTCTACTGTGGAGTAATCAGGTCGATGGCTCTCTACGGCGCACCTGTATGGTCTAAAAGACTAGGCGTTAAACGCTGTAGAACTATTTTTAATAGTTTCCAGCGCATCATGGCCATCAGGGTTGCGCGAGGTTATCGCACCATATCTTTTGAGGCAGCGACTCTAATAGCCCGATTCCCGCCATTAGACATCTTAGCAGATATGGACGCTCAGGTGTATGAGCGTTTACACCGAAGTCGCGGACCCGAGCCCGTAAATGCCGGAGAAATAAGGAAGCAAGAGCACCGACGCGCATTCGAAAAATGGCACGAGCGGCTGTACGAGCCACAAAACGTGCGCCAACGTGCTGTCGGCGCAATTCTGCCCAGTTTTCAGGCCTGGCTGAAGAGGAAGGATCACGTCACTTTTAGATTGACACAGGTTCTCACAGCACACGGCTGCTTCGGTGAGTACCTTCACAGGATTGGACGCGAACCAACGCCACAATGCCACCACTGCAGCAGGGCTGTGGTAGATTCTGCTCAACACACACTTGAGGAATGCCCTGCGTGGAGTGCAGAGAGAGGGATACTCGTGAACAGGATCGGTCAGGACCTGTGTCTACCCAGCGTAGTGTCAGCAATGCTGGCAGACAGTTCTGCATGGAGGGCTGCGGTTGATTTTTGCGAAAGCGTGCTTTCTCAAAAAGAAATCGCAGAGCGAGCTCGTGAAAGGGCAGACCCTGCACGAAGACGACGACGCCGGATTGGCGGCAATGGCCATTCAAGCTCATTAGCCCTGGCGCCGGGGCAATAGAATACGGCACCGGTAACCCCTGCCTGTAGTAAGAGGCTACTAAAAGGGGACCTCCGGGCTCGGGATGGTCAAAGTTGGGGCTCTGACCATCCACTTAAGCGTGCCCAGGGACAGAACGACAACGTTGTGTGACCAACGTTGTCGTGGGCGGAGGGGCTGAGACAACGCAGTTGTCTCGGGAGGAGCCGTAGCGCAGTGCCGAGGGCTCCGGTGCGTTCTTCTAGAGATCTCGGAGCCCTTTTGACAAGCACTAAGGCTGGTCACCGAGGGGGTTTTAGTGGGTATAATCCCACATAACCTGGCTGCACCCCAATGCAGCCGGGTATCTTTGGAAGATTTCCCCCTCGAAAAAAAAAAAAAAAAAAAAAAAAAAAAAAAAAGGCCTGCCTTGGCTCCTTCGTCCGTTTTCAGGCACCCACTGTGTGATCCTCTGGGCCCATCTATCAGGGTGCATCCTGGCCACGTGTCCCGCCCATCCCCACTTTAATTAGGCAGCTTTGACACCAACATCAGTGATTTCCGTAATTGAGGGCAGCATCGTGTTTCGGACTCGGTCTATCCTTTTGATTCTTAGGACGCTGCGCTCCAACTATTATAAAAACTATTATAATGCATTATCTAATACTATAATTTCGTTTCTAGTATGCAAAGCGGATGCCAACCCCTCAAACCTGACCTACAAGTGGTTCATGAACGACGAGCTTATCAGTGGAAACACTACTGAACTGGTAAGCATAAACTGTTTTACATTTAGACTTTGCAGCGATTATAGCTAAGTGGTTAGCGCGTTCGACTTTCATGCCTTTGGCTTGGGTTCAAATCTTAACAATTTTGAGCTTCTAGTGAAAGAAACATCGTGAAAAAACCATAGCATATAGGTATGAATCGGTTTCTTCTAAGCAAGCGTGATCCATCGTAGACCGCGTCATCGCTTAACATCAGACGAGTTGGCGGCCAAACGCAAGCCTATTTATAATTTTTTTTTAAAAGCGTGGTCGTAATAGTTTTTGTATCAAACTTGCCTACACAACAAATGAGATACAAAAAAAAACACATATTGCAGAATTGAGAGTTCATATATTATTATGTCGTCAACATAATTTTCCATTGCATCAATTTGCACCATTATGGCAAACAGTACCACATTCTTATTTTGTGTATAAATAGTTGAGGATTTAAATAAGTTTAATATTATTTTAGAAACATGATTGGTGAAACTTACTCGATAAAATATTTTGGCAAAAACAGGCATTTTAAAAACACGTTTTTAGTTTTATCTGAAACTAGCGGTCCGCCCCAGCTTCGCACGGGCGAAGTCGGGATATATAGCCTATGTCAACCGGGGATAGTGCAGCATCCCAACAGTAAAAAAAAAATTCAAATCGGTTCAGTAGTTTCGGAGCCTATTCAATGCAAACGAACAAACAAACAATCAAATCTTTCCTCTTTATAATATTAGTATAGACTATAATTTACAATTCCTTTTTTCCATATCGATTTGTTAATCAAGTCCTAAAGGGTCGACCACGTATTTGTGATGCCTTTGGTGTTACAAGTATCCATAGGCGACTGTGACTGCTTACCATCAGGCAACCCGTCTGCTTGTTTGCCACCTATGGCATAAAAAAATCTAATGGTTTATAATTTGATGTAGTTGAAAGTAAATTCGTTAAAAATTTAAATTATTCTTGTGTATTTTGGAGTTTTATCTTTTTTCGCTTACGCTATTTAGTTTTGATGCGGGCACTGACTCGTGCGTATCACTGCAGGCGTTGATCGCATAGATTTGTCACAGTTTCGTACACGGAAAACACTTAAATTTGAGCTGATGACGTATCGACTCTTATCACGTCTCTCTTACCTGGTAAAGTTATTTCTACCTGTAGACTTGCCTAGTTCTACCATTAGATATTTATCACAAGGTTGTAGCTATAGGTTACCAACATTATGAATTCTTTTGATACAAAATTCATTCACTTCAACTAATGACATAATTGAAATCACTTCACCGTTCATTCACTCCCCACTCGGGGTATTAACGTGGAATGAACATGAATCATTCATTGATTTTAGAACCACTGCATTTGAGCTTTTGCCGTTAAGTGCCACTTTAATGGACTTATTTTATTGGAATTTCGCCAACGGAGTAGCTTTATAAGCTGTTAGATGTATAATTTCACTATTTGCCAACATAACTACGGTCAAAAGCAACATTAAGGTAGCTTTTTATGCTGTTAGGTGTTAATTTGCTGTTAGATGTTTTCAGTAATTAACTAATGTAACAACTGAACAGGCAGTATTATGGTAGGTTTTTATGCTGTTAGATATTTTCGCTAATTACTCGCGTGACAACTGTCAAAGGCAATATTATGGTAGCTTTTTACGCTGTTAGGTGTAAAATTAGCTCCTAGACGTTTCCACAACGTCAAGGAGACAAAACGTAACAACTGGTAAAGGCATATTATGGTTGGTTTTTATGCTGTTAGGTGTAAAATTTGCTGTTAAACGTTTTCTCTAATTACCACCGTAACAACTGTCAAAGCTATGATGATCACTATGATAGCATTTCTTGCTGTCAGGTGGAAAATTAGCTCTTAGATGTTTTTGCTAATTGCCAACCTAACAACTGATAAAACCGATATTATGGTAACTTTTTACGCTGTTAGGTGTAAAATTTGCTCCTAAACGTTTTCACTAATTACCAACGTAACAACTGATAAAGGCGATATTATCGTAGATTTTCTTGCTGTCAGGTGGAAAATTTGCTCTTAGATTGTTTTGCTAATTACCAACATCTGACAAAGATGATATTATGGTAGGTTTTTATGCTGTTAGATGTTTTTACTAATTAATCCCATAATAACAGTCAAAGGCAATATTGAGGTACCTTTTTTGCTGTTAGGTGTAAAAAATTATCCTAGACATTTGCACTAATTACCAACGTAACAACTGTCAAGGGCGAAATTATGGTAGCTTTTTAGTTTTTTAAATACATACTTAAATATATATTAACAACCAGATATAGAACAAACACAAATGTCGTCACATTAATGTTTGTCCTAGGTGGGAATCGAACACACGCCCCTAAGCTCAGAAGGTAGGTTCACTACCAACTGGACCAACGAGCTACTGCTAGTCTTTGGAATGCGCTGCCTGAATAGGTCTTCAAATCACGAGTCAGTCGGTTTCTTCTAGTCAAGCGTGCTCCAACGTAGACCACATTGCTTAACATCAGGCGAGATGGTGGTCGACACAACCCAGTTATTTATAAAAAAAAGATTATGTTTTTTTTTATACGATTTAATTTTTCAGAAAATCTACAATGTGACGAGGAAGTACCACGATGCTACGGTCAAGTGCGCGGTGTACAACGACGTTGGAAAAAGCGAAGAGACAGAAACGTTGGAGATAACATGTATGTTTCTATTGATTGTGACTTTGTGATCCATTGTTTGTGTTTGTTGATTGTCTCGTCCAGCATTTTAGTTGACGGCGAGTCGATGAAGCGAGGCGGTGCCGATCTGGTTCCGATTGGATATGGTGTGCTATGACCTTTTTTTATCTATTTAAGGCGAAATGGTAGAGACAGTACACTTGTTTGACGGTCATCATCATCATCAGCCAGAAGACGTCCACTGCCGAACATAGGCCTCCCCCTTTAACCTCCACACTGAACAACAGCCTGCCTTTTGCATTCACTGGATGCCCGCGACTCTCACAATGTCGTCGGTCTATCTAGTTAGAGGCCTCCCTACGCTGCATCTTCTGGTTCGTGGTCTCCACTCCAGAACCTTTCTTCCCCATCGGTTATCGGTTCTTCGAGCGATGTGGCCTGCCCATTGCCACTTCAACTTGCAAATTTTAACTGCTATGTCGGTGACTCTGGTTCTTTGGCTAATATCCCCGTTTCGGATTTTATCGCGCAAAGAAACTCCGAGTATAACTCTCTCCATTTCCCGCTGTGTGACTCTGAGTTTTTCCAAAAGGCCAACAGTTAAGGACCACGTCTCAGTACCATATGTCATCACTGGCAACACACACTAGTCAAAGACCCTCGAGGCACTGTGGTATCTTGGACGAGAAGATGTCACGCATTTTCCCGAAGCATCCGAGTTCGGATGCCGTTCGGGCGACCTCTTTGCCTAAATTTACTTACCTAACTGAACAATCTGTCCAAGATAGGTGTAATGGTCAACAACTTCGAAAGTATCGCTCCCAACGACTACCGGCACGGGTTCAACATGAACATTGGACATAATTTTTATTACTTCGATAATTTGTAAAAGCCGATGTATCTACTACAAAAGTCCTTGAGTTACTCCAAAAAATTAAAATTTAGAAATTCAGTGTTTTGTTTTGTACATAGGACATAATACGGTACTCCGAAAGTTCGTAAGTCCGACGAACGTTATACTAAAAGTTCATTGCTCCGATTAAATTTTAACAAGAAATCCTCAGTCTAAATTAAACACCAGCCTGAAGATATAATCCAAATAAATATTAAAAACTTTATAATGAACCCATCGAGATACAATACATATAGAGTCACAATCATGTCAAAAATGTAATCAAAACTCGGCGCACGCTACGAATTGTTCAGACTTTTTGGTTAGTTACATACAAGGTAACCGCGATTCGACTGCAACGCCGCGCGATGCCTGAACTACGATGACATAGCGGATAACTAACGTTGAACACTATGCAAGCGACATAACTTCTAAATTGGAGTAAATGTGGCATTGTGAACTATATAATTGACACAATGTTTGTAAAATGAAGCTCGGAGGTTTTCTGACTGTTTTCACTAGAGATTGTGACTCTATAGGAATTGTGTCTCGATGTATAATCCAAATAAATATTAAAAACTTTATTCCCGAGGGCATAAGATATAAATATTAAATTATTATGACATTTCGATAACAAGCCTAAGATAATGGCGGTTTATTATGTTCAAACGAAAATATTTAGTTTGATAAATAGATCGTAAATAACGGAAGCACTTTTAAATAGTTTTTAAAAGAGTTATGATCGTGATTTTAACGTTAATAACATTGGAGCAGACAAACTAATCGTCTTTTTTGTTTTAATGTTGTTAGTCATTGAGTTTTGGTTTACATAGTTGCGCCCCGTGGTTTCACCCGTGTGGGTGAAACCACGAAATCCCCTTATAACATCTGCCAGAGGAAAGTCCCGTCAAAATTAGTAAAGCTGTTTTGAATTCCATAAGGAACACACACACACACACACACACACACAAACACAGACGCACGCACGCAAACACACACAAACACATGCACGCACACGCGCGCGCATCCACACACACGCACACACACAACGCCTTTAATATAATAAAAGAAGAAGATGGAATTTGCCATTAACCTGACGTGTTTTAAAAAGAAATACAGACAAGTTAGGTGCCACAATTATGTCAACAACCTAATATAACCACTGGATACCCAGTTCTGTAAATAAAGCTGTGAATACACTTTCAGACGCGCCATCGTTCCGGAATCACCCGAAGGACGTCGAAGCGGAAATCGGGACAAGTGTCACGCTGAGCTGCGATGTGGACGGTTATCCTACTCCAGAAATCAGGTGGCTGCATTACGAAGAGGACCAGAATATTGTGAGTAACCTGCCTTGATTCATAATTCATTTATTTAATACCAAAATTCAGTTTTTTAAATTTTACAATCAAAAGAATAGATACGATAAAACAATTTACTAGCAGCAAAAATAGTTGTGCCAACGGGCCCCAAACTAAGCAAAGCCTGTAATTTGGGCGCCCTATAGCCAGTTAACAGTTTCTGTTAATGCGCTTATGTTTGTACACATTTTGCATGGCGTTGTTTATCTACTGCATGCAATAAAACATCACCAAAGCAAACATAATTAATATCTACGTAAAAAAAAATCTCATGAGTATTTAATTGAATTATATAAAATATTAAACCATGAAAAATATTAAATTATGTAAAAAAAAAGATATTGTTATTATATTAAGATTACATTCCTCAGCAATAATAATATTTACAGATTAATCTAATTACAAAAGAAATTTAATTACAAAATAAATAAATAAATGATTACAATTATTATCTGTATATATAATAAGCCGGCCAAGTGAGAGTCGGGCTCGCGCACTGAGGGTTCCGTACCACCACAAAATTCAATAACGAAATAACCTGTTATAACTTGGTAATGAACAGTCATCTTGTCACCAACTCGCACTTGGCTATTATTTTATTTATACTTTAGAGCGTGTACTATTATCGTGCCAAGTTAGACGCTTGTACGTATAACTGCTTTTACATTAGAGCTAATACAAAAACACGTAAAAAGATACGTTTTTCCTTTTTGTTATTTTTTATTATTTCTATGCAATCCGTCGTAATATTGCAGTCATATTCTGTGAAAATTTCAACTGGCTATCTATTATGATTCGGAAGATACAGCTGTTAAAAGGTAGGACAGACAGACGGCGTAGGCTTAATAATAAGGTCCCGTTTTTACCCTTTGGGTACGGAACTCTAAAAACGACGTACGTAAATCATTCGTGAAAACGCCTTAAATTTCTTTTGTTTTACAGCGTGTTGGAAGAACGCCGAACTTGACTCTAAACCTGGACACCCACACATCTGGAAGGTATCTCTGCAAAGCCAGCGTAGATGGATACCCTGAAATCGAGGGTGAAGCTTCCGTATATATAAAAGGTTAGTAAAAACTTGACACACCAGATATATAAGCTAAAGATATAGCAAGGCCCGTTGGGCCAGTTGGTAGTAAGCCTGCCTTCTGAACCTGGGGGCGTGGGTTCGCTTCCCTAGGGCAAACATTCATGTGATGAACATTTGTGTTTGTTCTATATCTGGGTGTTATTACCTATTTAAGTATGTATTTAAAAATATATATGTACCTATATCAGTCTTTGGCAGCCATATTACAAGCTTTCCTTAGTTTGGGGTCAGATGACCGTGTGTGCAACAAATGTCCCGAATAAGATAAAGCAATGGGTTGACTTGAAACAAACGTCTGAATCGAGTGACGTAATCAAGCGCCCTTTCCCCAGCCCGCTACGATACTTCACGGTACGCTCAGAGCGATAGTCACGTGCACCGCGTCATTGGTGGGATAGAGCGCAGGCGCTCTGTCACTCTCCCGCAAAGCATGTGTTAGTATAGGATTTGTATAGGGCGCGCGCGTTATATCGAGCTATGGTACGACATCTGTATAACGTGAAATTCAATCATTTATAACTTTTTTATTTTTAAACAAATTTTATTTTTTATTCATATTCTTATTCGAGATGTGGGCGATAAGTCCTGCACTGACGTCCCGCTTGGGGTGTGTTGTGCATTTCCCCTACCAGCACCTACCTGAGCCAACCCAACTCCTTGAAATATAGGAGTGAGGCTCTGAAGCGCTGGCACACACACTCCAGTGGCGTAGATGGTAGTGTAAATAATGATGATGAAAAGCAGTCTAGCTGTTGCGGAGACGTGGATGAAAGAGACAACGGTGCTCCATGCAACCTGGTAGCGATTCTAGTTACTTCTGTGGCTTCGCAATGCCACAGCACATGCTCTACAGTTTCGTTCTCTTTTATGCAGCCACGACACATTGGACTGTCCGTGGCTACTAGCTTATACAAGTGACTATTATAGTTGCAATGACCGGTCATAAGGCCTACTATCAGGCGAAGGTCCTGTCGTTATAACTTTAATAGGTTGTTGGTGATCTTCTCAAGAATTGGGAAAGCATTAGCATGCTTACAGTCATTTTTCTTGTCAAATTTTATTTTGTTTTCGTTAATGGACTCTATATGATTACGATCATCTTTTTTTATGACGTATACAGGGTGTAAGGGGAACACTTTCGAAGCCAAAAGAAAGTAATTGTACTCATCATTATGAACAACTTTTAAGACGGGACCAACCCTGAAATCGCGAAAAAAATCAACTGTTCTATACATTTTGTCGAGTGTCAATGACCATTTTCTATAGAACAGCTGATATTTTTTTCGCGTTTTCAGGGCTGGTCCCATAGTAAAATTTGTTCATAATGATGAGTACAATTACCTTCTTTTGGCTTCGAGTGTTCCCCTTCATCATCATCATCATCATCGTTTCAGCCATAGGACGTCCACTGCTGGACAGAGGCCTCCCCCATCGATCTCCACAAGGGCCGGTTGGAAGCGGCCTGCATCCAACGTTTCCCTGCGGTCTCTTTTAGGTCGTCTGTCCATCTTGTGGGTGGACGTCCTACGCTGCGCTTACCAGTCCGTGGTCTCCATTTCAGAACCTTTCGGCCCCATCGGTAATCTGTTCTGCGTGATATGTGCCCTGCCCACTGCCACTTCAACTTGCTAATCCGGTGGGCTATGTCGGTGACTTTCGTTCGTCTTCGGATCTCCTCATTTCGGATTCGATCTCGTAGAGAAACCCCGAGCATATTCCTCTCCATAGCTCGTTGTGCTACTTTGTGCTTTGTTGAGTTCCCCTTACACCCCGTATAAAAAGACAAGCCTGTTTAAGTGCTGTCAGAATGGTTTAGGTAGTTTAGTGAGTGCTGTCAGAATCGACGCCAATGTCTGCTCTGGCGAATAAATTGAAGATAAATATAACTTTAATTTGCTACATGTCACATACTTGACAGTTGCCTGTCCGCCTACATAACAATTGTTTGTTTCCATAAAGTTTTTAATTTTCGAGAAAAAGCTGAATCACAAATTACTTACGAACAAGTAAAAGAAGCGGTTAACAACTTTCTGAGAATGTATAAAGGAAACGTTGATTTCCTAGAAAGTTATGAAGTGATAATTTACGTTCTAAAACTAAAGAAAATAAGTGACAACTGAATAAAACAAATAACAGTAATATTCTTCTTCTTTCAAGTCGATATTCCGTTAGTAATATTTTTTTTTCAAATTAAGTTTCTAGACCAAAGTTTTGCCATCCCAATGGTCATTGGGCATCCCACAGTAATATTGAACTCTATTCTTGTTTATTCAAACACCATTATTATTTTGCACAAACTCGGGGTAACTTTGTTTGTGTTTCGTTTAATTAAAGATAATAAACGACAAATTTATTTCGATGATTGTTACTACGAAAGATAGGATAACGTTACTCCGAACGTAAAACTAGCTTTTATCCGGTGCTTTGCCCACGTGTATATTTTTTTTTTTACTTTTTATTGTAACACGTCCGACACGATATAAAATTTTGTCACACGTGAAATCTGTGTCATGATTAAATTTTTTGTCATACTAACATCCGTGGCGATAACATCTATCATGGTGACAGCTGTCACAGTGATGTCTGTCATATCGACACATTGGCAGCGGTCACGTTGATATTATGTCACACTGGCTGTAATCGTGTTGACATTTCAGTCACATCAGTCAGTCGGTAGTTGTATTTTCGATGTGTAATGCGTTTTTTTCAAATCACCAATTTGCCACCTAAGACATAAAAAAAAACATGCCAACATCTCGAGGGTTTGGAATAGTTTTTTGCATCTGCACCAATGATGGTGCAAGCCAAATGTACGTACGGTACGAGATGAAAACGTTAGTTGCGTTTGCACCATTAATGGTGCAAACGATACAAAGCAGTCGCATCTGCATCAGTGGTTAATGGTGCATATGGCACAAGCTGAAAACGTTAGTTGCGTTTGCACCATTAACGATACAAACGATACAAAGCAGTTGCATCTGTACCATTAGTCAATGATTTATACGGTACAGGGTGAAAACGTTAGTTGCGTATGCACCATTAATGCTGCAAACGACTAACAACACTACAACTAACGTTAACACCTTGTACCGTATGCACCATTGACCAATGGTGCAGATGCAACTGCTTTGTATCGTTTGCACCATTAATGGTGCAAACGCAACTAACGTTTTCACCTCGTACCGTACGTACAATTGGCTTGCACCATCAATGATGCAGATGCAAAAAACTAACCAAACCCTCGAGATGTTGGCATGTTTCTTTTTATGTCTTAGGTGGCAAATTAGTGATTAAAAAAAAACGCATTACACATCGAAAATACAACTACTGACTGACTGATGCACCATTGACCAATGGTGCATACGGTACAAGGCATAAACGTTAGTTGCGTTTGCACCATTAATGATGCAAACGATACAAAGCAGTTGCATCAGCACCATCAATGGTGTAAATAATAAATAATATCGTTTGCACCATTTGGTGCAAACGATATACATTGGGACGCCATACTCATGAAACATATTTTGTTCTCATTGACTAGCTCTATCCGCACTCGACTAGAAGAATGAGAAAGAAACAAGCGGGATATTCGGCTCTGCCCATCAGATGCTCAAAGTTATTAAGTGGCATTTGGCCGAGTAATAGAGTTATTGTATTGTACATACCTAATTATAAAATATATTTCACTTTCGTAGGTAAAATAATTGCTTTAAGATTAAACTGTCTCAACCCTGGCCCGTCCCAGACCACAAAACCGTAAATACTAAAACACTGTACTTACGAGAACAAAACGTTTTCATTCATGAAAAATATATGAGGTGGCCCACAATGTTGTTTGAAGTAGGTACAATGCTCCAATGAAACGTACATCTTGGGTACTCTTTAATTATTTGGGGTTCGCTTGTTTTGCTGAATTAAGAGCCAACTTCCCTCCACAGACTATTTCGTTAACATTTTCTACATCGTTTACAGGGTTACGCGGAAAGGGTGTACTAAGCCGAAAGTGATCAATATTATCTTTAGAGTGCATGGTACCCATCATTATGAACATCTTTAACTATAGGATCAACCCTGAAATCGCGAATAAAATATGGGCTGTTCCATACATTTTGTCGTGTAGACAAAAACGGTGAAGGATCACTGCTTTGAGCGTTGGCATCTTAACTTCACATCATTTATTTAAGTACTAAATAAGTAATTGTTGCTGGGCTGAGAATCGAACCGGCTGGCGTCAGATTTTAAAGCACACATGCATATTATTGTAAAGCCAACGCTGTCTGTCCTACCTTTAAACGGCTGTATCTTTCGAACCGTAATAGATAGCTAATAGAACTTTTCACAAAATATGTAATGTTACGGCAGATTAACTAAGAGATAATAATAATAAAGTAAAAAAATAATAATAAAAGGCAACAACCCCTCCCCCCCAATACAACAAACGTATTTTTTTTAAGTATTTGTGTATTTGCTCTAGTGTAAAAACGGCAATACGTACAAGCTTCAAACTTGGCATGATTATAGTACACACTCTAACTAAAGTATAACAATAAATAATAAAATAATGGCCAAGTGCGTTGTTGTCTAATTAATGTTCACCACCAAGTTAAGCAACGAAGAGCGCGGTCGGTACTTGGATGGGTGACCGTCTGAACGTGCCGACGAAAGGAGGAGGTTTTCAATTCGACCGTATGTTTTTTTTGTATGTTTGCTACGCGATTACTCCACTGATGAAAAATTTTTTTTTTTTTTTTTTTTTTTTGTAAGTCATACTTCAGAAGTCTTATATGAATTTTATCGAAATTGCTTTAGAGTTTTAAAAAATAAAAAAATAAACAAAAACAATAAATATATAAACGGATATATTTTTTTTGTGCATTTTATTTATATTACACGGGAATTACGGGGGGTTTTGTTAGTGGTTCCTTTCAGCAATAATGTCGATAAGGACTTTTAATTTCTGTTTTAACTGTCATTTTCTACCTTTTAGTTTGTACATGTTGGTAGGTATAGTCTTGAAGTCGGTTTTTTATTCTAAATATATATTATTGCACTATTTTTTGTATTTCGTGGTGGTACTCCGACTCGCACTTGGCCGGTTTATTTAAATTACATAGACATAGAGATGTCATAGATATCATTTATTTATTTATTTGGTTTTTATTCAATACTGAGCTGTATGTTACACGATATAAAGGTTCTGGACTGGATACCACGAACCGGAAGATGCAGCGTAGGTAGCCTCATATACGGTAAAGATGCATTTATTATCTACTGATTGAAATTGTCTACATGCGAGTGAACATCGCTCGAAGAACCGATAACCGATGGGGAAGAATGGTTTTTGAGTGGAGACCACGAACCACAAGACGCAGCGTAGGTAGGCATCCCACTAGATGGACCGCTGACATAGTGAGAGTCGCGGGCATCCAGTGGATGCAAAAAGCAGGCTGTCGTTCAGTGTGGAGGTTAAAGGGGGATGCCTATGTTCAGCAGTCGACGTCTTCTGGCTGATGATGATGATGATGATGTTACACGATAAATAGGGTTTACATTCAAACTAGTATCAATTTTGTTGCTAGGTTTTTGTCGCAGAAGTGTGCTATCGACGTCTATGGCTTCATTGTTTTAAAAATTCATCAAAATTGTCCAACATTTCCTGCTTACCTTAACGACCAATTGCTTGACCTACTTAGTTATTTTTTACTCAGTAACGTTTCCTGCTGACTGTACCTCTTCAAACAGTCGGTAGATACTAAAACAAACGTCCCACGAACCGTTTTATTCGTGAAATATAAATGAGGGTACTCGAGTTTTCTTTGAAGTTATGAAACGGTATACCTTCCAATGGGTGACCTCAAGATGGGTGTTACATACTTCGACCAAAATATTTGGTCGAAGGTTACATACGGCATCGTTTAAGAATACAATCATCGGCTAGAGCTATCTCTTTCGCAGACTTAAAAAAAATTGAATTAAAAAAAATCACTGTTTGAGAATTTTAGGAAAACGTTTTTGTATCGATCTCTTCCACCAAAATAAAAAAAAATATCATCATCATCATCATCATCAGCCAGAAGACGTCCACTGCTGAACATAGGCCTCCCTCCCCCTTTAACCTCCACACTTAACGACAGCCTGCCTTTTGCATCCACTGGATGCCCGCGACTCTCACAATGTCGTCGGTCCATCTAGTGGGAGGTCTCCCTACGCTGCGTCTTCCGGTTCGTGGTCTCCACTCCAGAACCTTTCTTCCCCATCGGTCATCGGTTAAAAAAATTATACATAGGAATTATTTTATTTTTTTCTATCGGACTGTCAGTGTACACATAAAAATATCTACATAGCTTTATGGTTGAAATTCTGAAAACCCGTATCACATCATCAGCCATTAAATGTCCACTGCTGAACAAGGCCTCCCTCTTAGAGGGGGGGGGGTGGTATAAAACCCGTATGAATCGCTTTAATTTTATCACTATCACAATGAATTCACTGTTATTGTGCGAACTGCTAGTCTGTGGAATGCGTTATCTGAATGTGTGTTCCTCGATAGTTATAATCTGGGTGTCTACAATCGAGTGTATCGGTTTCTTCTTGGCAAGCGTGCTCCAACGTCGACTGCATCATCGTTTAACATCAAACGTGATGGTGGTCAAACGCAAGACTATTATTTAATTTAAAAAAAAAACATCGATTTGTGAAAACGCTGTGTCATTTTATAATAATTACCCGAACTAGCTACAATGACAAAAAATACAATTCAAATCAAATTATTTATTCCTTTAAACATTATACAAAAAGTTACATCTTATTGGGCTAGTATTTTGATACATAATAAAATAAGTACACTACCGCCGAACTAGGCTCGAAGCCTGTGTAACAGCATGCAGCGCCCTTCCCCCAGGGATTGAGACTACAAAAGATTAGCTCTTTTGATTTCGAATTCAAATTTGAATATTCCAACTCAGGTGAACGTACCACCTTAAGTAGAAAATTAAAGAATATGTATTCAGTTCTACTAAAATATGGCAATTCATTAGGTAGGTTTATAATCCTCGCAGTGTCGTACTTAAACACGTTTCAACACAAACTAGTTGGATATTGCGTTTATGTTTGTTTGTTTCAAGTTTAAGCGGGATTATTAGTTATATTCAGAGCTAATGCAGCAAGTTTCAACGGCAGTGAAATGAACGTCTCTGTTTCTATGTTATGTTTATTGATCTTCTAGGCAAGCGAGCTCCATTGTAGACCGCATCATCGCTTAACATCAGGTGAGGAGGCGGGTAAACATTAGCCTATTATTGAATAATAATAAAAAGGACGCGGCCATTAGCACGCTGCTATTTCAGAGTAGAAAAAAATTACAGATAATTTAAAAACACCGATTGGGCATGATATCTAGAGTAAATAAATATAGCAATTTTCGTGTTAAAATTTTGAAGAATGCCAAAGAAGTTTTTTTTTAAATTTATAACCAAAGCAGCTACAGAATGATATGATCAAATATAGAGAGTTATCATCATGATAGTCAGCCTTTTAACAATCCACTACTGGACTTTTAGCATACCCTCGAAAGGTTGATTGGGCCATATCCACCACGCTCACAGAAAAGAAAAAAAAAAAATTTTAAATTAGAACGGCTGTCAAGCCATTTTTGTAAGGTTTTTTTTGTAGCCAGTTGCACCCATATTAACGAAACGTCAGTTATTTGAAATCAGTTAGCAGCTGTGATGCGGACGAAGAACTTTGAGACGTAACCCAAAAAGGTAAGGTCCAAGTTCTTTGGATGCGGAGTTCGATGCGTTGACATAAATGAGAATGTTCAAACAAAACTCTGTCATAATACCTGGCGACAGATTTTCCTTCTCATTTCCGTTCTATTTACTTCTCTTTTCTGTGACCACGCTGGCCCAGTGCGGATTGATGGATTCACATACGCCATTGAATTCCTTCTCCGTACGTATGCAGGTTATATAGAAAGTAAATAATTATAATATAACACTTGAAATATATTTTTATCGTACAATTTCTAGACCTACAATATGCAAAATGTACCTACAATACAGTACCACAAGTCTTTATTGGCACCACAAAAAGAACAATTACCTACTAATATTGGTAAGTACCTAAAATACGAAAATTAACAAGAATACGATACATTTTGCATGTTGTAGGCTAGAAATTTTACGTGTTTTTTCCATTTGCCCCGTTAATGGGTAATGTTTTTTTTAATTTTATTTGACGACTAACCATCCTAGACCAATTTAAACTAATGCCTAACACTATAGCCATTACAGCCAAAGACAAATAGTCGTACGTAATTGTAGTCAAATACAACTCGCATCGGGTTCGTATCATACATCTATAGAGTTAGTTCAACTAATTTGTAATTGTAATACCGACCGAGGCCGGGCCGGTACCAACTGGGTTAGGAAGGGTTGTGTCCTTGGGATGTTTGAACAGTGTATCAGTTAACAAGCTTATACATGCGACTCAAATAATTATGACTTTCTACCCAGCCAGAGAGCTCTTTTGAATATTTTTTTTTAATTTTATAGGAAGAAGAAAAAAAAATGTTATTTTTTTTTGTAAAAGTTTTAAAATAATTTTTATGTTATTATATTTTACAGGCTATTGCCCGCGACTTCGTACGCACTTTCATATAAACTTTCAACCCCCTTTTTGTCGTCCTTAATTCGGTTCTTTCGCAAAATCCTTTCTTAGCGGACCTCTACATGCCATAAGAAATCTACCTGCCAAATTTCAGCTTCGTAGGTCAAGCAGTGTTCGAGATTTCATGATTTATGAGTGAGTAGATGAGTAGATGAATTTCGCTTTCATATACGAGTATATAGATTTTAGTGGAAGAGAAATGGTAAACGTAGAAATAATGAGTTTTTTTTTTCCATTGACGTTATAAGTATAGATCTGTGTGTCTGGCTGTGGCATCGTAGACCACAAACGATTTGTTTGTTTTAGAGTATTTTTTAGCTATGAGTCATGAAAATCTATTGAGCCGTTTGAAGATAATCATTATTTTATCGGGACTTTAAAAAAACAATTTTTACTTGTTAAAATGTATTACTGTCTATGTTCCAGTGTAAAACGGTAATACATACAAGCGTCAAACTTAGCATGATTAGGTATATGACCATGATCTAAAGTAAAACAACAATAAACACCGGCTCAGTGCAAATCAAGCGCGTGCTAAAATCCCGAACTGAATAAAAGAAAACCATTGTAGTCAGCAATGACTGTTTTAAAAAGGGGGAAGACGCGTGACATCCAAACATTGTACCCAATAAATATGGCTCTGTTTCAGCTCGAGTCAGCGGCGACGTTGACGTCTACACTGTAAACGTCAACTTCACCGCTCCATTAGACACTACACTAGACCATAGAAGTGACATTTAAAAAAAAATAAGTTAATTGTTTTTAAGTATTTACAAATGAAAAGTAATGCTGTGAAACTTGTTTTTTGTCTTCGAACTGTTGGTGCACCTTGCGAAAACGCAGGAAGTAATTTTTGTTGCTTTATTCTACACAATTTTGACAAGTAATTCACGTGCTATCAAAACGCCAGTTCGATTGTGGCTGAAGTGGATTGTGCCCCGGAGCCTATATTGTGCGGTCCACGTCAAGAAGTTCGTCCCGTATCTTCCCCCTATTTACTTACATCAATGGTAGGCTGCCTGGAAGAGATCGCTTTAAGCGATAAGGCCGCCTTTTAAAAGCCTAGATAATATTTTTATTGTAATTTTTATGTTATTCTTGTTTTGTGGTATTTTAATAAAGAGTCATTGTATTGTATTGTATTGTATTGTATTTTAGGCTGTTTATTTATTTTCATGAAAGTATCAAAATCTCATAACCTTTGCTACTGTTCTCTTTCTACATTGTGACTCACTACAGTAGTCAGTCCAAACGGTTAATTAACTGGAAAATATGGAAGGAAGTTTTAGTGGTGTTTGGATAATCGGACTCTGGTTTAATTAGGTCAACTTCAGTAAAAAGTAACGGTTAAAAAGTAGTAAAACGTAGGTAAAAATTACTGACGTTTTCGCCTCTGAGGTGAATAAACTGGTGCATTTGGTTTTATTAAATGGTTTAGTCATATAAAAACTTTAACTATCATTTATTTACAATTACAGACGGACAGACAGACAGACCTATCTTGGACAGATTGTTCAGTTAGGTAAGTCCAACTTAAGCAAAGAGGTCGCCCGAAGAATCCAACTAAGATGGGCAGCGTTCGGAAAATTGCGTGACATCTTCTCGTCGAAGATACCACAGTGCCTCAAGACGAGGGTTTTTGACCAGTGTGTTGCCAGTTATGACATATGGTACTGAGATGTGGTCCTTAACTGTTGGCCTTTTGGAAAAACTCAGAGTCACTCAGCAGGCAATGGAAAGAGCTATGCTCGGAGTTTCTTTGCGCGATAAAATCCGAAACGTGGATATTCGCCAAAGAACCAGAGTCACCGACATAGCTGCTAAAATTTGCAAGTTGAAGTGGCAATGGGCAGGCCACATCGCTCGAAGAACCGATAACCGATGGGGAAGAAAGGTTCTTGAGTGGAGACCACGAACCGGAAGAAGCAGCGTAGATAGGCCTCCCACTAGATGGACCGACGACATAGTGAGAGTCGCTGGCATCCAGTGGATGCAAAAGGCAGGCTGTCGTTCAGTGTGGAGGTTAAAGGGGGAGACCTATGTTCAGCAGTGGACGTCTTCTGGCTGATAATGGTGATGAGACAGACAGACATCTTAGGCTAAGTAATGGGGTCCCGTTTTTACCCTTTAGATACGGAACCCTAAAAAACAGATATGAAAAGTAAACTTTACTCAAAAGTAATTTATATATTTGTAGTGTTTTTTTATATTGCATAAACAAAAGCTTTCAGCAGTCGTTTCAGTCTCGCCTGATGTACATCGATGATGCGGTCTACGATGGAGAACGCTTGCGTTGTTCCCAATATAGTCCGAGCCAAAGTTGAGGGTTGGTGACAGAGCAACGCCCAAAAGCTCAAGCTAGCCGGCCCAACAGAAATCACAAAAATAAACGATAGTTGTGAATGTCATTTTTCTGTGGAACAACTGGGCCCGGTTCTAATAAACCAATTGTTTTAAAATTGTAATTGTATGATTAAAATTTTTAATGAAATGCCTCAAAATTGACAGTTTTTAATACTTTAAGTGTTATAAGTGTCAATTTCGGGGCAAGTGATTTAGTCACACAAATTGTCATTTATGACACTTTTTATACTTTAGGTGTACATTTTGATGCAATTCATCAACAATTTAAAAACAATTAGATAAGTAGATTCGGGGCCCTGTTGTTTTGTGATTTCAGTTTAGTTCCCATAGAAAAGTTGTTTAAAATAATAACTACAATGGTTCCTTTCGGTTAAGTACACCCCAAGCTTATAACCCTGTATTTGAAAACCAGTAAATAATTGAATTCTCCTTGTTTCAGGCCCGCCAAAGATAATCTCGAACGATACACAGTTCGGTTCACAGGGCGATACGGTGAACATCCAGTGCGCGGCCTTCTCTGTCCCGAGGATCGATAACATCGTGTGGACCTTCGACGGGAAGGAGATTGATGCTATACATGATCAGGTAATGGATATTTTATTACT
The DNA here is from genome assembly GCA_932305915.1 of Agriopis marginaria. Taxonomy (NCBI): domain Eukaryota; kingdom Metazoa; phylum Arthropoda; class Insecta; order Lepidoptera; family Geometridae; genus Agriopis; species Agriopis marginaria. The sequence continues at coordinate 27,427,517 of OW029914.1, read as the reverse complement.
TTTGTTCAATACTAGCTGCGTCCCGCGGTTTCGTCCGCGTTATACAGGGTGTAAGGGGAACACTCTCGAAGCCAAAAGAAGGTAATTGTACTCATCATTATGAACAACTTTTACTATAGGACCAGCCCTGAAACCGCGAAAAAAATATCAGCGTTGGTCCCATAGTAAAAGTTGTTCATAATGATGAGTACAATTACCTTCTTTTGGCTTCGAGAGTGTTCCCCTTACACCCTGTATACCTCCTTGAAGCAACCTCCTTGGTAGCGACAGCAACCTCTTTGACTTAGAATGACAATTATATGTTTCTACTAGCTGCGCCCCGCGGTTTCACCCGGGTAGTGATGAAAAATGGCGATGATGATGATGAAAAGTAGCCAATGTGCCTCTGGCTCTTGAACTATACCCATGCAAAAATCAGGTCGATCCGTTGTTCCGTTGCAGCGTGAAAGAGGAACAAACATCCATACATACAAACTTTCGCCTTTAATATTATAAAAAAAGTAGGAAGTAGGATGATATTGTAATATATTTATCAATGTATAGACTTCAATAAAATTGTATAATAGTTCATCATCATCATCAGCCAGAAGACGTCCACTGCAGAACATAGGCCTCCCCCTTTAACCTCCACACTGAACGACAGCCTGACTTTTGCATCCACTGGATGTCAGCGACTTTAACAATGTCGTCGGTCCATATAGTGCGAGGCCTACCTACGCTGCGACTTCCGGTTCGTGGTCTCCACTCAAGAACCTTTCTTTCCCATCGGTTATCGGCGTATAATAGTTATCTGGGTTCAATTCTTGCCGTTCCATACAAAATGTATGACACTACTTTTTGTATTTTGTGGTGGTACGGAACCCTCAGTGTGCGTGCCTGACTCGCACTGGGCCGTTTTATTAGTTTAAGTTTGTACATGTAACTAGATATTAGTCTTAAATTCAGTTTTTTTTTATCATCATAATCAGCCTTTTAACAGTCCACTGCTGGACTTTTAGCCTACCCCCGAAAGGGTGATTGGGCCATATCCACCACGCTGGCCCAGTGCGGATTGGTGGATTCACATACGCCATTGAATTCCTTCTCCGTACGTATGCAGGTTTCCTCACGATGTTTACTTTCACCGAAAAGCCAGTGGTATGAAAATCCGTACATAAGCTCCAAAGAGCTCATTGGTACGGGCCCGGGGTTTGAACCCGCGACATCACGCTTTCAACTCCAGCGGTCTCCCAAATGGGCTACCACTGCATTTTTCATCAATTATTATTTAAATTTCCAACAGGACTACGCGTTCCTTGAAGACCTCCACCCAGGTGGAGTGGTCAATTCTACCCTCATCATCCGGGAGAGCCAGTCTCGACACTTCGGAGTCTACAAATGCAACGTTTCTAATGACTACGGGAGTGATGCGGTGGAAATCGTACTGAGGCCTAATAGTAAGTGTAATTCATAAGTAGTGCTCGAAATGGACCGGAACGCCGATCCGTTTCGTAAAGAAATCCAACGACACCTCACTCGTCAAAATTGGCCAAGCTACAGGAGGTACTACAGGAACCCAGAAACATACTTACATGCTTACATACAACCCAAAAACAATACCCTCCTTCTTGGACAGTCGGTTAAAAGTTTCCAAGGTTTGAAGGGAAATGCGTTCCGGTTCGTGAGTAAGTCCAATTTGATCACTGTTCTTAAAGTGGTTCGATTCACAAATGGCGGGAAATTCAAATTTCCAACAGTTTTCTTGTCCTTGTAGCTAGGTCGAGTAATTATTGTAAACAACCATGATGTTTGCCCAAATTTATTATTATTCTTTACAAAATCATGTAAAGCTATTTATCTTTAATGCACATTATTACTTACATTTGTGAATAAACTAATTTTTGCTGTTTCAAACGGTTTATTCACAAATGTATGTAATACGGTGCGTTACTGTTAAATAATTGTACATTATAATGTAAAGAACAGCCAACATTTTGCGCAAACACTGTGTTATTTAAAAATAACTACCTGACCTGGCTACTAGGACCGAAAAATTGTTTTAATTAGTGTTTCCCGCCATAGGTGAATCGTTCCACCTTAAGGCCCCCCTCCCAACTTTTCGCGATTTTCGTCATTTTAGTTTTAGTTTGTCTACTTCCATGGTTAGCTTAAAATTATAAAAATGGTGTCATATCAAAATTGAATATTTTATCTGGGAAACCGTAGAGACTGAAACAGGACTACGAACATTTTGCTCCATAGAAAAAAAATTAAGTAACACTAATTTGCGTTTGTCTCTTTGATTTTGCATTTATTCAATACCTATTTACTAAATTATGTCTACGATACAACACAGTTTTGTTATTATATATAAAGGAAACCGTAAAAGTACATTTTACATTACAGCTATATTTTTCGAAAAATATGAGAAACACACCGAAAATAGAAGCAGCGAAACGCACAACCCAAGCAGCGAAGTGCCATGAATTTGCTCCACTTAATGTGACTTTAATGCAATGTATTAAGCCTAGTGGTAACAAGCGCTGCTTCAAAAAAATCAAGCCTCAAGTGGGAAAATCTCGCCTTAAATATAGACACTTTAATTTCCTTTACCGCACTGTAAAATCATTCCAAAGATATAATCGAGAGAAGACTGGAACTCAGATACGACTAAACGTTACGAAGCAATGATCGCCTTATAAATTATGTACCTAATTTCACGGTGCACTTTACGAGTTTTTTTTATAAATTTACTGCTTTTCAAGATATCACGGAAATTAGAACGCGACATAAACCTTCTCTTTGATGTTTTATTTAGGGGAGAAAACCGCTTTTCGGGCTGGCATTTTATATTCTTTAATGATACAATATTATTAAAGGTGATATTGAAAAAAAATCTCGGCCAAGCGGTCTCATTGGAATATATTTTAATCAAACAAAATAATCGTAATTTATATTTTCATTGTCATTCCATAATATAATTTTATATTTAATTATCGAAACTGCAGTGCAAGTACCGTTTTTTACAGGTAGTTAAATTTGACAATTTAAATCGTCAAATTCGATAAAATGCGATTTGATTAGTACTCGCTATGATCGATTCTATGGTATTTTATCGAATTTGACGTTCGATAAAGAACGGTCCTTACACTGCTTTTTGTTTATATGACACTGGAATTACTCACGTATTATTAATCCGACTATAGTTTCAAAGAGTGCAAAGCAAGACGCCACCTTGAAGATGACAGCCGAATGCGGTTGAAACTATAGTCGAAGTAAAATGTCCGGAATGTCCCGAATATTATGTTTCGACGCTTTCGGTTTTGCATACTAGGAGTAACCGGCTGAGTCATTTTTTTTTTTTTTTTTTTTTGTTTGTCTGACACGGGAATTACTCACGTATTATTTATTAAGCCGATTTTTTTGTTTTATACTGTAAAAAATATTTTTATAACCGAGAGGAGCGAAAAAGGTCCCATCCTCTTAAATCTTAACCTTTTATCTGATGTCTTCTTTGTCCCTATCTTGAAATGGAGCGACGGTATCTAAATTGAGTGGATAATGCGTAAATTGAGTTTACTATCTAGAGTTACGAGTTTTAAGTCTTTGTTAACAGAGATTTAATTAAAGAGAAATGTTTAAAGTCTATTCGGTTTGTTGGTTCGGTTGTTACTTTCAGTTTAGTAAATACCTTTAATCTTCGAACTCTCGAAGTGAACTTTTCAAGCTAAATATATAGTTAACGATGCATTGGGTCATTGGACAAAAGTTGAAAGTGGTACATAATAATACTGTAGGAAAGTTGCTTGCGATAGGTTTCTTGTATATTAAAAAATACCTAATATATTTCCAACATTACAGTTAAGTAAAAAAACAACAGCAGAAAAATATTTAGTTAACGACGCATTGGGTCATTGGACAAAAGTTGAAAGCATAGTAATAAGGTTGTACGAAACTGCGAGAGCTCTCCGTTGTATATAAAAAAAATCCTATGCAATTCAGCGTCATAATTATTTAAGTAAAATACACAACAATTTTAGTAGAAATATTTCGTTAACGACGCATTGGGTCATTGGACAAAAGTAGAAAGCATAGTAATAAGGATGTAAGGGAACCACAAGAGGTCTCTGGTATATTAAAAATATTCCTATACAATTCCAATATTACACTTAAGTAAAATACACAAACACTTGAACAAAAATATTTAGTTAACTACTAATGGGATCATGGGACAAAGGTTAAAAGTAGTAATAAAAATGTCGGAAAGTTGCCTGCGTCTTCTGTATCTTAAAAATAAACCTATAAAATGCCAACGCCACATTTAGGTAAAACACACTAACACTTTAAAAATAAATACCGACCAAGCGCGAATTGGACTTGCGAACCGAGGGTTCCGCACCCACAAAATGTGTTTTTTTGCGCTTTTTACCGTTTTTAAACTAAAACAAAGATAAAAATATATTCAAAAATCAATTTTTGTTAGATGAGACTCCCCTATATTTTTCATTCAAATACAAATCATTTATTCGGGCATAATTTATGTTAAGCTATAGTAATGATCCCAGAGGCTCCCGAACTAGTCAGAGACTGTGTGACGGGAGCCAATGGCTTCTCTTATTAATGTATCAATTAATTATACCAAAACAGTAATAAAGCATTTTAAAATTATGTAAAAAATATTTAAAAGTAATTTAAAATTTTGATTACTATTCCAATAAGTAGCCAAAAGAAAAATAATAATAAGATAAAATAATTTTAAACCATTAATGCAACAGTCTGCGCTATTCTATGCGCAGTTTGAGTGAGTTTGTGTGTGTGTGTGTGTGTGTGAGAGTGTGTGAGTGAGTGTGTGTTTGTGTGTGTGTGTGTGTGTGTTCATTATTATTTCTTTCTGAATTTGCCGTAACATTGGATATTTTGTAGACATTTCAACTGGCTATCTATAACGGCTCAAAAGATACGGCCGTTAAAATGTAGGACAGACCGACAGCGCAGGTTTATTAATAGAGTTCATTGACACCCTTCGGGTACGAAACCCTATATAATATATGATTGATAATATTGTATCCCTATTTACCTTGGTCATGCCATAACTTGAGAACACACATCACATCACATCACATCATCAGCCATTAAATGTCCACTGCTGAACAAGGCCTCCCTCTTAGAGAGGGGTGTTGCCATAATCCCCACGCTTGGCAGGCCGGAGGATAGGCAGCAGCGTCCTGTTAGTACAAGGTGAACGTACTGCGATCTCCAAGCCGCCTGCAACTTGAGTACGACTTTACCGATTTCATAAAATTTTTTAAGGTTTCTAATATTTTAAAGAAGGTTCTTACGGAAATAAAAATTAAGAAAATTGCACAGAAAATTTCAGAAAAATTTACGAAGATTTTAACGTTGCGTGTTTGACAGTTCTAAGACAAGACAACGTCTGTCGGGTCAGCTAGTACAACGATAAAAAATAAAAATAAAACATGCATACAGTCGAAAAATATATCGAATCCTATCAAATCATAGCTTCAAATAATAAATAAATAAATAATAAATAAATAAATATCTGGGACATTTTTGCACACACGGTCATCTGACCCCAAACTAAGCAAAGCTTGTAATATGGCTGCCAGAAACTGATATACGTACATATATATTTTTAAATACATACTTAAATAGATATTAACACCCAGACATAGAACAAACACAAATGTTCATCACACAAATGTTTGTCCTAGATGGGAATCAAACCCACGCCTCCAAGCACAGAAGATAGGTTCACTACCAACTGAGCCACCGGGGCAGTCTAATAAATACAACTATTGCAAAAACACTCAATTTTATATCACTTCCACGGTAACCTGTCATTAAAACGAGCCTACAAAATTTATCGCACATAAAAACGGTAGGCTACCGTTTTTTGTTGAAAAATTTCAAGTTGACACCGCTAAGGATATGGCTATTATGCTTAGTACTATGTCGAACCGCTATTACTTCAGCAACGACCGAACATTATCGTAAATGTATAGCCATTTTAACTTTATGGCCCACACATAAGCACGAGCGATCCGTCTTCGCCTCTTTTATAATAAATTCTACCGTTTTTAGGTCAATTTTATTATGTTTTATGCGTTCGACGGTGTTAATGTAAGACGGACTTTGCGGACCTTTTCTGGGATATAAAAAGACTTATTTTTTATTGTAATATCCGGGTTGGGAAGTGTAATATTAGGCTAAACTGGCTACGTTAACTTTGGTATATCATTCTAATGACCTTTATGGGCATCGAATCTAAGCTTACTGGTAGCATTGATGATTAAAACTATCAATTTAATGATTACTAAATCGATGATAAAAACTGTTTTTCTTTTTTGTTTTATGCGTTGACTCCATTCATCTTGTCTAAGTCAGTGCATAACAAAATTATAGAGACATTTTAAAAATACTGAAAAATTGATTTCAACCCTATGTCGTCACGACTATGTATCTAATTTAGCTTGCAACAAATGTAGAGTATTACTATTAAGAAAATATGTGCTAAATACACAGATTTTACCACGAACCGGAAGACGCAGCGTAGGGAGGCCTCCCACTAGATGGACCGACGACATTGTGAGAGTCGCGGGCATCCAGTGGATGCAAAAGGCAGGCTGTCGTTCAGTGTGGAGGTTAAAGGGGGAGGCCTATGTTCAGCAGTGGACGTCTTCTGGCTGATGATGATGATGATGATACAGATTTTCGTTTAGTTAGTATGGGTTTAGTCTATCTTTGGTTTGGAAATTTTTAAGCACTTAGTCGTTTTTTTTAAACAACCCTCCTCCACAAATCCTATTTCTCATGACTGAGTGTCGTGACCACCACCTTCCATCAATTTCTCTCTGATATCTATCTATCGCCTTCTATCCTCAGCAACATGGAGTGCGTCGTTAACTGAGGTGTCGAGAGTCGTGATTTTTAAATAATATATTTGGCATAATTGCACAAATCATTTTAATTGTATTTTTTAAATTTTATTAAAGAAAATAAAGGATTTAGTGGTATTATTATGATTTTAGTCTATATTGAATTCGATCATCTTGAGCGCAGAGTCGATATCTTTGTCTAAAAACTAATAATTTGTTTCAGAAACCTTTCCGCTCCTTCTCATACTTTTCGGCGTAACATCTGGAACCATAATGGTGGCAGCAGTCATCATGCTCGTCATCCTCTGCCAGAGGAAGCAGAGAAAGAACAAACAGACCAACGTCACCGAAAAACCTGATGTAACTGTTACGGCCGAAGAACTCTTCAAGGAAAACGACAGGAATTCCAACATCAGTGATTTGAAACTGGAATTGAGGCAGGCCAATGGGAGCTGTGAAATTGTGAGTGTTTTGTCTTTGTAGTTTATTTGTATTTAAGAGGGTATGCTTTGAGCCTTCGACCAAAATCAAAATGAATGGACGAGCCCAGAAGAAGACAATTTTTGAAGATTACAAAATGAGCGCCGGCGCTCACTTCATTTCAGTCGGTCTGTAGCCGTAGGAAGTGCGACACGCGTCTATTGTTACATGATAACGAAACATCTGACAAAATTATACCTTCGTGTGCTTTCCCGAAGTGTCAAAAAACCGCTATCAATTTTTTGTAACAAACTTACTGTACATGGTTATAATTAGGTGTTGATGTATATGTCCAATGGTTTTGCCTCGTTTTTACTGAGTAAGTTCAATGGTTATGGCCTGTCCATTCATTTTATTATGGTCGAAGCTTTGAGCGTCTTCTATCTCACTCGTACATTTTTAAGGTATAATATATGATTGGTTGGAATTAGGTAAAATCTAAGCTACAGTAATAAAGAGAAACCTAGCTCTACTGCTCGCTTACTGATTTTTCACACTAAGTTTATTTATTTATTTAGTAATAGGCTTGCGTTTGACCGCCAACTCGCATGATGTTACTTGTCTAATAGTCCACATGAAAAAAAGGATGGTCAAAAAATATCGTCGATATCCATAGTTTTGAATATCTTAGCATCACACCCTATGCATACGCATGGAAAAGGGCGGGTAAAAATATTGTTGATATCCATAGTTTTTAATAACACGGGGTGTATCTTTATAGACATTATACATTATAAACACCTCGAATATTTTCCGTTTCGAAAAAAAGTCGACCGGTACGATAACAGTTCATTCTCATACCCAGGATAAATAAAACACATGAACTAAAAGACATGCTGTATAATGATTTAAACATCAAAATAAATATATTTTCAATACAAAAGTCACACACATTTTGCTACTGTTCTGTCTAGAATTGCTTACGAACGTGTAAAATGATATTATAAACTAAATATGACACTTCAATAACTTCACTGATGATGTTTTGAAAGGTGGAACTAAATAAAGCATTTTGTAGTTAAGGGTAAATTAAATAGAAGTTGACTATTACTGGCGTTAAATATCCCGTTGGTCCAGTTGGTAGTGAACCTACCTTCTGAGCTTGGGTGTGTGGGTTCGATTCCCACCTAGGACAAACATTTATGTAATGAACGTTTGTGTTTGTTCTATACCTGGGTGTTAATATCTATTTAAGTATGTATTTAAAACTATATATACGTATTTATATCAGTATATGGCAGCCATATCACAAGCTTTGCTTAGTTTGGGGTCAGATGACCGTATGTGCAAAAAAAATGTCCTGAATATTATATATTATATACTTAGAAACGTTCATCATCATCATCACTTCAGCCATAGGACGACCATTTCTAGATATAGGCCTCCCCCCATCGATCTCCAAAAGGGCCGGTTGGGAGCGGCCTGCTTCGTTTCCATGTTGTCTCTTTTAGGTCGTCTGTCCATCTTGTGGGGGTGGACGTCTTACTGCTTTGTAATGCTGACTGTTCTGCGTGCTATGTGCCATGCCCACTGCCACTTCAATTTGCTGATCCGGTGGGCTATGTCATAACTTTCGCCCGTCTACGGATTTCCTAATTTCTGATTCGATCTCGTAGAGAAACCCCGAGCTAGCCCTCAGCAACTTAGAAACGTTACCTAAATTTAATTAATCTATGTTTACTTGTCGCTAAGGAAAGTTGAGTAATTTTCTAAAACTATTCTACTACGTTCTTCCGCGTCTATAATTTTCTGATGAGGCATCTCAAATACATTGCCGACCTTTTAAGACTCTATAAACTCGCCTATAAAGAATGTTGTAGCTTTTTTGAAAACCAAATTTTGCATGACATGCAAACTAAATGCAAGCAAATTGTGTGAGGCTCTAGCCTCACACATTGTGAGGCATCGCAAAGATAGAAATGTGAATTGCACAGTTGCACAGGGTTTTTTTTTTCATACCATAATTATATTATTTTAGGTACATGCCTTTGTCTTTAATTAGTGTAATCAGATTCATTATAGGTACCTTATCTGATTTTATCTTTAACAATTTTACAATGATTATTTTAACATAAAGATGAGTCTACATCTTTATGTTAAAATAATCATTGTCGTCCATCTTCACAATCCCATTTCAAAACCCGTCCTTCCATCTCCACTGTAATTAGCCATAAATTACTTGCCCATAAATTTTTGCTTTTTATAGTTTTGTTCAACGACTTATTTCCTGTAGAGAGTAGATATGACAACAGGTTGGCAACTTTCAAAAGTTGTGCTAGCATAATTTGGAATTTTGTCTTCATGACAAAATTTCCCAAATAAATAAATTAAATACAACCTTTTAAACTGCTTTAACTGTTGGCCTTTTGGAAAAACTCAGAGTCACACAGCGGGCAATGGAGAGAGCTATGCTCGGAGTTTCTTTGTGCGATAGAATCCGAAACGTGGACACAAGTTGAAGTGGCAATGGGCAAGCCACACCGCTCGAAGAACCGATAACCGATGGGGAAGAAAGGTTCTTGAGTGGAAACCACGAACCAGAAGATGATGATGATGAACCTTTTAAAATGCGTAATTTATATAGCGGTATCTGTCAAAAATTTCTAAAGCTCGATAGTTCTCAAATATAAAATTTTAACCGGTATTTTGCTTGTTAATATTTTACTATTGGCAAGCCGAGAAAATGCTGTCACGATGACTTTGACGCGTTCCAAATAGACTGTTCAAATCTGGAGAAAGATCGCACTATCAGGATGGAGATGGGGGAGAACGTTGCCAAAGAGTGGGACAATTTAAGATAAAATATTATAATAAAATATTACTATAAAAGCGAAATTTTCTTCGATATTTGTTATGATAGACAGCAAAACATGGTATTATAAAATTTTTTTATTCACCTTTTAATTTTCTTCAATAATGTAGTAAAGTGCGAGCAAGACAATTACAGAAGGAAAATTAAAAAAAAACAAGAACCCCCCCCCTTAAAACAAGTTTCTTATCCTGCGCAACTATTCAAAAATGCGTATACGCATTCTGCACATGCAAGCGCGCCCTTAATCTTAAAAAAAAAAGAAAAAAATATCTATGTATGACAGAAACAAAAGACACATAGACGTTACAAGTTTTCTTAGTTTTGCAGGTTAGTTGCATTGTGTGCAAGACGCTATAGGCTTAGCTAAAACTTTACCTAACCGGAGCGAAGTGACTTGCAATGTCATATTTCCTAAAGAAAAGTCAACTTTTGTGTTTTCTTCACTTTGATAATATTCTCTCTGCTTTGCTTCGGTATGGTATATGATGTCAGTTCTACAGAACACTAATTGGTCCGCACAAGTTCTCAATTGCAATCTAGCGCGTCATTGGTAAGCGGGAATTTATAAGTGCCATCTGCTCTAATGTGTTAACTGAAAATACTTACTCTACCGTTGTCTTGGAAGTTGAAAGCCGTTGTTTTTTGTCCCATTGACTATGTATTACTTTCCTTTTTAGGACTACTCTAACACGGGATCGGACAGCACTTTATGCTCCAATGCCAAGCTGGGGAGTGGGATACCTCTAGCTGGGACTGTCCCATTGTCATCTATAAACCAGAGTGGGTACCAACCGTATAGATATAGCAATGACTATACGGATCCTACCTATGCCGATTGTTATAAGGTATAGTAATTTTTTAACTTTCTTGATTTGAACACATGCTTTAAATGTTTATCGGGTTATTGTTAAATGTTTATATTTTAACCTATTATTACCTAAATAAAATAATACGTGATAAGTCCCGATAAATATTTTAAATGTGTTATAAGGTATGTTTAAAGTTTTGAACCAGTGTCGTATTTTTTATTTCCTTTTTTTTATCATCTTAAATCAATTAAATTAAATCAATCGTATGCCAGTTTTCTCATGATGTTTTCCTTCACCGAAAAGCCAGTGGTAAGAAAATCCGTACATAAACTCTAAAGAGCTCATTGGTATGGGCCCGGGATTTGATTTCGCTACCTCACGCTTTCAAGTCAAGCGGTGTCCCAAATAGGCTAATACGGCATAAAGTACTACTAAAAGTTTGTGTTTTAGGGTTCCGTACTCATAGGGTAAAAACGGGACCCTATTGCTAAGCCTACGATGTCTGTCTGTCCGTATGTCCGTCTGTCCTACTTATTAACGACTGTATCTTTCGAACCGTAATAGATAGCTAGTTGAAATTTTTACACAAAATATGTATTAAAATTCGTAATATAAATATAAATTTCAAAACCTAGATGGACCCCATACAACAAACGTATTTTTTACCGCACTTTTGTATTAGCTCTATTCTAAAAACGGTAATACGTACAAGCGCCAAACTTGGCACGATTATAGTACACTACACGTACTCTAAAGTATAACAAAAATGATGAATAATAGCCAAGTGCGAGTCGGAATTTCTGTTCACCACCGGTTCTCGTACGATCACCGAAGTGAAGCAACTTCGGGTGCAGCCGGTACTTGGGCGTTGATGGGATGTTGTTTTTTACACTTTTTTTGTACTTTAGTAGCTAACAAGTTATGTGGTGGTACGGAACCCTACACTGTTAAAAAAATCATGGAAAATTACATAAAAATTGGGGAGACGTAATTTCACAGCTTTATGTAATTTTACATGGTTACGTAATTTAACATAACCCATTTTTCCCGGTAGTTATGTGATTTTTCCTGTTTTGTTCCATGGACGTTTATGTAAAAAGCCATAAGCTCGTTATTATTCGTTACATTTGATGTAAAAATAACACAAAAAAATTAAGAAGTACTAAAAATATGTAGAATTAAATTAAAATAGGACAGAATCACAGATTTTCTGTAATTTCTCATAATTTTAGTTTGGTTTTCATGTTTTTTTTTGTTTTTTTACAGTAGTTATGTAAAAAAGTATGTAAATTTACAGATTTTTTTAACAATGTAAGTGCGCGAGCCCGACTTGTACTTGGCTGGCTTTATTTATCATGTATGAAGCATGACATTAACTTCAGCAGGTGAACGGGTTCAGCAACGGCTATCAGACCTACGTTCACTACGGGCACGACTACACGCCTGGATCGTTGCGGGTCCAATCTCCTACAGTGGGCAGTGATAAGCTCACACCAAACAGGTGAGCATGCAATGTTGCACATACAGGTGATTAGTTTGACAACGGCTATCAGACCTACGTTCACTACAGGCACGACTACACGCCTGGATCGTTGCGGGTCCAATCTCCTACAGTGGGCAGTGATAAGCTCACACCAAACAGGTGAGCATGCAATGTTGCACATACAGGTGATTAGTTTGACAACGGCTATCAGACCTACGTTCACTACGGGCACGACTACACGCCTGGATCGTTGCGGGTCCAATCTCCTACAGTGGGCAGTGATAAGCTCACACCAAACAGGTGAGCATGCAATGTTGCACATACAGAATGATTAGTTTGACAACGGCTATCAGACTTACGTTCACTACGGGCACGACTACACGCCTGGATCGTTGCGGGTCCAATCTCCTACAGTGGGCAGTGATAAGCTCACACCAAACAGGTGAGCATGCAATGTTGCACATACAGGTGATTAGTTTGACAACGGCTATCAGACCTACGTTCACTACGGGCACGACTACACGCCTGGATCGTTGCGGGTCCAATCTCCTACAGTGGGCAGTGATAAGCTCACACCAAACAGGTGAGCATGCAATGTTGCACATACAGAATGATTAGTTTGACAACGGCTATCAGACCTACGTTCACTACGAGCACGACTACACGCCTGGATCGTTGCGGGTCCAATCTCCTACAGTGGGCAGTGATAAGCTCACACCAAACAGGTGAGCAGGCAATGTTGCACATACAGGTGATTAGTTTGACAACGGCTATCAGACCTACGTTCACTACAGGCACGACTACACGCCTGGATCGTTGCGGGTCCAATCTCCTACAGTGGGCAGTGATAAGCTCACACCAAACAGGTGAGCATGCAATGTTGCACATACAGGTGATTAGTTTGACAACGACTATCAGACCTACGTTCACTACGGGCACGACTACACGCCTGGATCGTTGCGGGTCCAATCTCCTACAGTGGGCAGTGATAAGCTCACACCAAACAGGTGAGCATGCAATGTTGCACATACAGAATGATTAGTTTGACAACGGAAATATTTAAATAGACGATTTCGGAAATGTGCACAGTTTCTTCACATTACAACCGGTGATTGTAACTTGAATAGTCACTTGTATAAACTAGGAGCTACGGACAGTCCACTGTGTCGTGGCTGCATGCAGAGAACGAAACTGTCTAGCATGTGATGTGGCAATTTGAAGGCACAGAAAAAATTGGAATCGCTACCGGGTTGCATGGGGCACCGTTGCCTATTTCATACACGTCACCAAAACAGCTAGACTGGTTTTCATCTTCATTATGCACACTTCCATCCACGCCACTGGAGCAACTGTGCCAGCGCCTCTGAGCCTCACTCCGATGTTTCAAGGAGTTGGGTTGGCTCGGGTGGGTGCTGGTAGGGGGAAATGCACAATACACCCCAAGCGGGACGTCAGTGCAGGACTTATCGCCCTCATCTCCAATTCATGTCCACAGTTTTGTGATGACTGAGATTTTTGTCTGCTTTATTTTTTTTATTGTTGACTAGGCGTTTAAGCATACAATGTTGCACTATACAGAGTGATTAGTTTTATAACGGAAATACACTGTTCTAATAGTCAACTTCGGAAATGTCGTTTTGTGGTTATTGGGATTTTTTGTCTATGGTAAATTTTTGTTTTCAACTGGGTGTTTGAGCATATGCTAGGTTGAACTATACATAGTGTTTATTTTGACGACGAAAATACTTAAATAGACAACACTATATTTTAATAGTCAATTTGGGAAGTATCTAGTTTTGTGGTTATTGATATTTTTTGTCTATGGTATATTTTTGTTGTCGACTAGGTGTTTGAGAATGCTCTCTTGCACTATACAGTGTGTTTAGTTTGAAGACGGAAATACGTAGACAATTTCAGAAATGTTATTACTGTAGCAACATATTTTTGTTCATTGTTGACTAGGCGTTTGAGCATGCAATGTTGCACTATACAGAATGTTTGATTTGACAATGGAAATACTTAAAAATACAATTTCGCCAACATTAATCATCACAATTTTTTGTCAATCGTAATAATACAAACGTCATCTCATTTATTTTTTAATCATGAAAGTCCCTTATTAAATCTTTTTTCCTCATACAGGTCAGTAAATGGAAGTCTACCTCGAAGCGTGGACACGTCGTCTACGGTCCAGTTCAACCCTGGGAATGGATCCCAGCAGAACTCTCTGCAGCGAACTGCTAAGAGACAGGACAGCAGTAACGCGCTAAATAACCTTGGACTACCTACTGAAGGTAATAAGATCGGTTTTGCATTGTATTAATTTATGAGTGTGCATTACCAGTAATGAAATACGGCATTGAAACGTGGTCTCTCACTATGGGCCTCATAAGCAAGCTCAAAGTCGCACAACGACATTGGAGACTATGGAAGGGGCAATGCTCGGGGTTTCTCTACGAGATCAAATCAGAAATGAGGAGATCTGTAGAACGGCAGTTACCGACATAGCTCACCGGGTTAGCAAGCTGAAGTGACAGTGGGCAGGGCACATAGCACGCAGGGCAGATAGAAAGGGTTCGAAAGGTTCTCGAATGGTGACTACGGACTGGTAAAAGCAGTGTAGGACCTCTACCCACAAGATGGACGGACGACCTAAAAGAAACTGAAGGGAAACGCTGGATGCAGGCCGCTTGCAACCGGCCCTTTTGGAGATCGATGGGGGAGGCCTATGTACAGCAGTGGACGTCGATGGCTGAAATTATGATGTTAAATAGTAAGATGTCTACTGTACAAGTTATTATATTAAGGAAGCTCTCTCTCTCTCTCTTTCGGTCGCACATTTTCACATTATTGAAGATGTAAAATCACGGGTGTAATAAAAAAAATTATTCTATCATAAAAATGGTAATTATGTTTTTTTTTTTTTATTAAAGTTATTTTTATATAAAACAAAATTAACAAACAAAAAAACTCATTTTGTTGTGTAAATTTTTGAATTGTCTCATTTAAATTGTTAAACTAAACGATAAATTAACTGTTTTTGTTAAGGGTCCTGTATACCCTCTGCAGCTTTCTCTCTCGCACATTTTCACATTATTGAAGATATATAATCAATGAGTGTGAATTTCCAATAAGTAACAAAATCATGTCATGGTGCCTATCGTAGCATTACAAACAAAGCAATGTTTGCTTCGATATCTTGTAATTTGAGGAAATAAAATGACACGAGAAATAAAAATCACTTGTTACCATTTTTCTGTGTCAAATTAAAATATATCAAATTGACAATTTCTTTGTTTGTAATGTTACGATAGACACCATGACATGATTTTGTTACTTTTTGGAAATTCACACTCATTGATTTTATATCTTCAATAATGTGATATGTGCGAGCGAGAGAGCTGCAGAGAGTATACAGGACCCTTAAATGGATTTTCCCCCACAGGTCAATCCAACAACCGAATACCAAACGGCGGGATAATCCATGGGGTGGACGTTCGGTACGCAGCCACTTATGGCAACCCTCACCTGAGGAGTAATGCTGGGCTCGGCTTCACTGTAAATACTGCCAAGCCTGCGTCTACTCCCGCTCCACCACCGTACTCCTCTGTGAGGAGTAGTGTGATATTGCCTTCAGGTAAGATAAACCACCAGCCCTACAATCAACTTCTTTATAATTAGCCCCCGATCACAGATGACATAATTGTACAAATGCAGAAGATTCACTCCGCAAAATTATTTAAATAAGTAGCGACTCTTGCTACTACACAATAAAGTGCAATTCAGGACGCACAAGCGCTATCTACCTACAGTCTTCGACCAAAATAAAATGAACGGGCCCAGAAGGATCGCATTTTTGAAGGTTACAAAATGAGCGCTGGCGCTCTCTTCGTTTCAGTCGGTCACTAGCCGTAGGAAGTGCGACACGCGTCTATCGTTACATGATAACGAAACATCTGAAAAAATTATGGCTTCGTGTGCTTTCCCGAAGTGTAAATACACATCAAAAAACTGCTATCTATTTTTGTAACAACTGTACATGGTTATATTGGTTATTATTAGGTGTTGATGTATAATTATGTCCAACGGTTTTGCCTCGTTTTTACTGAGCAAGTTCAATGGTTATGGCCCGTCCATTCATTTTATTTTGGTCGAAGCATTTACATCAATATTCTTTCTATACTTGGTCCAAATTTATTTTTATGCCATAGGTAGCAAACAAGTAGACGGGCCACCTGATGGCAACTAGTCACCATCGCTTATGGATACTTAGTCTTGTAACACTAGAGGCAGCGAAGGCACTCATTATGTAATCTTCAAAAATGCGCTTCTTCTGGGCCCGTCCGTTTATTTTGGTCGAAGTGTAAATGTTTTATTTCTAACAGGTAATTCATCGCATTCTATCACATCGCCAACCAGCGTTGCGTCGCCACAAAACGCGACAAGTCCTATCACAACGTCGACTATGTCTACAGACAGTGCACAGCCTACCACGGTATGTTAACAATTCTGTTTTCTAAGGTTCCGTACCCAAATGGTACAACGGGACCCTATTACTAAGCCTACGGTGTCTGCATGTCTGTCTCTCTGTCCTACCTATTAACGGCTGTATCTTCCAAACCGTAACAGATAGGCAGTTGAAATTTTCACTGAATATGGTACGGCGGATTAACTAAGAAAGAATAAAAAAGTTAAAACGAAAGGATGGGTCCAAATACACAAATGTATTTTAAAACTTATTTTTGTATTAGATCTAATGTGAAAACGGTAATACGTGCAAGCTTCAAACTTGGCATGATTGTACACATGTACCCTCTTAATAACTAAACAACTGTTTTACTATGACAGCAACTCTAAAACCACAAAAAAAAAACAGCTGTACCATAAGAAACGGTTACTCTCACTCGACAAAATGTATGGAGCAGCTGATATTTGCTTCGCTTTAACTTTTTACTTTGTGAAATGAAGTTAACAACCATGTAAAACCTCTGTGGTGTGAACTTTTTGGCAAGTGTCAATGACCGTTTGCTATGGAACAACTGTTTTTTTTATATTTCAGGGTTGGTCCCATAGTAAAATTTGTTTATAGTGATGCGTACTATGTACCTCTTTTTTATTAGTAATAGGCTTGCATTTGACCGCCGACACGCCGCACCTGGTGTTAAGTAAAGATGCGGTCTAAGATGGACCACGCTTGCCTAAAAGAAACCGATTCACTCGTGATTTGAAGACACCCAGGGCCCTGATTCTGTAAATTTAACACGCACGTAACACGGCGCGTTAATTTAACCTGTAATAATGTGACATCTATTTTCTAGGAAATAAAGGCTAACTTTTAGAAGTTAATTCACCGCGTTACGCGCATGTTTGAAGTTATGGAATTAGGGCCTAGATTGTAACTATCGGGGAACACTTATTCAGGCAGCGCATTCCACTGACTAGCAGACATGACACTAGCACTACTGACCCCTTTCAGCTTAGGGCACTATTTCGAAAACTCCGTATTGATATTTATATTGTTAGTCTGATGATTGTATACTTTATCACAGTTGGGTGTGGCCACGACATCAGCGACGCCGCAGTCACCGAGCGCGCACTACATTCTAGCACCATCAAATAGGACTATTAGCAACGCTACAGTTACGAAAAAAGGTAAGCTCTAGGTAAAAAAAAACTTATTTCCATTGAATTTACAGGGCATAACGCCCAAAAGAGTGTCAAGGTGACTTCGCGGTGTACAAGCTGCTGTTGAAAAGACAATTTGTTTGTATTTCATTTAAAATGTAACTCAGAAAAATTACATGATTGTGTTATCATACTTATCATTGTTGTTATCTTTGATCACGATTGTGATGATCATTGTTTAAGAATTTTCAAGTAAAATTAAAAATATTATTTTCAGGTAATGGTCTTCAATCACCATTGGCGACGCATGTGTAACGTTAAATACATTTCAAAAGACTATTTTGCATTTCAATTTTGTAAAAACTTGTTTTTAAATATTAATAAAAAAATAGTTTGTAGGACGTTAATGTAACTACATGGTTTCATATTTTGGCCTACGTTTTACTTGTTATTAATACTATGAATAACATTGATAGTTTTGAATTAAGAAAATTTAAACATACCTTACAATTAGATAATTATTGGTGACCAGGGTTGACAATCTTTTACTGCGAAATTATTACCAATAAATTAATGATTTGATAATAGCCAATGATCAAAGTTATCAAAGTTTTACTAACTTATGATCACCAATAATTATATAGCAACTGAGCAGTAGTTAGTGCACAGTCCAATTATTAGACTACCTTTGTTAATAATAATGAAATGTTAATAGGTAAAATACATATTAAGTTTTATTACTGATCATAGTGATCATAGTAACTATAATTTTGGCCTAAAATATCATCTGTCAATTTAATTGTACTGTTGTTGGTTTGTAAAATTTGTCAATTTCAAAAACGTCTGACTGAGACTGTATTCTTGTTAAATATTTGTAAAGATCACTAGTGTATAAAATCTTATTAAAAAATAGTTGTATTTTAGTCAAAAATTTAATGTTATTAAATTATGCTTGTATTTTTTAATGTGCTTACTTAGTCATTAATTTTATTATACTTAAATCTAAATTAATAGTAATGAAATATTTTAATAGGTAAGTACTTTTAGCATCAGACTTTTGTTGCTAGATTTTTTAACGTATATTCAATAACGAAGAAACAAAATTAAATTTCTTACCATTTTACGAATTTCGTTAATATTAATAGTTAGGTTAGTTAAAATATAGAACACTAGGCAATGTTTTTAAATGATTTAAAATATTTTATACGTTTTATAGACGAACAAGTAAGTACTAGAAAGTTTTTCAAAATCAAAATTAATTCGTTTGAAAGACGGTAAGAAATTGTCGTGTCTTGATATATCAAGATTAAATCTTTAAAAATATCTCAAAAACAGAAATATCATTCGATCCCATCGATTTAAAGTTACTAAATTAACCTATTAGAATTATAACAAAAAATATTATTTTTAAGTTAATATAACATAGTAAACTACTCACTTCAGTGTTTTTAACCATCCTAAAGTACCTAATGGACTTTGAACAGTTTAATTTTTATCAAAATAAAGTAGATAAATATTATATGTTTATAAAAATAATATCGTGCCATTTCTCATATCTCTTACATATCTCTTCTTTGTGGTAAAAAATCACGTAGTAAAACTTATTTTAAAATAAATATTGCAATTTTATTAACAAAAATATTATTATACAAGCACAGATCTTCCAATTAATTTCATGGTGCAATTATTATTATTTTTCACCATTGTTAAAATAATATAACTTATTAATCTTATGTCAAATATAGTCAATCCAGTATATTTTGTCATAAAGCATTCCCTTTGGCCATAGTTTTGCTATATAATATGGCTAATATCAACCAAAGTGACAAAATTGTTTTACTATGTTGTCATCGAAATATTTTTTTATTTTCCCGGTGTTTTCATTTGACAAAATGCGCTGGTTTGACTAAAGCTATAAAATATACAGCTTATTATCACTATGATGCTCAATAAATTAATCTATAGTCGAAAAAAAAAACGTTTTAAATTTTCAATCTAAGACTGATTAGATTAACCTTACACATCTGATTTCTATAGAAAAAAAAAGCGTAAAATTGCGTGATGTACTCTATTCATGTCATAAAAAATCATTGATATAATTATTTGTCTGTAAATAAACGTTTAATTTGATAGATTGCCAAAGTAGTCATTGCTGAGATTTTCACTAAACTAAGAAATTTTTTGAGTAAAGAATTACACAAAATTAAATCGAAAATATTTTTTGAATAGCAATAATGGCTAGTTTTCAAAAACAGTTCTATGATGTTCTTAAGCATCTATGTTCAAAAGATAACTTATTACTACAGTTTTTTTTTTTTTTTTTTTAAATGTCAAGTGTTATTATATAGCAATTTTTTCTTTTTTTTAACTGACTTAATAAAAGAGGAGGTTTTTAATTCGACTGGATGTTTTTTGTATGTTTGTAACGCGATTTCTCCGCTGATTATTAATTGATTTTGATTATTTTTCTTTTGTTTGGTAGTTTATATTTCAGAGGTACCATTTATAAGTTTTTATCAAAATTGTTCAGCGCTTTTTGAAAAAAATCTCCAAAAACCAACCAATTCAATGTATCTAGAACAGAACTTCAAAAAACACTCCTCGACCGGTTTTACCCATATTCTTAAAAAAAAAAAATAAAAAAAAAATTGCGTTGGAATGAAATGCCTACAAAGTTTCATAAAGATCAGATCAACGATACGCGAGTCATCGTCTAACAAATCATGCATAGAAATGCCGAGTTGCCCATTAGAATCTGATACGTCTCTTCGCTCGGTCAAAAATAAATACAATTTTTAGGATCTTTAAAATAACAAAATCTCAAAATCTAATTTTCAGTAATTCTTTGATAAGCCATCATGCCTATTGCTATTTAAAGAGAATATCGGGTTTATTCGAATAAATTTTGTTGAAATGAAAAATACATATACGTTTACATCACATATATACCATATCAACTTTGAGTAACAAATTATACAAGATCTTTCACAAGCTTATTTCGTTATAAATTGTATAGATATTGATGAAATTTATGTTCCCTTGGATAATTTTTAGATATAATATTGGTTTGTCTGATAATGTAATACAACCTTTTTTATAATTAGATTTTTCAGAGCCTGATTTTTCTAAACAGAACATGACATGTAAAAGTTGCTTTTATTTATATCTTATAAATAACTCTTGTCGTATTATCTCACACAAAAATATAATATGTTAATACGATTATTTTATATTATTTGTGTCTTAAAGTATATGTTTTAAATTAATGTTTTTTTATATATGTTTTGTGTTAAGGCGCGGTCTGATCACGATTTCAAATTCGTTTTTCACCCGCTCACGCCATGATCTATTTGCTATCTAAAACGGCTTTGTTTAAAGTCGTAAATCGTATATCATCATATTTGATGATGATGATGACTTTGTGCTTGTGTTTATATTATTTTGAGGGTTTTTATTTAATTTATCAAACTATATAAATGAATTTCAACAATTAACTGGTCAAAGTTTTAAAAGACTAGTCTGGCTATACAATTCGTACAAAAAAATATGTTGTTGTCGCTGAAAATTCAGAGTTCTTCAATTCAGAAGCTATTTTTATTGTGCAATTTTTAATATGTTTTTTTAAGAGCCTAGACAATTTTTAAAAATTTTATTCTGTTAAGATTATTACCAAGGGGTTTTTTCCACTTGTAGTATTTTTTTTATCTGATCAGCTAATTTTGTCACGTCACACAAAGCGTTTAAAAGCACTTCTTTTGGTAAGTTTTCCGATTGTACCGCGTCTTAAGAACCCGTGAATTACGTGCCCTCCCGTTTGCAGTATATATTTGAAATCTAAGATTGAATACCATAAGCATAGATTTGACATTTACGTAAACCGACGAGGGGGTTGGTTGCCAATCATAGATGATTTCTATATAAAAAAAAACCTGTAAAAACCATTGACATATCCATCGAAGTGCTTTGAAGATTTTGGCCCTAACATCAACCTCTATCTTGTTTTAAATCACGGTGTTCTATGAATGTTATTAATTAAATTAATTTAAATTTATTTATTGAGGAAAAAACGATGTGAACAATTACATTTACCTCACACAGTAACACAGAAAAATAATAATTAGCGACAATAATAAAAAACAATGATTTAAAAAAACCTACGATTCCATAAAAGTAAACAATTATATAATTAGATAGTGTTATTATTGTCACTTATAACAAAAAAATTCATTATACTTAATCCTAAAGCGTCCAACCTCAACAAAAAAAACAATCAATACAAAAATCTTTAAAACCCTTTAAGCTCTTTCGCTTTTTTTCACCCTTTCGGGGGTAGACGAAGTCCAGCAGTGGACTGTTAAAAAAAGCGGATTATACTACAAAAATCTTTAAAGCCATTTAAGGCGTTGTACATAATTGCCGCTTACGTAAACTCTGGAGTAAAAAATGGCTTCTGCATTTAAACAGTTATTACTACAATGATAGGGTATAATTTCAATTTTCGCCCGAGAGGGCACGTTATCCGTCTACGGGTTCTTAATTTTTAGTAAACTTATTGTTTTCTAAAGTTATATGATTATTTACGGGATATTTACCGTGGTAAGGTTGTGGAATGAGCTCCCGATATTTCGGCGCAGTTACATGCACGATGTTCACGGGAAGACTGAAGAATGCGGGTGGTTGGTCGAACAGTAAAAAATTTTGGTGCAGATATAATGATCTTTCCTCTTTCTTAATCTTTTGTTATGGTTATCACTGGAACTCGAACTCGAACCTAAGTCCTGAAAAAACACACTCACTGTAAATATCTGTAGTAATTTGATAGCCCGTTGGTCCAGTTGGTAGTGAACCTGCCTTCTGAGCTTAGGGGCGTGGGTTCGATTCCCACCTAGGACAAACATTTGTGTGATGAACATTTGTGTTTGTTCTATATCTGGGTGTTAATATCTATTTAAGTATGTATTTAAACCTATATATGTATGTATATCAGTCTCTGGCAGCCATATCACAAGCTTTGCTTAGTTTGGGGTCAGATGACCGTGTGTGCAAAAATGTCCCGAATATTTATTTTATTTGTCCCGAATATTTATCCCGTAAATAATCATATAACTTTAGTGAACAACCGTGATAGTTTAAACCAGAACTTATTGCTTTGTTTTCATTCTTACTTAAGGCCACGTGAGTTAAACATATATTTCCTCTTGTAATCTCTAATTATGCTAGAAATATAATTATTTTTTCTGTGATACATAGATTAAAGGTGTTTTTGTAAATAATCGCTATTACGAATGACATAAGGTGTACTATTGTAAAGCTTACTTTAATCGTACTTTAGATATAGTTGATTGATAATGTTGTTTTTATGGAGTGAGACAAAAATTAGATAGAGAAGTTTGAGAGTAAAGCATCTTGTAAATTAGTAAATTGTACAAAATACTTTTCTAAATAAAATGAAACTTTGGCCTATGTACATTGAATTTTATTAAGCCCTAACCCTATAACATCTAATTGTTCCGGATAGCCCGTTAGTCCAGTTGGTAGTGAATCTAACTTCTGAGCTCGGGGGCGTGGGTTCGATTCCCACCTAGGACAAACAATTATATGATGAACATTTGTGTTTGTTCTATATCTAGTTGTTAATATCTATTTAAGTATGAATTTAAAACTATATATGTGTGTATATCAGTCTCTGGCAGCCATATCACAAGCTTTGCTTGGTTTGGGGTCAGATGACCGTGTGTGCAAAAATATCCTGAATATTTATTTATTTATTTGTTTTAAACACCAAATCTCTTGCGCCACGATATGTCCCTTCCAATAAGGCAGTAAAAGCACATGTCGTTTTAATCAGGATTTATAAGAATCACTAGTTAGGTATGTCGTTTGCAGTGCAAAACTGAACAAATCTATTGAAAAAATACTTTTACCTAGTTCTACAAACGCACGCTTCAATAGTGAGCGCAACACACTGCAAACAGACGACCAACAGGTGTAAGTGTAAAAGGGAAAACTTTAAATATAACACTTCCATTTATTTTTTCTGAGACCTAGTCGTTTATCGAGCTACAGCGTTTCTCTGAGGGATCATATCCAAAACAAAGTAATTCCCCAGAAAATCAGTGACCGATATAACTCCATGTATCAGTAAGCTGAAGTGGCAGTGGGCTGGCTATATCCGTCACAGCACCGATAAACGTTACGGTAGACGTGCTCTAGAATGGTAAAGAATAGAGACCACGATTCAGTACATGTAGCGTAAGACAACCTCAGCCTCGATGGAGCGACGAAGGTAATTGAAGCTGGAAGCGAAAAGCCGAAGATCGGGCAGTGGCGTCCCTTGCTAGAGGCTTTGTCCAGCCACTTGATTAACATATTCATCATCATCATTTCAGCCATAGAACGTTCACTGCTGGAAGCAGCTTGCATCCAGCGTTTCCCTGCGGTTTCTTTTAGATTGTTTGTCCATCTTGTGGGTGGACGTCCTACGTTGCGCTTACTGGTCCAATTAAGATATTACTTATGATGTATGCGAGTGTGTGGAGAGGAAAGGGGTAAACAGATTTGTTAGCAACAATATTATTGAGGTAAAATATACACTGAATTATCTGTAACCGATCTCTCACCTACTAGCCCCACAGTGTGTGAATATGCGGATAATTGTATTTATTCCACGGATTAAGGAAAGAAGAGCGGTACGTTACCAATCTTACCTATATCACAGAATAAGTACAAATACAGAAGATTCTCTCTGCAAAATAATTTAAATAAGTAGTGACTATTGCTACTACAGAAATCTCTGTCTAGCGCGCAGCAGTTGGAGCGGCCGGTCCGACAGGTCGGCTATTTGTAGCTTCATACCTAAAGTGCGGGGTGCGCCAGACCTGCCTATATCCTACTAATATTATAAACGCGATAGTTTGTATGTATAGATGTATGGATGTTTGGTCCTCTTTCACGCTGCAACGGATCGACCTGATTTTTTGCATGGGTATAGTTCAAGAGCCAGAGAGTGACATAGGCTACTTTTCATCATCATCATCGCCATTTTTCATCACCACGCGGGTGAAACCGCGGGGCGCAGCTAGTGAAATTATGTGTACCTAGTCACAGCAGTGCGGCTCCGGTGTGGCTACAGATAAATAAAATTATTATTATTATTATTTATTTTTTTAGTTGACACATTGGTGTCACTATGGGTCGTTTGCGGAAATATCACATACGATAGCATACCTACCTTTATTTTGTCAAAATGAACGGCTAGGTAAGTACGTACTTTAGAAAAGAGTAAACTGCTAGGTACAGCTATATATGAAACGCACAAGGGTTCTAACTAAAAGTTTTTGGAATCACCCACAAAAAAGAAATCTGAGAAAAATTCGTTTCATTTCCAAATTTCCCGCTGTAGAATTTAAAAAAAAAGAGCAGTGTATCACGTTCACACCACAAAAGTTTTGCATAGTTGTTAACTTCATTTCACAGAGTAAAAAGTTTCTGATATGGTACGGATCTGCATGGTCGAAGAAAAGAAAAAAGTAAGCTAAATAGTACTTTTACATGGGAATAGTTACATTGTTAAATAAATTCACCTCTCTAGGGAGGCAAAATCATATTTACCGCCCGCATTTATGAATCAATTACCGAGCGCTAGGATTGAATAATTATAATACATTATTTTATCAAACTTTTGTTTAAATTTCAAATAAATAATAACCACATTTTGAAACCATACAATTTAAGCGTAAACTCCATGTTTTCAGAGTAATAAAACCATTTTTTTTTTTTAATCTAAGTAAAATAAATATCTAAAAAACTTTAACAAAGTTAAACCATTAGTTCTCACCTCTAAAGAATCGAACCATAAAACTTTGCAACATTCAAGTAATTTAACTTGAGTTCAAACTTAAACGATGAAAAAAATATAGACGAAGGGTTAGAGTACAAACTTAGCAAGGACTCTTCATAGAGTGAACGCGCCACAAAGTATCATAAAATCACAAAATACAAATAAATAAATAAATATAAGGGACATAAATCATACTACATACTTTATATTATAAATGCGAAAAGTTTGTTGGTTTGTTTGTTCCTCTTTCACGCAGCAACAGATCAACGGATCGATCTGATTTTTTGCATGAGTATAGTTCAAGGGTCGGGGAATAACAGGCTACTTTTCATCATCATCATCATCATCGGCATTTTTCATCACTACGCAGGTGAAACCGCGGGGCGCAGCTAGTAAATAATAAATAAATAGGTACAGAAGGCCAGCTGCATACAACGAGCGTTAAAAGGCGCACGCATACAAAGACGCGTAGGCGCTTGATCTCGGATCATGTTGGTCGAATGCCAAAGTCGCGAGTGGATTCAAAATATAAATTGATTTTTTGGTAGAATTCTTTGAAGTTTATTTTTCAAGAAGTGGCGCTATCTCTGTTTCGTTTGCCCGCTGCTTGTTACTTTGCATGCCTCAGTTTGTGCGTTCTTGGGGTGGCGTCCATCTTTAATCTTACATCCATGAATATAAGTTGAAACGCACGCTTTCTTTGTGAATACGTAAAATTAAGGCCTTACCTGAAATTTAATCTCACTGGCCTCTTTGACATTCACTTTGACATTCGCTTTGACTCTAGAGGGTGTAAGTGCGACAATATTATGTGTACAGTTAAACTAGGAGCCACCGTTGTATTTTCCACAGAAAACTGACAGTCATCCGTAGGTATTTTTAGTTCTGTTATTTGGCCACTTGAATTATTTAAGTTGGTAGTTTTGTGAGTAGCTATTTTATTTATGCGACGCGTTATACTGAAGTTGAGAAATTAAATCTTAAAGTTTTGTTACTTTGGAGATAATATAAAGTTTTAGATGCTGGGTGGCTGATATTGAGGTGAGAGCTTTCTTTATTTATTGTGTGGGATACGTTAGACTTGATTTGAAAATAGGTATCGGTACGGGTATGAAAATTCAGTGGAGTCTCACTAATCCGGCACTATTAAAAACTAGGGGTTGCCGGATTATTGGAATGTTTGGAATAATGTATTGTATAGAAAAATCATATTAAATGACACAAAGCATTTCATAAAGAAGATACATCCTACTAATATTATAAACGCGAAAGTTTGTATGGATGGATGTATAGATGTATGGATGTTTGTTCCTTTTTCACGCTGCAATAGAACAACGGATCGACCTGATTTTTTGCATGGGTATAGTTCAAGAGCCAGAGAGTGACATAGGTTTTTATCATCATTACCATTTTTCATCACTGGTTCTACTGGTATCACATCGCGCCACGCGGGTGGAACCGCGGGGCGCGGCCAGTAATACATATTTGTATTCATGTATTTTTATAACAGTGACATAATATCTTACATTATACTCTTACGTTACACTGATGCCGGAGCGCAAGCGCGGTGCGAGAGGCGTTGGGGGAGGGTGTCGGATTATTGGAAGTGCCGGACTATTACAGTGCCGGATTAGTGCGACTCTACTGTACTGGGGTTTTAGGCACTAACGTTAAAACATGCATACATTATTTTGGTTGCTGCTTCCAAACCAAAATTCCAAAAATATTTCCAGATGTTCATGGCTTGTACTATAATTTTATTAAATACTAGTAGGCCGCCCTTGCTTCGCACGGACAAAGCCGGGATATATAGCCTATGTCAACCGGGGACAGTGCAGCATCCCAACAGTGAAAGAATTTTTCAAATCGGTTCAGTAGTTTCGGAGCTTTCATTGCAAACAAACAAACAAACAATCAAATCTTTCCTCTTTATAATATTAGTATAGACTTTATAATATTAGTCTAGATATAGATTACTTTGCCTACCATAGAATATCATCTGGCATTGTCAATGA
The DNA here is from genome assembly GCA_932305915.1 of Agriopis marginaria. Lineage (NCBI taxonomy): Eukaryota > Metazoa > Arthropoda > Insecta > Lepidoptera > Geometridae > Agriopis > Agriopis marginaria. Next base: position 27,399,578 of record OW029914.1, on the reverse strand, counting down.
TTTTTTGTCATAATAATCGTTACCGCTATGTATTATTTTAGTGAAAGAACAAAACCAAAACACTTTGCTCATTTAAATATAGCACGCATGTAAGAGATAATCGAAGGAAATAAACCGGCCAAGTGCCAGTCGGGCTTGCACACTGAGGGTTCTGTAGCACCACAAAATTCGAATGATAAGGTCATCCAAGTAACGAAATTCCCAGTTATAACTTGATAATGAACAGAAACTTGTCACCAACTAGCACTTGGCCAATATTTTTTTTTTTATTCTTTATAGTATATTATCGTGCCAAGTTTGACGGTTTAAGTATAAACGTTTTTTACATTAGAGAGACAAAAACACGTTAAAGAATAAGTTTGTTGTATAGAGACCTCCCTTTTGTTTTAACCTTTTGAACTTTTTATTATTTTTTCATCCCCTTTCGTTTTTAATTTTTGTATTTTTTATTATTTGTCAGTTAATCCGCCGTAACATTACATATCCTGTGAAAATGTCAACTATCTATTACGGTTCGAAAGATACAGCCGTTTAAAGGTAGGATGGACAGACAGACAGACGAAAGACAACGTAGGTTTAGTAATATCCTTTTTTACCCTTTGAGTACGGAACCCTAAAAAACACCTCCTATTTTAGCAATGACCGAGACCTTAAAGCCTAAATCATTTTAGACAAAGTGTGCTATTCAAAATATGGACACATTAGAACCCTGTTTGAGAAAATGAATAAAAAGACTCCAAAAGTTAATTCCTTGAATGAATACTGCTTTTACTACCGCCTTCAGGATACATCGAAGGCAGGTGCTCATAATTTCGATTCACGATCATTTCGACGTAAAAGTTTATCGTCAGTGTGCTGAAAAGCGAGTGCCATTAAATACATGATTGGCAGCTTACAGATTATTAACTTTATCAGTATGTTTGCATGTCTGTCTGTAGTTCAGGATCAATTATCCAACTATTATAGCCCAGTCGAATTAGCAAAAAAAGCAATATGATATTGTATGTATAATAAGAATATACAGGATCATGCACCGAACAAACCATCGTTGGATTTTTAATCGTCATCATCTTGCCTTATCCCACTGCTGGGTATAGGCCTCTTTCTTGCTATGCCATCTACCTCTTTCCTATGTCAATCGAGTCCAGGTTCGACCTGCCATAGTAATAATATCGTCGACTCGTCTTGCAGCAAGATTTTTAATATTGTCAAGAAAGAAACTTTGTACTTATTATCTGTTTTTATTATGTTTACTCTGGTTAACCCTACAATATCATGGCATTAAAATAATCCCCGTAAAAGCTTTGTCTTGTTCTTTTACTAATGCATTTCCACCAATCACTTAGTTAATATAAAAATCAATACCTTAAAATTACTATTTAATTCCTAGGTTGGACAACAATGTTCATCTCTACATAGTATAAATTGAAGTCGCTTTCCGCGTCTGTCTGTATGTCTGTATGGCCGCTAACTCCTCCTAAACCACGCAACGGATTTTGATGCGGTTTTCACCAGCAGTTAGATACATTTTCACGGAAGGTTTATATAATTATATAACTAGCGACCCGCCCTGGCTTCGCACGTAAATTACACCCGTGCGAAGCCAGGCGGGCGGGTCGCTAGTATATCTATATAAAAAAGATAATGGCATTTATCGCTTTGTTAGGTATAGCCTGGAATAGGTGCTAGCTCTCAAGGCGGAACACACCGTACACTACACAATTCTAAACTAAGTAAACACACACACACACACACACACTTTTCATCATCATCATCATCCTAAGCCTATCATGTTCCCACAGCTGGGACACAGGCATTCTGTCAGAGAGTGAGGATAAGCCCAAATCCACCATGCTGGCCCAGTGCATGCTGGTGAGTATCATGTCTTTGAACTTTAGAGGTACCGTTGTTGAGCGATGGCATTGAAATTGCACATAATTTATAAAAGTCACTGGTACAGGACCACGGATTGAACCAGGTGCCGTCAGATTGTAAAGAGCACATGCTACCACCCGGCCACCACTGCCCACGGGCACCATGTTTTTGTATGGAACAGCTATATTTTGGTTCACGATTTCATGGTTGGCCTCTTAGTAAAAGCGATTCTCATGGTTGGCCTCATAGTAAAAGTGATGCTCATGGTTGGCCTCAAAGTAATGTGATTCTCATGGTTGGCCTCATAGTAAAAGTGATGCTCGTGGTTGGCCTCATAGTAATGTGATTCTCATGGTTGGCCTCATAGTAAAAGTGATTCTCATGGTTGGCCTCATAGTAATGTGATTATTATGGTTGGCCTCATAGTAAGTGATGCTCATGGTTGGCCTCATAGTAATGTGATTCTCATGGTTGGCCTCATAGTAAAAGTGATTTTCATGGTTGACCTCATAGTAAAAGTGATTCTCGTTGATGGCTTCAAAGTAAAAGTGATTCATTGTTATGAGTTACACTTTTCGGCTTAAAACCGCCTTTCCGTATAACCCTGCGCCTTAATCTACATAACGTGCACCGGGACGACCATTTGCTCCAAACACTACCCTCTTACCTCCTCATTTTCACCCGAACATTGTCATCAACATCTAAGAACCCAAGAAAAAACCTAATACCTATTTACTCCAAAAAAGGGGTCTGTCCGCATAAGCCATATAAATTCATAGCCTCTAAGGAGTACTAGGCAAGAGGCTAAACAATCTGGCGACTCTCACATTATGCAAAAACCTGCGCGGGTATGGCTATGGATAAACTGTCAAAGACAATTTACGAAACAATAGATGTGTGGTGTGGAATAGAGATGGGAAAAGGTAATCCGGCAGTCGATGTATCGAGTAAAAACAATGGTGGCCGAGAGGTAGCATGTGCTCTTTACAATCTGACGGCACCTGGCAAAGAGAATATATAATATTGTCTGTTTGGTGGTAACTTTAAGCTTAAAATATGATTAGCAAAATTCTTGGGTAAACTATTTTTCTATAATTTACTTCTATATAAATAAAAATTTAATTCTGTTAACGCATCACTTGAGAAACTTGTGGACTGATAAGGCATTTTTTTTATGTTCGTATAATTATGTTTTTTTCGGAATTTTCCACATTTTTAAGTAACTTTTTTATTTCCAAACTTCATTCGTAAATAAGGTTTGAAAAAAAAATTGGAAAAGATGCCAGAAAAATTGAGTAAAGTTGGGCACCGCTTCGTGCAATATCTCCAAGGACATTTATTATCTTTATCTGTATTATTATTTATTAAGTACTAGCGGTCCGCCCCAGCTTCGCACGGGTATAGATTATAGCCTATGTCACCCGGGGATAGTGCATCGAATAGGCTTCGAAACTACTGAACTGATTTGAAAAATTCTTTCACTGACGGGAAGCTACACTATCCCCGGGTGACATAGGCTATAATCTATACCCGTGCGAAGCTGGGGCGGACCGCTAGTTATATTATATTAGTATAGATTTGTGGACGTGCTTGAGTGTGGACAGTGACATAACGCAGTGAAACATGGTATTTTCGTGTTGTTTCTAAAGGTCCATAGAAACCTCTTGTAAAGGTTCCTCCTCGTTGCTAGCGCATAAGTTTAATTTGTCTATGACCTATTTTGGTCGAGTCTGACTTATGTTGAATTGTTTGACGATATCTTATCGAAATACTAACACTCGTAAATATTTAAATACTCGACAGAGGCAAATGCACAAGACGTGCGACCCCAAAATTAATAAGAAAAGAAAGAAAGAAAAGAATAAAAATTGTTACGCAACCGTGGACGTCAATTTTGTGAATATCGCTTTTTGTCAGCGATAATCGTAAAAAGAGACCGTAGCATAGACGTAGTGCTAATTTAGCATAAACGAATTTAAACATGTTACATTCTTTACTAATAATAGTATGCCAAAATTGTTGTTACCAAAACAAAACGGATAATTATATTTTTGACGTGACGGCAAACTGCAGGGTTGTCCACTGTAATATACTTATCTTAGGAGAGGTCTTTTAAAAAGGCTCCAAAAGCCACATACTATTTGGCAGACTTCTTGCTATGCTTTGTATCACGTGAGGGATTCTATGCTAGTCCATTTTCTTAGGTACGAGTATATACCGGCAACTTTGTGAGTGCAAACTAGCCCATACCTACCTTACGGCCTTCAAACGTAACGAAATAGGTTAAAAAGGTCGTATGTAAGCGGTAGGCAGTGAAATTTAGATGGTACGGCTGGAGACGGAAAGCAGCTTGGATTTGATCGAAAAAAGTAAAGCACTTTAGGACATTAGGCCGACGTTGAGGTTTAGGTAGTGCCGTAAAAGAAAATAGTAAGTAAGTGAAGCAACGTGGGCTCTCAGAATCTATTTCGCTGAGTGTTCTTAGAAACAGAATGACTAATATGTTGAGAAAGAGAATTTGAGATGACACGTGTACAATATTTTCGCTTTGTTACGCAATTTTTTTGTAAAATAAAACTATTATGTCAAATTTTACAATGAACTTGCGAAGTGCGAGTCAGGATCGTGCACTGAGGGTTCCGTACCACCACAAAACAATAAATGGAAAGACAACATCACGGCTAGGCGGTCTCCCATCTAAATACCGACCGTGCCCCCTACGTTGCTTAACTAGGTGGTAAACATAAATTTGTCACCGACTCTCACTTGGCCATTATTTATTATTTTACTTTAGAGTGTGTACTATAATCATTCCAATTTTGACGTTTATACGTAACTAGCGACCCGCCCGCCCGGCTTCGCACGGGCGTAATTTACGTGCGAAGCTGGGGCGGGTCGCTAGTTATATATATATAAACCTTCCGTGAAAATGTATCTAACTGATGGTGAAAACCGCATCAAAATCCGTTACGTGGTTTAGGAGTTAGCGGCCATACAGACAGACAGACAGACGCGGAAAGCGACTTTAATTTATACTATGTAGAGATAGTATTACCGTTTTTACATTTGTTTTTTTATTATTATTTGTGAGTTAATCCGCCGTAACATTACATATTTTGTGAAAATTTCAACTGGCTACCTATTACAATGCAAGAGAGGTAGTACAGATGGACAGACAGACAGCGTAAACTTAAGAATAGGGTCTCATTCACACCCGTTGGGTACGGAATCCTAAAGAGGGGTCGATCCAACAAACCAATTTTTTAAGTAACTTGGCAATATTATAGAAGACGCTCTAAACAACGAATAATAGACACCAGCTAAGTGCGAGTCGAGCGCGCACTAAAGCCAAAGAGTAGTATAACTATACCAAAAACTAACGCTCTCGAATTGAATGAAAGAATTTGCAAGTTGTGGAATGGCTTACCACCTTCGGTTTTTCCTCCAAAATATGACCTCAACTGCTTCAAACGAAGAGTGAATATAGAGTCCTCAATGTAGGCAACGCAGTACGCGCCGTCAATGCCCCGGGTTGTAGGTGTCAATAGGCGACTGTACCTATTTACCATCAAGTGGCCCGTCGCTTGTTTGTATACTACTTATTACATTTAAAAAACATATTTTTGGTTTTGCGTGTCTAACTTGCACTTGGCCAATGTTTTTAAAGTTTGCTTCGAAATAAACAAATGGAATTGAGCACAAGTGTTTCTACAAAAACTTATTTTGTTGCCACTACAACAGTATCTAGTATAACCGGCATTCTACGTGACAATATCTAAATTCGTCATTCACAATATTGCCACAACAAAAAAAGCATAATCAACAACACAAAATTGCGGTATATTTCTGCTTTTATCTTACTGAAACTCTGGCCACAGTATAGGATTTATACAGAAGTTAAGTTTTATGTATTGTAAATCCAATACATAAAAGTCAGAAGACGATTTATGTGTACTGTAAGCTCTAAAGTCTCCTTCTGCCACTGGTGCCATTCAGAAATGAACTTAATTGTTAGTCACATTAAAAGTCACACCAGCATAGTCAATGTTAAAGATAAGATAAAGATAAAGATTATTTATTTGCACAAAACACGAGTAAATCATACACACATTTAAAAACGCATGCACAATAGGTGGGTTAAAATATTAGTCACTTTGTATCATGTTTTGCCTAGTTTGTAGGCGTACAAATCTAGAGAGATGGTATAAAAATACCGTAAGTATTATTTATAAAAAAAGTATTAATTAAAATAACTGTCGAAATAATTTCAAAAGTTCAAGTATGATGCTATTAATTTAAATAGTCAACAGATAGACATTACTATAATTGTATGATAAACAAATTGACCTACTGCAGTCATTACTAAAATTTATCATTTATAAAATCACTAACTTTGTAATAACATTTCTCGACTAAAAGTTTTTTTAGTTTAGTTTTAAATTGACTATATTTTAGATCCCTTATTGAAATCGGTATAGTATTGTAGATGGTCGGTCCCATACACATTATACTGTGGTTCATTAAGGTGGTTTTAGATGGGCGATTTGGAATGATATCAGAAGTTTTAAGTATTTTATAAAGAAGCACCAGTATTTCAGTTCTATCATTTCTATTTATTTAAGGAACAAACTATTATTAACAAACTTATTGTTAAATTTTATGATCAACAACGTTTGTAGACACCAAATAAATATTTTGATTTTCATTTTCATCAGTAGTTTTACGTAATGTATTTTAAGTGACGCCAGTATTTAAGCAATTCTGAAATCAGAAATTTTAGGTATTGTATTTTAAGAGTAGGTTAACTACGCGCTGCTTGAATGGGTGTCCCCCGATAGTTACAATCTGGGTGTCTTCAAATCGCGAGTTAATCAGTTTCTTCTAGGCAAGCCTGCTCCATCGTAGACCACATCAAAGCTTGATAAAAAAACAATCATATCATCATCACTATAATATTGTTTGGTCGTAATTTTTTAGCCGGATTAACAAGTTGAAGTGGCAATGGGCAGGGCATATAGCACGCACAGCAGATGGTTGATGAGGCCAAAAGGTTTTCCAATGGAGAACACGTACTGGTAAGCGCAGTGTAGGATGTCTACCTACAAGATGGATAAATGAACAAAAAAGACCACAGGGAAACACTGGATGCAGGCCCTTTCCCTTTTAGCGATCGATGGGGGAGGCCTATGTCTAGCAATGGACATTCTATGGCTGAAATGATGATAATGATGTTTTTTTTTTCAGTTGAATTGGAATGAAATGTTTTTTCAAAATGATGATTAAGAAATCTAAATCTCGGCAAAAAGAGCGCTGGTGCTGTCCTACTATATCTAATATTTATCTGGTTCACATTTTTGCTTCTCCCAAGTAGTCCCACTGCTGTAACTGTAGCACCCTATCCCGAAGCAAACCGTAAACTTCTTTTTATGTACAAAATACGTCTGCCTATAAAGGCACTACGTGATATTTTTGGCAACCGCGCCGGGACGCTTTCCTCTTTAAAATAATATTTGAGAGCAACTGACAATTTTCTGGGACATTTTATGGATGAGTGTTATATGACTGGACATTTTTGAGAACGTCTCATTTTGGGAAGTGAATTTTTATTGATTGTAAGTAAAAATATAGTGCTCAATGACAAATAAATCCTCATTGTAAAGTGTACCTATACTAGTGCATTAAAGAAATAAATAAAAGTTAAGTAACTACATAGCTGAACCAGCGCATATAGTCACAATAAACCGTCCAAGTGCGAGTCGGGCTCGCGCACTGAGGGTTCCGTTGGTATGGAACCCTCAGTGATTCCCTCAGTAGTTCTCAGTGAGTGTGTGGTTCTCAGTGTTCAGTTACTTGGACGACCTTATAGTATTTTGTGGTGGTCCACATCTTGTGGGTGGACGTCCTATATACGCCATGGACGGTCCATGGTGTCCATTCGAGAACGTTTCAGCCCCATCGGCCATCTTCTTCTTTGTGCCCTGCCCACTGCCACTTCAACTTTCTAATCCGGTGGGCTATGTCGGTAACTTTCCTTCGTCTAAGGATCTCCTCAAAGTAAAGCCACCCAAGCTGAGTAAGACATACAGGCAACTTGTAGGTTAATATACCTGTAAGTAGTTAGCGCTCACACGTCCTGAATTGCACTTTATTGTTTAGTAGCAAGAATCACTACTTATATGATTTTGCGGAGTGAATATTCTTTACTTGTACCTACTCATTAGAATACTGTGGTCTGACCAAACTCCATAAAAAAGTAAATCTATACTATCTAAAAAAAAAACCGGACAAGTACGAGTAGGACTCGTGCTCTGAGGGTTCCGTTGGACGGAACTCTCAGAACGCGAGTCCAAAAAAAAAAAAACTAACTGAAGTTGAAATATTGAAAGACAAACTTAACTTTGTAGTTGACAATAAAGTTCTTTCGTACATAACTACTACAAACAATATTTTTTATATGATATAACTTCAAATTAACAACTTTCTGATTTATTCCTTTATATGTGCTAAACGACCTTGCCTTATGCCAAAATTTATGATTCTAGGTCAACGGAAAGTACCCTATAGGTTTTGATTCCCCTGTGAAATCGCAAAATATGCGACATTAACGTTCATATCTTTTGATTGCGTTGACTTACAACTTTTATTTTTTATAGCCGATAGAAAACTTAGACCCAAGTATTTAGTATAAATTTCAACTTGATACCTTTACGCGTTCTTGAGGAAAAGGGTGTTGACAGACGGACAGACAGACGGACAGACGGACAACGAAGTGATCTTATAAGGGTTCCGTTTTTTCCTTTTGAGGTACGCAACCCTAAAAATGTAAAAAAATTCTTTGTGGGGAAAGCTACTTAACAATTTAAAAACCGAGCATACCCTCAAAAAACAAAGAATCCTTCCGACAAGTGATCCCTTTAATCACGAGTCGGTTGAAATAAAAAAAAAACTCCGGTTAAAAGGAAACGTCTTTATCTTTAAGATAAAGAGAACGAAGCTGTTGCAATGACGGCGGAAATGTTGAGAAAAGAATTCAAATACAATTTAGATGAGCGTGATGTTTTTAGGGTTCCGTACCCAACCCAAAGGATGTACCTAAACGAGACCCCCCTATTATTAGTAATAGGGTCCCGTTAGCTAAGGCCTATGATGTCTGTATGTCTGTTTGTCTATCCATCTGTCTTACTACCTTTCACAGCTGTATTTTTCGAACCGTAATAGATAGCCAGTCGAAATTTTCACAGAACATGAACGGCGGATTAACTAACAAATACAACAAGGGTATTTTTAACGTATTTTTGTATTTGCTCTAATGTACAAAACGGTACTACATACAAGCTTCAAACTTGGCATGATTATAGTGCACACTCTAAAGTATAACAAAAAATAATAAATTGTAACCAAGTGCGACTTTTTGATTATTTCTTATTTAATCCGCCGTAACATTACATATTATGTGAAAATTTCAACTGGCTATCTATTATGGTTCGAAAAATACAGCTGTTAATAGGTAGGACAGACGCACAGACAGACAGACATCGTTGGTCCCGTTTTTACCCTTTGGGTACGGAACTCCAAAAACTGTTCTTCTGGTAAGCGACGATGTAGGGGTAGTAGAATATGAAGCACACAAGCTATGTTAAACAGTCGTTGTATATAAAGGTAAATTCAAAGCTATGCCCCAGTAAAGTGATGGAAATTGCGACGTTCTCGAACAGACTTAATGAAGGAAGATAGACTAAGTAATTTAAATTCGTCACTCTAGCGCCATCTGTTAATGCACTTCATCAAACGTGCTAGCTCTGCCTTACTGAATGCAGCTAGTGATGGGCATTGCAAGAAATATCAGCCGTAGTAAGGCAAATACATTTTTACGGTTTCGTCACTGACTGATCACACGGATCAGTGTCTAGTGCGTGTTTTTCCAATTGCGTTTACTTACTCGATCGCGTTAACGTTAACTACGATTTTCATGAAATAAAAATAGCGCCATCTAGCGCATGCAAACGGAACTGCTCTTTTTTGCTCCGTGTGATCAGTTAGTGAAACGCAAAATGAATACATTCATTGTTTCGTCAACTGATCCCACCAATAATTTGGCTGATTATGTGTTTTGTGTAAAAATAAGTTACTTTTGGTTTTAACTGATGCTCTTTGATTCCTGTTTTATTGTGCGAACTGCCAGTCTGTGGAATGCACTGCTTGAATGGGTGTCTAGCTAGAAATCATTCTAGCTAAGTAAGTAGAGGACTGGATACTTTAGGCTTCTAAGGAGTTTTGGAAACATCAAAAAAAAAAAAGTTTATTTCACCTCATTATATCTGTACAATATTATAAAGAGGAAAGATTTGTATGTAAGTATGTTTGTAACGAATTGGCCCAAAAAGTACTGGACCGATTTTAAAAACTCTTTCACCATTTGAATGCCACATTATCACTGATTATTAGAGGCTATTTTACTAGGCTATATAACTATACCCGTGCGGAGCCGGGGTGGACCGCTAGTTTAAACATAAACACTCACAATCGAGCACGTTCACAAACATTTAATAAATAATAATCCACACTGTAATACTTAACACTGAAAAATACACAATGAATGGTGCCATGATTTTTTACGTTGGCGCCAAAACTCATTAATACCTTTTGTCGTTGTCATTATGCTAAAATTACTTCCTCGGAAAGCACAACACTAGCCAAAGCGGAACAAATTCGAATTTCAAATGGGCCGCGCTCTTTTTCAAATTTGGAATTTGGTATGCAGTTTTCGCGGGTAACTGAAAAATAATGCGACGGCTTGCAAATAGGGTGCTTGTGAAATGTTCGGACCGGATTTTGAGCTCATACTTTGCAAATTGCTCGAAACCACCGCTTTGCATTTTTATTTTTTATAGAGCAAAGTACTGGAACGGTTGATTTTATGTCGAGGGAAAGGTAGGATTTTGTCTAGATGTAGGGGAAAATATATAACCACCAGAGAATAGGCAGCAGCGTCTTATTAGTACACGGTGAACGTACTGAACTCAAAGTCGCACAACGAGCTATGGAGAGAGCTATGCTCGGGGTTTCTCTACGAGATCGAATCCGAAATGAGGAGATCCGTAGAGTAACGAAAGTCACCGACATAGCCCACCGGATTAGTAAGTTGAAATGGCACTGGGCAGGGCACATATCACGCAGAACAGATGGCCGATGGGGCCAAAAGGTTCTGGAATGGAGACCATGGACCGGTAAGCGCAGCGTAGGACGTCCACCCACAAGATGGACAGACGACCTAAAAGAGACCGCAGGGAAACGCTGGATGCAGGCCGCTTCCAACCGGCCCGTTTGAAGATCGTTGGGGGAGGCCTATGTCCAACAGTGGACGTCCAACGGCTGAAATGATGATGATGATGATGCTGATGATGATGAACGTACTGAGATCTCCAAGACACAAGAGAAGAGGGGATTATGGCAACTCTAGAGGAAGGCCTTTGTTAAGCAGTGGATTGGTGATGTGATGATGAGTAGAGAAATGTGATATTACTGATATTAATAGGAAGCTAATTTTATTAGCGATAAAGTAAAAAAAAGTGTGAAAAATTTAGACATAAGTGCACGAACGATATTATTTATTTATTTAGTGATATGCTTGCGTTTGACCGCCAACTCGCCTGATGTAAATTAAGCGATTGTGTGGTCTACGATGAACCAAGTTTACTGTGTACCATAACTTTTCATTTGGAGAGGATTTGGAAAGGGCTATTCTCGGGGTTTTTCTACGAGACCGAATCAGAAATAAGAAGATCCGCGAAGATGAACGAAAGTTACCGACATAGCCCACCGGATTAGCAAGTTAAAGTGGCAGTGGGCCGGGCACTTAATATGCAGAACAGGTGGCCGATAGGGCTGAAACTTCAAATCACGAGTGAATCGGTTTCTTATAGGCAAGCGTGCTCCAACGTAGACCGCATCTCTCGCTTAACATCAGGCGTGATGGTGGTCAAAAGAAAGCCTATTATTTATTTATTTTTAAACTGCCGACAGGTTTTTGATTGGCCACGGACCGGTAAGCACAGCATAGGACGTCCATCCATAAGATGGACGGACGATCTAAAAGAAACCGGAGGAAAACCCTGGATGCAGGCCGCTTCCAACCGGCCCTTTTGGAGATCAATGCGAACCCTATATCCAGCAGTGGACGTCCTATGGCTGAGATGTTGTTGATGATGACTATGATAGCTTCTTAGTCTTGAGCATCGACGTAAAATTGCTGGTCTATCGGTTTTTTATCGGATACATTTCGGAGAGTGTACATCGGATTTGCACGATCTAATTCCCTCCTACCCATTTTTCTATCGAACTGCCAGAGCGGGCACGAAAAACCATCACCGCTTTATGGTTAATATTCTAAAAACCAGTACGAAGCGCTCTGATCCCACATTATTGTGCGAACTGCTGGTCTGTGCAATGCGCTGCCTGAATGGGTGTTCCCGATGGTTACAATCTGGATGTCTTCAAACCATGAGTGAATCGGTTTCTTCTAGGCAAGCGTGCTCCATCGCAGACCGCATCATCGCGCAAGCTGAAGTTCAAATGCAAGCCTATTATTTATTAAAAATATAATTAGCTATATTCCAAACCTCGCAAAACTTAACAAAAATCAAGTAAAATAATAAATAAGCCTCTGAAACCACATTTCTCGCTTGAAGAAAAGCAGGGCATTTCTATGAAAACGTCGGCGTCAGGTTATTTCCTCTTATTTTATGACGTCATCACAACTCTTCCTGGTGCCGTTACCCGCTACCGTATATTTAGATAGAAGAGATACAAGAATGCTATGGCAGAAATATTTGCCATATTCAAGCTAATGATATAATATTGAAACTGACGTGGTTTTCACACATTTTTTCAAAAATAATATTATATACTTTTTAAGGTACCGCACCCAAAGGAAAAGTGATAATAAGTATTATATAGTAATACAAATAGTACGTTAAAAATACGTTTGTTGTAGGGGACCCTTTCATTTTAGGGTTCCGTACCCAAAGGGTAAAAACGAGACCCTATTACTAAGCCTACGATGTCTGTCTGTCTGTCCGTCTGTCCTACCATTAAATGACTGTATCTTTCAAACCGTAATAGAGCCAGTTGAAATTTTCACAGAATAATATGTAATGTGACGGCGAATCAACAAACAAAAAATATATGTATAAACAACAAAAAAACGAAAACAAGTAAAAACGAAAAGGATCCTAATACAACAAACGTATTTTTGTAAAGAAATAATGAATGAAAATAAATTATTATTTTAACGTATTTTTGTACCCCACATTAGTTTTTACGTATTTCATCATTATTATTTCTTTTTTATCTTTATTATAAAAATCACAATTCTATGAAAATTTCAACTGGCTATCTATTACGTTTCGAAAGATACAACCGGTATAAGGTAGGATAGACAGACGGACGGACAGACAGCTTAGTAATAGGGTCTTGTTTATACCTTTTGGGCACGGAACCCTAAAAACCGAGCGTATTGTGAACAATAAGGCCGGTCGGTTAAAAAAACAGTCAAATAGAGGACCTCCTTTTTTGATATCGGTAAAAAATTGCCGCAATTTTGGCCTAAAACCCAAGATTACACCAATTTCAAGAGACTGAAGTGATGCATTAGCAAAATGTGTAAGTATTTTAAAAATTGAGCAAGGCTTAAAACTTACTATGCTTTTTGTCTCAGTCATGTATTGACTTTTATTAATACTTCGTATTCGGTCCATATGAAGAAGATAATACAATCTGGGATAGTTATCTAGGTATCTTCAAATCACGAGTGAATCGGTTTCTTCTTGGCAAGCGTGCTCCAACGTAGAACGCATCATCGCTTAACATCAGGCGAGTTGGCGGCCAAACACAAGACTATTATAAAAACGAAGGTTTTCAAAACCTTTGTACATCAGTGTTAACTTGTCTCTAGCCGACTGTGTTGATGAGCAATTCGTTGTATTTTTCATCAAACTCCTCAAAGGAGCAAAAAAATAAAGTCACCCAATGCACAGCAAAGTCAAATTCCTAATGGAAGTGTATTATTCTCTACCCTGTTCTTATTCACAGGGAAAAATATTTTTGTCTGAGTACAAAATACGGTGCAATTTGAAACAAAGTATATACAAAATAATACGTACTCGCACCTTAGGCTGTTTTTGTTGGTATATTGAAGAATATTTCTAAAATATGCATACGAACTCTTACATAATTTTTTCGATGCAAAATAATAGACTCAAAAGGCAGGAAAAATTCACTAAGAAAAAAAACCGGACAAATACGAGTAGGACTTGCGCTCTGAGGGTTCCGTCAGATGGAACACAAAGAGCGCGAGCCCCAAATAAAAAATAAAATAAAAAAAAACTTTAGTGATAACATTTCCATTGATTTTTTCTGTCACCTTTGACCACAGATACTGCAAAGCTTTCGAAACGAAAATAGACGAGCTAAAATTCGTAAGAAATGTATGTCTACATTGTTAGTGATTTCGCAATTCACAGTAAATCAACTACATACCTACATTGGGCCATGAATCTGCTGAAAAGCTAAAAGCTGTCCCATATTTTGAATCCTTGTATCCCCATATTTTTCGCGCCCTACTTCCACGAGGTTTCGCGGAAAAAGCAAGCGCGAGGTAATCCGGCTAATCCTAATAATATAAATGCCAAAGCTCGATTATTCGTTTGTTTTTCCATTCTTTTTTTAAACTAAGCAGGTAAGTATTTACTCTAGGAATAGATGGAATAGGCCCTTGTATTTTGCTGAATTTGCAACTGTTCAATTTTTCAGTTTCTTTCTTGATTTATCAGGATAGGAAAATATGGAATGGTAAAACCTAATTTTGTATATCATCATCATTTCACTGCTGGACATAGGCCTCCCCCGTCGATTTCTTACAAGGCCGGTTGGAAGCGGCCTGCATCCAGCGTTTTCCTACGATTTCGGCCTTTCGGCCCCATCGACCATCTGTTGTGCGTGCTGCTCTCTCCATAGCTCGTTGTGCGACTTAGAGCTTTAAGATAATTTACGTGACCTTTTAACTGCTGGTCTTTTGGAAAACTCAGTGGGCAATGGAGAGAGCTATGCTCGGAACTTTTTTGTGCGATAGAATCCAAACCGTGGATATTCGCCCAAGAACCAGAGTCACCAACATAGCTATTAAAAATTGCAAGTTGAAAAGGCAATAAACAGGTCACATCGCTTGAAGAACGAATAACCGATGGGGAAGAAAGGTTCTTGAGTGGTGACCATGAACCGGGAGACGCACAGGTAGGCTTCCCACTGGTTGGACCGACGACATCGTGAGAAACGCGGGCAATCCCATTGTTGTAGAAGTGCAGAAGGCAGGCTGTCGGTTAGTGTGGAATTCTAAGGGGGCGGCCTATGTTCAGCAGTGGACGTCTTCTGGCTGATGTTAATGAAAAGATGAAACCCAATTAGGTTTTTTTCCATTCTTTACCTCTCGGGGAAAAACTTTGGGGTATGTTAGATGAACAGGTTGTTTTAGGATCGTATTTTTTTTAATACCTAGTTCTATGTTTTTTTTTATTATTTATAAATATAGGGATGTTTTTTTACTGGCGTCACGTTCGACATCTGTTATAAGTTTGGTTAATTTTGACTTGAAGTTAGATATTTATCGTAGGTAATTGAAGTGTTGGTTGTCAAGCACTAAACTAATGCAGACGTCATAGTAGACCTCAAGGATTATAAAACGGTAAGCCGAAATGAGGTATTTGTAGAGTTAACTTTTAATATGAATTAACCTTTAATGTTAATGACTGCAAAATGTAACCCATGACACTCGAAGGATTAAGACAAAATAAATCTAACCCCTTGCACTACAAAATTTGTTTAAGCTTTAAGGATACAGAAGGTAATAAAGAAACATACTAACATTCATCATATATTATATCTACTTACTTTGGGTATACACATGAAAGGGGAAAAGAATACCTTATATTCTTGGACAGTCCGGTAAAAAGTCTGCCGCCACGCTAACCATTCAGTTTTCATAATATGCCCATCCTCTTTTATACTTCCTTGTCGTTAAAGTAGAGAAAATAATTCCGATGCGACTTGACCCTAAAGTCAAAATGGCATAAAACGGCTCCGGAGTCGCACTTAGCATTTAGCATAAAATGCAGGGCGGAATCAAATATTTTCCTTTCCAAGACAAACGGGAGATCTCGGGGGAGATGCAAACGAGTTGAAAATACTAATTCAAGATAAGAGATGGCGAGATTGGAATATGTTTAGTGTATTATCCCGGAGCAATATGCATTTTGATGCTTATTTCACAAAGATCACAATTATATTATAACAATTTAATAGCGCGTAAAATCGAAGTCGAATTATTGCTCGTATTGATAAGTCGATCGCTGGGCAGCGCAAAATTTAGATCATTTCATCTCCCCGCGAAGTTGTTATATCGTCTTTGGTTTATCACATCGTTTTATTAATTGGCTGATAACAGTATAGGTAATTATTTATGGCTTATGTTCAGCAGTGGACGTCTTCTGTCTGATGATGATGATGAATTATTTATTGAGGTTTGATCAAATATTTATTAGCACTATACACAGAATAATGTATTAAATTATTTATTTATGGAATGTAATTATTTATGGCTTATGTTCAGCAGTGGACGTCTTCTGTCTGATGATGATGATGAATTATTTATTGAGGTTTGATCAAATATTTATTAGCACTATACACAGAATAATGTATTAAACCAAAAGGAGATTTCATCATCATAGTCAGCCTTTTAACAGTCCACTGCTGGACTTTTAGCCTACCCCCGAAAGGGTGATTTTTACAACAGAGGAGGTTTGCACAACTTTTATTATGGGGTCATCTGAAAACACGAAACTTTGGCTTCGTTGTTTTTTGCCCGTGACTACGCCGATAGGAGGTTTGTATTAATTATTATGAACAATAATCATTCCTGAAATCTGGATAAAATATCCGCTCTTCTATACATTTCATTACGTTAGTATGTAAGTCTATTTTATAAAGAAAGCTTGTGTAGTGAAGAACAAATACAAAAAATATGATTCTTTTTCGCCTACAAGTTTTTCTACTGTGCAAAAATGTACTTTCAATCCTAAATCTACTTTCAATTTTCTACGCCATCTCTATAGGATTTCAAGATATACCTACTAAGAAAGGCTAAATCGATTGGAATAACACAGTCGGATAAGAAAGGGCCCAAGATAAGGGCTTCTTTACAGCGGTCACTCCTTTAAGGGTCACTTTTAACAGGTTTTTAAAGGGTTCAGTGAATTTTCCCGGGTAAAATCGAATTTAGGTGAAAGAATGGCTTCTTTGTGATCTTAGCTTTTGTTTTGGTTTGGGTTTTCAGTAATTTATGGGATTTTGGGAGAGAAGATCAATTGGCTTTCTATGGTCTTTCAGTTTTTGAAAGATATCGTGTACCTATATGGTGCAAATATCAGGGTGGAATGTTTTGTAAGTGCAGATAACCGTTGAAAGTGGCACGCACTGCATGTCGGCCTAAGAGAAAAGCGTTCGACGCGCGTTAGGCACCTATGCTGTGCGTAGGGGAATGGTTGCTTTTCGTTAATTTATTCCCGATAGAACGATCGTTCAACGACATATATTATGTTCACTCTCCTGTAACTAATTTTTACCGTATATGAGGCTCAAAAAAGGTATAAAAAAGTAGACCACTGGCTGACAAAGAAGTATGGATTGCTAGTGCATCCGCCATATTGTGATTTTAGGTTAGGTACAAAGTGTAGCGCGATAAAATTGCAGATAAAGTAATTTTTACCTTTATGAATGTTTGGATTTGGATTTTTCATACATTACGATATAAAAACACAGATTTTGGAAAAAAAATATAATTTGACTGGTAGATTCCTTATTTGGTTTCACATTCACTAAGAAAATATTTTATGACAAAGAAGAATAAAAGAGGTCAAAACAGCGTCGAAATTTTCATGAAAGTCACACCTGCAAAGTCACGCCTATGAAGTCAGGGGCAATAGCTAGTTACAAATTACTATACGTACGTAAGTACGTTGTAATTTCAATTTTTTATTTGTCATTTACAAATTTGATAAAAATGTTTTCCCAAATTATTCAGCCGGAAATACCCGCACTAATGTCCCCATTTAAACTAAACCAAGTTCTGTGAAACGAAATTAATTAATTAAGTAATCAGTCGTCAGTTTTCAATCCACACAGTGAATGCAGCTCGATAACGAGCGAAGCCAAGTTAAAGTGGTTTACTTAGCAATCACTTACGACTTGGGGCGCTTTATAAAGTCCGATGCGATTTTCGTGCACCCATATAAAATTAAGCAGAAAAAGTTAAATATATTTAAAGCAATGAGTAATAATGAATATCATCTGAATTCTAACTACTTAATCTAAATTCACACAAGTAACACAAAATTCCGTAATAAATTTCATAAAAAACCGGAAGAGGACAAAAATTTATTATCCATTTTATTGAACATCTAATTGCCAATGTATTATGTACTAAAGAGTTACGTTTAGTATTTGTTTGCCATTTATACAACATCTTAATTTTGTCGGGTATGTCTATAATTATTCTTATCATTATCAAACTATCATGTTCCCAATTCTGGGACACAGGCCTTCTTGCAGTGATAGAGGAATCCAACATGCTGGCCCAGTGCATGTTCTTGAATTTCATAATATATGTAGTTGTAAACTCACCCAAACACCACCTAATTAATGTTCCAGTTTTAGAATATACTACGACCAACTACGATTCAAAGAGCAATGTAAAACATGGAAGCTCAAAGTGTAAAACTATCCCTAAAACAGAACATTGTCTTCGCTATCGACTGTGTAAAAATCCCGGATCCATTTGGAAAAAAACTTGAAAATTTTAAACTGCTGCACACATTTTAATCAAACCTAGTTTAAAACCAACTCAATCAAACTTGCTATCAAATAAATATACTGATTATAATCATGTATACGAATACATGGCTGGACCATTTTGGGAAAAATGGTAATCAATATATACACACTAACATGTCCTAACTTTTTCCCAAACACATTTATATATTGACCGTTTCGTCACGGGTAACAAAATTATTCGGCCTAAATGTTTTGTTTTATTTTATTTTATTTTACATGGAAAACAAACAGCTGTTAACAAACACGGTAGATACGAGATAAATAGTAACACAAAAGCCAAAAAAAGTTTTCACTAATACAAACTTAAATACCTAATACCTATCTATGATAGTGTAAATGCCCCGTTGCAACACCAACTTGGGCACGGATAGATAATAGAATTTAGACAGTAGATAAAACAGTTGATAAGTAGTATTAACATTTTAAGATATTAAATTGAATTAACATAAAGAAAAAGAATTCATGGAATAGATAGATAACAGCCAAATTATGAATATAAAACCTCATACAAATTCACAGATTATTTTTATTTTTATGTTTTATTGACTTCGCCAATCTAATGAGATCGGTTAGTCGCAGTATGTCAAGAATGCCTACTGTAGCTTTCTTTAGAGACCGAATTATGTCGTAACAAAAAGAATGCGATATCGTATCGGTTTGTGTCAGTAACTCTCTCGTACAAAGTGCTCTCGATAGTTCACAGACATTCTCAACTCGATCTACGATTCGAATGATTCATTTCGGTACTTCATAATAATCTACATTTAAATTAGTACCCACGAGATTTTTATGAGTTCGCGACAATTCTGTCTGATGAAAGTTGCTTTAAAACATTTGTATGTTATTTTGAAGATAATGCCTGTTCGTTTTTAATTCCCACTTAGCCCAACTTGGTAAAAGTCATCATGATCGTCATAATTTCAGCCGTAGAACCTCCGCTGCTGGACATAGGCCTCTCACATCAATCTCCGTAAGGACCGGTTGGAAGCGGCCTGCGTTCAACGTTTTTTTTTAAATAAAAGATAAGCTTGCGCTTGGCCGCCATCTCGCCTGATGTTAAGCGACGATGCGGTCTACAATGGAGCACGCTTGCCTAGAAGAAACCGATTCACTCTCGACTTGAAGACACCCAGATTGTAACTGACGAGGAAAACCCATTCAGGCAGCGATTCCACAGACTAGCAGTTTGCACAATAAATGTGGAATCAAAGGGCTTCGTACGCGTTTTCGGAATATCAACCATAAAACGATGTCGCTTTTTTATGCCCACTCTGGCAGTCCGATAGAAAAATGTGGAGGAGGGAATTAAATCATGCTGATCTGATGCACACTCTCTGAAATGTATCCTATAAAAAACCGATAGACTAGCAACTTTACGCCGATACTCAAGACTAAGAAGCTTAGTCTGAACCAGGGATTCATTGCTGATGAGTCATTTAACACGTTTCTCAACAACATGCATTACCTACTAGCCATGCTGATGGGTTTATTTTAAAACCCTTAACTAAAAGTTTTTTTTTTTAATGATTATTTTATTTTATTTTAAAAGTACATGGGTAAGTATATCTCACAAAGAAAATAAAAAAGCCTTCATTATCATCATCATCAGCCAGAAGACGTCCACTGCTGAACATAGGCCTCAAAAAACCCAACACCTAAAAAAAGCCTTAATTATTACTAATTATCACTAATCAAAAATCAAAAACAAGATGTTGCCCGTGTGGTAAAGTGCCAAGAACGCTGGTTGCTCTCCCTTTCCCGCGTTGAATTGCTAAATAAATTATCTGCGCGAGGAAAGAGCCAGCTCTCTTATCACCAGCGGTGTCGATTAATTGTGGCGATTTTTTTTAAAATACTTTTTGGTACAAGGATCCCATAGACCAAAAGTTTCGTTTGAATATTTTGTGATCACAATTTTCTAAGTTGAAGTGATAAACTGTAATCAATTCAATACGTTGTAGAACAAAGACCACTCTTTTTTAATTTTTTTCGTAAAGTGATCCTTACTAAGATTTCCAAGTAGTTTTCTCATTTTCTAAGCCAAAAAAGTATATCTTATATCGAGATAATTCAGCTTTGAAAATATGAGATGTCCATTGAGCTTCATTAGTTTAACAATTTTTTTTATGTGTAACGGGCAATTTTTGAACTATACAGGATGTAAGGGGAACACTCTCGAAGCCAAAAGATGGTAATTGTACTCATCATTATGAACCACTTTTAGTACGGGACCAACCCTGAAATTGCGAAAAAAAAACAGCTGTTCCATATATTTTGTCGAGTGTCAATGATCGTTTTCTATAGAACAGCTGATATTTTTTTCGCGATATCAGAGCTGGTCCCATAGTAAAAGTTGTTCATAATGATGATTACAATTACCTTCTTTTGGCTACACCCCGTATAGTGACCACAGTTATATAAATAATTTTAAACAAATTGAACTTTTGACCCTAACATACGCGTCTCTTGTCACTCTCTTGGCCCTATTTATCTTCAAAGATGTCGGAAGTAGTCTGCGTTGGAAAGTCTTGTTTTGTATCCTAGAAATTAGGGATCATACTAACTTTTTCACTGTTCGTTTATTCTTACTTTTTAAGAGCTTCTCATACCAAATTTGACGGTTTTAAATCAATTTTATTCAGTTAAATTACAATATTTGAGCTGGAAAAAAATACATGTCACAGATTCATCTGTGTTAGAGTTTATGATTTGGTTCAAAACACGATAGAACAAACTTTCCTCGATCAAAAAAAAATCTGAAACAAAGTCGACCTAGTTTATTTTTTTAATTTTATGGTCTAATAAAAGCTCGTAACAACCTGGAAATTGCATGTACTGAAAGGTAATTTTATTCATTTTTTTTTTTACTTGGATAGATTTTTGATAGTGAATAGTGTCGTTTTTTAGTGTAATTAAAAGCGTAAAAAGGACGCGAGAATTTTGGCGCGCCGCGGTCAGTGCCGCGCCAGGCGTCATCGAGGTCGGACCTATGCTCGTTTTTGTCATTGCACTCCCCCCGCGGGCGTCCTGTCTCTAGCATGGCGTCGCTATAACTTGGCGGGGGCTGAGGGAGCGTTTTGTTGCCTACGCGACTCGGATAACCGCCCGTTAACGTTTTCGAATGCATCCTTACTTTATTCCTCACGGTACAATTTTTTGTTTCAAAATACACTGTTGGGGACAAACAGGAAATAACATCAAAATTATAATACAGTGCGGGAACGTGTATTGTGTAGATATACAGGTGGTTCATTTTTTGTAGTACAGTTTTTTAAGTACCTAAGCATTTTTTTATATATAGAATAGATCTACGTTTGGCCACTCACTCGCCTGATAATAAGCAACGGTGTGGTCGTGGATGGAACACGTTGATTAAGAAGAAATCTATTTACTCTATCCTTGTAAATACCCAGATTGTAAAGTTATATGATTACTAGCAACCCGCCCGCCCGGCTTCGCACGGGTGTAATTTACGTGTGAAACCGGGGCGGGTAGCTAGT
Organism: Agriopis marginaria; assembly: GCA_932305915.1. NCBI lineage: Eukaryota > Metazoa > Arthropoda > Insecta > Lepidoptera > Geometridae > Agriopis > Agriopis marginaria. The sequence continues at coordinate 27,377,262 of OW029914.1, read as the reverse complement.
TATAAATATAAACCTTCCTTGAAAATGTATCTAACTGATGGTGAAAACCGCATCAAAATCCGTTGCGTGGTTTAGGAGGAGTTAGCGGCCATACAGACATACAGACAGACGACCCGACAGTGACGACCCGAATCATTGAGTTCGAATCTTTGGAATTTCCACGAGTAAGGGGTAGTAGTGAGCAGTTCTTCTAATTTTCCTGTAGTAAAAAGAGAAGATTGGAATAAGGTCACGAAGCTCTCTGTGAGAGAGAAGAAAAAATAATAATTTCACAAGTTAAGTACTGTTTATTTTTAATTAAAACAAAAAAAAAAAATGTTTTGATCTTAGGCAGCTGTTGTCAGTACGAAGTGGATGTGCGAGATGTGTAGATCGTCTTGTGTGAGAGAGTGAAAGAGATCGCAACATAATCGACGATCAAAGCTAAACAAAGCCGAATTTAACCGATCACCACGGCGGCCAGCCGGCCGCCACATGCCACTTAGCTAAAAACGCCATAACACAAATTGTATATTTGTCTCTTTCTGACAACTAATATAGCGTTCGTTTTTTAATTGGGCAAGTGCCTTTATTAACTAAACAAAATACAAGCTAAAACTAAAACTACAAATACAGATAGACTGCCCATAGACCGTTGAAGGTCTAAAGACAATCCCACTCTCAAGCCCACTACCAGTTGGTAGCGTACCCAGTATGCTGGCGGCATTACCACGTTGAATGGCAATGCTTATGCGTTGAGCCAGAAATATATACATGGGAATCTGTAGAATTGGGAACAATTTAAGTCTTACATAATTATATCCTTTTCTTCAGAAAATACACATATACATGCGTAGGTAAGTAGATATTTATGCTCCTTTTAGTTAATTTTTAAAGTAGTGTTGTTGTTTTTTTTAATTTTTTTATCTATTAATAGGCTTGCGTTTGACCGCCAACTCGCCTTATGTAAAGCGACGATGCGGTCTACGATGGAGCGCTGTTCGCCTATAACTACTTTATCGACCACTCTTTTTAGATATTAGTGTAAAAACGAGTCACCCTGTATTTTACTCCATACAATACGTTATCGGTAACCAAGAAATGAGGCAAATAGGGAAAATGGAATCCCGGAAATTGTGCCAAAAAGCAATTATATTAACGCATCAACGCTCGTCACGTGGTATGGCATTGTATATGGAACACAGAGGTTTTAGTATAATGGTATTAGGGGTCCGTATTATCTGTTATGCTCTATTAGTCTTGAAATGAGAACTTTGACAGTAATAAAGAATAATGAATTACGTTACTAAGATTCTAGATCAAACAACAAAATACAAAATGACTGATCTACGTTATCCATTTTGTACAGAATGTTCTTCTACAGATATCTACTTGAATCCACTACACAAACGTTTCTGGTTTAGAAATCCACTCAACTCCACTACACAATTCTGCTTGTTTTTACTACAAACTTCCACTTAACTCCACTACATAAATCTGCTCGTCTCTGCTACAGAAACCTGCTCGACTCAGCTACACAAGTCCGCTCGTCTCTGCTACAGAAACCCGCTCGACTCAGCTACACAAGTCCGCTCGTCTCTGTTACAGAAACCCGCTCGACTCAGCTACACAAGTCCGCTCGTCTCTGCTACAAAAACCCGATCGACTCAGCTACACAAGTCCACTCGTCTCTGCTACAGAAACACGCTCGACTCAGCTACACAAGTCCGCTCGTCTCTGCTACAGAAACCCACTCGACTCAGCTACACAGGTCCGCTCGTCTCTGTTACAGAAGCCCGATCAACTCAGCTACACAAGTCTGCTCGTCTCTGCTACAGAAACCCGCTCAACTCAGCTATACAAGTCCGCTCGTCTCTGCTACAGAAACCCGCTCGACTCAGCTACACAAGTCCGCTCGTCTCTGCTACAGAAACCCGCTCGACTCAGCTACACAAGTCCGCTCGTCTCTGCTACAGAAACCCGCTCGACTCAGCTACACAAGTCCGCTCGTCTCTGTTACAGAAACCCGCTCGACTCAGTTACACAAGTCCGCTTAATTCCACTACACAAGCCCGCTCGTCTTTGATACAGTATTACGCTTGACGCTGCTACGCAAGCCCGCTCGTCTCTGCTACAGAAATCCGTTCGACTCCACTACACAAGTCCGCCTGTCTCTGCTACAGAAATTTGTTCGACTCCGCAACAAAAATCTGCTCATCTCTGTTACAGAAAACCGCTCGACTCCACTACACGGTTCACAAACCCAGTCCGGTCATCTCTACCGGTAACGTTTATAAGTAAGACCGTATATCTTTCCCCGTTCCGCTTTAGTGGAAACGCGCCCTAAAAACGTGCGTTCAAATTGATCTACACTGCTGGCCTGCGTTTTTAAAATACCAATGTATACTGCAATTAATTAATTAATTAATACCATACTTTTTACTTTATATCCATTTAACCTCCTTCAACATAGTCAGAGGTTTAACTACTCTGACCCAGTATGGCCACTCTCTAACGCTTTTAAAAGTTAAAGCGATTTTCATAATTAATTGCCCTCTACATACAGGGAGTACGCGTGTGTGCTTCTCGGCTTGTCGACGTTTTTCAAACGAGAAAATATATTAAATATTTTAGTACTGAAAGGTCGTGGTTTCAGATGCGCAAGTGCGAAGCGTTTTTTTATTCGATATTCAAAAACGTGTCATGTCATCATACTTACGCTGTTTTGAACTCGTAATGTCCATGTATCTTTTGTTTCTGTCATAAATAAATATTTTTCTTTGCTTCTTTCGTAAGCGCTCATTGTAATTAATGCAACTTTTCGTTCCTGCTGTCATTATTACTATTGTTATTAAATACTCTGTCTTGTTGTTATGTATAATTCCTGTTGTTTTTCCATATATTTTAGTACCGTAAATTTAGTATACTTATTTTGTGTCCTACTTTTTTTCTGTTTCCTATGTCTTATTTGTTTAAATTGCATATAGATTATTAAAAATTTATATGTAAATTTGTGTTAAGTGTATTGTAAGTGTAAACTCAAGGGTTCGTCTGAAAACCGGCGCTGATAGTCCTTGACTTTCAGCATTTATGCCGAGACGGACCCATTCGACACTGATTGTATCCTCTAGATATAAGTTTTTTGTAAAGGTGTCGAATAAAATTTATTTTCTTTCTTTCTTTCTTTCTTTCTTTCTTTCTTTCTTTCTTTCTTTCTTTCTTTCTTTCTTTCTTTCTACTCAACACAGTTTTTTTTGTTTAAATTAGCAGGGCTGTCAAGGCTGTTTTGTAAGAAGTTGTAGCCAGTTGCACCCATATAAACGAAACGTCAGTCATTCGAAATCAGTTAGCAACTGTGATGCGGAGTTCAACGCGTTGATCTAAATAAGAATGTTTAATCAAGGTTCACTCATAATGCCTAGTTGTTACTAGGCATTATGATTTTCCTTCTCATTTCCGTTCTATGTACTTCTTTTTTTGTGCTACTCAAGGTCAATCCGAAACAAAAACAGTAGTAGCTTTACCTACTCTGTACAAAAACATGATCGGTGGCAAATGGCAATGCACTTTTCACCCCTCCCATTTTCACGAGAAAAAAAAAACAATAACAAAAAGTTAGCTTTTGCATTAAGTTTTGAATAGTTCAACAGTTTTCTACCAATACGGTAGGTAAACTTAAAATGCATAATCACCTTTTTAGGGGGAAAAGTTTGGTCTTCTCAAAACTATGTTTTTTTCGGCAATTAAGCCAATGCATCTCTAGGTGGTAAGCGATCATCGACACTATGAATATCTGCAACATCAAGGGTATCCACAGGTACGTTGCCGACCTTTGTTGACTTGACAGCCCTTTTGAAGAACTCCATGTTATAGTTACTAGGTTGTTTTCCTATTTTCCTGCCTTTAATAACTTAACAAAATACTAGCGAACACTAGGACTACGAAAACAGTTAACTGCACATAGACCGTTGAAGGTCTAAAGACAATCCAAACGCTCTAGCCCATTTATCAGTTGGCAGCGTTAAAATCGAAATCCTCGAAAAAGCTGCAGGAAGGAGTTCATTCCACACATTGCTGTGCAGGTGTGAGGCAAAAAAGGTCGTGTAAAAAGCACAGTGTGAGATTTCTTCAGATCTATAATATGTGGATGGACTATAATGGCGGTGGTGGCTAACGCGATGACATAACTGCGATGTCATCAGAGCAACCAGTTCTTCGGAAGACATCGCTGTAAATCCGAAAAATACAGAGAGAACCAACGCGAAGTGCAAGCTGAGCGTTTCTATGTGTATCATCATCATCAGCCCTGAATGATCCACTGCCGGGAATAAGCCTCCCTTTGATTATGCCACTTTCCCTCGTCTCTTGCTAGTCGCATCCACTCGTTTCCGACAGGTATTTTGAAGTCATCAGTTCACCTCATCTTTGGGCAGCCTGGGTTCCACCAACCTAGTCTCAGCCACCACGTGGTTACTGCTGTACACCACCTTCACCACATCATTACGTCTGGCCATTTGTATCCTGCCCAGTTCCACTTAAGTTTCGTTACCCTTTTTACGACGTCTGCAGCCTTGGTGCATTAGGCATGATGACTAAGATTTTTTATTACCTCTCAAAAAAGCTAATCATAAATAGAGCAATGAACGAAAACAAAATAAATATTTGTTCAATACTAAATAAGTATTTTAATTTCATGCTAGACAGAAAGCGCACTATACTGAGTTATGACGTCACGCCTCAGGCGCGCCATACAAAAGCTATATAAACACTTTTCAAGAAAGGGACAGAGTATCTCCTCTCTATCCCCACTCAAAACTTTAAACGCTCATATTATATCAGAGATTTATCAGCTAATTTAAATTGTTTTTTTAGGATGTGTACAGTATTTAGTTATATTCATCGCTAAGTCTGTTATCTTCTATATCTATTCTATATATAAATGAATCCCTGTTTGCCTTGGTCACGCCGTAACTAGAGAATGACTTTACCGACTCAATTCATCATTTTTTTAATTTCTAATACGTTGGATCTGACGGAAAGAAAAGTTAAGAAAATTGCGCAGAAAATTGGAAAATTTCAGAAAACTTAACGACGATTTTTAGCGTGTTTGACAGTTCTAAGACAGGGTAACGTCTGTCGGGTCAGCTAGTTTGTACTAAATTAAACATTAGGTCACATGCCTTTTACATTAATTCAATTGAAAAAGGTATTTTAAAGCTCTGTGACTTCTAAACACCAACCTTGTTTACATTTGACAGATAAATAACATCACCTAAGCGAAGGAAAACAATTACACAAAATAGCGAAACTCGAAAACAGTCCGTACCACACTTCTATCGCATTCCAATAGAAAATCGAATTCTCTTAGATAACCCTTGGAAGCCATGATACGATGAAAGACTGAACCGACCACTCCACAAGACCTCTTCTTCACGTGCACACCCAAACATAAATCTAACATAACGGAGCTCTGGAGAAATTGGTAAATTTTTTGGTGTAAAACATCTGTCCGTTTAACGGAGACCCCTCTTGTGGTGGACAGTGATAAACGATAGAGGTCTGCTGAAAATGGTGGTGTAGAAGCAAAAACAGTTGATTTGCCACCTGAATTTACGAGATCCTTCTTATTGTGAACAGTTTTCTGGTTCCATGAGTGTGATAGATTTTTTTTCACACTTGAGCTTTTAGCTTATTTTGGCAAGTCTCGTAATAAGGAAGATCGGCTAAACCGCACACTATATGTAACCTTGTATTTTTTGCCTGCTATATACATACGGCACTGAAACTTGGTCTCTCACTATGGCCTCATAAGCAAGCTCAAAGTCGCACAATGATCTATGCAGAGGGCTATGCTCGGGGTTTGAGGCAATACCATAATTATGTCATAACATACACATAATATAAATACACTGGTTGTAAACCTTTGTCTATAAGCACTGTTGTGATTTTGACGAGAATATGTCACGTAATTTCTTGAACTCTGCCCATACGAATTGGAGCCTTCGAAGTTGGATACGCAAGGTTAACTTTCGGATTAACGGATAATTTTCTAACAAATCCGTACATACTTGTATTCAATAATCTAATTAACTTATTAACATAAAATAAATGCAATGAAATTCAATCAATCATTTCAAATTTTGATAGCCCGTTGGTCGAGTTGGTAGTGAACCTGCCTTCTGAGCTTGGGGGCGTGGGTTCGATTCCCACCTAGGACAAACATTTGTGTGATGAACATTTGTGTTTGTTCTATATCTGGGTGTTAATATCTATTTAAGTATGTATTTTTTTTTTTTTGGGCAAGTGCCTTTATTAACTAAACAAAATACAAGCTAAAACTAAAACTACAAATACAGTTAGACTGCCCATAGACCGTTGAAGGTCTGAAGACAATCCAAATGCTCAAGCCCACTACCAGTTGGCAGCGTACCCAGTATGTATTTAAACCTATATATGTATATATATCAGTCTCTGGCAGCCATATCACAAGCTTTGCTTAGTTTGGGGTCAGATGACCGTGTGTGCAAAAATGTCCCGAATATTTATTTATTATTTTAAATTCAATATTTTTATTCCATTTTAATTCAATTTCTTTTATTATTATCTAAATTTAATTAAACTTAAATAATATATTATATTATCTTTAATTAACACCATTGAAGAGCACTAGTTATCGCGACACAGGGAATCCTATAGCGATAACTAGCGAATGTAATTTGTTTTATATTGCATGTTAATTTTAATTATAATTCATAATTTTATTGTTCACTAAATTTTAATTAATCTTAAAACTAAATATTGTACTTAATATTAATAGTGGCAAATAAATATTTATTATTTATTTAAAATATACATAGAAACACCGAATTGTCCTATTAGAATCTGAGACCTCATTTGTTTGGTTAGTAGGAATTGGATAATAGGATTGAATACTCTGCATAAACGAAACAATCTATTATCAAACATTCAAACGCGCTAGACTAAACTTAAACGCAACTTCACTAAACTTTAATGCAACTTAAAAGTGAAGCTAAACTGAAATCCAAGGCTATCACTTATCGACAGCTTCTATCTAAGCCTTTAAGTCTCAACCACAGGCCTCCTGAGACTTAGGACTTAGGACTTTAGGACCTCAAGTTGCTAACCTAAAGGCATTTAGCTATTATCTTTAGATAGGGCCGTCTAAAGATGTTAATATTGGGCTCGCTTTAATATTAACAGTGCCGTCTAGACTGTGCGTTATTTTACTGCAATATAAAATTCGGACAGTATGGCAACAGAACTCTACATAATTATTTATAAGGTTACACAGATTGATGCTACAGGACAGGATTTTACAGGACAAGACGGCGAAATCATTAAAATAACTTCTAGAAAACATTGAACACGCTTCAACTAATGAGAGAGCTTTAACTATTAAAATCGATTAGAAAGTAGAAATTTGCATCTCTGCTGTAGTCTATACCTAGCATGGACATAACATGCCATTGACGTCTAAATTATTAAGATGTTGTCTCTTCCTTCCTTTGAAGAAATATGGCTTAGGTTAGGTTAGGTTGGCCGTGGTAACCCATTCGGGAGACTGCTAGACTTGTAAGCGTGAGGTCGCGGGTTCAAACCCCGGGCCCGTATCAATGAGCTCTTTGGAGCTTATGTACGGATTTTCATACCATTGGCTTTTCGGTGAAGGAAAACATCGTGAGGAAACCTGCATACGTACGGAGAAGGAATTCAATGGCGTATGTGAATCCACCAATCCGCACTGGGCCAATGAGGTGGTTATGGCCCAATCACCCTTCGGGGGTAGGCTAAAATTCCAGCAGTGGACTGTTAAAAGGCTGACTATGATTCTATCATTTCATCATTTCATTCGAGAATTCCAATACTGACAGCTGCAGGAACAAAAATCGCCTAACATAGGTATACTTATACACAAAAAACAGACAAAATGAAAAAAAAAGTCTGTCCTCTTTGAAGTCAGTTGAAATAAAAAAAAATATGCCTCGTTTGTACATGAGCTACTGCTATTTTATATGACGCTAATATGGGTTTATTAAATTATTTAAGTCAAAATCAAGGTGTCCTGGCTGAAAATTAATAATGCAAGAGATTGCTTGGCCGCCTATTCCATAGTAGGTAAGAAGACTATGGAGCAGCTTTTGTCAGTGAATTGTTATGGATTTGACAGCTGCCATCATAGGTGGCCATTTTATAATCTGCAGCATTTTGTAGGTTGGAAGGACACGCGCGTGTAGTGAATGACCGAGACGTATTTGAAATGTATCTACTTTCCTACCTAAGCTAAGTAAAATCGAATTTTGGTCCGACAATCGGAAGAAATCTTCCTCTCTTTAAATTTTTTTTTATGAATATAATCAATGTATGACATTGTTTGACAACGTTTTTGGCCGAATTGTATAGGCCATACCTGCCAGAAAGAGACAATATTCCCGGATTTACTATCATATTTGGACCGGTTTACTCTTTGATATTTCTGTTAACTATTTTGATATAATTTTAATAAAAATAGTTTATTGTAGCAGTAGTATTTTTCGCAATCCATTTGGGTTTATAATCCTTGATTCAGGATTCATTCATAAGCGGTGGTTTCTGCTTACCATCAGGCTATCCGCATGCTTATTTGCCGCTATTCTTAAAAAAAAAACCAATAAAGCTCGTGAAAATTTCAGGGATATCTTCTAGAACAATCTATATAACTGTGACACATTATCCGTTGTCTAGCTTCAGTTTTAAATTAAGAAACTGTCATCATAGCTTGTGTATTCCCTTTAGGGTATATATAACGTCCTTGGTATTCCCAGAAGAAACTATTGCCTACATTTTCCTTAAAAAGGCAAAGAAATCTAAACAGATAAGAAAATAAACAAATATTTCTTCTTTCTAGGCAAACGAGCCCCATCGTAGACCACATGAGGCAAGATGGTAGAGCAAATCTATTTTTATTATTAGCTAACAATCTTTTGCAGGGAGCTTTGTTCTTCACTGCTGACGCATACTGCGATGGAACGAGAGACCATTCTAGACGATTTTCAGACAATTATGTGTCCGACACCGCATACCGCAGCGTTGTGCGTTACGAATGCGAGACCAAAGCCTATAAACGCACAACGCAAGTGTTGGAAACTAAATTGTATAAATAAATCGGCCAGGTGCGAGTGGGACTCGCGCACTGATGGACAGACGGACAGACAGACAAACGGACGGACAGGTTGTTATTCGTTTTTACTATTGAACTTTTTTGTTATTTGTTAGTTAATCCGCTTTAACATTACCTATTCTGTGAAAATTTAAACTGGCTATCTATTACGGTTCGAAAGATACAGCCGTTTAAATGTAAGACGGACAGACGGACAGACGGACAGACAGACATCGTAGGCTTAGTAATTGGGTCCCGTTTTTACCCATCGTGTATGGAAAACTAAACCGTCTAGTGAGGTCTGTTGTTCCGTCGAACCATGCGTCAGCGGAGAGGAGCAAAGCTTGACGCTGCGTTGAAATCGCTTACCGCGGCGTTATGCGTTCCAATCAAAAGACCAAAGCTTTAGCGATGTATCACTCAAATTAAAATGTGTTTCAAGAACAAGGAAGATCATTGTAAGTATACTTAAAGCAATGTAAAAAAGTTCAAAACACCGTGCAAAAACACCATCAAAAAAATACCTACTAACCCCATAAAATCAAGAGATCCCGAATAAAATTAGCAACAAGCACCGCCCTCAGGGAAACACAGGTAAAAAACACTCTAAACTCCGTACCCAAGCTTTCCCTATAAAAAACTTGGAGGGAAACTTTTTTACTGTTATTAAGAATTTAGGAAGAATCGCGGTCGAATCGCCCCTCTTCCCTTGAGAAATCAATGGGCACCGCCACCTTAGGGGCAGAAATTGGAACTCCTTTATAAATACGAAAGGTTGCAGATATCAGATACTTTCTTATGAACAAGCGGGGCTTCGATATTGTTGATATTAAGAGCCGTTTTACAAAATGCATCTTTCAATTTTATTTAAGGACGCAAAAAAAAAACAGTTCCATATTTCAGTCAAACAACAAAATGTACGGAACAGCAGATTTTTTTTCGCGGTTTTAGGGTCAGGCATTAGTAAAAAAACATAATGATTAGTTTAATGACATTCTTTCGGTTTAGTACACTCTTTCTGCGTAGCTGTGTGTATCAATGGCTGTTCCATTTATTTTGTTTGATGTAAATGTTTTTTTTTTATGGATCACTATTTTTTTCTCGTTTTCAGGATTGGTCTCACAGTAAAGGCTGTTGAGAATTATATAAGTACAATCACCTCCATTCTAGTCTTCCGTGCAACTCCGTAAACGAATTTGTTTACCTTTTTAATCAATCAAAATAATCATTTGTATAACTACATTTAGTTTAATAAATATATGTATTTAATTTCACTAAACTATTATTAGTAGGTATAGCAAATATCTGTAAACGATTGCAAAAAATCTATTGAAAATCTCACAGAAAGGAGAAAAAAAGAAAAAAATAATTTAATTAGAACGGCTGTCAAGGCATTTTTGTAAGAAATATTTTGTTGGAGCCAGTTGCACCCATATAAACGAAACGTCAGTCATTCGAAATCAATTAGCAACAGTACTGTGATGCGAAGTTCGAAGCGTTGATCTAAATAAGAATTTTCAATCAAGGTTTACTCATAATGCCTGGTAATAGATTTTCCTTCTCATTTCCGTTCAATAAAAATATATTTTCTGTGGAATATCTGATATAGCTAATCTAAACCTTCTTTAATTAGAATGCACCAATTTGGTCAAAGCAATTAGCCTCTCCCTCTTTTATTTCGTGCCAGTGCCAAAATTTTGAAAAAAGAACTTGAAACGGCGCCAGATCCCCGTGTTAGATTAACTGATGTTAAAACTTGGCAACGGCTGGCTGGTAGCCAGTTAGCTGAACCTCTAATTTATGGGTGTCAATGGGTCGAGTTGAAGGGTTGAGAAAAAGAAAGCAGCGTTCTTTGTTCGTTTGTTTGGATTTCAGTGTGAAATATGCACAGAAAAGAAAAGTAAATAGAACGGAAATGAGAAGGACAATCTGTTACCAGGCATTATGAGTGAAACTTGATTGAACATTCTTATTTAGATTAACGCGTCGAACTCCGCATCACAGTTGCTGATTTCCAATGACTGACGTTTTGTTTATATGGATGCAACTGGCTACAACAAATTTCTTACAAAAATGCCTTGACAGCCGTTTTAGATTGAAACATATTTTTTTTCTTTGGCAATATATTGTGTAGTCTTTGTTATCAAGTGTGATCTAACGTCAAAACATATCTAAGTACATTCTCTCAAGCCATTTTGTCAGTAGCAATGTGTCTTTAGGTAAGTTTTTTTTTCTAGTTATATTTTATTTTATTTAAGATGCGTTTTTTTTATCGTTTCAAAGTTTTATTGTTTTATATTGTGTTTTGTTTAATTTTTATACAACTTTAGTTAGTTAGCATTTGAAAAAGTATACTTTCCTTTTTGTTTTTTTCATCTATTACTTACCTGCAATAAAAAATGCAATTTTTTCGTTCATCTGTAAGCTAAACCAAGCTAAACCAACCCTCAGTTTTTTTTAAACTTAACTTTGAGATTTACGGACAAAATCAAACCTTGCGTCTAACACTAGTGTTCAACAATAATTCAAATCAAAATTATTACCTAAATGTTTTAATTATTTTTCATTTGAATTATTGTTGTTGTTGTTGTTTGTTGTTGGTCCTTATTCACTAACTAAAACACGCTCGTAACGCGGCACGTTAAGTTAACCTGTAATTTTTTTGCCTCTATTAAACGAAAAAAAAAATACTATTCAATATAAAAAAAAAGGTTTTATATATTTTTTTTACAAATAAAGTCCAACTTTTTACTAGCAGCTGATCATTTTTCACGATGTCGGGTTTGTTCCCATAGTAAAAGTTGTTCTTAATGATGAATACAAAGACTTCCTTTCGGCTTAGTACAGTGTATATGCATAACCCAGTATAACAACCAAATCAGCCATCATAGAAGTTGTATAGTCTACTCTAAGTTTAAATTGTTATGACCATATTTTGTTTTGTGTGCCAATAAACGAATTAAATAAATCTATATACATCCTAAAATAAATAACCTCCTTCGGAAGGAGTCGGAGAAAATGTATTTTGAATCCAAACAACAGAATAGTAAGGTCAATGCAATATTATTTAATAATGTTTACAAAAACGTCTTAGTAGACCGCTACCGGTGCAATTACCGGAGTTATTACCTATTTGATGCGGTGGTCGGTTGTTTTTATAGAGTACGGATAGAAAAAATACACAGTAGGGACTTAAATTAATTTTATACCATTCCCCCTCTCAAAAGCTCATTTTATTCAATGAAAACAGTGAATAAAAACCAGAGCCCGAGCCTTTATATTCACAGAGACAAGTCAAATAAACGCGCTTGACCTATCATAGCGTCACAGAGCATGTCGAAGTGGACATTCCCAAAGGATTTGATGAGTTTTAGTGACAAAGTGAAAAAAACATATTACCGAGTATTCATGTAAAATAATGGTGGATTAAAGTTATATGATTATTTACGGGATATTTACCGTCTTCCCGTGAATATGGTGCATGTAACTGCACCGAAATATCGGGAGGTCATTCCACAACCTTACCACGGTAAATATCCCGAAAAATAATAATAACTTTAGTGAACAACCGTTATAGTTTAAAACAGTGTTTAATGGTGGATTGTCATTTAATAAGTACTCACGAAAGTGCTCGAGTGTAGGAAACAATGCAATGGTTCTTACTATTGCATAATAAAGTAGAATGCTAAGATATACTTTTTATTTCGAAAAAAAAAAACGATGTAAAACTTCAGATGACTTGGGCATAGTTTAATATGGTAGATATTTTTTTGCCAACAGTACTTCAGTACTTTAGCTACCAACAGAGTTATTACTTCAAATGTATCCACAATTGAATTAAGAGATCATCAAGCCCCGCGGTCTTGTGGAATGAAAACATTGGAAGGTGGTAGAAAAAATGTGAGAAATTGAGATTTCTGTTACTTAAGACTGTTTTCAACGATCATAGCTATCTCTTTCAATGTTTTATTTATTTTTAAAGATAAAAAATCACACTGTGATAATTTTACCAAACCAATCATTATACTGGTATTATACTTAGAATGACATTGCAATTAGAATTTAAAACAAAGACTTCTTTTTAATATCTTCCCACCATCTTTTAAAATTACAACACGAACACTGCTTTGTACTACTTGAAATGTTATTCTAAAGATAATGCCCAACTGGTTTTGTGAGATTCTTACTCATCGCTAAAAAGCAATAACTTTCAGACACCCTTCGTATGAATACCTAGAGATCATGCAGAAGTTCATAAAAGTATGAAATTTCTAGCTCTGCACTAAAAAGCAATCTGAATTTTACTGCACCAAGGAGCAATGTACATTGTTATACAAGAGTAGGTATGTGCTTTATTCAATATAGTACGCTACGACCACATCTATATCAAAGTAGACGCCACAAATCGACCTACCTTGCATGTCATATTTCTAATACAGTTATGATTAATCGTCATAATTGAGTCCGGCTAAAATCAGTCTGCTCAATCGGTGCCGCGACAACACGTGTCAGTTTAAATAGAAATGGGTAATTGTGCAATACTGAGTTGTAGGAATACCGCAAATACAGTTGGCCAACAGAATAAATATATTTCTTTTCACTTTTACATGCGAAAAATTTGACATGCTGTTTTCATACAGTTTGGATCGCTTGTGACGTCTACTTTGTTATTGATCTGTGGCTACGACACTTGCAGCATGTCTCTAGTTCATTATACGAGCTTATCTTGGGAAAACTAGACGCTTGTTAAGGCCCGTTTGCACTGCTTTCATCTTCTTCTATCTATCAATACATACCTAGTATGAAAATTACAGAAAATTATTTTAACTTCCCTCCGCTTGGGCGCATTTTGTTATGGTCTACACAGCTACCAGTGTGGCGTTCCTGTCAACCAGCTTAGTCACCACGGGCTTTTTGGCACTAGGAGTGCGGGAAGGATTTCCCGCCATGCCAGCCGTAATGACATCATCTGCCGTGTTTTTAACACCGCCAACTGTGCGGCCGTTCTTGAGCCGACCGGCCTCGTACATGGCGATGGTGAAGACCGGATGGGATGACTTTAAATCCGTGGAAGATGGGGTGACCCTTGTGTGGGATGCGACGAGGAGGTGAAGAACAAAACCTCACTTTTCCACTTATGAAAATTTCGTATTTTTTTTTTCTTTGGGCAAAAAATTATAAATTGATTGAAGCATAAAGTGAGTGTTTTTGACGAGTAAAACATAGTCAAAAACACCTCTTTTCCCATATAAATTTTCACTTGAAATCAAGAGTTTCGAACAAAACCACACTTTTCCGTCGAAAAAGAGAATTTCCGTCGAGAATTTTTTATGTATTCTCTTAAATTTGAAAAACTGGAAATGTGAGGTTTTGTTCTTCACCTCCTCGCTTGCGTTGCCACCTTTGCGCCGTCCGTCACGTCTTTCCAGAACGAAGAATAGGGCTGGTGCGGCGGCTGAATCCGCAGAAGACCTCAAAAAGCGCATATACGTATTACAGACAGTGGGTACATTTTTGGGATTTTTGAAGTCGAAACAATGGGCCTGTAGAAATCGATGGCAATTTTTTTTTATTTGTCATCACGTCTGGTCGATGACTCGTGACCAGAGGCGGCTCATCCTAAGGAGCGCTGGTGCAGTGCACTCCTACAAAAACTTATAATAATAATAAAATATTTATTAACTAAAAGTTTTTAAAACTAGACAGTAACAATAATTGTATGGCTAGGCATAGAACATACTGAGTAGTTAAACAAAAAGAGATGATTGTTATTATGAACTGTGGAACTGGCTGGCACCCATACTAGTGATTAAACTGTGCTACAGGCGCCAGTTAGTTAACAAAATATGTTTTTTTTTATCTACATACAATAACAAGATAAAATGTTGTCAAGTTGTCTTGAATGGAGCGGCCTAGCTACAAGGATAAAAACTGTTTGAAATTTGAATGTCCTGCCATAGGTCTATGTACTAGCCCAAAGTCGACCAGCACACATCCGCGGTTCGCGGAATTTACAAATTAGAAGTTCAAAAAATGCCTATCAGAGGACGGCTGAAGACCCTGTCACCTGTGTCTGGGCCCAGACTTGCAGCGGCTGTCCTCGAAATCCTCAAACTTCACAAATCATGTACAAGTGTTCTAACACTGTTTTCACTCGCGGGCTATATGCGAAACACACCCGATTCCGCAGCTACAGGTAGGCACCGTCAACCTACATCCGATCTGTAGCCGATCAATCGCGTCAAATTCGTTGTGATATCGCGAACACAAGCCTTCAAAACCGCTTCAAACAATGAATTCCGCTGACATCCGGTCAGCTCCAATGGAATTCGATCACAAAATTAGTTCGCCGACGCGCGCGTCAAGCTCCAAAGTACTGCTTTTTGATACTAAAAGAATTTCGCTGACATGCGTCCCGCTTCAAAGAAAATCTATTTGTCACTGACGAGACTATATTATACCACCTTAAAGAACGCAATGGCAATTTTACGATTTATTTCATCGACAAATAAACAGACTGACAGATGTTGAATGTGGTCTATGAAATTGGCCCTGCTTTAGGCCAAAGCTTTAGGATTTCAATGACATAGGTGCGAATTCTAGTTAAAGCTATTTTAAATTTCTTTTATTCCTATTTAAAGGTTATACAAAAATCTATTTACGAAATGGCGCCCAATCTCACTTGAATATGGACAACGCAATGCTTAAGCAAGGCGGCACAAAGAAGCGGGAGATTTGCCGTGAAACAATAATGCTCAAAGCGGCCGTCTTGGCAAACGTGGATGTGGTAATGTTTAGAGCGAAGATATTGTGGATAAGTAGATATGAATCATCATCATCATCAGCCAGAAGACGTCCACTGCTGAACATAGGCCCTTTAACCTCTACACTGAACGACAGCCTGCCTTTTACATCCACTGGATGCCCGCGACTCTCACAATGTCAGTCCATCTAGTGGGAGGCCTCCCAACGCTGCGCTGCGTCTTCCGGTTCGTGGTCTCCACTCCAGAAACATTCTTCCCCATCGGTTATCGGTTTTTCGAGCGATGTGGCCTGCCCATTGCCATTTCAACTTGCAAATTTTTACAGCTATGTTGGTGACTCTGGTTCTTTGGCGAATATCCACATAGTAGATATAAATATCTCGCATAAAACACATTTTAACACGCGCAATGACAACTACGTAAAATTGGATTATTGGCAAAAAATGTCAAATGCAAATCAGGTTCGCGCATTGAGGGTTCTATACCACCACAAAATACAAAAAGTTGTGCAAAAAAACAAAATCACACCTAGGCGGTCACCCAAGTACCGACCGCGCCCAACGTTGCACAAAAATTTGTCATTGATTCGCATTTAATCATAATTTTTTGTTTTACTTTTGAGTGTGTAGTATAATCATGCCAAGTTTGACGCTTGTACGTATTATCGTTTTTAAATTAGAGTAAATACAATAATGGATGCAAAAGGCAGGCTGTCGTTCAGTGTGGAGGTTAAAGGACGAAGGCCTATGTTCAGCCTTGTGAAGAGGCCAGCAGTGGACGTCTTCTGGCTGATGATGATGAATCCACCGTAACATTATATATTCTGTAAAAAATTGCAGCTTGCTAGCTATCTATTACGGTTCGAAAGATTTATTATACCTAGTCGTTAAAAGGTAGGACGGACAGATGAACAGACAGACAGACAGCGTAGGCTTAGTAATAGGGTCTAGTTTACACCCTTTCAAATTTAAATTATTTATTTGTTAAGGCTTAAAAATATACCCACTGTCCGGGCTACTTATATTTGCGCCTTTAGAGGTCTTCTGTGGATCCAGCCCTACTCTGCGTTCTGGAAAGATGTGACGGCGCAAAGGTGTCAATTTAATTATAATATTATTATGTGGAATATGCCACATCCATTATAATTGCACGAGATTCCTACATCGCCGTATGAAAGACATTTGCAAAGCAGGCAATTCCCGAGATGCGCGGAACAGATCCTAGCGACTTTACGTCTTCCGTACGATGTAGTCTGTAATTTTATACTTCTGCCTGTCTTCCTATTCTTTGTACGTTCTGTTGTTTATTCTCTTCAAATTGCATTCGTTGCAATGTTCGTTCGCATCTACAAGTTCGATAAGACAACCTATATCCGCATGAAATTAGTATTTAAGATGAAAAGAGCACAGGAGAGGCACCTCTATAAAAAAAAACCGGACAAGTACAAGTAGCACTCGCGCTCTGAGGGTTGGTCGATGGAACAAACAAATGGATGAAACAAAAAAAAAGACAAACCTAACTTTATAGTGCACAATAATAATTTTTTAATATGATATAACTTCAAATTAACAATTATTCGATTTTTTCCTTTACATGTGCTGTGTGCCTCTTGCCAAATTTCATGATTCTAGGTCAACGGGAAGTACCCCTATAGGTTTTGATACCCTTGTGAAATCGCAAAATATGCGAAAATATGCTACATAAACGGTCATATCTTTAGATCACATTGACTTACAAATTTAATTTTTTCACAGCTTACAGAAACCGTAGCTTAAAGTATTTAATATAAATTTCAACTTTATTTCTGTACACATTCCTGAGAAAAAACGTCTTGAAAGACGGACAGACGGACTGACGGACAGACGGACATACGGACAACAAAGTGATCCTATAAGGGTTCCGTTTTTTTCCTTTTATGGTACGGAACCCCATAAGAGGCATACTAAAAGATAAGCTAATAAAAATTTGACTCCAACAGTCGGTCGAGAATGCAATAAAGCACCTTTGGCGTAGTACTTCTGGCAACACAGTGTATTGCATAAGTTATGAAACGCAGATTAGATAAAAATTACCGTTTTTGGCGGTGATGAGTTTTGTAAATATATAATGATACCCCAGGTTACCCAAAAATTATAGTTCAAACATCGCGATACAATGCACAGTCGTTCCAAAAAAACGTCCGAACCAAAACTCGGTGCACCCTACGAACTGCGCAGACTTTTTGGTTAGTTACAAGGCAACCGCGATCCGATTGAGACGCCGCGCGATGCCAGAACTACGATGACATAGCGAAAACTAACGTTGAACACTATGCGAGCGACATAACGTCCAAATGTGGCATTGTAAAATATGTAATCGATACTATGTATGTACAATGACGCTAGGACGTTTTTTGACTGTTTTCACTGAGAGATTGTGACTCCATAGACATTGTATCTCGATGGCTTAGAATCATAATTTCTATGTTATGTGAGATGTTGCCATGCAAACTTAGGTAAGCTAAATTGTATGAGCTTTAGATAGTACAAAGTAAACAACGTATGCAATGACCATCTCCTAGGTTAACTGAGCTAATTTGTTACCTTACGATTGCAGAGGTAAGTTTATTGTTCTGTGTTGCAACAAGATCTTTAATGTTTGTGTGGTATAAGGCATGAAAACTGAAATGAATTCACTCACTATGGGCCATAGATATAACTTCCAAGCTCAAGGTCGCACAACGAGCAATGGAGAGGGCTATGCTCAGTATTGCTCAGGGTTTCTCTATGGAACCGAACCAGAAATAAGGAGATACATAGATGATCAAAAGTTACAGACATAGCCCATGATAAGCAAGTTGAAGTGGCAGAGGGCAAAGCACGAAGCGCGCGAACACATAAAACTGCTGTTGTAGTCATAAACGAATTGCGGAGTAAACCGGTTGTGAATAGTTTAACCTATTCATAATAACTAACCAGCAGTCGCAATGTTAGCGCGCCTTGCAACGAATATAGGATGCTCTAGCTAGGTTTTTTATGCAATAGGTGGCAAACAAGCATACGGGCCACCTGATGGTAAGCAGTCACCGTCGCCTACGTATACTTGTACCACCAGAGGCATCACAAATATGTTGCCAACCCTTAAGGACTCCATTAACTGGCCTTTTGAAGAACCCCATGTTGTAGCTTCTCGGAAACACCGCGGAAGGTAGCTCATTTCACTTTTTCGGTTTAAGTGATACTGTTTTAATTTCAATTTAATGTTTTTTTGTGTTAACTTGTTTTTAAACTGTAGTGGGGTAGTTTATTATTTAAAAACGGAACTATGTACTTGGATGTTTTTTTTTCATAACGCATATGTGGTTTGTTAAATATTTTACTACTCATCAAAAGATGATGCTACTTTTGTGCACATTTGGAAATCATGATGATCAGTTGATTAAGCTCTCTGTCTTTATCTCACTCTATCTCTCTCTTACTCTCTCTTTCTTTCTATCTTTATCTCTCTCTCTCTCTCTCTCACTTTCTATGTCGTTACAAATTTTATAAAACGCTTTCCGCTTCCACATTGCACCAGGCAACAGTACAGGAGCTATCGCAAGTCAACCCGTTAACTGCCCGCTTGGGTGCCTCACACTGTGAACTATCCTCCCATCTAGGCTACCTAGAACACCTATGTTACCTACTTATACAGGGTGTACACTGAGAGATGGATGTAATGCTCTCTATATAGTCTAAACTAAACTATAACGTGCAATAACTGAATATTATTTATTTAAAATGTTAATAGCATTTAAATAAAATAACATTTATAGTCATTGCATATTAACTGCTGAAAGTTTATTTTTTTATGTATTTATATCAATCATTATTAAAAATTATTATTAGCTATAACGCATTTATTTTACAGAAATAGGTAATTAATTTTTGTTTCAGGTTAGGCCATCATTAACAAAATATCTATAGAGTAAAATAATTTATCTCAAATTTATTATTGTAATTAAAGCGACGGAGAAGCGGAAATACGCTAGAGATTCATCAGAATAGCTTTTATGAAGATACTTCTGCAAAACAACGCCTGATTTAATAAATTAGTTAAATAGGTTTTCTTTCAAGATTTCGGCTTGTCTCTTATTTAATCGGTAGGTATTGAGATCCACTCTCTAATCTATCTATCTTTATTGTCAACGTAGAGGCAGATCGCCAGCTCTATGGTCAAATGACCTTGTTAAGTATCTTTAAAGAAGATGAATGAGGCTCGCACGGGACCGAAATTAAAGAAACGAGAAAATTCCTAGATAGAATTAGAAATTCGATTAGATAGCCACTAATCTATCTCTCAGTTCACACCCTGTATACCTCGGTTAGCAAAGATATTGCATGTGTGCAAGAGAAACGTACGTGTGTGTGTAGATTTAGACAGAATGCATTGCGATGTATTTCATTTTGTTGTTATTACTTAAGAATTTACTATATAGTATTTTAAGTATACCTAGCGTTAAGGTTCACTTATTAACTAACTAGTATGTAAGCGAAGTTAATTGGAACATACTCTTTTTTATTAATAATAGGCTTGCGTTTGACCGCCAACTCTCCTAATCTTAAGCGATAATCCGGTCTACGAAGGAGCACGCTTGCCTAGAAGAAATCGATTCAATCGATTCGTGATTTCGTGATCGGGGAACACCCATTTAGACAGTGCATTCCATACACTAGCAGTTTGCACATAAAAAATGGAATCAAAGCACTTCGTACGGGTTTTCGGAGTATCAACCATAAAGCGGTGTCGATAATTGGTGCCCATTCTGGCACACTGATAGAAAAATTAAAATGCAGGGGAATTAGATCATGCAGATCCGATGCACACTCTCTGAAATGTAACTTTACGTTGATGCTCAAGACTAAGAACTCTCAACAAAGAAGTCAAACTCTTATTGCTATACAAATTATGACAAATAAATAATTTTAATTTAATTTAACGATTTGAAACATTGCAAGTTTTTTATTTTTATTATTTAAGGATCAATTATAGTATTAACAGTATACAACAAGATATTAAATTACAGAATTTAATCTATAAACGAGAACCACATTTTATTATCAAACGTAGATTCATTTCTTTTTATTTGTATTTGTTTCCACCTGACTTCATAATCCATGCTAAATATTATTTTGTTCTTTGTAATGGCATATTGGCATTGTATCACCCTTTCGGGGTAGGCTAAAAGTCCAGCAGTGGACTGTTAAAAGGTTGATTGTGAATGGCATATTGACTTAGAATGTTTGTGTTTTGTGGTTTTTTGAAGTAGGTTATTTAATTTATTTTTTTATAGTGAAACACGTATGGTAGTGGAATGCTTAAAACCTTCTTTGACTCTGTTCGCGGTGAACTGTTAGTTTATTTATACAATTAGATATACGATACGATGTATTAAGTTTTATACGATTAGATTTATTTTTTTTGTTAGTTGATTTATACCTCCTTGTAAAGACTTCAAAAAAAAGGACAAAAGTATTGTAGTGATTTGTTATTTTAAGCTGGTTTAAAAACTACTGAACCCTAGTTCATGAAACTTTTATGGGACCACCTCGCGTGTTCCTTCTACATGATAAAAAAGAAGCACGCAAATTGGCTTACATATGCAGGCGTAATAGCAGCACAAACATTAAAAGAAAAAAAACACGGCCCGAATTTTCGGAGTCGGTTAAAGAAGGAATCTTTTTTACTGATATTTTTGATTAAAAAAAATACGCATTAATATGCAAGCATTATGTCATATTTGCCACAAGACAACAATCACTTATTAAAGCATACCTACATGTTGAAAGTTCAAATCAAAACAAGTATAGCTTCATACCATAAGATGCGGGTAGCGGTAAAATGTTCACCACAACACTACGTATTAGATAGTACCCAATATTGTGTTGATATGCACCGCGCATCTCTATTGGTCGGTAAAAGCAGGTGCACAGTCGGCACCTAATGAATCTATCGTAGTAGCGTCTACAGGCTGATGTGTTTATTGTTCTTATAACATTTTTTTTTTTGTGTGTTTCTTTTCTATAGTAGGAGAATTTAGTAATTTAATTTTTAGATGTTAGTAAAGTAATTATGTAATGCAATTTAATATGGGCTTATAACGTGTCTAAATTAAATTATTTGTTATATATCTATACTAATCTACACTAATATAATAAAGAGGAAAGATTTGATTGTTTGTTTGTTTGCATTGAATAGGCTCCGAAACAACTGAACAGATTTGAAAAATTATTTCACTGTTGGGAAGCTATACCATCCCCTAGTGACATAGGCTATATAATATATTTAAAAATAGGGATCCTTACTACATCTCCATTAATGTAACCCAAGGTGTAAAAAAATAAGATTTACACCCATGCGCAGCCGGGATGCTTTGCTAGTTATTATATAAAATCAACGGAATCCAAACCCTTGGCCTAGTTTTGTTCACAACTAATACGATGCATAAATTGATATACTAAGTACTTAATTATGTTGGTCTATTCTTATTTATTAGAATACATTCTTAAAATAAAAAGAGTTTTTAAATATTATAATATTTGTTTGAACGAGCTAACCCAAATATATAAGACATTGCATAAAAACATTTGCAAACTTACCCTATACCATAAAAAACTAATCTATAAAAATAACAAGTTTGTGATAATCTGAAGATCTACTAAACCGAATCTGAAAATTGTTTAAATGACAGAAAGCCACATTATTCTTGAATGACATAAGACTACTTTTTTTTTTCAAAGCCACAGACAAAATATTGTTTAATTTTTTAAACTGAATTAATAGGTTTGCGTTTGACTATGCTTGCCTTAAGGAACATATTCATTCCCGACTTGAAGACACCCAGATTGTCACTTTTGGAGAACATTCATTCAGGCAGCACATTCCACAGACTAGCAATTCTAATAAGCTATATAAAAAATGTCATGATGTGAAATGTAAAAACTATAAGATAGTCGTAAAAGTTTATTATAATTTTCTACTCACAAAACATCCTGTGAATGAGTTCCGAAGAAACCTCGGTAATCAAGTCTTGTATATGTGTGCGTAAACTTAGCTTGTGTGTCACACATATAAACATATTTTATTAAGATACAGAGCTACCATGGGAATCGTCGCTAGAATATTGATCTGATTTCTTTGTTACGTTTTATTTATTAGAATTATTGTCATTTAAAATATTATTTTTATGTTTAGACGAAGCATTTTTATGGGGATAATAATGTTAAACTTTAGTATAATATGTCAGTAAATAATGATCGAATAAATTGGACTACCTATCGACTATATGACATCTACTAAATAATAATTCGTAAAGATAGCGTTACTTTATGATTTGTTATAATAAGATGTTACTAATAGTGAAAGTGGCAGTGGGCAGGGCACATAGCACGCCGAACAGATGGCCGATGGGGCCGAAAGGTTCTTGAATGGAGACCACGGACCGGGAAGCGCAGCGTAGGATGTCCACCCACGAGATGGACAGACGACCTAAAAGAGACCACAGGGACGCTGGATGCAGGCCGCTTCCAACCAGCCATTTTGGAGATCGATAGGGGGAGACCTATGTCCAGCAGTGGACGTCCTACGTTTGAAATGATGATGATGATGAATATTGAGAGTAAATATTTTTTTTATCAAAAAGAAGGTATAACACATTGTTCTATTTATTTTTCTTCTATATTAGGCTTGCATTAGACCGTTTCGCAGATTATTTCGCTAGACCAGTCTGTAGGGATAATAACATTATTTATACCATTCTCCCTCTAAAAAGCTTATTTTATTCACTGAAAACAGTGAATAAAAAGCACTTTTAATCACTATTTTGGTGTTTGAATTTAGAACACGCCTTAGTCTTGGTTTTATAGTATGCAACTCTTTAATGAAACGGATTTGTATTGAGGGCCATGAATCACTCGCGTCGCTCAGGATTCTAACACTTGAATCATGAATCACTCCCTGCGGTGGTAATTCAGTCGTTAGAATCCTTCACTTGGTCATGATTCATCTATGGCCCTCGCTTCGTTCTTTATTCACTAATTGTATAATAATTATATAATTTTTGCCTTTAAATTTTCCTTTTTTTGGGCAAAAGTGTCCATTGTAATTTTTTTTTCTTTGATTGGGCCCTTTAATTTTAGGTCGGCGATGGAGCATAGTACTGAACTTCAGTATTTTTGTTTTCTTTTTCAGATTGGACGTTATCCTTTTCCTAAACAAAATACTAGCTAAAACTAACAATAGATAAACTGTCCATAGACCGTTGAAGGTCTATAGACATTATTGCCTGAAAGAAACCAATTCACTCACGACTTAGAGTCTCCCAGAATATATCATAATTGTATTTTTAAACGAGTAATAACCGCTAACGGCCTATTATCCGAGTCACGTAGGCAGCAAAACGCTCCCTCGCCCCCGCCAAGTTATAGCGACGATGTGTTTTGCCACGCAAGAGTCAGGACGCCCGCGAAGGAGTGCAACGACAAAAACGAACATAAGTCCAACCTCGATGACGCCTGGCACGGTACTGAACGCGGCGCACGCTAACTCTCGCGACCTTTTTACGTTTTTAATTTCACTAAAAAACGAAACTATTCACCATCAAAATTCTACCCAAATAAAAAAAAATATTAAAATTGCCTATCAGTACATGCAAAATTTTCAGGTTGTTACGAGGTTTCATTAGAGAATAAAACGAAAAAAAAATAAACTAAATCGACTTTGTTTTAGTTTTTTTTATCGAGGAAAGTTTATTCTATCGTGTTTTGAACCAAATCATAAACTCAAACACAGATGTATCTGCGACATGTATTTTTTTCCAGCTCAAATATTGTAATTTAAGTGAATAAAATTGATTTAAAACCGTCAAATTTGGTATAAGAGGCCGTTAAAGCTTTTACAAAGTTTGGTGTCCAATGTTATTAAACCCAATTATAATAATTTTGCTGTTAATTTTACCAGTAGTGAGAAATTATCGGTAATAGTAACAGTATTAATTGGGATGATAATCCCGAACAATGCAATTGCATAAAAATAATTGCACCATAAAAACATAATCAGGCAATTAAATACAACTTCCTAACATTTATTAGATAATAATTTTTCATTTGTGGTTATAAACGTTGGATATTTTTGTAATTATTTTAAAACGGAAAGTCGTAAATGTTCTGTAGGAGATGAAGCAATAAAATAATGCCTTGTGTGGTCTTTGACTTACGTATATCATCATCATCATCATCAACCATTCTCCACCCACTGTTGGGTATAGGTCTCCTCTTCAGCGCGCCATCTTTTCCGGTCCTGTGCTAGTCTTGTTCACTGCTTTCCTGCTGTCCTAACGATGTCGTCAGACCGGCGGGCTGGTGGTCTGCCTGGTGGTCGCTTTCCGTTCCGCGACCACCATTCTGTGACTGCTTAGGTCCACCGTCCATCTTCCATCTTAGGTATATAATTAATTAAAATCATATTCATACAGGGTTACTTGGAACGGTGGTCCTAAGCCAAAATGAAGTCAAAATTATATAATGATTTTGTGTAACATACATCTTCCGTTAATTTGTCGGTGTCATTAAAATATCTAGTTTAAAATCAAACGCCTCGTAGTTGTGATTGATTTAATTAAATTTTATCAGATTTGATTCATTAGAAATTGTGGGATCAACTATGAGACTTCGATACGCGTTTTTAATGGTCACGGCATTTAGTGAAACATTAATGCGGAAGCGGTGGCGGATACATAAAGAATCAGAATCAGAAATCAGAAAAATAGTGATACTCAATAAAATTTGTTTTCATCAAGGCCGCGCTTAAAAGAAAAAAGAAAATTAATAACTCATAAAATATATATATATAACTAATAATAAAAAATAATAAAAAAATCAACGTGGTAATGTCACCAGCTTTTTGGGCACCTTACCGGAAGACAGCGATCTCAATGCAGTTTTTTATCTATATCTATAGGACCAGTGGACTGTATTTTCTATATAAAATCAATCTTTACCTGTAAGTATTTAAAATAAACAAATACAATATATATAATATTAGCTCTGGCTTTTAACAGTAATACCTATTGTTTCAGAAATTTTCAACATTTTAGAAGACAAAAAATACCGTGCCTTGCCGTACTTACAGATTTGCGTTAAGTGGTTTAGCGGTATAGTGAAAAAAGTGGGTGAAAATAGGAGATATTTCAACAAGAAAGATAACTGTCCTAAGATATAATTATTATTATAAAGCACACTTACAAATTTTTCACGCATAATTAATAACTTGCAGCGACACCGGTGAATTAGTTATTGAACTGACTAATTTAAGACTATTTAATATAGTATGTGCAGTTTCGAATGTTATCGCTCTATATTCACTTTGTTTAAATAAGAACGGCTGTTGATTTTTGTAAGAAATTTGTTGTAGTCAGTTGCACCCATATAAACGAAACGTCAGTCATTCGAAATCAGTAAACAACTGTGATGCGGACAAAGAACTTTGAGACCTAACCTAAAAAGGTAAGGTCCAAGTTCTTTGGATGCGGAGTTCGACACGTTGATCTAAATAAGAATGTTCAATCAAGGTTCTGACATAATGCCTAGCGACAGATTTTTCTTTTCATTTCCGTTCTATTTACTTCTCTTTTCTGTGATTCGACTAAATGCACCAAACCTGATTTAAGCCTCTTGGGTTGCATCCGCCTTGCCACTTTACCATATCGCTTTTGTTTGTCTGATCTGTATTTCCAAACTTGTTGTGTAAATAAATGCCACTGTGTGAAGCCATTATCGGAAGATAAACTAAAAATTACCATTAAAATGTGCTCGCGGTCATGCTTGTTTACATTAAAATGTCTTATATTAGAATTGTTATCTGAACTTTGCGATAAGTATAAAGTGCATTCAAACAAGTGCGGTGGCGGTCGCAGGAATCATATTTTTAAAACGTAAAATATACTTTTCTTTCTCTGTCTTCTACTGTTTTTTTTTAATTTGTGTTAAAAACTCGGGACATTTTTGCACACACGGTTATCTGATCTCAAACTAAGCAAAGTAGTATTTGGCTGCCAGAGACTGATATACATAAGATACATAGATATAATTTTAAATACATACTTAAATAGATATTAACATCCAGATATAGAACAAACACAAATGTTCATCACATAAATGTTTGTCCTAGGTGGGAGTCAAACCAACACCCCCAAGCGCAGAAGGCACGTTCACTACCAACTGGACCAAGGGGGGATATCTCTTAGGTTAATATAAATAATAGTAGCGCTAAATAAATATCGAAAAACTAGGATGTTGTTTTATGTAGATGTAAAGAATTTCATTCATAGCGGAACTTAATAAGTATACAGGGGTAAGCATATAGACTGGGTGCATGGGGGCCATGGCCCCCCCAAAACACCTAGCAATTTCATACATTCGACTCAGTTTTTTGATTCCTTCTAACCTTGTCAGAATGCCCTCCCCCCAAAATGAAATCTTGGATCCACCCTTGGACTAGTACATTGCGGAACGAACCGAATTTGAGGCGAATAAGACACTCACCTGAATAGTTCCGGATACAATAACATCATGAAACTTATTTATTTTTACCTAAATGTCTAAACTTAAGTTTCTGTACCATTATTCGCTCAACTCTCATCGAAAAACCATTCCCGACAGGTGGAGACCTAACACAGATTGACATAAAGGAAAACTTGCTAATATCGTTCGCGCAAGTCGTGGAAACTTTGCACTTAGCGAAAAATTCTAAGAAAACGTGTCCTCAAGTTTTGTAGGAATAAAGTCGACAGTTTAATGCAGTGCATAAGGTTTTTAGGTTTTGATTTAAGGGGCCTGTATACCCTCTGCAGCTCTCTCGCTCGCACATTTTCACATTATTGAAGATATAAAATCAATGAGTGTGAATTTCCAAAAAGTAACAAAATCATGTCATGGTGTCTATCGTAACATTACAAACAAAGAAATGTTTGCTTCGATATCTTATAATTTGACGGAATAAAATGACACGAGGAATAAAATCATTTGTTACCATTTTACTGTGTAAAATTAAAATATATCAAATTGACAATTTATTTGTCGCTTTTCACGACTAAACGGCTAAGCCTATTTTAACGAAATTTGGCAGGAGGATAGTATGCATCCTGAAGACGGACATAGGGTACTTTGCCCCCCAAAAATGCGGAAAAATTTGAAAATCGCGGGGCATTAAGGACATTGTATCCAGTTGCCAATAAATATATACAGAAACACTATAGTATGTCAAAGACAGAGATAATGATTATTTAACCTCTTTGTCTGAATTTCTGCTTATTCAACTGCAGTTGAGAACAGCGAACGTCCTCAAAGTTGGTTTTTGTATGTTAGATTAAAAATTTACGAACTATTAGTGTTTTAACACACCACACAACGTTATTATAACACAAAAA
Source organism: Agriopis marginaria (assembly GCA_932305915.1). Classification (NCBI taxonomy): domain Eukaryota; kingdom Metazoa; phylum Arthropoda; class Insecta; order Lepidoptera; family Geometridae; genus Agriopis; species Agriopis marginaria. The sequence continues at coordinate 27,348,920 of OW029914.1, read as the reverse complement.
CATAGTACAATGTAACAGAACCAAGTTCATCGTTCATAAATAAATAATTAAATAAATAGATGTTTCGTTTAAAATTCTAACACATTATTAATTTGTACATGGTGCATGGCAAATACCTAAATCACGCGAATCTAAAAAACCAAGGAAAAATAAAAACAAAGTTTTGCAATGAAAAGAGGGTCAGGAATTAAAATAAAGATTGAGTATCAAATGCTGTCTCATATTATAAAGGATTTTGGTAACTACATGATAATAAAATAGGATTAATAGTATCCTTACTCCATCATGCCTAGCTAAATGGAGAACAAGCATTCTTTTAGTTAACCTTCAGTACAGCAAGTTATGTACATTGTCCGATGTTTGCGTTGAGTCAGGCGTTAAGAAAGAATGCTTTAAAACAACTTAACTGCTATAAATTAGTTCTAAATATTATAATAATAATAAAACCCGGAATTTTCTACATCTAAGGGAATACTTTTGTATCGAACTAATCGGAAATATCAGCGAAATTCATCTCATAAACAAAATCACTAAAGACAAATGTTTCAACTCTTAATAAATATAAGATCATTGCTTGGCTGGGGTTTTCTAGATTTAGTTTGTTAGACTGCAAATAAGTACCTACATCAACCGGTAATTTTATTGGTTATCTAAAACAATACGCGCGCGAATAATAAGTTGGAGGTAGGTAGAAAATTAGAAGAGATCATACGACAAATTTCTCGGAAAATTCATGTTGGAGAGGGAAGGCTTTGTGCTGGGCTGCCAGGGCATACAGGGGCATTCGTTCTCGGGGATCGGTCGAGAGCGGACGAGTACTTTGGGTAGGTAAATTCAGTGACTGGTGTTCATATTTTTGCTCAATCGTTTTAAAATTAAAATTGATTTTATTTTATAAAATTTTAGTGCCTGGACTAGCCTAGATTTGTAGATGGTTACGCGTCTACGAATTTCGGTGTCGTTCGAGTACCTTTGTATGTCCGCGATTTAAATTCACGCGTGTTTTAATTTTATAAGGAGTTATTCGACAGTCAATTTGTACTACCAAATAACTCTGAAATAATTTAACGTTTTAGGATCTTTTTGTGGGTAAATAGTGATTTAGTGTGAATTTATGTGAGCCTCGGTTCCATTCTCAAGTTGCATGTCTGGGAACGGAACCGTATTTGATTATAGAGTCATTTAACCCGTTTTGGATTATAGTGTTGGTTCGGATCCTTTTTTCGTTAAAAGTTTGGGCTTACGCTTGGTCGTACACACCCATCTGAGGATGGTGGTCATACCCCTAGTGGTAGACTAGTGCCACCGTCCCGGCTTTTGCGGGGGAATGGATTTGAAACGATACTTTATCGCGAAGGGAGGGCTTAGAGAACACAACATCTGCAGTTTAAGGAATGGTGGTTCCCAAAGCAACCAAATTCCGGCGTAAAGTCACTCTCCGAGTGGTGTTGCGTTTTTCCCGTGGGTTTTAAATATGTCGGTGGATTGTGACGCCACCGGGGTCGATGTGCTCACTCCGTTGTGGGTTTTTGGCCTTCGTCACCTTCGGGGGTATACCCCTTTTCCTATGGCGATGGGACGATCTTCCTGGAGCTGCTGGAAGGTACATCATGCATTGTGTCACCATCGTATCTGGATTCAGAGTTGCTTCAGTTGTCCCGGGCGGAGTGGGGCGATGTCTGTGGAAGCCGGCGCGAGGACCAATTGTAAGCTTTATAATTATTTTGATATTTGATATTATTTACTTACATAACGTAATTGTTAACCGACTTCTAAAAAGAGGAGGTTATAGTTCGGATGGATAAATGTTCCTAATCGAATTGCAGACAATGTAGCCATTTTATTATTTGATATTATTTACTTGCATAGAGTAATTGTTAACCGACTTCTAAAAAAGAGGAGGTTATGGTTCGAATGGATAAATGTTCCTAATCGAATTGCAGACAATGTAGCCATTTTATTATTTGATATTATTTACTTACATAAAGTAATTGTTAACCGACTTCTAAAAAAGAGGAGGTTATAGTTCGAATGGATAAATGTTCCTAATCGAATTACAGACGATAGTCATTGCTATTTTCTTATATTAACATAAAGTAAATTCAGTTGCAAAGGTCAACTTGTTTTATAAATAAAGGTTCGAATGGACAAAGAGGTTCCGTAACTAATTATTAAAGTCATTTAACTGCTTTGAGCTGATTGTGCTGGGCTGCCAGGTCATACAGGTTCTATCAAGAGAAAATATAGTTCTCAGAACCGAGACGATGACGAAAGAAGTTGATTTGTCTCTTCGAGTTGAAAGTCAATATAATGGGCTTACTTCAACATCACACTTTATTATGGCTTCCATAGAAGGAACCTTAGGCTAAGTATAGCTGAAATATACATGGAGCGATTGTCTCTGGGTTACCCCTTTAGTTATAAAAGACAACAAAGGGCGCCTTTTACTAATGTCACTGAATTTAGTGATACTGGCCTAATTAATATAATCTCACTTGAAGGAAGGTCCTGTTTGAGATGGCCAATTTGAAGAGATAACGGGAAAAGTTATTAACTTCATTACACTAAGAATGTGTATGACTTGTTTGTCTAGTTCATCAGTATTCGGTAAATTATTCCAAAGTCTACATTATCAAATTATGATAAAGTTATGCAGTCACATAAGAATAAGATAACATTATTCAGGATGATCTTCTGTTTCAGGTTTAGGTAGGGTTGGGCGTGTGCCTAAAGAGTACCTTGATTTCCTAATCTTGGGAACTCATTATTTGACCCTTTTGCTGGGGTTCGCTGGGGTTGCTAAAAGATTATGCCCTCTTGTCCCACCTTTTGTTAGACACACAGACTGACTCCGAATTTTGACTATTAGAGTTCTTTATTTAAACGAGTATTTATACTCGTATGGGGGAGATGATGACCAGTAAGGATGACGAAATCAATCGGTCGACGCGGAGGAGGGGCGCCGATCCTTAGCCCCATACGAGTTTGTTTCAATTAATATATACGTTACATAAAATATTAACCAAAAGTTCACTTAACAAATATCTTAGTGATATGCTTAGTATCCGCATCTAATATACACATAATCTATTTTACTTCTATTTCTAATATTATCTACTTACCCTCGTTTTAGGTCATTTTCTACAACATTCTTACATCTTCATTAATTTATTCAGTAGTACGGATATTGCAAACCTAATAACATTTTAATCATAATATTAGATTAGGACCTCGTCACACAGTTCATACCTATTCGTATACTTGGGTTCTATGATCGCAAAGTAAGGTTCTTCCACTAGAAAATCACCTGGCCAAAACGAAACATGTAGGTAAATATTAAGACCGCGAGTAGGTAGACATACATTAGGTAAAGTAACTTATTCTGTGTTAGTAGGACTTTTACGATTCTAGATTTCTCGAACGGGAGTAGCAGTTATACTGTAATATTTTAAAGATACGAATAACATAATAGTCATACTCCAATATAGGTTTAATATACGCAGCTAATATTTAGGCAATCAAATATAAAACATTTAATAAAACAGTTAAACAAATAAAGTTAAAAATAAATTAATCAAGGTTAAAAACAATTAAAAATAAAAAGATATAAAAATCCAAAGGGGGGATTTTTACAATATGGTGTGCCGCGATCAGGATCATTATCATCATCATCATCATCATCATCAGCCAAGATTTTAACTTTGTAGTGACTTTGTAATTAAAAACGCGTACAACGATGGTAATTTCTAATAGGATGTTTATGTAGATAACAGTTAGGATTAACTACATTAGTACATATAGGTCAATGCAGGATCGATGTTTCTTAATACTCTCACTAGAATTTATGTATAGTATTTGTTTTGCTTAAACGCGTAGAACCGTCATAAGAAATGGGGTCGTTTAGAATTAAATTAGTTATTAGAAAGGGATTATATTTAAGAGTGTTCAAGTTCGCTTGAACACAATTTGTTGTTCGTGCAAAGGAGACGAGAATTGGTATGAGCTGTGCAAAAATATTCATCGCCATCATCAAAAATATCAAGGTTAAATCATTAGAATTTCTTACATTCGGTACTAGCGTAGTAGGTTAATAGGTTGGGTAACGCATGTGGTAAGGTAAATGGGTTCAAAAATAATAGAAAATGTGAATTTAATCTTATATATTATATCCTTTATCATAGATTCCAAATTTGTTCTAAAAATTGCTAACGCTGGCTTGAAAATATTAGTAAAAATGGGAAAACCTAATGTATATAATCCGTGTGTTTCCATTGTTGTGTAATATTGTTTTATATTATGGGTTTCCACTGGGGTTGAAAAATACTCATAAGAAACGGGGTCGTAAGAAACTTTAGAAAATTTTGCTCCAAATAAATGTCAAATATTATTACGAAAATATAAATGGGCTGACTAGGGAACTAAAATGTTAACTTGGTTAGTAATATGCATATTTAAATGTAATAGGTAAATCAAAACTTGAACACACAGTGTGGAATACTTTAATATAATGATTAGTAGAAATATGAACAAATAAGTTAAATTAAAGGGAATGTAAAATCTTAAACTATTTTATAACTAGGACATAATTTTGACCCTGATAATGCAATATTTAGTCTAATCAAAAGTCATAATGGTTTTAGGAACTGCAATATTTAAAGTTACAATCGGATTGATCTAAATTATAGTAAATTTCTTAAATGCTCTTAAATTAACAGGTAGCTATTTATCTTTGTACACATCTTTCTAGTAGGGTATTGTAATGATGTTAAATGACGTTGTAAAATTAAACATTGTGAATTTCGTACAAGTAAGGTCTAAAAACCTATCACTATAGCCAACTAAAAATATTGTGTGTTAGCATGTCACAAATCAGGGTTAAATAGGTTCTCAATAGGTTTTAAAATAGGGATTGTGGCACGTGGTATCTCGTTGATGTCTTTACGATAGAACAAGCATTTCTTAGAAGAAAAGAAATCTTCATTGGAATGCTACTGCTACAAATATTAAGTTTATGCCAAGTCTTATCTATGGATTTTCAAAGATAATTTATTTGCACAATAGGTCGGTTGATATATTGGTCACTTTGTGTCTTGTTAGCCCGGTTAGTAAGTGTACATAAAAATAGTAATGATATAATAGAGGTGACATAGAAATACCGTTGGTATTATTTATGTAAATATTTTTGAATTAAACTTAATACTCGAAACAATTTCAATAATTAATGAATCGATGAACACGTCTATAGTTGCAAAGTAAACAGTTTGACCTACTATCGTTATAACTATGATGTGTCATTTATAAAATCATTAACTTTGATGTGACATTTCGCGAATAGAAGTGTAGTTTATCTTAAATAGGTTTGAATTTTGGATTTATCGGATTTGGTAGTATTATTGATGAAAAGGTAGCATACACTTTTACTGAGGTTCGTTGGGGTAGTTATAGGTGGGCGATTGTGACGTCTGTTTTGATCTTACCACCAGGACAGATGTTACCGATATTATAATTCTGTAATAATACGTGAAAAGTCCCGATAAGCATTTAAAACATGTGTTCAAATCGCGAAAGTTTAAAAATTACGATTATAATTCTGGTTTGGTTTTCACGAATAAGGCCGGTTTAAAAATATAGGGACGGTAGCTTTAAATTTAGTGTTCTGTGAAGTAAGACGCGCAACTATTAATGTTTCTAATTCAAACATAGACATGGTACAGATATAATCTTTTGTTGGTTGAGTTACTTCACATAGTAAGCGGGAAGTAAGGCACCTGTGTAAAAGACGGAGACAGTTGATGAAGTGCATAGGCGTAGCTAGTGAAATACTGATATGACTCTCACAATTTAGTATTTGTTATATTTATGTAAATTTTTGTCGTTGTTATTGGGGCATGAAATTTATGACTTCTAACGTATTTGGGTAACAATTAAATCTACAAAATGCCACCCACGATCATTTTGTGTGTTATATTTTAGGTGCTATAATTCTTTGAGGGGAAATCAACACGCATGTCAAATCTTAAAACAATTAACTCTTAATTATTTCTTAAGCTTTGTTACTATCAACTATACTTACTTTCACTTTGTTACTATTGTTAAGGTGTTTATTTAATTGGTAAAAAGGATTATGATTGCTTACTAAAACGGGTTCGGATTGTTTAAGGTAGAATTAAAAGAACACATAATAAACTCTCTATTTCCAGGTATTTTAAAACTAAACTAGTAAAAATAAAACACTGTTTCAAACTGTCGCGGTTGTTTACTAAAGATATATTTGTGTGTAGGGTTATATTATTATGACGTAGTAGTATAATTTTGCACACATATAATTTTGTTATGTTGTTGTTTAATATCCCGTGAATAATTATATAGCTCACATAGTAAAAATTAACTTATTTAATTTGCTAAGTCATACACAATTAATTTGACTAGTAGAAGGATGTAGTAAATTAATAGAACGTTTTTGGATGAAAAAAAAATGTAGTGCGTTTTAGAAGAAGGTATTCTAATAATATTACTTCATCTAATTAAGTACTTGACTTTCTTGTTTCTAAATATTTGATAGCGAAGTAACTGTAAATTAAAACTTTGGGGTCGATTCACAGTTCTAAATAATCCATAACAGCTAGCTAACTACGGTACTTATTATTAGTTGGTAAAATAGCAGGATTTAGAATGGCTAAATAGATCTAACCATAGGCGCGATAAATAGATGTTGATGGATAAAAAGCAATCGGAATAAATTCATGCAGGGTAGTTAAAAGTTTAGGTTATTTATAGTTTAACTATTCGGAAAATGTAATTTGTATTTAATAATCACTTCGAAAAATGAATAACAATAAAATTTTACTAAATTAAAAAAATTATTTAACAGTTTTAATTTGGAAAATTATATATTTGATGGAACTTCATAAAAATGAACGTGAACGAAGTATTTATATATCAATGTGAACGTGAACGGGTTTTGATACTGTTATCTAGATATTTAGTATTTTGGTGGGTTGTAGTTCATTAGTAGCTGGGGGGTTTTAGTGTTTCCTAAGTTAGTAGTATCTGATCTTGATAGATGTTACTGCTTTTATTTGAGATTATGAACCTAGGGATAGGCGTGCAGAAACTTGGTCGCCAATAGTTCTTAAAGGTGTCGATACTTCCTTGGGATGGATTGAACAGCAATGAAAGATATGCTCTGTATCTGAATAATAAGAATAAACGAATGAGGAATGAATTGTGGAAGGATGTTGGAAATTTTGAGTTATAAGTATGTTTAGAGGTTTCAGGGTTGTAGCGACACCAAGGCTAGAGGCGAGTTGTCGATTTCAAGGTTTAGCAAAACACTACACAACCGGCTCAATATAAAAGGGGAGCTAGGAGCTAGGTTAAGTCAGGAGGACGCTTATCCCTGTCAATATTAAACATTGAGTTTATATTGAGCTCATACTCACACGCAGCCTTCATGCGAAGGGTAAACCGCAATACTTCCTACACTCACATTCACCGATCGGAGGTAGTCAGATTTTTAATTCGGTTTCGAGAGCTTATAGGACCCTGAGAGGTCATAGGTGAATTTTTGTAGTTCACAGGACGTTGAGAGCGGACCGAGGAGATATGAATGCAAACCCCCTCGATTGAAAGGTTGAATTTGGCGGGGAAAGCAATCTTTCTGTTCTTCTAACGACTCGACTCACAACCGGGTTCCTCGTAGAAGTCAATATACTATGTGGACGAAAAAAGTTCTTTTATGATACACGGGTTTGCTGTCGGATTGAGTTTCTAAGATGATTATTTCATGACCGGTTTAAACAAACTACACATATAATAATTAGGGCACATACACAAACAGTTCTATTACACGTTTAATTTTATTGTTGAAACTTGAATATGGACAACAAAGATCTTGCACATTAGACATATCATTGGGGTTGTTAAATTTCAATTCTTAATTTCTTTATTGAATTATTTATTTGGGAACTCATTTAATATTATTAAATTTACTCCGATTTAGGTCATCTTCTTAAATTTAATGGGGTCGAATGTAACAAAACCAAGTTCATCGTTCATAAATAAATAATTAAATAAATAGATGTTTCGTTTAAAATTCTAACACATTATTAATTTGTACATGGTGCATGGCAAATACCTAAATCACGCGAATCTAAAAAACCAAGGAAAAATAAAAACAAAGTTTTGCAATGAAAAGAGGGTCAGGAATTAAAATAAAGATTGAGTATCAAATGCTGTCTCATATTATAAAGGATTTTGGTAACTACATGATAATAAAATAGGATTAATAGTATCCTTACTCCATCATGCCTAGCTAAATGGAGAACAAGCATTCTTTTAGTTAACCTTCAGTACAGCAAGTTATGTACATTGTCCGATGTTTGCGTTGAGTCAGGCGTTAAGAAAGAATGCTTTAAAACAACTTAACTGCTATAAATTAGTTCTAAATATTATAATAATAATAAAACCCGGAATTTTCTACATCTAAGGGAATACTTTTGTATCGAACTAATCGGAAATATCAGCGAAATTCATCTCATAAACAAAATCACTAAAGACAAATGTTTCAACTCTTAATAAATATAAGATCATTGCTTGGCTGGGGTTTTCTAGATTTAGTTTGTTAGACTGCAAATAAGTACCTACATCAACCGGTAATTTTATTGGTTATCTAAAACAATACGCGCGCGAATAATAAGTTGGAGGTAGGTAGAAAATTAGAAGAGATCATACGACAAATTTCTCGGAAAATTCATGTTGGAGAGGGAAGGCTTTGTGCTGGGCTGCCAGGGCATACAGGGGCATTCGTTCTCGGGGATCGGTCGAGAGCGGACGAGTACTTTGGGTAGGTAAATTCAGTGACTGGTGTTCATATTTTTGCTCAATCGTTTTAAAATTAAAATTGATTTTATTTTATAAAATTTTAGTGCCTGGACTAGCCTAGATTTGTAGATGGTTACGCGTCTACGAATTTCGGTGTCGTTCGAGTACCTTTGTATGTCCGCGATTTAAATTCACGCGTGTTTTAATTTTATAAGGAGTTATTCGACAGTCAATTTGTACTACCAAATAACTCTGAAATAATTTAACGTTTTAGGATCTTTTTGTGGGTAAATAGTGATTTAGTGTGAATTTATGTGAGCATCGGTTCCATTCTCAAGTTGCATGTCTGGGAACGGAACCGTATTTGATTATAGAGTCATTTAACTCGTTTTGGATTATAGTGTTGATTCGGATCCTTCTTTCGTTAAAAGTTTGGGTTTGCGCTTGGTCGTATACACCCATTGGGATGGTGGTCATACCCCTAGTGGTAGACTAGTGCCACCGTCCCGGCTTTTGCGGGGGAATGGATTTGAAACGATACCTTTATCGCGAGGGGAAGGCTTGAAGGAGGAGAGGGCTTAGAGAACACAACGAATTAAATACGTTTTAGGATCTTTTTGTGGGTAAATAGTGATTTAGTGTGAATTTATGTGAGCCTCGGTTCCATTCTCAAGTTGCATGTCTGGGAACGGAACCGTATTTGATTATAGAGTCATTTAACCCGTTTTGGATTATAGTGTTGGTTCGGATCCTTTTTTCGTTAAAAGTTTGGGCTTACGCTTGGTCGTACACACCCATCTGAGGATGGTGGTCATACCCCTAGTGGTAGACTAGTGCCACCGTCCCGGCTTTTGCGGGGGAATGGATTTGAAACGATACTTTATCGCGAAGGGAGGGCTTAGAGAACACAACATCTGCAGTTTAAGGAATGGTGGTTCCCAAAGCAACCAAATTCCGGCGTAAAGTCACTCTCCGAGTGGTGTTGCGTTTTTCCCGTGGGTTTTAAATATGTCGGTGGATTGTGACGCCACCGGGGTCGATGTGCTCACTCCGTTGTGGGTTTTTGGCCTTCGTCACCTTCGGGGGTATACCCCTTTTCCTATGGCGATGGGACGATCTTCCTGGAGCTGCTGGAAGGTACATCATGCATTGTGTCACCATCGTATCTGGATTCAGAGTTGCTTCAGTTGTCCCGGGCGGAGTGGGGCGATGTCTGTGGAAGCCGGCGCGAGGACCAATTGTAAGCTTTATAATTATTTTGATATTTGATATTATTTACTTACATAACGTAATTGTTAACCGACTTCTAAAAAGAGGAGGTTATAGTTCGGATGGATAAATGTTCCTAATCGAATTGCAGACAATGTAGCCATTTTATTATTTGATATTATTTACTTGCATAGAGTAATTGTTAACCGACTTCTAAAAAAGAGGAGGTTATGGTTCGAATGGATAAATGTTCCTAATCGAATTGCAGACAATGTAGCCATTTTATTATTTGATATTATTTACTTACATAAAGTAATTGTTAACCGACTTCTAAAAAAGAGGAGGTTATAGTTCGAATGGATAAATGTTCCTAATCGAATTACAGACGATAGTCATTGCTATTTTCTTATATTAACATAAAGTAAATTCAGTTGCAAAGGTCAACTTGTTTTATAAATAAAGGTTCGAATGGACAAAGAGGTCCCGTAACTAATTATTAAAGTCATTTAACTGCTTTGAGCTGATTGTGCTGGGCTGCCAGGTCATACAGGTTCTATCAAGAGAAAATATAGTTCTCAGAACCGAGACGATGACGAAAGAAGTTGATTTGTCTCTTCGAGTTGAAAGTCAATATAATGGGCTTACTTCAACATCACACTTTATTATGGCTTCCATAGAAGGAACCTTAGGCTAAGTATAGCTGAAATATACATGGAGCGATTGTCTCTGGGTTACCCCTTTAGTTATAAAAGACAACAAAGGGCGCCTTTTACTAATGTCACTGAATTTAGTGATACTGGCCTAATTAATATAATCTCACTTGAAGGAAGGTCCTGTTTGAGATGGCCAATTTGAAGAGATAACGGGAAAAGTTATTAACTTCATTACACTAAGAATGTGTATGACTTGTTTGTCTAGTTCATCAGTATTCGGTAAATTATTCCAAAGTCTACATTATCAAATTATGATAAAGTTATGCAGTCACATAAGAATAAGATAACATTATTCAGGATGATCTTCTGTTTCAGGTTTAGGTAGGGTTGGGCGTGTGCCTAAAGAGTACCTTGATTTCCTAATCTTGGGAACTCATTATTTGACCCTTTTGCTGGGGTTCGCTGGGGTTGCTAAAAGATTATGCCCTCTTGTCCCACCTTTTGTTAGACACACAGACTGACTCCGAATTTTGACTATTAGAGTTCTTTATTTAAACGAGTATTTATACTCGTATGGGGGAGATGATGACCAGTAAGGATGACGAAATCAATCGGTCGACGCGGAGGAGGGGCGCCGATCCTTAGCCCCATACGAGTTTGTTTCAATTAATATATACGTTACATAAAATATTAACCAAAAGTTCACTTAACAAATATCTTAGTGATATGCTTAGTATCCGCATCTAATATACACATAATCTATTTTACTTCTATTTCTAATATTATCTACTTACCCTCGTTTTAGGTCATTTTCTACAACATTCTTACATCTTCATTAATTTATTCAGTAGTACGGATATTGCAAACCTAATAACATTTTAATCATAATATTAGATTAGGACCTCGTCACACAGTTCATACCTATTCGTATACTTGGGTTCTATGATCGCAAAGTAAGGTTCTTCCACTAGAAAATCACCTGGCCAAAACGAAACATGTAGGTAAATATTAAGACCGCGAGTAGGTAGACATACATTAGGTAAAGTAACTTATTCTGTGTTAGTAGGACTTTTACGATTCTAGATTTCTCGAACGGGAGTAGCAGTTATACTGTAATATTTTAAAGATACGAATAACATAATAGTCATACTCCAATATAGGTTTAATATACGCAGCTAATATTTAGGCAATCAAATATAAAACATTTAATAAAACAGTTAAACAAATAAAGTTAAAAATTAATAAATCAGTTAAATAAAATAAAAGATATAAAAATTATTTATAGGGGGGGGTTTTTACAACCCTACTGTGTGGTTTGGTTATAATAAGTAGCTGTAGTAAACGAAATGTTAAATTATTCCTTACCATTGTCGACTTACCGTCTAAATTATTGGTTTTCAAACTGTGAGGCGCGCCCCACTAGGGAGGCGTGGTAAAAGAGGCGCGGGCGCGCAGTGCGAGCGGATAGTGTTCCGTCCGTCCGAAACATTGAAACTATATTTACCCTTTTCAAGTAAGTGCGAATGAGCATTTTCAGCAGTTGTAGCTATAATTAACTGGAAAGTGCGAGTCGACCTGTCGCACTGAGGGTTCCGTATCATCACATAAATTGTTAATTAATAGAATACAAAAAAGTAGTGAAAAAAGACAACATCACGCGCAGGGGGTCACCCATCCAAGTAACGAGCGCACCCTACGTTGCTTAACTTGGTGGTGAACAGAATTTTGTCACCGACTTACACTTGGCCATTGTTTATTATTTTGTTATTATACTCTAAAGTATGTACTACATTCATGTCAAATTTTACACTCGTGTACGTATTACCGTATCATTTTAATGGTGTTACTTTTTAAGCAATAAAAAAATCTTAATTTTAAAAATCTTACAACATAGGAAATAAGAAGGGTGTTTATTTTTATTTTCCATGGCACAACCTCTACGTTTTGGAGGAGTCAAAACGATTTTATTTTTTACGTTTCACAACCTTAAAAAAATTGTGCTGTGCAAGCTGTTATCCGCAGTTTTAGGTGAATCTTCTGTACTGTAAACTATCCGTAAAAGAATTTTGTCAATTTGTTACGACGGATTACAGTCCCGTCAACTCCCGTCAATATAAGTTTGGAAGTTGGCGAATGTGGGGTCGAGACAGACAGACAATGAGAGCATTTTATATCTTGATTGATATGCTGTAGACAGTGTAGAAGTGTGGATAAAGACATACGTAGTAGCTTTACCTAGTCTGTGGCTGTACTCTGTAGAAGTCAGTTCCACGCGCAGGTTTGTCTTAATTATTGAGCTCGCCCGACTTCAAAACCCATGTAAAATAGTATATATGCAAGTAGTGAATAAAGGATGGATTTAAAGCGAAGGCCATAGATGAATTACGAGCAAGTGAAAGATTCTTACGACTGAATCACGACCGCAGGGAGTGATTCATGATTCAAGTGTTAGAATCCTAAGCGACGCGAGTGATTCATGGCCCTCGATATAAATCCGTTATACTCAAGAGTTGCAATATTTATTTTCTCCTTTGCAGTGGCATATTAATTTAGAATTATTGTTTTGTGATTTATGAAGTTGTTTTTTTTTAAATATAACAGATTTTTTCTAAATATACACATAACAATTATTATTTCGTGTAACGCTCTTTAGTCAGTTGTTTTATGACTAAGTCTTTTTCAGGACAGTTGTTCTTTTCGACCAAATTAAAATGAATGAACGGGCCCAGAAGGAGCGCATTTTTGAATATTACGAAAAGAGATCCGGCGCCCAGTTCGTTTCAGTCTGTCTCTAGCCGTAGGAAGTGAGACACAACATTATTGTTACATGATAACGAAAAATCTGACAAAAAATATGACTTCGTGTGCTTTACCGAAGTGTAAAAACACAACAAAACCAAAAGTATAAGTTCAGGTGTCATTTTTCACTCGTGAGTACATTCATTATTCTATTTTGACATAAAATGTAAATTAATGTCTTCAAACATCGATAAGTAGTCCCCATTTTGTTTTATTCACGTGACCTCGTCCATCCACGGCGACAAACGGTTCGAGAGCAATAAACAAACACAGGTGTTCTCTTTTACTCACATAGTTATTTTATTCGCTATCTATTTTTTGCAACAAAATTTACTGTACGTGATTATAATTAGGCGTTGAAGTATATGTCAGATGGTTTTGAGTCATTTTACTGAGCAAGTTCCTGGGTTATCGCCCGTCCATTAATTTTATTATGGTCGAATTATGTTCCCTATCTTAATTATATTATAACGTCTAGCTCAGATTGGAAAATGGCTCTCAAGTAACTGATTGTTTATTTCTAAGTATTATTTTCTTATACTACTTTATCTACGTGATGACTAAACAAGACAATCAATAACTAAATCACTGTTACTCCATCCATCTATTCGTCATGGCAGTAAAGTTTTTCTACAGATTTTTGTCTTTCGTCAAGGTCAGCGTGCATTAGATGGCTTGATCTGGTTGACTACGTTGGCAATGGTTTTTAATATTTGCGTTTTTATTATGTATTATACTATACTAAGGGTGCTTCAAGATATATATATATATAAATAAAAATCCTCATGAACAGCAGCTCTACACCACCCAAACTCATTATGATTTTGTAGTTGTATACAGGTTTTCCTGTGGGACTTAGGTCAAGTGTATACGAAAGATTGCGTAAGTTCCCAGCATGCCTGTGTTACCTATATTGCATCTGAGGCGATGTGGCGTCAATGACGAAAAAGGGACAGCATTGGTGGCTTTCAAGTTGGCCTATTTATCCACGACTGCTGATGTATTTTGGATGCTACAAAAAATATCATATCTCGTAGATGGGTAAAGGCCATGACATAATAGACGTTGGCGTAGAGTATTTGCGTAACGTTAAAAAATATTGTCTATCTTTCGAGATTTATCATTGTAGTTTTTTCGCAAATATTTTTATTTTAATAGTTTTTTTATTACTTGCACTTGATCGCCACCTCGTCTGATGTTAAGCGATGATGCGGTTTAATGGAGCATGCTTGCCTGGAATAAACCGATTCACTCGTGATTTGAGACGATTTGTAACATGATGCTAGAATTTAATCTAATTTAAGTTCGATATTTTTTTAGACTGACCATAGTCTTACATATCTATGTGTCAAATCGACCAATTTAATATTCCCTTCTAGTACACGTTTACCCTAACTATTTTTTACCTCGCTTTGTTAAGTACACGCTTCGTTTAACAGGTCAATGGTACACAGACAACAATGTTTGACAAATTAGTAAAAAAGCTGTTAAAATTGCAACGAAAAAGCGTATCTGAAACACAATCATAATAAATTTTGTTTCTTTATTTTGTAATGTTAGAAAAGGTTTTTGCCAGTAATTGCTTTATTGTCGAAAAGATTAGATTCTGAGACAAATGTTGACAGTTTTAATAAGATTGCGTTTTTGTATTAAACATTAAATAATTTCAGAAATTTCAACACGAGAAAAGCTTTCGTGACTATTTTATGTCTACACGAAAATACCCTGAATTTTCAAGAGCTGTACTTAACACATAATTGTATTATTATGTACGTGTAGATAGAATTTAATAAAAAAATTAAGTTTTAACAATCCTTGTTATAAAAATATAATTATCATACGAGTTTGCTAGGTAAAAAGCAACTACTAGTTTGAACACACTTTTATAACAGTTATATTACTATTAACGGGATATTATACCGTGATAAGGTTTTGGATGGAGCAACTTTATCTTTTACGCTTGTAAGCGCAGCGAGGAAGTCCACCCACAAGATGGACAGATGACTTAAAAGAGACCGCAGGGAGATGCTGGATACAGACCGCTTCCAACTGGCTCTTTTGGAGATCGATGGAGAAGGCATATGTCCAACAGTGGACGTCCTATGCCTGAAATGATGATTATGAACTGAAAAAAGGTAAGCATTTGTGTAGTTATGACTTTTTTTTAAATTAAAAGGTTACGTTGTTGAATTTTGATGAAGTGTCAAATGAGATCTACTATTAATAGTAGATCTATTAATTTGGCCCCACTTTAGTACTTCTTTAGTGTTTTTTTTTATCGCAGAGAAGTCCGCTTTTGACCACCAACTGTTTGACCACTGACTATCTGTTTGTAATTTTTTTTCTGGTTTACACAATAAAGAGTTTTTATCTATCTACATAATATCAACTTTTTTTTTCTTCTACTTGTTCTATAAGACATTGCTTCTTGCAAAATTTCATGATAACGCACTCTGCGTTCGCTAACTAGTCCGGTCAAACTGTAGAGGCCAAACGGTTAACAGTAAAAGTCAATATTAAAAAAAAAAAAAAAAAAAAAAAACATGATTTTAGGTCAACGGGAGTGCTCTCCTTAGATTTTGATTCCCTTACAAGTTTCAAAATATATGGCATAAAAGGCCGTATCCTTTGATTTGAAATTCTACGAGAACACAATTGGACTAAATTTAATCGCGAATAAAGTTGGCAGTCCCATACACTTCGTTGCACGAAAAATATTTAACACAGATATTTAAAACCTGAAACTATTACTACCAAACATTAAAATTAAAAAAATTAAAAAAAAAAAAAAACTATTTCTATTTTTACTTGTACCTACTTGCGTAATTTTTTATTGTACGTGCTGGGGCAATAAAACATTTTGCCCATCTCAATATCGAGAACAAGGGCAAGTCCACAACGATGTATCACGCGCCCATTCACGGCTGAGAGCACCTGGAATCAAGGGCCATTGTCATACAAAATAAATGGGAGGTCGTTGCCGCGGAATCGCACTATTCATAATCTGGCTGTATGTGGGACGAGGAAATGAAACGGTATGAAAACTTTTATGTTAGCACAAATGTTCCATACGTAAGTACAGCAAATCGTAAAATTGACATAATTTTGTCGCAAATAAATATGATTTTTTTAATTTTTTACTGAAAAAAGTTAAGCAATTGTGCAGTTCTAATTTTGAGCAAATAAATAATATTTTTAAAATTGTATTGTATGCCAGTCACAAGATATAAATTATGTATTTTGGTATTATTATAATATTACGTATACGGCTTAGTATTAATATTATTTTCTAGTTGCACATTTCTACTGCCGTTTGAAAAAAAGTTGGGCACAGACAGCTGCGCACGGCCACGTGTGACGTGTCAGTTTGGTTCAGTACGGGCAATAGAAAAGAGAAGTAAATAGAACGGAAATGACAAGAAAAATCTGTCGCCAGGCATTATGACAGAACCTTGCTTAAAAACATTCTTATTTATATCATCGCATCGAACTCCGCATCCAAAGAACTTAGACCTTACCTTTTTGGGTTAGGTCTCAAAGTTCTTGGTCCGCATCACAGTTGCTAACTGATTTCAAATGAATGACATTTCGTTTATATGGGTGCAACTGGCTACAAAAAAAATCTTACTAAAATGCCTTGAGAGCCGTTCTGATTAAAAAAAACTAGTTTGGGCTGTCATACAAATCAACACTTGGCGGGACACGTGCGTACTGTGCACAGTATGCACGATTGCGTAGTTGGGGGATATCAGAGGAACGCGCGTGGGGTTTGTCTGACGATCGGACTTCGCCGCCATGGAGCCACGTTTCCTCCCCGGCTCACACACGCTCTTTCTTCCTGGTAGCGTGGCGTAGTTCAGCTAGCAGTGTGTGGCCGCATCACCACGTTGATTCACGTAGCTATTGTGTCGTGGGCATGCACAGCTGTCTGAAACAAACTCACTATATTAGTGTTGCCCTGTAAATACTGTTCACTCGCTCTTTCTTCCTGGTGGCGTGGCGTAGTTCAACTAGCAGTGTGTGGTCGCATCGCCACGTTTATTCACGTAGCTATTGTATCGTGGGCATGCACAGTAGCTGTCTGAAACAAACTCACTATAGTAGTGTGATATGTGATTTAAAAAATATATTGTATCTCACATGAATAAAAATAGAAAATGCCCTATATATACTGTTAGCTTATAGTTTCTTAACCTTTTAGCTCTACATTCGTTAGATCATCAATCTTAACTTTTTGCACTCGCAACACGAATTTTAACAGCATTTAATCTCAATCAACCCCGAGGACAATGTTACGATATTTTATTCTAGCGAAAAATTGCCAAATTCGAAACGCTCGTTAAGGGTTCCATACAATTCATTCGTTTATTTTCTGACTTTGTACGTAAGGGGAATTTTCTGAATATGTCCAAAGATTACAGATTAACAAAAAATATAATAATAACACAAAACCTATAAAGAGCGCTGTACGACAGTTTGGGCTTATAGAAAAAAGTCATTCAAACTCGATAAAATGTATGGAACTGCTGATATTTCTTTCGCGATTTCAGGGTTTCTCCCATAATAAAAGTTGTAAGACATTTCTAACAACTTTTATATGGGTGCAGTACAGCCTTTCAACGCCAATCTGTACAACTTAAAAAAAAAAAAAAAAAAGTTTCTGCTAAAATTGTTTGCGACTTACAAACAGATGGACGGGTACGTAGACAGAAACTAAAGTCTCAATATTTTAGTATAGAACCCTAAAAAGGGAAATATTAGCGACTTGCTGACATCTGCGCAACATTGCCAACGTCGTTTGTCAATGTCTAGACAGGAGCAATATTAGCTGCGACAAACGATCGAGATCGGCTATCCAATCATTTGAACTTTTGCCACAGAATACATATAAGTACACATACAGAAGATTCACTCTGCAAAATCATTTAAATAAGACTCTTGCTACTATACAATAAGATGCAATTCAGGACGTGCGAGTGCTAACTACCTACAAGTATATTAACCTAGAAGTTGCCTCTCTGTCTATCGCGTAACTCTTGTCGCGTTATCCTGTCTATCGCACGGCAGTGGGCGCGGCAGGTCCGACAAGTCAGCTACTTGTAGCATTCGTACCTAAAGTGCGGAGTGCGCTAGGGCTGTTTTCGTGTAGTATTGGGATTGCAAGCACATTTTTGCTCCTCTCTTCCGCGGATTTGCAAGATGACCTTCCTCAGAATGTCTATTTGCCGAGTTTCAACTTGGGGTATTTCAAAATTATCTATAACCATCTTTTCGGGCTAGGAAAGCATCATCAACACCACTCACTAGTGTTGCAAGCGTCCATATACAGTGGTTATTGCTTACCATCAAGTGGACAGCAAGCTTATTTGCCGCTCGTTTTAGGGTTCTGTACCCAAAGACGACCTAAAACAGACTGCAGGAAAACCCTGGATGCAAGCCGCTTCAAATCGGCCCTTTGGATATAGATGGGGGAACAGCACTGGACGTCTAATGGCTGACATGATGATGATGAATATTATAGTAGTTCATAACGATGAAACCTATGACCTTTTTTTCAGATTAGTACAAACATTTCCGCATGGACTGCATTCCACACCAACGTTTCAATATTGAAGGAGCTCAATATTAAGAACAGACTTTCGTCAACAGTACAGTTACGAATACTGAAGTTCTTCGGGCATATCAAAAGGAACGAAGATCCAATGGAAAGACTAGTTGTCCAGAGTCAAGTGGAAGACAAGATAGATCGAGGCAGATCTCCTACACGCTGGAAGGACCTCATTAAGGCAGCAACTAATTCTACCATAACAGAGTGTTCACGTAATGCGACGAACCGAGTAAAACGGAGAAGCATTTCAAAATCAGTGATCGCCGCCGAGAAGACCGACGACGTTGAAGACCCACCGTATACCACCGTTTTACCAACCACGGCTACTTTGCCAAAAGTGTCCGACTAAGAAGAAGAAGATAAACATTTCGCGTAATCCTTAATAGGTCTAGTGATAAGTATACTATCTCAAATCCATAATTTATCGAGATCCCCACGCTTTCCTCGCTTGTTATTCTAATTAAGCTAAAATAAACCTTACGTGACCTCACTTAAGTATTAAGTAATAAACCTTTTTTCACATTAACACCTAGTTAATCCACTTAACAGTTAGTACATTTCTTTTCTTGGGGGTAAAAGACATAAATCAAGCCTTATTCGTTCATCTCATCGCGCTAAAAACCCCATTCAGTAGAGACGAGCAATTATTCGAATGACAATTTGTTAATCGAATAAGTGTTTGAAATTTTAGTGACATTCCGTTCGAATTTACTATTCATAACCATCATCATCATTTCAGGCATAGAACGTCCACTGCTGGGACATAGGCTTTCCCCATAGATCCCCAAAAGGGCCACTTGGAAGCGGCCTGCATCCAGTGTTTCTCTACGGTCTCTTTTAGATCGTCTATCCATCACAAGACTGTTCTGCGTGCTATGTGACCTGCCCACTGTCACTTTAACTTGCTAATCCGGTGGAATATGCCAGTATCAATGTACTATTGATATTTTTAAATTAGTAATTACACTCGGTCAATGCACTTATTTGCTCTAAGAGATACATTCTAATGAATAGAAGCAATTTCTTTTATTATTTATCACTGAAATATATCGGGTACCATCTAAAGTCTCACGTTCAAAAATCTACCGCAAGTGATTAGAACTAGTGGTTTTTATTCCATTTTTTTTATAGTATTATTGCAACCGTCAGAATAAATAAACGTTTTGACCGAGTTTAGGCAAACTTGCAATAAACAAAATACATAAATAATATATTTACTTACCCACCTACGCATGTAATTTCATACGTACAAAAATTTTCATATTTCACCCATTATTACAATTTAATAAGGATAGGTCATCATCATCATCATCATCAGCCAGAAGACGTCCACTGCTGAACATAGGCCTCCCCCTTTAACCTCCACACTGAACGACAGCTTGCCTTTTGCATCCACTGGATGCCCGCGACTCTCACAATGTCGTCGGTCCATCTAGTGGGAGGCCTCCCTACGCTGCGTCTTCCGGTTCGTGGTCTCCACTCCAGAACCTTTCTTCCCCATCGGTTATCGGTTCTTCGAGCGATGTGGCCTGCCCATTGCCACTTCAACTTGCAAATTTTAACAGCTATGTCGGTGACTCTGGTTCTTTGGCGAATATCCACGTTTCGGATTTTATCGCGCAAAGAAACTCCGAGCATAGCTCTCTCCATTGCCCGCTGTGTGACTCTGAGTTTTTCCAAAAGGCCAACAGTTAAGGACCACGTCTCAGTACCATATGTCATCACTGGCAACACACACTGGTCAAAGACCTTCGTCTTGAGGTAATAAGGATAGGTAGAAAATCCCAAATAAAAGTTTCATATAAAAATAATATATTATCGCTAAGATTTCTTCCACGATCATACGATCAGATTGTTATTCGATTATAAAAATTACCTAATCCATGTAACCCATCTCTATCATTTACTGTACAATAATTAAGTAACAAAAGCTAAGTAATTATGCAGGGTACGAAACAATCTACTAGGGCTCGGGAATAAAAAATTATTGAAGTGATATCCAAGTTGTCTGAGAAACGTGTATTTATCAAGCATAAAAGCGAAATACTGACGAACTGACGGACTCATCACCATCATCATCATCTGCTAAAAGACGACCACTGCTGAACATAAATTTTCCCCTTATAACTCCACACTGAGCAGCACTCCATGACAGCCTGCCTGCACTGGATGCCTGCGACTCTCGCGATGTCGTTGGACCATCTAGTGGGAGGCCTATACCTAATCATAATCATAATATTTACCTACGCTGCATATTTCGGTTCGTGGTCTCCACTCCTTTCTTCCCCATTGGTTATCGGTTCTTTGAGCGATGTGGCCTGCCCATTGCCACTTCAACTTGCAAATTGTATGCTAATATTATGCTAACTAATAGCTATGTCGGTGACTCTGGTTCTTTGGCGAATATCCATGTAGCAGATTCTATCGCGCAAAGAAACTCTGACCATAGTTTTTCCAAAGTGCCAACAGTTAAAGACGAACTGACGCATCCTAAAATCTTGAAAACTACTTGACTTTCGAAGCTGAAATTTGTCAGGTAGATTCCTAATAGGGTTTAGAGGCAAGCCCTTTCGCTGAATTCTGAGAAAAGACTTTGCGAAAGGGCTGAATTAAAGGTGGTAAAAAGGTGTTGAAAATCCTATTTTCATGTTAAGAAGATGATTCAGTTTGAGTCTTTACCATCTCGGAAGCATCACAATAAAAAAGGAAGGATTTAACAAAAATAGCCGTATTAAGAAGGGTTCAAAGAAAGGTTCAAAATGTACGAGAAAATCCTATGTTTTTGATGTTAAGGAGATGAATCAGTTTGAGTCATTACCATTTAGGGAGTATAACAAACAAAACAATTCAAAGAATGACCACAAGCAAATATATAAAAATTTGGACAGGACGTATGTCGGATCAACTAGTTAATCAAAAAGACGATACATAGACTGTCAAACTCATAACCCTTCTTTTGCCGTAGTCGGGTAAAAAATGGACGAAATACGGAGCCACTTGAATGCGAACGACAATTGTACTATTGTATACCCGGGTATGTCGTAAAACTGCGACCAGAACCACCGAAGGATGGGTGGCAGCGTTCTATTAGTACACGGTGAACGTACTGCGATCCGCAAGCCGCCTGCCAAGCGTGTAATATGGCAACAACACCTCTCTAAGAGGGAGGCTTTTGTTCAGCAGTGGACGTTTACTGGCTGATGATTTAATGTGATATCTTCCTTGATTGTCTGATTTGTGAGTGTAGACTTAGCTAATGGTTATCTTCTCTAGTAACTTTAGCGCTATGATAACGCTATTTCGCTAGTGACATCGGCGGCGCGGGTTAATTCCATTAAAAGATTAACAAACCTCAGGAACGTAGAGGTCGCTCGCTACGAGCGTCGTACACTCGCTAACAAAATGTATTCCTGCATGTTCTGTAATAAGTAAGAATGACAAGTCGTTTAAGGAAATTGTAAAAAAATATTTAATACAAAATTAACGATTTTATCTGTGACAAAGCCTCTTTGCGCAAATTGTGTTTGGACTGTAAATATATTAATATGTAATGAATTCTATGGACATTGTTAATTATTGTTATAATCTAAGTACCTATTATTTTATTTTTATTACTGTTGACATTTTATTTAACTCAAATTGAATTTTTATATTTTTACACTTTTATTATCAATATTGTATATTTTGAATTTCATAAGTGTACACTAATGTACCCATATTTGAGAAATAAATGAACTGAACTGAACTAAATTAATCCATAAAACAAATAGAGATAATAATTTATTGCCAAACACAAAACTTAAATAACTGAACTAATTGAAGATCGTTTATACTATCTATAATCATATAAGCAACGAAGGCCTATATATAGTTTAGTTGCCAGAATAAAGTTACATAAAATCTCCAAAAACAGTCCATAGTATTAAACATGAATACATGATAATCATACGTAAATTACGAACTAACTTTTATCTCTAAAATACCATAATATCTTGTGCCTTCAAGTCGTGAGTGGATCGGTTTTTATCTATGCAAATTAAAAACTTACTCCATTATACACTGCATCATCGCTAAACATTACGTGAGGTAGCAGTCAAACGCAAGTTTATTCAATCAAAAGAAATACCTACCCCACTTACTTATTTATTAAAAATACCAGATGTAATTACAAAATAGCATATTAGTAGGGCGCCATTACAGAACTAATAACTATGCAATGTAAAGTATGGAATTGCCAGCTGATTTTTAATGATTATCTGATGGCGTGGCAAAAATCCAAGATGTCAGATTCAAGTTCAAATTTCAAAGCAACCTGAGGGTCTTGCATCTGGAGGTTTCTGGCTGGTTTCCCTTTTTTATTTGCCTTCTCTTCTTCTTCTCCCGAAGAATAGGTTGGATGGGCATATTTACAATACATCCCAAGCGGAATGTCAGGGCAAACTGCAGGTAATGTTACCCCCATATTGAATTAAAATTAAAATTTTGTTTATATTATACGGTAATTAGTCACGTATGATTAAACTGGTTATTCCGACTAAAGTGGTAAAATTGCTATTAAAATTTGCAAGATAAAGTGGCAATAGGTAGGCCACATCGCTCGAAGAACCGATAAGCGATGAGGAAGAAAGGGGCTTGAGTGGAGATTTCGAACCAAAAGACGCAGCGTAGGTAGGCCTCCCACTAGATAGACCAACGACATCGTGAGAATCGCGGGCATCCAGTGGATGGCAGGCTGTCGTTCATTGAGGAGGTTTAAAGAGGAGGCCTACCTACCTGGCTGATGATGGTGATAATGATGACTTTGAATTAGAATCGGATTACTCGAGTCTCACGATACATTTACCCACATTTCATATTATATTTATATTTCTGAGAAAGTTTTTTGTGTTGACTGTACACACATGCAAATGAATGTACTTATACCGATTCGTGCCCGTTGTTGGTAATAGTTTAATGCATTTTGGGGAAAGTTCTGGAGTGAAACTATTATAAACATTATAAATTATGAGTAAATAGGTACTTGTAGTAATGCGTTACACTGCTTTTAGCGACGTGTAGTGAACTTTATACCATTGTATACGTGTCTTTATAATACAATATCATGTGTTATGTATACGTAGCACGCATCATCATCATTTCAGCCATAGGACGTCCACTGCTGGACATAGGCCTTCCCCATAGATCCCCAAAAGGGCCACTTGGAAGCGGCCTGCATCCAGTGTTTCTCTACGGTCTCTTTTAGGTCGGTCTCTACGGTCTCTTTTAGGTCGTCTATCCATCACAAGACTATTTTGCGTGCTATGTGACCTGCCCACTGTCACTTTAACTTGCTAATCCGGTGGAATATGCCAGTATCAATGTACTATCGATATTTTAAAATTAGTAATTAAACTCGGTCAATGCACTTATTTGCTCACATCATAGGGGACATAGCCCCCCCCCCATCAATCTCCAAAAAGGCCGGTTGAAGGCGGCCTGCATCCAGCGTTACCCTGCGGTCTCTTTTAGGTCGTCTGTCTATCTTGTGGGTCCTTTTTTTTTTTTAATAGTATATAGGCTTGCGCTTGGCCGCCATCTCGCCTGATGTTAAGCGACGATGCGGTCTAAGATGGAGCACGCTTGCCTAGAAGAAACCGCCTAGAAGGTCCTACGCTGCGCTTAGCGGTCTGTGGTCTCCGTTCAATTATCATTCGGCCCCATCGGCCATCTGTTCTGCTTGCTATGTGCCCTGCCCACTGCTACTTCAACTTGCTAATCCGGTGCGCTATGCCGGTAACTGTCGTTTGTCTACGGATCTCTTCATTTCTGATTCGATCTCGTATAGAAAAACCCCGAGCATAGCCCTCTCCATAGCTCGTTTTGCGATTTTAAGCTTGCTAATGAGTATTAAAATAATATATCATGTTCCTATGATGTTCTCAATGAGAGAGAGAGAGAGAGAGGATTGGTTGTACCTATCCACCATGCTGGTTTAATTTTTGAGGTTCTTAGACCTTAAGTGTTTCTTAGGCTTTTTAGGTTCTTTTTTCTTCCTAAAACCCGTACAAAGCACTTTGATTCCACATTTATTATGCGAACTGCTAGTCTGTAGAATGCGCTGCCTGAATGGGTGTTCCCCGATGGTTACAATCTGGGTGTCTTTAATTCACGAGTGAATCGGTTTCTTCTAGGCAAGCGTGCTCCAACGTAGACCGCATCATCTCTTAACATCAGGCGAGATGGTTGTCAGACGCAAGCCTATTATTTATGAAAAGAAAGTTTCCGCTAATCGCACGATGTGTATACATTTATCTTCACCGTTTTAGTTGTCTTCGTTAGTAAAATTGTACTAACTCATATCTCCTTTTTTTGTCTGATCTGAGGGCAGTACCATTGAAAAGTTCATTTGAAAGAATTCTATCTTATTCTATAAGGCAATGATGAAAATCTTAAATTCTGATCACTTTTGCTTGGTCCTTGAACGCATCATCATCATCATCAGCCAGAAGACGTTTACTGCTGAACATAGGCTTTCCCCTTTAATCTCCACACTGAATGACAGCCTGCCTTTTGCATCCACTGGATGCCCACAATGTCGTCGGTCCACCTAGTGGAGGCCTCCCTACGCTGCGTTTTCCGGTTCGTGGTCTCCACTCCAGAACCTTTCTACCCATCGGATATCGGTTCTTCGAGCGATGTGGCCTGTCCATTGCCACTTCAACTTGCAAATTTTAACAGATATGTTGGTGACTCTGGTTCTTTGGCGAATATCCACGTTTCGGATTCTATTGCGCAAAGAAACTCCGATCATAGCTCTCTCCATTGCACGTTGTGTGACTCTGAGGTTTTCCAAAAGGCCAACAATTAAGGACCACGTCTCGATTCAACACTGGGGTTGTTTAATTCCCAACTAGACGAGACATCATAAAACCCGTTCATTTGAAGTTAACCACCCCCAACTGCAGTGTTCCTAACAGATAACAATGGACGAATTTACATACAAACAAACTGGGGGTTGATTTCCAACAATTTATTGCATCCCACTTCTACTATGGAAGATTAGAAAGGAACAGATAGGTTGGTTGTATTTTAGAACTTGCCTATTAGTTATAGAACATAAATGCACTTAAAAAACATAAATGAACCGAAAATGAACATACGTCAACATAAATTAACATACGTTTACATAAAATAACACAAATTAAGATAAATTAACATTAAAAAAACATAGATTATCATAAATTAACACAAATTAACATAAACTAACATAAATTAACGTATATCAACATTAACATAAATGGTAAGGCAGATGCTGTCAGAGGCTTTCACACACATGTCAAAAACGAATAATTATTATCAATAGTAAAAACTGACTACAAAATTAGTAAGTGTAGATAATTCTTAATAAGAAATTAGTTTCACAAATCATTTAAAAGCTATTTCAGAATCCAATTGTTATTACAATCTAGTTTTTTTTTTTTTCGATTATTCTACAGTAAATTTATATTATTATTAACGGGATATTTACCGTGGTAAGGTTGTGTATGCACTATGTTCAGAGGAAGCCTGAATAATGCGGGTGGTTGGACGAACAGTTCAAAGTTAGGTACAGACAAAACGACCTACCCTCTTTGTTAGTCGTTTAGTGCGATTACACTGGAACTAGAACGTATATTTCAAAATTTTATGAGGATGTTGTAATAATTTCTCCAATAAACGTATTAGATTTAGTAAAAAAAAAACAATAAGCCTGTTGTATTTAACAAAATAGACACAAATGTCCGATAGCCTATTGTTTTTTTGTTATCTTGATTTTTTGCGTAATATTGAATGAACTGTTATAACTTTTATTCATATTGAATTTAGGTAATGTAATTTTATTTTTCGTGTTCTTAAGTAGCTAACAGACGAGACGGATTTGGTTGACGGACCACCGTCCAACCAAAAGAAGGGAAAGAGAAAACTTTATCTTTCCCTCCGTTTGGTTGGACGGCGGTCCGACAACTAAATCCATACGTTTTTCCAATTTTGACACCCATGATTTGGGAGTGATAAAAAAACTGTTCCGCCATCTTTGGGTGTCCGCCTTATTAAATTTAGAATGACATCACTTATCTAACCATGCATTGTCATCCAAACTAAACGTGTACGCACAATTTCAGCTCAATCGGTTGAAGGTAACTGGTCTAAAATTCAGTTGCAAGATTTGTCCCACACATCCTAACAGGGTTAGGTTAAAAAAAGTTGTTTCACCTACCTGTTCAAAGTAGCGTCTCTGTTCTCCCTACTCTATACAGTAACTGTAACAAACGACCATTGTTTTGATCGCACTAATGACCGGTACAGGATGTTCACTCGCGATAACGTACGTTACGGAACACCCTCTATATGGCAAATGAGAGGGAAAGCTTTGATATTGATAGTGTTTGATTTTCGACGAGGTATGGACGTTATTATAGTAAGTACCATAATAAGGGAGTATTTCCACGGGTTTATAATAGACTATAACGATGGTGGTCGAGTGGTAGCAAGAGCGCTTTACAATCTGATGGCGCCCAGTACGATCCTCGCCTTTGCCCCAATGACTTATTTAGTACCTAAAATAAATTATTATGTGCAGTTTCGATGCCATCGCTCAAAAAACGGTGAAGGAAAAAAAACATCGTGAGGAAATTGAGGAAATCGGTATGTCCAGGATCCTCAAAGTTCAAAGACATATACAACACAAACAACAACATATATAACAATTGGATTCTGAAATAGCTTTTAAATGATTTGTGAAACTAATTTCTTATTAAGAATTATCTACACTTACTAATTTTGTAGTCAGTTTTTACTATTGATAATAATTATTCGTTTTTGACATTTGTTTGAAAGCCAACATGCACCGGGCCAGTTATATACATATTATATTATAGTTGACTAGGGACCATCCTTTCTCTCTCTCACTTAGAGAAGGCCCGAGTCCCAGCAGTAGGAACATGATAGGCTGATAATCACGATGATGATGATGATGATAAAATCGTGAGTGTGTGTTAGTTTGATTTTGATTTGTTTAAACAGGTTTAGTGAAAAATATAAAATTATAAAAAAAAACTGAAGAAATGATTTTAATTGGCTTATACATTATAGTTCTCAGATATAAGCGTTAGAAGTTTTTAGACGGATTAGGAAGGGATGCTCTATGCCTTTCTCCCAAAGTTACAAGAGACCACGAACCGGAAGACGCAGCGTAGGTAGGCCTCCCACTAGATGGACTGACGACACCATAACTTGCCAATCAGAAAATCAGTTATTCACTTCCTCCTTAATGATAATCTCGACATCTAATCCGTGTAGTAATCAGTTATAATTGATGCTGGTTATGATAATGTCATCTCTGACCGGGATTAGTTCATCTAGCTGAGGATAATTGATGTGTCTGTGAGTGATCTGTACTGTTAAATTAATACTAGGTTACGAGGAATCGTGGTACTAAGCTGGTTGGAGGTCATGTACTCATATTTGTGAACAAATTGTACTATGGGCAGGCCTGGCACACTCCGCACTTTAGGTACAAAAGACATAATAGACACAGAAGGTTCACGCCGCGAAGAATTTTAAATAAATAAGGACTCTATCTACGAGGCAATACAGTAGCAATTCAACTCGTACAGCGCTGGATACCGCTCGCTATTCACCTCGAAGGCCGCCCTCTTTCTATCACGTAGCTCTATCTCTCCTGACGCGGCACGTGTAACGTTAGGGTTGTCTTCTTGAAATTTCACAGAATCATCATCATCATCAGCCAGTAAATGTCCACTGCTGAACACATGACTCCCTCTTCAAAAGGGGTGATACACAGAATACATGTAGTCTATTACGTATATTCTACTTTAATTGCAATGACATTTAATCTGCACAAAGGAACTAACGCTTATAATTAATTAACGCTTTTAATTAATTTGGTTCAATAACAATCATGCAAAAGTATAAGTTTAAGAGGCCTATTACAAAATCATCATCCCGATGCATATTTAGGTAAAAACTACATGAAACACGGAGACCTCATTTGGGAGCCCTAATTTGCAGATTCTGTTGGTCAAGGTCCCTGACAGAAAAGATGCTTAATTACGCGCGAAGTGGCTAGCGTAGCGTGCAGACCGGGCGTGAGCCTAGCGGCCATTGATTGCCCTGCTATGACCTTCTTGGGAAGGGACACCGGCCGAACATACCATAAGTCCGGAGTGCGCCATCCTGCTTTAGGTATGAAGCTACAAGAAGCCGACTTATCGGACCTGCCGCGTAATAGACAAGAGTTACGCGATAGACAGTCAACTTCTTGGTTTATATAGCTGTAGGTAGTTAGCGCTCGCACGTCCTGAATTGCACTTTATTGTGTAGTGGCAAGAGTCGCTTTTTATTTATATAATTTTGCGGAGTGAATATTCTGTACTTATTTTAATATGTATTCTGTGCTATGGGACCACCTCTGGAGTTGCAAAAATAAGATATTAGTAAAAAAAAAACATTTTATTAACAAGGTTTTAGCGTTAGCTAAGAAAATGTAATCCAGCATCTTGGAACGGCGGCCATATTAAATTTAGTGTGATGTTACTCACTTTATCGTTTTTTATTCTTCAAGCCCATTTCAATACCCATATTAATCTTTCGGCTGCGTATGAAACCGGAGGTTCGTAACCAGTTGCGAACGAAGCATAATTATAACAGGGTTGACAAAAAATATACACCATTCGCCATCTTTTGGTAGCGGCCATTTTGAATATTTCAATATTAGACGTTGTATATTGTATTAAGTATGTCACCAGAACTAATGGTGTATGCAAATTTTCAGCAAGGAACTGGTTCTAACCTTACAAGATTTGGCCTAATCATTCATTTATTCATAACTAGCGACCCGCCCGCCTGGCTTCGCACGGGTGTAATTTACGTGCGAAGCCGGGGCGGGTCGCTGGTTATATATATAAACCTTTCGTGAAAATGTATCTAACTGATGCTGAAAACCGCATCAAAATCCGTTGCGTGATTTAGGAGGAGTTAGCGGCCATACAGACAGACAGACGCGGAAAGCGACTTTAATTTATACTGTGTAGAGATAGATAAAAGAAGATTCACAATCAATTTCATAAACATTTTGCAAAAGGGAATTTTGACTACATGCGCGATCAAGTGGTTATTATTATCTTTGAGCAGCATGGACACGGTTAGTATCCTAAATACAGGACAAGCAATTATCACCTGTACTAAATCATTCAAGCGTAAATCAACCAGTAGCTTATTCATCTGATTCTGTAGGTAAGATTATAGAGAAGTCAGATATACAACTTCAATACTGGGAAGTTTAATACAGGGCTAAATCAACAAATTTATAATCACTTGAGCCGAAACAATTTTTTTTGCTTGTGAACCGAAACAGTGGTCAGAGTCGTGCTTAAATCAATTTGTGATATATAGAATATAGGTTTTTTATCATCATCAATATCAGTCTATCATGTTCCTACTGTTAGGACACAGGCCTTCTCTCAGAGAGAGAGAGAGAGAGAGAGAGAGAGAGAGAGAGAGAGAGAGAGAGAGAGAGAGAGAGGATGGCTCCTAATCTACTATGCTGACAGAGCATGTTGGCAATGTCATATTATGTCAAGGAATTTTGAAGTCTTCTAGGCAAGCGTGCTCCATCGTAGACCGTATCATCGTTTAACATCAGGCGAGTTGGCGGCCAAGCGCAAGCCTATTTATAATAAACTAGCTGACCTGACAGACGTTGTCCGGTCTTAGAACTGTCAAACACGCAAAGTTAAAATTGTATTTTTTTTACACCTTGGGTTACATTATTGGAGTTTTAGCAAAGATCATATTTGAAAAATAAAAAAATAATATACCCTATGTTACCCGGGGATTGTGTAGCTTCCCAACAGTGAAAGAATTATTCAAATCGATTCAGTACTTTCGGAGCCTTTTCAATGCAAACAAACAAACAAACAATCAAATCTTTCCTCTTTATAATATTAGTATAGATAAATAAAAACTACGGTTTTCTCACGATGTTTGCTTTCTATCACCGTTTTCGAACGATGGAATCGAAATTGAAAAACAAATCTGCTGTCTAATAAAAAACAGTCATCTAAACTTGATATTACAACAACAACAATTGATATTATTGATGTAACAGAAATTTTTCGCGATATCAGGGGTGATCCCCGTAGTAAAAGTTGATCATAATTATGAGTATAACGGAGCATTTTCACTTAGTACAACCATTTCGCATAGCCCCGTATATTTTTTGTACATATTCATCCACGAAACAAGTTTAATGCTATTTTCGAAGTTGTATCTCTGCATTAACTTATTCGCGTCTCTATAGCGTAAATTATAAATCGGTTGTTAATTACTTAACACGGTTGTTAAGGCGGATTAACATCGATTTTGACTACTGTCATGTTAAGTTTAGTGATCACATTAAATATGATTGTAGAGATAGATAAAATTTTCTGTTGTTTCGGATGAGTAGTTTTTTATTTCGTTTCAATCCTTTTTAACAGACAACAAAAAAGAGGAGGTTCTCAATTGAACTGTATGGTCTTTTTGTAAATATTGTTACGTGATTTACCTACTCCGCCAATTATGAATGAATCAACGTGGTAATGCCGCCAGCATGCTGGGTACGCTGCCAACTGGTAGTGGGCTTGAGCATTTGGATTGTCTTTAGACCTTCAACGGTCTATGGGCAGTCTAACTGTATTTGTAGTTTTAGTTTTAGCTTGTATTTTGTTTAGTTAATAAAATTATGAATTGATTTTGATTTTTTTGTTTGGTTGGTACTTCAGAAGTGATCTCATTGGAGTTTTTTTCTTAATGGATTCAGCGCTTTTTGTAAGTCTCTTGTACCAAATTTGACAGTTTTAAATCAATTTTATTCAGTTAAATTACAATATTTGAGCTGGAAAAATATACATGTCACAGATACATGTGTTTGAGTTTATGATTTGGTTCAAAATTTGATAGAATAAACTTTCCTTGATCAAAAAAAAATCTGAAACAAATTTTATTTAGTTGATTTTTTCATATTATGCTCATTTTTTCATTTTCATATTATTATGAAAGCACAACAACCTGGAAATTGCATGTACTGAAAGGCAATACTAAAAAACAAAAATGGTTAAGATATATTTTTGATAGTGAAAAGT
This sequence comes from Agriopis marginaria, assembly GCA_932305915.1. Taxonomy (NCBI): domain Eukaryota; kingdom Metazoa; phylum Arthropoda; class Insecta; order Lepidoptera; family Geometridae; genus Agriopis; species Agriopis marginaria. The sequence continues at coordinate 27,316,665 of OW029914.1, read as the reverse complement.
TTCGTTTTTTAGTGAAATTAAAGTCGTAAAAAGGTCGCGAGAATTTGCGCGCGCTGCACTCAGTACCACGCCAGGCGTCATCTAGGTCGGACCTATGTTTGTTTTTGTCGTTGCACTCCCCCCGCGGGCCTCCTGACTCATGCGTGGCAAAATACATCGTCGCTAGAACTTGGCGGGGGCTGAGGGAGCGTTTTGTTGCCTACAATAATGACGTCTTGGTTAATAGTTTCTTTTTGCAACATTTTGATGAGGACTTTTCAATCTATGTTTTAACTTTTTGTTCGACAGACGTTACGTCCCTATCCTCACCCTTAAGGTTCTCTTTAGTAGTGTATTGTAGTTTTAACAAAAGAAACATTATTAGTACTCAAAACTCACAGAAAAGCGTTTTGGAACTAATTTCATTTAAAATTTAATGCTAATTTTTGGATTTGTTATGACATCTTTAGTACAATGTAATTCCAAATAATTGCCAGCGCAACATGAAAAAAAACATGGTATTATTTTCTTAAAATCGTTATTTCGAGTGTTAATACAATAAAAGTTTGGATTATTGTTTTTTAAAGTGAACGTGATCGTGCTTGAGTGTGAACAGGTGATAAACTGAGGTAAAACATGTTTTTTCTTGATGTTTCCAAAAATTTCATAGGATCCTGTAGTGTCATTGACTTGGACTTGACTGTGAGTTACTTTCCTTACTCTGCCTTGGTTGACGATATTTATAATAATTCTTGAAATATTTCAAAATTTGACTGACACTGGCAAATGCCACAAGAAGTGCAAGACCAAAATCCACACAAACATTGAATTCTGGGTCACTTGATATTGGCTAAATAGATAAGATGACTGGAGCCTAAACTAAAAAAATATAAACACAAATCCAGGAAAAAGGTCCTAAGCCATTTTTTAATTAATAAAGCGGAAGCATACTCAGCTATTCCGTAAAAAGGACCGTCATCTAGAAAAGACAAATTGAAATGTCCTTTCCAATAAAAGATAAACTTTTATACCCGACGGCTGAGAAAAACATCTATAGGGTTGAAACCCACCAGGATGAGCACAAATAAATACTTAATTGGTGAATTCTTTAAATTATACTTAATAGGTTCACCTCTAATTGAGTTTTGACCCTTGATTTGGCTAAGGTACACTTTGTTTGAACCTATTAAGAAAATCGAACCAGAAAGTTTGCCAATTAGTTGACCTTCTGCTTACCCTCTTTTCCTTCATACAACTTTCCCATTGGTAAGAAAAGTGTATGTTGTTTTTTGAAGTTATTGAGCAACTACCGGTTTTAACAGAACGAACGAAGCTCTTTGATTGCACTTTTACTGTGCGAACTGCTAGTCTGTGGAATGCGCTGCCTAAATGGGTGTTCCCCGATAGTTACAATCTGGGTGTCTTCAAATCACGAGTGAATCGGTTTCTTCTAGGCAAGCGTGCTCCACGGTAGACCGCATCATCGCTTAACATCAGGCGAGTTGGCGGTCAAACGCAAGTATATTATCAAATAATTAAAAAAAACATATATGCTGAGTTGGGCTGATTTGTGACTTTTTCAGCTATATCTTTTAGTAACTTTAAAATGTAGTTAACACAAATAAACTTTTTTTCTTTCTTCATTAGATTATGCCGAGTCCCTGGACCCAATGATATGAAAACGATGGATGTTTGTGCTCGGTGTACTTTGCGAGGGTAAAAGAGACACAACATAGACGGCGAATGAGTACGTGGTGTCTAACGGCACATCCACCTAGGTTAGCCGAGTGCATTATTTATTTATTTATTTATTTACGGAAAACAAACAGCGTTAACAACATAGAACATAGTAAGGAAAATAAGAACAAACAAGCCTTAAAAGTTTTATCTCACAATAGTTCACGTGCATTCACTAGACCTGTACAACTGTACTGTCTGGCGTCAGAGAGTGCAGGTGGAATGCGTGCGAGTAGCAAAAGCTTCCTGAAAGAAGCCACTGATTCCCATCCTGTACCAAAATCATCAATCAGAAGACGTCTACAGCTGTACATACCCCGCCTTAGAGCGCCACACTGAACGACAGCCTGACATCTGCATCTACTGGTTGCCCGTGACTCTCACAATATCTTTAGTCCATCTACTGGTAGGCCTATCTAAGCTGCGTCTTTCGGTTCGTGATATATCAAGAACTTTTTTCCCCATTGCTTATAGGTTCTTCAAGCAACGTGGACTGCCCATTGCCGCTTCAACTTGCAAATCTCAGCAGATAATTATGTCAGTGACTGTGGTTCTTTAGCAAATATCCTCGTTTCGAATTTTATTACAGACAGAAACTCAGAGCATAACTCTCTCCAATGCCTGTTGCGATTTTGCGAGAGGGCAGAATTAAGGTGGCTAAATGGTGCTAGAAAGTGTATAATGAAAATCTTTTATTTTTGATGTTAGGGACATGGAATTCAATATTCAATGTGCATAAAAGGTGAACGCTTTAAAATAAATAAAAAATATAATAAGGTTTTTTCTGAAGAAGGTGGATTAAGGAGGTGAAATAGGGTTTTGAATTTTGTGTTGAAAGTTTTGTAACTATACGAAGCTAAAACTTGGCAAGTAGACTTCTTACAGGGTATAAATGTTTGCTAATTAATAATTTTGTGAAAGTGACAGTTAAAGGAGGACATAAGATCGTAGAAAGTATGCATGAAAATTTACGCGCATGAAAGCGCGGGCAAAAGCATCAACGATATATGGAAGCAAAATATACTCACTCACTGCATCATCACAAAATTTCGAAAACTACTTGACCTACAAAGCTAAAATTTGGCAGGTAGATAGATTCCTTAAGTGGTGCATAGGACTTCTAAGAACGGATTTTGATGATGATTATCTTTAAACATTTAAAATGCGCTTAACATAGAAGACGTATTAAAGATTGGCTCTTAAATTTGTTGATTTATTAAGAATAATTACAAACTACATTACAGACACTATTTTGTGTCAACCTTAGTGCATTTTATCCTTGAACCCACCGTCTGAGAAACACCCCTTAAAAGGTCCTTCTCTATTGTTATTTTTCAGTCAATTTACTTTGCGACGGTTTTCCGCGTATCAAGCATTCAATTCTCAGCCCTGGATTATTAGATCAGGGTACTGACAATTTGTATAGGATTCTGGGGTAGTTTCTAGTTGAAAGTGTGGCATTTGTCATGTAAAAATATGTCTTATGAATTCATGTTTGTATCTCGTTCAATAACGACTCACCTGGCGATTATTCATTCTTAAAGACTTTCTTATATACTCCTTTGTATACATTTCTAATTGCCTACAGTTTCAGCCTATCATGTTCCCACTGCATTGGTTTTCTCTAAGATAGATTAGGGTCCATCATGCTGTCCCAGTGCCTGTTGGTCAATGTCTTGTCTTTGAACTGTTGAGGTTCTTGGACTTACCGGTTTCGTCACGAGGTTTTTCTTCACCATTTTTTTAAAGTAGCATAGTAACTGCACATGTTTATGCCATAGGTGGCAAACAAGCTAACAGTCTGCTTGGTGGTAAGGGATAACCATCGGCTATGGATATCTGTAACACCAGAGGCATCACAGATACTACGTTCCGACTCCTAAAGACTATTAACGTCCCTTTTTGAGAGACCCCATGTTAAAATTAGTCGGAAATGCCGCAGAAGAGGAGCTCATTCCATTATTTTGTAAGTGTGAGGCAAAAATGATCGCGTAAAGCTTCATGCGCTAATACGCTGAGCTATGTCAGCGGTATCTTATTTCTCTTGCAAATCTGTTTCGGACACGATTCTAAATAATAATGTTACATTTATAGGCAGAGCTGACTAGACAGAAATCTCACCTTGGTTTGCAGCTTGAAAACATGTCATAATGGCGTCGATTCTGTCACTCACTAAACTAAACCAATCTGACAGGACTAAAATCATCTGCCTCTCTTTTCATTCTAATATGTGAGAGAAGGCAGGCAACAATTTTCGAGCTGTCAAATTTAGTTTAGTTTAGATAATGTTACAACAGAATTTTTATTTTGAACTTTTCAATGATACAGGAGGATGTTTTTAATAGTTTAACCACGAGGAAAGACCATTCCTCGTAGTCAAACCAGTTGGACTGAATAGTTTGACTACAAGGGAGCACCGTGGTCTCTATTCCAGAACCTTCTAGAATATCATTCAGAATATATGGCCCCATCAGCCATCTGTTCTGCGTGATATGTGCTATGCTCACTGCCACTTCAACTTGCTAATTCGGTGGGCTATGTCAGAGATTTTCGTTCGTCTACGGATCTCCTCATTTCGGATTCGATCTGGTAGAGAAACCCCGACCACGGACCGGTAGACGCAGCGTAGGACGTCCCACAAGATGGACAGACGACCTAAAAGATACCGAAGGGAAACGCTGGATGCAGGCCGCTTCCAATCAGCCCTTTTGGAGATCGATGGGGGAGGCCTATGTCCAAATGTGGACGTCCTATGGCTAAAATGATGAAGGAAGCACCGGATATTTTATATGGAACAGCTGATTTATTTACGCGATTTCAGAATAGTTCCCAAACTAAAAGTTCTTCCTGATGAGTACGATGGTATCCTCAAATATGTCCACTGTATAACCAGTCACCCAGTATAATTTTACCTGCATACGCAATCTACATACGCTCTACTTGCTCTAATATAATACGTCATGTGTCAAAGCCGCAAACCACGGCGGGATTTTTGCTTAGTCAGCTCTTACGAGGCTCGAATGCAGATCAGCTGGTCCCGGTTCAAACTTAGACGCTTATGTTACGGTTTGGCGATTTCTTAGAAACGTCTGTTATTGTTGGCTTTACTTACAAATTTTTGTTAGGTACCTAATCTCCGGTAATTTTTAGGATTTCTAAAAAGAAAAAAAAACTGAGTTGGAATTAAAAAAAAAAACTATTAGATTTGATTTTTAAAGTAACATTGCAAATGGTTACATAATCATCATCATTTTAGCCATAGGACGTCCACTGCTGGACATAGGCCTCCCCAATCGATCTCCAAAAGGGCCGGTTAGAAGCGGCCTGCATCCACATCCATTTTTCGTACTATGGGACATTATAAACAATTAACGGTACGGTCCGCTTGCATGCATAGACATACTTCTAAACTTTATAAATATACCCTCTAAGTTTGACTTTTGAATTTTTATTGTTTTGTTAATTTGTTTATATGTATTGTTAGCATAATTATGTCTGTGAACTACGCCCAATGGCGCTAACTTACCTATCTATACTGTGTTTTCTCAATAAGTGAATTTGTAAATTCTTATGAGGAAATAAAAATCTTAAACCGTATCCAGCTTTCCCTGCGGTCTCTTTTAGATCGTCCGTCCATCTTGTGGGTGGGCAGCCTACGCTGCGCTAACCAATCCGTGGTCTCCATTCTAAAACCTTTCGGAACCATTAGCCATCTGATCTGCGTGATATGTGACTGCCACTTCAACTTGCTAATCCGGTGGGATATGTCGGTGACTTTCGTTCGTTTACGGATCTCCTCATTTCTGATTCGATCTCGTAGAGAAACCCCGAGCCTAGCCCTCTCCATAGCAAATGGTTTAAATTAATTTAAATGTAGATATGTTTATGGAGGTGAAAAATTTAAAATATATGTTTATTTATATTAATTATAAATAGACATGCGCTTGGTGCCAACTCCCCTGATGTTAAGCGATGATGCGGTCTACGATGGAGCACGCTTGCATAGAAGAAACCGATTCTTAGTTATGGCATTGAACCTGCACATCATTTATGTAAATAATTGAGCGGTGTATAAAGTACAGGGCTCCAGTTCCTCCTACGATTACTATCGCTGGATCATTTTCGGGATCTACATCCACTCCTGGTTTCCTTGGTACCGTCCACGGTCACCACGATTCTGCCGCCGCAGACCACGGCCATACATCGCCGGACCTGGTGCGGACGTCGAGAGCAAGCGGATCGCCTCACGCCATTCTGCAGCCCGCGTGACGCGGCATAACGAACAATTTAACATCATCATCATTCACGCACAGAAATAAGCCGAAGATAAGTCCCTCTATAACTGTGGGACCATACATTTGTTGCGGGTTAATGAACCCCACCCTCTTCAAGGGTCTTTTTAAATAACATTAAATAGATTTCGAATTACCAACCAGTGTTTTTACTTGCCGCTAGGTTAAAGAAAGATAATCTTATTGAAGCAGATACGTTTCATTGGCGTGTGTAGTCATTGATGTACTAAGCTATAGTTATATAATATTGCTTATATGCATATAATGCATTTGACTGTACCACGCACCTCGCGTGACTTGCGCTTAAGTTCGGAGTCCTCAAAAAGATTTGCGCGTACTGTACCTGCCTACATAATTAATATTACTGATGTTACAAATTAAAATTATAGTTCTTTCTTTCTTTTCTACTCTGCCGGTACATCATGGCATAACCATGTTTACTAGTAGGTATACCTATCGGAACGTGGAAAACCGGAAGCATACCCTGATAACGTTTCCGTCCTTATGACAGGCCGATCCCACCTGAAGGAAGCCGGGATATTCATAATGTACAGTGATTCTGAGCGCGTACTTACCCGGGATGTGAAATAATGATACATCTCTGGGGGATGTGGGGGAAATATTCTAAGAGTCGGGTATTTTTATCCGGGTATAGCAAAAAGAGGCCATTTGTAAGTACTTCAATTGTTTTTGGTGTCAACGTGATAAAATAATGTATGATTGTATTTGTTTTAAATGTCTATCGGGACTTATCGCGTTTTATTTTATTACGGTAAAAATAGTTACGTTATGCGCGACGTTTCGACCTTGTTATAATGGCCGTGGTCACATGCTCACTGAAAACTGCGGGTGAATCCGGCGAGAAGAGCGGGTGTTTTGTTCTTCTACCCTCACTTGATCTTGAAAAATTGCAGAGTTGTCACTACGACACACAGCACTGACTGTACCAGTAAATGTCCTAGTACCTACACCGTGGTTAGGACACTAAACTTATCTTGGTCACTATGGGGTTCCACGACGCTACTAACTTAAATCCATCGTCGTAAATCGTACCTAAATGAAATAAGGTACCCAAACTTCAAACCCCTTATAAATAATTATTCAGCTATTGTACGGTTCCACTACGCTGCTCCAGACTCCATCACCAGATTAATTATAAGGCACCGGATTATTTTTTTTTACTTTATAAAAAACTGATCATAAATATAGCCCATCAACGAAAACAAAATTAAAATAAGTTATAAGTATTTTAATTTCATGCTAGACAGAGAGCGCTCCATACTGAGCTATGACGTCACGCCTCAGGTGCGCCATACAAATGCTATACTAACACACGCTTTGCGAAAAAGGGACAGAGTATCCCCTCTCTGATCTCTACCTAAAAATTCAAACGCTTATATCTCAGAGATTTATCAGCCAGTTATTTTTATTTTTAGAATGTACAATGTATTTAGTTATATCCTTCGCTAGGCCTGTTATAAATATGTCTATGTCTATGTCTATGTTATCTATATATATCTATAGTATATAATCTATACTTCTATACTAATATTATTATAAAGAGGAAAGATTTGATTGTTTGTTTGTTTGTTTGCATTGAATAGGCTCCGAAACTACTGAACCTATTTGAAAAATTATTTCACTGACGGGAAGCTACACTATCCCCGGGTGACATAGGCTATAATCTATACCCGTGCGAAGCTGGGGCGGACCGCTAGTAATATTATAAAGAGGAAAGATTTGATTGTTTGTTTGCATTGAATAGGCTCCGAAACTACTGAACCGAAATGAAAAATTCTTTCACTGACGGGAAGCTACACTATCCCCGGGTGACATAGGCTATAATCTATACCCGTGCGAAGCTGGGGCAGACCGCTAGTTTGTAATAAATTAAACATTTGGACACATGCTCGACATGACAATTAGAAGCTAGTTTAAATTGACTTCCAATATTTGTTCACATATTCCTATTTACAAATTAAGTTAGTCATTATTATCATCATCAGACTTGAATGACCCACTGCTGGACAAAGGCCTTACTTTGTTTATGCCATTATCCTGTCTCTCCCCAGTCGCATCCACTCGTTTCCAACAGTTCTTTTGATGCCGTCGCTCCAGCTCATCGTCGGTTAACCCAGGTTTCACCGACCTAGTCTCTGCCGGCACAGGGTTACTGCTGTATTCCTTCCATCATCACGTTGCACCATTTGTCCTGCCCAGTTCCACTTAAGTTTGGCTACCCTTTTTATCACGTATGCAGCTTTGTTATGACATCTCAGTGTTTCGGATAATCAACGAATAATTATAAGCTAAAGTTATATGTTTATTTACGGGATATTTACCGTGGTAAGGTTGTAGAATGAGCTCCTGAAATTTAGACGCAGTTACATGCACCATGTTCACGGGAATACTGAAGAATGCGGGTGGATCGTTGAACAGTTAAAAGTTAGGTGCAGAAAAAACGATCTACCCTCTTTCTTAGTCTTCAAAGCTGTTTTTTTTTATTCATAGCATTTCTATAAAGAAGTAAGTAATAAAGTATTTCCAGACATATTTTCACCCCTGCCCAGATTGACACGGTACCAAACAATCGCCTCTCGGCTTAATCTCGCCTATAAATTTCCTTTATCTCCCCCCAAGTCCCCCTATCTCCCCTCTCGCAAGACGTTTCCTTAAAGGAATTCTTTTACGGAACTCGGTACCGCGATTAACTAGTGCCGTAATGAAAGTGTCCTTTTTATACGAGGAAATGGTGGTAGTTTTTGGTTGATTGGTTTTCGATCAAATTTGGCGGCAGTAGGTCCCGGACAATAGATATTCTTATTCTATTGTACACAATAATCTCTATATTTATGCTATATGTCATTATATGTGTTTTCAAAGAGTAATGGAATAATATGGGTGTTTTCAAATCGAGAGTATTGATTATAATCATATCTAGTATAAGGGTGAATTCTAATCGAGAGTAATTAAATATACGGGTGTCTTTATATTATCAAGAGTAATTAAATATTATGTGTGTTTTCAAATCGAGAGTAATGGAATATACGGGTGTGTTTATATCGAGAGTAATGAAATATATGTGTGTTTTCAAGTCGAGAGTAATGGAATATACGGGTGTCTTTATATCGAAAGTAATGAAATATATGTGTGTTTTCAAATCGAGAGTAATGGAATATACGGGTGTGTTTATATCGAGAGTAATGAAATATATGTGTGTTTTCAAATCGAGAGTAATGGAATATACGGGTGTCTTTATATCGAAAGTAATGAAATATATTATATGTGTTTTCAAATCGAGAGTAATGGAATATAAAAAGAGTAATGGAATAAAATATAATGTTTTAAATTTTATTCAGTTAAATTACAATATTTGAGCTGGAAAAAATACATGTCACAGATACATCTGTGTTTGAGTTTATGATTTGGTTCAAAACACGATAGAATAAACTTTCCTCGATTTAAAAAAATTTACTGAAACAGAGTCGATTTTTTAAATAATATTTTTTCATTTTATGATCTAATGAAAGCTCGTAACAATCTGGAAATTGCATGTACTGAAAGGCAGTCCTATTAAAAAAAATTGGTATGGATAGATTTTTGATAGTGAATAGTTTCGTTTTTTAGTGAAATTAAAAGCGTAAAAAGGTCGCGAGAATTTGCGCGCGCCATGCTCAGTACCGTGCCAGGCGTCATCGAGATAAGACCTATGTTTGTTTTTGTCGTTGCACTCCCCCCGCGGGCTTCCTGACTCTTGCGTGGCAAAATACATCGTCGCTATAAATTGGCGGGGTCTGAGGGAGCGTTTTGTTGCCTACGCGACTCGAATGACAGGCCGTTAACATCATGTGGATAAATGTTAGCCTATCATGGTTATGTAAAAAGTTGTAGAGATAAGGATCTGCCCCTCCGATCATTTGCTTCCTACATTATTTAAAAGTTAGTGCCATCTTTCGAAACTTTCGCAAACTACTGCGACGACTGCTGAAAATAATAACTCCAGACGACCGCTAACCAATGGATCAGCCAGCATGCAACTGAAGGTGCCTGCAGACGATGCGTACATAGTACAAGTAAATAACAGAAGTAGAACAACAAGCAAGGTGGTGGTCAAACGCAAGCCTATTAATTACATAAAAAAACAACAACAAAAAATAAAAAGAAAGCACAAAAATTTACTACACATTTTGCTTTATGTTTTTTTTTTTGCAAAATAAGTAAAATACAAACGTAGCTCTGTCCAACCAAAATATAATTGATCTTCCAAAATGATCGTAGATTTTTATGCATACAAAACCATTACCATTTAAATTGAATTCGATTGCTGATAAAGACAATAAACAGTAACTCATATTCAGAAATTTTCTTTTTATTATGTGATGCCACGAAGAGCCCAGAGACGTTTAAGTTACTTGTATCTTCATCATCATCATTATCATCATCATCATTTCAGCAGTAGGACGTCCACTGCTGTACATAGGCCTCCCCCATCGATCTATGAAGGGCTGGTTGGAAGCGGCCTGCATCCAGCGTTTCCGTGCAGTCTCATTTAGGTCGTCTGTCCAACTCGTGGGTAGACGTCCTACGCTGCGCTTACCAGTCCGTGGTCTCCATTCGAGATACTTTCGGCCCCATCGGCCATCTTTTCTGCTCTGTACTTGTATCTTGGGCATATTAATTTATCTTTGACATAGAGCATCAAAAAAGAGGTATCTAGGTGCATTCCACTTGAATGAATAGCATTTAAGAAGCTAAACGACATCCCCAGGTCACGTCTTAGGTATCCCAAAATGTTTGAAAACGCGCCCCTTTAATTGTGTCCTACTCCTACTCCAACATGACTTTTGGTGCAAAAACATGGGAGCTTACAGATGATGCTGTATAGGTACACAAAATCATTAGGCACAGAAAGCCGTGGAGTTCCTAGATGCCTAGTACCAAACTCGAAGACAAAGTTCGTAATACCTAAATCAGTTGCGAAATCCGAAATCGAACAAAAGTTCGCGAGGTCGAAATCGCGGTAATAAAACTAAAACGGAGCTAGACAGAACACGCTGCTAGGCACATTGATTGTGGGGTGAGGTTCTGACAGGTGGTCGAGGCCAGGCAAGTGGAGTGTTGGTCATCCAGCTGCAAGATGGGTCGATGATATTGTCACCATCGCGGGTTGAACCTGGACTTGATTAGCACAGAACCGAAGAGAATGGCATAGCGAGAGAGAGTCCATAGTAGAATAAGGAAGGAAGATAAAGATGATAAAATGAATATCATTTAGTCTTATCGCATAATTGATGTACGCTTCGCGTAAGCATCATATTTTTGTTCCACTAAATTGATATAGCTTTATCATCACTATCACTACATAGTATAAAACAAAGTCGCTGTCGCTATCTGTCCGTCCCTATGTATGCTTAAATCTTTAAAACTACGCAACGGATTTTGAAGCGGTTTCTTTTAATAGATAGACTAATTCAAGAGGAAGGTTTACATGTATAACTAGCGACCCGCCCCGGCTTCGCACGTAAATTACACCCGTGCGAAGCCGGGCGGGCGAGTCGCTAGTACTTAATATTATAAATGAGAAAAGTTTGTATTTTTTGCATGGGTATAGTTAAAGGGCCGGAGTGTCATATGCTACTTTTTATCATCATTATCATCATCATCACCATTTTTCATCACTACGCGGGTGAAACTGCGGGGCGTAGCTAGTTATATATAAGCCTAATGAATAACTGAGAAAACGGCAAAAATTGCGAGGTGATTTACTGTAGATATATTATAGAATCAAATCCAATAAGCTATGTTTGACAATAAATTCTTGTGGTTGATACGATACGTTTATCTAGCATTTAGATTACTTTAATTCGTGGTTAAAACAATGTGTGTAAATATTGCCTTTAATAAGTAAACAAAATACAAGCTCACATTAACACTGCAAAAATAGTTTTACTGAGAACGCTCTCCTATTTTTCTTTAATTACTAGAGACCCGCCCGCCCGGCTTTGCACGGGTGTAATTTACGTGCGAAGCCAGGGTGGGTCGCTAGTTATATATATACCTTCTGTGAAAATGTATCTAGCTGATGGTGAAAGCCGCATCAAAATCCGTTGCGTAGTTTAAGAGGAGTTAGCGGCCATACAGACATACAGACAGACAGACGCGGAAAGCGACTTTAATTTATACTATGTAGAGATAACATAGATGACGTTTGGTTAGTATACTTTGTTTTTAAATTTCTGCGTTTTTCACCACAGAAAAGAAGTTTTTTTTTTCGTTTAGTGCAGAACGGAATAAATATTTTTCTTTCTTTCTTTCATAAGCACACATTGTAAATGATACTCACTTTTTTTTTTCTTATAAATTAGAGCGGCTGTCAATGTATTTTTGTAAGAAATTTGTCATAGCCAGTTGCACCCATATAAACGAAACGTCAGTCATTCGAAATCAGTTAGCAACTGTGACGCGGAGTTCGACGCGTTGATCTAAATAAGTTTACAGTTTTTTTTTCTCATTTTCGTTCTATTTATTTCTCTTTTCTGTGTACAGTGATATACCTTGAACATCTTTCTGCAGAAAATACAATTGACATAACAAAATAATTCAATTTCCTTCATAAAATCAGCTTTCACACCCCCCACAATCCAAGTAACATAATTTTGTTCTCGACGCTATGATGTACAGCGATCCCTATAAATCAATTTTACCCTACGTGCTCCTAGCCTTAAGAAAACTATGCCACGTTTTCAAACTGCGTGCAGAAAAACCAACCTTCAATGATTATAATAGTGTTCAAATTAGCGTGAATTTCTTGAAGGGTTTATAAGAAATTTTTAAGAAATTCTACGCCCTCAAGATAAGAAGTAAAATAGTGTTTGCGGTTGTAATTTAAGTGATTTTGACAGAATATAATGGCTTGTGCAGACATCATTACCATCAGCCAGAAGAAGTCCACTGCTGAACGGCCTCTTATACCAAATATTACGGTTTTAAATCAATTTTATTCAGTTAAATTACAATATTTGAGCTGGAAAAAATACATGTCACAGATACATCTGTGTTTGAGTTTATGATTTGGTTCAAAACACGATAGAACAAACATTCCTTGATCAAAAAAAAATGAAACAAAGTTGATTTAGTTTATTTTTTTCGTTTTATTATCTAATGAACGCTCGTAACAACCTGGAAATTGCATGTACTGAAAGGCAATCCTATTGTTTTTTTTTTTTGGTTTGGATAGATTTTTTATAGTGAATAGTTTCGTTTTTTAGTGTAATTATAAGCGTAAAAAGGTAGCGAGAATTTACGCGCGCCGCGCTCAGTACCGCGCCAGGCGTCATCGAGGTCGGACCTATGTTCATTTTTGTCGTTGCACTCCCCTCGCGGGTGTCCTGACTCTTGCGTGGCAAAATACATCGTCGCTATAACTTGGCGGGGGCTGAGGGAGCGTTTTGTTGCCTACGCGACTCGGATAACCGGCTATTAACTTTATTATTATTTCTTGGTTAATCCGCCGTAACATTACCATATTCTGTGAAATATTCAACTGGCTATCTATTACGGTTCAAAAGTTACAGCCGTAAAAAGGTGGGACAAACAGACTGACAGCGTAGACTTAGTGGGTCCCGTTTACATGGTACCGAACCCTAAAAAGTAAGAATTATAGAATGACTCAACGCTTGTAGTTTGACTATACCTTTTTTTAGGGACAACGCTTTCAATACAACCACTCCCTTATTTAGGGACAGTATTTCACAGAATCCCATAACACATTACTCTTAGAAAGATAGTACGGGCCTATATCCGGTGGAAAAATATCCTCTTTCTACCCCGTGCGGTAAACCATACTCATGACGTGAAAAAGGACGCAAAAAGACGAGTTACGGTATAGAGGTATAATAGTTTATAGTAAGGTTAGCGTGCACTATATAGAAACACGGGCGCCAACCAAAATGTATTTCGACTATCGAAATTATTTACTGAAATGGTATAAAAGTTTCGCTCTTTATAAGAAGGGACCAGATATCAAGCAAGAATAGCTAGTATTATTTCGCACTAATATTATCCTTCGACCAAAATAAAAATGAATGGACGGGCCATAACAATTGAATTTGCTCAGTAAAAACGAGTCATAACCGTCGGACAATAACTTCAACACTTAATTAGGTATAACCACGTTACAAAACATAGATAGTGGTTTTTGTTGTGTATTTACACTTTGGGAAATACTGAAACGAAGTGAGCGGCGGCGCTCATTTTGTAATTTTCATAAAATGCTCTTCTTCTGAGCCCGTTCATTTTATTTTGGTCGAAGAATATATCATGCGAAATGAAAGATTTTCTATTCATCATCATCATCATTTCAGCCATAGGACGTCCACTGCTGGACATAGGCCTCCCCCGTCAATCTCTAAAAGAATCGGTTGGAAGCGATCTGTCGGAAAGAAGGTCGATTATCGATTACATATAAAAAAATTGCAAATTCGAATGGTTCAAACCACTTCTTGCGTTAGCGAATAATATTATTATGTCAAAAATGCGACTTTTAATAAGCGATTTATAATATTAGTGTGTGATGGTACCTACTATAAATATTGGGTACAAAAGAATTAAACAACATAAATTAAATTTTAAATAATTATAAACCGACTGCAGTGTACAAATAGTAGGTAAATGAAAATCAATAACTTTCCCTCAATTTTTTTTTCGCGGACGCCATCTTGAGTTCTTGTATTCTATGTCAGTCCCGCTGCTTCCACTATTAAAAAGAAAATGAACTGGCATAGAATCCGTCACGACATTTACAAAGCGTAGCAGATCGTCTGTCAAATAGTATGAAGCCTTTGGAGCCTTTACAGGTCCCTAGTACATTAAAACAGTATACCTACAACCCTGCAATTTGCCGTCCTCTTAAAATATTTCTGTTTCGATCTGTTCTTCTAATTTGTCGGGGAATATGCCAGAGGCATTCACTCATTTGTCCCGTTCCTCCCTTCTTTTCCAATAAAATACACTAGCAACAAGTAACTCCGCATTTTATTAATAACAATTAGTTTCCTGGCTCCAACCACTATAAGAATCGTTAAGGTAACAACAATTTTGGCATATGAGTAAGAAATTTAACATGTTTAATTCGTTTATGCTAAATTAGCACTACTTCTATGCTACTCGAAGTCCTTAAATTTAAATTACAACTTACCATGTTGACATCCATTAAGCCGTTTGGGCTGTAGAGAGTGCCAAAGAAACCATCATACATACATACATACATGCAAAAAGCAAATAGTATTTAATAAAGATAAGTATCAATAGGCCAATGGTTTAAAATCTGAATTGTACAACTACCAAAAATTCCAACTCCCATAACCAGCGCAAATCTGTCCGGGCAACTTTAGCCGGGTTATCGCTGGTCTCGGCGGCGCCTGGTAATCCGGGGCTCGCAAGGATATCCGGCTGATTTACCCGGTTACCCAGCAAAACCGGCTACTCTACAGGTGTCTGGTTAGTTCGTATAAGATAAGTGGACAGCCCTGGTGTCTGAAATTTCAGACCTCAAAAATTTCGATTCCTTCATTTCGGAGTGTGGCAAGAGCTTAATGACCTCATTCCTTTTTTACCGTATTCTTATTATTTTCTTTTTTAATAAAAGACAACTATTAGGACCGGTGCGATGGTGGCTGAGCAGTGCGTTTTACGATCGACACCCGGTTCGATCCCTGGCCCTCTGTAAATAAATTATGTCAAATTTCGATACCGTCGCTCAAAAACGGCGAAGAAAAACATCGTGAGAAAATCGGTATGTCCAAGAATAGAATAGAATAGAATATTTATTTATTGCCAAATGTAATATACCATAATCTTAATTTTACTTAGAAATAGCAAACACTATATATACCTACCACCTTAAACATAAAACCTTGAACCTTAAACATTCTTAGACATAATATGACAATTACCACCATGCACTGGGCCAGCATGGTGGATTAGGGCCTATCCTCTCTCACTGAGATAGGTCCAGCAGCGGAAACATGGTAAGTTAATAATTATGTTGATACCTACCTATTATATAAAAAAGTCACTAATCTTATTTTTTTTAAAAATCAGCGCCTGGTTAATATAACGCATGATTAAAATGCTGACGTTTTTCAAGCTCACAGTTTAAACTTTGCCATTCAGCATGCTGGGTACGCTGCCAACTGATAATAAGCTTGAATTTTTCGAATTTGTTTAGACGTTAAACGTTATATGGGCAATCTAACAGTTATTGATCTCGTATTAGTAATAAGGCCAATAAATTCATACATCTTGTATAGAAAATAAGTCCAAAGCCCTTCCTTAGTACTTAACGTTTTTTACAACAATATGTTAATATTTATGTTTTCCTATAAGAGGCTCTCGCAATATTTCAACTCAATATTGTATGGTCCAACTTACAAACTTTAATAAGATTATAATATTCAGTATTAAACTTACTACGGTTTTCGTGGCGGACAAACAAACAGCAAACAGTGCACCTGAAAAAAATACGTATAAAATTCACTTTTAATTTAAAATTAATTTTATGTAACAGACTGACGAGATAAGCAAGTGGCTCACTTGACCAGTTGCCAGTATTAAAAAAAAAACATTTATATTATTAACATACTAGCTTCGCCCCGCGGTTTCACCAGCGTAATGATGAAAAATGGCGATGATGATTATGATAAAAATTATATGTATACATACATAAATTGTTTCCTGGTTCTAAGCTACCTCCCCACCAATTTTCAGCCAAATCGGTTCAGCCGTTCTTGAGTTATAGATAGTGTAACTAACACGACTTTCTTTTATATTATGTAGATTTTGATTATTAACTAGGATATTAGAATTTCACGTCACGTGGACACTTACAGTTGGAGCGGTCCACAAGTTCAAGGTCGCTTAGCTGGCTATGGAGAAGGCTACGCTTGGCGTAATAACTGCCAGAGAACCAAAGTCACCGACATAGCTCAGCGTATTAGCAAGCTGGCAGTAGGCCGGTCATATTATTTTGTCACAGAACCGACAACCGTTGGGGTAGACGTGTTCTAGAGTGGAGACCACGAATCGGCAAACGTAGCATAGGACTTGTTGGAGTGACGATATACCTAAGACAGCTGGCAGTTGCTGGAAGAGAAAAGCCGAAGATTGGGTTGGGAGAGGCCTGCGTCCAGCAGTGGACAAGTATGGGTATATGATGATGAAGATAAGAATTTCAGGTAAAACCACCAGCATAGCTAAAGAAATGTAAATCGCTATAGGTTATTCTTGGACTGCAACCAAATGAACTGAAACCCTCTATTATTGAGATGGAAATGCTCATTGCTATACAATTTGATGTCTTCTCTATTTTCCAATTTATGTCTGGAAGGTTGTTGATTTGAGAGATTTGACTCAAGACTTTCCTGTTTTGATAGCTTTTATTATATTTGCGGATTTTATTGATTCGATGTGTTTTTGTTTTTAAATGGAATGTGATATTTCAGAAATGGGATTTATTTGTTGCTTTATCAGCTACAATGTTCAAAAAAGTTATATGATTATTAACGGGATATTTACCGTGGTAAGGTTGTTACTTTAGTAAACAACCGTGATAGTTTAAAACAGTGTTTTAATGTTAAAAAAAATTCCAAAAAGGCTGTTAATAGAGTCTTTAAGGGTCAGCAACGTATATGTGATACCCCTGGTGTTGTAGGTATCCATAGGTGACGGTGATCGCTTACCATCAGGCGGCCCGTCAGCTTGTTTGCCAACTAAAGCATAAAAAAACTATAATTTTGCTTATTTTTCATGTTTTGAGTTTCGTTATATTTTGAAGAAACAGTTAAAATGATTTTAATAGAAATAGGCATTGTAATTGTTTTTAAAACAGCAGTTACTAAAATCAATCAATATAAAAGACGTAGGAAAGATAAAATAATATAAGTTTTTTTTTTGGCTTGCGTTTGACGACCAGCTTGCCTGATGTTAAGCGATGATGCAGTCTACAGCAGATCACGCTTGCCTAGAAGAAACCGATTCACTCGTGATTTGAAAACACCCAGATTGTAACTATCAGGGAACATTCAAGCAGAGCTTTCCACGGTCTAGCTGTTTCGAGTTTCAGCGTTTTTCCGTGAAGTATACCTATTTATTATTATACCTAGCATTTTCACTTAGCAACGCGGTGACTTCATGTTGGCTATGTGTCACCACCGACATTTTATTACTTTTTGAAGCCTTCCTAATAAGATGTTTCTAAACTGAAAGCCTCAAGTAACTAAGCAATATTCCTTTGCTTTGGGTTTATTATTTTCTAAAAACCTGTGAAATTGTCGCAAACTTCAACCAATGCAGAAAAAGTATTTATAGGTACATTTTAAACTACTTCGATATAAGCTGAAAACTCCCCGAAGATGCTCGACTTGCCGTGTGGCAAGAACTGCACAGTCCACCTCCAAATTACATTATCCCTGCCGAAGAGCTCTCCCCAGTCCATAAAGAACCATGGCTCACTTGGAAAACCCTGAACCGACTTCGGTCCCAAGTGGGCCGATGTCGGGATAACATGGCAAAGTGGGGTTATACGGGGTGTAAGGGGAACACTCTCGAAGCCAAAAGAAGGTAATTGTACTCATCATTATGAACAACGTTTTTGAACATTATGAACAACATTATGAACAATTTCAACAAGACAATGGCGTCGATTCTGGTACTCTAAACTAAACTAAATTTGACAGCTCTAAAATTGTTGCCATCCTTCTCACACATATTAAAATGAAAAGAGAGGCAGATCATTTTAGTCCTGTCCGATTGGTTTAGTTTAGTGACCGGTATGACAGAATCAACGCCAATTTTAAAAAACTTTAAAAAACCGAGTAATATTATTTTTAAGAATAGACATAATAGGTTTTTTGAATTCTTAATCAGTGATTTTATATCTTTAATAATGTTAATAATGGTGTAAGGGAAATAGCTGGGACGGAAAGCTGACTCTTAAGCATTTTGCCAGTTCCAGTGATGATCTGACGAAGCGGCGCCATCACGGGCGTGATTTCGACTGAATCGAGCTCATTACCGCGTCAACGTTTGTCTGGTTGTTTAGTTTGAAAGGGATTTACGGTTTGTTGACTATGAATGATGGGGACTTTAGATGTATACGTTTTTTCAGCCTCATCAGTCCGAACATCGGAACGATGTTACTGTGGCAGTTCAATACTTCGATCGTTTTAGCATGTAGTTAAGTGATTATAGAACAACACTCACATCATCAGCCATTAAACGTCCACTGCTGAACAAAGGCCTCCCGCTTAGGAAGGGATGTTGCCATAACCCCCACACTTGGCAGGCGGCTTGGGGATCGCAGTACGTTCACCGTGTACTAAGAAGATGCTGCGGCCCATCTGGTGGTTCTGGTCGCAGTTTTAAGACATACCCGGGTCCTAACTACACTCATTGAGATACTATTCCTAAAGAGTCACAATCTCTCAGTGAAAACAGTCAAAAAACGTCCAAGCGTCATTGTACATACATTGTATCAATTATGTACGTCACAACGCCCCATTTACTCCAATTTAGACGTTATTTCGCTTTGAATAGTGTTCAAAGTTAGTAGCTCGGTATGTCATCGTAGTTAAGGCATCGCGTGGCGTTGTAGTTGGATCGCGGTTACCTTGTAACTAACCAAAAAGTCTGCGCAATTCGTAGCGTGCACCGAGTTTTGATTTGGTTTTTTTTTTGGCATGATTGTGACTCTATATAATTATGTTTTGTATCTCGATGACTTCACTAAATTCATAATCATCGTCATAATCAGACTTTTTTATGCCATAAGTGGCATAAAAGCAGACAATATGCCTGTAGTCACCGTTACTAATGGATACTTGTAACGCCAGAGGCATACATTAAATTCAGCAGATCAGATATCAGCAGATCAGCAGACTAGGACTGGAACCGGTTTCGGATGAGTGAATAGCGTCCGAGTTCGAATCGTACGCAACTTCATAGGTATATTTATGTTACATTGAGCTTAAACTACGATGATATATATTTTTTTTTTTTTTAATTTTTGATAGTAATAGTGGTTTAGCGATGACAAACAGCTGCTTCCTCGATCTATAAATATTTTAGTAAATTATTATGTATGCAAAGTTTTATATGTACCTTCTATTTTATTTTTTATTTTGTGAGCGCGCGGTGAATGTGAGCACCATGTCAAACCAACTGTGGTTTTTTGGTGCAACAATGTGCAACAAACTGTATTATTTGTGTAAAGTAAATAAATTAAAAAAAAAAAAAAAAAGATGTTTAAATTCAACTACTATGCTTTTTTAGACTTGAAAGCGAGGTCGCGGGATCAAACCCCGAGCCCGTACCAATGAGCTCTCTGGAGTTTATGTACGGATTTTCAGTGAAGATTTTCTTTTCGGTGAAGGAAAAACATCGTGAGGAAACCTGCATACGTACGGAGAAGGAATTCAATGGCGTATGTGAATCCACCAACCCGCAACTGGGCCAGCGTGGTGGATATGGACCAATCACCCTTTCGGAGGTAGGCTAAAAGTCCAGCAGTGGCCTGTTAAAAGGCTGATTATGATGATGATGACTATATTTTGTTCAGAAAATGGTCAAAGCCAAGGGAAAAGGCTAGTTATTAATAATGGAGTAACATTTATCGCTACAATAATCTATACATGCCGTGACATGCCATTTACATACGCACAAATAACAAGGCCTCGGCCATAAGCCAAAAACTAATATATCCGTTCTACCCGCAAGACAAAACGGTTTCTGGCCACAGTGTAATCAGATTCAAAAGAGTGTAGTGATATAACGGTTCGAATAACATTTAGCATACTCACTGCGAAAATAATTTCAAAAACAAGAAATACTAATAAAACAAAGTAAGTTGCAAGTCCATCGGTCTTTTATCGGATACATTTCGGAGAGTGTGCATCGGATCTTCATGATCTAATTCCCTCCTGCCCATTTTTGTATCGGACTGCCAGAGCGGGCACAAAAAATTGCACCGCTTTATGGTTGGTATTCCGAAACCCCGGATGAAGCGCTTTGATTCCAGTTTTATTATGCGAACTGCTAGTCTGTGGAATGCACTGTCTGAATGGGTGTTCCCCGATTGTTACAATCTGGGTGTCCTCAAATCACGAGTGAATCGGTTTCTTCTTGGCAAGCGTGCTCCAACGTAGACCGCATCATCGCTTAACATCAGGCGACCTAGAACTACCTTTAAAACTTTCATTGCAGATAGCACGTCACGTCATTACTTCTGGTCGATGTAACACTTGACCAAAATGCTGGCCTTTACTTTGCTCAAAAAGTTAGCATTGCTATGCAACGTGCATTTGTATTGGGTCATTTTGGGAACAATTTTCACTGGTAGTAGTTTTTAGTAGTAATTTTTTTAATAGTTTAGGATTCAATATATTTTTCTCTGTACATACTTTTATGTTATTGTACTTTTATGTTTGTTATTTGTAATGAATTTGCAGATGAGGTCTAAAAGACCGAATACGGTAAATTTACATCAAGTTACCATACTGTTGGCAGTGCACTGTGCCGCGGTTGACATGTAGGTCGTTCCCATAGGATGGAACCCTTTATGTTTTTTGAGATATTCTCCACAAGGGAGCAAGGTTCTTGTATGGATTATAGTTTGGTTTTGTTTAAATTACGTACCTTATTCCTGCTGAATAAGTAAAAAACGTACATTACGTATGTACTTTACACACTTTACAGCTTTAATTATGAAGAAAAAACCTACGTTTTGACATCAGTACAACTTGACAGTGCATTTCGGTGCTGCCAAGTTTAAAAAAGCTCCTCAATGTTTTTTGGGGAAATAAAAATGTTTGCTATGGCATCTCATTTGACTTTAGTTTAGCCGTTACTTAAATGAATAAACACATTTGCCATAGTATCAGCAATGGTCAAGTAGTAAAACTTAACACCGTTGATGAAGAAACTTGGCGTAAGTAGGTATTAGGACTACTGATACTAACCCGAAAAATATAAGGTAAAATCTCAAAACATGACAAATCATAAAAGTGACAAGACATAGATATCTAGCTAGATATCTAGATATAGGTAACTACGTTCGACTACTATGTATTGATACTAAGTACGTTTCGAATCCGTACGGCCAAGGATTGGAACAACCTGCCCGCTTCCTTGTTTCCTGAGAAATATAATCTGGGCCTTTTAAAGGCTAGAGTAAATAGGTATCTTCTAAGTCTGCGTACTTCATCTTCGACCACATCGTACCAACAGGCGAGTTGGAGGTCAAAGGCGGACTTATCCGGTTAAAAAAACTACACAAACACCAGGATATCCTGAATCCTGAGCGTACAAATGAAACACACTCGCCCTCAATACCCTGTCAATACTAATATTTAATACAATATCCTGCGCCGATACGGCATCCCTTCAATTATTACATGAACAAATAACCGAACTGAGATGGCATGGCTTGAATGCCAAATGAGGTAAATGGGCTTGATTATTCAACGAGGCTAGTCAAAGCTATACATATTTATATCATCGTCATCAGCCAGAAGACGCCATTGCTGAAGGCCTCCCAAATCGAGTGACGTAATCAAACGAGCGCAGGGCGAAGGGTCCCCCGTTCGCTAGGATACTTCACGGTACGCTCAGCCTCAGAGCGACATTCGGGTGCGTTGCGTCATTGAGCGTAGAAGACTACAACAACGTAGGTATTGAAGACAAGGACACGTACGAGTCAAAGCACTGCTTTAGCTTATGTATCTACTGTGTAGCTTCCCTAGCCCTGTGACCGACAGTAGGTATTGAATACAAGGACACGTCGGAGTCAAAGCACTGCTTTAGCTTATATATCTACTGTGTAGCTTCCCTAGCCCTGTAACCGACAGTAGGCATTGAATTCAAGGACACGTCCGAGTTGAACTACTGCTTTAGCTTATATATCTACTGTGTAGCTTCCGTAGCCCTGTGACCGACAGTAGGCATTAAATTCAAGGACACGTCCGAGTTGAACTACTGCTTTAGCTTATATATCTACTGTGTAGCAACCCTAGCCCTGTGACCGACAGTAGGTATTGAATTCAAGGACACGTCCGAGTTGAACTACTGTTTTAGCTTATATATCTACTGTGTAGCAACCCTAGCCCTGTGACCGACAGTAGTATTGAATTCAAGGACACGTTCGAGTCAACCTACTGCTTTAACTAATATATCTACTGTGGTATCGGAGTTATCGGACATTGCCATTTTGGGAAGCAACTTTTTCTATTTTATAATGAAAAATATACATAAATCCTGCCGGCTTACTTGTTTCAAGTGTGATATAATCTGGGCCTTTTCAAGGCCAAAGTGAATAGGTATCTTTTAAGTCTGCGTGCTTTATCTTTGAACATATCATCGTTTACCAACAAGATGAGTTGGTAGTCAACTGCGGACTTAGTTACGATAAAAAAAGGTTTTGGAGTTATTTTCACAAAATGACCCTAGAATGTTTATGTAGTATAATGTTTACATAACCTGGCTTCACCCCAATGCAGTCGGGTGGGTATTTTTGGATGGTTTCTCCTTCGAAAACAAAGAAGTCTAGATATGTATTGATATTACGTCATCCAACCAATGATCTCAATGTTACCACCCAAAAAAAAAACCCACACATATTTCCTCTGAGACCCACGTATAACTTTCTGAAGCTATTTTAATAAAGTCAAAGAAATAAACAACAAACTAAATGGTCTTGTATTATTAAATTCCTAAACAAAACAAGTAAATGGCTGCACTCAAATGCAATTATTATGAAACTTGAGTAAGAACAAATCGTAGAATTATATTAGCGCTGTCATTAAAAGGACCGATTCTACGATACATTTAACCAACAGTTTAAGAAGCAAGACACTCTTAAGTAAACTGGGGAGCAGACGCTGGCGATCTCTTTCAAAGTAATTTCAACCTATGTGTCGTATGAAATACGAAACAAAACATAAAAAATCTCGAGCGCGTCTCGTGTCTTCTGCGTGGGTATCGCGTCTCTTAGTTTGTAGAACTCGTTTATCTTCTTCTTAGTTGTTAGCACTCTGGAAAGATTAGTCGTGGTCATTAGTTTGTGTGGTGGCTAGCTTCTCAATCAGTCGCCATTCCTCGCGTATTGTAGCTTTTCTCGTGCACGTGCTCTTTTTCCTGCTCTTTTTTTTCTGTTTATTATATTATTATGGGTACTTTTTTTTTGTGTTTAATGTTTTCTTTTTTAATATCGGGAGCTCATGCCACAACCTTACCACGGTAAATATCCCGTAAATAATCATAAAACTTTAGTGAACAACCGCGATAGTTTAAAACAGTAGTCAATAGTTTTATGTGTACTTTAGCTGAAAATTGCTGTGTGTATAGTTTAATTTAATTATATTAATATTTAATATTGTAAATTGCAACACCTCAGAACAAAAATGGCTTGCTCATCGAACCCCAGGAACATTTCTAACTCAACCAACTATATTTTTGAAAAGACAAAACGAAAAAATATAATTTTATTTTTAACATCAGCAACACTAATTGATATAGGCAGGTGAGCAATATAATATAACTATTATATAGCTTTTCAATATTATGTATCACAAATATAGCGTCAACTCCGCTGACCTTCTGTGGAAGCCGTTCAGTGAAATCACGCTTAAAAACAGAGCAACGCAAAAACTATAGCAACTATATTTAAAAACTGTTTTAAAATTAGATTTATGTCCAACCTGATTATTGTTAATTGCCAACCCCCTGGCATTAGAGTCCAAAGCCATGGTTTATTTATTATACTATCATGCAAATTGGATTGACTAATATCTATTCTGTGATATTAGTTATTTTACATCCCATACCAGTCTCTTGCGTATATTTGACCAATCTTGAGAAACTAAGTTAAAACTTTGATTTAATCGGTGCTTTATTGTTAAACACCGATTAATCTACAGTAAAGTTTACCCCAATAAAAGGTAGGCAGCATTCCAAACCATTTAAAGACAAAGATACACAAGTAAAGTTATTATTTTATTGTTTTCGCAAGTTAATTTGCAAGTTTTGAGTTTTGTGTACTTGTATAAATATTTTGTTTAAATTACAAAGTACTTTGGAATTTACTCAGGAATTTACCCTGAAATATATAACTTTTTATTATACTAGTAGCGACAAATATATTTGGGGTATCATGACCCATTGAGATACAACACATAGAGAGCCACAATCGTGCCAAAAAAAATGTCCGAACCAAAACTCGGCGCACGCTATGAATTGCGCAGACTTTTTGGTTAGTTACAAGGTGACCGCGATCCGACTACAACGCCGCGCGACGCCAGAGCTACGATGACATAGCGGACAACTAACGTTGAACACTATGCAAGCGACATAACGTCTAAATTGGAGTAAATATGGCATTGTGAAGTATATAATTGATACAACGTATGTACAATGACGCTCGGACATTTTTTGACTGTTTTCACTGAGATATTGTGACTTTATAGGAATTTTATCTCGATGGCATAACCCTAAGATTTATCATTGGGAGACAAAAAGAAGTCATACATACCTACTCGCATTTTTATATAGCAATATTTATCGAATTTTTATGTAAAACATCTGTTGGCGCGTCT
The DNA here is from genome assembly GCA_932305915.1 of Agriopis marginaria. NCBI lineage: Eukaryota > Metazoa > Arthropoda > Insecta > Lepidoptera > Geometridae > Agriopis > Agriopis marginaria. Next base: position 27,291,014 of record OW029914.1, on the reverse strand, counting down.
TAGCAGTAAAACCGACTCGTATGCCGTGACGGTAAATGATATAACGCTCTTTCAAATATAAAGCTCACATTTGCCATTTTGCCAACTTTTTTCTTAGTACCTAATTAAGTTTTGTGTACCTATCTATAAAACCAATTTTTTTTTAAATTGAAAAATGTCTTTTTCAATCCAAGCTTTTATGAAATTAGTGATCGGAACGGTGTGCTGATTGAAATGAGCCCAAACACTGCCAGTCTACTATTATCCATCGAGGAGTGCCGTTGTCCACCGTCACCATCATCAGATCATCTAGCTGTCACCATCATATTGAATTGTCTTCGGAACTTGACAAGTATGCCAAATTTCAGTTCAATCGAACACCGGGAAGTGGGTCAAATTTAACTTGCAAGATTTGATTACAGACAGATACCGGGACAGGTAAAACTAAGAAGAAAAGCTGGAAAAAAGTGTTTGTATGAATACATGGATAATTATTGTAAGTAAAATTGTACAAGCAATTTATTGTTGTCGTTATTGTTGTTTTTTTACGCGGATAAGTCCGCGTTTGACCATCACTTCTTCTGTTGGTAAGCGACGATGTGGTCGAAGATAAAGCGCGCAGACATAAAAGATACCTATTCACTCTGGCCTTGAAAAAGCCCAGGTTATATCTCTCAGGAAACAAGGAAGTGGGCAGGTTGTTCCAATCCTTAGCCGTACGGATTATAAACGTAGTATCGAAACGTTCGGTACTTATTCAAAGAAAATCCACAATGTATGGGTGGTAGTAGTGGGCCGTTATTGTTGTTTTTCTTAAAAAAATTGCTATACAGCGTTTTAAAATAAAATAAAAGTTAATGTATTGAAAAGAACACCCATCTCATAACTAAAAATAACTTATTTTTGAAACGAATATCTTACCACAGATGTATGGGTGGTTGTAAAGTAAAAGTAAAAGTAAAAAAGCCTTTATTCTATTACTCACAAAACATGCACAATCAACCAATAGTATTACACTAATAACTATGTAAAATACCTTAGGTAAAAGTATTCTCACTTAATAAACGAAACATACTTAATTCAAATAATGGTACAGTTAGGATCATTAAGATTAGGTACATCAATCTTTTATAGTTTGGATACAGTGTTCAATTAAAATAGTAAAACTCATAAAGCTAAATGCAATTTACCATTATACACCTAATATTACTTAGGCAGGTATCTACTGTTATTATTGAGTTTTGATATTTGTTAGGCATACAGATTAAGAAGGTTGTTATTTTACAATAATATACCCACATAATGATTATTCATTCTTACTGATTCTAAGCAAAATATATTTTTCCTATAGTTAATTGTATATAAATATCTAGTACAAATTAAACTAATCATACCATTTTTTTTAAATTGAGCGTTGTATGATTGTAATACTTAAATTAGGTATTGCATGCTTAAAATTCTGAAATATTGTTATTTATGTATTTTGTTCATCCATATTTTATGATAGGTGTTTATTAATTTATTCTTAAATTATCGAGTAAAAGTCGCCTTGCAGCGTAGGCCTCCCCCAGATTACTTAGTATTTTAATTCAATACTACGCATATTATGCGCACGTATTTCACTATTGCTTCTTTTTGTGGGGGGCTTTGGTCTATTCCTCCACGGGGACCAGCCGGCTTGGAGGAAGTTTACTCAGTTTTTTTTTCTACTTTATTATGGGTGGTAGTAGTGGGCCGTTATTGTTGTTTTTCTTAAAAAAATTGCTATACAGCGTTTTAAAATAAAATAAAAGTTAATGTATTGAAAAGAACACCCATCTCATAACTAAAAATAACTTATTTTTGAAACGAATATCTTACCACAGATATATATTATTATACATCTCACACCGTTAACCAATTCAAATTCTATTTAAGTAATACAATAACAAATGTTAATGACAGAATGAGGTGTAAAAATAATTTATTTCCAAAGAAACAAATAAGTTTTCTTATCACAATATTGATCTAAGAGCGTTAACTATTAAAACTATATGTCAAAATAATAAATCAGATTTATCATAAAGTTTGAAGGTGTGAATTTACGCCGGGGGTTAAAAAAACCGGCTAAGTGCGAGTCGGGCTTGCGCAATGATGGTTCCGTACCACCACAAAATATAATAATTATCAATTAAAAAACCGACTTCCAAATTTGCAAAAGTATGCAATTTTGATTCGGTGAAATATATGATAAGATCGTCCAAGTTACCGAATATTTTGCTTAACTTGGACAGAAAATCGTCACCGACTCGCACTTGGCCATTATTAATTGTTATATATTTAGAGTACCTATGTACAATAATCAAGCCAAGTTTGACGCTTATACGTATTATCATTTTTTGTTGAACTCTCAACAAACAATATACAAAAATACGGTAAAACTACTTACTTTTTTTGTTTTTACTTTTTGACTTTATTATTATTTTTAAGGTAATCCGCAGTAACATTACATATTCTGTGAAAATTTAAACTGGCTATTTATTACGGTTAGAAAGATACAGCCGTTAAAATGTGGGACGGACAGACGGACAGAAGGACAGACAGTCAGACAGGCTTAGTAATAAGGTCCCGCTTACACCCTTTGGGTACGGAACCCTAATAAACCTCCTACTAAGGTAAACATGACTTGTTTCATTTCACATTAATTTACCAACTAAGGATAAGAATCAACAAGCATCCGATTGATATTCGATTACAAAAGTATCAATTAACAATCGATTATCGTAGCGCCGATAATAATTTTGGTGAACGGTTTCCAAGATATTTATCTCGTATGTAATCGATATAATGTGGACGTATTAGATTTCGATCTTTTGTATTTTGTATTTCAAAGAAGAATTGCTGTGCGAAGCGATTGACTTATTTTTTTGCTGGTAAAAGTTTAAATAAATAAATAAATATTCGGGACATTTTTGCACACACGGTCATCTGACCCCAAACTAAGCAAAGCTTGTGATATTATGGCTGCCAGTGACTGATATACATACATATATATTTTTAAATACATACTTAAATAGATATAAAGATAGTTGGCAGTATATTTATTTACTGCCAACTTAAACGTAATGCGAATTGCATTACGTTTTATGAATTGTAAATAATTAAATAATGTATACGTTATTTGCCTGGTTCCCCTTGAATTACAAATTACCTACATTTCATAGGATTGTTTGTTTGTTTGGCGGCCAAGCGCAAGCCTAATTATAATATATATAAAAAACAGTTGTTAATTTAAACATGAAACACAACATATCAGAAAATCGAGAATTTGGGGAAAGCGACGTAGTTTAGTAGCTAAAACAAAGAGGACTTTTATACGGAACGCTGCACACGACCGAAACTTGCCAGTCTTCGATTACTTGAATATTTTATAACATTTAAACTAACATTAAATTAACATTTAATAAAACATGAAATAATAATTACTGGATATTGTAATTTTGTTTTAAAATAAAAAAATTTTTTTTTTTTTTTTTTGTTGTTCCACCTGTACTTCCCCCAACACAAGCCGGGGACATTGTCAAGCTGAACATGTTGCTTACGCAATTTTCTGTTTTTTAAACATTTAATTGGCCAATTTAGATAACCATAATTATGCAATATTGTCAGGAGAATTATAAAACATGAATAGATAGATAAATAGGTATTATGTAGCTAGTTATGTAAATAAATGTAATGTAATATCTTTAATTTGTTAAAAAAATATATTTTTTGGAGTGAAACTTCTTATGCGACTTCCAACATGGTTGCGTTAAGCGTTTAACGCTACCATGGAGGGGGGGAATAGAAAGAGACAGAGTGAGTGTTTTAGATGCCATCTATGAGGAAATTTTGAAACTTGTACATCCTTCTCATAGTTTATTAGTTCACTAATATTTGCATAGATGGCAGAACATGCGACTTCCAAGAAGGTTGCGTTAAACGCTTAACGCTACCATGGAGGGGGAATAGAAAGAGACAGAGCGAGAGTTTCACTTCTTCCGCGTGGAGGGACTTGACGCACTATTTTTTTTCCCTTTGTCACTCGAAAAAGGGCGTTTGATTCATATATAACAGGTAATAAAACTCTCTTTTAGTCACTGAGTAAATAATAGCATTTTGAATTTGGAACAACTACGCTGGCTGGCGAATGGAGTTACTAATTTTGATTGAGCTGTCCGAAAAAGAAATAAAAATGCCAGTCCATTTTATTATCGGGGAAAAACTTTATTTTCTGAGATCGTGGTCCTCATTCGAATTCTAAATATAATCAAATAATAATATATCTTACCGTCAATGGTAAAAAAAAGAACATAACCCGTGAAAAAAAACTCGATCGTCATATCGCGCTACGCTTGGGATTCTACTCTACAATCCTTCGCTGCTCTCGGGATCCAACTTAGCCCTCGAATTAAATTCCCTTTTTTCACTTGTTGTATAATCTACTATTATCTACCTTGACTCAAAAAGACAATAATAAAACCCGCTTATTCCATACAATCTATTGTAATGCCGCTAAAGAGGCCCGCTCCGTTTTGAAAGCATTTGTTTTGTTTAGATTAGCCTGTTAACAAAGTTCTGAACGAAACTTTGGCGCTTTTATCTTTTGAAATGAAAATGTATTCGTTTCCCGGTCTCTGGTGATTTTAAGGTGAGTATAGGTTGTTGTTTTTGGAGCTACTTGTTGCTTTGAACAAGTTTGTTTTCAGTTAGAAAATATGTAGTACAATATTATTGCAATGGCAGCCAACAGAGACGTTAAACGAACACAAAAATGTTGGTCAAGGCCATTGATGCCCTGTTATCGATATGGCTTGTTTTGGACTTAACTCAAGCATTGGTAGATATGCATGTAAATTTTGGAGTAGTTCAACTCAAATCTCACTCAAATATACGGTTTCATTCAGCTGTAAAAAAATCAATCTTGTAAGTTTATGCGACCAAAAGATATGACCGTTTATGTCGTATACTTTCGCATATTTTGCGATTTTAAATACCAATAGCAAAATTTAGAAGCAAAAAAATCTTTTTCCTACGGCTGTCTAAGGCTTGTACTTTATGAAAATTATACAAAAACCAGTATAGTAGTAGTAACCATTTGAAAATGTCAATTTACGTGTGAGTTTTTTTTTTGTATTGTCATGTAAATGTATATGCCTTGCTAAAAAGCTTTCGTTGCTTGCGTTTGACCGCCACTTCGCCTATCGTTAAGCAATGATGCTGTCTACGAAGGAGTTATATACAACCTCTTTGAATTTGCCTTTTTTAAAAGGAAACCCGCAATCAAAACTTTTGGCACTTAAATAATATTGTGGCAAGGAGGGGCAACATTGACGTGGGTGGCTTAGGGTGTCGAGAGGTGTGCTGCACTTTCATTAAACGCTACTCGCGGCGTTATGCCGTTGATCACTTCCACCCTGGAGCTTAGGTTCTTAGCTCTTGCGGTTTCCAACCCCAGTCAGCCAGTATATTTTATTATTATCAATAGTTTTCAGTGAAAAAAATTATAGAATGAATGTATACCTCTGTTACTTTTTTCGCATTATATTTCCCCCCATAATATAGCGACAGACGCATTTCTTTAACCTAAATATATTAAGATTCTGTAAACGCGGAAAATCTAATTTTCCGGGTAGGTATTTTATTCGCGAAGTTGTAATGGCGGAATTTATAACCTATTAAGGATTTGGCGGGATTACGTTGGCATTTTTGCTTACGAAGTTCAAAACCTGATGATTGGGTTACTTTTTACTTTTCCACGTAGCTTTGTAACATGAGTTAGCGCTTTGTTGAAATTTGTTATTACCAATAATAAAAATAGAGTATGTACGTTAAAAGCCCGTATCATGGAAAAAGTATGCACATGCAAAATGTGGAATGTGGACTACCTTTCGCAGTTTTACCAAGAAGCTACAACATGGGGTTCTTCAAGAGGCGAGGTAATCTCCTTCAGGGTCGGCAACGTATTTTGATGCCCCTGGTGTTACAAGTATCCATAGGCGACGGTGACTGCTTACCATTAGGCAGCCCGTCTGGTTGTTTGCAACTTATGGCTTTAAAAAAGTATCTTTATTTCTACAAAATACAAAGCTAAGAATAATACCATGTAGGTACTTACTTTTAGGAACTAACTTATGTTATTTATTGCTAATAAAATAGGGTACATCATTGACAAACACACACACCCACACACACACACACACACAACATTCATTCATTCGACACTGATTGTATCCTCTAGATATAAGTTTTTTGTAAAGGTTTCGAATAAAATTTATTTTCTTTCTTTTCTTTCTTTCACACACGCACTCACGCACTCACACACACACACACACACACACACACACACACACACGCACACACACACAAATACTGCATGCATTTAATACTAAATTTATTTATTAGTTTTGTCAATATCTGTCACCATTACTTGAAAGGAACTGACTCCTATAATACAAGTAATCTACCTAGCATAGGAATCAGAGATTTACATATCTTGTATTGTATATTATTAAGAGACCAATAAATATTTTTGTATTTTTACTTTTTGGATCTAATGTCTGAAGGGATGACCCTATAAGTGTCACCATGATATGGCTACAAAACCTTGGCTATTTATTAATTTTTCTTTTGAATTATTTCAACTATACTATTATTTTCCAGTCTTAGACTTCCCGGCTCGTAGCACCAAGTCAGTACGCTAAGTACTTACTGAGAGCTAAAAATATTCCGTCACAGAACACTCAGCTTCCATTTCCTAGACTTGGCGAAGGCTAAATCTACGCTCTAACCTTTTCAGGCATCTTGACCCAGATTTATGTGTGGAACGAGTGAGAAGCGTCAACGATTATATATTAACTTGAATTGTTATTATAACAATAAAATAAAATTATGTACGATATATTCCCTATGGACTCAAAAACGGCAAAACTGATTTTATTATAGAAACTGACGTGGTTTTCACACATTTTATTTATATTACACGGTAAAAGACTGTCTAATGCGGTTGAAACTATAGTCGGAGTAACCGGCTTAGTCTAACGTGAGTAATTCCCGTGTAATATAAATAAACTGATTTTAATTGCATTTTCATTGGCAGATTGATGATGTTATAAGAAGTAACTTTCTTTAGCTATTTTTATCGTGCGGGTAAAACTGCGGGGCGCAGCTAGTTTTGAAATAAAATTCGGGCATAGAAAAAACGTATTTTATCACTCGAATTTATATAGTTGTTTTTTATAATCACACAAAATTACAGGGCAGGCTTGGTGCAAATGAATGTCTAAGCACAGAATATCTGTGGTCGAAGCGTTCAGACCACATTGGCACAAGGCTAGGTAAAGCTAATAGAAAGTCTTTGCATTGACATAACAAGAATGACAAGGATAGATTGATACGCTAGAATATTCGTGCGAGCGCGACAGCATTGGCCATCGGCTAAAACTGTGGAATGAGATGGCATCACAGAAAAGAGAAGTAAATAGAACAGAAATGAGAAGGAAAATCTGTTACCAGGAATTTTGAGTGAACCTTGATTGAACATTTTATATAGATCAACACGTCGAGCTCCACATCACAGTTGCTAACTGATTTCGAATGACTGACGTTTCGTTTATATGGGTGCAACTAGCTACAACTTGGCTACAACAAATTTCTTACAAAAATACATTGCTAGTCGTTCTTATAATATACTAGCGGTCCGCCCCAGCTTCGCAAGGGTATAGATTATAGCCTATGTCACCCGGGGATAGTGTAGCTTCCCGTCAGTGAAAGAATTTTTCAAATCGGTTCAGTAGTTTCGGTGCCTATTCAATGCAAACAAACAAACAAACAAACAATCAAATCTTTCCTCTTAATAATATTAGTATAGAAGTATAGATATATATTTACACTAACTCAAAAACCTAGTCTTTTATAACTTAGACCACGGTAAACGGGTACTTATAAAGTTCTGTGTTGACGCGCAACTTTCCTTTTAGTATCGATTTATTGTTTGATAATCTTATTGTTTGTCCTTTTAGTTTTAATTACAACTGTGCAGTGTAAAATGAAGATACTAGCTGTTACATAGCAGGCAAAGTCGAGGGTAAACAATCTCGAGGTCACAAAGAAGAAGAGAAAGAGAAGAGAAGAGGTGCGTTGGTCCGGCCAGCAGTACCGTTCTTCATCGATCATCATGACAGATGTAATCGTCAAATTACAATTAAAAAAGTCAAAAGTTAATGACATTTAAAAAAGGCAAAAAGCCAAAACTAAAGTGGGAATGGTGCCCATAAAATAAATGTATTTTTAACGTATTTTTGTATTAGCTCTAATGTAAAAACGGTAATACGTACAAGCGTCAAACTTGGTATGATTATAGTACACACTCTAACTAAAGTATTACAACAAATAATAAATAATGGCCAAGTGCGAGTCCGTGACAAATTTCTGTTCATTACCAAGCAATAACTGGTAATTGGGTTATTTGGATGATCCATTTTTCTTTCACCAAATCGAAACACCATATTTTACTAATTTTGAAATTAGTAATAGGTTTGCGCTTGACCGCCAACTCGCCTGATGATAAGCGATGATGCGGTCTACGGTGGAGCACGCTTGCCTTTCTAGGCAAGCGTGAAGCGTAGGCACCGTGCGTTTCTTCTGAAAACGATTCACTCGTGATTTAAAGACACCCAGATTGTAACTATCGGGTAACACCCATTCAGGCAGGGCATTCCACAGACTAGCAGTTCGCACAATAAAAGTGGAATCAAAGCGCTTCGTTCGGGTTTTCGGAATACCAACCATAAAACGGTGTCAATTTTTTGTGCCCGCTCTGGCAGTCCGATAGAAAAATGGACAGGAGGGAATTAGATCATGAAGATCACATGCACACTTTGAAATGTATTCGATAAAAGACCGATAGACTAGTAACTTTGCGCCGATGCTCAAGACTAAGGAGCTTAGTCTGAACCAGGGATTCGTTGCCGATGAGCCTCTTGGCACGCTTCTCGATAGACTCTAACGCCCCAAGCTGATAATTAGCTGATCTATCCCAAAGGTGAGAGCAGTACTCCATGCACGACAGAACTTGTGCTTGATACAGTGAAAGCAATTGTTCCGACGTGAAATACCGTAGCACTTTCTATAGGACACCCAGCTTTTTGGCAGCCAATTGAGCCTTGTCCTTGAGCCAAAATTGAGGGTAGAAGATAATGTAACGCCCAAAAGCTCAAGCCGGTCAGTTATCGGAATGGGTACATCACGGAAAGTAGGAGCCAGTTGGAAAGGCTTCCTTTTACGGTTGGTGGTACGGAACCCTCAGAGTGCGACCCCGACTCGCACTTAGCCGGTTTATTTCATACTCTAAAGTCGTGCATCGTACGTTTGCGTCGTTGCCAGACACAAGACAGAGTTCACGCAAGCTAATTAACTTGTGTTTGTATCGCCGCACATACTTCGGTAAAACGTATTTACCTCAGTTTATATATCACATCATTGGTGAACGAACACTGCTTTACAATTAACTGCGTATTAAAAAAATGTTTACAAAATACACAGCAAAAACAGAAGACAAATCTCAGTCCCGTTTATTTATTTTCACGGTTTAATATACAATACATCATACACCACAGAGGCTATGCGAAAACCCTAGGTAGCCTTTAGGCTTTTTTGTAAACAAAAATCAGAAATATATTTATCTATTATAACCCTTATGTCACTGCAATAATGACTATTGTGAACGCATAAATATTTGTGTTGATTCATATTTATAACTGTGAATGGACAAGATTCAGTTTCACGTTCAGAATATTTTAAACTTTTAACGTAGAGGAAGTAGAGTTGATTTTTCTATAGCCCTTGTGCAAAATAACCGTGGTTTTTTGTTTTTTATAGGTTTCGTTGGGGTATCCAAGTCGAGATTTATGCTTGAAAGGTGATTTTGTTTATATATTTGGGAGTAATATTTTTCTCTTGAATGTTGGATGGTGCTCAGATTCAGATAAACTTAAATTACGATATTTTTAGGGTTCCATACCCAAAGGGTAAAAACGGGACCCTACGATGTTTGTCTGTCTGTCCGTCTGTCCTACATATTAACGGCTGTATCTTTCGAACCATAATAGAAAGTCAGTTGAAATTTGCATAGAATATGTCATTGTAATGTTACGTTGGATTAATTAAGAAATAATAAAAAAGGCAAATAGAGTTAGCGGACAGGGTAAATATATTTCTTTTCACTTTTAGGTACGAAAAATTTGAAACGTGTAGTTTTCATACAGTTTGGACCGCTTGTGAAGTCAACTTAGTAGATATAGGTCTGTGATAGGTACATAAACTTAATGGTGATAATACCTATAACTACTTGACAGCTAGTCCTTTCCTCCCACCATGAAATTATTCTCTATTTTCAGCATAATCTTTTTCAAGTGGGTCAATTCTAGGGCCTAGTTATTTCAATGACTTTTGAGTCTCCAATCACAAGCGCAAATTGACATCACGCGCAATCAAGCGGTTATATTATCTATAGTTCTATACTAATAATATTATAAAGAGGAAAGATTTGATTGTTTGTTTGCATTGAATAGGCTCCGAAACAACTAAACCGATTTGAAAAATTCTTCCACTGTTGGGAAGCTACACTATCTCCGGGTGACATAGGCTTTATTATATTTTCAAAACATTTGGGATCCTTACTAAAACTCCAATAATGTAACCCAAGGTGAAAAAAAAATACCTATTTTTTTTGTTAAATATCCCTGCGAAGCCGGGGCGGGCTGCTAGTCTTTGCATAAACCTATACCTACTCGAACGATATCTAAGTACCCAAAATGAGTAACTATCTGAGCTTGAAGACACTCCCGATCCCAAGTGTTGCCAAGATAAAATCCAATTCACCGCACGTGTGCCCTAACCCTAGTCACGAAGTTTCACAACAATTAATTGCTGTCAATGGGTCTCTAAAGTCGAGCAATTTGCCGACTCCCTCCCTACTTGCAGGGTAAATAGACAGTAGGATGTGTTTGAAGTTGGGAAGAAGAAAAAAATAGATTTTAAAAACTGTTTTAACGAATTTTGCAAATAAGGCACCAATGTTGTTATATAATTATAGTTTTTATAAGTCTGCGCATCAATACAAACATTAGTTAATTAGCTTGAGTGAATTCAGTCCATCCTGAGTCTGCCAATAATGCAAAGGTACGATGCGCGATTTTGGAGTATGAAAAATAATGAAAAATGCCATGTGTGTTTAGAAAATAAAATTATTATACTGGGATGCAAAAGGTTGTAAAACTGAAAAATTCTATAGGTCTATTGATAGTTTTTTAATTAATATAACATCTCTATTAGTAAAAACTCATATAGGCACTCAAAAATTTCATCCCAAGATTTTTTGACATTAGCAGAACTACATGCGCTGAAAAACAAAGTATGTATGGAACTTTTTATTTATATTACACGGGAATTACTCACGTAAGATTAAGCCGGTTACTCCGACTATAGTTTTAACCGCATTAGACGGTCTTTTTCAAGGTGAATGCTCGCGCGCGTCTGCGTCTTGCTTTACACTACAGGCCGCTGCGCGGCGCGCACGTGATGACACCGGCTGCTGTCGGGGAATGTCGGGTGCGGGGGTGCGTAGAGAAATATGTTGCGCTGGCGCACACTGGAGCTCTTCCCCACTCGAATCTTCCTGTGTGAATACTCCAGCACGCAGAGCTCACCACGTCGCCACCAGTCCCACGGTCACTCCCACGAACTCCATGAAGACTCGGTTTCCAAGTCGGTGGCAGGTTCCATCCTCTATCCCTATTGAAGGTTGTATGCATGGAACTGTTAAAAATGCAAATGATCATTTTAGTAAATAATGAAACAAGAGCGAAAATTAAACGCAATGCACCTGCGTATTATGACTACACAGTGAAACAAATAGATTCTCAAATGTTCTCAAAAAAAAATCTACATCATGAGCTCGACAAATGAATATGACGTTCACTAGTAACCATCCATCATCAGCTTATTTATATTCATCCACCGCTGGACGTAGGGCTAACCTAAAGAAGTCATCTCCTAGAGAATGCCACATGCCACGATCTTCTGCTTCCAGCCATTGTGCATGTCTTCGATCCACCGCTACAGAGCTCCCAAATCTATATTTCTGAAACGCGAGCTCTACTCTAAAACCCGTCTACTCTTATAGTGCTAACAGACGTATGGATTGGTTGACGAACCACCTTCCAACCTACGGGAGAGAAAGAGAAAATTTTCTCTTTCCCTCCCGTTGGTTGGACGGCGGTTGGTCAACCAAGTACGTCTCGTCCGTTAGCACTATTACGATTGGTGGTACTGCTATAATATAATATATAGCCAGGGACTCCTACTGTTGATGGTTCTGCTACAGATATGGCCAACCCATTTCTACTTCTTAACTACAGTCAGCATAGTATTTTAGCTATGCCGGTTACTTTAGTGTCTGTTTCAGAAAGCATCTATTACTCAGCCAAACATAATCTTAGCGTAAGTTTTCTTCAGCGTTTCCTCTCACGACTAGGTATCTTATTATTACAAAGTATGCCATTCTCGGACATCTGCCATGATATTATAATAAGAATTCTGATAAGTTTAGCTAGACTTTTAAGACTGTAGCCCATTGAGATACAACACATCTTCTTCTTCTTCTTCTTCTTAGTCGTTTCGCTCTTGGCAGAGCGGTTGAGGTCGTCATGTAGGATTGGACGGGGCAGATAGGATGCGCTTCACGATGTCTCGTCGTCTCTCTCTGCTGGAGGTCATCCTGCTGCATTCGTTTAAGGGACCACCCACTGCAGACTTGATCTGGTCGGTCCATCGCATGGGTGACCTCCCGCGCGGTCTAGTGCCTTCCATCTTTCCCTGGACAGCGAGTTCTATGGACTGATAATCTCGTCTTGAAACGTGTCCGAAGAAGGCTAGTATCCGAGACTGTACTGTGGAAAATAAGCGCTGCTTGATGCCAAGTTCTTGGAGTATCGAGACGTTCGTGCGAAACTCAGTCCACGATACCCCGAGCATTCTTCTCCAGCACCACATCTCTAAAGCGTTTATCTTCTTCTTTTCCTCTTCTCTCAACGTCCACGTTTCAGCAGCGTATAGAAATATATACAACACAATATATAGAGTCACAATCGTGCCAAAAAATCCAAACCAAAATTCGACGTACGCTACGAATTGCGCAGATTTTTGGGTTAGTTACAAGGCAACCGCGACCCGACACAATGCCACGCGATGCCAGAGCTAAAATGACGGCAGTCAACTAACGTTGAACACTATGCAAGCGACATAACGTCTAAATTGGAGTAAATGTGGCATTGTGAAGTATATAATTGATGCAATGTATATGCGTTTTTTGACTGTTTTCACTGAAAGATTGTGACTTTATAGGAATTGTATATCGATGTTGAAGCCGGTACTACAGTGAAATATTAAAAAAAAAAGTTTTTATTCATCTTTTTACAATGTCATTGCAGCTGTCAGAGCAAATAAATGCTTGAACCGAGTTTAAGTGCTATAATTTTTCTCAAACTGAGACCAAACATAGCAACATTGTTCACTACAAAAGATAATAAGAAAATTCATCTCAAATAAATCTACGAGGTCCAGAAATCTCTAAGTTCCTGTCATAAAGCCGCGAGAGGTTACCGCGACTTCTTGGTAGATAACCCGTGACAAGTGTCTCGGAGACGTTGGGTATGTGGGGTGGAAACACCCACTGGAGTAGGGGGTATTTTTATCCCCATAGATTTGAGGAAGAGAAAATTCAAACGGTAAAAATATGAAACAATGAAACATGGTAGGTACTAGTCTTGTTTAATGGTACTCTTGTTTAAGGTGGAAATTTTACAGTATGGGCATTCGACATTTAAGACATATTATTACTAGCAGGTCGTGTTCTTCCTACAAAATAATTTTAAACTTAAGATGTTCTTTCTAAAGGTCGGCCATTTTGTTAGATTGTCCTTCTGACACTGATCAATTTAGTGCGCACACATATTTAGCCAATAGATACTTTATTTGTTTAATTCCACCTACACTGTGTACATCAATACAATTTATCAAAACTAAACAGTAATAAAAATATAACTAAATGTCACAATAATTACAGGTGAAGACATTATGCAATAATATTGAGCGATAAAATAAAATAATTGCAGTTAAATTAGTTTAACATACACACAAATGAGATACAAAACAAAAAATAAAATTAAAATGTACAGGCAAAGTTTTGTCAGGATTAAAAATTAAAATTAAAATGTCAACGAATAAATGTCACAAAGAAAATAAAAAATAATTAAATACTGTTCAGATAGTCAGAGACCTCAGAGACTTCTTAAAACTAATGACACTGTCACCAAATATGTCGATATCGGTTGTCTTAGACAGAGTGTTATACTGACGCACCATTCTAGACAAGGGTGAATTGAATCCCAGGTTGGAGCTACAACAAGGAGCAGAGAAAAGATTGAAGCGCGAAACTCTAGGCAACGTTCGAGGATTTGTTAGAGATAGCTGGTAAAGTAAGTCCGGAGTGTCTAAAATTCCGTAAGCGAGTTTATAACTCTACTTGAAAAGAATACCTTCAAAGATTTTATGACATACTTAGTATATAGTATGGCGTGCTGCTCCTATGATCCTACCCTACAAGTTAAATGAATAACATTGGAGAGACGCCGGAGGTTGGAATCGTAGCAGCTGTACCACAGGTCTTCCTAGAACAGCTGCTTACGAGACACCTACAGAAAGGTACTTATACTCATAATGAATTGTTAATTTTAGTCATGTTAAAAAATTTGCTTAATATTGGCGAATAAATGAAATTGAATTGAAGTATAAAATCTTTGTATATATTTTTGTTTTATTGTCATCCTGCCAATATCACCATAATTAAGAAAATACCGTTAACTCAAAATGAATGTTAAAATTCATAAAAACATTGCAGAAAAATATATCATCATCATCAGCCCGAAGACGTCCACTGATGAGCATAGGCCTCCCCCTTATATTTCCACACTGAATGATAGCCTTCCATCTGCATCCACTGCATCGTGACTCTCACAATGACGTCGGTCCATCTAGTGAGAGGACTACCTTTGCTGCGTCTTCCTGTTCATGGTCTCCACTCAACAAAAACCTTTCTTTCCCATCGGTTATTGGTTCTGCAAGTGATGTGGCCTGCCCATTGTCACTTCAAATTGCAAACCTGAGCAACTACGTCAGTGTCTGTGGTTCTTTGACGAAATCGGCAAAACCAGTGGACAGTCAAAACGAAGAGAGCTTGCTAATAAGGCCGTCACGGCAAACCCTGTAGACCTTCCTTTTTGAAGGCGGTTAAAATGTAACCCTGTATATACCAAGCTATATCTTAGTAAATGGCTATATTTCGATTCTCTTTCTTATGTTCTTCATCCAAAGCAGACTGACTTCTGCCAGAAATATGATAGATAATATATCTAGAGAGCCCCGGCAGGATACAGGGGACACTGACAAATGCCAATACGTTTGTCGTCACACGTCAATAAGCCGAGTTGAGCCTGTGTTTTACGTTCTATCGTTAAGTACAGTGTATTAGATAGTTTAATAAAAAGCTGATTGAATCAGGCGTTACTAAAAAAGTTCATCTTCAAAACTCTTTCTTTGAAGATGACATCGCAATAAAAACATCAGCTTTGACATACATTTCGTTGTGAAAGAAAATAAATCACATTTTCGGTATATCTGTGCATTTTCGACAAAAAATTTTTTTTGATCACATTTTCGATCAGTAATTGGTCACATTTTTGACAAGTAATTGGTCACATTTAGGGTAAGTAATTGGTCCCTTTTTTGACAAAAATTTGTCAAATTTTCATCAAGTAAACTTGTTTTTATCCACGTTTTGACAAGTAATTAACCACAATTTCGGTCACTTTGTCGGCTAATCGGTGTAACCATCACACGGAACCCAGGACCATAGTGATATCAAATGCGTAGTCCTTCACGTAAATGCCACCCTCTAAACCCGGGGGTGCTCTGAGTGTTATCATTGTCTCCCCTCAGACACTCGGGGATGATATTTTCGTGAGCAACGCGAAATACATATTTGGGATCAGTTCGTCTATTTTATTATTAGAGTATTGAAATCTAAGTTTACCTGATTTCTATTGGAAAATCAGTCCAAGGGCTTTATTCAAAATTTTGACGACTGTTTGGCTGTTTTGCTAACAGACGTTGGCAAAATGTGTTATGACAAAAATTTAGAATAAGGACTAACAATGTAAACTTTTCCACCTTTTTTTTCTTAATGTAGAATGGTTAGCGACGGTGCCGAGAATGGAACAAGGTCATCTAGAAGAAATCTATTCACTCTAGCCCTGAACATGCCTGTATAGTAGTTCTCAGGAAACAAAGAGGACGGCAAGAAACTAATAGAAAAACAGAATAAAACTATAACAGTATATTTTTCAGGTTATGGTGGGACATAATTGTATGCAAATTGGGCGCAGAGTTAAACTCTTATGACCCGAATACCCCAATTTTTTTACTGCTAAAACATAAGCATTTTTCTCTAAGACTAAAAGATTCAAGCCTCGCTACAACAGGCAGTCTTCTTCAAAGTTTCAAAGTACACAACAGCCAACTTATATTTTCCACTAGTTAAATAGTGGAACTAAAATTTACTATTGGCGAATTTCAGGTTTCTTCAAAATTTACGTTGGTGGCTCCACAATTCAACTCTGCAATAAGTTGGTCAGGAGTACTTGTCACCGAGTTCAAAAGGGATATTTTTTACAATGTTCGTGACGGTTCTACGACGGAAGATGTTGCCAGCTATCGTTTGTCAAAATAGACAGCTCTGACGCGACGTGGAAAACGGAGTCAGTACTATTGTAACAATGATATTCCATTCTTGTTTTTCCGTTATTTTATGTCGTAGTATATGGTATTTTGTGGTTATTGTTTGCTAACAAAAAAAGTACCTACTTGTTTTTCCACAACACATAAAAAATTAGGAGGTTTATACCATTCCCCCTCTAAAAAGCTTATTTTATTCACTGAAAACAGTGATTAAAAAGTATTTTTATTCTTTACTAGCTGCGCCCCGCGGTTTCACCCGTGTAGTGATGAAAAATGGTGATGACGATGATGAAAAGTAGCATAATATGTCACTCTCTGGCTCTTGAACTATACCCATGCAAAAAATCAGGTTGATCCGTTGTTCCGTTGCAGCGTGAAAGAGGAACAAACATCCATACATACAAACTTCCGCGCTTATAATATTTGTAGGATTCTGGTGTTGGATTATATGACACCAATATATTCAACCTCCACCTCAATGCTAAAGAACCTTCCTTGCTCAAAAAATACTCGATACAAACTCCAAAATCTTTCTTATTCTCGTAGTCATGGTATAAAGTATAGTATATTATCTTGAACTCTTGAATAAAACGGATTTATATCGAGGGCCATGAATCACTCGCGTCGCTCAGGATTCTAACACTTGAATCATCATCTTCATGAATAATTACTACCCTCGTGATTCAGTCGCTAGAATCCTTCACTTGCTCGTGATTCATCTAAGGCCTTCGCTTTAAATCCGTCCTTTTTTCACTAATTGCATAATACACCGTAATACAGCGTAGCGTGCTTCACCGTAGACCACATCATCGCTTAACATCAGGCGAGTTGGCGGTCAAGCGCAAGTCTATTATTTATATAAAAAAATACACTATTATAATATATTCCCTTTGCTTTTTCATTGAACAAATGCGAAAAAAAAAATATCATGTCTCGCCATGAGCGCCATCTAGCGATGGTTGCAGAACTATGTTCCTCCAACTGTCAAGAAGCCTCCCATTGAGATATTATTTTTACAATAGCATAATTATAAAATTATAATATTATAATATGGCGTGCGATATCCTCTGCTTATTTGATCGATGATTGCAACCATCGATCGACAATGAAAGTTGGTATTTGAGTCACTGTCTCAATAAAGCTGTGTGCAAGGCGAAAACTTGGCAAATCAGCTGGCTAATATTTTATTCTCAGTTTTATTCTAAGCCAATAAGGTTCAAAGCCTAGAGCAGAATATAAGTTTTAGAAAAAATTA
This sequence comes from Agriopis marginaria, assembly GCA_932305915.1. Taxonomy (NCBI): domain Eukaryota; kingdom Metazoa; phylum Arthropoda; class Insecta; order Lepidoptera; family Geometridae; genus Agriopis; species Agriopis marginaria. The sequence goes on along the minus strand of OW029914.1, from coordinate 27,272,908 downwards.
GGTGGTTTTTAGGTCTTGGCGGGAATGTGGGACTGAAGTTAGTTTGTACTTGTATTTTGTATCTCTGAATGCACGCCGCTGAACTTGATCTACCTTTAAGAACCCTCCCCGTTAAGAATGTGTCACATACACATTCTTAACGGGGAGGGATCTTAAAAGCCTAAAAAAAGTTAAAGGTTCAATTTGAATTTAAGGATTTAGATTTTTATTTTGGTGGTGGCCGAGGCAAGGTAAGCGGAACGTTCAGCTGCAAGATGCCAACGATATTATCACTATCGCAGGTTGAACCTGGACTCGATTAGCACAGGACCGAGGCAGATGGCATTGCAAGAGAGAAGCTTATACCCAGCAGTGGCCTATGGATGATGATGATGATGAACGGATTTTATCGCGTGTATTTTACACTAGCTGCACCCCGCGGCTTCACCTGCGTAGTGATGAAAAACGGTGATGATAATGATGATTATGAAAAACATATGTCTCACTCCGGCCCTTGAACTATACCCTTGCAAAAAATCAGGTTGATCTGTTGCTCTGTTGTTGCGTGAAAGAGGAACAAACAAACCACCTTTTCGCATTTATAATATTACTAGCTGCGCCCCGCGGTTTCACCCGCGTAGTGATGAAAAATCGTGATGATGATGATGATGGAAACTAACCTATGTCACTCTACGGCCTTTGAACTACACCCATGCAAAAAATCAGGTAGATCCGTTGCTCTGTTGCTGCGTGAAATAGGAACAAACAAACAAACCACCTTTTCGCATTTATAATATTAGTATGATAAATGATAAAACACTGTTTTAAACTATCACGGTTGTATGATATATGATGTAATGTTATATGATTATTTACGGGATATTTACCGTGGTAAGGTTGTGGAATGAGCTCCTGATATTTAGGCACAGTTACATGCACTATGTAACCGGGCTGCGCCAAAATATCGGGAGCTCATTCCACAACCTTACCACGGTAAATATCCCGTAAATAATCATAACAATTCTAATTCCTGACGTATCGAACTTTGACGTATCCGTGGTCACAGGTAGACTAGATGATTTACTAGAAAACATCAAAATTTTTGAACAAACGTCGCGTAAATCAATACCAAAGCAAAAAATACCAACGAAAAAAACTCTGTCGACCTATTTAACGAACCTTGAAGTAATTCCATGCATTCAAAACAACTTTTGCCCAAAACAAACTTCTGCTCGAAATTAAAAAACAAATTCACCATTAGGCCACGTGAAGCAAAACAAAAAGTTTACAAAGTAATTAGTGCATCTCAAGGAAAACACAGAAATACCCTCAAGACTCGACTAACTTTATTTTAAAAGTTTGCTAAAATATACGTAAGTCGTGTTTATCAGATGCTAGGTTGCGCTTGTTTGTGGCTTTTTTTTTTAATTTAGGATTTTAAACCCAGCTTTATTGGGCTTCATTCAGGTTATGTAAGATTGCATCTACAAAACCCCCTCAGTGCCCTTTTCAGATTAGACAAACAAGGAAGATAGCATCATCATCAGCCACATACATCCATCGGATACATTTCGGAGAGTGTGCATCAGATCTGCATGATTTAATTCCTTCCTGCCCTTTTTTCTATCGGACCGCCACGGCTGGCACAAAAAATCGACATCGTTTTATGGTTGATATTCCGAGAACCCGTACGAAGCGCTATGATTCCACATTTATTGTGCGAACTGCTAGTCTGTGGAATTCGCTGCCTGAATGGGTTTTCCCCGTTAGTTACAATCTGGGTGTCTTCAAGTCGAGAGTGAATCGGTTTCTTTAGGGCAAGCGTGCTCCATCGTAGACCGCAACGTCGCTTAACATCAGGCGAGATGGCGGCCAAGCGCAAGCCTATACCCTATATTAAAAAAAAAAACAGAAGACGTCCACTGCTGAACATAAGCTTCTCCATTAGATCTCCACACTGAACGACAGCCTGCCATCTGTATCCACTGGATGACCGCAACTCTCATAATGTCGTCGGTCCATCTAGTAGGAGGCCCACCTACGCTATGTATTTCGGTTCATGGTCTCCACTCAAAAACCTTTCATCTCCATCGATTATTGGTTCTTCGAGCGATGTGGCCTGCACGTTGCCACTTCAACTTGCAAATTTAAATAACTGTGTCGGTGACTCTACTTCTTTAGCGAATATCCACGTTCCGGATTTTATTGCGCAAAGAAGCATCAGAAGAAAATGAAGAAATATACCTTATTACAGTGATCGTATTTAAAAGCAACATTTTTCTGCGCTGCCGTCCGATTACTAAAAGACTGTAAAGTGACATTGCCACAGTGTCACTTAACGGTCTTTTAGTAATCGGACGGCAGTGCGGTTAATAAAAGTTGCAATTTAATTTAATTACTGCCATGTCTAACTTGTGCGGCACAGGTCTGGGTATTTACCGAACACGTCCAACTGGAGATAACTACATGCCAGTGCTTAATGTTTCCATTAACTGTTATGTGATAATTAATATTTTTTTCGTGGATTAGTCTGCACTTAGCCAAGAAGTCACCTGTTGGTAAGCGACGGTGTGGTCAAATATGAAGCATCAAACTTAGATTCACTCTGGCCTTGAAAAGGCTCAGATTATAGCTCTCAGGAGATAAGGAAGCGGGAAGGTTGTTCCAATCTTTGGCCGTACGGATTAGAATCAAAACGTTTGATACGTATGCAAGGAAAATCCACAATGTTTGGGTGGTAGTGGGCAGATTTCTTACTTGTCCTGTAGTAGAAAGGGGATGGTAGGATAAGGTCATGTAGCTCCGCTGCACATTCTCCGTAATTAATCTTGTAGAATATTGACAGACTCGGTACTTTACGGCGGGGTTCTAGACTGAGAAAACTTATCTTATCGGAGTTTGTTCATTAAATAAATGACACATACCATATTTGAGAAAAAGCATTAATCAGCAAAATAAATGATTGTCTCTGCCCTTAAATCCAATTCATCTTCTCGAGTAGGTAACATAAAACAACTATTAGTAAACTGACAACTAACTTAAACAAAACTAAGTTAAAACGGCGTCTTACAAGTTGACAAAACTTAATGGCGACAATTAATCAGAAAGTTTGCAAGTTGGCTGATAATTTCGCATTTTATCAAAATTTAGTTTTTGTTATTTCGAATCATGCCTTTCTTAACAGAGTTCAAAATACAAGATACTCAATTTCTTAGCTTTTTTTACATTTATTTTGTTACCTCATTAATAATTTACAACTGATTTGTAAATGTTTTTTTTTTTTTAAGAATATAACTTTTAGATTGGTTCCATTAACATTTCATCAAAATCGGTTCTGTAGTTTCGTTTTTAAACCAAAATAATAGAAAAAAATTATGTCACCCAAGTGAACGAAATTGCATATATACTCATTTATTTTGAAGTCGGTTTTTAAATTGATAATCATTAGTAGCGATAATAGTTGGTACTATATAGGTACTACTCAAACAAACAATCAAATCTTTCCTCTTTATAATAATACTAGCGGTCCGCCCCAGCTTCGCATGGGTATAGATTATGGCCTATGTCACCCGGGGATAGTGTAGCTTCCCGTCAGTGAAATAATTTTTCAAATCGGTTCAGTAGTTTCGGAGCCTATTCAATGCAAACAAACAAACAAACAATGAAATCTTTCCTCTTTATAATATTAGTATAGATAAGTAGATATAGAAACTACTAAGAAAGATAAGCACCAGCAGGAAGTGAAAATCTACCTGTATTATTATTTAGCCCATCTCTGCATGATACTTTAGTTTGCATTGTTTTTTTTTTTTTTTCTAATTATTTAGGTGTGTAGGTATTTATTTACGCACACCGTAAATATCTATAATAGATATAAATATTATATAAGTAGATGTGGTATGTATCTTTCATATTGTAGTGTTGTTTTGTCAGTGTGCGTATTATTGTTTTTATCAGCAGCGCAGAGTGAATGTTGAGTTGGTACCAGGACAAACCAGCTGTGGTTTTTTGGTACGACTTTAGTTTAACAAATATTGTAACATGAATTTAGTAAACAAAAAAAAAAAAAAATAAAAAAAAAAATAAAAAAAAAAAAAAAATATAATTATCACATTCTACAGATTTAATAACAATTTGGAAGGGTCTCGAATGTTAACAAATATACTTACCCAATTTATTATATTGACACATACCTATATTTTTGAATATTATTAAACTAAAGGTACACTTCCGTGCATCGCGGCTGATCGCAGCCGTCTAACGCAATAATACTTACACTACAAAAATGTATGGCGCCGCTTCCGAGATATGCAACAAAAACGCGCAGCCGACGCGTTAAGGTGCGCTTAGACTGGATCGGAATTGGAAAGTATGGCATGTAAAATTGTTGCTTTTTTATATTCTTGTAATCAACAGCGTTATTTATTCTATACAATATTCAACAATAGTTATTAATGATAAGGCCAAAATAGATTACTGTAATTTAAAAAGTAAATAATAATAATTTTATGTCTAACATTGTCATATTACAACCACACGAACATACTTATTATATGTGTATAGGTGTAAATATTGGTGTTGTGTCTGTCGTCACTACGATACACAAGTCCTCAAAAGAGTCAGGGTTCGCAGAAACGTGTGTGTGTGTGTGTGTGTATGTGAAAGTGTATGTGTGTGTGTGTGTGTTTGAAAGTAGGGTAAGTGGGGGTATGTAGAAGATGTGTGTGAAGGTGTATGAGCACACACTACTGGATATGGCACTGCGTGCACTGGAACGGCAAATCTGTGCCATAGCAATCAATACAAAGCAATAATTCCGTACGCTGCGTACACTCCAATTCCGACCCAGTAGACGCATACCTATAGACGCGCGTGATTGAAACTGCGGCGGTGAACTGACGTTGCCATAATATTTTATTTCCATAGTACAAGTATTGTCGCAAAAGTCGCGCGTTAGACGTGCTCGCCAGACGCACGCGGCTGCGATCGGCCGCGATGCACGGAAGTCTACCTTAAGCAAAATAAATGTAATAAACTTCTTTATTAACAAACAAATATTTTTCTTCATGACATTTTTCCATTCTAATAAAGCAAAAGTTAATATCTTTCACGGCCACGAGATATCCTGGGATCTCCCAGAAAACTCCATAAACAAATAATGGAGTATTACAAAATAATTCTGTTTTAGCGTCGCGTGCAGAAGCCAAAGATTATTTTACTGGGTTGAGTCAGCAAAGCTTAGTGAATGTAGAAAACAGTACAGTATCTTCAACAGTACTTTTTATTCTTTAAGGCCCTTATTCTCCATCTCGCATAAGATTCCTTGCTATAAACACGTGAATAAATAAAGTTATTGATGTGGTATCTAATGTAATTGGTGTTTTACCGTTTTAATTAATAATAATAAATAAATAGTGAAGTCATGACATTAAAATATAACTGAAAAATTAAATTTGTTTGTGACCACAAACGAAGGGCACAAAAAAGAGCTTGACACAATGCAAATCGCATTGAATTGCATCGTGTCAAGTTTGTTAACGTGATGAGATATGTAACGCACTCGTTTTAAACTGTCAAAATACCATGGGTTCTTATTTACATGTTTTTACACGTTAGACATGTATTTTTTGCCAAAATGTGCGACTTGTTAACATGAAAATTTTATCGAAAAATTGACTCCTTGCCTTTATAATTATAGTCTTAATGACTCCATAAACTAGTAACGCGTCCACGTTACGATATCTGCGTGGAATCGACATCGTCAAATTGGTAACGCGATGAAGTTTGTGACGCGCCCATTTTAAACTGTCAAAATAACGCGCAGTAAGTTAATACGTTTCGTGCGCGTTTGTCAAGGTAATGTGGCATCCCAACTGGAAGACGCGTTTGATTCTTATAGCTATGTTTATGTGTTATTTGTAACCCTGTTTGCCTTGTAACACGTTTATACTTTATATCGAGGGTAAATCACTTGCGTCGCTAAGGATTCTAACGCTTGAATCACTCGCTAAGCTCGTCGGGCACTCCCTACGGTCGTGATTCAGTCGTTAGAATCCTTCATTTGCTCGTGATTCATCAATGGCTTTCGCTTTAAATCCGTCCTTTTGTTCACTAATTGCATAATATACTAATGATAAAAACTTTGCTTCGTTTAATGTTGTTTTTATAAAAAAAAATGTTAGCAATGTGTTGTTTTATTTACTTTTTGTTGTTTGATTGATGCGTTTGCTTCGTATGCTTTATTTGCTTTTTTTGTTTGGCTTGCTTCATTTTGTGTTTGATTTTCAACATTTGGGTGATATATAATATAACCAAGCAAATTCTCTACCACCATATTATGATTTTACCATATTTTGACAAATAAACTGACGTTTAAATTGATTCACCTCATAAAAAAATACCCGTCCACTGGGCGGCTCTAACACTTATATTGAAAAAAAAAATATTCGGGACATTTTTTCACACACGGTCACCTGACCCCAAACTAAGCAAAGCTTGTAATATGGCTGCCAGAGACTGATATACATACATATATAGGTTTAAATACATACTTAAATAGATATTAACAACCAGATATAGAACAAACACAAATGTTTATTACATAAATGTTTGTCCTAGGTGGGAATCGAACCCACGCCCCCAAGCGTAGAAGGCAGGTTCACTACCAACTGGACCAACGGGCTATATATATTCATGGACGTAAACAAAGTCACCTCAAATCTTCACGTCATCCTCAAGTGGTGTTTATTATTTACGTCTATGAATATGGGGCTTCGTCTATCTAAAAGATTTTCGTGGATATATGTTACGGGGGTAATAGACAGATCGAAGAGACTCTAAATAAAATTTTTACTAAGCTCTGATAAATGGAACTTTATGTACTGAGTAGATTACAAGTTACAACATACTTTTGCTTAGTTATAAAGTGTACGCAGGGAAGAGAACTCGGTCAAGCGTGATTCAATGCTGGGACTTTCAACTTAAATATAACACTGATGAATTTAATTTTGCTGACATCTTGGCTTAATTTGATAGAACATTGGAACATTGTCCAAAATATTATGTTTTGAATTCGGAAAGACGATTTTAGATCTTTGTCAAATTATGATAAATGCTACCTATGTATGTATACCATTTTATCTAAAACCAAAGTATTAGAAGAGTTAAATATTCTAAGACCTAAGTAGATACTCAAATATTTTAGTATTGTGAGTAAAACCCTATTGTACTAAAAACGTAAAAACCTAAATATTTAAAACCTAAGTAGGTATTCCAATATCTTAAAAGTATTCTGAAACGGAAGTAATAAAAACCTTAATAATTATTCTAAAACCTAAGTAGGTATTCTAATATTTGATTGGTTTATTTAAACAAGAAAATTACACATATTTGGAATAGAAACAAAAATAAAACCTAAAACTACTTACAAAATTAAAAACTAATACTAAATTAAATTAAATACGCTAAATAAAAATATATTATATTAAACTAAACTGATCTAATAAACCGCTGCCCGTTGGCATCGTTCCCAAAATGCTGGCCGCATTGCCGCGTTGTATTGCAATGCTTACACGTTGCGCAAGATAGCGACCTACTACGGTACGTACTAAAAACAAAAAAAAAAACACCTAAAACCTTAACCAATTATACCTATAGTCTAAATCCTAAGTAGTTTTTTTATTATCTTAGTATCGTAAAGCCTAAGTGTTCTGAATAGAAAAGATCGATAGAAATGAATTATTATTCCTCTAATTGTTGCATCTATAAAATATCTCAAATATTTTTTTAAGTTTTTAATAACAGTACCATATTGATCAATATTTCAAAAACGTTACAAAACAAAATTGAAAGATCCATGTCTAGTCAGCTAAAATCACGAGCCGTGTTTTTTATTTCCCTTCTAAAACTAAAACTTACTAGTTTAATATGAACTAAGCTAGACATAGTACCGTGAGAGCGCAAGTACGTCTTTACAAGCGCATTTTCTGTAGCTTATCTCTGTTCTAACTAAAACTCTGAAAGCATACATAAAAACTACTTTTTAAATTCAAATTCAAATTCAAAATATTTATTTGTCAGAACATGGTAGGTACACATACAATAGTAGCACATGGTCGTAAGAATGGAGACGTATCTCATGTCCTTGCCTGTTACGGCGTACAAATGTTAGTTTTTTTATAAGAATATAATTTATATTAGTTTTTGTTAAAGTTTATTTTTATTTTACACAATTCTGATAAACTTATTATAATAATACATACAAGATACCACAAATAATTGTTTCTTAATGTCAAATATTATGTCAATACTTAAAATTGGATGTGAAAAATTATAATTATATATGTCAAAATTTATCCTGTAGGAAGTCATCTATTCTATAGTAGCATTTAGCAGTCAATAATTCCTTAAGTTTCTTTTTAAAGAGATTCGTATTGAGGTCTTTTATGTTTTGTGGTATCTTATTATATACTAATGGACCCATTCCAAACACACTATTCCTAAAAAGTTGTGTTTTGCTAGGTATATTTAATTTATTAATTTTAACTGTTTGAGAGCTACGAGCCAACAAGTTATGCACATTTTAAAGATATTTACGGGTTATTGCACCACAAGTCAGTGTTAAACAATTATCTGGTAACAAAATTAATAGAAATAAATAACACGAATAACTTCAGACGCTGTCTAGTAAAACAATATTAAACCCTGAGTATCTTATTTTTTGGCAACAACTTTATTGTCATGTTAATTAAAGTACCTAGGTAACAAGAAAATATAACCACACGTAAGAAAAACCCAGAGAAAAATTCAATTCTAGTCTAATTTAGAGCTTTGCTTGGTTGACAAGCAAGTAATTTGCTTTTTAATAAACTCTCCACACCTACGCTAGCAACACAGAAATATACTTGTTCGTTCATATTCTATGTATTCTGTGAAGGTTTAATAACTGAACCCTTGGATGAGAAAATATAAAAATGTTTAGATGTGTTGTGTGCACAGATATTGACAAGCATCTTGAAAAATTACACTGACTGAGCAATCGATCGTAGTCCTTGTAAGTAGTTACAAGGCTCACTGCCCTTTTTATTAATATAATGGTAAAATAAATTAAATAAAATTTTATGATTCTCACTAAACTCAGTATTAATTTCCATATTCATAGACGTTACCTCTCTCTATTCTCAGTTCCTCACCCCTAAGGTTTCCTTAAGTTGTGTTTGGCATTTTTGTCGATAAAATAAGATGATTTTAAGGTTACTGTATTATTAATATTATCTCAGCAAAGGATATCTTCTAATGGTCTACCTTCTCTAATTCTTTAGGTGTATCTTCGGGCCACCTCAAATTTTTCTTCGGGACCAAATGAGACATAACGCCATAGATAATGTCTCATATCTTTAGACATCCTTTGTAACCTTATTATAATCGCTTAAAAATACCAAAAAAACTAGAGGATACGACTGAGGATAGACAGATTTTATAAATATGTGGGTCTCCCTTTTTCTGGCACATATGCTCAATACAATATGGAGAAATACGATGTTATTTAGATGATTATATGATACTCATTGTGTTTTTCTATAAGCCAGAGCAATGAAAAAACTTTCCATTCGTCACGTGTCGGACTGAAATTAGATTTTACGTGTGCATGCCAGCATAAATACAGGTTTCTTAACAATTTTTTTTTACCCAGTCCGAAACGCCATATCTTCGTATTTATTTCATCTAACGCCACATACGTTCCACGTTATTTATGGAAAAGGTTCCGAGGTCAAATCTATGAATTATTAATCAGTTGATTTTGGAGGAAGTTTTGCGATGTACGAATTAATTTTGTCCGTCCCTTATATGGAGTTTTGAACTCCATATAAGGGACGCCAACTCGCCTGATGTTAAGCGATGATGCGGTCTGCGGTGGAGCACGCTTGCCTAGAAGAAACCGATTCACCCGTGATTTGAAGACACTTAGATTGTAACTATCGGGGAACACCCATTTAGGCAGCGCATTTCAAAGACTAGCAGTTCGCATAAAGTTTCAGTTCCTATTGCGAAAGTTTAAAGTTACTTATATATTTCTGATCGCAGTTTTATATGAACACATTACTAACTATATTTAGACAATGAAAATCTTTCACGTGCTATATTACCGACATAAATCATGTTCCATTGCGAACCCTCGTCAGATTCCGAACATATTGTGGTTTATCTAGTACTAGCAAATTGCTTTACCATCTGTGCTAAGCATTAGTCTCAGTGGGAAGATATTTTGAAGATTTCTAGTGGGATTTGTACGATATTAATAGTCTGACGTTAGCGAGCAATGGTGGTCGAGCGGTAGCATGTGAGTTCACAATCTGATGGATCCCAGTACGATCCTCAGCCTTGCTTTATCTAGTACTTCAGGTCTTAATACTACCAATGACTCAAATAACGGGTACTTAAATATTACTACCAATGAATTATTTAATACAAAAATTCCAATTACTACCAATGAATTATTTATTACTTACTACCAATTAATTATTTAATACAAAAGGTCTTATTTCTACCATTGCCTCATTTAGTACTTAGGGTAAGGTTCCTTATTACTACCAATAACTCATTATTTATGACTTATTTAGTACTATAAGTCACGCTCACTGGCAAGAATTAGCTCTTTTGCAAGTTTTCAACATTATTGAGCCCTGACGCAAAATGCATTAGCTTATCGAAAGTTTCGTTTATTCCAATCTGTCCGACTGGCCAGTCGGACAGATTGGACACGCAAATTTTGTTCCAAATAGTACTACTAAGAATATTACGATACAATCAATCTGAAAAGTAATTAGGTACTTTTTGTAGGATTATTATCTTTGAAGTAAGTACTTCACACCAAACACTTCTAACAAAATAATTAATATGAATCTATCGTAATTATCATTTGTATGTTATTTCATCATCATCATCATCATTTCAGCCTACCATGTTCCCACTGCTGGGACACAGGATTTTTCTCAGAGAGAGAGAGGATGGGCCCTAATCCACCATCATTATCATCATTCGCAAAGTATCCTGAATTTAAAATTTCATCATCATCATCATTTCAGCCTACCATGTTCCCACTGCTGGGACACAGGTCATCCCTCACAGAGAATGGGTCCTAATCCATCATCATCATTATCAGCCTACTCTTATCAGACGGACTTGGGCTTGTCTCAGGGTAGATGTAGGCGTTGACAGATGTCAGTGACATCATCACCATCATTAGCCTATGTTTATCAGACCACTGCTGCTGGATTTGGGTATCTCTCCATGGTTTAATGTGGGCGTTGACAGATATCAGTGTGACAGCTGTCAAACTTGGTTGGGTGATATCTCGGAAACTGTTGATCCTGGACTGGCAGTCTCTTTGCAGAAGTGATAGATCTCGTCGAGATCTTCATTTCCGATGACAGCTGTCAAACTTGGTTGGGTGATATCTCGGAAACTGTTGATCCTGGACTAGCAGTCTCTTTGCAGAAGTGATAGATCTCGTCGAGATCTTCATTTCCGATGACAGCTGTCAAACTTGGTTGGGCGATATCTCGGAAACTGTTGATCCTGGACTAGCAGTCTCTTTGCAGAAGTGATAGATCTCGTCGAGATCTTCATTTCCGATGACAGCTGTCAAACTTGGTTGGGTGATATCTCGGAAACTGTTGATCCTGGACTAGCAGTCTCTTTGCAGAAGTGATAGATCTCATTGAGATCTTCATTTCCGATGACAGCTGTCAAACTTGGTTGGGCGATATCTCGGAAACTGTTGATCCTGGTCTAGCAGTCTCTTTGCAGAAGTGATAGATCTCGTCGAGATCTTCATTTCCGATGACAGCTGTCAAACTTGGTTGGGCGATATCTTGGAAACTTTCGATCTTAGACTAGCAGTTTCTTTGCAGAAGTGATAGATCTCGTCGAGATCTTCATTTCCGATGACAGCTGTCATTCACAAGGTCGAACAAAAAGCTTTACCAAATCAAAGTACCAGGAATGCATAAACCATGAAGAGGTTTTCCACCTCGAGAAGCGACCGCGACCCGTGATCACACTCTCCACAGCCGAGTAGTTTCTACTGTGTTCCTCCACAAGTAGAACAAACGTTAATTATTGGAAAACGTCGATACCAGGTACATACCAGGATAACAGAAACGATGGAGAGGTATTTCACTCTAGATTCATAAAAAGTGTGATCATGGGTCGCGAAGGGGAAACCGTCTTCATGGTTTATACATTCCTGGTACTTGGGACTTGGTGAAAAAAACTATTCTTAATTATTATATTGCACATAGAAATTAGCCGACACTCAAAATCAAAATAGTAGGAAAAAAATAAATAAGTATAACATTTTTGTTTTCACTGTACTTTACTGCCGGTAGTACTATTTGGAACAAAATTTGCGTGTCCAATCTGTCCGACTGGCCAGTCGGACAGATTGGAATATTTTTGTCCAAACTGTCCGATCATCGGACAAATAGTCGGACAGAATGGAATAAACGGAAAGTTTATGCATAAGGGGGGAAAGTTTAATTGCAATAGAAAAACAAAGTGTAAATTGTATTATTGAAACTGACGTGGTGTTCACACATTTTATTTTTTTGTAGTGCAAAGAGAGAAGTAGCCGCGCACATGTATTCACCTTGAAAAAGACCGTCTAATGCGGTTGAAACTATAGTCGGAGTATCCGGCTTAATCTTACGTGACTAATTCCCGTGTCATATAAATAAAAAGTGTAAATTGATTTTTTAAACACATCTGGTGTTTTATAAAAGATCTGATAATCTTCAAACGGCCCATCAGGTCTTCTTCTTACACCTTTCAAACGAAAAAAACTAAATCCACATCGGTTTAGCCGTTTGGGAGCTACGATGCTACAGACAGACACTAAAATAAATATAATATATCTACACAGATACACACATTAAGCTTATTGCACCACTCTTTTTGCGTCAGGGGTTAGTCAAATGTCTACGTGACTCTTTGCTACGTAGACGTAGCATTGCTACGGGTCTACAGATTTACGCTTCCATAAATTTAATTATAAAATAAATCGTAAGCATCTAGGCTATGTCTTTGCTTACCTATTTGTTGTTTTATTTTACTACATGTAGTGCATAAGGGTTTAAAACAGCACCTAATTTTAACACAATTTTGATCCGCCTAAACTTGAAATGCTTTTTTAGGATAACTGATTGTAAACATATTTTTTTATTATTCAACTAAGTTAAGTTTTTTTTGTACCTGTTTGTTACGCGATTACTCCTCCAATTATAAATAGATTTTGAGGTTTTTTTTTTTTTGGTTGGACATACCGCAAACGTGGTCCCTTATATGAATTTTGCCAAAATTGATTCAGCGCTTTTTGAATTAATCCACAAAAACCAAAAATATATACACAGATGTCGTTTTGGTTTGTGGTTCCCTTCAGCAAAAGTTTTGATGAGGAATTTCAATCTCTGTTTTAACTATGTAGGTTTATATACCTAGTCTTGATGTTGGTTTTTGTTTTTTTGTCATAATATTAATTATTTTCTTGGGTGTACTTATTGCATATAACATCACAATTGGAGCATAAGGATATATTATTCCTCGTGCTCTTACTAGTAAGAGTACCCAGTAAGAGCACGTGAAAACGCTAAAAAAATAAACAATTTTATAAAGTTCAAAATTGTGTGGATGATCGGTGCCAAGTTGTTGATATTGCTTCTATAATGAGTCTAATAAAGTAAGTAAAAATATAACAAACCTGCACATGACTAAATTGCCTTCAAACGCTGACCTAATAGCTCACTCGACGTACCAGTATGTATGACACCCCACTTGCACTGTTTGACGGTAGTTAAACAAATGTATGCGCATACATTATCCTGCAGTTTGAATACAGCGCTCCAGGCGGCTATTATCTATGTTGTGGCTCCAGTTTTGGATGGCTTAAGGGACGTGCACACAGGCTCGTCACCGGTACAGTTAGTACGGTTCTACCGCCGCTGACGCCGAAAATGACGTTGCTGTAGTAGCGATATAGTCTCTCTGCGGTAAGCGTTATGTGGCGAACACCTACACTATTCCATTCGCTTATATGCTCATTGTAAAAAGCTGAATAAATCATTGATTCTTAATATTTCACTGAAGTATATTGGGTACCTGATACTGTCTTACGTCAAAAACCTGGCGAATTCGTGGTTTACCTTCAAGTTTTAACATTTTTATTGCGGCTGTCAGACCATAATCACATAATTTGACTTATATAATCACACAAAAGATAAAATAAAATAATTCAACAACAATGGATTAAAATTAAATGTGTAAATTAAAAACAAAATACTTTTAAAAAAATTGTCAGATGCAATCACTAGTACTTTCACTCCGGCATTGGTCCGGCAAAACATTAGTGAAATATTTAAAGAAAATGGTTTTACAGCTTTTTACAATGTCATTCCAGTTGTCAGAGCAAATCAATACTCGAACCGAGTTATATGAAAAATAAAATCAACGTCTTCTTTGGTAGCTACGGAAAATCTACTGACCGCAACTCTTCTACTTCTTTTCTTTCTTTTTCTTGTACAAATAGCGACGCTGACGCTGCGATGAAACTACTTACCACAGTGTTCTGCGTTACGATATATAAACAAAAAAACAATATAATGCATTCATTACTATGGCCATGTCCACCACACGCCATAGTAAAATAGTTAGACATCAACATCGTACAATTTCTACCAGAGATGTTTTTGCCACTGACGGTGCAACTCTAATGTAGTGCCGGCGACGTCAAAATGTACACGTACCTTAAAATGTATCTGGATGGGGCTGATAGGCCTCTGATACAATATTCCTCTCTTTCAGACTAACGAGAAAATAAGACTAGCTATCGTTCTAGTTTTGATCACGTTCAAAGTAAGCCGTGTCTCTGTACAGGGTGTAAGGGGAATACTCTCGAAGCCAAAAGAAGGTAATTGCACTCATCATTATGAACAACTTTTACTATAGGACTAATCCTAAAATCGCGAGAAAAAGAATCTGCTGTTCCATACATTTTGTCGAGTGTCAATGACCGTCTTCTATTCTATAGAACAGCTGATATTTTTTTCGCAATTTCAGGCTGGTCCCATAGTAAAAGTTGTTCATAATGATGAGTACAATTACCTTCTTTTGGCTTCGAGAGTGTTCCCCTTACACCTCGTATATCCCTATTTTCGTATCTATCTACTAGAGCAGAGATGATAATTGATTTTTCCATTTTTATACGAAGTACGAAGCGCTTTGATTCCACGTTTATTGTGCGAACTGCTAGTCTGTGAAATACGCTGCCTGAATATGATCCCCGTTGGTTACAATTTGGGTGTCTTCAAATCACAAGTGACCACATCATCGCTTAACATCACGCGAGATGGAGGTCAAAGGTAAGCCTAGTATTTTATAAAAAAAAATGCTTTTAAATGCACCAATATTCTAGCTTACCCGGTAGACCTTGTCCTCTTCATCATCATCATCTACAGGCTTCCTTATCTTGCTGCTGAGTGTAGGCCTCTCTCTTGCTATGCCATCTCGGTCCTCGGTCCTGTGCTAATCGAGTCCTATGCTAAGACGGTTTTCTATCCAAATTTAAATAAATTTAAAATTATGGTCTTTAGTTTTCACACAAAAATCCCGAATTTTCTAATGTGTAAAAGAGAAGGAAGATGAAAATAAAAAACACAGAAGAGGGGTTTATTCTAAACATGATTATGTTAGTGTGATAAAAACTACTATAGCGCGATTTCAAAATGTATATTTTATTCAGTACCAACTTATTTTTATTTGGTAATTTGGTTCGCAAACTCCACTTTACTGATATGGCGTCGGAGTAATGATCTTGGGTCTGAAAAAAATTAAATCACACCCTTCATTAGCTTTGAGTCGCCTTTATGAAGACGGCGTATTATTAAATTTTATCAAGTAGCGATGTTCCAGGTGAAATGAGATTTGGAGCGAATTAAGTGGAAAATGTGTAGGTGTATATTAGCTTATTTTCCCAGCTATATTCCGGATATTTCCGGGATAAAAAAGTACATCCATAGAGTGTAATATAGTGGCAAAACATTTGAAATGTAATAGAGATGGGTTATTGTTTTTTATCGAGTATTCATGTTAACGATAGTTTTTAGTTTCGAACAGTATTGCTCAACTAACTTCGCCCGCTGTTTCACCCATGTGAACAATGTTTACAATATCCTAAGTTTTATTGCAGGACATAAAGTATCTATGTACCAAATTTCATCAAAATCCGTTAAGCCGTTTCGGCGTGAAGAAGTAACAAACATACACACTCACGTAAATGGAATAGAGATAACGTTTACGTTGGATTAACACATAGGGTGTACTTTTCATCACCATCTTCATAAATTTTCATCATTATTCACGCGGGTTAAACAGCGGGTGCAGCTAGTCAAGCCAAACACACAAATGCAGCAGCAAGTGGCGTATCTAGTTTTACAGTTCAAAACTAATAAGCCGGCCAAGTGTGAGTCAGGCTCGCGCAAGGGTTCCGTACCAAAAAGTAGTGCAAAAAGACAACATCACGCCAATCATAGTTGCTTAACTTGGTGAGGAAAATAAATTTGTCTTTAGTCTATATTCTGTGGACCTAGTATATTTATTTATGCTATACTTTATTTAATAAATAAGGTTGTGGTTACCCGTAAGCAGGTTTCATGTGAATTTTGTCCAGTCTAAAAGCTAAAAATCTTTTGGGTTTGATTGTTTTCACTTTGGTTCCACTTTTCGGGCTGAAACAAAAGAAATCACCTGCTGTTGTGGCTTTGAACAAAAAATAGCGTAGAGAGGCAAAAGTTGGCGCACGTGACTGGCAAATGTCTTGAGAAAAAAATTAAGTAAAAGGCCAAAATTTGGCAAACATTATTACCGACAGGCAAATATCTTGAGAAAAAATTGGAGTAAAAGGCCAAAATTTGGCAAAAACATTTGTGACTGGCAAATATCTTGAGAAAAAATTGGAGTAAAAGGTCAAAATTTGGTAAACATATTAGTGACTGGCAAATAAATATCTTTAGTAAAAATTGGCGTATAAGGGCAAAACCTGGCGCACGTATTATTACTGGTAAATATCTTGGGGAAAAAGCGGCGAAGATGAAAATGACTGGCTTATAAATACGTACGCATTCACACGCAACACACGAGCACACTCGTGGTCAAATCCCCTCGTACCCCATTATGTCTGAACAAAGAGATCTAAAAATCCACTAATACACAGTCAGTTTCAAATATTTGCCTGTGAGATTAAGCAAAAAATTGGTACGACAAAATTTGCGCCAACGTTTTTTCTTACCTTTATGAGAAAAATGGCATGAACATGAAGTCCATGCTACGAATCTTCGACACTTTTCTCTTTCGTTTTATTATTTTTTTCTTTATACTCTTAACTGATGGTATTTTTATTCTCGGAGTTGGAGGCAACCTTATTTTTTTGGGTCTAACCATTCAGGTATTTTACAATGGACCCTAAGACTGAAAAATAATTGCTCCACGATAATGGTTACAGCCCACTATCGTATACTACGCATAAGAAGCCCAACCAAAGCTATCACTTTCTCAAAATTTCATAATTTAAAAAAATCATCTTAAAAAACAGATAAGCCATTTTTATGAATAACATTGCAAATTGTTTAAAGGCGTGTAGTGAAGTTAAGTATCGACCTTCGAAATTGACAAAAAAATCTAGTTTATCGATACTTATTACCCGAACTATTAAACATATTTAAGAGGAAAAAAAAACATTCGTAAAAATATTAGAATGGAGGTCGTATTTTAACAAAAAAAAAAAACGATCTTCGCGAACAAATATTAACTAAACATAGCAATATGAATGCGTTTGCGGTATTATTTTACAGATAGCGGTATTTTTTAATTTTTTTTTTGTGATGATGAAAATGTGCGATATAGATAGCTTTAGTGGGTACCAGGCTCATGCATTCGCTTTTTTGGTTACTGCAGCATCGTTTAAAAAAATGCACTGGCAATATCTCTCATTTTGTAGAGATTTCTGTTTTGTTGCAAATCTTCTAGGTATATATACTATTTGTTCGCTCTAAACAGTGAAGTTATAAACCTTAGTGGTTTTTAAATGCTGTTATATCCTATTTGTATACTTTGTTTTTTTAAACGATAAATAAAAGAAATAAAATTGTAAAAAAAACTTTACCACCTAGTTTTATCTTTATATGTAATATCTTTTTTTTTTGCTTAAATTTTGATTGAACTACTTGTCTACAGTTTGCAAGTTGTCAATGTAGAAAGAAATACTTACTTAGTACTGAAGAGGCCGGACTTTACTGGGGCACGCTTTTTTGTACTGAACGAAGAGAATGCTTTTTTTCTGTGAACAAGAGTAAGAAGTACAAAACACTGTTGACAAATAGGTAGTAAACACTGTATAAGTATATAGGTGGTAGGTAGGTAGGTTGGTTAGTTAAAAATGTTCCAAAAAGTAAGGTTTCCTTTTCCTGGTAGCATCAAAACGCAACCAACAGGCGAGATTGTGGTCAAACGCGGACATAAATTCGCGATAAAAAAAAAACTGTTTGGCTAAACGCACAGGCTAAACGATTCGACAATATTTCATTGACAATGCAGAAAACAGCACAAGCAAGTCGAAAAAGGTTTGATAAACCAAAAACGGATCACACTCTTATTATAGAAACATTTAACTTTCAAAGTTGTAACATCATAGTAAAAACTCTTTCTCCATATTATTTTGAGAACAGTTTTTTTTGTTATTGAAAAAAAAAATGTTTAGGATCTACTTCGAAAACCGTAGAATCAACATTCATTTATCTTTAAAAAAAAAATACTTCACGAACACTGTTTTCTGCACAGACTTGTATTAAAAGTCTGTGGTTTTCTGACAGTTTTTATCCAATTATAATCATAAGACTAGGTGTTATATTGTGATAACAGACCTCTAAAATGAAGTGTAAAAAGTTAATTTATTTTTTAGGACATGCATTTTGAGGACTTGTTTACGGAACCAAACCTACCTACCTACTTACCTTATCTTATGGTCTCGACAAGCTCTTGACCAGTTTTTTATAGAACAGTTGATTTATTTTCATGATTTCAGAGTTAATCTATACTATCTATACTAATATTATAAAGAGGAAAGATTTGATTGTTTGTTTGTTTGTTTGCATTGAATAGGCTCCGAAACTACTGAACCGATTTGAAAAATTCTTTCACTGTTGGGATGCTGCACTATCCCCGGTTGGCATAGGCTATATATCTCGGCTTCGCCCGTGCGAAGCAGGGGCGGCCTACTAGTCTCATAATAAAAAAAATAACTTAATGATAAGTACACTGACCTCCTTTCAGCTTACTACAAGCAATTCATATTACCTTGTTTAATAAATAAGTCAATCACATTAATTATAATTAACTTATTACGTTCACAAAGACCCTCTTCATGAAAAGAAATTGCATGAATACAGATGTTCTCGCTTTTTCTGCGGAGCCAGTTAATTTCTAGGTTCGCGTTTTATTCGCAAAAAGTTAATAAAAGCTAGACACAGCAACAAAAAAACAGTATAAGAGATTTATAAGGTGAGAAATGTCATAGGTGGCAACAAGCTAACGAGCCGCCTGATGGTGAGCGGCCGTCGCCTATGGATACCTGTAATGCCAGGAGTATCACAGATACGTTGCCGACCTACGAATATTATATTAACAACCCTTTTGAAAAACCCCACGTTAAAATAGTCATGATATTCCATTAAAAAAAATCATTGACACTCGACAAAATGTATTGAACGGCTGTTTTTTTATTTGTTGCGATTTTAGGGTTGGCCCCATAGTAAAATTTGTCCATAATAACAGGCACCATGGAGGCATGGACCCTTTCGTCCATCCCGAGACGAAACCCTTCTTATGAATTTTCATAATACTTGCTTTTCGGTGAAGGAAAACATCGTGAGGAAACTTGTATAGTTACGAAGAAATTCAATGGCGTATGTGAATCCAACCCAACCCGCAACTGGGACAGCGTGGTGGATATGAACCAATCGCCTTTTCGGTGTTAGGTCTAAGTCCAGCAGTGGACTATTCAAAGTCTGATTATGCTATTATATTTACAATTTCGAGTCCAAAGTCATCCTATGATGGTGACACTGCCGTCGACCAAACTTGCAGCTGGAAAACCAACGCTCCGCTTACTTTGTGTGTGTAAAATTATCCATACTGCTACACAAGCACCCAAGCTAGTGACTAGGTGTCCTAATCTCGAGCTAATTAGAATCCCCACGTACTCCCGCCTCTAATCTACGAGGATTTACGTGGTTCCACGCGACCCGACGTTCGTAATTATTTACAAGATAAATATACGCGAGTATGAACATTTATTATGTTTCTGAAGATTTGAACAAATTAATTTTAATAAAGGAATGCCTTTCGTGCCTTTAATTGCTGAATAATTACTTTGCTCAGACATAGTACCTATATGTCATCATTGTCATCATTATAAGCCAGAAGACGTCCACTGCTGAATATAGGCCTCCCCCTTAGACTGAACGACAGCCTGCCATCTGCATCCACTGGATGTCCGCGACTCTCAACAATGTCGTCGGTCCATCTAGTGAAAGGCCTACCTACGCTATGTATTCCGGTTCGTGGTCTCCACTCCAAAACCTTTCTTGCCCATCGGGTTTCGGTTCATCGAGAAGTATGATCTGTCCATTGTCAATTCAATTTATTTAAAAAATTATTTTCTATGTTGGTAACTCATATTTTTTGGCGAATATCTACGTTCCAGATTAAATCTCGTAAAGAAATTACGAGCATAGCTTTCTCCATTTCCCGTTGTGTGATTCATAGATTTTCCAAAAGGCCGACAGTCAAGGACCACGTCTCAGTAACATAATATGTCATAATTATCAGAAAACAAGTAAATCACAGGTAAAAATTGCAATTCAAATAGCTAAATTTTAATAGATATGTCGGTGACTCTGGTTCTTTGGTGAATATCCACGTTCCGGATTCGAACCTAATGCACACCACTGCTTAGTGGTTGAATCTGGTTGACTGACTTCTAAATTAGCTACTCTAAACGTGGTGACGAACTCGAGCATTCAATTGTTGAGCATATTACCGAATTTTTGTTCAGAATTACGAGAAATGTTCACAAAACCATTTTAACAAAACAATAAGGATTTGATTTTTCAATGTTATTACAGCCGTCACAGCAAATAAATGTTTGAACCGATATTAAAGTCTAAGTCAAATTTTTAAGTCATTCGTTTGTTTTGCGTCTTGGTTCGGTAGTCTTTGGCGTCTTGCCTGGCGGGGTGAGAATCCCAAAAGTTGACGGCTGGCATAATTCTACTAATATTATATCAAATGCGAAAGTTTGTGTGTGTGTGTATATTTATTACCACGTATCTTCGTAGCTACTTGGCTGATTTTGATGTAATTTTGATAGTTTTTTACTGCCCTGGTGGCCCAGTTGGTAGTGAATCTGCCTTCTGCGCTGGGGGGCGTGGGTTAAATTCCCACCTAAGACAAACATTCATGTGAAGAAGTATATCAGTCTCTGGCAGCCATAGTACAAGCTTTGTTTATTTTGGGGTAACATGACAGTGTGTGCAAAAATATCCTATTTAGTTTAACATTATGGAATAACACAACGGCTAATAATGAAATCTCCAAGCTCTTTATAACACGAGAAAATGTTATGTGTAATGATAACGTAATTATTTTTGTAATACACACTCTTTGTATTATTTTGTTTTGTTACAAGTGAATGCTCAAGTGAACCAACGAAAATTTCTGTGATTTAGATAATTACATTGGTATAGAGAGTAAGGAGTTATAGAGATATTCGTACTTCTTCTGCGGGTAATGTATGGTAACTCCTTTCGGGGTAATCTTCTGCTTGCAAGGACTGCTGCTCCCGCAGGGGCAACCCCTGCCTTTACCTCCTTTACAGTTGTACGCTGGCAGTGGTACTATTCTGAAATTAAAACAAAACAAGCTACAACATGCCAGTGATGACATACGGCACTGAAACATGGTCTCTCTAAGGTTGCCTGGAAGAGATCACTTTTAGCGATAAATCCGCCAGTTGTTACACTAGTTTTTAAGAGCATTTTGTCCTCTGTATCAAATTTAATGGTGTGAACAATAAAGAGTTAGTTAATCAATCAATCTCTCACTCATCATCATCAGCCAGAAGACGTCCACTGCTGAAAATAGGCCTCCCCCTTTAACCTTCATACTGAACGACAGCCTGCCTTCTGCATCCACTGGTTGCCCGCGACTCTCACAATGTCGTCGGTCCATCTAGTAAGAGGCCTACTTACGCTGTGTCTTCCGGTTCATGGTCTCTTCTCAAGAACCTTTCTTCTCTATCGGTTATCGGTTCTTCGAGTGATGTGGCCTGCCCATTGCCACTTCAACTTGCAAGTTTTAACAGCTATGTTGGTGAATCTGGTTCTTTGGCGAATATCCACGTTCCAGATTTTATCACGCAAAGAAACTCCAAGCATAGTTCTCTCCATAGGTATGTCCACTATGGGCCTCATAAACAAGCTTAAAGTCGCATAGCGAGCTACGGAGAGGGCCGTTCGGGGTTTATCTACGAGCTCCACATAGCCCACTGGACTATCAAGTTGAAGTGGCAGTGGGTAGGGCATATAACACGCAGAACAGATGATCGATGGGGCCAAAATGTTCTCGAATGGAGACCACGGACCGATAATCGCAGCGTAGAACGTCTACTCACAAGATAGACGACTTAAAAGAAAACGCAGAAAAACGCTGGATGCAGGCCGCTTCCAACCGGCCTATGTTAAGCAGTGGATGTCCTCTGGCTGATATGATGATGAAACTACAACATGGGGTTCTTCAAAAGGCGAGCCAATGGAGTCTTAAAGGATCGAAAACGTATTTGGGATGCCTCTCGTGTTACAATTATCCAAAGGCGACGGTGACTGCTTACCATCAGGCAGCCCGTCAGCTTGTCTGCCAACTGTAGCATAATATATATATATATATATATTTTGCTACAGTTGGCAGACAAGCAGACAAAAAAAGTAAAAAAAGTTATGTTCAACTTTAAAACAACTTACTCCCTTTTTCGGAAAACTTTCCATTTTGGTTTCTCAGTGATAACGTAACGTACATTTGATAAACTGGAATAGAAAATACATAAATTTAACCACAAGTATACGTAATTACATATTATAATAAAAGAGCTAGTATAGTAGTAGAAAACTGGCTGACTGGCTAGTCAAAAACTCGGCATCCTCAATAAAGTTAGGTGGTACTTCATGACGGGCCAGTTGTTTCACTTGTATCAAGCCCAAGTGCGATCGTGTATTGAGTACTGCTGCCACCTATTCGACGGAACTGCCAAGTACGAGCTGGTAGCGATAAGTTCGGTGGACGGTCGATGAGCTATGAGGCTTATTCTTCTTCAGTGAGAAGACGTTCACTGCCGAACATAGGCATCCTTCTTTAGGTCAGAACCGACCGAGGATGAGGTTGTTTTATTACATCAAAAGAATTGTTGGGAACAAGTGGATGCGACTGGCGAGAGATCAATAAAAGTGGAACAAAAGAAGCTCTTTTGAGCTTTTAGGATCTTGGACATACCAGTTTTCTCACGATGTTTACCTTCACCGTTTTACACCATTTTTGAGTTTCCACTGCTGGGACACAAGTATTCTCTCACAGAGAACGGATGGGTTCTAATCCATCTTGCTGGCCCAGGGCATGTTGATGAATGTCATATGTTTTTTAACTTATGAGGTTATTGGACATACCGGTTTCCTCACAATGTTTTCCTTTACCGTTTTTGAGCGATGGCATTGGCATGGTATTGAGATATCATCATGAGTAAAATGATGTAAACCCAACCAAAAGAATCGGTACCCACAAAATCTAAAGGCTCAAAGGGTTCAAATATTTTTTTACGAGGGCAGAGGGTTTGTAATAGAGGGAATTCTGTTTGGTGCCCATACCTTGAATTACTTGTCGCTTCGTCAACTCGTCTTGCTTTATTTTTACCCATATTGCCCACCTTTGTCACGAATTTTCCTAAATAAGACATACTTGTATTTTAAACTTTGAACAAGTAAATATTCATTTTTTATTGAATTTAACCAATATATTGGCTTGAACACAAAAAAAATTAATAATTCATTATGGAGAGACTGTGTTTTTATTGTTTATTAGTATTAATTGCAAAAAAGAAAATGATTTGTTATGAACTCCATGACAGACTGAATTTAATGACAAGTGACGTTGTCATAGATAAGATCTTTTTTAAATAAAACCTCGCACGAAGTATAAGGTTTATTAATTTTGTTCTAAAGTAAAATATGGGTGCATGAGCTTAGACTACAAGCGCTTATTTTACTCTCATACAGCAAAAGACAAGTGGATAAAAGATAGAAGGCTCTAGAAACGGCAAAAGTTTTAGCTTGTTATATTTATAGTACCTACCACCAACATGCACTGGGCCAGGATGGTGGATTAGAGCTTCGATCAAAATAAAATTAATGTACGGGCCCAGTAAAAGCGCATTTTTGAAAATTACAAAATCAGCGTTGGCGCTTCATTTCTTTCTGTTGGTCTCTAGCCGTAGGAAGTGCAACATGTGTCTATTATAACGTGATAACGAAACATCTGACAAAATTATGCATTCATAATAATTATGCTTTCCCGAAATGTAAATACACAAATAAAACCAGTATCAATTTTTTGTAACAAATATACTGTAATTTTTTATAATTAAGTGTCAAGTATATGCCCGACGGTTTTGACTCGTTTTTGCTGAGCAATTTCAATGGTTGGGATATCCATTCATTTTATTTTGGTCAAAGGATTATAACCCATCATCGTGCCATCATCTCTACCTGAAAGAAGGCCTGTGTCCAAACAGTTCTAACATGATAGGCAGAAATTATGATGATGATATATTTTATAGTAATCATCAAGTGTAGTCAACCCTAAACTTGGTTCAAATTTCATTTAGCTCTACCAGCAGCAGTATGTTTGTACATAATTATTATAGTTAAAAAAACTCACTGATGTAACTCGTTAAAAAAATCAAATTAGACCAAGCTTGAAAGGTTTACTTGTAGCCATTGAAGAGTTCTACGATAATATCCACCAGCTTCAACATCAAATCTGAGCTTTTTGATCTCATGCCTGCGTCGACTTTCCACTACCACACGTCCCGCCATCGCCAAAAGGCAAACCCTACATTTTGCAAAGCTGGAAATCCCGTCCGATTTTTCCACTCTTATCTTCCACAGACTTGCAAGGTGTGGAATTTCTTTTCATAGGTCTTCCCGCAGAGTTTCAACATGAAGCGTTTCAAAAAGGGCATCTTAAATCTCTACAAGACCTCTCCAGACTGGCAAACTACCGTCAATCAACACCGCTAGAGTTACAGGTGTCCATAGGTGGTAGTTTCTGCTCACCATAAGGCAGACCGCGTGCTTTTTTGCCATGCTTTTTACAAAAAAAAAGTTCAAAGTAGCTTAGTATCGACTTCCAAGATTTATTTTTTACATAATTCGTTTGCTAAATATAAATATGTAAGTTAAAAATAACCCAATGTTGAAGCACCGTTGAACAGGTTTGTCAGTAACTACCCCTACCAGCCGCTTTCCTATAGCCTTTAAAAATAAAAAATCTTTGTAGTCGGCTGGCAGAGACAATGGAGAGAACAAAGGGCCACTCGAGGCCACTTTGTGGTCGAGCCTGTAGTGGAAGCCTTACGAGGCTACCGTAATGTATAGGATATTGTCTTTAATACTGTAGACTGGAGACTGTTACTTAGATTGTTGGGAATATAAAGAGGTCTATTGTACCTGTACCTGACCATATCGTGAAGTTTACAATAACTTATATCTATACTATCTATACTTCTATACTAATATTATAAAGAGGAAAGATTTGATTGTTTGTTTGTTTGCATTGAATAGGCTCCAAAATACTGAACCGATTTGAAAAATTCTTTCACTGAAGGGAAGCTACACTATCCCCGGGTGACATAGGCTATAATCTTTACCCGTGCGAAGCTGGGGCGGACCACTAGTCTCTAATAATCTATTAGGCAATGTATGAGATTACAACTTCACAATAACAAACTACCTTTCCACAACAACAAAAAATCATATATAATCGTTTTAGGGTTCCGTACCCTATTACTAAGCCTACGATGTCTCTCTGTCTGTCCGTCTGTCCTACCTTTAAACAGCTCTATCTTTCGAACCATCATAGATAGCTCGTTGAAATTTCCACAGAATATGAAAGGTTACAGCGGATTAATAAAGAAATAATAAAAAAGTCAAAAAGTAAAAATAAAAGGGGGGTGGCTCCCCATACAACTAACGTATTAACGTGTGTTACGTCACGTATGTTGTGTTATGTGTGTTGTTTACGTACGCTTTTAACGTATTATTGTATTCGCTCTAATGTAAAAACAGTACTTAATACTTAACAAGCGTCAAACTTAACATGATTATAGTACACACTCTAAAGTATAACAACAAATAATAAATAATAGCCAAGTGCGAGTCGGTGACAAATTTCTGTTCATCACCAAGTTATTATGCTCGAGCGTCTGTAGCAAACTGCGTAGCAAATTACTCCGACGATTGGAAGGCGTTATAATAACTGGTAATTTGGTTACTTGAACAACCTTATTGTATTTTACGGAATTTTTTGTACGGAAACCGCAGTGCGCGAGCCCGACTTGCACTTGGCTGGTTTATTATTTAGTTTCTCGAGGTAGCGATTGTAGATGCGGCTTTACAATGATCTATACCTCAAATACGTCTGGAAGGTTCCAGCCACTTTCGACAGAACCTCAGGTGGCGGGTACTTCATCAATCACGATCACAACGGAGGTGTGAATCAATAGGGACCCACATCAACGATATTGTCAATTGATCGTAGTTAGTTTCGGTAGATTTCTGAGCCGTGGTGTATATGTCGGCGCGTTGACGTTTCAGCCCTCGGGCGCAACTACCGTCGGATAGTTTTTAAGGCTTAGATTATTTAATTGGGCGCCACATAACTTAGTTTTGGTAACTACTACTGATGGAGGTGGCGCCACCAATGATGTAAAGCTGCAGTAACTTACTCTGCTGAAATTGTTTACGGATGTGTCGTTGGCGACCAATCAGCATTTGGCATGTTTGGATACCGTCTGGCAGAGGCACTAGTGAGGGCGCACGGATACGCGAGGCTCGGCGGTGCTCACTTTACTTTGGGTTTTGAATTGGGATTGTTGGTTGGAGGGTGGCAGTGTTCGTTTCGAGGCGGAACACCTTGTCCCCAAGTAATTTGATATTGTTATTATCAATCATAGAGCTGGAATAAAACCTTTGTAATTGTACGAGTGATGTCTCATCTCATCTCGGCCGGTATACTCACGCCATAGAACCACGATATCTGATGCAGGTCGGCCCTCGGCTGCCCCTCGACACGCGCGTCGATATATATATAGCCGTGGTAGCCTATCTGGGAGACCGCTAGACTTGAAAGCGTGAGGTCACGGGTTCAAACCCCGGACTCGTGAGTTTTAGAGACTTGAAAACCAATGAACTCTTTGGAGTTTATGTACGGATTTTCATACCACTGGCTTTTCGGTGAAGGAAAACATCGTGAGGAAACCTGCATACGTACGAAGAAGAAATTCAATGGCGTATGTGAATCCACCAACCCGCAACTGGGCCAGCGTGGTGGATATGGCCCAATCACCCTTTCGGGGGTAAGCTAAAAGTCCAGCAGTGGACAGCTAAAAGGCTGATTATGATGATGGTGGGATTTAAAAAAAATGTTTCTTAAAAAAATTTGAAATTTTGATATCTCCATAATAAAAATCTACCCAAACGACTTGAACCACAATAACTTTTTTCGCTCAAAAGTATTGAAAGAAACCACTCTCTCTGAACTTTTGCGTACATTTTCACATTATACCTACTTTTTAGTGCAGAATATTATAGCAATTTCAAATAGGATCTATTTTTTACTTTTTTTCATCGGATTAGGCTAACTTTTGAATGCAATCTTGCCTGATGTAAAGTGATGATGCGGTCGAAGTTGAAGGACTTTTGCCCAGTAGGTAATAATCTGTAAACCGTGGCCGCGGAACGGAAAGCGACCTGGCATTCCCCCAGCCCGCTGGTCGGATGACATCGCTAAGGCTGTAGTAAAGCAGTGGACAGGACTTGCATAGGACTAGAAAAGATGGCACGCTGAAGAGGAGACCTATAGTTTCAGTAGGTAGAAAATAGCTAATGATGATGATGATGATGATGAACGTATTAACCCTAGACTTTAACACTCCAATTAGGATTGCAATGCTGTGGAAACACAGTCAGAGAGAAGGCGTTCCATTGTTTAGCCGTTCTATAATTAAGGAAGAGGAGGCAAAACGCTTGGTGTGACTGGTGATGGTGTATTTCGACCATGTAAAGGAGAGCCGTTTGTCCAGATATCCGGTGATGGATGTAAATTGCTCATGAACAAGATGTCTAATTTTATTTACTAGAGCAAGTGCATTTATTAATTAAACAAAATACAAGCTAACACTAACAGTTAGACTTGAAGATCGTTGAAGGTCTAAAGACAATGCGAATTCTCAAGTCTACTATCAGTTGGCAGCGTACCCAGCATGCTGGTGGCATTACCACGCTGAAAAGCAATGCATATGGATTGAGCCAGAAACACGCCAGCATTTTGAACACGCGTCGCATTAACCAGGCGCTATGAAAGATTTTTAAAAATGAGGTGAGCTCAGTTCCCTTATTGCCCAATGTCTCGACCCCAAACGGCTCAAATATATAACCACTGCCAAGGTTAGCATATAGTGTTTTGTCGGATTGGTAGCCGCTCTAGCTTATTTACTTGATCAAAACATTTTCTAGAATTATCTAGGAATATCCTCTTAAGATTTGAAATTACGAATTGAAATCACTTGTGAACATAGTCTGCAGTAATTTCCATAGAATACTTTCAAGGAGCGTCTAAATCGCTTGTGAACATGGCGCCTAAGCTTATTTATCTTAGCGCCTATCGTATCTGGAAAGTTCATCAATACACGTTTTCAAAGTTGTGCGGGCAAAAGCTAATCTGTATTTACTTAGGACTTTTGTTCAGACAATGAGGGCGTGCAACTGTGCAAAACAGTATTTAATCTTTGTGCTTTTTAGCACGTTTTAATTATAGAAGACTGGCGAACAACCTTGCCGTCTGCCTGATGGTAAGCAAAAACCGCCGCCTATGGAAACCTGCAACACTAGCGGTGTTGACGGTGCTTTGCCACCATGGGACACGCTGATCTAGAAGAAATATATTCACTCTAGCCCTTTGACCAAAATAAAATGAATGGACGGGCCATAAACATTGAACTTGCTCAGTAATAACGAGTCAAAACCGTCGGACATAATTATACTTCAACACCTAATTATACCTACGCTGCGTCTTCCGGTTCGTGGTCTCCACTCAAGAACCTTTCATCCCCATCGGTTATCGGTTCTTCGAGCGATGTGGCCTGCCCATCATGTGGCCCAGAAGACGCAGCGTAGGTAGGCCTCCCACTAGATGGACCGACGACATAGTGAGAGTCGCTAGCATCCAGTGGATGCAAAAGGCAGGCAGTCGCAGGAGGCCTATGTTCAGCAGTGGACGTCTTCTGGCTGATGATGATGACTTAAATATAACCATGTTACAGTACATTTATTACAAAAAATTTATAGCGGTTTTTTGTTGTGAACTCTTCGAGAAAGCACACGAAGCCATAATTTTGTCAGATGTTACGTTATCATGTAACAATAGCCGTGTGTTGCACAGACTGAGCCCCGGCGCTTATTTTGGAAACTTCAAAAATGCGCTTCTTCTGGGCCCGTCCATTCATATTATTTTAGACAAAGCTCTAGCCTTGAAGATTCCTAGATTGAAAATGAAAGTAGGTCTACTATACTAGAAGTTCAGGTACTGTTTTCATTTTGTAGATAACGGCAATGTAGAGATGCATGAGCTCAAAGCATGTTCAGAAAGGGAGCAAATCCCAAATCCATAGTTTGATCCTTGTTGTCGGTTTAGGATAGGGGGAAATGGTTCAAATTTTGACATACACAGGGTTTGTTTAACTAACACTCGTAGGCAGTTTCCCTACATAATACTGAACAACAATTTTTCAAGACATCAAAACCCTTTTTTTCAATCGTCAAAGCGGGCACGAAAAATCGTCACCGTTTTATGGTTGATATTCCGAAAACCCGTGCGTAGTATTTTGATTTCACATTTATTGTGCGAACTGCTAGTCTGTGGAATGCGCTGCCTGAATGGGTGTTCCCCGATGGTTACAATCTGGGTATCTTCAAATCACTAGTGAATCGCTTTCTTCTAGGCAAGCGTGCTCCAACGTAGACTGCATCATCGCTTAACATCAGGCGAGATGGTGGTCAAACGCAAGTCTATTATTTATATATAAAAAAGGCACCAATTTAAAAAAAAAGGTTTTTTTTTTACATTTCTGTTGGTAAGGACTGGATGCCACTGGTGTGTGATCGGAGAGAGTGGCATAAGCCACCTATCCTATAAAGCCATATCTATACGCAGCAGTGGGTCACTTAAAGCTGATGATGATGACGTCAATTGTCAATGTACAGTGAACATGGCATTCAGTATGACGAGTTAGTCTAGTTTGTACCGAGTCTGCCTTCTGCCAGGGACTGGGCTCAATTGCAGGCTATATGCAGGTTTTGTAGTTATGAGCAGCCTATGGCATCCATGCCACATAGTAAAAAGATATGAATGCTTTTTTTTTATTAAGCGCGTTGTTTATATCTGTGCATACTTAAGTCACCGAAATATATCCGATAAAAAACCGATGGACTAGCAATTTTGCGCCGATGTTCAAGCCTAAGGAGCTTAGTCTGAACCAGAGATTCGTTGCTGATGAGACTCTTGGCACATTTCTCAATGGACTCCAACGCCCCAAGCTGATACTTAGCAGATCCATCCCAAAGGTGAGAGCAATACTCCATGCATGACCGAATTTATGCTTGGTACAGTGCACGAAAAGAGACCGCAGGGAAACGATGGATGCAGGCCGCTTCCAACCGGCCCTTTTGGAGATCGAAGGGGGAGGTCTATGTCCAGCAGTGGACTTCCTACGGCTGAAATGATGATGATGATGATGACAGTGCACGAGACTACAATCCTTTGCCCGAGAATGAGGCATGGACTTTGAAATAAAACAAAATTTGTATAAATAAGATAGATCATCGTAATCATTACCAGCCTTTTAACAGTCCACTGCTGGACTTTTAGCCTAACCCCGAAAGGGTGATTGGGCCATTTCCACCACGCTGGCCCAGTGCGGGTTGGTGGATTCACATACGCCATTGAATTTCTCCGTGCGTATGCAGGTTTCCTCACGATATTTTCCTTCACCGAAAAGCCAGTGGTATGAAAATCCGTACATAAGCTCAAAAGAGCTCATTGGTACGGTAAATAAGAGATATTGTCAGCGAAAAAGCCACAATCTTTTCAAATCGCACAAAACCAAAACCAAAGACAAATCTCTACGATTTATAAGGAATCCTAACACCTAACAATGTAACAAGGACCGAAATAAATGTTGCCAATTGGCGAACTCCAAGTTTGGATTGGCAAGTATTTGTCATCTTTGTGTGAGCTATGATTAAGAGAAAGTTTGAGATACGTGACGAATATAGCATATTTTTCACTGCAACAAAGGTCATATTTTAGCCACCATATAAAATGCACCCCTACTTTTTTATTTAGGTAGATAGAAACCCTTTATTGTGCATAGGAAACAACTTTGTTCGTATAGACTTTCATATAAATATGTTCGACTCCCTTATTCGCATTTGTCGTAAAATAATTTCTTAGTGGACGTCTATCTATCCATCTTACCTGTCAAAATTCAGTTAAAGTGAGTATTTTTTCGAGATATTTAATTGTCATAGACATATCAGAAATTTGCTGTATTTCACAATATTGGGGATTCACGCCCCAAGCGCTTTTTCCGCTAAGCTACGGTTGTTTTAATATTCGAGATTTTGTAATTACCTACTAACTTACTTAGTAATCACAAACCTAATTCTGAGTGCATATTAATTATAATTATATTATCTGAACATACAAATTCTGCTAAACAATATTTTCAATGTTCTTTTCTTTTCCAATATTTATTATAGTATGACTTATTTTTGTTTATGCCGTACGTATCTTTTATTTTAATTGGTCAGTTGCAGAGAGACATTTTGCGCGGGATTTTCAGGATTTCATTAAAAGTTTACAATGGGTCTTTGTTTCCTGTTGATATTAGGATTTACGGGTTTGAAAGGTGTGAAAGTTTTTGGCGTGGGCGAAGTAAGCTTTCATAAGTTCAATAAATATCAATAACTAAGAACACCCTGTTTTATACGCGACTTCTGTTTAATTTATTTTAATTCATAGACCCGCGTTTGTTCACATAATATGATGTAAAGTAAACATGCGTCCTAGAATGGAGCACGTTTTTTTCACACCATAGGTGCAAACAAGCAGGCGGGCTGCCTAATAGTAAGCAGTCACCTACAAATACGTACCTAAGTACGTACGAAAATTTTATGAATCCAATGTTGTATCTTCTCGGAAACACCGTGGATGATATATAGCCAAATGTAGGTTACCTACCCACATGCTAAGCAAAGCGACTGTGTCAAATAGATATATATAAGCTTAAGGTGGTACGCATAGATATATATGTACGTAGTATAAGTATGACATCTTTGGTGGTACGTTTCACCAAAGGCGGGAAATTCAAGTTTGAAACAGTTTTTTGTCTATGTAGCTAGGCTGGGTAATTATTGTAAACGATCATGATGTTTGTGTTTCACTCGGTAGCATTCTGCATCTCGTACCTTTGAAACCCTCGCTACGCTCAGTTTACAATACAAGTAGGTACTCGCGCATAAAAACCACTTTGCTGCCTTGGCTGCCTGCTGTCTGCCTGCCATAACAAATAACTCTTTTCATCGAAGAACATCAATAGCTGTAGTCCAATGCCAATAATAAGTATAATTCTCAACTTTTTTCTCGCGGCTCAACTAAAAACCGTCGCGTCAACAGGTACCTCGAAAGCCGTAATGAAAAAGTTGGAAAAGCGAAACGCACGCGTCATGGCCTCGTCAGCCCGGACTGACGAACCATTGTAGAGGAGGATCACACACGGAGGTACTAATAAAACGCAGGTTCAATAAAATTACAAATTATTATAGTTTTAGTACACAGCGTAGGTAGGCCTCCCACTAGATGGACCGACGACATAGTGAGAGTCGCTGGCATCCAGTGGATGCAAAAGGCAGGCTGTTGTTCAGTGTGGAGGTTAAAGGGGGAGGCCTATGTTCAGCAATGGAGGTCTTCTGGCTGATGATGATGATAGTTTTAGTTCTCGACTCTGAAAGAAGAAAGAAGAAAATAAATTTTATTCGACACCGTCACTACTTTACTGAAAACTTATATCTAAAGGATGCAAACTCTGCACCAATGGCATCGATTCTGACGTACTCTAAACTAAACCAAATTTGACAGCTCTAAAATTGTCGCCTTCCTTCGCTCACATATTAAAATGAAAAGAGAGGCAGATACTTTTAGTCGTCAGGTTAGTTTAGTGAGTGGTATGACAGAATTGACGCCAATGACTTATTTATAAATTATGTGTAGTTTCGATGCCATCGTTAAATAAACCAGCCAAGTGCGAGTCAGGATGGCGCACTGAGGGTTCCGTACCACCACAAAATACAAAAAATATTGCAAAAAGACAACATCACGCTCAGGCGGTCACCCATCCTACTGACCGCGCCCTACGTTGCTTAACTTGGTAATGAACAGAAATTTGCCACCGACTCACACTTTGCCATAATTTATTATTTGTTGTTATACTTTTAAATTGTGAACTGTAATCATGTCATGTTTGACACTTGTACGTATTACCGTTTTAACATTAGAGCTAATACAAAAATTGGTTAAAAATACGTTTGGTGGGGACCCCCTTTCGTAAACGTACTCTAAAAGTTAAAACTTTTAGAGTTTTTTATTATTTCTTAGTAATCTGCCGTAACATTACATATTCTGTGAAAATTTCAACTGGCTATCTATTACGGTTTGAAGGATACAGCCGTTTAAAGATAATACAAACATACGGACAGACAGACAGACATCGTAGGCTTAGTAATAGGGTCCCGTTTTCTCACTTTGGGTATGGAACACTAAAAAACGATGAAACGGTTCAAAAAACCTCAAAAGTTCAGAGACATTATGACATTCCAACATGCACTGGGCCAGCACGATAGATTGGGGCCTCCTCTCTCTCTCTCTTTCTCTCTGAGAGAAGGCCTGTGTCCCAGCAGTAGGAAGATGATAAGTTGATAATGAAAATGATGATAGTTTGAAAACAGCGGCCAAGTACGAGACTGAATCCTGCACCGAAAGTTTAGCACGCAAAAAAATATTTTCTTTCACTCGATTCGGATCTTTAGTACTCTGAGTAGTCTGATTCGCACTTTACTCGTATTTATTAATTAATCCCATTTAAGTTTGACATTCATACCACCTCCATTCTTTCGAAGCTCGGTGCCATAGAACCGACACGGATCCAAATTGGAACCAGCCGCGTCGATAAAAAAAACACTGAATGAGTCGCCGAATGAATGAATGAACACTATTGTGCAAATTGAAAAATCATATTTTTAGACTGTGAAAATATTCTGCCTCCACCCTGGAAAAAATCTGAGGATTTGTTTTAATATTTAGTGAAAACTGCATCTGTGGAAAATGGATAAGGTTTTTGGGTTAATTTAATATTTCATGGTGGAGGGTAGTGGCAAACTTTACATAAAGGTGGTGGAAAACTTTCAATTCCTTTTTGGCCCTCGTAATTCAATTCCAAAATCCTACACCTCCTAAGGAATCTACCTGCCAAACTTCAGCTTCGTAGGCCAATAATCCGTTTTAGAGATTTTATTATGAGTCAGTGAGTGGTATTTTGCTTATACATAATTTACTGGGTGTAAGGAAAATGTTCCCGAAGCCACAACGCTACTATTATGCTATCGTACTATTTAAACACGATCAAATACCAATGATTATTTGCCTTAACTTGATGTTTTTGTGGTTTAGAATTTTGCAAACCAGCAATGTAAAGTGTACAAGCGTACGCGCGGTGCAGCGCAGCGCAGGTAGTTTGTTGACCTCTAGCGTCAGCTGATAATGTATTTACAATACATTGCGGACATTTAACTTTTGTTTTTACAAAACATAGCATTTTTGGGGTATCGTATCTGTAGTCCACAGCACCAGTCTTCGTTTTCGGGAGCATTTTCCACATACCTGTATAGTAATATAGATGTCTCCACCTCAAGTCGTATTTCTCATGTCTGAGGATCGTGATCACCATTTTTCATCAATCTCTCTTTGATGATATATTTCCATCGTCTTCTATCCTCAGCAACATGGAGTGTGTCGTAGACTGAGGTATCGAGAGGGGCGTGAATCTGATTGGACTAGCATATTGGGCTGCGACCTCGAGATCTTTTGCCGTCAATTTTCTCTGTCACCGCCAACTTTTCCAGGTCGCATGCATGCAGTTAAGTAGTTTATTAGAAATAGCCATTCGAGTGGAAACGCGATGCTATGGAAAGAAGAAGAGCGTTTTTGTTCTTTTATTATTTAGCTTGTATCTCTTACCAAATTCATCATCCTCACGTACATTTCATAATATTTCATGTCCTTTAATAAAGGCCCGTCACCTGTCATATTAATTTTGCAAAATTTTAAGGCCGCGCCATTTTTGCCCTCGGGGGTGAGAGGTGGGGGGAATGGAGTAACAAATTGGTGGCCGACGCTTTATGACGTTGTTTGTTTGATCCATGATGTAGAAAAGTCAGAAAGACAACCCTAACGCCGACTACGAGGCGTCACGCAAGGCGTCAAGGTACGCTTCGTTGGTTTGGTTTCGGATTAATCGTACGCTTGTACGAGCAGCGAAGGAAAAGATAACTCTATCAATAAAAAAAAACTTGCTTACTCTCACAGACTGACAATATCTATCTGTCTGTCTGACACAGTCTGTAATGCTTGTTTTTGTGTTATTTTATTTTGTAGTAGTATTTTGTGGTTATGTATTGCTGAATAATTATAATTAGTTTAATTTTTTTATAAAATTGATTTTATTTAACATAGTATCAACAAAGATTGAAAAATTGGCAAGGTACTTTTTCAAAAAACGCGTATGATTCGTAAATGCGATCAAGTGACATACTACTGACAGCTGATTTAACCAACTGTCACTTCACTTCAAATTCACTGCTAGTAGAACTATGTCGCTCTAAATGTCAGAAAACCTTGCATTCACAGAGTGATCACAAACAAATCTATTGTTTGGACAGCACGTCTGTAAGATCAGCAAGTTGTTAAATTAAAAAAGCATACCTACTGTCTTCTCTACACTGTGTCCCCATGTAGGCAGGTACTCACTCGCATGGGATTCATTAGCTGGCAGTCATTTGGACGCTGAACATTCAGGAATGTGTTCTCTTTATTTTTTCGCATCGACTACAAAAGGGTTTTAATTTGACGCCCGTGTATTTAGGCTTTTAGATGAAAACGCTCCGAGCTAGATAGAATTGTGAATTTTACTGATAATTTGCAATTTTACTCGCCTTTGTACAACGCGGGTAGGTTAATAACCAGATGTTACTGAGAATAGTTATATAGTTACCCAAGAAAGCTGTGTGAGCTTATTTTTTTCAGAAACGGAAAAATTTGGAGATCACATTGAGTTTCAAATTCTACTTATCTACTGAATGTTGGGTGTTGGTTGGATTGCTTTTTAGGTGTTATGATGATTAGGGGACTTACAGTTTTCAAGTTTTTGTGGGTCAATGATGAGTGAAAATTAGCTGAGCTGAGTTAAGAGGAATTCTTTTTACGACGCGTGAAGTATTTTTTAATTTCACACTGACTCATTACGAAATCTCAAAATTGAAACGTAGATTCCAGAGTATAGAGAACCACTAAGAAAGGACAGGATATCTGCGACAGGGTCGAATGAAGAGGTGCAAAAGGGGGTTGAAAAACTATAATTATGAATATCTACGCGTACAAAATTGTGGGCTATGGATAGTATGTCATCATCATCATTTCAGCCATAGGACATCCACTGCTGGACATGGGCTTCCTCCATCGATCTCCAAAAGGGCCAGTTGAAAGCGTTGCTTAAGACGATTGTTGTTCTTCCCATTTTATGTTTAAAAATAAGTTAGCTGGTATATAATACGTGTTTTGATAATATGTTTACATTAACCACAAACATTCCGAACGATATTTCTAATCTCTGATCGCGAAAATTGCGTTTCGTTTCATCCTATCAGTATCTTAACATCAAAGAATAAAATAAAATCAGGTTTGAGGGTATATCTAAAAATAAACAAGTATACTTTGTCACCGTACCCGTATTCATTTCAGATTTGTTTGCTGTATCAAAAATGAGTCAATGTTTGGCTAAAGGTGATTATTTTTCTGAGATCGAATCGTAAATATTGAAGCAAAACCACAGAGTTGAATATACGGGGGTGCTGAGGCAAAAACGGGTACGTACTTACTTTTTATTTATTTGCTTACTATCTATATAATGGAATTGAGACCACGGACCGGTAAGCGCAGTGTAGGACGTCCACCCACAAGATGGACAGACGATCTAAAAGAGACCGCAGGGAAACGCTGGATGCAGGCCGCTTCCAACCGGCCCTTTTGGAGATCGATGGGGGAGGCCTATGTCCTACGGCAGAAATGATGATGATGATACTCAATTTTCATATACCTGATATGTCAATAATTCAGTCAAAACCAAGTTCAAGGCTGGCTCTAACGTTCGAACTTGAGGCCACTTGGGAAAGAAACTGGCCTAAATGTTGAATGTATAATGTAGTTCAACAGGACGCAGTGATATTAGTTCAGATCGCAGGGTCTATCTACTGGGTGCATTGCTTGTAGCTAACTACAGGGTTACGCATATAGACTGTACCAAACCGAAAAAGGGTCATTGTACTCATCATTATGAACAACTTACTTTTACTTACTTGAGGTTGGGGCGGCCTCTTGTATGGGACGCAACTTGTGTCGATACTTTGGCACCGTCACATCTTCCTGAGACACAAGGTAGGGATGGTGCGGCTGCCAATTTGGCAGAGCAGCACTAGTAACACAAATATGGGTGTAATGTGGGTTTGGGGTCGAGACATTGGGCCCTTGGGGACTGGGAGCTCACCTCATTTTCAAAAATCTTCCAGAGTGCCTGGTGAATGCGACGCGTGACCAAAATGCTGGCGTGTTTCTGGCTCAACGCATAAGCATTGCCATTCAACATGGTAATGCCACCAGCATGCTGGGTACGCTGCCATCTGATAGTGGGCTTAAGCATTTGGATTGTCTTTAGACCTTCAACGGTTTATAGGCAGTCTAACTGTTTTTGTAGTGTTATTATTATAAGCTTGTATTTTGCTTAATTAACAAAGGACCGTTTCCTATGTTTTTCTATCCGCGCACAATACAATGGGCTTGCATAATTATGACCGCTATCTTGCCTGTTGTTATGCGATGATGCGGTCTACGATGGATCATGTCAAACTGGACCGGACGAAATACAAAGTTACCCGGAATTTATTCTGGGTATTGATAAAAAACGTTTTTAATATTACTTAACGTCACAAAGGAAAACAATCTAATTTCGCCTTTATATTCCCACCTAAAGCATTGAGTGGAAAAATAAAATATGCAAAAAAATCAAAAGGGTGAGCCTGCTTCTAAAACATTGCCTCAGGGACTGAAATAATGGCACAGAGTAGAAATAAACAAAAGG
This sequence comes from Agriopis marginaria, assembly GCA_932305915.1. NCBI lineage: Eukaryota > Metazoa > Arthropoda > Insecta > Lepidoptera > Geometridae > Agriopis > Agriopis marginaria. The sequence goes on along the minus strand of OW029914.1, from coordinate 27,233,979 downwards.
ATAACCTTCAAGTGATAATTATACAGAGAGAACTGCCGCATATAAACAATATTGTTATTATTATGTTAGTTAATAGTTGTTAAAACTTTACAAAGCCATTAATTTTTAATTTTTGTGTTTTAGGGCTTAAAAAAAACAACATATATTTATTATTATATTTTTGGAAGTTAGCTACTCCTAGCGGTAAATTTATATAATTCTGTAAGTAATCTGTGAATAGTGCTGTTGGATGCTTGGCTGTAATTTATTAATCTATATCCACCTTATTGTACATTTTATAACACGTTTATTCCATTCTGTCCGACTATTTGTCCGATGATCGGACTGTTTGGACAAAAATATTCCAACAAGGCTGTTCCTTAATATATAAAATAAAATAAATCTGTACCCCACATTGTATGTTTGTATTTATTTAAGCTTACTAATTATCTGTGTAGCAATATATATATAAATATAATATATGTGTTTCTTCCCTATGGACTCCAAAACGGCATGGCCGATTTTGACGGGACTTTCACTGGCAGAAAGCTGATGTTATAAGGAGTAACTTGGACTACTTTTATCGCTCTGGATAAAAGTAGTCCAAGTTACTCGTGGTCGTGGTCGTGGTCTCGTTAGTAGGATACTCTTATCCTGCGGGTAAAACAGCCAAGTGCAGCTAGTCTAAGTTGTGTAGGTAATAGAATTATTATCATCCACATCAACCTATCATGTTGCTGGGACACAGGCCGTCTCTCAGAAAAAGACGATGGGCCGTAATCCACCATGCTTGCCCAGTGTTTGTTGGTGAATGTCAGTATTATGTCTTTGAACTTCGGAGGTTCTTGGACGGTATGTCCAAGAACCTCAAAAGCTCCATCACGATGTTTTCCTTCGTCGTGTTTGAGTGATGGCAACGAAACTGCCATCTAAACTGGACGGACGATCTAAAAGAGACCACGACCAGCTGGATGCAGGCCGCTTCCAACCGGTCGTTTTTTGATCGATGAGGAGGCCTATGTCCAGCAGTGGACGTCCTATGTCTGAAATGATGAATATGATGATCGAAACACTATTTATGTAAGTACTAAATTATTTATTGGTGCAGGGCCGAGGATCAAACGGGATGCAGTCAGATTGTAAACCGCGCATGCCACTGTTCGGCTAAAATAATTTTATATACAGATTTAGAATATTGTAATTGATATTCTGATACTCTCTCACCCCTCTCCCATTCACTCTCTCTTTCTCTCTCTCTCTCCAAAATGTATTTTATTACATTTTTATTTAAGTTTTGACAGTAGTTCTTGTCTGAGTTTTCCCCCTATTTTTCTCTAATCTGTAACAAAGGGATCCTTTCGCATTTAAGCACTTCCATAGCTTCGCAAGAAAATATGGCTTTCCAATAGCTTTGTTATGTTTTTCCGGTCGTAATATGGTAAAACAAGAGTTTTCTTTCAATGTGAATGAAATGGTTAAAGCGAGGTAAAAAATCTTAAATTGAAGTAGCATAAGGTTTCGCGCATAAAATCTAAAGTCATAATTTATGTACAAACTGTTCACATGAATTTAATTATCGCAACAATTATAAGAAAGAATTTTTTTTTAAATCGTGGTCGGATCTATCTTTTCTTCACTTTTTGCTAGACTTTTTGTCACATTAGAGAAAAAAAATACATTTCATGGTTAAGCGTTCTTGCGAGCTACCCTTGTTGTAATCAATTTTAAGTTCAAATAATTATGGTAGATATAAACTTTTTAGGGTTCCGTACCCAAAGGGTAAAAACGGGACCATATTACTAAGCCTACGAAGCCTACGATGTCTGTCTATCTGTCCATCCGTCTGTCCTACCTATTAAGGGCTGTATCTTACGACCCTAATAGATAGCCGGTTGAAATTTTCACAGAATATGTAATGTTACGGCGGATTAACTAACAAATAATAAAAAAGTAAAAACGAAAGGGGGGGGGGGGGGGGGGGGGGGGGGTTGTATGGGGTTTGTAACTGGAAATCGAAGCTATATATTTCAAAAAGTGTTTCTAGAACGTCGCTATTTCGTGGCCATTTTAAATTTTCTGAAAACTTTTGCCCGGCTTTAGGAAATCAATTCAAGTTAAAGCAAGTACTGGTAAGCTCGAACTGCAGTGACCGCACTGAACACAGTCATCTAGTAAGATATACGAGTACCACCTAACTTTGTACGGTTCAGTAGGTTATATCAAAGAGTGTAAGCGCAGTAGTGATAATTCTTGAGATAGTGCCTACTGCTTATACATTCTTATCTAGATTCACACCAGTTTTTTTATATGCCATAACGTAGCAAACAAGCTGACGGACCGCTTGATGGTAAGCGATGACCGTTGCTTATGGATAGCTGCAACACCAGGGGCATCACAGATACGTTATCTACTAACATCCCTTTTGAAGAACCCCATGTTATAATTATAGTTACCCCATGTTATATTAGTTCGCAAATAGTTCATAATTAAAAGTCATGTTTATCTCCTTCTTCTAACCACTTTTCGTGGCATAAAAGCTAAAAAAAAATTGAGGAGATTTTGCAAGGAAGTAGTAGAATAATGTAAGAGATTTAGTTGATTTAAACCAACCGTTAGTTTTTGAATCTTTATTGTACTCGAAGCGGCGTCGAAGCGGAATTACGCTAGAGATTCGTCATATACAAGTTAGAGATATATTTAAAGGAAATGCGATAAAAATTTAAGAGAAGAATGAAGTTACAAAACAATCCGCAAATTACTTTAACCCATTGTGTAGGTAAAATATCCATCCTATCTTCAAGAGCCTATATAAAACAAGAACTATTGGCGTTTCGCCAAACATAGCCTAATGTAAAAACCCGTCGTAATAGCCCACGGTTCCGTATGGCTTTACTGAACCAATTTTAGAATGGGAATTGTCTTTCTACATTCAATGGCTTCATTTCTGTTTTTGTTTAAAATTCTTTGTTCGAATATTCAATTGTTTTATCTCGATGTTCGGATTTTCTGATACAATTTGGTTTAATCCGGCCACAGACAGTTGCGCAATACAATGCACGCCACGATTGACACGAATGCTAGTAGCTTGATTTAAAACGCGAAAGATTCATTTAAATACTAATGAACAAAGATGTCATATTATACTAATATTTTATCAATGCTAATGAACATTCAAAAAAAGACTCTTTTTTAATATTCAGGACATTTTTGCATACACGGTCACCTGACCCCAAATTAAAAAAAGCTTGTACTATGGCTGTAAGAGACTGTACATACATAATTATATTTTTTTTTTAAATTCATACTTAAATAGATATTAACACCCAGATATAGAACAACAAGTATAATGTATATCATATTTAACTTAATAATACACAAGGAAAGTCACAATAATATTTTGTGTATTAAATAAAAACTTAGAAATAATACTAAGTATATAAAAACTAAATACTATAATCATAGATAAGTAAAAGAATGGACATAATCATAGGTTGTATATATTAATTGTAAACATTAGTTGTATTTATAGATAGTTAACCAACTCCAACTCCGTGCTCCAACGTAGACCGCATCATCGCTTAACATCAGGCGAGATGGTGGTCAAACGCAAGCCTAGTAATTATAAAAAAAAACAGTTACCTTATTTTTTAATTTGTAAGTAATAAAAGGCTTTTTTGATTTTGCGATTTCGCCTATGCCTATCATTTAAACTTTCAAACCCTTTTTGCCGCCTTAGGTCCTCCTTTTTACAATCAATGCTTTATTAGCGGATCTCCACATCTTCAAAGAAATCTACCTGCCAAAATCTGCTTTGTAGATCAAGTATTTTTGAAATTTTGTGATGAGGCAGTCAATGAACTAGCTGAACCCCGCGATTTTTCCGTATTTCTAGGGTGCAAAAGACCATAAAAATGTCCATCTTCATGATACTAACTATCTTCCTGCCAAACTTCGTTAAGATTAGCTCAGCTGTTTAATCGTGAAAAGCAAGCAATCAGATAAAGACAGAGTTACTTTAGCGTTTAAAATTTTCGTTAGTATTATAATTTTCTTAATGAGGGTACTGTTTAAAAACTTGTAAGAATGAAGTAGTTAATTAACTAGTTAATTGCTAATTAACGTTTTCCTTGCTTGACTTCTTAATCTTTGCATAATTGTTTTATACTTTGTGCTAATACGAACATTGAACATTTCCTACTTGAGTCGTCTGACCACTGATATCAGTGGTTTTATCTGAATATCTAAAGAATGGATGTAACTTTGAACGTATTATCGAGGATATGGAAGGTCTTTGTGCATATACAAACACAAATGAACAATGTGAATGTACAATAACTTTTGTTAAAAGGAGAATTGTCAAAGCATTAAAGTCTTTGACTATTACAAGAAGTCTTTGTAAAATGTTGTACGGTTGACAATTCTGGGCTTCTACACAAGATTTAAGATTATGTTAGGGCAGCGCTTACCGTCTAGAACATTTATTTTTATTTTTAATATTAACAAAAAGAACTATTTAAACTTTAAAACTATTTATATTTTTTACTTCTATATAGTTGAATATATTTATTATATAAAAGCGAAATTCATCTACTCACTCGCGAAATCTCGATAACTGTTTGACCTACGAAGCTGAAATTTGGTAGGTAGATTCCGTATGAGGTGTAGAGATCCGCTAAGAAAGGATTTTGCGAAAGGGGGGGGAAATGGGGGGTTGAAAGTTTATGTGAAAGGCTACGCGTACAAAGTCGCAGACAACATCTAGTTGATTATATAGTTGAATGGTTGAATTTGAGTTATAATTAATAAATAAGTTTTTTTAAATTTTATTTGAAGCCTTGATAATGTTTATTGTTGTCGTTTATTATGGCAACATATTTTAATTTACATTGTTCCGCATTGCCAGAAACGAATTACATAAATGATATACGGTCTCAGTTTTTTACGAGCAATTTGCGTGAAAACTGTATGATGTTCACACATATTGTTTGTTTTGTGAGTGTTATTGTAAGACTTGTAGGTGTGCGTGTATTTACGACAAACCGCATTGTATATATGCATCAGGGCAAGTGAAGTGGAAAGAAAAGGATGTGGCAGACTTTAAATGGGCAGCTGTCTCGTTTGTATCATTTCATACACTAAAGTAGGTATACCCGCTCCATAGTTTTCCCACCTACCATGATCTTGATTGAAAAATATGACAGTTAACGGCTACGCAAGGACGTTTTACCCGTTTAGGTAGGTAGTAGATCTGCTGTGCCTTTAGGCTATAAATGTCTTACGGCTACGATAATCAACTGACAATCTTCAGTCATACTGACATTATTTGTACAAAATTAGTTTATTTCGGATTCATTAGGAACTCCTTCCTTTAACCAACGGTATTTCATAACTTTGTTATTTTATATCTTTACAACCCCTGCTTCGGATTAACTCATATACGAACTTAATTTTTTTATTTACTTGAACTACTTCCCTACAAAATTTCATGATCGAATCGATCGAACGTAAGTTATCGTCGAACAAACATACAAACATACATTTGTTTAAACGCCGATTTATCCCACAGTAGACTTTTAGACCTCACTTCGCTCGGGCAACTATTTTGTTTATATAGACGAATCTCAATGTGTCTTTCAGTGTGGAGGTTAAGAGTCGATATGTCGTCAGCTCAAATTTAAGTTTTGCCTCTACGCGAAACAGTGACAAAAATATGCTATCTACGCCTGCAGGAAGATATACGCACGAATCGGAACTAAATTACGAAAGCGACATTATGCTAAAAACTTCAAATTAGTCAAGAACTGTTTTAATATAAATAAAAAAAAAATTACATTAAATTACATTATACAAATGACCATTAGAATATGAATTAATAAATTGTAACGAACTTCCAGACGCGGAGAAAAAACTTAAAAGGTGTTTTAGAAAACCTGTTTTCGCCGAATTATTCTATAGAGAAAAATTTCACCAATCATGTTTCCAAAATTACATTTAACTTATTTGTATACTTAACTATTTCTTACCAAAATAATATGAATTTTTTGCTGTTTGCCATAACCGCGTAAATTAATACAACGCTACCCAAGTTCACGACATATAAACTCTTAAAGGGGGAGGCCTATGTTCAGTCCAGTGGACGTATTTTGGGTGGTGATGATGATGATGATGATGATGATGACGAGACAAATCTAGTCGCACAAGAGTTACTAAAATGATTTTTAATTGGTTTTGCCGCCAAAACATATTTTAATGATTTTGTTCAAAATATATGTAATGTCTAAATTAAGAGCAAAAAGTATTTTGTTGAGTTTTTAAATTCTCCCACAGCATGGTAGATTTAGAGTCATCTCTATCCAAGAGAAGGCTTTATTCCCATCAGTGGGAACATGATAAGCTGATGATGATGATAATGAAAGTTGTGTGCGAAGCCTTCAAACATTATAATTATATAATATGCGAAAGCAAATCGTTTTTGCAAAACTTTTTGACAGCCATATCTATCTTTTTAAATCCATGCATTTATCCCTTTAATCCATGGGGTGGCTGAAAATTCCATAAATTGCGTCGATTCCAGATTCAGGCATATATCATTGTTTTCAGATAAATTTTCAATTTTTTGCTTGCGTCTACTGTACTGAAACGAGTATTGAGGGGTGGTTTTGAAAGGAAATGTTCGGTTTTGTTAGAAACTTCTTTAAAATTGTTCGGGTTTTATTTTATTGTTGTGTTGTTGTCTATTTTTTTTTGTACTGCGGTGAAAAGGAAATCATTGGGATAAAATTGCGTCGTAGTTGGAAATGTTTTCGCGTTGTTAGTTTCATTATTTTAAAGAAAACCATTAAATCTTTTGACTGAAGAGAAAAAAATACAATATAAAAAATACGCAATGGATTTTCGTACCTAACAATTATCCAGATTCTGATGGAATCGTTCTTCCCACAGAAAAGAGATGTAAATAGAACGTAAATAAGAAGGTAAACTTGTCACTAGGCATTATGACAGAACCTTGATTAAACATTCTTATTTATGTCCACGCGTCTAACTCCGTAAAGTATCTCATAGGTCTCATAGTTCTTTGTCCGCATCACAGTTGGTAACTGGCAACTGGCTACAACACATTTCTTACATATAAAATTCCTTGACAGCCGTTCTAATTTAAACATTTTTCTTTACTTTTCTATGATTCTTCCGCGTAATAAAATAATTTTCTGTGTTTTTCCGCCATGGTAGGTGAGAATATTATAGAGCGGTAATATTTTCGGCTGTTGATTAATGTTAATTTGTGTGGATTTGACAGCTGTCAATGGCGGCCGTTTCGTCATTTTATTCGAGCGGGCACAACATAATATATCAGACATCAAGGACTGCTAGCCTTGTTTATCGCAAAAATTTCATACTGATTATACAGAATGGTATTAAATAGCCAAAAGGAAGTCATTGTACTCAAAACTATGAAAAATACATATTCCAATTTTGTGGTTGATCCCATTATTAAAGTTCTTTATTCTGATGATTTTTTCTATCTTTTAGCTTAACACTACCGTTTCATGTAATCTGTACACATACAGCCTGTATGTCATACAGGGTTATTGATATGATCTATTAAGCTCTCACAGACAACTTCCCTACATCATAATTAACAATTTTTGTTCACAGACAGCCGCTCCATAGTCTTTCGATCTACCATGTCCGCCGCCTACAAGGACTTTGTTTATCTACGGTTTTATCTGTCAGCAAATTGACAGCTACATCAACACTTACATTGCTAAATCATCACTACCCTTGTAACACCAAAGGGTTGCAAGAAGCACCCCTTTAAGCTTACGCGAAACATCTTAGTAACTTAAGCATGCTATTTATTCGAGCACCAAAAAAACTACTTGTCATAATTATATTAATTTTAATGTCTCTATAAAATATCCACAGCATTTAAATTTTCATCAACATTTAGTATTCGAATAATTAAAAAAAAAACAGTGTATGTTACTAGCTGCTAATTAGCTTATGCAAGCCTATATTTATGATAATAAAATATATTTTGTTTTATAGATAGTCGATTACTTGAGAAAAACCTCGTGGGCAACCAAAGAAGCAAAGGCTTGACTTCGTAAGAGATGACATGAGAGTCAACAAACTCACCAAAGAAGGTGCTAACAACCGTAAGAAGTGGAAAAGCCACCGTAAGAAAGCGGGCCCAGCTCGAGCTGGTATACACGCCAACCAGGCAGTAAAGAAAGAGATGAACACGTTGACATGCACGTTAGTGCGTGCGTGCTCCATCGTAGACCGCATCGTCGCTTAACATCAGGCGAAATGGCAGCCAAGCGCAAGCCTATATAAAAAAAAAAAAAAAAAAAAAAGTTATTTCTAATGCGCAATTAAATATTTCCCGTAACTTAAGGGTGGTTTGTTTGATTTCCCCAGTTTACTTAGGCTAGTATTAGGCAGATTAGCAGTGTTAAGTACATTCTGGAGACAATGTTGACGTAATTAAGTGATGTAACCTTTATGATTTATCGGGGCCCTCTTAAGCCTGCTTATAGACAATATTTGGTTTTTGGTGAAGGTGCAGGCAAACTTTAGGATAATTTTTGGCATTCATTTATCTGCCAGTCATCATTATCATCATCACAGAAAAGAAAAAAATAATTGTTTAAATTAGAACGGTTGTCAAGGCATTTTAGTAAGATTTTTTTTGTAGCCAGTTGCACCCTTATTAACGAAACGTCAGTTATTTGAAATCAGTTAGCAGCTGTGATGCGGACAAAGAACTTTGAGACGTAACCCAAAAAGGTAAGGTCCAAGTTCTTTGGATGCGGAGTTCGATGCGTTGACATAAATGAAATGTCATAATAGCTGGCGACAGATTTTCCTTCTCATTTCCGTTCTATTTACTTCTCTTTTCTGTTATCATCATCATCAGCCAGAAGACGTCTACTGCTGAACATAGGCCTCCCCCTTTAACCTTCATACTGAACGACAGCCTGCCTTTTGCATCCACTGGATGCCCGCGACTCTTACAATATCGTCAGTCCATCTAGTGGGATGCCTCCCTACGCAGCGTCTTCCGGTTCGTGGTCTTCACTCCAGAACCTTTCTTCCCCATCGGTTATCGGTTCTTGGAGCAATGTGGCCTGCCCATTGCCACTTCAACTTGCAAATTTTAACAGCTATGGCGGTGACTCTGGTTCTTTGGCGAATATCCACGTTCCGGATTTTATCGCGCAAAGAAACTCCGAGCATAGCTCTTTCCATTGCCCGCTGAGTGACTCTGAGTTTTATCTGCCAGTGGATGGAACTAAACAGCCGAAGATTGGGCAGAATGACGTACATAGGGAGAGGCATATATCCAGCAGTGGACTAATAAAGGCTGATAATGATGATAGAATTCCGAGTGGGTGGATGCTATCTACACCTACTGCTGAGTCAAGCCTGGCGCACTCCACACTTTAGGTATGAAGCTACAAGTAGCCGACTTATCAGACTTGCCGTGCCCGCTGCCGTGCGATAGACAGAGATGACGCAACAAAAGTTACGCGATAGACAGAGAGGCAACTTCTAGGTTAATATAGCTGTAGGTAGTTAGCGCTCGCACGTCCTGAATTGCACATTATTGTGTAGAAGCAAAAGCCGCTACTTATTCAAATGATTTTCGAGTGAATCTTCTGTACTTGTACTTATAATATGTATTCTATGGTTAGGTATAGGGTCTCTCTCTTGTGTCATTGATTCCTGACTCGGATGAAAGATACTGACTGGATGAATCTGATGACTCCAACACATCGGGCTGGTAGTCTTCCTACTGAATGCTGGTCCGCTATTGGTGACTAATCCACCTGGTGTCACCACGCCTAGCTACGTGACCTATCCAGTTTGAAGCGACTCTTTAGTGATACCAAGTTTAACGGTGTCACTGGCGAATCTGGCGATCACCCTACCAAATAATATCTTGAAGGTCAACAAACAGCAACATTTTAAAACCTAAGGGTCTTAGTTTATTACACCGGTCCATACCGTAACCACCGTATAAGCAAATGGAAAAATATAGTTTGTATAAATTGATATTAACGCCCACTAGACTGTTTCGTCACCGACCATCACCTTAGCGAGTGACAGTGAATTTTGGTCGGCAATTTATTTGTGATGCCTCTTGTGATACAGGTATCCAAAGGTGACTGCTTAACTGCTTACCGTAAGGTAGCCTGTAGGGAGATATGCCGTAGTAAAATAATCGTTTGTGTTCAATTGTCTCCATATTCTCGGCACATTTACTCATTTTGCACGTATACTAAAAGATTGCAACGACACCTATGAACTAACTAATAGTCCACATGCAAAAAGGCGGAAAAGTCGTTTGCAAGGTGACCTCTACAAAAGGCAACAAGCTAGATTTAGGCCTGATGTGTTCGCAGTCGCCTTGCCACCTTACCGTATCTCGCTTGTTTGTCTGATCAGAAGTTCCACAAAAAAAAAACACAACAACATGGTTTGCATAAAAATAAATAAAATTATCCACGACTTTATAGCCTTTTTGATGCAGTTCTAGTGGATCTGTCGTATATTATTCGTGTCTGTTACGTTTATAATATGGTCCGGTATAATGGGCAGTGACCTTAAACCTGCACAGTAATATATGTGCATACATTTGTCAGGAGCGTCGTGCGTTGGTCGCCCTATCGGTTGCTTGTGCCAGCCCTAATGTTTTGCATACAGTATGAAAATGTATGATTTTTAGGGTTCCAGGAGTGTGAAATAAAAAACTGTAGGTAGATTTAGAAACGGCTTTTATTTTCATGTTAGAAGTCTATAGAAAATAAAACTATAAAATCACGTCATTTATTGAAAACACGTGTTTTCTTTAATAAAAAATATACTCTGTACATATTTTGTTTTCCTATGAAAGTAGACACTACACAGACACACACTATTATAAAGCTGTAGGTACCAATTTTTTTTTTCATATTTCACTTTGGTATATCGATTTCATCATACATTTAAAATTCTAGGAAACATGATCAGAATTTAAGGTTTGCACTCTGCTTTTTGCTTTAAAGGCTTAAAAAACTTGGACTGATTATATATTTTTATGCGCTTTCATTATGGGATCGGACCCGTGCTTCACCTAGGTTCTCTACCTGGGTGAAGCACGGGGCACTTACAAGTCCCTGTGCTCCAACTACCAGTAATAACAGTCTTGTGCAAAAGTCTTTTATATACTTTTTTATTTGAAAATCAAAATGTTCATATGAAATTTAAAAAAATAGATATCATTGTAATACATCATCGCAATTATTTTTATAACAATATATTTTAATAATTTTGTTCCGCACTTCACAAGTTCTAATGTTATATTAGTTATAATTTAGTTTTTGTCAATAAATTATTGCTAGCGTTCGTGAAACCTGCATAAATGTTTTAGTCTGGACGATAAATATAAATTGACTATCAATAACAAATTCAATTGTTTTTTTCTTGATAAATAGCATGATTATTATCCCATAATGTATCAGCGAACATTGGTTTCCTTTGCCGAATTGATGACGCCATAATTATTTTCCTACTGAACCCTTAAATACTAAATCTAATCACACTTCTCTTTTTTATTTTTAAATACCTATGAAGCCATTTTTGTGTCGACAATTTTGACACGGTCGTGAATATTTTAATACAAAACAGGGGATGGAATTGTTTATGAATATTTTTACGGATGGGTTTTTATAGCAAATATTTTTGCATTATTGGGAATAAAATATTTTATTTACGAATGAAATGGAAAACAATTGCGTACAGGGTTTGATAGTGGCTCTGCGTGGAATTATTAAGACAGCACGTTTTTGGTATTCCAGTTTGTCGCACCAAGATTGGATCTCTAGGCCTCTCATGTGTTTCCATTTTGGCCCACTAGGCATGCTACGATGCCGCAGTAGAGATAAGTAGAATAAATTTCGTAAGTATGAAATACCAGGTTAGCATAAATGTGTTAAAAATTATTACATGGTCTTTACAATAAACTTCAACTGAAAGATTCTAGTGGTTTATGATATCCTAGTACCAACAGTCTGGCCGCTGAGAGAAAGCATCTGACAGCTAACATTGTAAAAATATTTTCAATCCAATTTACTTGATTTTTTCTTCGGAGCTGTTGTTGTGCGTGTAAGCGTACGTGATTCAGTCACCCCAAAAATTTTAATATATAAGACTCGTGGGGTATCCAGAGAACTCCCGCACACGAACCCTGACAAAACGCATTAAAAAGCGAAATTTTTATAATGAGACATGTTTTTTTTCACATTGGCACCAAAACTCCCCAATTTAGGGTTAGATAGACTGAGCCAGAGCAATTTTTAGGGTTCCGTACCCAAAGAGTAAAAACGGGACCCTATTACTAAGCCTACGACGTCTGTCTGTCCTACCTATTAACGGCTCGGCTATTAACGTATCTTTCGAACCGTAATAGATAGCCAGTTGAAATTTACAGTTTTTTTATTCAATAATAGGCTTGCGTTTGACCGCTAGCTTGCCTGATGAAAAGCGACGATGCGGTCTACGATGGAGCACGCTTTCCTAGAAGAAACCGTTAATTCACTCGTGATTTGAAGACACCCAGATTGTAACTACCGGGGAACACCCATTCTGGCAGCGCATTTCGTGACGCCGCATCAGTGTCAGCTCATATGTAACGTTACAATGGATTATTGAGAACTATTTACCTACTTTAGTATATAGCTAACAAGTTATGTAGTGTTACGGAACCCTCAGTGCGCAAGCCCGACTCGCACTTGGACGGTTTTACCTCTTCTCTATCTCTACATAGTATAAATCGAAGTCGCTTTCCGCATCTGTCTGTCTGTCTGTATGTCTGTATAGCCGCTTACTCCTCCTAAACCCCGCAACGGATTTTGATGCGGTTTTCACCATCAGTTAGATACATTTTCAAGCAAGGTTTATACATATAACTAGAGACCAGCCCCAGCTTCGGACGTTAATTACACCCGTGCGAAGGAGTTTTGACACTGAGTCAAAATTCATAGCTGACCAAATACTTCAAATATCTACATTTAAGGGGTCAATTTTCATTATCTTCTCTGAGAGCACCCATACCTACATTAACACCACAGCTTCAACATTTACGATCGAGGGTTTACTGCCTCCAGAATTGGACAGGATCCATTTGTGAACATCCATTGGCAAGGTTCCGGGCGATAATTTCATTTCCAGAATTATTGTACCAGCTTACACGATAACGTACTGCCTTGAACTAACCTCAACATTGCAATGTACTTTCAACCCATTGCATTTGAAAGTAGAGGCGACTTTGTTAGTTTTGTTTAGTTTTGAGATATTCTTCAGCTACTCTCACCGTGGAAGGTATTTTCGACCTAGTGTTTTTGAGGTTAGAAGTGATTTTGTAGGTGCTTTGCTTTGTTAATACTAGAAATTAATGTTAGGTTGCAGGTTTCGTACCTACGTTGTTTACATTTACTGTCGGATTTGTAGATTAGCATGACGTATTTCTTTCGGAGAATGTGCATCGGAGCTACATGACCGCCTAGTAGAGGGTCATAATATAGCTCCGATGGACTTGAAAGATATGGTACCTTACCCATATCTTTCTACTATAGGATAAGTAGAAAGTCAGTTTCTATCTAGTGTGGAATATCCTTGGATACGTACAAAATGTTTAAAAACTACGTTTTTAATCCATATAGCCAAGAAATGGAACTACCTCCTGGCCTTCTTGTCTCTCGAGGAGAGGAATTCAGGTCTTGTCAAAGTCAGAGTGCTTCATCTTATCTTATACCTGGACACGTCCGAGTCAAACTACTGCTTATATATCTACTATGCCTTTACTCCGTCAAGTTTTATCTCCTACCAGCACAATGGCTCCCTAAATCATGTAATTACGGTTACTACCGGAGGGCAGGCACAAACGACAAAATGTTGACGGATACATCCCCTGATGTGCTTTCCGGGACGTTTTGTATGGGTTTTGTGTGTTTTTAGAAGCATTTTAGACGTTTTATTATAGAAGAATATCAAATATCTTATTGATTGGGTCAACGTTACTCTACAAAAATTAATTTCCAAACTATCTTAAATTTAAATTTATAACTAAAACTAATCTAAAACTAAAACTAATCTAACAAGCCGCTACCGGTGGGCAGCGTTCCCAAACTCGTGACCAGAATGCTGGCCTTTGTTTTGCCCAAAGAATAAGTATTGCCATACAATGTGGCAATGCTGCCAGCATTTTGGAAACGCTGCCCACCGGTAGCGGCTTGTTAGATTAGTTTTAGTGTTAGATTTCAAAACTGTTTCTTATAATTATGAATCGACTTTCTTTAGTCTGTACGCCACAGCTGTACGCTAATTTTACGCTGACAACACATGGCGAATCTCAATGTCACGGCGCGCGCTACTATCACTCTGAGTGTACCGTGAAGTACCGTAACTGGCAGGGGTACGCTTCACTCGATTCGGGCGCTTGTTTTAAGTCAACCTACTGTTTTAGCTTATATATCTACTGTGGTTGCGCTCAGTTGTATACATGCTCTTCGCGGTCACCCATCCTAAGACTGACTGGATCGTATGTATGATGGTTTCTTTGGCACATTCTACATCTGCTTAGTGGATTTCGACATGTGAGGTGTCATTTCAATCGTTTTAATCGTAGAGGGAGGTTTTAATAGTGGGAGTGACATAAGGAACAAGAATTCAAGATGGAAAAAAAATAATAGGACAATTAGTAAGGGTGGGTTGCACCATCTTACTTTAGCTTTAACATTTTCGTTAAAGTACCGGTTAGGCAAAAAATCTGTTGCACCATCTCACAATTGTTAAATGATTTCATAACTTTCACTGTTAACTGTAACTGCCCACGCTTTGCTATTGTTTATTTTAAATATATGTCAGATGCATAAAATATAATTCCAGCTATGCATCTGGAGTAAATAAGGTATCATTTGACTTGCAACCCTGGTAACTTTAACTATGCTAGTGAATACGCTGGTGCATCGCATTTCGCAGTATCTGCTAAAGTGAGCGTCAATGTTATTGTCAAATTTGTCATAAACCTTAACTTTAACTGCTACTATGGTGCAACCTACCCTAAGTAAAGTTTGTTAAATAGGTCATCGCTATGTAGAGCTCAATCAGCAGATTTCAAAAATATATAACACTACTATGAAATAGGTACTTACTCAGTAGTCTATATCTATACTATCTATACTAATATTATAAAGAGGAAAGATTTGATTCTTTGTTTGTTTGTTTGCATTGAATAGGCTCCGAAACTACCGTACCTACCGATTTGAAAAATTCTTTCACTGACGGGAAGCTACACTATACCCGGGTGACATAGGCTATAATCTATACCCGTGCGAAGCAGGGGCGGACCGCTAGTTCAGAGATAAAGTGGTATGAAAGAGCTCTGTATCTACTACGAATAGGTATAGATAGGTACGCAGCGCGCCTCTGTTACTTATGAGTTACTATTATTTACGTTGATAGCCCGTTGGTCCAGTTGGTAGTGAACCTACCTTCTGAGCTTGGGGGCAAGGGTTCGATTCCCACCTAGAACTAACAGTTATGTGATGAACATTTGTGTTTGTTCTATATTTGATTGTTATCTATTTAAGTATGTATTTAAAACGTATATGTATGTATATCAGTCTCTGGCAGCCATATCACAAGCTTTCCTTAGTTTGGGGTCCGGTTGACCGTGTGTGCAAAAAATGTCTCGAATATTTATTTATTATTTATTTTGTACAATGCAGTCGGTTTATATTCTTATAATTTTGTCTTTCTCTTTTTTATCCATGCTATACGGGACTAGGTATCTAAGGTACAGACAAGTACCTAGTATCACTTGAAAATTCCATTTCCTTCAGGCTTTGTCCATGCCACTCGTACTCCTCCGATTGTGCGGTGCGCTGACGGATTGCATGAATAAAGCAGCAACTGCGTGTTTTCATCTTTACATTCCTTAGAAAAATTGTGTGTGGAAAAAAATATGTTTGTATAACTTTTTTTTTGTTTTTTTTTTTTTATTATTACATTTTTATACAGGGTTTTAATTTAATGACACCCTTGTAACTGATTATTTTTCTAAGTAGTATTTACAATTGGATTCTTTCTTTAAGAGCTGCACGGTATACATCATACAGCCCTCTGGCATCCTGTTAAATTGCTGTAATTAATTGCATTTCTAAATTTAAAAAAAAAAAAAAAAAAAAAAAAAAAAAGGTTTTATAACTTAAGTGATTATTTATTTTAAAAAAAGCTGTTCGTTATATTTATATTGAAATAATTATGAATAAGTACTTTGAAACAAATTGAGAGCTATGCTCGGGGTTTCTTTGCGCGTTAGATTCCGTAACGTGGATATTTGCGAAAGAACTAGAGTCCAACACTGTTTTAAACTATCACGGTTGTTCACTAAAGTTATATGATTATTTACGGGATATTTACCGTGGTAAGGTTGTGGAATAAGCTCCCAATATTTCGGCGCAGTTACATGCACCATGTTCACGAGAAGACTGAAGAATTCGGGTGGTTGGTCGAACAGTCAAAAAGTTAGGTGCAGACAAAACGATCTACCCTCTTTCTTAGAACTAGAGTCACCAACATAGCTATACAATTTGCAAGTTGAGCAGTGGACGTCTTCTAGCTAATGATGATGAAGATGACTTTGAAAAACAATCTCAAAAATATTTTTATAGGTATTTAGTAAATGGGGTTAGAGTGTGGAGCGCTATCATTGACTTATATTGTATAAGAACGGTGCGAATTATGTTTTTAATGTTACCTAATTTTTGTAGTCATAACGCGCAGCAGTGAAAAGTGAGTCACTCGTTGATTTCGTTGGTGCACGGTCGTAGCGCGTCATTTCTGAGAGGAAACAAAATGTAATAACAAATCATAAATTATAATCATGCATTGGTAGGTTAAGGTAGCATTTTTTTAAAATTATAAATAGGTTTGCGCTTGGCCGCCAACTCGCCTGATGTTAAGCGATGATGCGGCCTACGATGGAGTACGCTTGCCTAGAATAAATTTATTCACTCTCGACTTGAAGATACCCAGAATGTAACTATCGGGGAACACCCACTCAGGCAGCGAATTCCACAGACTAGCAGTTCGCACAATAAATTTTGATCTTTGCAACGTTTTTAAAGTTCTACATAATAGTATATTAGGGACGCAATGTTTGGATTACCTTCTCTTGATATTTAGCTCTATGGGCCTAGTGATTCATTATTATGATTTTTCGCCAACTTTTATTGTTCTAAATTTATATAAACAACAATTTATCAATGACCTAATTAATCACCCTATCAAAAATATCTTTATTGTTTATTGCTAAACATCTAAAACCACGAGTAAACTCGCGGGCGGAAAGCTATTATTTGCTGCAAAAAGCAATTTCCGTATAGGAAGTGGCGCGATGGAAATGTAAATTTAATTTAGCTCATTTTTATTTCGAGTTACGGAGTTAATGAAGTGTGGTATTGGATTGAATGTGTTGTTTGTTATTTTATTTTCTTTCGATTTGTTAGGGAAATAAATGGAACCCACAAAATGTTTTTGTTAATATTAATATCCACTAAAAACAGACACCACTTTATGGTTGATATTCCGAAAACCCGTACGAAGCGCTTTGATTCTACTTTTACTATGCGTACTGCTAGTCTGTGGAATTCGCTGCCTGAATGGGTGTTCCCCCATAGTTACAATCTGGGTGTCTTCAAGTCACGAGTGAATCGGTTTCTTCTAGGCAAGCGTCCTCCATCGTAGACCGCATCGTCGCTTTACATCTTTATAAATATTATTTATTTTAATTTTTTTTTTTATTATTCATTTTAAAAATAAAACTATACCCAGTCTATGTTTTTTTAACCTCTTGTAGAAAAAATATATAATGAAAACAATGTATATTTTTTTTTTTTTTTTTTATAAAACTAAATTAGAGCTTATTATATCTTCGGTCGAGTCGGTTTTATTGCTAAGACGCGTCAATAGACTGATGTTCCACATCAAAAATCACGTCGTTTCGTTGCTCTATCGGTAGGTAAAGGGGTAAGAAACATACTCATTTACCCATTTATTATATCTACTAGTCTAGTTTATATTAGGTATAGTTTTTTTATAATCATCACGTTTTTTCACATAAGCTAAAAAAAACGTAAAAGTACAGATGCGTTAGTATTCAAATTGACCGCGTCGCATCATGTTGAACTTGTTATTATGTATGCGCCTTTACGACACTGCATCACAGAAAAAAATAAGGCAGAAGTACAAAAACAAACTACAACTCCTTTTTCACACAATATTCAATAGAGTAAAATAATGTATCCCAAATACCTTATTGTACTTGAAGCAACGTATAAACGGAAACAAAATACGCCGGAAAAGAACTTCCGCAAAATTGCTCCTGATTCAATGAACGATTTTTATTTTATTTTTTATTTAATAATAGGCTTGCGACACATTATCCTTTTGTTTATTTTAACGAGTCACATGCATGTTTTTAGTTTTTCAAATTACATAAATTTATTTCAGAAACTTGTGCCATATTGCCTTCCTGTCTTCTAATATTCTGTGCCAGCAGTAACACAGTACCTACGCAGTGCAGTTTGGGAAATATTCATTAGTTTTAGGAGTCTCGTGTACTTTTGTGAGCGGAGAACTTAAACATCACTGGTCATTATACTCAAACTACTTCACAAATAACCATTTTCTACGGAGCAATTTTTTTTTTGTAAGAACTAATTGGCAGCTAAAAGCACGCGGCTATCTCACTCGCACATCTCAACGTTCAACCCTCAGATCAAACAAACAAGGAACATAATCATCATCAGCCAGAAGACGTCCATTGCTGAACATATGCCTCCCCCTTTCACCTCCACATTGAACGACAGCTTGCCTTTTGCATCCACTGGATGCCCGCGACTCTCACAATTTTGTCCATCTAGTGGGAAGCCTACCTACGCTCGCTGCGTCTTCCGGTTCGTGGTCACCACTCAAGAACCTTTCTTCTCCATCGGTTAGTGGTTCTTCGAGCGATGTGGTCTGCCCATTTCCACTTCAAGTGGCAAATTTTAACAGCTATATCAGTAACTCTGGTTCTTTGGCGAAAATCCACGTTTCGGATTCTTTTGCGCAAAGAAACTCCGAGCATAGCTCTCTCCATTGCCCGCTGTGTGACTCTGAGTTTTTCCAAAAGCTGACTGCTGAGTTTTTCCAAAAGGCCAACAGTTAAGAACCACGTCTCTGTAACATATGGCATCACTGGCAACACACACTGGTCAATGACCCATGTCTTTAGGCCACCATAACCCTATGGCAAGATACCACAGTGCCTAAAGGAAGATAATGACTTAGCACAATTATCGTTCGTGTTCAAACGTCTCCGTGTTTCATTTTTGGGTTCCGTACCCAAAGGGTAAAAACGGCCTATTACTCAGCCTACGATATCTGTCTGTCTATTTGTTTGTCCGTCTGTCTTTCTGTCTGTCCTACCTATTAACAGCTGTATCTTTCGAACCTTTTTCCTTGAGTTGGTGTAGTATTCGTTGGTCCGATGTGCTGTCCATGGTATTCGAAGCATTCTCGTACATCACCACATCTCAAAAGCATTAATGTACCTTCAATCCACTGCTCTCAGTGTCCATGATTGGAATGTATCTTCAACATATTCAAAGAAGCGTTTGGGGTCGAGACATTGGCCCCCTGGGGACCGGGAGATCACCTCATCTTCAAAAATCTTTCAGAGCGCCTGGTTAATGCGACGCCTGACCAAAATGCTGGCATGTTTCTGACTCAATGCTTATTGGCATTCAGCGTGGTAATGCTGCCAGCATGCAGGGTACTCTGCTTACTGATAGTGGGCTTGAGCATTAGGATTGTCTTTAGACCTTTAACGGTCTATGGGTAGTTTTACTGTATTTGTAGTGATAGTATTAGCTTGTATTTTGTTTAGTTCATAAAGGCACTTGCAGTTAATAGTGTCGCTGACAGTCATGTCGCTGCTGCTTGTCTCCGCTTGTCTCTCACGCCTTTAATGCTAGTAACATTGTATTTTGTTTAGTTAAAAGAGTTTAAACACCAACCCAAACAAAAAAACCTCATCACGTAATGCGTTCGTCTTGATTTCTCCAAACAAAAAGTCGCGGTATGAAAACAACCGTAGTTTCACGTCGTTATGAAAGACCCGTGCCCGTCTAGTCTAGCTATTGTCAAGCGCAATCCTGAGACCGTTTGAAGAGTAAACAGCCCGTACAGTATACACGGTGGACTGGCGGGGTGAAAAGTGTTGCTGTTTGTAATCAAAATAACTTTGAGAGCGGCCGCTGAAATGAATGCGTCTGACAGTTACCATCACATTGCAAATGTAAAAGAAACAGAAAAGAACACTGAACTTTTATCACTTTTTGAATTTATGATTGTAGCCAATATAGTACAGCCAGGAAACCATTAAAAAAAGTTGTACGCAACAAAGTTGTATGTAAAAAAAGGACTGCAATACTGCCCAGGTCTCGATTGAATCGAAGGCTTTTCAAAGTCCACAAACGCTAGACATAATGGCCAATTATAATCTTAGTCTTCTTTATAATCTGGCGGAGCTTGTATCGTCTATCTATGGTGCGATCAAGTTCACGAACACTTAATAAATAATAATCTAGCATTATTACACATTAACACATAAAACACACACACACACACACAAACTGCGCATGGAATAGCGTAGCATATGTTGCATTTAATAGTTGAATAATTATTTCATATTATTATTATATTTCATTCGGCTAACTAAAACTCTGTTAAGTCTGTAAAGTTCGGAAACTCTGGGATCAATATTATCGCTTACCATAAATTATGCCCGAATAAAAGATTTTGTATTTTTTTTTGTATTTGTAATAATGCGATGTTTTTTTCACGTTGGCGCTAAAATTCATGACTTATCTTTCTGACTGTACTTCCCATAATACACATTCGCTCCAGCGCTCGTTGTGTCAATACATACACCTCTATGTACAGGGTGTTTGTGTGCATTGCTTTTGCGTATGTTATATAGGTACACTTACTCGTCAAAATAAATGCGAGAAATGTAATATTACCTGTTATTAAGAGCCAAAAATCACAAAAGGACACATCGCTCGAAGAACCGATAACCGATAGGGAAGAAAGGTTCTGGAGTGGAGACCACGACCCGGAAGACGCAGCGTAGGTAGGCCTCCCACTAGATGGACCGACGACATTGTGAGAGTCGCGGGCATCCAGTGGATGCAAAAGGCAGGCTGTCGTTCAGTGTGGAGGTTAAAGGGGGAGGCCTATGTTCAGCAGTGGACGTCTTATGGCAGATGATGATGAATAGACAAAAAAACCATTGCAAAAAGGCTAACCCCCTCCTTCCAGTTTTCTCAGTCCTGGCTTAAATTCTGAATCGCTCTTATGATTTTTAACGTAAATATCATGCGAAATGAAATATTATGTATTGATAGAAAGCACATTTTAATGGTTCAAATGACTCGTTGCTTTAGCGAGTGATATTATAATATAAAAATGCGACTTTTCGAAATTGAGTCATTTGCATGATTTATCATGAAATTTTAGTAATAATTTAAAAAAAAATGCCCCTGGGCACATAGGCTGAAGGATAAGTGATGTGTAGTTAATCAGTGAAAATATACTTGTGGGTACCATATAGACTGCTATTTGTAATACACAGATGAGGATAGAATTTATTTTTTATCCCTTCTTCACAAGAGGCCTTGTTGATGATATCACCTACCCCAGTGACTATCCCGTAACATACACAAATCTAATGACACCTGGATTAACAAAATCGGTTTAGGCACTGAAACTGTAGTTCAACATACAAGCTTACATACATTTTACACTCACGATAACTTAAACATTCACCTTTTGACGTTGCTCCGTCGAGTAAAATCCATAAAACACATTTTAATCCCATAAAGTAAAAAACGCGATTTCTCCCACCCATAGATAAAGGCTACATTTGCATAGAAATAACCGTAAACGTAAATAATTTCAGATAGTCAATGCCAAAATTTATAGCCGCTATTATGGTTCAATAAAGGCGAATGAAAACGTCGTGAGAAAACCGGTACGTCGAACTACTTCAAAAGTTCAAAGACATACGACACCGATATGCACTGGGCCAGCATGGTGGATCAAGGTTCATCCTCTCACTCTTGCTCTGAGAGGAGCCCTGTGTCCCAGCAGTGGGAACATAATAGACTGAAATGACGATGTTTATGGTAACTATGTGGAAGCTAATCTCGGAACCTTTATAAAATCTTCCAATGATACCTGGTTTTATTTAGGTGCAACCAGGTTATCTGGGACTATATTATATCCAGTGGATGCAAAAGGCAGGCTGTTATTCAGTGTGGAGGTTCAAGGCCTATGTTCAGCAGTGGATGTCTTCTGGTTGATAATGATGATGATGATGATATTATACCCACTAAAACCCCCCTCATGACCAGCCTTATTGCTTGACACTGCGACAATTTAGTGTTGTGTCGGCTAGTTCACCTACTGCGTTGGTCACATAACGTTGCCGTCCACTCCAAGGGCTCGCTTGGGTGGATAGTTAGATCAGAGCCTCACCGTCGACCGTCCCGAGCTGGGCTCAGGACGATCCCCTTTTAGTAGTCTCTTACGACATGCAGGGGGACACTGGTGCTGTATTTGTAACCTCTAATTTGTTTTAGTTACGTTGTTAATAGGGCAGGGCTAGTTTGAGCATAAGCTGGATGGTTATAGGGCCTAGAAGCGTCGTTCAGAAAGATGTCTTTATCTATCATTGCTTTCGGTCATTCATTCATTCTACGTCAAGTTATTTGCACAAATGTAAATAGAGGCATTACACTCACAGTTAAGCGGGTTTCATCCTCAATTTGAGATGTCTTGATGGTTCCTTCAGCGTCAGCTGTGTGGCATTTGGGTTGAAACCTTACCCTAGACCAGGTCTCGTGATGACATGTATTTTGGTTAAACGTATTCAAGTCGCATCCTCAATCATCCGCTCAGGTGGATGTTACCGGAAAATGGCTTTTTCTTTATACTTTACTTCCTTTTAAGATTTATGACTTGATCATTAGTATAATTAAATTGGCCTTGGAGTTAGAAATTTACCCTTGTAAAAAGATACATCTGTTTAATCTGTATATAACCTAAAGACAAAACATGATCGCTATTTCGGGTTTGAAATAGCAAATTGATGCACAAAAAAAGATGTTTAAGTTCACCCAAACTTGATTAGGTACTAGAAACCACACAGTAGCGATTTTCGGTTCTAGGTTAAGCGGGAACAAAAGTAACTAGTTAATTCGTTTATTCATTCGGTCGTTCCCGGGTGGAGTATTAGGCAAAGAAATTGGACCTACAAATCCAATTTCTTCGGTAATTGGCGTTACCACCGCAGAGCGCGGTGACACCGGGTAGCACGGAGTTTAAGGGTGGCGGAAATTACATTTCAAAGCGACGAAAAAGTTTGGTACAAACTCTACAGGATATTTATTACAAAAACCACGTTGTTTCGTTTAAAAAGTAGCTTGTTTTTTTTGTGGAACTTTTTGTCAAGTTTAGTTCTCCGGTCACGTTTTATTGGTGCTAATCTTTTAAAAGGATTTTTTTATTTTAATATTTGATAGAGAACCTAAACTTCAAAGGCAACTAGAGAGTCGAGGCAACGGTCACAATGTACAAATTGGTGTGGAAAAAACGCAACAAATAAAAAAATAAATAAAAAAAACCTGCAATAAAACCAACAGTACCACAAACAGTAGCCAAAAAATTATATTCAGGCACACAAACGTCATAATAATAGATTAACAAAAAAAAAAAGTCATCATCATCATCAGCCTTAGACGTCCACCGCTGAACATAGG
This sequence comes from Agriopis marginaria, assembly GCA_932305915.1. NCBI lineage: Eukaryota > Metazoa > Arthropoda > Insecta > Lepidoptera > Geometridae > Agriopis > Agriopis marginaria. Next base: position 27,210,082 of record OW029914.1, on the reverse strand, counting down.
CCTCCTCCTAAAAACGTAAGCGTTAGTTACTAAAACACTAAACGTTAGTTTTTTACAATTATAAATACATCTTTTTCTTCTAATCTCAAACCTCTCGTAATCTCAAGAAAATAAAAATATAACACAAAAATCCCTATCCAATAATAAAAAGTCCATAAGCCCTACCACTCTTCACTGTATTTAAAAGCAACAAAAATATTAACAAGTACTCAATAACGGCAAAATATTATACCACTTAATTTGGCGGTAAGCGAAAAAGGCTTAAATAATTGAGAGGGCCTACGATTAAAAACGGCCTTACGCGCAGGGTTACCACAAACATGACCGCAGAACTTTATTTCCTGCTAATAAAATAAAACAATATATTTTTCCATTTTAAGGTGGTTCGATTCACCTATAGCGGGAAATTTAAATTTTAAACAGTTTTTTGGTCCTAGTAGCCAGGCCAGGTAATTATTTTTAAATAACACAGTGTTTGCGAAAAATGTTGGCTGTTCTTTACATTATAATGTACAATTATTTAACAGTAACGCACCATATTACTTACATTTGTGAAGAAACCGTTTGAAACAGCAAAAAATTGTTTATTCACAAATGTAAGTAATAATGGGCATTAGAGATAAATAGCTTTACATGATTTTGTAAAGAATAATAATCAATTTGCGCAAACATCATGGTTGTTTACAATATTTACCCGGGCTAGCTACAAGGACAAGAAAACTGTTTGTAATTTAAATTTCCCGCCATTTGTGCAACGAACCACCTTAATATGAAACCCTAAAAAGGAGCACAGTGGAAATTACTTTTACCTCCTTTTTTTTAGTTGGTGGCCGATGTAGGTACTACTACAAAATCTTTTAATTCGGCTTTTCAACGATAATTCAGCTGTCAGACCAAAAAAAAACTTGAAATATGTATAGTTTTATTGTTTAAGAGTTTATAATTATAAACAGCTTAATAAATAAAAGCACATGGTATATTAATTTAAAGAAAAGTTAAAAATAAGCTTTTTTCGTATTGTAATTTGTAAAATCTAAGCTGTACGAATAAAAAAAAAAATTATTAGAATTTCCATTTTGATTCAAATAAATTAATTTGTAAATACAAAAAACTGTTTACATAATTCAATTCCTATGAAAGTTTGAAGCACAATAAAGAATTTAGTAAAAAAAAATCTACTGTTATTTTCTTTATTCGTAAAGCTTAGAATTTACGCAAGTAAATTCAAAAATTACTGTGTTCTGACTGTATAACAATAAAAATGAATAACTTACAAGTATCAAGTGATATTGTTCCAGGGTTTCAGTGCTGATATTTTTAAATTTGCCGCGCTTTTTCAGTCTCTACTTTCATTAGCCAGACTCTACCTACAAAAGAGTGACAACCCTACACACCACCTCCACAAAGGTATTTTGTAAAAGATCCTATAGCATACAAAAAGACCCTATAGGGGATGCAAAGGGTTAATTGTATTAATTATGCTGTAGATAAACCACAGTACCTATCTTCAAAGGAGCTTAAAGGGTCGACTTCTTTGCTCTTCATTTTGTGGGTATACGTTTTAGGTAATGATTTTTTAAAGAGGGAAATGAAAAGGTAAGTTAGTTTAACCTTTTCAGGGCTCCAACAAAGACTTTAATAATGTGTGGCTCCGAAAGACAAAAAATAACCCATACAAGATATTTATGTTTGTTGTTAATTATTTTTCATGACTATGGATACAAAGTCCTTCGGTCGTAATATTAAACAAATTTATATTGTATTAATTAAAAAGCGTTAAACAAGCCATAGTCACTCGCTTGACTGTGACTATGACTTGTTTTTCGATATCTAATAAAACTTGAAAATACTTGACACTAGCAAATGTAAGAGACGTGCAATGCCAAAATCCTCTTAAGAGGAAAAAATTAAAACAAAATTACAAATAAGCAAGATGGCGTTCTCTTGTGTTGTAGGCCAAGACCCACTTCGGGCCGCTGCGCCAGCGGAGTAAGTATGTTATTTACAATAAATAATAAAATAATAAATTGGAAAGAATATGATATCAAAGTAAAAGCAAACAAATCACAGTGGCAAACAGTAATAAATCACAGCGCTTAGCGAGCCGTCACACCTGACGGATTACATTCCGTTTACGTTACGTTTTCACCACGGACTTAGAGATAGACCATCCAAAGGCCAACCCACTAGATGGCAATGGTGACGGCCACAGAAATGTTTTTTTTGTTTATATTAGAACGGCTGTCAAGATATTTTTGTAAGAAATTTGTTGTAGCCAGTTGCACCCGTATAAACGAAAGGTCAGTCATTCGAAATTAGTTAGCAACTGTGATGCCGAGTTCAACGCGTTGATCTAAACAAGATCAATTCACTCATAATGCCTAGTAACAGATTTTCCTTCTCGTTTCCGTTCTATTTACTTCTCTTTTCTGTGGTAACGGTATAGCAGCTAGCGCCGCAAAAATGAAAATATATGACGCGCTTTTTCGACTGGAAGGAGAAAACACGGCAACGGCAATGACACGGCGATGACTCCCGACGGTGCCGTTGGCTGTGCCGTGTATTACTCGCTTGACGGCAAAAATACATGTATCATGTATGCCGTGTTGCTAGGCTATTAGTTTATTATCGGATTCATTTCGGAGAGTGCATCGGTTCTGCATGATCTAATTCCCTTCTGCCCATTTTTCTATCGGTCTGCCAGAGTGGGCACGAAATCGACACCGCTTTATAGTTGATGTTCCAAAAAAACCCGTACAAAGCACTTTGATTCCACTTTTATTATGCATACTGCTAGTCTGTGGAGTGCGCTGCCTGAATGGGTGTCCACTGATAGTGTCTTGAAATCACTAGTGAATCAGTTATTTCTACGTCTTGCGTACTCCATCGTAGACCGCATCATCCCTTTACATCAGGCCAGTTGGCGATAAAATGCAAGCTTACTATAATATTTAAAAAAAAAACTTATATATCCAGTGATTAAATCCACAGAAAAAAATGTGTTTAATGCTGACACCCAGTGACTTATATTATTTTATCTTTGCATCGTACTCATCCTAAGTCTGTGGTCAAAAATTGAAAAAGGAAATTATTGTTTGATAAATAGAGGATTTAGCGGTAAGTGGATTTACTGCTTTATCCGTCTAAGTAAGTGGTTCATAATGCCGGGGTTTGAGGTCACGCAATAGGCTCTAATAAAAAGCAGCGTGGCAAGTCGCAATTTTTCTTAAGATTTCGCACGTAAAAGCTCTTTTAAAACGACTTGGAAAAGAAAGTTTTCAATTCGACTGTTTTTGTATGTTATGGTATATGTCTGCTGATACTGCAGTGCAAGTACCGTTCTTTATCGACCTAAACTGTCAAATTTGACGATCGATAACGAACGGTACTTGCACTCCAGATCCGATAACCCCCGACGCAAAAAGAAAGGTGTTTATACGTTTAACCTCTAGTATAGTATATTTCTCTATGGTTTAACGTGTGTATCTGTGTGTCTGTCTGTAACATCGATCTGCCAAACGGATAAACCATTTTTTTTTGTTTGTTTGAAAGGTGACCTATTTGAGAAAGTTCTTAGCTATGGTTCAAGAAAATCTAAAGTTAAAAGATGATTTACGGGATATTTACCGTGGTAAGGTTGTGGATTGAGCTCTCGATATTTCGGCGCAGTTACATGCACCATGTTCACGGGAAGACTGAAGAATGCGGGTGGTTGGTCGAACAGTTAAAAAGTTAGGTGCAGACATAACGAACTACCCTCTTTCTTAGTCTTTTGCTACGGTTATCACTGGAACTCGAACTCGGACCTAAGAACCTGTCCAGTCCAGTCTGTCTAGTATAAGTTGTATGTTGGTGTTTTTTAATGTTTATTCAATTCTTTTTTATTATTTGATAGGATATACTTTCAGATCGGTCCCATAATAAATTTATTAAAATCAGTTTTGTACTTTGGTTTTTAAATTAATATAAGTGGAAAAAATATGTCATCTAAGTAAACGAAATTGCATGTTTACTAATTTTGAAGTCGGTTTTTAATTGGTAATTATCGTAGGTAGAATCGGTCTAAGCTAGTTATCCAGTTATAGTTATAGCAACAGTTATCCTTATCTTTCTCTCCGCGGAGGCTTGAAATCAGCGCGACAGCAATAGATGTCCCCCACCCTCTATCATCTTTAATTTTAATGTAAACTTGTTCTACATTTGATAGCCCGTTGGTCCAGTTGGTAGTAGGTTTACCTTCTGAGCTTGGGGGCGTAGGTTCGATTCCCACCTAGGACAAACATTTATGTGATAAACATTTGTGTTTGTTCTATATCTGGTTGTTAATATCTATTTAAGTATGTATTTTAAAATATATATGTGTGTATATCAGTCTCTGGCTTATCACAAGCTTTGCTTAGTTTGGGGTCAGATGACCGTGTGTGCAAAAATGTCTCGAATATTATTTCTTTGTGACTGTACCTCACTTTGCGTGGCTAAACCTAATTCAAAACCTAGATAAGATTAGGCTTGTAAATTATTGCCGGTGCCAAATAAAATATTGTTTGGATGTGACTTTCCATAGTTTAGAAATTTGCAAATTTTTTAAAACAAAAAACAGTTAACGATTATCTTCAAATAGTACAGATGTACAGATTTTCTTGAATCATAGCAAAGAGCACTCTCGATTCAAACAAATCAAAAAAACTAAATCAAATCGATTCAGGGAGCTACGATTACACAAATAGACACACATGGAGAGTTACACAAACACACAACTAAACAGATACACATGTTAAACTTATAACATGCCCTCTCTTTGCGTATATAGGGGGTTCAATTTTTGCTGTTGATATATTGATAACAAAACATGTAAACAATCTTTTTTTTAAATGTTGTCTTAAAGGACAAAAATTGTTCTAGAGATTTTATCTTTTTATATTTATCTTGTCGCTTGTTAAAATTTTATTTATACTAGAAGCGCTACATGATTTATACCCTGGATTAACACGTCTTTTTATCCCGGAAAAGTTCTTGATTCCTGCAGGATAGTGGTTGAAACCACGGAGCGCTGCCTGTAGGTTATAAATAAAACCTCAACCAGCAAAAATTCCGTATAAGTGGCAGTAAACCGGGGATCGTTAACGATTGTAAGAATCAACGAAGACCGACCGAGGGCAAAAAATTTAGTGAAAAGCGATATTTGATACCGTTAACTGTTTTTCTAAAACACGCTGGCGTGATTCAGTTAAATATTTAGGCATATTTATTTACACTGTTGTTAAGTTCATTTCACAGAGTAAAAAGTTACTGACACGTTACGGACCTACATGGTCGAAGAAAAGAAAAAAGTAAGCTCAATGGTGTTTTTGATATGGGACTAGTTCAATTTTTAAATACTGATTCGTGAGATAAAGTAATATATACCTACCGCCCATAATTTGATTCATTAATGACCCACTAAGCGAACGCTAGTGATACAAAATATTTATAATCTAATCACTTGATTGATAACTACTTTCTACTACTCATTAATAAACTGTCTCCGAATTAGAATAGTATTATTCGAGTGCAGACAGGATAGGTGCTCTTTATTATTTACACCAGAAATTACATAAATAGAATAAAAGAGATTTAAAACTAATATAGCAACTAGTAGCCTTATCGCTATAAGCGTCTTTTCCTAGCCAACCTAAACATAAAGAATAGAGAAGTTACACAAAAGAGACTGTTTACGTATAAGGTATCGTATAATATGTGTATGAAAAGACGGAAGACAAGTTTTCGCGCAACGATGGGAGAAACAGTATTTCATCATACTCATAATAATTAATATTATTAAATGTTTAAGTGTTTTAGCATCCCCCGTCGATTCTGTTACGTAAATTCTTTCCATCTAATGGTTGCCTGGAAGAGATCGCTTTTAGCGATAAGGCCGCCACTTGTGGCACTAGCTCGTAAGTGTTTTCTATCTGTTTGTAATTTTTATTTCTGGTGTACACAATAAAGAGTTTCTATCTATCTATCTATTATGCTGATTTTATAAATACGAAATATGTTTGATTTTATCATTTGTCAAAATTTGCTGATTTATTTGTATCTCTTTTGCACAAAAAAAATCCGTTACTCCCTGTAACGTTTTTTTTTTATAGATGTATTTGTTCACCTGAAATATTTATATACGATACTTATTATCCCGGAAAATTTAAGGTTCATGAGGAAATAAAAAAACCCCGCAGATAAACCCCGAGTTACAACTATTCCATATAAAAGTACTATATCCTATTGAATTTTATATCGGTTATTCGGTCCCCAAACGTAGTTATTTAGCGGAAAATACGTTCGATTTCCGTTATTGCTGCCCATAAAGGTGTTAAAGCTACTGGATATAATAATATACGAGGCGTTACTTGTCCGTCCGTTACAGGGCTTGAGATAAATGTCATCAATATTATCAGCCTATCATATTAATTGCTGGAAAACAGGCCTTTCTCAGATAGAGAAAATTAGCCCTAATAAACCATACTGGCCCAGTGCATGTTGGTGAATGACATAATGGCGTCGATTCTGATGTACTCTAAACTAAAATAAATTTGACAGCTCTAAAATTGTTGCCATCCTTCTCTCACATATTAAAATTGCGATAGTATATTGAGTTGCGCAAACTCAGTTGCGACAACATCTCAAACTACATGACGCCCAGTTTGGTTTTAGATCTGGACTATCGACTGAGGCTGCTATACTGAATCTCAAACACACTGTCCAGTATTACACCAGCAGAAGCACACCTGTCTACGCTTGCTTTTTAGATTTATCTAAAGCTTTCGATTTGGTGGCGTATGACAGGTTGTGGCATAAGTTGTCGAGTGATACAGACCTTCCCTCCGAGTTTGTATCTCTGCTGAAGTATTGGTACGGTAATCAAACCAACGTTGTGCGGTGGTCGGGGTCACTATCGGAGGTGTATAGGTTGGAGTGTGGCGTGAGGCAGGGTGGGTTATCGTCGCCGAGCCTCTTTAACCTCTACACTGACCGCTTGATTCATGAGCTTAGCAACGCCGGTGTCGGCTGTTCGATTGACGGTGTATTTGTCAACAATATAAGTTATGCAGATGACATGGTGTTGCTGAGCCCATCAATTAGGGCCCTCAGGAAGCTCATAGGCATCTGCGAGCGGTATGCGGGGGCTCATGGGCTCAGGTATAACGCCATCAAAAGCGAGCTTCTGGTGTTTAAAGCGGGCTCGAAAACATATGACAATGTCCCACCAGTCACACTAAGCGGCAGTGTCCTTGAGAGAGTCTCTCAATTTAAGTATCTGGGTCATTGGGTCACCGATACGCTCGCGGATGACGTCGATATGGAGAGGGAGCGCAGGGCGTTGTCAGTCAGAGCTAACATGTTGGCTCGTAGGTTTGCACGATGTACTGCACAAGTAAAGGCGACGCTGTTTAGAGCGTTTTGCCAGTCCTTTTACACGTGCAGCCTATGGGTCAAACATACCAAAAAGTCCTATACGACCCTGCGCACCCAATACAATAACGCCTTTAGGGCGCTGATGGGGCTGCCACGGTACTGTAGCGCATCAGGGATGTTTGCGGACGCGCATATAGACGGTTTCGCCGCAATCATGCGCAAACGCGTAGCGTCCCTGATGCGCCGCGTGCGGGACAGCTCCAACAGCTACCTGCAGCTGTTCGCCTGGCGGATGGACATGGACTGCCCAATAATGCAGTACTGGACCAGAGTTCATGTTGAGCATTCCGGGTCTAGGCCGAAATATAGATTAAGATAAATTAAATTATTGATATTTGACTTTTTAATTTTATTTGATTTTGATTTTTATGTTGTGTGTAAAGTGTGTGTATGTAATATTATTTAAATTTTTGACATTTTGTAAAAATATGGAATTATGTTTTCTGAAATAAATTGATTGAATTGAATTGAATTGAATTAAAATTAAAAGAGAGGCAGATAATTTTAGTCCTGTCAAATTGGTTTAGTTTAGTGACAAAATCGACGCCAATATAATTATATTATCTAAAAATCGGTCTTCGTCGCGCAAAACCGTCTACCACTGAAGTTGACGCATCACTAAATCAGCCGCTGTATTTCTGAGTTACACCGCGCCAAATGAGGGACGGATAAAGGCTTAAGTAGTTATAAACCTTATTTCATATAGAAAACAGGTGTTTTTAATCGCCTAGATTGTAGAGCATGCTTTTTTAGGTCGATATTTTACTAAAACTCAATTTGCCAAAATTTCGAGTTCGGTCATTGTTTTATTAAGAGTGCGATATGTCTTTGCCCACTAGATGGACCGACGACATTGTGAGAGTCGCGGGCAAGGTGGTGCAGAATATGCAGATGGCAGGCTTTCGTTCAGTGTGTTGGTGAAAGGGGGAGGCCTATGTTCAGCAGTGTCTTTGATATTTTTGAGAGTCTTAGACATACCGGTTTCCTCACGATGGTTACCTTCACCGTTTTTCAGCGATGGTATCGATACTGCACATCTATACTTATAATAATATTATAAAGAGGAAAGATTTGATTGTTTGTTTGTTTGTTTGCATTGAATAGGCACCACTGCACTGCACCGATTTGAAAAATTCTTTCACTTTTGGGATGCTGCACTATCCCCAGTTGACATAGGCTATATATCCCGGCTTCGCCCGTGCGAAGCAGGGGCGGCCTACTAGTAATTTATAAAAGTACAGAGGATTGAACCGGATACTATTTCATAAACATTAATACATATTTATAATTATATTATATACAAATAATAATAATTATAACTATAAATATTTCAGGTAGCTGCGTTAATAAATAATTATTAATGAATTAATTTGACATACCTATTGAAAAAGTTATTATTTAATTTGAATTATGTACACATAATAATATTATTAAAATATACTGTTTACATAAGTTTACATACGATTACATCGTTGTAGAAAGTGTACTGGATAAGTTTAACTTGTAACTATGGATATATTATAACAATATAATAAATAATTGTACTGTATTGTTACATGATAACGAAACATCTGACAAAATTATATCTTCGTGTGTTTTCCCGAAGTGTAAATACATAACAAAAACCGCTATAATTTTTTTGTAACATAAATGTAATGTACATGGCTATAATTAGGTGCTGAAGTATATGTCCGACGGTTTTAACTCGTTTTTACTGAGCAATTTCAAAGGTTATGACCCGTCCGTTATATTTTATAGTGTACAACCCTGCAGTTGTCGTCTTGTCAAAAATATATATGTTTCGTTCTGGTAACAACAATTTTAACATAATGAGTAAAGAATGTAACGTGATGTTTAATTCGTTTATGTTAATAATTAGTACTACTTCTATGCTTCTAGTCTTTATTCTGTGTTTTCGTCGAAATGGTTGTTTAGTTCCAACAGATATTTACGCTCAAATGCTCGGATGGCCCAGTTGAGTCACGGTTGTATTTCACACTGATTTTATGAACGGCAAAGTTGCACTCTAGCGTGCTTGACGCGGCTCGTGACTGCCCCCTGGCTCATGTTACTTTGTGGCTCGTCCATTCTAAGGAGTGTCCTTGGAATAATCTTAAGACAAGTGAAGTGTTCCGTCATCTTTGAGTAGGGTACTGCGGTCCCAGGTGGTGTTCAAGACGCTTGAGCGATTGTCAACTAACTGCGCTGTGATGGATCAACCTTCTGTCGACGAGGAGAACAGTACTGATAAAGATTAATTCAAATTAAATACATGCAAGGTGAAATAACTACAAAAACAAAACATATTTTTTTATACCATTAGGTTTACATTACGTAATCGATGTTGGCTGTTGTATCATCACTATCATCACTACATAGTATAAAACAAAATCGCTGTCTGTCCGTCCCTATGTATGCTTAAATCTTTAAAACTACGCAACGGATTTTGAAGTGGCTTTTTTAATAAATAGAGTGATTCAAGAGGAAGGTTTATATGTATAGTTAGCGACCTACCCCGGCTTCGCACGTAAATTACACCCGTGCGAAGCCGGGCGGGCGGGTCGCTAGTAAATAATATACAACATTTAGGAAATAAGAAAGTACTGAATTTATTAGAAATGTGGGTGATTAAAACGGCGAAGGTAAACTACGATGTGGTCGAAGATGAAATACGCAGACTTAGAAGATCATGAAGATTCACTCTAGCTTTGAAAGAGCCCTAATTATATATCTCAGGAAACAAAGAAGCCGGCAGGTTGTTCCAATCCTTGAAACAACAGTATTTCTATCATAACGACCACAGTGTTTTACTCAATCTTGCAGAGTTGTTTTGGGCTGCCGATAAAAAAATCGTCATCTGCGTTAAACTAAATCATTAATTACACAAAGATCAATCACCAAACTAGTACAATATTTTAACTTCGTTTAAAAACAATACAACGGTAACGCCCTTTCCTTAATTAAAGTGAACTAATTTATTTTTAAACCGCTGATACGCGTTTGTTTAGACGAGAAAACGCCTCTAATGGTGCATTAAAGTGTACAAATTTGATTTATGAGGAAACAAATTAGAGCAAGTAATAGTATTTAATGATTGGAGTACGTTTTTTTTATTAACATTTTTATATATGCCATCAAGAGTTGGATAAGAGAATATACTGTGTTACAATGATCTTGTATCTCATTGCTGTGGTAGGTACATGTCATAATGAAGGTAATGGAAGACGATGATATAGATGGTACAGTCTTGATTTTCGTCAACGTGCATGCCAGTCGCTGACGTCAGTCATGTGTGCGCATTTTATATCGCCTGCTACTCCCTCAGTGCTGATCAATTGATCAACACTGTCATGGTGTGGTGTTTTGGTGCTACGGTACACACTTAACCATCAGTCGTGGCTACTAATCATAACCACTAGTGGCTAGACGTATCAACATTTTCGCTCAGTATGTTAGAAAAACCGAACACGAACCGGAAGACGCAGCGTAGAGAGGCCTCCCACTAGATGGACCGACGACATTGTGAGAGTCGCGTGCATCCAGTGGATGCAAAAGGCAGGCTGTCGTACAGTGTGGAGGTTAAAGGGGGAGGCCTATGTTCAGCAGTGGACATCTTCTGGCTGATGATGTTAGAAAAAACTGACGTGTTCGTTTGTGATTAAAAAAACACTTTGATGACGTTATTGACTATTTTTATTCAAAAGAAGAGAAGATGGGGTGAAACCGGTAACTTTAGTTGTTTCTGTGCGGGTGGCAGGCGGTAAGGTACGGCATCAAGAATCGAGCTCTGAGCTTGTGGCTTGGAAGCAGTCGCTCGAACGCTCAATGTGCGCTGATAACAAATCTCCATCATCTTAGCCATAGGACGTTCACTGCTGATCACAGGCCTTCCCCATCGATCTCTGAAAGGGCCGGTTGGAAGCGGCCTGCATCCAGCGTTTCCATGCGGTCTCTTTTAGGTTGTTTGTCTATCTTGTTGGTGGATGTCCGACGCTGCACTTACCGGTCCATGTTCTCCATTCGAGAACCTTTCGACCCAATCGGCCATCTGCACAGAAAATAAAAAAAAAATTGTACGGCTGTCAAGGCAACAAATTTCTTACAAAAATTATGTAGCCAGTTGCATCAATAGAAACGAAACGTCAGTCATTCAAAATCAGTTAGCAACTGTGATGCGGAGTTCAACGCGTTTATCTAAATAATAATGTTCAATCAAGGTTCACTCATAGTGCCTGGTAACAGATTTTCCTTCTCATTTTCGTTCTATTTACTTCTCTTTTCTATGGTCATCTGTTTTACGTGCTATGTGCCTTGCCCACTGTCTCTTTAACTTGCTAATTCGGGCTATGTCGGTAACTTTTGTTAGTCTACGGATCTTCTTTTCTGATGCAATCTCTACTCTAGAGAAACCCGACGAGTCCAATGCGCAAAACCGACTCGCACTTGGCAGGTCTCATTCATATCTGGTACGTTCATAGCACGTTAACGATATGGTCCTTTACTGTGATGTGATATTTTTTTCACAACTACCCTCCAAGCGAACAGCCATAACACGTCATATCGTACATTTTTAACCCTATATTTTTATGAAGTGCCCTTCCGGCCCCAGTCCGACCCTGTCGGTAGCAGTGTAAACATCGCATGAATTATTTAGTTCGACCCTGACTTGTATATTACCATATCATTGTTTTTCACCCAGTGCGGCCCATGGATTTATTTATGGTTTCAATTCTTAACTAACGTTTTGTTTATTAGGCTTAGTAAGTGAGTTGTTAACAAAAACTGACAAAAGTCAAAACAATACAATTATTGTGAGAAACATGCTTATGTGACTAGTTAAAAGTGTAGATGTATTGGACTACATTCTGTCTATGTAGGATTGCATCTACTAAGCTTTCTTGGTGCCTTGCTTAGATCAGACAAGCAAGGAATATATCATCATCATCATCATCAAAAGATTTCCACACTGAACGACAGCTTGCCATCTGCACCCACTGGGTGCCCGCAACTCTCAAAATGTCGTCGGTCCATCTAGTAGGAGGCGTAAGCAGTCTCCACTCAAGAACCTTTCTTCCCCATTGGTTATTATTCACAAGGCCATTTTACAGCCGATAATGTGTATATTGTATAATTGTGTCATGTTAATTTTGAATTGTGATTTTTATCCTGTAAATTTAATGACGTTGTCAAGTGTATATTAGCTATACCTAAGACCCGAAATAAATGAGTTGTTATCAGTTCTTCGAGTGATGTGGCCTGCCCATTGCCACTTAAACTTGAACTATGTCGGTGACTGGTTCTTAAGATATCTACGTTCCGGATTCTATCGCGCAAAGAAACAAACCCCCGAATACCCCGTAGTATGTGCAAAAAGAGAAACGTTTTGCGTGTGCTAATTTACTGTTTTTGTTGAGTTGACAACATTGCTCTGTCATTGCCAGTACAAATAAAAAAGTTTGATAGTTCGTAGGTTAGTTCTCACTAGTACTCGGGTACATCATCATCATCAGCCAGAAGAGGTCCATTGCTGAACATGGGCCTCCCCTTTAACCTCCACACTGATGCCTGTTGCATCCACTGGATGCCAGCAATTTTCACAATGTCGTCGGTCCATCTAGTGAGAGGCCTACCTACGCTGCGTCTTCCGGTTTCGACATAGCCGGTTACCTGGTTCCGGTTTAGGTTTTGCGTCACGTATATACTGTCTAAAATTTAGTTCACTGTTATGCCACGACGGTTCTCTTTTTGTACAAACTGTACAAGCCAGTTCTTCAATTGCAGTCACTCATTGCCCTACCTTGCCATGTCTCTTATCAGTACACAGCCTAACTGCGCTGATAACGATCCTTTACTGCAGTATTACGGGAGTGGCTGCTATCTTGATTGAACTAGGCAGCCACTATTAGTCTTCAACGTACTAATACGTACCTATTTAGTATGTGCTTGCTTCACTCTAGTCAATTAAGGGTTAACCTTATATTTATATATGGATATAGACGTTACCTTTCCCTACCCTCATCTCTAAGGTTCCCCTTTAGTCATGTTTGGCATTTTAGTCAATAAAATAAGGTAACCTGAATGTTATTATCAATCCCATTTTTTTTACATCGTACTAGGCTAACGAAGGTCGAAGGTAGAGCACGTTTCCCTAGTAACAACCTAGACCCTAGAAATAAAGCCCGTCTTTCCCACTTTTAGCAATTTGGGTCATTCTAATGTTAGTTTGTCTACTTCCATGGTGACCTTAAAATTATAAAAAACGTTTCACATAAAAATTTAATGTTTTATCTAGGAAACAGTAAAGACCGAAGATTGGTATGGATACTTCTATGGGGTTCAATATGACGCTGGTGATTTAAGACATAATTGATATGGCCAGTTCGACTTTGGAATAAGTTATTTTTAGTGCAGGTTGATATGACAAAAATATGGAGTGAAAAGGGTTTTTTATTTTTTATTTTTAGCTCTTTAAGCTGTTTTAGCTTATAGTTATATTCAGTCACTTGTTCTTCACCCAATGTTGGTGAAATCGGTGTAATTTTCCGTTTTACGAAAGAAAAAACTTTACAATCTCATACAAACATAAAACGTTTTCATTTTAACAAAACGCGGGCAAAGTTCAAAGATTAAAACACCAGAAAGTTTTTCGAAATTTTATTACCTACCCGCGGCTTGATAGAGTGAGAAGGGGCAAGTCGTTACAACTTTTTGAATTAATGGGACTTGTTTGTTCTCCCCCACTACCGCGAGTACAAAAATATGTATGCTATTTAGCACTCAGTCTGTTTGATTATTATTTTCATTTCTCTCACGGGCTGAAAGTTGTTCATTTCGCCGTTAGGACCTCAATGGAAAGTGCCACTATTCAATAGAAGTTTTAAAACCTACATTAAAATGTATTATATCATTTGAGCCTCTCATGTTTTAAACCTTCATTCGTTTCATTTTTTACATGCATTCTCTCAGAGGTTGGGCCCTAATTTACCATGCTGGCCAAGGGCCCTGATTCTGTAACTACAAATACGCACGTAACGTGCCGTGTTAAGTTTACCTCTAAAAGTTGGTCTTTATTTCTAAGGAATAAAGTCAAAATTTTTAGAGGTTAACTTAACGAACTTTAACTTCATATTATAATTCAACACATAATTATAAACATGTACAGTACATTTGTTACAAAAAATAGATAGCGGTTTTTTGTTGTGTATTTAAATTTCGGGAAAGCATACGAAGGCATCATTTTATCAGATGTTTCGTTATCATGCAACAATAGTCACGTGTTGCACTTCCTACGGCTAGAGACCGACTGAAACGAAGTGAGAGCCGGCGCTCATTTTGTAATCTTCAAAAATGCGCTTCGTCTGGGCCCGTCCATTCATTTTATTTTGGTCCGCATGCACGATGCACCTCCCTGAAAGTAATCCTGTTGGCGCCCATGATTGCCATCCATGTCGCCCTGTTCAAAGTACGTAGCAAAACCAATCTTCCTCAATTAGGTACATACATGTAACAGACAAATTATCCGGTTAATTCCGCCGAGGCACCGGTAACAAACTGTTATTGGCGCTATAACAATAAAACTGTAGGTACGTATTTATGTCGTGGCCTATATTTTATGTTCGACCATTGGTGCGGGCTGCGACGCGACGTAAATAATTTGATGGCGTTTTGGAAATATTCAGATGATACAACAATTCAGCAAAGTAGCACAAGCGGTGCAAACATTCTAACCTCAGTAGACTCAGTAGTGGTTACATATTTGAGCCGTTTGGGGTAGAGACATTGAGCCCTTGAGGACCGGCAACTCAATTTTAAAATCACTATTGCATTTCTAAAATCTTTCAGAGCGCCTTAATAATGTGACGATGGACAGACGGACAGACGGATATATAGACAGACGGACAGACAGATATCGTAGACTTAGTAATAGGGACCCGATTTCACCATTTGGGTACGGAACCCTAACTTATAAATAGGCACACTTAGAAAATAACTAAAATCACATAAACTGTAAATGAAATAACTAAACTGAAAATGACTGTTGTTGAAAATAATGTAATCCAAAAAGACTAACCGACGCCGCTACGAAAAAAGCTATGCGAGACTACGAGCTAGAGCTACGATACCTACGAAATATTTTTGGCTCAGCAAAAATAAACTGGACGATGTTGATTCTGTCATTAAATTTTCGAACGAAAAATGAAATATAGCAACTCTAAAACTGTTGCCATCCGAAAATCATGTTGAAAAATCACACACATGCAGATATTTGGAGGATAAAGGAGGTGGTTATATTTCGACTGTATGTTTTTTTTATACAGATTTTTTTCTGACAGAGTCGATGCAAATTTTCGTCATTGATACCAATGCGTTCTATAGCAGAAAAAATAAATTGAAGCATTATAATTATCTACAGTTTCCCCTTTAGTACTTACACCCTTCTTTGGTCGTCCACTTGATGACATTTTGATCATCTAGTTTGCAATTGTGTGCCGCTCAATATTGAAGTGTGCGTTTGTAGAACTAGTAAGAATAATATGTCAGTATGTGTGTAATACGTGTTTACGTCGCCCCTTCAGTTTTTGGCAGACTTTTCGTTAGCTCGAGTTTACGGTTAATTCAAACTATATAATATAATTATGGTCAAAAAGATCTATAGGTACTTCAAAATTTTGTTGGCCAGTTATCCCTGAATCATTCTGTTTTATGTTCTATGACTGAACAAACTGCTTTGTCTGTTTACGCAGACGGGCGCACAGCCATTTGTCAAAATCGTACGTGCCGGGGTTTTTACGTTGCCGTCCGTCGCAAACTACCACCCGCGTGGAATAAACAAGGACTGAACAAAATAATTACATTCGATTATAAGATAACTAATCAATAATTCCGTTATACCAACAGGTTAGCCTGCCTCGGTGGCGCAGTTGGTAGTGAACCTGCTTTCTGCGCATTCTGGGGGCGTGGGTTCGATTCCCACCTAGGACAAACATTCATGTGATTAACATTATGGTTGTTCTATATCTGGTTGTTAATATCTATTTAAGTATGTATTTGAGACCCTTGCTACGCTCAGGTTCTATATTTGAACCACGAGCGAAGCGAGTGGTCCTAGAATCCTAGACTCTTGCTCAGGTTTCAATACAAGCACTCGCGCCAAAAAAAACAACTTTGGAGCCTTGCATAAATTTGCTATGCAATATATTATCACCTTTGGGATGGATCAGCTAAGTACCAGCTTGGGGCGTTGGAGTCTATTGAGGAACGTGCCAGGCGACTCATCAGCAATGAATCCCTGGTTCAGACTAAGCTTCTTAGTCTTGAGCATCGGCGTAAAGTTGCTAGTCTATCGGTTATTTATCGGATACATTTCGGAGATAGTGCATCAGATCTACATGATTTAATTCCCTTCTGCTCATTTTTCTATCGGACTGCCAGAGCGGGCACGAAAAATCAACACCACTTTATGGTTGATATTCCGAAAACCCGAACGAAGCGCTTTGATTCCACATTTGTTGTGAGAACTGCTTGTCTGTGCAATTCGCTGCCTGAATGGGTGTTCCCCGTCAGTAACATTCTATGTCTTCAAGTCGAGAGTGAATCGGTTTCTTCTAGGCAAGCGTGCTCCATCGTAGACCGCATCATCGCTTAACCTCAGGCGAGATGGCGGCCGAGCCTTGCGCTCGGCCGCCATCTCGCCTGAGGTTTATCTATTATTACAAAAAAAAAAACTATTCCTTCATTCATATTCACTCAATTTCCATGCCTTTTCTCATTCGCGACAGTCAATAACAGAATGCCCCTGTACACCATAAACATTAGGGTCTGGACTCGGCGCGAAATAAAATAATGTTTATGGTTTTCTATCTATGGACAACTCCGGGGGAATACTAATTAGCTGGTCATACTTTTCGGACGCCATTTTGTGATGACGGAATCGAAACAAATAAAGGAATGAAACATGAGAGTTTTCGCGGCAACTTGAAAAAAACATATCTCCACAATCGTCACGTATAATTTTCCTAAAATTGCACGAAAACTCAAAAATACACATAGCATTCGAGTTTTCATGCGAATAAAAATGTTGCTATAGTTTATTTTTAATGTGACAATTTTGCACACACGGTCATCTGACCCCAAACTAAGCAAAGCTTGTATTATGGCTGCTAGAGACTAATATACTATATATTATTTTTAAATAATTATGTACATACTTAAGTAACAAGGTGCAAAAAGGAACCTATTACTAAGCCTACGCTGTCTCTCTGTCTGTCCGTCTGTCCTATCTTTTAACGGCTGTAACTATCAAACCGTAATAGATAGCTTGCTAAAATTTTCACAGAATATGATACGTAATGATACGGCGGATTAACTAATATATGATAATAAAGTCAAAAAATCTACACTGAAGGGTTCTGACGGGTTCCCCATACAATAAACGTTTTTTTATACGTATTTTTGTATTTGTTTTAGTATATAAACGGTGATACGTACAAGCGTCAAACTTAGCATGATTATAGTACACACTCTAAAGTATAACAACAAATAATAAATACTGGCCAAGTGTGAGTCAGTGATAAATTTCTGTTCGCCGAAGTTAGGCAACGTCGAGCGCTGTCGGTACTTGGTTGGGTGACCGCCTAGCCTTAATGTCTTTTTGCACTACTTTTTTGTACTTAAGTAATTACTTTACGTACGTGTCACCCAAATTTTTTCGCTTCAGAAAGAAAAGTCACCCGGTATGATAAGTTTAATCAACCAGCTACTCAAAAATGATAAATTGACCTAAACATTAACATTTTACGCACATTTTCTCTGTAAGTCCGAAACAAAGAATTTAAAGAACGGTTATTATGCGTTGATTACAAAAATGTGCCGGAGTCCATATTTATGAGATATAACCTGAGATAAATAATCCATGGACTCGAATCAGCCATCTTTTTGACGGATCCGCTAAGGGTAGCGTGCTTGGCAATATTTTAAAGGCTGCATTTCGGTGAGTATGTGTTTGAGCTATATGACATAATCCCTCCTTTCCCCTTCTACAAAGGAGAACTCGGAAAACACATAAATTTCATCCGTATAATAGTTTACATGTTACCAGCTCGAACTAGCCGGTTTGCCTTGCGAACGCTAGGCTTTGCCACCACCGTCCTTGTTACTTGAAAACTATGACCTAGATGACTTCAAGGTCAGATTGAATAATTGCTCCATCTTCGGCCAAAACAATCATCTCTTTCCATCAGGTAAGTTAGAAGCCAAAAGTCAACCTATTAAAAAACCTGAGCATTTCCGTTCTTCCCTGTATCATGGTGTCACTTTAAGGTGGTAAAAGTTGCCTGGAAGAAATCGCTTTAGGCGATAAGGCCGCCTATTATACTGCCGTATATTTGTTTTCTATGTTAGTTTAAGTTTCATTTGTATTTTCGGTGTGAAATAAAGAAATATTGTATTTTATTGTGGTACGTTTCACTTATGGTGGAAAATTCAAATTTCAAACAGTTTTTTTGTCCCTAGGCCGGATAATCAATGTAAAATTACACGGCGTTTGCACAAATCGTAGGTTATTCTTTACATTATCATGTACAGCTATTTATCAGTAACGCACCATATTAAATACATTTGCCAATAAACCGTTTGAAACAGCAAAAATGTGTTTATTGGCAAATGTAAGTAATGATCTTACATTAAATATAAATAGCTTTAGATGATTTTGTAAAGAATAATAATCAATTCGCGCAAACGTCATGATTATTTTATCCGGCCTAGCTACAAGGACGAAAAAACTGTTTGAAATTAATTAAAAAATCGCCATAAGTGAAACGTACCACCTTAACTTTAATACATAGGTTCTACTACTAATACGTATTAGTAGTTTGACAAACGCAGACGTCGTGACCTGTTAATACGGGATTACATGGAACGATGCTACTAAATCAAATAGAGGCCATTCTACTTAATATAATGAACAAGTTTTAAAATACGAGCAATTCTGCTATCGTGAGAAAAATATTAGCAGTTGTTATCGTCGTGGTATGGAACAGCTGTTTTTTCACTGTTTGTAGATAGATAAACTCTTTATTGTTCACACCACACATTTCGTACACATGATAAAACAGCTTAAAAACTAGTGCAACAATCGGCGGCCTTATCGCTAAGAGCGATCTCTTCCAGGCAACCTGTTTGTATCCCATAATTGAAATTGTTCATTATAATAATGAATTTGAGTACAATTACCGTTTTTCTGTTTAGTAGGTGCCACCATTTTGTGTAACCCTGTATTATCCAAGCCCTTGAGAAATTTTGCTCAAATTCAAACAATTTTTTTTTTTTGCATTAAGTCCAAATTTTCCGAATATCAACGGTGCGCAAGATAAATTGGCGTCGATTCTGTCATAACACTCACTAAACTAAACCAATCTGACAGAACTAAAATTATCTGCCTCTCTTTTCATTTTAATATGTAAGAGAAAGATGGCAACAATTTTAGAGCTTCAGATTTAGTTTAAAGTACATCAGAATCGATGCCAGTTGAACTAAAATATATCATCATCACAATCATCCTAAACTGCTGGATATAATTATGCTTCTCACAATGCCAGCTATTCGACATTCATATACAAACGCCGGTTAGACCTGGTGGACTCTTAAATTGAGACTTCGCTTTGCTCCGTCAGTTACAATGCTAGACTATGCAATGCGTTGCCTGAATTGTTTCTAATAGTAAAAATTTGGGTGTCTCTAAAAGTTGCATGTGATTCGCATTTTTCTAGGCAAGCGTGCTCCAATGCAGTCCGCATCATCACTTATCATCAGGTGGCACTCAAGTGCAAGCCAATTTATCAATAAAAATACGAAAACTATATCTTTGTTCTTAGTTACCTTTCACGGCACAAACTGATGATTGACATTTTCTTCGTACTCCGTGAAAGCTATTCAATGAAAATTTTATTTAGATCTAGCGTTTCATGTCCTACGGTATATTTGACCGAGGACGGCTTAAAAGGGACAAGAGAACAAAAAATGTAGATCATTAATAATGACGAAAGGTGAGATTCAGCTTTGTATATTTTTTTTGGGTTCAGTAGTCATTTTTTTTAGCGTTATATATTAAATGTTTATTTTATTATCTTGCATTTGACCATCTCGCGCGATGTTAAGCGATGATGCGGTCTACGACTAAGCACGCTTGCCTGGAAGAAACCGATTCACTCATGATTTGAAGACTCAAAGCTACCAGTGGGAATCGTTTCTTTATATATTTTATATTAAATCAAGAACTTTTAAAATAAAATTTAAAAAAATCACTTTTCCGTGTAATCTTAAAAAAAATTGCCTTTAGACACAAACACGGTACAAACGTAAATTCGTTCAAGTAACTCTGAAATTTCATCCTAAAATCACGTAAATTTCGCTACTAAAAATAATATATTTCAGCCAATAAAAGTTCTAAAGAATTGGCTAAAAAGGACTATTCACACAAAAATACATCAAACTCCCCTTCTTTATACACGCTCGTTACAAAAATCATTATTTCTATTCGGTCATTCAATAAAAGTCATAGAAAAGGGTCGATCGCAATGTAAATCAATGTAAGAGCAAGTGTTGCTGGGAATGTGCCGGGGACTTAACGCTACGGGGGAATATCGGGAAAAACTGACTTTATAGGATTCTGTAGCAAAATAGATTTATAACGGGGAATTTATTTTCCAAACTATAAAACCAAATAAATAAAAACTGTCCGATTGCCTATTATTTTCTTCTGAACTTGTTTTTTTGCATAACCTATGCTTTTGGTAGGTACATAATTTTATCCGTTACAAGAACAAAATAAATATTAAAAGAAATATATTTTCAGTATATTTTGACATAGCTACGGGACCCAACCATGAGCATGTACCAACCCGTTCCTAATTTTCTTAATAATTCAACCGTAAATGTCAAAAAAAAATCCAGACGCTGCCTTCTCAATCTACCGCATAGAGTCATAGACATACGCTGGGGCATAAACCTTGTTTTGACTGTGACTTGAAAAATCTTAAAAATATTTAAATAACTAGGTACTTATTATTTGAAACTGTCTAAAACTGTTTAAAACTATAATATCTAAACTGTTACTTACTTATTACTTATTGTCTTTAGACCTTCAACGGTCTATGGGCAGTCTAACTGTATTTGTAGTGTTAGTATTAGCTTCGACCAAAATAAAATGAATGGACGGGCCCTAACCATTGAACTTGATCAGTTAAAATGAGTCAAAACCGTCGGACATACTTCATCACCTAATTATAAAAATGTACAGTATATTTGTTACAAAAAATAGATATCAGTTTTATTTGTGTATTTACACTTCGGTAAAGCATACGAATTCATAATTTTGTCAGATGTTTCGTTATCGCGTAACAATAGACTCGTGTTTCACTTCCTACGGCAAGAGACCGACTGAAACGAAATGAGCGCTGGCGCTCATTTTGTAATCTTCAAAAATGGTCTTCTACTGGGCCCGTCCATTCATTTTATTTTGGTCGAAGAGTATTAGCTTGTATTTTGTTTAGTTAATACAGGCACTTGCCCCAGTAAAAAAACTAGATACTTGATTCAAATATGTAGTCGATACATCGATATACAATTTCTATAGAGTCACAATCTCTCAAAGAAAACAGTCAAAAAACGTCTGAGCGTCATTGTACATACATTGTATCAATTATAAACTTCACAATGTCACATTTAACGTTAGTTGTCCGATAAGACATCGTAGCTCTGGCATCGCGCGGCGTTGGATCGCGGTTCCCTTGTAATTAACCAAAAAGTCTGCGCAATTCATAGCGTGCGCAGAGTTTTGGTTCGGACATTTTTGGCACGATTGTGACTCTATATGTATTGTATCTCGATGACTCGATATTAATAATTGCACAAGACGTGCGACGCCAAAATCTACTCGAGAGGAAAATAAAAAAAGTTAATACTTTGAAAAGGCATTTTGAATTTGAAATTGACAGTTCGAAAGGACTCATTAGCAAAATTGTGTTGCAGCAAAGAGCTTATGGACAGGTATTATTTTCTCAAAGTGTTGCGGTCACAATTTATTGTACTAAAGAAGACATTTTTTTCTAGGCCCACCGAATTTACCGTATATTGATGGGTATAACACTATAAAATTCATCGTTTTTTTTGTACCATTCGGACGAAAGATAAGGTAAAAATGAAACCGGAATAATAATATAAAGAATAATATGTGTTGTTTTGATTTTTGCCACAATTCATTCATTTCCCTTATAAAGTCACTTGACCGGAACGTTTTTAATACGAAAAAGGATGCATGCTTAGGAATTTTTAAACTAAAATAAATAGACCATATTTTACAACAGTGGCCATAGTAATCGGCTTTTGTCAATATTCCGGTTTGATCAGATATAGCTAATATTACCACTAAATCTAAAGATTATGAGGAACAAATCGACATGAGTTTCATTACTATACGGTATTAGTTTGGGGTGGGCCTATTTTTCAAACAAAATAAATTGTCTCATTTGAATCTCGAATTTTCCTATCCCTAGCCTCCCTCCCTCAATCGGTGTGAATGGACAAGGTCAAATAGCGGAAGGAATTAAATTATCATATTTCTTTTGATACGCCATCTGTGAACTTTTACCGAAAATGCGCAATTGAAAGAGTCAATTTTTGAACGGCTCATTGGATTTCTATTGAGCTAATAGGTATTCCTTCGCTTTATTAAGGGCTTAATTTAGTGTATGCAGTGAATGTTGTAAGGGAAACGATTCCTGGTGATTGCTGATATGATACCATCAAAAAATCTGAGATATTTTTACCTGTAGATAGGTTGCCGCCATCATATTGACTAGACGAATGCAAGGCTGGCTGCCCGACTTCGTTCAGCCGTCTCTCAGTCACGCACTCCGAGTGTCCAACAAATTGTATTTTTATCTCTTTCTAACAACAGATATAGCCTACAAGTCTTTCATATTCCTTCCCTTATTTCACAAAATGCATATATACATGCGTAGGTAAGCTATGCTATGTTATGGTATATGCTGCGTTTAGTCAGTTTTTAAAGCCGTGTAGTTCGCCTATAACGTCTCTACTATAACTACGGTATATCTGTACGCTTAGTCCCAGATTTCGACCGCGATGAATAGGGACAGTGGCCCGCGCGGGCGCGCGCCTCCGCTGCCTGCTGCCGCGCGCGCCATAAACGCCTGTATTATCCTGGGACATGTGGTGCGATATGGCGCACGCGACTCTGGCCCGGACAGCGCGCGCTTGCGCGTTCGTCATTCATAACATGTTTCGCTCGCTTGGTGCTTGTTGTTCACTACCTACTGCTGCGCTTAGCGCTGTATCAATTTCAATTTACCTACCCCCTTTCGGTCAGTTTTTTTATATATTATCCAATATTATAACGCAAAAAATGTAACACTTATACTAAAGGTTACATAATAATGTTAACTTAACTGATAGTCTCAAACATAATTATGAAATATATTTTATTATTTATTTGTTTACCTCTCCAGCTATAAGTTTATATAAGTGTTGAGCTTGAAAACGAATTATTATATCATTTCTTGGTGCCCCTAGGACTTAATTAACACTAGGGATGCCCAATGTATAAAATGTTAACGTGAAATAAAGATATTTTAAAAACAAACAAACAGTCCCAGATTTGATAGTTTTCGAAAACTTTTTTCGTTTACGTATTGTTCCATATATTTTAGTAAAGCGCCTCTATCGGAAACGTGGAGGAACTAAAATCGGTAGTAATCGGCGGTATAGATTGCTTCACTCTAATACGAAAAAAGTTTTCGAATACTATCAAAACTTGTACTAAGGGTACTGGTGAGTTTGCATCTACGCATCCCGGTATCAGATTGAATAGCCACGGATCCCGGAGAGCTGTATCCACTGATACCAGGAACCGTTTCAGTCTGTGCTAAGAATTCGTGTTTGTTCCATTAATTGATCAACTCCACAGTTATGATGGTCAGACCCTATTTTTACGACTCCACGTGTAAAATTGAAACACGTGTAAGATGAATTTACTGTTTATGCAAAAATTTTTAATATTTAAACAAAATATGTAAATATCTTAACTGACCAATGAGATGGGCTAAAAAGCCGATGCCTATGATATTTTTTTATGACATACCTATTTTATGTTGACATAATATTTTTACAGCATTTTGTTGTAATTTTTATTAGGTTTTTTTTAATTTTATTCCTATTTTAATTAGGACTAGGAAGTATATTTAGTTTAACAGTTTGTGAGATAAAATTATGATGAAATTTGTAAATTTTTATTTTCAATAAATAATTTGAATATATATCACTGTCTGACAAAATGTCTTAACTAATTATCGTATTTTCTCTCAATATAAAAAAAAACACTTTTATTGTGCGAACTGCTAACCTGTGGAATGCGCTGCCTTATTGGGTGGAGGCCTGGATGCCCGCGACTCTCACAATGTCGTCGGTCCATCTATTGGGAGCCCTACCTACGCTGCGTCTTCCGGTTTGTGGTCTCCACTCAAAAACTTTTCTTCCCCATCGGTTGTCGGTGTTTCGCGCGATGTAGACTGCCCACTGCCACTTCTACTTGCAAAATGCAAAATAGCTATGTCGGTGACTCTAGTTTTGTGGCAAATATCCAAGTCCTGGGGCCTTACGGACAACAGCTAATTGCGGCACCTAATCCGCTCAGTTGGAAAATCACGCGACCGCAAACCGTATCTGGGCGCGATAAGGTTCACGTTCGCGTGATTTTCCAACTGAGCGGATTAGGTGCCGCAATTAGCTGTTGTCCGTAAGGCCCCAGGATTGAATGATTTAATGATTAGGTACTTGGTGTGGATATCGTGTTAACACAAAAGGTACATTAATTTATCTTGGTACAAAACATTTTCATTTCATTTTCATTAGTTGTTATAATAACTTATCTATACATAAATTTTTATACAAATACATGCATATCGTGCTTACGTGTGACCTACTTCATCGGGTCAAATTCGAGGTAACAAGGTTGCGAAAAAAACAGCATTCTTTTTCACATCCCTACGATGTTCATGTCTTGTTTTTAGCTTGGTGAATTTTTAAAGATACCTTCGCTATTTGATGTTGCTAATTAAATGCACATCAAAAATCCTACGTCTCACACCAAAAGTTGTCGACGAAAATCGTAACCGCTCACCAAAATAATTATGTGCTTCAGAAGACAAGGTGCCAATGTATATTTGGCGGACTATATTTTTCAAACGGAACACGTGATTAAAAAATTATGTACGAAACTGCACTGTTTTAAAATGCCTGGTCAATAATAGTAGGTCACATAAAAACATCAATGTATTTTTTTTAATCCTCGCTTTACAAATTACGTTTGTATTTATAACGACATGCCACCTAGTGATCCTTCCTGAAACTACAGAAAGGTGTTAATTTTAAAAACGTACATTTTGCTTTTGACTTTTGACAACTTCGGATAAAATAAACCGGCCAAGTGCAAGTCGGGCTCGCGCACTGAGGGTTCCGTACCACCACAAAATTCAATACCGAAATTACCAGTTATAACTTGGTATTGTACAGAAACTTGTCAATAACTCGCACTTGGCCATTATTTATTTATTTGTTGTTATACTTTAGAGTGTGTACTATAATCATGCCAAATTGAACGCTTGTATGTATTACCATTTTTACATTAGAGGTAATACAAAAATACGTTTGTTGTATGGAGGACCCACCCCCTGTCGTTTTTACTTTTTCCTTTTTTAGTATTTGTTACTTAATCAACCGTAACAATACATATTCTGTGAAAATTTCAACTGTCTACCCCGATTCGAAAGATATAGCCGTTAATAAGTAGGACAGACGGACGGCCAGACAGACAGACGGACAGACATCGTAGGCTTTTTTCCCGTTTTTGGGTATAGAACCCTAAAAAGTAACTGCATTTCAAGATAATGCATATTATCAAAACAAGGAAACGTCTGTTGCAAAAGGTAATGCTGGTGGTATATCCATTGTTAACCTGGCTGTATCAGTATACAGCCAGATTACATACAGGATTAGGATTAGAGGAAGACATGTACTAAAACCTCATCGGTTGCATCTGTACCAGGCATCGGGATCTCCATAGGAAAGGAAAGCACCTCCCCCTAACATAATTATCTGACAAAGAAATTGTATTTCCTTATCTTTACAAAAAAAATTAATGGGGAGTCAAATCACCAAATCTAACTACCCACAAGCCCAATCCGATTTTGTTTTAAGCTAAACAAGTACTATATATTTGATGAATCAGAAACAGAATTAGAAAATCTTTATTGTATAAACTGTGTACATTTGAAGTTTGTAGATGTGAATACATTTTGATGCACGTTTAGTTATTCTGGTGTGCGGTTAATTATTCCCTTTTGCTTAATTTTATGCAAAGGAATACTTGAATGACAGGGAAAAACTTTTGGGTTAAGTTAATGTAACTTTGCGGGAGTCTTTTTCTATCAAAATTGCTTTGAAAGCTGCCGTTTGAATGTTTATAACTTTTTGAAAACACCATAAAGTTTGTTCTATCAGCGAAGATGTGTTCACCCTGTCTTCTAGTAGGTTAATAGATTACAAATTTCTGCTTACATGACTTAACCAATTATTTTAGGGTTAGTGTGTGTAAGTGTGAAAGAGAAAGAAAAAAATTCATCAGGCTAACAGATGAACAGTTGCAGCAACATCAAAATATTTTCAAACAAAACTGAATCTTTTTTTTCCCGATAATCATTTTGTTTTTCTAGCATTCATTTGTTTTTACCCGATTGTCCAAGACAATTGGGAGGGTAATGTTTTTCGGGCGTATGTATATGTGTTTTTTTTTTAATTTTAATATTTTTGATAACCACCTGTAGCCTAATAGCTTGACCGATACTGATGTTCGAGGCGTCGGTAGATTTGTCTTGTTGCCCAGTGTTGTTTTTTATTTTACTTGTTCTGGTGTTTTTTTTTTCATTTAACCCGTCAAATGCTTGCGAAGGAGTTTTTTTTATGGCTAAAATGGGGAATTTCACATACATTTCAGATAATAAAAAATATAAAGTTTAAATACGTGCATAGTATTATATATAATTGGTGTTGTGTATAAATCTTCTTACACACAATACGCGCGTCGGAGCACTTTTCGCTTACGCCGACATGCGGTGCGTAACGCATTAGACGGGTTAATAATAGGCTTTCTCTTGATTACCAACTCGCCTGATGTTAAGCGATGGTGCTGTCTACGATCCACGCTTGCCTAGAAGTAACCAATTCAGGCGCGACTTGAAGACACCCAGGTTGTAACTATCAGGGAACACTCATTCAGGCAGCGCAATCCACAGACTAGCAGTTCGCACAATAAAAGAAAAAAAACAAAACACTACCATATTATTTGTTTTTTTATGTATTTCAGGCGTAACAATATTTTTGTAATATTTTTACGGAATACGGTACAATATGGACATTTTATTCAACTTCCTTCCTCCTACCGCTCGTCTCAGACACAAAAGATATATCGTTCAGTTCATAGTCACTCGAACTATTGAATAATGCTCAGAATATTCTGTAAAAGTACAATAAAGTCCGTCGTGAAACACTACAAACAGTATGGGCCGTAACACATACGAGAACAAAACTGTTAACTCCCTTACTCCACCATCTTAATTGGACTAAGCCATGAGTAGCCGCGACCCATTGTGATACAATATATTTATAAAGTCACAATCGTGCCAAAAAAATGTCCGAACCAAAACTCGACGCACGCTATGGTATTGCATTGTGAATTATATAATTGATACAGCGTATGTACAATGACGGTCGGACGTTTTTTGACTGTTTCCACTGAGAGATTGTGACTCTTTAGAAATTGTATCGCGGTAACCTTGCATTGTAACTAACCAAAAAGTCTACGCAATTTGAGCGCCAAGTTTTAGTTCGTAAATTTTTTGGCACTCTTGTGACTCTATATCTATTGTATCTCGATGGTTTACACCCATACTGTAATACCGTGTCATTTCAGACCTTTTTCCAAGCCAGTAGTTTTTAAGCGACGAATCAGCACGGTACATTGGCTCCGATGTTACATAAGAGAAATTATTGAACTTTTAGCAATATTGAATCAGTTTTTTCGCGAGTGGACGGGAGTTCGGATAATCATAATAGATTGTAAACGCGAAAGGTCAAAAAACTATTGGTGGAGGTAGAGTGTACCTATATCTATACTAATATATAAAAATCGATGTGTGTATGTATATAGTTATGTATTTATGTATGATCCCTGTGGACTCTGAAACGGCTGGACCGATTTTGACCGTACTTTCACTGGCAGCTGATGTTATAAGGAATAATCCGCGCGTGTGAAAGCACGGGTCGCAACTTTCGAGAAGTTTACTCTCGAAAATTAACTTTTTGCATTAATTAAGCAATAATTTTGACGAAAGTTTTGGTCACACTCTAAAATAGTCGGGTAGTGTTATTTATAAACATTCCATCGACGTAACATTTCTCTAAGGTTTCATACAAAACTTTAGAGAAATCGTACATTTTAATAGCACACAAAAACAATTATTGAACAGTTATATGGTAGACCTTGCATTAATGTAAGACTAAAATAAACCGGTCAAGTGCAAGTTGGAGGGTTCCACCACAAAATACAAAAAGTAGTGCAAAAGAAGTCACCCATTCAAGTACCGAACACGCCCTACGTTGCTTAACTTGGTAATGAACAGAAATTTGTCGCCGAATCACACTTTGCCATTATTCATTTAAAAAAAAAAAAAAAAAAAAAAAAAAAAAAAAACATTATATACATATATTTTCTTTCTTAAATTTAATTATTAATTATTTTACTTTAGAGTATTTACTATAACCTAAACTAAACTATGTATACCTATATAAACTAAACGCAGCTAGTAAACCATAGATATTAAAAGGACCAGAAGGAGGTTGAAAGTTTATTTTTAAAAGACTACGCGTATGAAGTAGCCGGACAGTGCGAGCAACTAGAAAACTAGTTAACACATAAAATATAACGTTTAAAAACTTGGTAGCAAGTTTTGGATTTACCATTAAAAGCGATCTAATCTAGGCAGGAATTCTATTCCTTTGAATGGAGAAAATAATATCATTATCAAGCAAGTACTTATTTCCGTGAATTTTCAGTGACTTTACCTCGAGCGGAGCTAAATGTTAATATAATTTGGAGCGCAATATCCTTATAGGAACTCTAATTATTAATTCATAATCATCCAGGAGTTTTGGAGGGGATTTAGAGATGAGATAATCATGACTGGATATCACGAAGAGTTTTTTTACCGAGCGTAATGAAGATCTCAGATTGTACGAATCTACGGAAGCGAAGTAGGCGTATGTATATTAGTATGTTTGTACGTATATTTTATTCGATGAGACTAGCTTGCCGTTGATCTTCAACTAAACTATCCCCATGTCTAAAGAGAGGTGGAATAATCAAGTGAAAACAGAAGACAACTCATGTTTGATGGTCTTAACCAGGATAGCAGCTGGGATCTTCCTGATACCTGGCTGATTTAGAAAAAAATAAAATCAAGAAAGAAAGAAATGTATTTAGTAACATAGCTACATTAATTAACATAGGTATATATGTATTAACATATTATTATATTATTATTAGGTTACAGCCAGGTTGCTTCAAACAAAGGGTGCATAGAATGCTCAAAGGTGGCAACAAAAACGGTGGTGACCAATGGTGGTCGTTGCCATACCATCAGCTGGCCCTTCACTTCACCTCACTTCACTTGTGTGTTATTTCATAAAACAATGAAAATAAATCATCTACGTAATAAGCCTATCAGTCATTGCTTGACATAGGCATCTCCAATATTTGCCACTTAGACTGGTCTTCGACACCCGCTTCTAGCCTTTGATTTAGTGACTTTTTCAAGTCTCAGAGCATCCTACTTTATGTTTGCCGATTTTTCTAACATAAACAAGTCAATTCACCTGTGGCACATAAACAATTTGACCCAAATTCTCAATGAATTCCATTGTCATCGTATAAGAAAATGGAGTTAAGTCGAAATAAATCAATACAGTGCCGAGTGACTCGTCAAACTTATAATTGAAATGTTGGCTGGTTTCCTCCATAAATCATTGGCGAGGCGCGGATATAGAGGGAAGGAAGTACGCGAAAATAAACTTGGAATGTGAGGACTGGAAACATATTCAACAAGTTTTTTCGTTGGAGATGATCGTTTTGCCACCAACTCGTCCGATGTGGCCGAAAATGGAGCACGTCGATTCATATAAGAAATATAACCACTCTGAAACAGAGCGATGGTGGCACGTAACCCAGCAGTGGGAACATGAAAGTCTGAATGACGAATCACTCTAGCCATCGCTATTTTTAATTTTTTTTTTTTAGCCTTATTATATTCTGACAAATGAAGTAAAAACATTTTATTTATATTACACGGGAATTACTCACGTAAGATAAAGCCGGTTACTCCGACTATAGTAACCGGCTTTATCTTACGTGAGTAATTCCCGTGTAATATAAATAAAATGTGTGAAAACCACGTCAGTTTCAATAATAAAAAAGAAGTAAAAACAGTTTTCTCTTTAGTCTTATTAATGCTCAAAACGAAATAACATTCAATTTTGTCTTGTCTTAGTTGCAAAAAATTCTAGCTTTTCTCTCCTGCACTCTTGCACGTCCACGAAAACAATATAATAATCCACCACACCCAACAATCTGGGTGTCTTCAAATCGCTAGTAAATTGGTTTCTTTCGGTTTCGGTTTCTAGGCGAGCATGCTCTATCATAGACTGCATCATCAGGCAAATTGGAGGCCAAATGCAATCCTATTATTGAATGAATAAAAAAAATTGTTCACCATGGAAAAGTCGATTCATCCTTTTGTGACCGACGTGCTACAGTTGAAATTATTTACCACACGCTTGTATCAATAACCTGTTATAAATTTCAGGGTTACAGAGAAAAGCTGTAAGCTGAATGGAGCGTATTGTATTAATCATATAAAACAAACATTAAGGAATTAACCCAGAAATTGCCGTTAGCAATCCTGTCCCATTTATGAGCCAATCAAAGAATGCCAGCAATCATAATGAACAAACGTTACTAAGAAACTAAACCTAAAATTGCGAAAGAAATAAACGGTTTGTCCCATTTATGAGTCAATCACAGAATATCAGCCATTGCCATTTACTTTTCGATCTGCCACATCTAGCTATACTAATTCTCTTCCCAGCACTTGCCGCGAAGGTGAAAAATGCGAGAGTCGTAGGTAATTTCTCACGTCAGCGCGTCGGCAATATGAAACTAATATACAAAAGGCTGTTTGTACGTCTTTTGTTACGTATTACACGGATATTCTTTTGATTTCCGCTGAATGGGTGAAGAGATTCCTTTTTAGGGGAGAACTCACGTCTTTTTTTGAAAATCGATGGTGGCTGAGTGGTAGCATGTGCGCTTTACAATCTGACGGCATCTGGTTCAAACCTCGCCCTGCACGTATAACTTATTTAGTACCAAAATAAATTATGTGCAGTTTTGATAGAAACCGGTGTGTACAAGAACCTTGTATTTGTGATGCCTCTGGTGTTACAAGTATCCATAGGCGACGGTGATTGCTTACCATCAGGCAGCCCGTCTGCTTGTTTGCCACCTATGGCATAAAAAAAAACTTTTGTGACAAATTTAGAAAATAGATTTTGACCTACTTCTTCCCAGGTTTGAAACTTTGTAATCAGGTTGACAATACAATAAATAATTTTGTACCATAGAACTCACCCGATGAAGGAGTCCAGTGGAACTTTTCAATTGGCACTATTAAATACCTTGAAATTGAACATTTAAAAATTTAACAAACTTCATGTGTCACCTTGTTTTCTAAAATTAAATTTAGTCTATATAATAATAATAATATATCACTTTATTATACACCGAAATAAAAATACAAAAGTCACTTAAAAATAATACAAGACCGGCAGTATAATAGGCGGCCTTATCGCCTGAATGTGGATGATTGTATTAGAGTATTGAATATAATAGTCTATTATATTCCACATATTGCAGCGCAGAATGTCCAGCTACAAGATAGACAGACGACCTATAAGAGACCTCAGGGAAACGCTGGATGCACGTCGTTTCCCTTTTGGAGATCGATGGGGAAGGATGGTGAAGGATCGGTGATGATGATGAATCCACTATGAGTGTTTCGCATTGTACTCATTATAAATCAATATAGAATTTCTCCTAGTCCTTGAACCCTGAAATATCTGTCCATACATTTTTTATTCCACGACACGACCTGCGTCAAAGGGACATTTCAATTACAAGCGTGACGTTATTGAGAAAAACTGAAACCCTTTTTACTTCACGATAAACGAAACCTCAGATAAAATACATACTATAGGTACCTGTCTTAAATTTTGGGTAAAACGAACCAGAGGCATTACTAGGAAATACTATAATACACTACACACTGATGTTGTGGTAATATATCCTTATTCGTAGGTAGATTAGGTAAACTTAGGCCGCTTGTACGTATTCAATACCTCAGACATACAAGGTAGATATGTCTTAGTACAATAATAATACTTCGTGTTCTAATTCTCTGTTTCATCCACTTTTCTACTATACCACCGCAAAAACCTTACAAATATCTTACACATACTTACTAAGGAACTTGGAGTGACAGCAATGAACTAACGAATAATTCAAATACAAAAAAGGGCGGCAAGGTCATTGCAGGGTGAGTTCAACTAAAGTAATCGAGCCTTATTTAGGCCTGATGCAGTGAAATCGCCATGTTTGTCTGATTGACGTCAATACTGTGGCGCTAAAATCAACAGCACAAGGAAAAGGAGGCAGAACTGGGCAGGAACCAAGGTGGAATTTGAGACATGTTGATAGTGGTGATCATGTTTTTATGCCTTTCATATGCTTTCAGGTCGCATTGTGTCTCGTAAATACAAACCAAAGAAT
The DNA here is from genome assembly GCA_932305915.1 of Agriopis marginaria. Lineage (NCBI taxonomy): Eukaryota > Metazoa > Arthropoda > Insecta > Lepidoptera > Geometridae > Agriopis > Agriopis marginaria. The sequence continues at coordinate 27,176,616 of OW029914.1, read as the reverse complement.
CCCAAACTCGAGGGGTTTACTAGTAGCAATTGAAGAGTTCCACTATTCACCTCCTGGTTCTCATCAGACCCTCGTCAATAAGTATAATGTTTGAACCTCTTTCAATAAGCCAAGTTACACCAAGCTCGAGGGCTTTACCAGAAGCTACTAAAAGTTTCACTATCCATCTCCTGGCTCCATCATGAGATCAGTTCGATGGTACTAAATTATTGTATTGTCAATCGGATTATATAAATGTAGGTCGCGGGTTCAAACCCCGGGCCCGTACCAATGAGCTCTTTGGAGTTTATGTACGGATTTTCATACCACTGGCTTTTCGGTGAAGGAAAACATCGTGAGGAAACCTGCATACCGTACGGAGAAGGAATTCAATGGCGTATGTGAATCCACCAACCCGCAACTGGGCCAGCGTGGTGGATATGGCCCAATCACTCTTTCGGGGGTAGGCTAAAAGTCCAGCAGTGGACTATTAAAAGGCTGATCATGATGATGATTATGCTTTCAGTGCCATATTTCATTGGACAAATCACAGCATTTCAGAGGAACGGTATTCAAAATGGCAACCTACAACCTGGCCTGGTCCGCCTGGCGTAAATCGCCTCTAATGAATCTGCGACGACGGCCGTTGGACGGTGGCCAGCCTCCAATCTATGTAATTAGGATTACTATCTGCAAACTGTACTGTGACCATCATTTTCATCAAGACAATCAGGTAAACGTCACCCTTACAATACTATGCAATATTTCTTCATTACACACCGAAAACACAAATTAAACTTAAATTAACATAAAAAACAAATATACGGCAGTATAATGGGCGGCCTTATCGCCATAAGCGATTTCTTCCAGGCAGCATTTGGATGGACAGGACTAAAGAAATTTAAAAACGGTCGGTAGTGGTGGTTTACATGGTCGAAATACCATTAATTCTCACCAAGCGTTTTGCCTCCTCTTTTGAAGCCCCGATTTAGGGTGTTATAAGCTTAAGGCGAGGTTTTCCCACTTTTAATCAACGCTTATTACTACAGGTGACCATAATCCTTGGTTTATTGTATTAAAGTCGCATTTAGCGGAGCAAAATTATGGTGCTTACACAGTCGTACGTCTCGTCATTTCTATTTTTGGGTTTTTTCTCATATTTTTCAAAAAGTATGGCTGTAGTTAATGTAAAATGTACCTCACCGGTTTCCTTCATAATTATGAAATCTATATATCAAGATATCGCAGACAGTTTAATAAATAGGTAATTGAATGAATCCTGAAAAACAGGGAAATCAGTGCTACTTTGTTTTTTTTTTCTATCGAGTAAATGTGCTTAATCGTGTTTTGGTCTCATGGGTTTCCTAGATAAAAAAATCTATTTTGTTATGACATCATTTTTATAATTTTAAGCTAACCATGGAACTAGAAAGACCATAATTGCTACAAGTCGGAAAAGAGCGTCTTAACGTGTGTATCTGTGTATCTGTCTGTGGCATCGTAGCTCACAAACAGCTGAACTGATAATGATTTAGTTTTTGTTTGAAAGGTGACTTAACCAAGACTGTTTTTAACTATGACTCAAAAAAATCTGTTTAGCCGTTTAAATATTATCGGGAGACAAAAGGGGTGCACGAAAGAATGGTTTCCTTCGTGAGTCTGACCCAGTGAGAGGCACTGAAGAAGTGCATGATGTAGATATTGCCTTGACTAAAACAATGTTTTTTTTTAAATAGAAGTACCTACATAAAACCCCAAAATGGATGTAAAATTATGGCCCTCCTAGCCTTAGAATACCGCTGAAAACTGTCGTATACCTACGAGAAGCCAATATAACTCAATGCGTTAACACGTATTATCTAGTCTTAATGTTAAGGGCTTACTCTTTGCTCCCGATAGATGGCGATGGATGCAACCATAACAACAACCTGAACAACCAGAAACAACACGTCAGACAACGCCGTCACATCTTCCTGAGACACAGGGTAAGGCTGGCGCAGCTGCCAATTCGGCAGAGCAGCACAAGCGGCGCAAATATGCTAACCTCAGCAGTGGTTACATATTTGAGGTGTTTGGGGTCGAGACATTGGGCCTTTGGGGACCGGGAGCTCACCTCATTTTCAAAAATATTTCAGAGCGCCTGGTTAATACGACGCGTGACCAAAATGCTGGCGTGTTTCTGGCTCAACGCATAAGCATTGCCATTCAACGTGGTAATGCCGCCAGCATGCTAGGTACGCTGCCAACTGGTAGTGGGCTTGAGCATTTGGATTGTCTTTAAACCTTCAACCAGTCTAACTGTATTTGTAGTTTTAGTTTTAGCTTGTATTTTGTTTAGTTAACAAAGGCACTTGCCCATAAAAAAAAAAGAAACAACACCTTATAATAAAATTCAACAACCAGAGTCACCGACATAGCTGCTCAGATTTTCAAGTTGAAGGCAATTGGCAGGCCACATCGCTTGCAGACCGATTTTAATGTAAGAACGGTAATACGTACAAGCGTCAAACTTGGCAACATTATAGTATACACTCTAAAGTATAATAAAAAACAATAAATAATGGCCAAGTGTGAATCGGTAACAAACTTCTTTACATTACCAAGTTATAACTGGTAATTCAGTTACTTGGACCGCTTGGACGACGCGACCTTATCATTTCTTTCACCGAATCAAAATCCCATAATTACTTTACTAATTATGAAGTCGGTTTTTTAATTGAAATGATTGTATTTTATGGTGGTACGGAACCCACAGTGCGCGAGCCAGACTCGCACTTGGCTGGTTTATTAGTTTAGTTTATATTTATTTGTAAGTAGTTTAAAGTTTTATTTACTGAAATCGACTTATAAAATCTCTACATAGTATAAATTGAAGTCGCTTTCCGCGTCTGTCTGTCTGCCTGTATGTCTGTATGGCCGCTAACTCTTCCTAAACCACGCAACGGATTTTGATGCGGTTTTCGCCATCAGTTAGATACATTTTCAAGGAAGGTTTATATATATAACTTGCGACCCACCCCGGGTTTGCACGTAAATTGCACCCGTGCGAAGCCAGGCGGGCGGGTCGCTAGTAACTTATAAAACAGAAACTAAAACTTAAATATAAACAAACTAATAATTAAAATTAAAATTACAAACTAATATATAAGGTTTTATTTTAGTTTTTGTTTCCAAATAATTATGTGTAATTTACTTGTTTAAATAAAGTATTTCATTACTTATAGTAGTGTAATAACGAACATACTACGGGCACTTAGTCTCTTGAAACAGCTGGTTCTATCCAATTGAATCTTCTTTAGGTTCCTAAGCACGAAGTCTCACATACGTGGCCGGTTTTATTTAAGACGCTCTTTTCCGACTTTTATCAATTATGGTCATTATAGTTTAAATGTGCATACCTCCATGGTTAGCTTAAAATTATAAAAATGGTGGCATAACAAAATTGATTTTTTTATCTAGGAAACCCATGAGACCAAAACACGATTAAGCACATTTCGCTCGATAGAAAAAATATATCAAAGTAGCACTGATTTGCGCTTTTATCCCTGTTTTTTGAGATTTATTCAATTACCTATTTATTAAATTGTATCTACGATACCTTGATATATAGATCTCATAATTATGGAGGAAACCGGTGAGGTACATTTTACATTATAGCTATACTTTTCGAAAAATATGAGAAAAACCCCAGAAATAGATGTAGCGAAACGCACGACTGTGTGTAAGCGCCATGATTTCACTCCGCTAAATACGACTTTAATACAATAAACCAAGGATTATAGTCATATGTGGTAATTAGCATTGCTTAAAAGTGGGAATACCTCGCCTTAAGTTAAGTTTAGTATTTAACTAAAAGTTTCCATACCTACTTTACTTTTGTAGTTTGTACCCTAATCATACCAAGTTTCACACTTTTAAGTCATCATCATCATCATCATCAGGCAGAAGACGTCCACTGCTGAACATAGCCTCCCCCTTTAACCTCCACACTGAACGACAGCCTGCCTTTTGCATCCACGGGATGCCCGCGACTCTCACAATGTCGTCGGTCCATCTAGTGCCACTTTTAAGTACTTCCGTTTTATGTACAGGGTTATTTGATAATTATAGCTACCAACTTCTAGCAGGCCACTTGCTTAGATCATACCTAACAACTTTAATTTATTGACGTTTAATCGCGAGTACCCGAACAGAGCTTAAAAGCTGGCTCTTGTACTTTAAAAGTTGGCCATGTTTTTTTTAAATAGTTTTTTTTATTGGCTTACGCTGTTGGCCTTACGGCCGGACTAGTTAACGAAGAGGGCGTTCGGCATAACTTTACTTACGTATTGAGTTTTGGTTAGAACGGTTTTGTAAAAACAAAAGTTGTTAGATATAATGTGGAGAAATAGCTCCAAGACTTTTTTAGTCAATAACCAATAACCCTGTATTCTGTGAAGATTTCAACCGCATGTACCTACATTAAGGTTCAATATAGTCCCTTCGGTGGAACAGACTGAAGACATCTTTCCCCGTCATTCAAACGTATCATAAACTCTACCACATCTCCATATTCGGCGAAATATAAATAAAAATACACTAATGGCATAAAAAAAGGTAATAATTCCTTTTACTTTTATCGCTCCGTAATACACCCCGTGTTTGATGTGACATACAAAATTCGACCATAAGAAACGGTGTTTCGTAGAAATAGGTAGTTCAAGAAATATCCGGATGTGCGGCAACTTTTCCGGGCATATTATTTGGTTAGTTGTTAAGCAACCGTGATCCGACTACAACGCCGCGCGATGCCAGTGCCACGACGACTTGGCGGACAAGTGACTTTGAACATTATGCAAGCGACATAAAGTCTAAATTGGAGTAAATTCAGCATTGCAAACTAGGTAATATGTACAACGACGCTCAGATTATTTTTGACCGTTTTTACTAAGAGATTGTGATTGATTGATTGGCTAAGGTTGATTGTATCTCGATGAATGATACTGCTAATAATTTATTTTAATTTAATTAACACGGTTATATCATTTACATTTTAGTAAAATCAGAATGCTAGTACAATGTTAATAATAATTACAATAATCAATAGTCATAAAATTAACAAGAATAACATTAATTACAAAAAAGTTACTAAGGTGTCATGCAATAACTGTGAAAAAATGAACCTTTAATCTTAGTAAAAAAAAAAACTTTTTTTGTTAACGTTTTTATTGTCGCTTTTTTGTTCGCTTTATTGTATGTTACATTTTGTTTTAACTGATAGTTACTAACTTTAATCTCTATTTTTATCTAACTTTTCAATGATCTAGACCCTTGCTTGATACTTTCAATATCAGCTTTTTTAACATTTACTATTAATATCTAAAAGATGTAGTAGGTAAATTAAAAATAAATGATAACATTATTTTACCGATTATCTAATTTCATGGTAGCTAGCAACACCCTTCACTGACCCGCTATTTAACTGAATTTCATTACAGTACTACCCTTACCGGCATGAAAATGTCCGGATCCAAGACATTACAAACGTGTCTCATCTCTTACCAGTGTTATAATACTGTAATATGGATCGTAAAAAGGCCGAAATTGTACAAATATTTGTTCATGCGTTTCGACCGTTCTTTGGGCAATAAATGTATGCGTATAAAGTGGCTGGAAGCGGTCCGCAAACACTCGAGTATGTATTTCGTTTCTGTTTGGAGTGGTATTGAAGATATTGTTTCTGTTCTGTTACAAATACCGAACTTACAAGCGTTATATTCAAGAATCGACTATACGGTTTTATCATCTTACTAGCCGCAAGGATCAATATTACTTCTAATCTGTCTATGGTTGTAAGGCAACCGCATTCCAACTATGCAATGCCAGTGCTGCGATGGCATAGCAGACTAGCGACGTTAAACACTGTGCAGGTGATATAAAGTCTAAATTGTAGTAAATGTGACATTGTGAATTATATAATTGATTGATGTCTCGACGCTCGGACATTTTTAGACTGTTTTAACTTAGAAATTGTGACTCTATAGGAAATATAGAGCGAGGCATAATATATCTCGATGGTTGCAATGCTGCTATCTATATCTATACTATATAATATTATGAAGAGAAAAGATTTGATTGTTTGTTTGTTTGCATTGAATAGGCTCAGAAACTACTGAACCGATTTTAAAAATTCTTTCACTGTGGGAGCTACACTATCCCCGTGTAACATGGGCTTTATTATATTTTCAAATAAAATAGGGATCCTTACTAAAACTCCAATAATGTAACCCAAGGTGTAAAAAATTAGATTTAAATTGTTAACTTTGCGTGTTTGACAGTTCTAAGACAGGACAACGTCTGTCAGGTCAGCTAGTTTTTAATAAAATTTCTACGCTTTTTTAGTTTCAAAACTCACTAGCCAGACTCTTAATTTTTTATTGTTAATACAAAATATAACATTATCATCATTATCAGCTTATCATGTAGTTATGCAGGAACACAGACCTTGTATTAGAAAGAGAGAAGGTCCTAATTAACCATATTAGCCCAAAGCGTGTTGGCGAATCTTAATATCTTTAAACTTTTAAGGTTCTTGGACATGCCGGTTTCAACCTGCCTTCGTCACCATTTTTGAGTGATAACATCGAAACTACTCGTAATTTAATTAGAAGTTATATTTTAACTATCTCTTTGAGTCCGTAGTCGAAACTGGCTACATCAGTTAATTTAACCACAAACTTAATAAATAATACTACCACTTCAATTTTTCATGCATCTGTGTTGACTAAGAAAAACTCATTAAAAACAAATGACACACCAGCCGAGAGGTTTGGATTGCGTACAACTTTACTCCGTATATGCAAGCCCTTGTTTACTTTGAAGATTGAGCCCTGCAATTACTATGCATACAAATATGGATTCAGATAGCCCGTTGGTCCAGTTGGTAGTGAACCTTCCTTCTAAGCTTGGGGGCGTGGGTTCGATTTCCACCTAGGACAAACATTTATGTAATGAACATTTGTGTTTGTTCTATATCTGGGTGTTAATATCTATTTAAGTATGTATTTAAAACTATATATGTATGTATATCAGTCTCTGGCAGCCGTACCACAAGCTATGTTTAGTTTAGGGTCAGATGACCGTGTGTGCAGAAATGTCCCGAATATTTATTTATTCATCAAAGGTAGCAATCCAATCTTGGTGACTGCGACCGGCGACCGCAATCGGCGACCGCCGCTGTGTAGCGCAATGCGACCAACTGCACATTATGAATTTATATGGAGTGCTAAACAATGCAAGCGACGCACACGTCAAGGGAGGTGCTCTATATGAATTTAGGAGTGCTAAACAATGCAAGCGACCCACATGTCGCGCGAAGTGTGGGTCGCTTGCATTGTTTAGCACTCCTAAATTCATACTGAGCAGTGGGTCGTGCGACGCGGTCGCTGCCGCCGGTCGCAGTAGAATGAAATAAACAATTATACCCATTTCTTTAGAGCACTTTGTCGACTCGTGTTTCGCCTCTTCACGAGGCATACTCAGGACGTGGTAACTTTGAGCGCTTGGTCAAAATTATTATCAAGTTACAGGGTAATTTTCTAATTAATTATGTACAATAAATTTTTGTTTCAACCTAGGTTACGCTAAATTAGCATCATTAATTAATTTCTGTAGAGTAAAATAATTGATCAAAAATTCCTTATTGTACTTAATGCGATTTTATAGCGCAAATACACTTGAGATTCGTCAAAAACAGTTTTGAAGATGAACTTCCTAAGTAACGCCTGATTCAATCAACTAATAAAACCGGCAAAGTGCGGGTCGGGCTCGCGCACTGAGAGTCCCGTGCCAACACAAAATTCAATAACGAAATTACCAGATATAACTTGGTATTGAACAGAAACTTGTCACCGACTCACACTTGGCCATTATTTGTTGTTATATTTTAGAGTACGTACTATAATCATGCCAAGTTTGACGCTTGTACGTATTACCGTTTGTACAATAGAGCTAATACAAAAATACGTTAAAAAAAACATTTGTTGTATGGGGACCTCTTTTGTTTTTACTTTTTGACTTTTTCATTGTTTGTTAGTTAATCCGCTGTAACGTTACATATCTGTGAATATTATACACACCAGCAGCCATTAAACGTCCACTGTTGGACAAAGGCCTCCCTCGAGAGGGGTGTTGCCATAATCCCCACGCTTGGCAGGCGGCGAATATTATAACTGGCTTTCTATTATGGTTCGAAAGATATAGCAGTTAATAGGTAGGACAGACGGACAGAGAGACGGACAGATAGACAGACAGACATCGTAGGCTTATTAATAGGGTCCCGTATTTACCCTTTGGGTACGGAGCTCTAAATTATTGTTATCTAACAATAAATAAAACTATCAATACCTAACCATATAAAGTGTTATTGAATAAGAACGCAAAATTTACGAAGAAGTCTTCAAACTTGAATTACAAAGCCACAAACGGTCACTCTCACCACAAATGGATGTCAACACTGACCGCAGCATACCGTCGCAGTCTGAATCCTAGAAATGCTGACCGACTGGTTCCGATGGCAAACACTGGATATTATACTCAATATAAGGAGGTAATTATAGAAACGTCGTCTTATGTATATGTATGTGTACTTTATTATAGAAAAGATAGAGGCAACGCAATTTGGTTAGTTAAAAAAAAAAGTTACAAGTCTATCATAGCAATACTATAAATGCGAAACTTGTTTGTTGGTTTGTTTGTTCCTTTTTTACGTAGCAAGAGAGCAACGGATCGACCTGATTTTTTGCATGGGTGTTCAAGAGTCGGAGAGTGACAAAGGCTACTTTTCATCACCACCATCACCATCACCATTTTTCATCACTACGCGGGTGAAAACAGTCAACAAACGTGACTCATAGAAATTGTATCCGGACCGGAACCGGAAGACGCAGCGTAGGTGGGCTTCCCACTAGATAGACCAATGACATTGTGAGAGTGGCTGGCGTTCAGTGTGTGGTTAAAGGGGGAGGCCTATGTTCAGCAGTGGACGTCTTCTTGCTGATGATGATGATGATCATGAGGAATTGTATCTCGATGGTATAAGTACATAAACCCAGGAAACATTACCGAACGGTTCAACCTCTTTCAACACCCACCTCATTAAACTATTGTTCTCTCTGGACGTGAAAAAACTAAGAAAATGAGTTTTTGATGACAGTTAATGATTCTAGTAACCGCTTATTATGGGCGCGTTGTGGGTTTGTTTGAGAACTCTTAAAGGGCTCCCGAGACGGTTCATTTTGTAATTAAACACATACTACACTAGTTTCATTTGTTTATATTTTAATAGGCTTGCGTTTGACCGCCATCTCGCCTTATGTAAAGCGATGATGCGGTCTACGGTGAAGCACGCTTGCCTAGAAGAAACCGATTCACTCGTGATTTGAAGACACCCAGATTGTAACTATCGGGGAATACCCATTCCACAGACTAGCAGTTTGCATAATAAAAGTGGAATCAAAGCGCGTACTTCTTTTGTGCCCGCTCTGCCATTTGCTCTGACAGATGCAATAACATTGTAAAATGCTGAATGAAAAAACAAATTCCGGTATCATAATTAATTATGCTAAGTTGTATACATGGTAGTAATTACAGATGTCGGACCAAATAAATGCGATAAAATTGTAAAATGCTTAAACGAAGAATTCTGATCGTTTTCGCTAAGTTTTTGAACGTAAGACTTGTAGCATATGCAAGTCTTCTTATTAACCTATACTGTCCCACTCCTGGGCAAAGGTCTCCCCCGTCTCTTTCCAGACAGTGCGATCACCCGCCAGACTTGACCACTGTATCTGGAACGTGTCGAGGTCATCGCGCCAGCGTTTTCTAAGCCTGCCTTGGCTCCTTCGTCCGTTTTCAGGCATACTGTGTGATCCTCTGGGCCCATCTATCAGGGTGCATCCTGACTACGTGTCCCGCCCAACCCCACTTTAATATTATAAACATACAAGTAAAACATTAAAATATTTTTTTATCTTTATTAAGGTGTCAAGATGTCCACTATAAATGCAAAAAAAAACCTTGACCAATAATGTTCTTTGAGAAGAAAAAAACTCGAGAACATCCCCCTTTTTTTCGTCAGGTAAAAATTAAACCACATTACAATTTTCAGAGAAAAGTTTATTTACTGAAATAATGATGGCATGCAAAGAACAAAAACACTATCATGCAGCTATTTTTATACATTTTCCGTTTTTATTACAACAAAACAATAATCATGCTAGAGTTTATAGTAACATGCCATTTAAAAACTAAATAAAAATAAAGTTTATCTGTAGCTATAGTCAAACCCGCGTATTTTGTCAAAGGAAAACGGCGGGCGAATTCAAAATTATTTACGTGACAACACTGAAGATATTAGAACGTTTATTATTATTTATTAAGTGCTCGTTAACGTGCTCGACTGTGGACAAGTGATATAACGAGGTGAAACAAGTCTTTTCGGGTTGTTTCCAAAACTCCATAGGAGCCTCTTGTAAACCTCCACCACTTTACAAGGGCATGAGTTTGACTTGACCGTGACTTACTTTGCTTGACTCTGACTGTGACTTGTTTGAGGCGTTTAATACTATGTAAACATGTTTCATATTACGACTAAAGGACATTGAATCCAAGGTCATGAAAATTTTAGCAAAAAAAATAGAACATTTATTTGTCTATTAGAACATTTTTGACACTTTCTTTGTTTGACAGTTTGACATTAGCCATAGACAAAAATGTTGCCATTACAAGGAAATTCCTTATGACAAAATATACTGGTTAGACTATAATGTAGGTATTTTATACATTTGGCTGCGCGTTAGCTAGAAAACAGTCAACCGACATAATGGTCCAATGTCGGTTAGCTGTTTTCTAACTAACAACGGCAGTAATTTTATGTGGCACACAAAAGTATCTTATAAAAATAAAAATAGAATACAGTTTATAAAATCAACTATCAAAATTGAATGTCCAGTATTAAAAATGCGCTATAAACATGACAGCTTCTTTTTACTACAATTTATCACAGAAAGTATCAATTTTCTACCTTAATTATTTTACTGTTACAATTTATGCTATCTAATTTAGAAAAAAATATTAGGCCAATTGATGGCCAAGTATTGCGAAATACAATTGTTTTTCTTGTATTTTTGAAACACAATTGATATAAAGTTTAAAAGTGTGAGCACATCTAAGTCATTCACTGAATGGTGCATGACTTACGATGCCGGGCAATTACCTTGCTTTTATTGCGCGTACTACGCATCTAATAAAAACATATTATCTTAAATGCAAGTAATTTAATCGTCTCCAGTTTACAGTCTAGTGATAATTGCAGTATTAATTCTTTATCTTAATTATATTATGTACACATTTTTACAATTCAGTCGATATAAAATATTATCTTCTACTTAGGAACATAATAATTAATTACAATAGTAAAGCAATTTGCTTTTTTATATTCTATTGAAATATTTGTTTTCAAAATAACATCAAATACAGTAGAGCATTTATTACCAGCCATTTTTTTTTTAATTTATGAATACGCCAACATTCTTTGAAATTATAGATTCTACATAAGCCATAAAACCTTTGTAGTAAAAAAATTATGGATCGATTTTCATAAAAAAAATCATTCATTAAAATAACCTTAATGCTAATAATAATATATTTTCAAACGAGTGACTGTAAATAATGGCGTGGGAAGAAACCCTATTTAAAAAAAACTGCATTCAAAAAAAGCTTAATATAACAGTTTAATTTGACTTTTGCAGTTTATAATATTTAAAATAAATTCTCTACTGTATAATAATAAAAATATACATATAAAATCTAGACACAGCGGGATTTCAAGCCAAGGAAAACCCAGGGTTGCACCACAATTCGGGTACTGTCCCCAAGAAAAGCGCCCGCATATAAGCCAAGTTCGTCTATGATCATCTAGATACAATTCTTATGGTATAGAGCCACAATCTCTCAGTGAAAACAGTCAAACATCCGAGCGTCATTGTACATACATTGCATCAATTATATACTCACAATGCCATATTTATTGCATAGTGTTTAACGTTAGTTGTCCGCATCATCGTAGCTCTGGCATCGTGCGGCGTTGTAGTCGGATCGCGGATACCTTGTAACTAAACAAAAAGTCTGCGCAATTCGTAGCTTGCGTCGAGTTTTAGAGTGTTTTTTGTTTTAGCACGATTGTAACTCTATATGTATTGTATCTCGATATCTATGAGGCTCAAATGATTTCATCCGCACCACTTGTGGGGTTTTTGAATTCAATCTCTTCTTCTGAAATACCTTACGCAAGTATTGAGGCGTTTACACGTGGGTCGCTTGCGACGGCTTGCCGTTACCTGTGAAAAATGGTAGCAATTAGCTTAAGTGACGCTTCGTGCTTGATATTGTTGCGCCCTAAATCACTTTTGGAAATTACGTCGGCTGTCTCAGGGGCGGTTGTATTTTTGTGTGTAAATGGTTCAGGATATGAACGGTACTTCAGAGGCTAAGTAATTTATACACTTTTACACTTTTCATTCAAACGAGCAAGTAATTTTTTTCGGAAACGACTTGTTAAATTTTGATGAAACTGAGATGTAATAATAGAGACGTTATAGGCGAACAACACGGCTTTGAAAACTGACTAAACGCAGCATATATCTACTTACCTACGCATGTATATGTGTATTTTGTGAAATAAGGACAAGAATATAAACTACTTTTTAAGCTATATCTGTTGTTAGAAAGAGACAAAATACTTTTTGTTGTGGACACTCGGAGTGCGTGACTGAGAGACGGCTGAACGAAGTCGGGCAGCCAGCCTTGCATTTGTCTAGTCATTATAATGGCGGACACAACCTATCTACAGGTAAAAATATCACAGGGTAAGTATTTTAAAATTAAACAAAATTTCAGTCACACTATCTCATCGCTCATGCAAAATAACAGCATTTTATTCCCCATAGCGCTACAACCCGGTCTAAATATAAAGTATTCCAGTTTTAACATCTACCCTAATTTTTTCATTAGTCACAAATCTCGCTTTTCATGCAGCTACGCTTGCCGTAAGTAAATTAAAATGACTGAGACTATCTTGTGCAAAGCCGTAACGGTGTGACATCTCATTCTTCCTCTTCATTTATCTCTGTGCGCTTCTGCGAAGTTGTGAACTTGCCGCTTGGCAGTGTTTGTTTTGCAGATATTGCTCCATCGATTTGAACGGGCTACTGTGAAATTTCGAACCTAAATGTGAGATCCAAATCTTAAAAATAAATTTATGCAAAATATTTGAGTCGATTTATATTTAATTCTTTCGTATAACCAGGCTTAATAAAATAAAAAGGGGTTGTCTGTAAAGTCGGTTTACGGACGATAATTTTACGTGATAATGCTTAAGCTGATCGTACCTCTCTATTGCTTGTTCCGCGCTCTCTCTTGCACGCGCGGCTCAGGCGGAACGTGAAAATTTTTCGTGCGTGCAGCCGGCGTTCATCGATTTATAAGACATTTTATTTATATTACACGGGAATTACTCACGTAAGATTAAGCCGGTTACTCCGACTATTGTTTCAACCGCATTAGACGGCCTTTTTCAAGGTAAATGCGCGCGCGCGGCTGCGTCTCACTTTGCACATTTTTTTTTTTTTTTTTGCAATATAATGTGTGAAAACCACGTCAGTTTCAATAGTAAGATTTATAAGACGTTATCACGTCAAAAATACTAGTCAAAAGAGGACGCTGCTAATCTTTACCTCTCACTCTCACACTATTGCTGTCTACACTCACACATATGGCAGTACAGTGTGCAAAAAAAATATCAGTCTGGATTTACGCTTTCATGCTGTCTTACTCGCCTGCTTTGCTTTTTTTTTTCGTCTTCTGCTTTGCATTTGGTTGTTCGCTGTTTTGTATGTTGATGCTCCCATTTTTTTTAATACACATTCATTGTTATTGTTCTTATTTTCCGGTGTTATTTTGCATTGACGAGTTTTGTTGATAAGTTTTTTGTTTATTTCAGCACACACTTCGAGTGCGAAGTTTGCTACGTTGTGCACGTTTGCACCGCGTGCTAAAGATAACTTTATTTCGAAGTAGTGAGAGTACTTATATAGCTTTTGTTAAGCCAAAGTGTTCCCACTTTTAAGCAACGCTTATGTTACTACAGATGGCCATAACGTTTAATATTGTTTTATAGTCGCATTTAGTGGCGCTTACACACATGAGCTTCATAAACGGGCCGTGCTTTTCGCAACTTTTTTTGAGGGTTTTCTCATATTTTTAAATTAGTATAAATGTAATGTAAAAATATCTTCACCGTTTCCTCCATAATTCATAATTATTAAATCTCTTTATAAAGATATTGTAAAGAAAATTTATTAAATAGGTTTTTGAATTATTCGAAAAAACAGAAACAAAAGCGCAAATCAATGTTACTTAAAAAAAACTATCGAGCGAAATGAACTTAATAGTTTTTCAGTTCCACAGTTCCCTAGATAAAATATTTAATTTTAATATGACACCATTTTTATAATTTTAAGCTAACCATGACAAAAATTGCTGAAAGTGGGAAAAGAGGGGTCTTAAATTGCAATGCTTTTTAGTTTGTTAATGTAAAATCTTGCAAACTGAATAGGAACCAGTGGGCTTAATCTTGACACTCGATTTCAATCGAATTTGGGATTGGGATCGAAAACATGCCATTTTGGTACTCTTGAATTCTAAAATAGCGCACGATTGGAACCGATAATGGTGGAATTTTATGGAACTAAATAAAATCGACTCAACTCGACGCTTTCGGTACTCTTGACGCGATTGAAGAGTACCACATTTCATGCCATCGCATGTTTTCGATCCCAATCCCAAATTGCGATTGAAATCGAGTGTCAAGAGTAAGCCCACAGGTCCTCATAATCGGTTTTACAGAAATGTCGCATACCATTTATGTTCTGGTGACAATAAACAATAGCCAATATTGTTATATTTTCAAAATGGCCGCCAATTGTTTTTTTAGTAAAAATTAAGAGCATCATTTAAATAAAAGCTTGTTTGATATTTATTTTAACTAACAGCTTGTTTAAATATTATGTAGAAGTTGTCTGTACTTGTACTATTATTCCATTCCCGGCCAAGTTTTCCTAGTAGCACGACCACAACGAGTTCCCAACTCTCATAAATCTAATTGCATCCAAAGAGCGGGTTCTAAGACTGAATAATTTATCGGTGAACGATTATTTATCGACTTTTGTTGAACTTAGCGAGTTTTGTCCTTTGGAGTTTTGGTTGTGCGAATGAAATCTGTTCCTTCGATTTCGTTTTCGAAACTGCCTTGAATTTCTTACCGTATTTTTTTAAATCTGCGTAAACGACAAAAGACGTGTAGGATACGTTTTTTTAAATGCGTAATCAAGGTTTTTTTAATCCACTGCTAGACTAGATCCACTTAGACCTACCCGTGAAAGAAGGATTGGGCCATATCCACAACGCTGGCTCAGTTGCGGGTTGGTGAATTCACATACGCCATTGAATTAAAATTTCTTCTTCATACGTATGCAGGTATCCTCACGATGTTTTCCTTCACCGAAAAGCCAGTGGTATAAAAATCCGTACATAAACTCCAAAGAGCTCATTGGTACGGGCCCGGGATTTGAACACGCGACCTCACGGTTTCAAATCTGGCGGTCACCCAAATAGGCTACCACGGCTTTTTTACATAGGACTAGGTTACCATTTGACCGCGATCTCACCTGATGAAAGTGATGATGCGGTCGAAGATGTAGCACGTTTGCTTCGTAATAACTTATTAATTCCAGACTTTAACAACCCAAGGTTGTTATTCTGCGGGAATACAGACCACGGTAAAGCTTTTTTTATTCAAAATAGTCATGTGCTCTGCCTCTGCGCGAAATAGTGACAACCAAGGAAGGGATACATACGAGTCTGGGATACATACGGGTCTGGGCCCACCTCAAAACTAAATAACGTAAGCGACAAATGATAAAATTCTAGATATTCACGAACCATTATAATCTATATCTATAATAATATTATAAAGAGGAAAGATTTGTTGTTTGTTTGTTTGTTTGCATTGAATAGGCTCCGAAACTACTGAACCGATTTGAAAAATTCCTTCACTGTTGGGAAGCTACACTATCCCCGGGTAACATAAACTTTGTTATATTTTCAAAAAAAATATGGATCCTTACTAAAACTCCAATAATGCAACCCAAGGTGTAAAAAAATAAGATTTACAATTTGAACTTTGCGTGTTTGACAGTTCTAATATAGGACAACGTCTGTCAGGTCAGCTAGTCTATACTAATATTATAAAGAGGAAAGATTTGATTGTTTGTTTGTTTGCATTGAATAGGCTCCGAAACTACTAAACCGATTTGAAAAATTATTTCACTGTTGGGATGCTGCACTGTCCCCGGTTGACATAGGCTATATATCCCGGCTTCGCCCGTGCTAAGCCGGGGCGGCCGACTAGTTTAAAATAGAACGAATTTACACTAAATTACAATGCGTAAATGGTCATTAGAATATGAAAAAAGAATTGTCAAGAACTTATAAATTCTGAGTTAAAAACTAAAAACGTATCTTAAAAGGCCTGTTTTCTCTGAATATGGAGAAAAAATTCACTAATCACGTTTCTAAAATTACAAGCTAAATTCAGCTTTTCATTATTATTAATAATTATTTATAACATGTCTCTGGATTGTAAACAGCTTTTGATGTTATAAGTAAAAGCTTTTTATGGCTTGCTTCTACTATAATTACCTAGTTAGTTTCAGCTGTTTGTTTTCCGAATAATGTAAAAGTTAATAAAATATAACACACATTCATAGGCTTTGAGTGTGTTAAGCCCAAATCAGTCCAATATTGTTTTTAATTTTATTTGCTCAATTGTTTTTGTTCCAATTCGTTTCTCTACAAAATAAAATAACTAGATTTCAAATTTAATTGTACCATTGAAAAACTTTTATTTGTTGTTTTCAATACTGATTGGGCTTTAGTTTTAGTATAGGAATGTTTTCGTGAGTTAAATTTTTAACCTGACTACGCAAAAAGTAAGGTGGGTGTTTCATTCTGATCATAGAAAATAAATATTTTTTTTTGTTTAAATTAGAACTGCTGTCAAGGCATGTTTGTAAGATTGTAGTCAATTGCACCCATATAAACGAAACGTCAGTTTTTCGAAATCAGTTAGAAACTGTGATGCGGAGTTTGACGCGTTGATCTAAATAAGAATGTTCAGTCAAGGTTCACTCATAATGCCTGGTAAACAAATTTTCTTTCTCATTTCCGTTCTATTTACTTCTCTTTTCTGTGATTCTGATAGAGAAACAGATTGTCTTAATAGCCTTACATTTTCTAAATCTTTAGGAAAAAACTTAATTACCTACAGGTAACGTACGAAGTCGTGGGCGTCCGCTAGTTTTTAATATTACTGCCATAACATCTCACAATCCGCAAAACGTTGTTATTACCTTCATTTACCTGAAGGTACAAATTATTTTATGACAGGGTGAACAGAGTCGAATGAAGGGAGTCCAAAAGTGTTTGAAAGTTTATTTATAAAAGAAGACAGGTGTATAAAGCCACGGGCATCTATTAATTTTTAATATAACAGCCATATCATCTTACAATCCATCATCATGCTCATATAAAAACTTAAAAATATCCTAAATTAGCTAAAGGTGGAAAAAAAAGACAGGGTCCGAATTAATGGAGTCAAAAGGGGTTAGAAAGTTTATATGAAAGTAGTGTGTGAATTCATAGGCATGTACTAGTTTTCAATATAGCAGCCATATCAACTAACAATCCACCATGCTTATAAAAAAACGTTGTGAATTTAAATCGTAATTGAAATTCAAATTGCCTTCAATTAGCTGAAGGTAAAAAGGATTTACACTATTTGAAAGTTTATAATGAAAAGAGCGTACGAAATCGCGGGAATTTGCAAATTTTTATGTAATAGCCAATCACAATCCACCATGCTTAGAAAGAAACTTTGTAAATACCTTCAATTACCTGAAGGTATAACGACAGAACTCCTCACGGCGGAGTATGGAGGTGGCGCCGGGGTCGACGCGGGCTTGGCTGTGTGCACTTGGCCTCCGTACCCTGAACACATAAAAAAGATTAAACACTTAAAGGCGAAGCGCATAAAACAAAACAGAACAGAACGGAAATGACCGGAACGGAACGGAATTGAACGGAACGGAATGGGACGTGATGAGATGGTACGGGACGGCTCGGAACAGGACGGGATGGGTGGGATGGGAAGGGACGGGACGAAACGTGACTTAGCGGAACAGAACGGATCGGAAAGGAAGGAAGGGAAGAGAATGGAAGAGAATAGAATATCAACAAATCAAAGATCATGAAAATCGGTCCATCCATTCTGTTCCATTGAAATGTAAATGGTGACTTTGTTAAAAACTTGACGTAACTTTGTTCGGTTTGTTGTTGTTGATATATAGATAAAAATACCGAACTTGAGATCCTGCAGTCGGTTTAAAAACTGTCTCAAGTTCACATTTTAATACATTTTGAAGTTACTGACAAAAGTATCTAAACAATAATGGATTACTTTTATCTTCCAACAAATTCATTCATTCTGTTTAGTTCGGGTTCACACATTTATAAATGCTAACCCGATGTTCATAGTTTTAAATACCTTTGATACGTATAATTTAAATGCTTACCAAGCGAGCTATTCCTCAAGTATGGATTACCATAAGTGGCAGCGTATCTGAGATCGACTCCACCTTGGTTCTTAGCGGTTGGCTGGGCGTATATTGGCGTTGGGGGCGCTGAAAACAATATCATTTTCAGACAATGTTAAAATTACCAAGTTATTAAGACAACTAACATAATGTATTAACTAAAATTAAAACCTAAAACTACTAAATAAATAAAAAACACCCATAAAAAAAGGTTATAAGGTTGCCTGGAAGAGATCGCTTTTAGCGATAAGGCTGCCATTTGCTACACTAGTTTGTCAAGACATTTTTAACATCTGTATCAAATTCAATGGTGTGAACAATAAAGAGTTAATCAATCAATCGAAAAGCCCGTTGTCAGAAGAAAAAAGTGACCCTTGGCATTTTTAGGGCAAAGTAGGCGTCAACACTCCAACCACCAGTCCTCCACCAAACGTTTGGTCAGGTCCATATACAATTCGAGAGCAGCCGCGATATTAAAAAACTATTAGATTCGCATTTCATGACGCAATTGTTGTTAGCGTCATTTTATTAACTGTTGTTGGTACGATTGAGTGACCCAAGGCTGTTGATCGCGTCAGTTTTATTTGTTGCCCTACGGGTTAATGCAATTGTTTTTAGCACCATTTTAGTTGCAGTTGTCACCAGCAACGGGTAACTCTTGATCGCATCCGTTTTATTTGTTGCTCCATGAGTTGTTGCAATTATTGTGTCATTTTACTTACTGATATCACCACCAACAGACAACTCTAAGTTGTTGATTGCGTCAGTTTTATTTGTTGCTTTACGAGTTGTTGCAATTGATGTTATTGTCATTTTAACTATTGTTTTCACAGCCAATAGGTTCCCCTACTGGCAGTGAGATCAACCCGCAGGGCTATTAATCGCGTCATATTCATTAAAAATACGTACTCGTAGAATAACAAGTCATATTGCAACAGCTCTACGAATTGTTGCAGTTGTTGTTAGTATTGTTTTACTTAATGTTGTCCCGCCAACAGGTAACCCCAGATTCTTGATCGCGTCAGTTTCATTAACAAATGCGTACGTGTAGAGCAACAAGTCATGGAGCAACAACTCTATGAGTTGTTGCAGTTGTTGTTAGTATCTTTTTACTTACTGTTGTCGCTGCCAACAGGTAACCTCAGATTGTTGATCACGTTAGTTTAATTAACAAATGCGTACTTGTAGAGCAACAAGTCATGGAGCAACAACTCTATGAGTTGTTGCAGTTGTTATTAGTATCGTTTTACTTACTGTTGTCGCCACCAATAGGTAACCCCAGATTGTTGATCGCGTCAGTTTCATCAGGTTTCGTTCGTTGCAGAGAGTTGCTCTGCGAGTTATTACCAGCTGACAGCGGGAGCGTCGACGCTGTGTCGATGCTGCGCGTGAGCGACCCTTGGAGGGATCTATTGGAAACAAGGACTAGTTAGAAATAAGTCTAATAATTATACATTTATTTTTAAAAGCCAATTAAAAAGTAAGTAGAGGCCAGCGTTTTGCATCGACCGGACGTCATGACAAATCTTTGGTTTTATCGTTTTTTAGGGTTCCGTACCCCAAAAAGAAACAAGGGAATCTTTATACCGTTTTCTGTCTGCCTGTCTGTCAAGACTCAAAAGAATCAAAACCCGTTGACCTAGAATAATAAAATTTGGCAATAAGCAAGGTCTTCATCATCATCAGCCAGAAGACGTCCACTGCTGAACATAGGCCTCCCCCTTTAACCTCCACACTGAACGACAGCCAGCCTTTTGCAACCACTGGATGCCAGCGACTCTCACTATGTCGTCGGTCCATCTAGTAGGAGGCCTACCTAAGCTGCGTCTTCCGGTTCGTGGTCTTCACTCAAGAACCTTTCTTCCCAACCTGTTATCGGTTCTTCGAGCGATGTGGCCTGCCCATTGCCACTTCAACTTGCAAATTTTAACAGCTATGTCGGTGACTCTGGTTCTTTGGTGAATATCTACGTTTCGGATTTTATCGCGCAAAGAAACTCCGAGCATAGCTCTCTCCATTGCCCGCTGAGTGACTCTGAGTTTTTCCAATAGGCCAACAGTCAAGGACCACGTCAAAGCAAGGTCTTATAGCACATATATTTTAAAAGAAAAAATCCGAAAGTTGTTGAGTTACATTACATAAAAAAAGCTATTAAAAACTTACATTTTGTAGTTTAATGTATGAGAGGTACAAAGTTAAGTTTGTTCATCAATATTTCAACCTACTCTATCTACTCTATTTGCATGGAACCCTCAAAGTGCGAGTCCTACTCACACTTGGCTGGTTTTTTAAATTTATTAAAAATTATCTTCCCATAACATTTGAGAATTTGGAGGATCTGGCGTAATTTCGGACTTTTCTGGTAGTCATTACAATGTGTTAAAACAAGAGAAACTCAAACCAAATCGATATAACAAAACGCTGTAAAGTGGGAACGCTACTTTTAGGGTTCTAACATCTTTGACCATTTTGATAGTAAAGTTTTATAGCCTCTTTAACGACTCTTAGGCCTCGCCTATGGAGGCGCGGGCATTGAGCGAAGCATCAAGCGGATATGTAATATTTTCCGGGAAATCTTGTTATGAAAATATAAGATACGATAATATAACGAGAAAAGAGGGGGGGTGAAGTTAAGATCTTAAATTCGATTTGTTGTCTCTCTCGCATGTTGCGTTTTTTAGGTTTCCGTACCCAAAGGGTGAAAACGGGATCTGTTTGTATGTCTGTCTGTCCTACCTTTTAACGGCTGTATCTTCCGAACCGTAATAGATAGCCAGTTGAAATGTTGACTGACTAAATAATAATAAAGTCTAAAAGTCAAAACAAAGAAGTCGGCCCCATACAACAAACGTATTTTTAACGTGTTTTTGTATTTGCTCTAATGTAAAAACGGTAATACATAAAAGCCTAAAACTTGGCAAGATTATGGTACACACTCTAAAGTATAACAACAAATATATAATGGCCGAGTGCGTGTCACTGATTAATCGAAAGAAAGAAAGAAAGAAAGAAAATAAATTTTATTCGACACCTTTACAAAAAAATTATATCTAGAGGATATCATACATCAGTGTCGAATGGGTCCGTCTCGGGCGTGGTCTGTATTTGAACGGAGACCGCCTGGGCGTGATGTTGTCTTTTTGTACTATTTTTTGTATTTTATGGTATATGGTACGGAACCCTCAATGCACGAGCCTGACATGCACTTAGTCGGTTTACTAACAGTACTGTGCATAGTTTCACAATTATATATTTGCCTTTTCAAAACCCTTAGTGCCATTGAGAGAGAGTCGAGAATAAAATAAAATCGGCGTAAATAATCTGCAAAAGCGTCTTTAATGTACGGACGGCATAAACGAGACCCTATGCAATATTGCGCAACACTCAAAGCTCTATTTACGGTTTATTTTTGTCGGCAATAAAACCTTTTTTTCCGGAAAACGCCTACTACAATGTTCAGCCCACATGATAGCTGAACCATCACTTAATTAGTCCTATAGTGGTTTTATAAATAGACCAGGTTTAGCAGTAGGATAAGTGGGCGTTTCCATGAAGTCTGTTACAATGAAACTGCTGAGCTACCGTATAATGTAAGTGTGCATGTGAGGGTGTGTATGTGTGTTTGGTAAGTCTAGAATTTGCGGTGGTTTGAATATATAAATGTATGTATCAGTCTCTGGCAGCCATAGTACAAGATTTGCTTAGTTTGGGTCAGATGAACGTATGTGCAAAGATGTCTTGTTTTTTTTATTATTATTTAGTTTTACTAGTAAGAACTACAGGATTATATAGAACGGTGAACTAAGCCAAAAGGTAATTTTACTCATCATTATAATCAACTTTTTGGTTTGTGCTATCATTGTGGGTTTCAAAATAAAGTTGTTTATAATTATCACAATAATAGCCTCAAATATGTCCGTCGTTGGTTGTCGTTTTTTGTGTATACAGCCTTTAAAGTACAGATAAAGGAGAAAGGGAAGGAAAGGTAAGGAGAGAAACGGAAGAGACGAGATGTAAATGTGTTATATTTTTAATTCTATTTATGACATTTTGTATATGGAACTACAGATTCTAAAAAAAATAAGCTGTGAGATAATGGTGGATTATGTAATCTACAAGGTGGATCTACAATTTCCTAAGGAAATTAAAAAAAAAACAGAAAATTTAACGACGATATTAGCTTCGCGCAGTTTGACAGTTCGTGCGTTTGATGAATGTGAATTTACCAGACAGCTGTTTTTATTTATGTTTTTGTACATTCACAGCTAAGACACGACAGCGTCTGTCGGGTCAGCTAGTACATTATAATTGTGTCTTTCCTTGTGGCAAATAAATATTATGATTATGATTATTATTCATATCAATACTTAGATGATAATAAGTTATTACCTGTTCCCGATTAAATCCGTGGGCGACTGTACTCGCAAATTCGGCGGCGGTGCGTAGCCTTGCGGGTAGTCGTAAATGTACGCGGCAGGCGGCGCCTATACACAAACAAGTTACATTTCTTATACAGAAGTGGAAAAAAACCTAAATATTTAATACTAGCTACGCCTCGTGGTTTCACCCGCGTAATGATGAAAAATGGTGATGATGATGATGATAAAAAGTTGGTTTGTTTGTTCCTCTTTCACGCAGCAACAGACCAACGGGTCGACCTGTTTTTTTGCATGGGTATAGTTCAAGGGTTGGATAGTGACATAGGCTACTTTTCATCATCATCATCATCACCATTTTCATCACTACGTGAGTTAAATCGCACGGCTTAGCTTGTAATTTATAAGAAATTTTTTTTTTTAATTTAAATTCTTAAAAACATGTAAATTACGCACCAAACGGCACAATTAAACGTCTGTTTAGATAAAAAGATAATAAATCTAATTACCTTGAAATAAGCGTCATGATACGCTGGGTCGGAATAGTCGTTGCTGTACCGGAACTGCATGAGAGGGTCATCGTGTCTCATGTGTGGAAGCTTCACCGGGCCCGCCAATGGCAGGCCGGCTGGTGGCTTGCTGTCCGACCTCTCTGAGCTTGTATACTCCTGGATATGGGGAAATGATCATAGAAAAAACTATTCAAAATAAAATTTGGCAGAGCAGCACAAGCAACGCAAACATGCTAACCTCGGCAGTGGTTACATATTTGAGGCGTTTGGGGTCGAGAAATCGGGCCCTTGGGGACCGGGAGCTCACTTCATTTACAAAAATCTTTCAGAGTGCCTGGTTAAGGCGACGCGTGACCAAAATGCTGGAGTGTTTCTGGCTCAACGCATAAGCCGTAATGCCGCCAGCATGCTGGGTGCGCTGCCAACTAATAGTGGGCTTAGGATTGTCTTTAGACCGTTGTCTATGGGCAGTCTAACTGTATTTGTAGTGTTAGTGTTAGCTTGTATTTTGTTTCGTTAATAAAGGCACTTGCCTAGTAAAAAAATAATGTGGTTGTTCTACGACTAACCCCAATAATTACGTATACAGGGTTACCCGGAAAGGATGTACTAAGCCGAAAAAGCTCCATAGAACACATCATTATGTTTTTTTTACTATGGGAGCTCTTATGGAACAGCTCCGCACGCAGCGTTTACAAAATTTCTTCCTAATACAAACTGCAAAGGAATGTAATGCGCTGCCTGTCTCGGTATTCCCTATAAAGTACAACCTGGGTATCTTCAGAACAAGAGTGAATAGGCACCTCATGGGCAAGATTATCTCATCTTAGACCCCATCGTCACTTACCATAAGGTGACTTGTGGTCAAACGCTACATAAGCCTCCGCAACCGATCTCTAAAAGGGCTGGTTGGAAGCGGCCTGCATTCAGCGTTTCCCTGCGGTCTCTTTTAGGTCGTTTGTCCATCTTATGGGTGTTTTACGCTGCACTTAACGGTCCGTGGTCTCCATTCCAGAATCTTTCAGCCTCATTGGTCGTCTGTTCTGCGTGCTATTTGCCCTACCTACTGGTAATCCATTTGCTAACTTACTAATCCGGTGGGTTATATCGGTATTTTTCGTTCGTCTACGGATCTCCTCATTTCTGATTCGATCTCATAGAGAAACCCCGAAGAAAACCCCTTTTCATAGCTCGTTGTGCGACTTTGACCTTGCTTATGAGGCCCTTTATAAGAGACCAAGTATCAGTGCCGAAAGTCATCACTGGCAACACACACTGGTCGAAGACGTTCGTCGGCACTGAGATATTTTGGACGAGAAGACGTTGCAAAGTTTACCTAACGCTGCCCAGCCGATAGGGCTATTAATTATTTAACTAAAAACACCTGGTTTTGTACCATCCAAGTTCAAACTCACCAACTCATAGCTTCCATCACTTCCAGGCAGCTGCAGCTTCACGTCACTGATATTCGAGCTCCTGTCACTTTCCTTGTACATGTCACCTGTCACAGTGACATCTGGCTTCTCATTCATCTGGTTCTTCCGTCTCCTTCTATGACAGATGATGACGAGGGCGATGAACGCCGAGAATAAGATAATGCCTGACGTCACGCCGATCAGGATTATGAAGAGGGGGAGGGTTTCTGAAAAGATTGGTGTGGTTAAAAATCATATCTATACAAGGTTGTTTTAGGGTTCCGTACCCAAAGGGACGCTATTATATACTAAGCCTACGTTATCTGTCTGTTTGTCTGTCTTACCTTTAAGCGGCTGTATCTTTCGAACCGTAAAAGATAGCCAGTTGAAATTTTCACATAATATATTATAATGTTACGGCGGATTAACTAATCAATAATAATAAAGTCAAAAAGTAAAAACTACCCCCGTACAAGAAACTATTTATATTTTATGTAAAATGTGTATAACTCACTCAATGGTTTCAGAAGGATCCCAGCGTTTGCATTCCCGTACTCATTGGTGACACTACAGTTGTACAACCCATAGTGTTTGGACTGGCTGGAACGAATTACTAGGCTGGATTTGATGATTCCATCTGGGAGTGACTCTTCTAGCGTTGCGTAATCCTGAAAATTTGGATTTGGTAAAGTATCTGAAGTAACAAAAAAATACGTGTCGTTAAGAGTTTATATGTCGTGATCTTAGGTAGCGTTGCATCAATTTACGCGGTTATGGCAAATAGCAACAAATTCATTTTTTGGTTATAAATATTTAAGTATACAAGTAAGTTAAATGTGATTTTGGAAACATGATTGGTGGAACTTTTTTCGATAGAATAATTCGGCGAAAACAGGCTTTCTAAAACACGTTTTAAGTTTTTTTCTCCGCGTCTGGAAGTTCGTAACAATTTATTTATTTATATTCTAATGGTCATTTGTATAGTGTAATTTAATATAAATTTGTTTTATTTAAAATTAAAATAGTTCTTGAGTAATTTGAAGTTTTCGCATATGTCGCTTCCATAATTTAGTTCTGAGGCGGGTGTCGATTCGTGCGTATATCTTCCTGCAGGCGTAGATAGCATATTTTGTCCCTGTTTCGCGCAGAGACAAAATTTGAATTTGAGCTGACGACATATCGACTCTTAAAGAACCTACTTTTTTCGTCGGTAAAAAATTCTTAAAATACTTTTTTTACCTAGATAAACGCTAACTTAATAGAAAAGGAGTTTGAGTATGTAATCCCGTATTTAATTAATAAAATTACCCATACAGATTATATGTTTAAATTGTATAAGAGCCGATTTGGCACCTAAAAGCAATATTATTCGTCTTACATAGAAAGAGATAAAAACGGGGTTAGTTTCTCCACTTACCGGGTCATGTATAGCGCTAATCTCTCTCCCCTCGAAGTACCACCGAATATCGTCTGGTTTGGGAACAGACAACGAAGCGCATTCCACTCGAACTATCTCGCCTTCTGAACCAATCTGCGTTCGATTTGACAGGATCTTTGGCGCGCCTGACAATAAAAATTATATAGAAACATTTATACAGTTTTTTTTAGGAAATAATGAAACGCAACTATCGCAAATACGCTGAAACAGCCCGACTTTTAGCAATTTTGGTCTTTCTAGTTTAAGTGTGTCAACTTCCATGGTTAGCTTAAAATTATAAAAAATGGTGTCATATCAAAACTGAATGTTTTATCTAGAACCGCAACATTTCGCATTTCGCTCGATTGAAAAAAAATATGAAAGTAGCGATTTGCGCTTTTCTCTCTGTCTTTTTGGATTTATTTAAATACCTATTTATTAAATTATGACTGCGATATCTATTAAGAATATGTCAGAGTGTGCATTACATGTTTACCTCGCCCCTTTCCGGTTTATTTTTCGCTACTAAATCGAGTTTAAGACAAATCCAAACTATAATAATAATCGATCAAAGCGCATCACATAATTTTTTGGATTTTACTCTGACATTAGGTAGTACATATAAGAAGGTTAGTTCCGTTTCATTACTTTTTTTGCAAAGATATAAATGCATATCTATCTATATGCGAGAAATTGTAATTGGCCTAGTAACCAAATATTTTTTTGGAGTTATACTTCTTATGCGACTTGCAACAAGGTTGCGTTAAACGTTTAACGCTACCATGGAGGGGGACTTTTTCTCTCTCGTATGGTTGCAAAATGCGTATCCTTTTTTCGCGCTGCGACTAGCAGACCCGGTAGTGTAATGGTATCGCTAATGTATTGAGAAGCCTAAGGAGCTAGGTTCGAATCTCAAGAAAAGCATGTTTTTAAATTGTTGAAATATTTTTGCCCTAGTTATAATTTTAGGGTTCCTTGTTGAAGTATAACTTCTTCCGCGCGGAGGGACTCCAAACACTATTTTTTTTACTTATAATTATACTATTAGGCTGTAAGTTTCCCTAAAATGCAAAATAAATATAAAATAAATATATTTTGCTAAAGTTTTGTCTATCAGTAATCAAAAACAGTTGCAAAAATAAGTAAGCGAATGGCAAAATAAAACCTAACCAACGAGGTCATAGTCATCATTATCATCATCAGCCAGAAGACGTCCACTGCTGAACATAGGCCTTCCCCTTTAACCTCCACACTGAACGACAGCCTGCCTTTTGCATCCACTGGATGCCCGCGACTCTCACAATGTCGTCGGTCCATCTAGTAGAAGGCCTCCCTACGCTGCGTCTAGATCATAGTGCTACGCGCCATTCTACGCTCCTACGCCAAGAACCTGCTACGAATGCGTAGCGGTCACTTACGATTGATTCTACGACACAAAAGTTGCTGCACAATTCAGCGGTTCCCAAAAAATTGAACAATCTTACCTTTAATAAAGACGGTGGCTTCACTCTCGATTTCAGGGTACCCCTCGACGGAAGCTTTGCAGATGTACCGTCCAGCTGTCTCGGTGCTCACGAACACGCGCAGATTGGGAGCCTTCCCCTTAACCTGCTGGAGGATACTGGACGGTCATGTAACGTGTTAGGGAGTTTTAATGCCAACATGAAAATTTATATCTATATACGGACAATAGCTAGTATAATAATTATACTAGCTGACCTGACAAACGTTGTCCTGTCGTAGAAATGTCAAACACGCAAAGTTAAAATTGTACATCAGAGAAAAAATTATAAATTCATCTAACTCAAAAAGCGGGTGAAACAACAAGCAAACAAGCAGACAGGCAGTCTGATGGTGAACAGTCACTGTCGTCTCTGGATACTTTTAACACCAGAGGTATTACAAAACTACGTTGCCGACCCTTTAAGAATCTATTAACTCGACTTTTGAAGAACCTCATATAGTTTCTCGGAAATACGGCGGAAGGTAGCTCATTCCAAATTTTTGCAGCTCATTCCAAATTTTTATCTCGCAAAGAAAAAAAACGTATTCATATTCTGGCTTAGTCACATCTACGCGTGGATGAAAACGGTGGAAAGACAATATTTCGTTGGCCCAAGCTAGGCCTGCTGTAGAATGAGTTATGGGCTAAATACGAAATGAATGTATTTACCTAGGGTATCCAGCATGGTATCATTTGTGGCATGAAATGAAATGATAATGTTGTTGTTTAGCATGATAAGTAACAAATCTTTTTAGTTCCTCGATATGTACACAGAGTGAAAACTTATAGGGACCTTCGACCAAAATAAAATGAATAGACAGGCCCAGAAGGAACGCATTTTTGAAGATTACAAAATGAGCGCCGGCGCTCAGATCGTTTCAGTCGGTCTCTAGCCGTAGGAAGTGCGACACGAGTCTATTGTTACATGATAACGAAACACCTGACAAAATTATTCCTTCGTGTGCTTTCCCAAAGTGTCACAACAAAAAACCGCTATCTATTTTTAGTAATAAATGTACTGTACATTGAATTTATTAGGTATTGAAGTATATTATAATGTCCAACGGTTTTGACTCGTTTTTACTGAGCAAGTTCAATGGTTATGGCCCGTCCATTCATTTTATTTTAGTCGAAGATCTGTCCCTGTAAGAGCAGCAACCTTCAGTTTTATAGCTAGATGAAAATGGTCAAAAAAGGTTTTGAAAAAATTGATCACAGATTTTTGATTGTACATCGAGTGCTTTATCTTGTTTTATACAAGCCATTTCAGCCGATGCGTTTATCAGTACGAGCCAAAGACAAGTGCGGATATTTAAGCGAGGATAAAATGGGTTTTATGCCCACATACCTATACATTTAGCTTTTCACTTTAACTGCGAGGAAATGCCACCGTAGCTGAAAGCAGTAGCTTTCTGTGAACGTTATAGCTCAGCGTCAGAGTTGGCCTTGTTATATATGAGCTCTGACTTAAGCTTTTATTAAGACTTCTGGCTCTATCATGGTATTCACTTACCCCGATCCGACCTGGCTCGTGGAACAGCCATCGTATCTCGGGTTGTGGCTGGCCGTCTACATCACAGCTGAGGGTCACACTGGATCCCACTTCTGCTTCGATGTTCTGAGGCCGCGTACGGAATGTTGGTGGATCTAGAAGGGAGAAAAATTATCAAACAACTAGCATCAACTTGTTTTCTTCTCTTATCTATACAATATTACAAAGAGGAAAGATTTGTATGTATGTTTTTAATGAATTGGCTCAAATAGTACTGGACCGATTTAAAAAATTCTTTCCCCATTTGAATGCTACATAATCACTGATTAATACAGGCTATTTTAACGGGATATATAACTATTTCCGTGCGGAGCTGGGGCGGAAGTAAATAAATAAAAGCCCAACAGCGAAATTTTTGATTGACAACAAAATGAGCAATTTGTAAGGGTTAGCCTAAATGCCTTCTCATAATTAAGCCACTTTAAGGAACAATATATCTATAGTTAGACTCTTTCCTTTTCATCACCATCTTTATCAGCCTATCATGTTCCCAATGCTGAGACACAAGCCTTCTCTCTGAGAGAGAATATATGCCAAGTCCTAATCCACCATGCTGGCCCAGAGCATGTTAGTGAATGTCTTTGAACTTTTTGAGATTCTTCGAAATGGACTTTTTTTATCACGGATAAGTCCACCCTTGACCACCAACTCGCCTGTTGGTTAGCGATTATGTGCTCGAAGATGAAGCTTGCATACTTAGAAGATACCTATTCACCGGTAAATACCGGTTTCCTCACGATGTTTTACTTAACCGTTTTTGAGCGATGACAAAAAACTGCACATCATTTTTTTTGGACTTAATAAGTAATTGGTGCAGGGCCGAAGATCGAACCGGGTACTGTCAGATTGTAAAACTCACATGCTACAGCTCGGCCACCATCGCTCTTCTCTTTTATAAGAATTTATATTTAACATTTCAAATGTTTTTTTTTTTGTGCGGATAAGTTCACGTTTGATCATCAACTCGCCTGTTGGTAAGCGACGATGTGATTGAAGATGCAACATGCACACTTAGAAGGTACCTATTCATTTTGGACTGGAAAAGGCCCAGATTATATCTCTCAGGAAAGAAGGAAGCGGGCAGGTTGTTTCAATCCTTGACCGTACGGATTAGAAACGTAGAATCAAAACGTTTGGTACGTTTCCAAGGAAAATCCATAATGTATGGGTGGTAGTGGGCCGTTTTCCTACTTGTCCTGTAGTAGAAAGGGGATGGTAGGATAAGGTCATGTAGCTCTGATGCACATTTTTTTTTTTTTACATCGGACTAGGCTAACGTTTGACCGCGATCTCGCCTGATGGAAAGCGATGATGCGGTCGAAGATGGAGCACGTTTGCCCAGTAGTAACCTATTAACCCTAGACTTGAACACTCCAAGATTGTAATGCTGCGGAAACACAGACAGGGGCAAGGCGGACAATTACCAAAATGAATCCTGTAAAAAATTGGGATCGAGAATTTTTTTAAATAGGATTGGGATGAAATTTAGCTGGAGGTAGAGGTAGTGTACACCCTAGATTAACACACCAGCTACTTTAAAAATGATGATTTTTAACGAAGAGCGGGTGCAATCTCATGCGCATCTGTTAAATAATAAAACTGTGAAAACATTAGAAAAGCTGTGGAAATTTCCTTCAGATTCTAAATCGAACAATCAGTCATGACGAATGAGTAACTGATGAAGTAATCCGGCCCATCCAGCGCTGACGTCACGTATAGTGGGCGCTACATGATTTTATGCGCTTTTTATATATTTGCTCGGATTCTTGCGGATACTTTACGGGCTATTTTAGAATTTAAAGAAGAATCAGAATTAAACACGTGTTTTGACTTATAAACATATATATGTTGGTCTAGTACTCTAATGTAAAATTAAGGAATAAAATGCGATATTCAAACTCAGATTAATTTCAGAAATACAGATGAACTAATTTATATCCTATGTTGATATAACAAAGCGTAATTAAGCTTACAACAAATATAGGCTAAATGCACTGATACTTTATTAGTACTTGTGGTACTTGTGGGTGTAATCTCAAACAAGGCAAATAAGGGAGATATATGCCTTAGCACAATAGGGAATATGCATGTGGTTTAAATATCGTTGAAACAATTTTTTTCCGAATCTTTATTGTTCTGACTTTATATTCTACAAAATATTTTTTTATTTAGTTGCATTATAATTGCTTAAAATATTAAATAAAAAGTGCAAAATATAAGAGGGAAATTCAAATTTGCGAAACGCTTCACCATTGGTCGAAACGAAACGTGACGTCAAAAGCCACAACATCTTCTTTATCGGCGTCGATATTCATACAATTTTAGTAGTGTTTGATAGAAAAATAGTTTTATGTTGAGTTTCTGTAATTGTTTTCCATTAGATAGTGTAATTTTAGCATTCTCGTGAAACTAGGAATCTTTAGGACGATGACTGAGACTGGTTTTGTCAAAGTAGGCACCGTAGAAGTCTCGCCTAGGGCGCTGGTAGTGCTAAAACCGGCACTGGTACAGAGTGCATAATATTAAATAGGAACAAAACACACTTCTGACTAAATCACACCATGCTATCAAAATATAACATATTTACATTAAAATGAATTACACAACAATGCAAACATGATGTTGGAGATATCTCTTCTCATAACCTTACACCATTGTTTACGTATTTTCGCATCTCTTGGAATGGGGAAAAAAACACTTATCGGGTGTATTTCTAGTAGTGTTTGTACACTTTGGCACAAGACAATACCAATAAAATTGTTTTTAGGGATCCGTACCTCAAAAGGAAAAAAACGGAACCCTTATAGGATCACTTCGTTGTCCGTCTGTCCGTCTGTCTGTCCGTCTGTGTGTCTGTCCGTCTGCCAAGACCCTTTTTCTCAAGAACGCGTAAAGGTATCAAGTTAAAATTTATACTAAATACTTGGGTCTACGGTTTCTTTCGGCTGTAAAAAAAATAAAGTTGTAAGTCAACGCAATCAAAAGATATGAACGTTTATTTCGCATATTTTGCGATTTTACAGGAGAATCAAAACCTATAGGGTACTTCCCGTTGACCTAGAATCATTAATTTTGGCAAGAGGCAAGATCTTACAGCACATATAAAGTAATAAATCTGAAAGTTGTTAATTTGAAGTTATATCCTAAAAATAATATTGGTTTAGAATTACAAACTTACATTTTGTAGTTGTTATGTATGGAAGAACCTTAATGTCAACTACAAAGTTAAGTTTGTCTTTCAATATTTCAACTTCAGTTAGTTTTTTTTTTGGACTCGTGCTCTCTAGACGTTTCCGTCCAACGGAACCCTCAGAGCACAAGTCCTAATCGTACTTTTCCGGTTTTTTTAGCTTCTTCCATGGTCTGAATATCTATAAAACTGAAAATCTGTGTGAAATAACTGTATTTTCTATAGTAAACAAACACAGAGCGTGGCTTATGACGTCATCCAAAGCCCGCGAAAAATTGCGGCGTTCATACAGCTCAAATTTATTCGACATTTTTAATATATTTTAAAAAAATAATTTGAGCATTTCCAACTGTAATTATATTTTTTACTATGATATAACAATGTTAACAGTTGATTAAAAATATAAAAAAAACACATGCATATTCCCTATTATCGCTACTTTTGTTCAAATGTCTTCATCTTTCATCTATTTTTTTCACTGTACCGCTAAACCGCTTAACACAGAACCTGCAAGTACGGCTCACTTATTAATTTTTACGCATATTAAGGTGGTGCGTTTCGCCTATGGCGGGATATTCAAAGTTCAAACAGTTTTCTTATCCTTGTAAGGCCGGGTAATTATTGTAAACGATCATGACGTTTGTGCAAATTAATTATTATTTTTTACAAAATAATGTTAAGTTATTTATCTCTAATGCACATTATTTTGGAACATATATAAATGTGGAATTTCCAGCTTTACAAGATGTATTAGGGTGAGCTTTTTGACGACGTCGGTAAACTCAGGAATCCTTTTATGAATTTCGTACGAGACCTAACATCCGTTTGTGTTAGTAAATCTTTGACATCAATGCTTACAAGTGACATCCAAAGTGACCTTTTCTTCGGTTTTGCCGACCAAATTGCTGACTTCGCATTTGACGACTGCGTTGCTGTGCTGCCGGGTCACGTTGAAGATGATCTGAAACAAGCAGGCTAATAAGAGGCTATGTTTACACTGTTATACATTTTTTTTACGGTTCCGTATCTCATAAGTAAAAAACGGAACCCTTATAAGATTACTTGTCCGTCTGTCCGTCTGTCAAGACCATTTTTCTCAAGAACGCGCAAAGGTATCAAGTTTAAATTTATACGAAATACTTGGGCCTACTAATACTAATATAAAAAAATTCATTGTCTATGAAGTTTTTTTTTGAGGTTCTTGGACATACCTGGTTTTTTGACGATGTTTTCCTTCACCGTTTTTGAGCAACGGCATAAAAACTGCACATAATTTATTTAGGTACTAAACAAATCATTGGTGCAGGGCCGAGGATCAAATCGTGTGCCATCAGATTATAAAGCGCACTTGCTACCGTTCGGCTACCACCACTCATATATATCATTATCATCATCATCATCATCAGCCAGAAGATGTCCACTGCTGAACATAGGCCTCCCCCTTTAACCTCCACACTTAACGACAGCCTGCCTTTTGCATCCACTGATGCCAGTGACTCTCACTATGTCGTCGGTCCATCTAGTGGAAGGCCTACCTACGCTGCGTGGTGGGGGTGGTAGCGGGGCAACTGCCGGTAATTGTTCGCATACCCTGCTCCACCGTTACCTGGTCCGCTACCTTGGCTAGGGATAGAGGTGACTGGGGGCCGTGATATTATTTTGTCTGTCATGGGGGTCTGTCATGCTCATATATAATTATACAGACTTTATATCCCGAAAAAAACCTATAGGACAGCCAGCGGGTGAAACCGCATGGCATTGCTTGCTTAAATTATATGCTAGCTTAATTAATAAATAAACCTAGCTGCCATTTCAACAAATTAACATAACTATCATAATATTTTAAAACACAAAATGCACTCCAAATATTACAAGAGCAAAGGGTAAAATAAATGAGTTGATGTATATTACCCAATTTAACTCTGCAGTGGCTGTGAATTTTTCAGTACAGCGAACATGCTCGTTTTAAATTCATGAATGGGCCGGTATGGCTGAAAGTTATCGGCTTGTACGATGTTTTGTTCATTGTTGTGATGAAATGTTGTGGCTATAGGCTTTAGACATGGTTCTTAACTGCTGGCCTTTCGGACAAACTCAGTCGCACAGCGGACAATGAAGAGAGCTATGCTTGGAGTTTCTTTACGTGATAGAACTCGAAACGTGGATATTCGCCAAATAACCAGAGTCACCGACATAGCCATTATTAAATATCACAACAAAAATATTTTTTAATATTCGCAATGTATTGCAAATAAAATATCAGCTGACACTAGAGGTCAACGTACGATATGCGCTGCACTGCACTGCGCGTATGCTTGTACACTTTACATTGCTGGTTTGCATAATTCCAAACCACAAAAACAACACTAAATAAGTTTATACTTATTTAGTGTTGTTTTTGCAAATGGTTATTTATATTAGATTGTGTTTAGATAGTATAATAGTATTATCAAGCTGGATTAGCAAGTTGAAGTGGCAGTGGGCAGGGCACATATCCCGCAGAACATATGGCCAATGGGGCCGAAAGGTTTTGGTATGGAGACAACGGACCAGTAAGCGCAGCGTAAGACGTCCACCCACAAGATGGAAAGACGACCTAAAAGAGAACGCTGGATGCTGGCCGCTTCCAACCGGCTCTTTTGGAGATTAATGGAGGAGGCCTATGTCCAGCAGTGGACGTCCTATGGCTGAAATAAAGATGATGAGTATAATAGTAGCGTTTTAGCTTCGAGAGCGTTTCGTTATAGGACCAACCCAGAAACCGCTAAAAAAAACCAGCTGTTCCATAGAAAATTCACACTCAAAAAATGTATGGCACAGCAGATTCTTTTTCGAGATTTCAGGGTTAAAGTTGTTAATAATGATGAGTGCAATGACTTCCTTTCGGCTGAGTACAATCAGGCCTGACGCACTCGGCACTTTAGGAACTTTTTTCTTTATGAAATTAGTCAGACTTGATAACGCGACAAGAGTACGCGATAGACAGAGAGGAACTGACTTACCATCTCATCAGTATAGTCTCCAATGACCGGGTTGTTGTTCAGGAACCACCTGTACACCAGTGGTGGTGGGTTTGCATCAGCGTCGCATCGGATGTGGACCTCGGAGCCGACTGGGATGCGCCCAGTGGAAGACTGCACGGTCACGTTTAACTTGGGAGCGTATTTCACCTGGAAATTTAGTTAATTATAACTAGCGACCCGCCCGTTTGGCTTCGCACGGGTGTAATTAACGTGAAACCCGGGGTGGGTCTCTAGTTAAACATAATTATATTATAAACCTTCCGTAAAAATGTATCTAACTGATGGTGAAGACTGCATCAAAATCCGTTGCGCGGCCATACAGACATACAGACGACAGACGCGGAAATTTATACTATGTAGAGATAGAGATTGAGAAAAGAATTTCACCTGTCCCTGTGTCGTCTGTCTGTAATCTAATCTTAAGTTAAATTTTGACCTACTTTCCATCGAGCTGAAATTTGTCATACTTGACAAGTTCCGATAACAATACAATACTATGGTGACAGCAAGCTAATTTGATGATGGTGACGGTGGACAACGGCACTCCTCGATGGATAATAGTAGACTGTTTGGGCCCATTTTGATCAGCACACCATTTCGATCACTAATTTCATAAAAGCTTGGTTTGAAAAAGATATTTTTCAATAAAAATACTTGTGCTAATTACACATCGAACTACTCCATAAAAAGTAAGCCCTTTATAAAAGATCGTTTTATTTTGGCGGCTACACAGAAAATATTTTTTTTTTTTTTTGTTTACTTCTCTTTTCTGTGGGTGGCTATTTTAAAACTATTAGAGTATTGGGTGTTACATATTTAATTGTCAACAGAACTTAAGGTGTTTACAAAATTTCAGCAAGATCGGAAACTGCTCTAATTCAACTTGCAAGATTTGACCTAAACAAACAAGTTGAATAAAAACTTATAAAAATATACATAATCATATACGCGTCTAGCTGTTTTTTTTCTACTTCGGTAAAAAAATAGAAACAAAAATGTTTAAAAAAACCACTTATACTAACAGGTATTTAAAGTAAACTTACCTCTACCTGCACCCAGGTCATCCTTGGCTTTATATCTGCGATATTGTGCGCTTGACATGTGATCGTCCGATTGTGGTGGAGTTTCGACGGCGTTATTCGCAACACCGACCTGTGCCATAATACGTTAAATGTTACAATAATTTTTGCAGTACATGGTTAAATTTCATGTGACAATACATGTCAAAGTACATG
Organism: Agriopis marginaria; assembly: GCA_932305915.1. Taxonomy (NCBI): domain Eukaryota; kingdom Metazoa; phylum Arthropoda; class Insecta; order Lepidoptera; family Geometridae; genus Agriopis; species Agriopis marginaria. The sequence goes on along the minus strand of OW029914.1, from coordinate 27,139,664 downwards.
TTACGTTAAATGTTACATTACATTACGTGCTACATTACATTAGCCTACTATCAAGTAAAAGTAGTATCAACTAAAAAATGTGTACCTCGTTTTGAACCTTTGTCCATCAGGAAGGTCCTCTATTTTAGTTTTGATGTGTTTCTTTATAACTGACTGGTTGCCGTCTAACCACGTGATCTGTAACAAAATGCAAACATTTCATCAACATTATTAGTGATCTTTCTTCAAGAAAGACCATTACCAAGAGCAATGGTGGCTGAAAGATAGCATGTACGCTTTACAATCTGACGGCACCCGGTGCGATCCTCGGCCTTGCACCAATGACTTATTTAGTACAAATAAACTATGTGCAGTTTCCATGCCATTGCTCAAGAATGTCGAGGAAAAGGAATAAGCGAGGAAACCGGTATGTACGGTATCAAAAGTACAAAGATTATGACTTAATTATGACATTCACCTACATCTACTGGACCAGAATGGTAGATCAGGGCCTATTATTACTCTCTGGGAGAAGGCCTGTGTCCCAGCAGTGGAAACTTGATAAAGCTATCTTGGTCCACTGCTGGATAGTTTCTCCAAAGGCACATCGCTACCTGATCTTCAGCATTTCGCTTCCAGCCACAGTCAGTAATTGACTCTAGTGCAACGGGGACAAAACCCATATCCCACGCACAAGAAAAGTTAGCCTGGGGCCGTTCAGTATTCGTCTGTCATCCTGCTTGCGCAAATAGTGGAATAAGGAACGAGCAGAAGCACGAGATTACCATTACCACCAGGCTTACACAATAAGCCCAACACAAAAGGATTGTACACAAAGATGATCTTACATCGGCAGCAGGCTTCCCGCCTTCGGAAACGCACTCAATGTCCACGGGCTGGTCCTCCGTTGCGTCAATGAAGGCACCCTGGATGATCCTCGGTGGGTCTGGCGGGACTGTTACAGTCAGCTTTGCGTACCGGGACCGGATGGCAGGTTCACCTGGAGGGAATGCAGATGATATTTAATGGGTTTTTTTTGTCCTATTCCAGACTAGTTGTTTTTTTAGGGCTAGTGCCCTTAAATCAAAATACAAGCTATTACTACCAAAACAGTAAGACGACCATAGACCATTGAAGATCTAAAGACAATCCAAATGCTCAATCCATGATAATGCCCACTATCAGTTGGCAGTGTACCAAGCAAATTAGCAGCATTACCACGCTGAATGGCAATGCTTATACATTAAGCCAGAAACACGTCAGCATTTTGGTCACACGTCGCATCAACCAGGCGCTCGAAAAGATTTTAGTTGTGATTTTAGAGAAAGGTGTAGTTTAAAGTCACATTGTCATTCAACATCAATTGAGTTTTGGCCAAACGCCTAGCCTGGAAACCATAAAAAAAATTAAGTATCCTAGAAAATGCAGGTAAAACACAGAGCACAGCAAGCACTATACTAGGTATAGTCCTAGTCTTGGTAATATTATGAGACGGTAAGTTTCGCCGCCTACGTTACCTTCATCAATAAAGCAAGGACAAAGAAACAAACGGGAATTTAGAGCATTAGTTAGGTTTATTCCCTTGAAATCCTGAAACTAACTAAATAATATCTCGACCGTTTTGAAGATTTCTCGGAATCCCTACAGTAACCGCTTTAATTTAATTTCATAATAAATTACTGCCTCGCTATAGCGTAGCCTACATCAGTTGTTCCCAAAGTGGTTCATATTGACCCTCAATTTCTATAATGTATTCTGTCCCTCAAGGGAAAATTTTCAACCTTCAAGGGGTCTATGGTGGCTGAAAAATATTTAGGGCTCTATGAGATGCGATTAGAGGTCCACAAAAGTGGATCCATTTTACATAAATCAAGTGATATTATAAATTAAAAGATAACAAGGTAATGCCAGCATTCGAGTACCTATTTTAAGGTAGCTGAAGAACAAAGACAGTATAACTAACAACTTCGAAAGTGTGCGCATCCCGACCTTTGTAATGACAACACCCCTTTCAAAATAAAACATGGGCAAGCCCATGAAAATCAGGGAGTCTACAAAAAACAGAAGGTGGTCTACGAGTCAAAAAGTTTGGGGACCTCTGGCCTACATTAAAGCAATATTCACATTCAATCTCTACTTAGACTTATTTAAAATTCTTAAATTAAATTCATTCACTGGGTCTCAAAGCATGACATTTTGCACAAGTGTTCCTTATAATACGAAAATGAGCACATAAGGTTTTTTTTAATTCCGACAAACTTTCATCATATAAGGGATGACAGTTTGTATGGGAATAAGAAATTATTTTTTAAAACCTTTTCCTAATACCATTCCGAAGCGCTTTTATTCCACTTTTATTTGCGAACTGCTTGTCTGTGCAATACGCTGCTTGAATGGGTGTTCCCCGATAGTTACAACCTGAGTGTCTACAAATCACAAGTGAATCGGTTTCTTCTAGGCAAGCGTGTTCCATCGTAGACCGCATCATCGCTTAACTTCAGGCGAGTTGGCAAACAAACGCTGGCATATTGTTGAAAAAAAAATTAGAAATATGAGGCCTCCAAAATTGCGGGGTACTATGAATCCAGCTTAATACCTTGATACTGCCATTCTAACTGAAATATCATTAAGGAATTCTAAGAGCTGAAACAGTTAGGATAATACTAGCAATTTGTATTCTTTTCCACGGCCAATCTAGGAAATATTATTTATTTTTATGAATTTTGAGTACTACAGTAGTCTTTTTTGGGTATGACAGACATTTCCCATATTTACAATGGGATAGAGTTTGAGCGACAACGCGCAAGGTAAAAAAACATGTCGCTTTTCCTAAGTTTGTGTTATTTTAAATGTTCATCCAAGTAACGGAATTACCAGTTATAACTTGGTAATGAACAGAAATTTGTCACTGACTCACATTTTGCCATTATTTATTATTTGTTTTAAATGTCTAACAGGACTTATCACGTATTATTTAATTTAGGTAAAAATATGTACGTTTCGATCGACGTTTCGACCATGTTACAATGGCCGTGGTCACGAGCTGACCGATAAAAACAACTATTTATTATTTGTTTTTATACTTTAGAGTGTGTACTGTAATGCCAAGTTTGACGCTTGTACGTATTACGGTTTTTACATAAGAGCAATAACAAAAAATACGTTTGTTGTGGGGAGGTCCCCTTTCGATTTTAGCTTTTGACTATTTTATTGTTTTTTAGTTAATCCGCCGTAACATTACATAGTATTCTGTAAAAAATTCAACTGGCAGTTTGCAGTTGGCAATCTGTTAGGGTTCAGAAGATACAGCTGTTTAAATGTAGGACGGACGGACGGATTGACGGACGAACGGATGAACGGACGAACGGGCGGACTGATGGACGGACCAACGGACGGACGGACAGACAGCGTAGGCTCAGTAATAGGGTCCCGTTTTTATCCTTTGGGTACGGAACCCTAAAAGAATTAAAAAAAGATTTAACTTACCATTTAACCCGGAGCTGACTTGGCACTGGAAAAGGCCATCATCTTCCAGGGACACGTTGCTGATGTCCAGGGAGTAATCTCCTGAAACAAGGATACTCTTAGATACTGTCTCAAACATGAACGAGGATATAGACAGAACCAACATGCAAAGTGTTCTCTAATTGAAGACTTATTTAGTACATAACTCATAATTATGCAGTTTTGACTCCATCTCTCAAAAACAGCTTAACATCTTGAGGAATCCGGTATGTATAATAATCTCAAAACTACACGGACGGACGGACTAAAACGGACCCGGGTATGTCCTAAAACTGCGACCAGAACCACCGGAGGATGGCCAGCAGCGTCCTGTTAGTACACGGTGAACGTACTGCGATCTCCAAGCCGCCTGCCAAGCGTGGGGATTATGTCAACACCCCTCTCTAAGAGGGAGGCCTTGTTCAGCAGTGGACATTTAATGGCTGATAATGTATGTATGTATGTATTTTTAAATTGTATGTAGGCGACTTGAAAAATCACAACTTTTCGTTACCCGCTTTTAAACTGGCATTGAAGTAGATAGGTATATTTTAAAATCAGTAAAACATGAAATGACTGTGCTAAGTGGCCATTAACACGCGTTTCTGGGGCAACTGCTGGCAAATGAAAAGAATATGATAGTACTACTATATAATGACGTCATCTCACCCTATTTGCTCGTTTACGTGTATTAAGATTCTAGTGTAATAGTGGAAATGAGTTTTGGTCTACATATTATATTGCCCCATTTATTATTTCAACCACTTACGTTGCTAGTCTAGTGCTTGTCATTCGTTTGCGGGCGAAAATAGGTATAGTCGTATTTTTTTGTGTTACGTAGTCCTCTTACAGTACAATAGTACAGTACAAGGAAAGTTCTTTCTGTCCGTCCGTCCGTCTGTCTGTCTGTCTGTCTGTCAGTCTGTCTGTCCGCCTGTCTTATTTATCAAGTGATGTATACTTTGCGATATAGCCTGTCAAAGAGTCAAAAAGTTGGTCTTACCTGCATTTCTAAAATACTAGCGATCCGCCCCAGCTTCGCATGGGTATTATTGGAGTTTTTGTAAGGATCCCTAATTTTTTTGAAAATATAATATAGCCTATGACACCCGGGGGTAGAGTAGCTTCCCCCCAACAGTGAAATAATGTTTCAAATCGGTTCTCTAGTTTCGGAGCCTATTCAATGAAAACAAACAATCAAATCTTTCCTCTTTATAATATTAGTATAGATTAGACATAGAAACTTGCAACTGGCCATGTTGATAGGTCATATTAAAAACCTTCATACAAAATAATTTTGAACGTTTTCTGATAATAACTTTTTGAGTTAAACTTATATAACTGTAATAAACTCAAGACGTTCTAGCTCAAAGGTAAAATCGGCAAGGTAAGTTAAGGCCTTTTTGTAAAATCATCTTAAAATATATTGTTTCCCTAGTAGTATTCTTTTTGACTAGTTCATAATAATTATGTCGGTTATTACCGTCTCTGAAATTTGACTAAGTCTATAGAGCTTCGTTCGTTCGAATTTTTGTATAACCTCAATCGTATTGCTTTGGTTACGGAACCCTACCATAAGAGTGTCTTGACACGCTCTTGGCTAGGTATTTGTTTTCCAGATCAAAAGGCTGTCACAGATAAGGTTGAAAACATTTCAAAAGCTAAATGTTCTTTTAAACTTTTCCCGACAGGAGACCATTAAGCTATCAATATCTTAGATTCCTCCATCTAAAAGGTACTTTGTCGCGTAGGCATATAAATGTCTACTCGAGCTTGTAACTATCTGTGTTCAACACAGGTACTCATTAAGGGACGTAGGGGGCGAGGATATAAAATCGTAGCTGGGCACTAAATTTTACCACCAGGTTTCATAGAGCAGAATTTTTAATTGACAAACGCAATATTCATAAATAAAGTTTGTCATTGGAAATTATGTTGTTTGTGAATTACATTTCTAAAAAGGTTAATTCGCATTTTTCTACACACCATTTTTATAGTGTGATATTTTTGGCATGGTTGGCATGACGAGTAGTGGCATTGCGGTAACATATGCGATTTGCAATTGCACACGATTCGATCGTCGGCCCTATACCAATGACTTATTTACTACCCAGATAAATTATATGAAATTTCGATGCCATCGTGATGGAAAACATTGTGAAGAAATCAGTATATTTAAGAACCCCAAACGTTCAAAGATATATAACAATAGCCAACTTGCACTGGGCCACCATGATATATTAGGGCCCATCCTCTATCTCTGTCTGAGAGGAGGCCTCTAACCCAGCAGTAAGAACATGATAGGCTGATAATGATGATGATTTTTGGCATGGCTATTTATTATACGTTAGAACAATTAAAATATGCGCCTAAAGTAGGTATTTCGATACCTATACAATGCTAATGCTAATTATAATAATACTAATTATATTATATGCTAATAGGAGGTCTATGTTCAGCAGTGGACGTCTTCTGGCTGATGATGATGATGAATGCTAGTTATGAAACTGTAGGTATTTATTATTTTAATTTACTTTTTTTGTTTTATATTATTGTTCACCTTCCCCCTGAAATCAAACCCTGAGTACGACCACCTATCCATTGCGTCTTAAAAATAGATTAAGAATAGAATGAAACGTTTTCAGGCGTTCCTTTCAGTGGAACCGTTGAAAAATGGAGTTTTAGTGTTTTTCAGGCCGCGTTGAGAGATCTTTAAAAATGGGTGCGAGATACAGGGCGTACTTAGGGCGATATTTTTGGGTCACCACTTTTTATCTCTGTGTAAAAAGTAAGTGGAAGTTCGTAAGATGAATATATTATATCAACTGAATACCCGAACCTAGATTTTTGGGCGCCCGTAGCTTAGGGGTCGTCCATGTAGTTTTTAGCAACTTAACAACTTAAAATAAACCAGTCAAGTGCGAGTTGGGCTCGCGCACTGAGGGTTCCGTACCATAACAAAAAAACAATAATATAAAAAGCGGCTTAAATTTTTTTTGAAATGTGCAATTTCGATTCGGTGAAAGTTATGATAAGGTCGTCCAAGTTACTGAATTACCAGTTTTAACCTGGTTATGAACAGAAATTTGTCACTGACTTGCACTTGGCCATTATTTGTTTTTGTTGTTATACTTTAGAGTGTGTACCTATATTGCCAAGCTAATTGATATCATGTCCGTTTTTACCCTTTGGGTGCGGAATCCTAAAAAGTAATGCCGTAACGTACCCCATCGGAAAACTAGCCGGACCGTCCGACTGAATTGGTACTTTGGTGATCTATTAGGATAGTCAAATCGTGCTACGCTACGAGCGCAAAGGAAAAATCAAACATTCCTACTACTTCCTAAAAACAAGTCAATAATTTACTCAAACACGCGAGTGTAAGAATGTTATGACATAAATCTATCAACCGCCGCCAATATAGGTACTTCCTAACAACAGGGCTTCACAGGTCGGTGGTACTAAGCCAAAAGGAGGTAATTCTATCCACCATCCATCCATGTATTGCATTGACGAGTTCTAAAGTGGAGACCACGTTTAAGCAAACGTAGTGTAGGACACCCTGTGGCCAGGTGGAGTGACGACCTGCGTAAAACGGCGGGTAAAACTGGATGCAAAGAACTGCCAACAGAGCTCAGTGGCGTACATTGAGAGAGGCCTATGTCCAGCAGTGGGCAGTTAGAGGCTGATGACGTATTCACCATTCGAAACAACCCTGTAAAGCTAGCATTCCGATTTTGGCGACCGCGGCCGCGTCGCGCGATCAACGGCTCAGTATGAAGTAATATGAAGTGCTAAACAACACATCACTCGATACAGTCGCTTGCATTGTCTATTATAATTATGTAAACGCGAAACAAGAAATATATTTGATGCAATTTTTGAATTTACGATTTTTTTGCCATTTCCGCTACCCGGGACCACAGACACAAAAGAGAAGTAAATAGAATGGAAATGAGAAGGGAAATCTGTTACCAGGCATTATGAGTGAACCTTGATAGAACATTCTTATTTAGATCAACGCGTCGAAATCCGCATCACATACCTATGCGAAACTGATTTCTAATGACTGAAGTTTCGTTTATATGGGCACAACTGGCTACAACAAATTTCTTACAAAAATGCCTTGATAACCGTTCATATAAAAAAAAATACGTTTCTGTGCTCGGGGATAGACTCATCCCGCGACAGTCCCGGTGGCCCAACGAATAGTTATGACACCGCGGATTTTTTTGTTTCACGATTTCAGGTAAAGCTAGCATTCTATATTCAATCTTGGCAACCGCGACCAGCGACCGCGACTGGCGACAGCAACCGCGACCGGCAGCAGCGGGCGCGTCGCGCGACTCACTGCTCTGTTTGAATGTATATATTTATGTAGTGCTAAACAATGCAAGCGACCGCGTCGTGCGACGTGTGAGTCGCGTTGCTTAGCACTCCATATAAATTCATACTATCAATGCAACAATCTGCTTTCAGCTTAGTCCTACTGTTCCGTATAACCCTGTACATCGATGTGAGTATTGTGAGTAATAAATACACTGAAGTGAGATCAATGAACGAAAATCTACTGTTTTTAGATTTTATTGTTTTATATGTAGCATGATTTTATTTGTATATTATTTATTACTGACCGGCTAAGCGTATGGCCATAGCTCACGTGCATCAAGATACAATACATATAGAGTCACAATCGTGACAAAAATATCCGAATCAAAGCTCAGCGCACGCTACGAATTGAGCAAACTTTTTGGTTAGTTACAAGGAACCCAAACTAAGCAAAGCTTGTACTATGGCTACTAGATACTGAAATACATAAATATATTATATATTTTTAAATAGATAGTTATATAGATATTATCACTATGATATAGGACAAACACAAATGTTCATCACATGAATGTTTGTCCTAGGTGGGATTGATCCTACGCCCCCAAGCGCAGAAGGCAGGTTTACTACCAACGGGGCTATATTATATAACCGCTTTAGATATTATATAGATACCTAGATATACTTTTTTTATTATTGAACCAACGTTTTTTTTATAACCGCTAGAAACGGCCATATTATTAATAAATATTCGGGACATTTTTTTTCACACACGGTCACCTGACCCCAAACTAAGCAAAGCTAATAATATGGCTGCCAGAGACTGATATACATGCATATATAGGTTTAAATACATACTTAAATAGATATTAACAACCATATAGAACAAACACAAATGTTCATTACATAAATGTTTGTCCTAGGTGGGAATCGAACCCACGCCCCCAAGCGCAGAAAGCAGGTTCACTACCAACTGTACCAACGGGCTATCTAAAATACAATACATATAGAGTCACAATCGTGACAAAAATATCCGAATCAAAGCTCGGCGCACGCTACGAATTGAGCAGACTTTTTGGTTAGTTACAAGGAACTGCGATCTCTATTGTGTATAAATAAATAAATATCTGACCCCAAACTAAGCAAAGCTTGTACTATGGCTACCAGATACTGAAATACATAAATATATTATATATTTTTAAATAGATAGTTATATAGATATTAACACTATGATATAGGACAAACACAAATGTTCATCACATGAATGTTTGTCCTAGGTGGGATTGATCCTACGCCCCCAAGCGCAGAAGGCACGTTTACTACCAACGGAGCTATATTATATAACCGCTTTAGATATTAAATAGATACCTCGATATAACATTTTTTTATTGTTGAACCAACGTTTTTTTTATAACCGCTAGAAACGGCCTTATTATTAATGCCTTTAGGTTAAGTTAGCATCATTAACGATTGTTAACAGGAAAGCAAAACATAAATAGAGAATCCCTAATAAATTATTGTAGGTACTGCATATGACGTTAAAACTAATATACTATTGGATTGCCCATAGACCAACACACACGCAAAGTATCTGAATTCGCGGCATCTAACCTCATAGGAATCTATGACAGTGACATTGAGCCAAATTAGCTACCGCCATAAAAACAAATCTTTTGATGTGCTGTCGGAAAACAAAAGCTAGATGAAAAATAAAAACACAAGAAGACCTTGACGTGGCATCACGCCCCAACAATCGTTGAAAACAGCGGCCAAATCGCAGGGCATTGACTTGTAATACCTAATCTAATTATATTCTATGATGCGAAGAATATACCCGACTGTGAAAGCATTTGAACACATTTCTTACACGCATAAAAATGTGTTATTATGCTTGTTGTTTTAACAAGTTTCTTTTTAGCATGCTTGTTACGTCACTTGTTCTATTTAAGGCCCTCTTTTCCCACTTATAAAAATTTTGGTAATTCTAGTTTTAGTTTGTTTTGATTAGGTTAGCACTCTAACTTGCCAATCCGGTGGACTATGTCGGTAACTTTCGTTCTCCTACGGATCTCCTCATTTCACACTGGATGCAGGCCGCTTTCAACCGGCCCTTTTGGAGATCGATGGAGAGGGCCTATAATTATGTCCAGCAGTGGACGTCCTACGGCTGAAATGATGATGATGATGATAAATGAAAAGTGTAGACGTACCTTCTTCGTCGCTCCCTATCATGGAGTATCGCTCGTACCCGCTCAGGTTCCTGTGCGTCCCGAGACCGAAGTCGTCTTTGGTCCACTGCAGCGCGCCCACTTTGTTCTCCACTCGACACGGGAGCGTCACCCTGTCGCCCACCTTGGCATTCTGTTGAAAAAAACTACGTTTAACTTGACTTCATCAAAACTGACATGGGATTTACAGAAGTGATACATTTTGTCGAGATCTTCTTTGGATGACAGCTGCCAAACTTGGATCGATGGCAGCTGTCATCCGAAATAAAGATTTCGACAAGATCTATCACTTTTGTAAAGGAACTACTAGTCCAGGATCGACAGTTTACGAGATACCATCCAACCAAGTTTGACAGCTGTCATGCGAAATGAAGATCTCGATGAAATCTATAATTTTTGTAAAAGAACTGCTAGTCCATTATCGACAGTTTCCGAAATATCGCCCAACCAAGTTTGACATCTGTCAACACCCACATCTACCCTGAGAGAGAGGCCCAAGTCCGTCTGATAAAAGTAGGCTAATAATTATAATGTCGTTCAGTGTGGAGGTTAAAGGGGGAGGCCTATGTTCAGCAGTGGACGTCTTCTGGCTGATGATGATGATGAATAATTATAATGGTGGATAAGGGCCCATCCTCTCTCTGAGAGAAGGCATGTGTCCCAGAGTCTTCTTTCCTCTTGGGAAATAACATAAAAAAGTAGTTTTTACGCCGGGACCAGCGGCCTTATTATAGAAGTTTGATTGTGATCGAGATTGTATGCCGTCCCGTTCGCATCTACTTACTCGCACCACGTGCGTAAGTGAGATGGCACGCGATCACGATCACAATCGGAATCACGATAAGACATCTATAATAATGCATCAGTTTCGAAAACTATTTTATTTTATTTCTCGTATTCACGGATTCTAGTATCAGCAGGTAAAATGTATATTTAAGGTAAGGATCCCGGTATCGTTGGATATAACTCTCCGGGATCCGTGGCTAATTCAGTCTGATATCGGGATCTGTGGGTACAAACCCACATGAAAGTAATTTTAGTCCATTACACCAGGCATAAAAAAAGAGCATAAAAATAAAATAAAAAATCATTTTTCTGAAACATAATAACAAACTCCTAAATATTATGCTACCGTTAAAACATATTAAATAAAAAATAAAATAAAAATAAATTTTAGATCATTATTAAGTTTTCTTAATGTCAAAGTTTATCAACCTTTAATTAATTTCTATCTAGCCAAGTTAGGTAATAAAAACAAGATAGAACCAAAACAAAAGCTAATGAATATGAAATTACTATTTGACAAGATTTTATCTAGATTAATTAGCTAAACTTAACATTTGCCTCATAATTAATAGCGGGCAAAAAATTTAATTAATAGCTCACTCCCGAGAGCGTTTTTTATGCATATTTCAAAATTATCTACTAGTGGAGAACAGAAAAGAAAAAATAACTCTATATTAGAACGGCTGTCAAGGCATTGTTGTAAGAAATTTGTTGCAGCCAGTTACACCCATATAAATGTACCCATATAGTTTAGATGTACTGAGGTCGCCAGTAACCCTGTAGTCGCACCAACTTAGACCAAAAAGGTATTTAAAATTCATAACATTCGATCTATCTCTACGATAATGATACAAACAGTGATTTTACTACCTCACGAAATATCTATGCAAATTAACTGAATCATTTATAATTTAATTATTCAAATTTATACGTCCCTAGTTCTAACGCCAGGTTGGATTCGAAAGTTTTAAACAAATATATTTATTTTCGTGACAACGGAAATCCTTATTAGGGTCATGTTTTAGACTTTTTCAAGCACAAGCCATCCTCATATTATAGATGCGTGGAAGTCTCGCACTGTTTGATTTGATCGATTGTTTCTGCCGCGCACCTGTTAGTTGTGGAATGGCTTACCACCTTCGGTTTTTCCTCCAAGATATAACCTCAATTGCTTCAAGCGAAGAGTGAATAGAGTCCTCAAAGGTAGGCAACGCACCGCCAATGCCCCGGATATTGTAGGTGTCCATAGGCGACGGTGACTAGACAAACAAGCGACGAGCCACCTGATGGTATTTACCATTAGGTGGCTCGTCGCTTGTTTGTCTACTATTATATTAAAAAAAAAACACTTTTATTTCCTTGTCTTGTAATTAGCTATGTAAACAAATTTTTGAAGGCGGTTATAACCTACTTTTATTAGCCGTATATCGATCTAAAACTTTGCAAAAGATGGAGCCAGGAGGTGGATAGTGAACTTTTCAATGGCTACTACTAAACCTTGCGTCCATGTCACGTGTGAGATATGGACGCTAAAAGCGACAGATTGAGGGCATTTTAAATGTGGTGCTGAAGCAGAATGTTGAGAATACCGTGGACAGCTCATCGGAGCAACGCATCAATATTAAAACAACTCAAGATCTGAACTAGATTGTTTACCATTTGTCTTATTTGTCTTAAGCACATAATTATCTATATTTAAGTAGACTTCACAAGCTGTCCAAACTGTATGACAACTAAGCGTGTAAAATTTTTCGTAAATAAAAATGAAAAGAAATATCTTTATTCTGTCGGCCAATTTATTTGCGGTATTCTTACAACTCATCATCATCATCATCAGCCAGAAGACGTCCACTGCTGAACATAGGCCTCCCCCTTTAACCTCCACACTGAACGACAGCCTGCCTTTTGCATCCACTGGATGCTCGCGACTTACAACTCAGTATTGCACAATTACCCATTTTCGTATCAAACTGACACGTTTTGTCGCGGCACCGATTGAGCAGACTGATTTTAGCCGGACTCAATTATGACGATTACTCATAATTGTAATGGAAATATGACATGCAAGGTAGGTTGACTTGTGGCGTCTACTTGGATATAGGTCTGTGGTCTCAAGCACATCTTGGAGTATTTCGGTTGTATTGCCGTGAAAGACAGAGACAATCTAGAAAAGCTTATAGTCACAGACACAATCGGCAAAGTTAGTTACTTTTTGTGTTTGTAAGAGGTAAACTCAGGAACTACTGAACTGATACTTTAAAAAAATCACTGATAATGAGCTAAACGATCCCTGAGTGACACAATATGTTTTGTTCACAATGCGGACGAAGCAGCGGGTAAAAGCTTGTATGTAATAAAATTTAGTTTTTGGACAGCCAAAAAATACTACTTTGAAACACAGTTTTTTGGAGAATTAAGTCTCTGTTATTTCCAATAAAATTATTACGTAATAAAGACCCGGGTATGTCCTAAAACTGCGACCAGAACCACTGGAGGATGGGCAGCAGCGACCTGTTAGTACACGGTGAACATACTGCGATCCCCAAGCCGCCTGCCAAGCGTGGGGATTATGGCAACACCCCTCTCTAAGAGGGAGGTCTTTGTCCAGCAGTGGACGTTTAATGGCTGCTGATGTGATGTGAATTACGTAATAACAAAAAAACTACATAATAATAAACGAATTAAAAACCTAAAATCTATGTCATTTACTACTACAAACTAACACTAAAATGTTGAATTGCAAAACTAATGCATCAAAAAGGTACCAGCATTTTGGTTTCGAGATGCTGCGACCAGGCGCATTTATAGTTTTTTTAACAATATTTTAGCCCAGTAACTGTATACAATTATACATCCGTCTAATAAAAACTAAAATAAATAGTCACTATTTTATACGTTTTTACTACAAATGATGTACATAAATTCAATTTTAATGAATTACTTCTGGGCCATAACAAAAAACTAGCTTAACGATAAACATCTACCCTCAAACACTATAAAATATATTTATGTAAAAAACAATGCTAAAATCGCTAACTTATTAATTATTTACGTCAAAAACAAAACGAATATCGTTAGTTATTTTATGTTAACACGATATTATAACAGTTAACGGATGATATTATGTTAACGAGATGTCTAGTGACAATACCGGCGCCATTATTGTCAATCTTTAACGGTGGGATCTTTAGAGGAAACGACACGATTGCGATACGATTTTTAATTAGAACACATTCAAACTTTTGAACCCAGATCGACCAATTATAATAGGCCTCATTAAATAAACAAATTGGAAACGGTAACAGCGCTACTAAAGTTTACATTTGTATATATATTAGAATCGGATTATTTTTAAATTTATTGTAAAATTGTTTTTTTTCAGCATACGCTCACATAAGCCTATTCAATTAACTCAGAGGCATTTAATTTTGTATTTAGATTTCCTAGTTACCAAAATGCGTTTGTATCAGATCATGTTGTTTGTTATAAGCTTCTCATAAATATTGACACAAATTTATTATAATCTTCCGTGTCATGCTTCCGCTTACCATGCACTACGCTTTATTTATACCATTTTTACGTTTTAACATTTGATAATTTACCTATTTCCAATAAAAATAGGAAGGTATAAATAAATATTAATAATTAAAAAATAAATAATAAGGCCTGGTTCATCACACAGTGGGTGCCTGATGGACGCCTCAGTCAAACAAGGCCTAGAAAATGCTGGCGCGATGATCTTGGCTCAACAAAAACTTGGTTAAATCTATCTATATCCATATATATTAAAATGAATCCCTATTTACCTTGGTCACGCCATAACTTTAGAACGCTCTACTGATTTCATTCATCTTTATTTTTTTATTTTTCTAATACTTTGTAGGAGGTTCTTACGGAAAGAAAAATTAAGAAAATTGCGCAGAAAATTGGAAAATTTCAGAAAACTTAACAACGACTTTAACTACGCGCGTTTGACAGTTCGCGCGCTTGATAAATGTGAATTTACCAGGCAGCAGTTTTATTTTTATTTTTGGAAATTCATAGCCAAGACAGGGCAACGTCTGTCAGGTCAACTAGTTATCAATAAAATAGCCATGTCCATATATATTTTTAACAAAAGGAACCATGGTTTGTCCAAAAATGATCTCGAATGGTAATCGTGTCGGTTCTCATAAACACCTTTATTTATAAACATCAAGATAGCTCTAATCCTAGCTATAAATATTCATAGAATATTACAATAAGTCACCGTTTAGGCCATAATAAACTATTTAGTTGATGAGTATCTGTAGCCAACCTTATTAGTAATTGAAATATATGCACATTCATATTGGAAATGGGGCATTATGTGCTGTTTTTGAATAAATTATATTAATCTGATCTAAATCTGGGTGATTGGAGGTGAAACTTATTTTCTCGTTTTGTTTTAGATTTAAATTATATGATTACTAGCTGCACCCCGCGGTTTCACCCGCATAGTGATGAAAAATGGTGATGATGATGACGAAAAGTAGCTTATGTCACTCTCTGGCTCTTGAATTATACCGGTGCAAAAAATCAGGTCGATCCGTTGTTCCGTTGCAGCGTGAAAGAGGAACAAACATCCATACATACAAACTTTCGCGTTTATAATATTAGTAGGATTTACGGGATATTTACCGTGGTAAGGTTGTGGAATGAGCTCCCGATATTTCGGCGCAGTTACATGCACCATGTTCACGGGAAGACTGAATAATGCGGGTGGTTGGTCGAACAGTTACAAAGTTAGGTGCAGACATACCGATCTACCCTCTTTCTTAGTCTTTTGCAATGGTGGTCACTGGAACTCGAACTCGAACCTAAGTCCCAACAAAATACACTCAAACAAAAACAGTGTTTTTGTTTTAGATTGTTGTTAAATCATAAATCATATATTTCCGAAAGAACATTTAATGATTATTTTAATGTAAGTAGCGATTCACCTTTGCACGTGTTTTCAAATAATATTTACACAAAACTATCTTGAAAGAAGTTGATTAAAAGTTTAATATAGAATTTAATTCGAATTATTTCAAATATATTTTAGCACATAAAATTATATGATTTTTCTTATTTAAATGATGTAGATTACGCGTAATTAATTTAAAGTTTATGTACCTAGACTATGCGTAATATTAAGTAGCTAACGGACGTGTGGGTTTGGTTGACAGACCGCCGTCCAACCAACGAGAGAAAAAGAGTGAGAATAACATATTTCCCTCTCTTTTTCTCCCGTTGGTCAGACGGCAGTTCGTCAACCAAATCCACACGTCTGTTAGCACTATTAAGAAGTAGAAAATAATAAATAATTGATAAACTGAATAAAGACAACGTTCCTAAAAATTGCTTCAGACTACAATATCAGCTTATGATGTTCCCACTGCTAGGATACAAGCCTTTCTCAGAGAGAGAGAAAAAGAGAGAAGATGGGCCATAATTCGCTATGCTGGCCTAGTGCATCATCATCATCAGCCAGAAGACGTCCACTGCTGAACATAGGCCTCCCCCTTTAACCTCCACACTGAATGACAGCCTGCCTTTTGCTTCTACTGGATGCCCGCGACTCTCACAATGTCATCGGTCCATCTAGTGCCTACCTACGCTGCGTCTTCCGGTTCGTGGTCTTCACTCCAGAACCTTTCTGCCCCATCCGTTATCGGTTCTTCGAGCCATACATGGGCCCAGTGCATGTTGGTAAATAAATATAGTTTTTTTTTCATATCTTTCAACGTTTGAGGTTCCTGGAAAAACAACCTAAGTAAGGTTGTTTCCTTGCGATATTTACCTTCACCGCTTTTAGCAATGGCATTCTGCACATTATTTAAGTACCTACTAAATAAGGCAAAGTCAAAGTCAAAGTAATTTATTAATAAACATTATGTTTACAGGTCAGGCAATTGTAATATTGTTATATAAGAATGTATACATAATACACAACATTTAAAATATAAATAAAATTATATAATGTAAATACCAATACAAAATAATGATACACATTAGATTTTTTTACCGTCAGGGTTCACCAATTCATTAAAATCATAAAACGCCTGATCGATAAGCCAGCGTCTTAATTTAAATTTAAAACAGCTCAGATTGAGCGCATCTGTCACTGTTTTTGGCAACCGATTGTACACCATCGGCCCCATAACGTGCGTTGACTTGCCGGACTTAGCGAGGGAGTGCCTGATACCAACTAGCCTATCAGCGTTACGTATGTTGCAAGTGTGCGTGTCGCTGAGCTTATGATAGAGGTGAAGGTTAGTTCTCACATACACTGCCACCTGGAATATCAGAATGGCAGGTAACGTGAGTAGGCATTAGTGCAGGGTCGAGGATCGAAGCAGGTGCTGTCAGATTGTAAAACGCACATGCTATTGCTCAATCACCATCGCTCTAAAACCACTACGTGCATCGAGATACTATACATATAGAGTCACAATCGTGCCAAAAAAAAATCCGAACCAAAACTCGGCGCAAGGTACGAATTGCGCAGACTTATTGGCTAATTACAAGGTAACCGCGATCCGACTACAACGCCGCCCAATGCCAGAGCTACGATGACATAACTGAAAACTTACGTTGAATACTATGCAAGCGACATAACGTTTAAATTGGAGTAAATGTGGCATTGTGAAGTATAATAATTATTGATACAATGTACAATGTAATGTATACAATGTACCTATGTACAATGACGCTCGAACGTTTTTTGACTGTTTTCACTGAGAGATTGTGACTCTATAGGAATTTTATCCCGATGACTATGTGTTAGTAATTCACAAATTATTTCCAGTCAGGTGTTGTTTCGAGGACAGGTTATGTGTCAAAAGTGTCATTAACCTAAGTCACTCGTGTCGAGTCTGGAAATAACAATGAAACTTGATATCCATGCCAAAATCATGTCACAAATAATTATAATAAAGAACAGATGAATCGATAAGAAATCATTAGATATGATAACGTGGTATTACTGTCACGGTATACATTACAGGTAAGATGTTTTTATAATAACTGCCAGAGCGGGCACGAAAAATCGACACCGCTTATGGTTTATATTCCGAGAACCCGTACAAAGTGCTTTGATTCCACATTTATTGTGCGAACTGCTAGTCTGTGGAATTCGCTGCCTGAATAGGTTCCCCGATACTTACAATCTGGGTGTCTACAAATCAAGAGTGAATTGGTTTCTTCTAGGCAAGCGTGCTCCATCGTAGACCGCATCATCGCTTAACATCAGGCGAGTTGGCGGCCAAGCGCATGCCTATTTATATCTATACTATATAATATTATAAAGAGGAATGATTTGTATGTAAGTATGTTTGTAACGAATTGGCTCAAAAAGTACTGGACCGATTTTAAAAATTCTTTCACCATTTGAATGCTACGTTATCACTGATTAATATAAGCTATTTTAATAGGCTATATAACTATACCCGTGCGGAGCCGAGACGGACCGCTAGTATCTTTATAAACAGACTGTTTTAGACAACGCACTGTCAAACTGATCAAGATGTGGTAGTTAAGGCGAGATTTTCCCACTTTTAAGCAACGTTTGTTACTACAAATGACCACAAGGCTTTCTTTATATTGTATTAGAGTCGCATTTAGCGGAGCAATACCATGGCGCTAACACACAGTCGTGCGTTTCACCACTTATATTTTTAAGATTTATCTCATTTTTTTTTGGAAAGTATGTAATACAGCTATGTAATGTAAAATGTACCTACCTTTACGATTGCTTCCATAATTATGAAATCTGTATGTTTTGTATATCGAAGACATCATTTAATAAATAGGTATTGAAATGAATCCAAAAAAAGCAGGCAGATAAACGCAAATCACTGTTACTTTCTTTTTCTATCGATCGAAATGTCCTTTAACCTGTTTTGGTCTTCACGATTTTTAGACAAAAAAAATCAATTTTGATATTACACAATTTTTATAATTTACAGCCAACCATTAAAATAGACAAACTAAACCTAGAATAACCAAAATTTTTCTAAGTGGGAAAAGAGGGCCTTAAAATGTTTACATGACATTTAAACCGCTTCGGTCACGTTGGCTATAATCGCAACCAGTTGTGAAAATATTTATTCTCCTCTTGGCGATTGGCGATTGGAGTTGCGATAGTACCCATTCGAACAGACTCGAATGAACATCTCTGATCTCTGATAAATAAATAAATAAAAAATACAAGCTCAAAACAGCCACACATGGCAACACAATATTGCCAACACATGTTAAGACATACCCAACTTGTCAAAACAAAAACTACCAACATAACATAACAAATATTGCCAATATAAATAAATACCTGATCTTGGGGCTCCATAGCGAACCTCTGTTCCTGGTACCCGTGGCAACTGGCCATCAGCACAAAGAAGCACCAAACTCCGACATCCGGCGCGCGCCATTTCCGCCGACACTTTCCGGTTCTATTTTCGAATTTTGAATCACCCCCGCGCCCTATAAACGTTCCATTTTCGAATCCCCTTTTGAGTACCGACGCCATATTTTTTTACTGGGCATATTGGTGACAGTTTATCGTTTTTTGTCTCATCTGTTCAGATTTTAGGAGACTTTTGAATGCATCGCGTTTCTGGAACAAAGAAAAAAAAACATTCAAACAACAAATACAAAACCTGTACAATTTATTAACTTTTTACTGCCAGAGCTGAGCCCTATAACTTCAGTTTTCCATGTTTTGGTTTTTTTTTTTATAAAAATACAACAGGTGTGGCTCAGTGGGGAAGCATGTCTGATAAGCAGGATATCCTAAGTTCAACACCCGGCTGGGGAAATATTTGAATGAGGGAATGAGTTAGTCCCCCACGAGTGAGCCCCATGATGATAAAGGGGGGGGTTCCGAGCCCCCCAATTTCCATTTCTTTTTATGCCATAGGTGGCAAACAAGCTGACGGGCTGCCTGATGGTAAGCGGTCACCGTCGCCTATGGATACCTGCAACACCAGGGGCGTCACAGATACGTTGTTTCGCTTCTATAAATTCAGTATCATTTATTGTCAAACTGTGTGCTAAGTATTTATGCAAGTTCTCAAAATAGGTTCAGTCTAAACAGCTTCGTCCTTACAATAATTACGAAATTTTATTGATAAAATTACGAATTTTGTCAGATTTTGTATGATAAAGCTGTCAAAACCCTTCATAACGAAATTTGTGAACAAAAGCCTGTGTCTAGGACGTTAGCTGTCCGTATATAACATGGTTATCCTGATACCTAGTGGAAATCGGTTTGTCCGAATTCCTAGTAAGAGCTATGAGTACGAAGCACAATGACGATAAAATATATTTATCTTTGGCAAAGCGTTATTGATTTCTACATAATATTTGTGTTGAGTTGTTTACTTGTTGTGCATTTATGGTTCAAAGAAAGTAGCAATTTGAAAAATTATCTTATACTAGCTGACCCGACAGACGTCCTCTCTTAGAACTGTCAAACGCGCGAAGTTAAAATCATCGTTAAGTTTTCTGATATTTTACAATTTTCTGCGCAATTTCCTTAATTTTTCTTTCCGTAAGAACCTTCTACAAAGTATAAGAAAACTTTATAAAAAAGATGAATGAAATCGGTAGCCGTTCTCAAGTTATGGCGTAACCAAGGAAAATAGAGATATTTTTTTATATAATTATATAGACTAGCTGCACCCCGAGGTTTCACCCGCTTAGTGATGAAAAACGGTGATCAGCCTATGTGTTAATCCAGGACATAAGCTAACTCTTTTCTAAATTTCATCCAAATCCGTCAAATAAAATAAAACATATTGTAATACACCTACCTATAGACAAAACACAATACTTCATTAATAAAAAAAACTTTTTTATCACAAGCTTTTTCGTATTCTTCTCAGCAAACCTTTTCATTAGGCTCCCATATCATGATGGTAGATAAAAACAATTTGTCCGCCATCTTGGGGCGTCTGGACTATTGAATTTATCATCTTAGTACCAAAGTGCTTGGGAAGACAAATCCAATGAACCCAAACTCGACAGGGTTACGTGGTTTCGTTTAGGAGTTCCTATGGCCACCTTCTGTCTCCATCATCAGACCAGCTCGATGGTACCATAACATTGCATTGTCAACGAACTTACATAAGTATGCCAAATTTAAGCTCAATCGGTTGAGGATAACTGGTCTAAAATTCAGTTGCAAGATTTACCGAACATACGTACGATACATTCTAATAGGGCAGGGCATGGGTGTTCCCCGATAGTTACAATCTGGGTGTCTTCAAATCACGAGTGAATCGGTTTCTTCTAGGCAAGCGTGCTCCACCGTAGACCGCATCATCGCTTAACATCAGGCGAGTTGGCGGTCAAGCGCAAGTCTAATTTTTCTTTTTTAAAAGGCACGTAGAATAAAAGCTCATAAAAATAAACCAACTAACTGAAGATCGTACGCAACGTACATATGTATCTCTAAGCAACGAAGGCAAATACATAAGCTAACCGATCTTTAATTTCAGGCTACGTGCCTAAAATGCCGGCCGCATAGCCGCGCTGGCTTATAAAAAAAAATATGTTTGAAAGAATACTTCAAATAAAAAAGTTTCTATCTGATCTTGTAATAAAAAATCTATCAATTCAAACATGACATAGATATCTACTATATGTGTGCTTCATAATAGATCAACTTTTGAATTAATTAAAAAGTATTTATTCTTAATCAGATCTTTGCCATAAACCTTAATAAGATTAAGCATAATCCAACCATAACTCAAATCAATAAAACACTAATCACTCAATAAGTTAAGTCATAAAAGACAACATTTTACAATAAACTGTTATAAATAACAATTTGCATAAAATCTTCAGTCATAAATTTGGTTATATAAAGAACTAGCTACGTCTTCTATAACTGGTATTATTTAAGTATACTAAAACAGCGGGAGTTTGCTAAATTAATACTTTAGCACCATTGGTATTGATAAAAAAATACCTTCGACACTGAAATCGTAAAGTGTTTTTAATGGTTTATTCCTCTACCAGCGATATTCTATCGCTTTTTTCTCCCATTTATATATAGAAAGGGGAAGTAGAATCATTAACTTTAGTAGAAACTAACAAAAAAATTGTACAGGAAATAATTTATTCTTACACAAGTTATAGGTCGTACTGATCAGAAAAAATACTAGTGTTTTCATTTCCTATGCTAAAGTATTTTTTTCATGTGCCCAGAGGTAAACGGATAACGTGGATTGGTGTCAACTGGGCGACTTATTTTCATATAAATTTGACTCGCCTAAACTTGAAAAACTTAAGTAATTTTAGTCTCATTTTGTAAACATACTAGTTTCATTTAATAACAAGACAAACGTAAATAAACGGAATTAACAAAAAATGCAATATAATTTACAATTTTTTTAGATAACTTCATGCATTATGTGAAACTAGTGGGGTATATTTTTTGATGTTTCAATCATCTTCATAATCATTTCAGCCATAGGACGTCCACTGCTGCATAGGCCATTGATGTGTCAATGTTGTGTGAATATTAGTTGGTTAGTTGGCACATTAAGGCCACGCTCATTGGCCAGAGCTATCTCTTTTGCACCTATTCAACATTTTATAGATAACAAAGCCCTAATGTGCTTCGATCCTAATATTAAAATTTCGTCTCCAAATTGATGTAGACAACGTTTATAGTTTTCTAATGATGTTATTGTGTCTACCACCCACGGGCACAAGCAGATAGTTTACGAGGGTCAATGGTACTGTTGACCTACAAGGTCAGGGAAGGTCATCATTATTTATGCAGTTGTCATAATTATGTCTATGAAAATTATGACATCGTAGCGGGTGTCTTTATTTAATGTGTCTACTGCATTAGGTTGGTCGAAATTTTGCTTTATGGTTAATGAAAATAGTGGTAGAAAAAAGTACGGGCTGAATTGAGAATCTTTTTTAAAGTCGGTCAAAAATTCGTGTAATGATTTATTTAAGAATTCGGGATATAAAAATTAATAAAGTAATAGCATCGAGATACAATACATAATAAAGTCACAATCATGCCAAAAAATTACCGAACCGAAACTCGGCGCACGCTACGAATTGCACAAACTTTTTGGTTACTTGTACAAGGTAACGGTGATCCGACTACAACGCCGTGCGATGCCAAAGCTAATATTTCATAGCGGACTACTGACGTTGAACACTATGCAAGCGACATAACGTCTAAATTGGAGTCAATGTGGCATTGTGAAGTATATAATTGATACAATGTATGTCCAATGACGCTCGGACATTTTTTGACTGTTTTCACTGAGAGACTCTATAGGAATTTTATCTCGATGAGTAATAGTAAAAAAACCGGCCAACCTCGATACTATCAGTTGTGTGATTTTGTTTTTATCCCATTTTTTATTTGAGGAATAGGGATTTATTTTAAATTTTTACAGTCTGCAGGGTCTACCCGACATCGTTATGTAAACCTTTACTGTGTTTACTTTACTGTTACTTTATTATCCCTGACTATCCTTGAATCAAAAAAGCCGTGGTAGCCCATTTGGGAGACCGCTAGACTTGGAAGCGTGAGGTCGCGGGTTCAAACCCCGGGCCCGTACTAATGAGCTCTTTGGAGCTTATGTACGGATTTTCATACCACTGGCTTTTCGGTGAAGGGTAACATCATAAAGAAACCTGCATACGTACGGAGAAGGAATTCAATGACGTATGTGAATCCACCAATCCGCACTGGGCCAGCGTGGTGGATATGGCCCAATCACCCTTTCGGGGGTAGGCTAAAAGTCCAGCAGTGGACTGTTAAAAAGGCAGATTATGATTATGATGATCCTTGAATAGTTCCAGAGTTGATCTCATAGTAAAATATGTATATTATGTATCAAAAACCTTCTTTCGGCTTAACACCACCGCTAAGTGTACCTGTATTACAGAATCATAGATTTAAACATCAAAGCGAATAGCGGGATCTTTCAATTTTCTTTTGATATTAGATTATACTGAGAAACGCTAAGAGCTTTATTGTAATTAATTGAATCAGGCGTGACTACGTAGTTAATCTTCAAAACTGTTTTTTAGACAAATCTTGAGTGTATTTGCGTTTGAATGTCCCGTTTTTACCCTTTGGGCACGGAACCCTAAAACTGGCTATTATTTTAAAATGCGTACACAAAATTTCATGTCGTGTCATCATCATCATCAGCCAGAAGACGTCCACTGCTGAACGTAGGCCTCCCCCTTTAACCTCCTCACTGAACGACACTTTTAATCCACTGGATGCCAGCGACTCTCAGCATGTGCATGCTGTGCTTCCTTTAAAAGGTAACACATTTAGCCAAGTTCATTTATTTATAAGATTTCAGTGTATGTAATAATGTAGTTATCAATGTGAAGCCTTAATAAATAAATAAATAAAAATAAATAAATAAATGTCGTCGGTCCATCTAGTGGGAGGCCTACGCTGCGTCTTCCGGTTCGTAGTCTCCTCTCAAGATCCTTTCTTCCCCATCGGTTATCGGTTCTTCGAGCGATGTGGCCTGCCCATTACTACTCCTTTGCATTGCTAAGAGTTCCGTTATCTGG
This sequence comes from Agriopis marginaria, assembly GCA_932305915.1. Classification (NCBI taxonomy): domain Eukaryota; kingdom Metazoa; phylum Arthropoda; class Insecta; order Lepidoptera; family Geometridae; genus Agriopis; species Agriopis marginaria. Next base: position 27,115,260 of record OW029914.1, on the reverse strand, counting down.
AGTTTATCCTGGATGTCAGAGAGGCCATGGTCGAGCGCATGAACTTGTCTCTTAGGGCAGTCTCAGAATGGGGCGATGCCAACCTGGTCAAGATCAATGCCACTAAGACCCAAGCGTGTCTGTTCTCCGCAAAAAGGACGCTGTTCCAATTGGTTCTTACTTTCCGGGATGTATCCATTCCAATAACTGACCAGCTTGAGCTTTTGGGCGTTACTCTGTCTCCTACCCTCAACTTTGGCTCCTATATTGAAAACAAGGCTCAATTATCTGCCAAAAAGCTGGGTATCCTATCGAAGGTGCGACGGCACTTCACGTTGGAACAGTTGCTTTCACTTTACCAAGCATAAGTTCGGTCGTGCATGGAGTACTGCTCTCACCTTTGGGATGGATCAGCTAAGTACCAGCTTGGGGCGTTGGAGTCTATTGAGAAACGTGCCAAGCGGCGCATCAGCAATGAATCCCTGGTTCAGTCTAAGCTTCTTAGTCTTGAGCATCGGTGCAAGGTTGCTAGTCTATCGGTTTTTTATCGGATACATTTCGGAGAGTGTGCTACAGATCTGCATGGTTTGATTCCCTCCTGCCCATTTTTCTATCGGACTGCCAGAGTGGGTACGAAGAATCGACACCGCTTTATGGCTGATATTCCGAGAACCCGTACGAAGCGCTTTGATTCCACATTTATTATGCGAACTGTTAGTCTGTGGAATTCTCTGCCTGAGTGGGTGTTCCCCGATAGTTACAACCTGGGTGTCTTCAAGTCGAGAGTGAATAGGTTTCTTCTAGGCAAGCGTGCTCCGTCGTAGGCCGCATCATCGCTTAACATCAGGCGAGTTGGCGGCCAAGCACAAGCCTATTTATAATAAAAAAAAGTCAATTCAGGTCATGCTTATCATAAAAATGCATTGTCATTGGAACAGAACCAACATGTAGAACCAAAAAGTCAACTCCGTAAGATAAGGGGAAGTAGTTCTAATATAGCTTGCAAGATTTGATCATACAAACCAAATTACAAACATTGCAAGTTAATTAAGAAAATTTAATAAATAAATATGAAACTAATAAATCTCTCATGATGTGATGGAATCTGTCAATATGTCTTGAAATCTGTCAAGATGTCATGAAATCTGTCAAGATGTCATGAAATCTGTCATTAAATCTATTTAATAATCATTGATACCTCTCGATGTTGACACCGTTTTTTTTATGCTTAAGGCGCGGTACAATCGCGAAATTGACCAAAAGATGTGTTTTAAACGCTTAGTGTGATGTGACCAAATAAGCTGATAAGATTCAAAAAAATACTACAAGTAGAAAAAACACCTGTTAATAATTTTAATCGATATTTTTTTGATAAATTAGCTGGACTCCTAAGTAAACAAATACAAACTGTGCAATAAAAATATCTTTTGAATTAAAGTACTTTAAATTTTCAGCAACAACAACATATTTTCTGTACGAATTGTATAGTCAGATTAGTGTTTTAAAACTTTAACCAGTTATTTGTTGAAATTCATTTTTATATTTCGTTAAATTTAATAAAACTCCTCAAAATAATATAAACACAAGCACAAAATCATCATCATCATCATCAAATAAGATGATATACGATTTTCGACGTTAAACAAAGCCGTTTTAGATAGCAAATAGGTCATAACGTGAGCGGGTGAAAACGGATTTGAAATAGTGAAGACCGCGCCTTAACACTACAGTGATGCGAAAAAAGATTCTTCTATGAAAACACTTAATTTAGTTTTTATTATGATTGTATTCTGTTTTGTGTACCTCAATAAATAAATAAATAAATAAATAAAAGTTTTGCTAAAATGTAGTTTTTATGCTTACAGATTTTATAAATTTCTCATAATCGTTCGGAATTCTTTGTGAAAAGTTGAACCCGTTTATTTGTGGCATATTCTTCCGCTTCTCAGCTCTTGCACTTTATTCATTCCGCTCAACAGAGAGAAGTTTTTCTTCTTTTTCATTTTCAGAAAATCTTTTTAACAACAGACGGCGTTTTTTTACATTATTTTTTTATTAAATAATAAGGTTGAGTTTGGCCGCCAACTCGCCTGATGTAAAGCGATTATGCGGTCTACGATAAAGCATGCTTGCCTAGAAAAAAACCGATTCACTGATTTGAAGACGCCCAGACCCCCGATTCTACTAAAGACATTGTTTTTAAATTGTAAATGTTTCAATTTTATTTTTTTAACAATTGCCTCAAAACTGACAGTTTTAAATATTTTTTTTATACTAGAAAAATACCACTACCTAATATTATAACTTAGTATAAAAAAACTGTTAATTTTGAGGTAATAATTTAAAAAATAAAATTGAATCAATTACAATTTAAAATCAATTTCTTCAGTAGAATCGGGGCCCAGATTGTAACTAAGAGGTAACTTTGGATTGTAACTTGAGTTGAGGTCAACCTAATCCACACGTTTGTTAGCACTTTTAAAAATATATTTAATTGTATTATCGTAAAAAAATACAATTACTATATCAATTAATGAAACGATGAATGACATAATAGCGTGTCACACATGGTCCGGCCATGTGGATCACCCTTATCGATTCTCATAAATATATGATTGACTAGATGTGATAAGGAAGATAAATTATGTGAGTTATTGTGTCAGTATTTAATTAGATTGTATGAAAAAATTATGAAACGTTGGATATTTGCTGTAATAACTCTTGGCCAGTAATTAAACATCAAGCTTCACGTACCGAATTATTATTCGCGTTGACTAAGTGGTTATAACAAATTACTTAATTTTAGGTTTTTAGTTAATTTTAAATCATCGTCATTTTTAATTAAAAAAAAAAAAAAAAACTAAATTTATGTTTCCTTACCTTTATATTATTTTAGACTACATTTTAAATAGAATTACTTCTGCATCCTATTTATATTTAGTAAGTATAGTATAGTATCACATTTTTAATAAAATTTTTTTTATTTAAATTTGTGTTTCCTTACCTCTACCTTTATTTAGACTGTATTTTTAATACAATTACTTCTGAATCCTATTTATATTTAGTAAGTATAGTATAGTATCACATTTTTAATTAAATTTTTTTTTATTTAAATTTGTGTTTCCTTACCTCTACGTTTATTTAGACTGTATTTTTAATACAATTACTTCTGAATCCTATTTATATTTAGTAAGTATAGTATAGTATCACATTTTTAATTAAAAAAAAAAAAAAAAAATGTGTTTCCTTACCTCTACGTTTATTTAGACTGTATTTTTAATACAATTACTTCTGAATCCTATTTATATTTAGTAAGTACTGTATAGTATAACATGTTTAATATAAAAAAATAATTATATAATAATTTTTTTCTTACCTCTACGTTATTATAGATACATTTTAAATAAAATTACTTCTGAATCCTATTTATATGTAGTGCTGACTATATCTACTCTACACTCCACAAATCAAACTAACCACGTTCCTTGTCACTTCCATTCATTCTAATTCCAAACCAGCCATGTGGTCGGGACAAATATTATTTTAACGCCTACTTTTTATAATTATGTTAAGCGTCATCTTTATACATGTGAAAATGAGGACCTTGTCGCTGTAAGTAAATTTAAAGCCCCTTTGAAGATGTGGTGTGATGTGGCGGGAGATGTGGTATATTTATTTTGATAAGGCACTTATTTTTTTATCTTCAAAATAATCGTAAGGGTGTACTTCTGTTAATGAACACGGTCTGTAGGCAAGATGGTGTTAATTCCCATGAATAATGGTTGTTTTGGTTTGTTACAGTTTCAAGCTTAAAATACTATTTTTGTCTTTTTTATGGTCGACAGAAGGTTCTGGAATGGAGACCACGGACCGGTAAGCGCAGCGTAGGACGTCCACTCACAAGATGGACGACAAACTAAAAGAGACCGCAGGGAAACGCTGGATGCAGGCTGCTTCCAACCGGCCCTTTTGGAGATCGATGGGGGAGGCGTATGTCCAGTAGTGGACGTTCTATGGCTGAAATGATGATGATGATGATGGTCGACTGGCTATAGGCGATAAGATAAGAGCGATGGTGGCCGAGTGATAGCATGTGCGCTTTACGATCTGACGGCACCCAGTTCGATCCTCGACCAATGATTTCATAGTCTATCCTCTATTGCACACCCCGTCTTCTACGTCTTCCATTAGATCCTTTCCATCCTATGGTTGCCTGAAAGAGATTGTTTTTAGCGATAAGGCTGCTAGTTGTTACACTAGTTTTTTTCAGGTTTTTTTTTCAGTTTTTCTGTATGAAATTGTATGGTGTGAAAAATAACGATTTAATCAATAATGACTTATTTAATACTTAAATAAATGATGTGCAGTTTTGATGCCATCGCTTAATGAAGGAAAACATCTTGAGGAAACCGGTATGTCCAGGAACCTCTCAAGTTTAAAGACGTCACATTCACCAACATGCACTGGAACAGCATGGTGGATTAGGGCCCAATCCTCTCTCTGAGAGAAGTCCTAAGTCCCAGCAGTGGGAACGTGATAAGCTGAAAAGATGATGAACATATTTTTTTGAAAATGACAAAGAACCGATAACCGCTGGGGTAGAAAGGTTCTTGAGTGGAGACCACGAACCGGAAGACGCAGCGTAGGTAGGCCTCCCACTAGATGGACCGACGACATAGTGAGAGTCGCTGGCATCCAGTGGATGCAAAAGGCAGGCTGTCGTTCAGTGTGGAGGTTAAAGGGGGAGGCCTATGTTCAGCAGTGGACGTCTTCTGGCTGATGATGATGATATTTTTTTATCTTTTTTATCTTCCTGTAATTATGGACCGGTCCATTTATGATAAGTTCCGGAAACACGTCATAATCCCAAGTTTTTTCGACTACAAATTTACGAGTGTTTCTGATAGTTCCATGTGATGGTACATTAATATTCCCACGTTAAGGACATCCGGACTTCTTTCTATTTTAATCAGATTAGATCATAATGACGTATCATTGATCTTGTTGGAGTAATGCTACAGATGATTCCATTTTAACGGGGGTAAGTACTTTTATTAACTAATTAAAATACAAGCTAAAACTAACACTTCAAATACAGTTAGACTGCCTATAGACCGTTGAAGGTCTAAAGACAATCCAAATGCTCAAGCGCACTACCAGTTGGTAGCGTACCCAGCATGCTAGCGTTGAATGGCAATGCTTATGCGTTGAGCCAAAAACACGCCAGCATTTTGGTCACGCATTGCATTAACCAGGTATTTGGTTCCATTACTTTAAAATACAGATACATACATATACGTATACACGGTTACGCATATAGACTGTACTAAGCCAAAAGGAGGCCATTGTACTCATCATTGTGTACAACTTTTACTATGGGACCAACCAAGTAATCCCGAAAAAATTATCAGTAGTTCCATCCATTTTGTCGAGTTTCAGTGACCGTTTTATATGGAATAGCTGATATTATTGCCGCGATATCAGGGTTGGTTCCATATTAAAAAGCCTATGCCAAAAGGCACACCGAACTGATGGATATATTTTAAGTGCAAAAAAAACAAGTTGTGGAAAAAATTCAGAATCAATGGCTTTTATACGCTAGAGATATGGTCACTATACTCAGTATTGTATAATCTCGAGAAAAGCTCTATTTAAATTATAGTATTCCTAATTATAAATTATTATAAGAACATACTCCACGTTTATGGATAGCAAAATTAGGAAATCTTTTTATTTCATTTCATCTAAATCCCGTGAAGTTTTTTTTTTTAATAGTTGATTTGTAACACATACGCACGTAAAGCACAGCTATTCGATATATTTTACCATTGTAATAAATTTCAGGTTTCAAATATTTCTAGCTTCTGCAGTCTAAATTTGCAATCAAAGTAACAAGTATCATAGTATATTTATCTATGCAAGTATATACATTGAAAACATAAAGAATCCCGACAAAAGAGCTGGGTTAAAAATCATGACAGAACTATCCGACAAAAAAGAAAAAATACGGATTTCATAAATACCCGTCAAAAATATCCCATAACATCCCTAATTTGTTTACGAAGCCCGTTTATTTTTCATGGACGCAGAGCGGGTTTTTGTTGTAACGTAATACGGTTGGCCACACGCATCGTCGCGTTTGCAATGTTAGTACCATGTTACATTAGCTTTTGATGATTCGGCATTCAAATGGCGCAGCTGGGTATTGAATCAGCAAATGTTTTGCTGTTCATGCATAGACTAGATATCATCCATACCTAGACTTTGTACACTAATCTTCGTATATACTCGTATAAAAAGGATATGTATGTATGTTCCCTATGGACTCCAAAACGACTAGGCCGATTTTGACTGAAGGAGTAATTCACGCGAGTGAAACTGCAGGGTGCAGCTAGTCTTAAGTATAAAAGTCGCTGTGTGTATGTTCCCTGTGGACTCCAAAATGGCTGGACTTATTTTGATGGGACTTTCACAGGCAGATAGCTGATGTTATAAGAAAAAATCCACCGCGGAACGCATCTAGTTCAATAAAAAAACGCCAGCATTTTGGTCACGTGTCGCATTATTTAAGCGCTCTGAATAATTTTTAAAATGAATTAATGACTTTGAATTTAGTGAAATTTCGTTCTTAGTGGGTTATTTTTTCCAAAATCAGGTTCTGAATTTTTTATATTGGAAAATATAACATACTTAGTTAGTTTATTTTCCAAGTACAAATCCAACTAATTACGGCGCTAAACAATTCTAAGTACCACGTTTTTAATTTTAGCTTCTATTCTTTTGGCTCGGCACAGTTCATGCATTAAGCCAGATATTCTGAATTATTTTTCGTTTCAGTTGACAAACTGTTATGGGATTAAAGCTATTTTAATGTCCTTTTCCCATTTGAAGCTCAATAGTTTAGGCCCTAAGAGAACGAGACAAATAGACATTCTGAGTTCAACGTTCGTGTAAATATAGAAGAGAAACAAACTAAAATGAACAATTCAGAATGTTCAAGATGGTTCAGGGTTTAATGGTATATGCGTCCCTTTCTAGCGTAGTTTAATTTTAAGTTATTTCAAGTAAAATTTCTAAATTGCTTTCACATTTTGTCTGCGTATGTGCAAAAAGAAATATGTATATTTTTCACTTACAAGCTTTGTTTCTCTTCTGATCATCATCATTTCAGCCTATCATGTTCCCGCTGAACGGAAGCGGGCCTTCTCTCAGAGAGAGAGAGAGGGAGAGAGAGAGAATGGGCTGTAATCCTTATGCTGGCCCAGTGCATGTTGGTGAATGTCATATCTTCTCTACATAGTATAAATTGAAGTCGCTTTCCGCGTCTGTCTGTCTGTCTGTATGTCTGTATGGCCGCTAACTCCTCCTAAACCACGCAACGGATTTTGATGCGGTTTTCACCATCAGTTAGATACATTTTCAAGGAAGGTTTTTATCATCATCATAGTATAAAATGAAGTCGCTTTCCGCGTCTGTCTGTCTGTCTGTATGTCTGTATGGCCGCTAACTCCTCCTAAACCACGCAACGGATTTTGATGCGGTTTTCACCATGAGTTAGATACATTTTCAAGGAAGGTTTATATATATAACTAGCGACCCGCCTGGCTTCGCACGTAAATTACACCCGTGCGAAGCCGGGCGGGCGGGTCGCTAGTTTTAGTTAGGGTCGCTGGACATACCGGTTTCCTCACGATGTTTTCTTTCACCGTTTTCGAGCGGTAGCATTGAAACTGCACATAATTTATTTAGGTACTAAATAAGTCATTGGTGCAGGGCTGAGTATCAAACTAGGTGCTGTCAGATTGTAAAGCACACATGGTACCCGGCCATCATCGCTCTATTTCTTCTCTTTATTCACCGGGATGTAAAAATTTGGTAAAGTCTGTGCAAAAAAATATCCTTTATAGGATTGAAGGCGTACTTGTGCTAATTTATTGAAAATAAACACCCCTATTTTTGCATCTGGGGTTACAAAATAGAATTGAGGCAGAGGTCGGTCACCGAGCGGGTATTATTAGTAGGTGCAATCTCACATAACCCGGCTTCACCCCAAGATACTGACATCACCTATTCCAGTGGACAAAATCCAAACTACATAATTATTAATTCGTATTAATTATTTTATAACAACATAAAAATGTGCAAAGTATCAAGAATTTTCATCGCACTAAACGTGGTAGTCCTCCTTAATTTCTTGATACTTGAACTTTAGTTTAATTCTACGGGGTGTGAAATAACTGAAGTTTCGACCGTTACCATTCTAGTTTTGAAAGTAGACTTGTTTAAAACTGCGATTATAAGGATTTAGGGTGGATAGTTCAGTTGGGTTTTAGTGCACTACACGACACACTTACGCAGTCCAAACTTTAACATAACACCATCTTCTTATTTATTGTATGTACGTAAGGATCACAGAAAAGAGAAGTAAATAGAACGGAAATGAGAAGGGAAACTGTTACCAGGCATTATAAGTGAACCTGAAACCGTGGTAGCCCATTTGGGAGACCTCTAGACTTGAAAGCGTGAAGTCGCGGGTTCAAACCCTGGGCCCGTACCAATGACCTCTTTGGAGTTTATGTACGGATTTTCATACCACTGGCTTTTCGGTGAAGGAAAACATCGTGAGGAAACCTGAATACGTACGGAGACGGAATTCAATGTGTGTATGTGAATCCACCAATACGCACTGGGCCACCGTGGTGGATATGGCAATTCGCCTATCGGGGGTAGGCTAAAAGTCCAGCAGTGGACTGTTAAAAAGGCTGATTATGATGATTATGATAAGTGAACCTTGATTGAACATTCTTATTTAGATCAACGCGTCGAGCTCCGCATCACAGTTGCTGACTGATTTCGAATGACTGACGTTTCGTTTATATGGGTGGAACTGGCACCAACTGGCTACAACAAATTTCTTACAAAAATGCCTGGACAGCCTTTCTATTTTTTTTTTCTTTCTGTGCTAAGGATCAAAGGAACAAAGATCTTAAAATAATATCGACAGTCACTGTCGATATTATTTTAAGATCTTTGTTATTACAGTTTTGCAAAAGAAAAGTTTATTATATTCTTGTTGTATGTATATAAAAGTGAAATAACTTGAGGTTAATGTGATTATGTGAAACTTGTTTTTTTTTTGTGTGTTTGTTCGCCATCTCACCTGATGTTAATCGATGATGTGGTCGACGATAGAGCACGCTTGCCTATTAGAAGAGACCGATTCACTCGTGATTTGAAGACACCCAGATTGTAACTATCGGGGAACACCCATTCAGGCAGCGCATTCCACAGACTAGCAGTACGCAATCTTCAAAATTTGTTTACAATCGATGAAAATATTGCATAACATGAAAAATATATTTGTATTGAAAACCTCTTTTCTTGAAATAGGTTGTAAATAAATACGCGAAATAGGGCCAATTTAATAGATCACATTTGACATCTGTCAGTCTGTCGTTGATTCTGTCAAAGTAATTAATAAAATTACCTTCTTTTATCATTATTACAATAAATAAATATTTATAACTGAAAAAAGTTAAGCAATTGTGCAGTTCTAACTTTGAAAAATAATTTATTATTTATATTTTCAAAAGTTAGAATAAATGCGAAATTCATCTAATCATTCGCTCACTCATCACGAAATCTTGAAAACTAATTGACCTATGAAGCTGGCAAGTAGATTCCTTATGGGATGTTAAGCAAGGATTTTGCGATAGAGCCGAATTAAGGGGGGTAAATGGGGACTGAAAGTTTATATGAAAGTCTACGCGTACGAAGTCGCGGGCAACAGCTACTAATACATAATACATGGTTACGTTGTTGAATTTTGATGAAGTGTAAATGTGATCTACTAAATTGACCCTACTTTTGTATGCACAATTAATTTGTGCTTCGCAAACATGCGTTACACAAAAAAGATACAATATTGAGCACAAGAAAATCCCGGGAAAAGCTAGCTCCCTTTAAAAGAGTCATCGTGTACATTAACCTAAATGTTTCTAACTGAAATACATACAATGTTTACGAGTTTTCATTCTTGAGCTCACATATTAAAAACATTACCTATATTTGAAAAATCCTAGGTTTAGATATTAGTACTACTCACCAAGTACTTGAAATTTGTTTTAACAACATTCACTCTTATTTCTAACATGAAAGACCATAAAAGGTGTTGTAGTGAGGGTTGCAACATTTCCGTGTTATTTAAAGAATTGAATAATGAAATGCTGGCATCATTAATTTTAATATTCGAAAATTCACTGCACGTGCTTTCCCAAAACAAAGGAAATTATAAATATACAATGCGGCTAAGCGTTTCCTGTTTCAGATTCAAACTGTGAACGATGTATCTACCCTCTAGCTACATTTTATTCATATTTTAAAATAAGATATAACATAACGATATTTTAGCTAAGTACTTTTTCAAATTGTTTTTAAAACTTTTTGCAGGTACATGCAAATTATACAAAAAAAGAAAAAAAAATTTAAACGTACCAGCCATCAGCCAATTTTCAAAAACAGAACACTTAAACTCACCGTAAAAAATATAAAGGACACAGCCCAAAAGTCAGTAGAAAATGGCACACGAAATTCAAACACTTTCAATCATTTTCCGACGAGTTCCGAATTCAACATTTGAATTTTCGAACCGCGGGCGGCCAGGCGCGAGACGTGACTAAGCTTCGACGCAATGTGCGTATGATTCGTATTTTTAGAACACGCCCCCTTGGCTGCGTGAGGGTCTGCTTGTGGTGTATCCGGCTGGGTTCAGGGAACTGATGGATGGCGAGGAATCTCTGACAGATGTCACTATTCACTGACAGATGTCACTTTCTGACACTGCTAGTCTGTGGAATTCGCTGCCTGAATGGGTTTTCCCCGTTAGTTACAATCTGGGTGTCTTCGAGTCGAGAGTGAATCGGTTTCTTCTAGGCAAGCGAGCTCCATCGTAGACCGCATCGTCGCTTAACATCAGGCGAGATGGCGGCCAAGCGCAAGCCTATCTACTATTAAAAAAAATAAAAAAAAAATATGTCAAGGTTATACTGAAGTTTTCAGGTAGGTTGTTCTCTGATCCTCCCTCATTTTGGCAATTTCCCATGAAATAAAGTCCTGTAATTTATGATAGTGACTTTGCTCAGGTTTATCACACGTAGCTCGGAGCGTAGTTTTTGTTTTAGTAGCTGGTCCAAAGACTTTGTATTTAGTAAGAAGATTGTGTTGACCACCAACTCGGCTGATGTTAAGCGATAACACGGTCTATGATGGAGCACACTTACCTATACTAAAAAAAACGATTCACTCAGGATTTGAAGACACCCAAAATGGTACATTGTAACTATCAGGGCACACCCATTCAGGCAGCGCATTCCACAGACTAGCAGTTCGGACATTAAATGTGGGGTCAAAACGCTTCTTAGGAATATCGACCATAAAGCAGTGTGAGTTTTTAATACAACAGGTACACATTTTCTGTATTCTAAGTTTTGCCTCCAAAGACCTTATCTGTTAACAAAGATAATAAATATTATAACCACTTGATCGCGCATGTAGTCAAAATTCCCTTTTGCAAAATGATGCCACGTCGGTCACGGGGGGCAGCTTGTGATTGGAGACTCGACGCGACTCGACGCTTGTGATTGGAGAATCATAAGCCATTCATTCAATTCGCGCCTAGGGTTGGCACGGATCGAAATAGCTTAGGTTGACATGTTAGAACCTTTGGCTTATGCGGGGTAAAGGATGAGCAGTCAAGTGGTTATTTATTGTCATCTATTAGCCGGTGTCAAGAGTAGTATTTCTAACATAATATGTTTAGGTATTCAGGTCTTAAAATACCAGATCAGACAAAGCACTACAAGCGTTCAAATAATATATTTTATTATAGATATCTATAATAAAATATAGTATTTACAGCGGGCAATGGAGAGACCTATGCTCGGAGTTTCTTTGCGCGATAGAATCCGAAACGTGGATACTGAATATTCGCCAAATAACTAGTCACCGACATAGCTGTTAAAATTTGCAAGTTGAAGTGGCAATGGGCCGGCCACATCGCTCGAATAACCGATAACCGATGGGGAAGAAAGGTTTTGGAGGTGAGACCACGAACCGGAAGACGCAGCGTAGGGAGGCCTCCCACTAGATAGACCGACGACATTGTGAGAGTCGCTGGCTTCCAGTGGATGCAAAAGGCAGGCTGTCGTTCAGTGTGGAGGTTAAAGGAGGAGGCCTATGTTCAGCAGTGGACGTCTTCTGGCTGATGATGATGATGAATAATAAAATAATATCCTATGTAGGTACCTATAAATTGTACAGTTACTTGCCTTAAATTAGCTACACTTTCAGTGAAATTGATGGTCTTACAGAACCGTCAGAATCAATGAGATATAAAAGTAATTTATTTCTTGTTTGTTATTATGGAATGTACTTCACTTTATGTGTATTTGTGTAGCTACCACTCTAACATGTCGAAATTATTATCGTACATTTTCACGTCTATTAAAAAGTTTGGCAAACGGAGCTTTTAGTCGGAACCAAATAGAAATAAATAAATTTCCTTTAGAGCTAGTAATATTTAAACAGCATGAACAAAATCATAATTTTTAGTTTAATGTTAATAATTTTATTATTATCTGTGTACACAATGTTGTAACTGTGATTTAAGTGCCTGAAATAAACGACTTTATTATTCCTATATTATCTAGATCGTTATTAACTCTTTGTACAGCCTTTTTCAAGTATAAATAAATAAATAAACCGGCCAAGTGCTAGTCGGGCTCGCGCACTGAGGATTCCGTACAACCACAAAATTAATAACAGAATTACCTGTTACAACATGTTAATGAACAGAAACTTATCACTGACTTGCACTTGGCCTATAATTTAATATTTGTTGTTATAATTTACAGTGTGTACTATAATCATACCAAATTTTACGCTTGTATGTATTACCGTTATTATATTAGAGCTAATACAAAAATACGTTAAAAAGCGTTTGTTATAATGAGCTTTTAGTTTTGGACTTTTTTATTATTTCTTAGTTAATCCGCCGTAACATTACATATTCTGTGAAAATTTCAACTAGCTATCTATTACGGTTTGAAAGATACAGCCGTTTGAAGATAGGACAGATGAACGGACTGACAGACAGACATCGTAGGCTTAGTAATAGGGTCCCGTGTTTATCCTTTACGTACGGAACCCTAAAAACACTAATAAAACAAGTACCAACAGGAAGACCCAAAATATAAAGGACAATGCCCTGTCTGGCCCTCATAAAAATAACTATGTAATAAAATAATAAATGAATTACAGCACAATTACTTTTGCAAGGAGCACGTGTGGTCATACTGAGTCATATTGGTGAGAAAATCGGGCATGTGGTTGTTATTGCATCAGTCATAGGATATCTCGATGTGGATTGCCAAAAGTTTTGTAACATTACGTTACATTTAATTTTAATAAATTCATAAAAATATTTCGACTGCCAGCGACTTCCATTTATTTTTACGGTTCCTTATCCAAAGGGTAATAATTAGAATTTTTAGAAAAAAAAGAACCGACTTTATGACTACACCTCAAGGATTTTATATATACCCTAACTTCCTTGCTACACCTACATTTACAAACTGACACTAAAAAGTAGAAAATATTGTTTAATATTACGACTGAAATACTTTGTATCCATGGTCATGAAAAATTTAACGAAAAACAACAGGGCTCGGTCGCCATGGAGACACTTCTTTGTTTTTTTGAAGTTCTGTTCTAGGAACAGTCCCTCTATGTTTGCTGTTCAGTTGACAGCGTCGCTAGTGGAAAACAAAGTATGAAATTCACCAAGAAATAACTGTAGTTCCAATTTTGCCCACCTTAACAGCTAAGTTGGTGGCACTGTACAATGTTTACATTGTACATTGAATTCGTTGCTTATTGTCATGTTTTTGTAGATTTTTCAAAAAGCGCTGTTACAATGTCGATAAAAAAAATATGGGACCACCTATAAGATATGACCTACCAATCAAAAAAAGAATCATCAAAAACAATTCTAAATTGGCGGAGTAATCAGGTAACAAACATACATAAAAAAAACATACAGTCGAATTGATAACCGCCTCTTTTTGGAAGTCGGTTAAAAACAGGACCCTATTACTAAGCCTACGATGCTTGTCCATCTATCCGTATGTCCGTCTGTCCGTCGTTCCGTCGTTCTGTCTGTCTGTCCTAAAGTCCTAACTATTAAGGTGGTACGATTCACCTATGGCGGGAAATTCAAATTTTAAACGGTTTTTTGGTCCTAGTAGCCAGGCCAGGTAATTATTTTAAAATAAAACAGTGTTTGCGCAAAATTTTGGCTGTTCTTTACATTATCATGTACAATTAGTTAACAGTAACGCACCATATTACTTACATTTGTGAATAAACCGTTTGAAACAGCAAAAATTAGTTTATTCACAAATGTAAGTAATACTGTGCATTAGAGATAAATAGCTTTACATGATTTTGTAAAGAATAATAATTAATTTGCGCAAACATCATAGTTGTTTACATTTATTACCCGGCCTAGCTACAAGGACAAGAAAACTGTTTGAAATTTGAATTTCCCGCGATTTGTGAAACGAACCACCTTAACGGCTATACCTTTCGAACCGTGATAGATAGTAAGTTGAAATTTTCATAGAATTTGTAATGTTACGGCGGATTAACTAAGAAATAATAAAAAAGTCGATAAGAAAAAACGAAAGGGGGGGTTCCCTTCCCATACAACAAACGTATTTTTAACGTATTTTTGTCTACCTATTATTTCTAATGTAAAAACGATAATACGTACAAGCGTCAAACTTGGCATGATTATAGTACACACTCTAAAGTATAACAACAAATACTAAATAAGGGCAAAGTGTGAGTTGGTAACAATTACCAAGTTAAGCAACGTAGTCAGTCGGGCGCAGTCGGTACTTGGATGGGTGACCGCCTTGGCGTGATGTTGTCTTTTTGCACAACTTTTTGTAATATTGTGGTGAAACGGAACTCTCATTGCACGAGCCCAACTCGCACATGGCCTATTTCTTATGTACCTACAACTGAATAATGAAACGAGCAAGCAAGTCGGCTGATGGTAAGCGCCGAGTTTACTTTGAGTATTATGTCAATTTAATGAAAAAGTTACGTTGTAGTAACCTATTTGACGAACTGGGACAAAATTAAAGCTCTCCAAGCGATGTCCAAAATATCTCCAGACTTTAGTCCATCTTTCAGCACTAAGACTAAACGAGACCAAACGCGTAGGCAGGCCAAAACGAAACATGCAACTTTAGATACCAAAGTCCAACTGAACTATTGCTATCTCCTTTACGCACGTATATATCGTTCGAGACAGACAAGACAACCTATTTTTTGTTTTAGTTATTCAAATATAGAACACGTTGGTTTCAATTGTTTCATGATTTTTAGAAGAATATTGAGGCGGTGCGTAGAAGTTAATTACATGGAGAACTTCAAAGCAGCTATGATCTCTAAGTAAGGGAATCAGAGTTGAAATTCCTCTGAAAGAGTTTATTTTTTTGGTAAATTGTTTGTTTGAGATAGGTAATCAGCGGAAGATTCTAAATTTAAAATTGCGTACTGGCAACAGCACGCGTTAGGGCTAATAATAAGACTGCGAATGGAAAAAGGGCGTAACTTCTTTGAGACGACATCCAGTTACGATGTTTTTCTGTTGTAATAACAGTGTTAATAAAAAATAGAGCAAGAAGTGAATACGTAAAACATTTAGGCGCCTGTATTTTGTCGTCACTCATTTTTAAGAACGTTTTTGTGGTTCTAAAAAATGTGCGTTGAAAGACTTGTGGCTAAAAATAATTGTTACATTTTTGAATATATAAATTCAAAATTGTAAACTGACGTGTGAAACAATACAAATTATATATAAAAGAAAAATCATCATCGTCATCATCATTTCAGCCATAGGACGTCCACTGCTGGACATATGCCTCCCCCATCCCAGGCTATCGTTCAGATCTCCAAAAGGGCCGGTTCGATGCCTGCATCCAGCGTTTCCCTGCGGTCTCTTTTAGGTCGTATTTCCATCTCGTGGGTGGACGTTCTAAGCTGCGCTTGCCGGTCCGAGGTCTCCATTCGAGAACCTTTTGACCCCATTGGTCATCTGTTCTGCGTGCTATGTGCCCTGCCAACTGCCACTTCAAATTGCTAATCCGGTGGGCTATGTCGGTGGCTATCGTTCGTCTACGGATCTCCTCATTTCTGATTCGATCTCGTAGAGAAACCCCGAACATAGCCCTCTCCATAGCTCGTTGTGCGACTTTGAGCTTGCTTATGAGGCCAATAATGAGAGACCACGCTTCACTACCGTAAAAGTAACATGCTTTCGATTTAAAAGGCATCATCCCTCAGTCAGCTTCGTGCCCTGTAAAAGTTGATTGGGTAATTTTAGGGAGCAAGAAATATAAATGGCCAGTGCTTAAATTTTTTGCGTGACTATGACTTGTTTGACGATATTAAATTAAAATTGCAAACATTTCAATACTTGACGCTGGCAAATACATAAAACATGAGATGCCAAAATCCTCGCAAAGAAGAAAAAAAGTGTCAAAATTATTTCACTAACTACATATTTTATAATATTGCCATCCAAAGAATTACAAATTTTCGAATTTTCCCAAAGTTTCCTTGTGACAAATAAGATATGTTATATTATTATTATTTTGTTTTAAAATTCGAACATTCAAAGAGACTCAGTATCACAGAAGAGAAAAAAAAATATACTTCTCTTTTCTGTGCTCAGTATAGTATCGCATGTCCCTAGTTCTAAACTCCAACGAACAAAAAATACTGTTCCATTTTCGAAATTCGCGCTAAAATTCTGCCCCCTATTTTAACTCGTGATTTACGTAAAATTTACCTTGAAAAAGGGGTGCCAACGTCTACCAAACTTTTTTACGCTTTTCGTCGTCTCTCGCTAAATTTGTCCGCAGTGAATGTTTTTTTCTACAAGTCTGGGCAAATGCAGTAGTTTCTCATCCATTCTAATACCGACCTTATTTTAAGGATC
Source organism: Agriopis marginaria (assembly GCA_932305915.1). Lineage (NCBI taxonomy): Eukaryota > Metazoa > Arthropoda > Insecta > Lepidoptera > Geometridae > Agriopis > Agriopis marginaria. The sequence continues at coordinate 27,098,210 of OW029914.1, read as the reverse complement.
TAAGTTGAGTTTTTGATGATTGCACGCCTTTTTAAAGTATATGAAACTTTAATATTTAAGTGAGAAGGTTGAAAATGCTATTTTAAATGTGAAAGGATAACAGAATATTTTAAGCACATGTTTTTAGTTTATCCCTTTGAATGCAATTGAGCTAAGCGTTTAATTCTGGTAAAGTTCATGAATTATTTTTGATTGCAGTTAATGCATTTATTTGTTTAGTGCTTCTGTCGGCAAATGGACTAAATTGAGATATATTTTCTTTTAATTTATAATCAGAGGATTTCACTAGATGCAAGCCATTTATTAAATTTTAAAAAAATATATAAAAAGATGGCGTGAATAGGCCTGTGTACATGTATTACAAATAACTCGCTTAGCAAAGGATATAATTATTAAATAAGTACATTACAAATACTGAAAAAGTAATTTAAATCGGTTGATAAATTTCTGATAGAAAAGGCCCTCATTTCTCACTTCTAGCAATTTTGGTCATTATAATTTAAGTTTGTCTACTTCCATGGTTTAGTTGAAATTATAATAAAACTGGACAAGTGCGAATCAGGCTCGCGCACTGAGGGTTCGGTACCACCACAAAATACAATAAGGTCATCCAAGTACTTAACCGAATAATGAGTTATTATAACGCCTTCCGTCCAGCCTTCCTTCTATCGTATTCGTTGGCATCCAGTGGATGCAGATGGCAGGCTATCGTTCAGTGTGGAAGTTAAAGTGGATGTCTTCCGACTGATGATGATGATGATAACGCCTTCCGAAATAGTTGAAGCAATTGCTACGTAGCCACAGTTACCACCTTCGGTTTTTCCTACAAAATATAACCTCAACAGCTTCAAACGAAGAGTGAATAGAGTCCTCAATGGTAGGCAACGCACCGCCAATGCCCCGGGTATTGTAGGTGTCCATAGGCGACGGTGACTACTTACCATCAGGTGAACCGTCGCTTGTTTGTCTACTAATACATTAACAAAATAACACGTATTATACACGCAAAAAAATACACACACACACACACACATCATCAGCCATTAAATGTCCACTGCTGAACAAGGCCTCCCTCTTAGAGAGGGGTTGTAAAAAATATAGTCGAATTAAAAACCTTATTTTTTGAAGTCTGTTGAAAAATAAGCATTAGCTTTTCCCATGTGCAACTTGGCTGGCGCACTGCCGTGTTATATTAAATATTCTAGCTGCATGGCAACATTTGCTACTCCATGAAATTTGTTTGTATGATTATTTTAGCAGTTGAGTGAGTGTCAGGGCAATCTCATGCAATATGCACTTTTTAATCATCCTATATAATAACGCGGAATGGTTTTTAGAGCACGATAAAAATATAACTAAAATATTTTAAACAGGTTTCCTACAAAATAGAAATTGAATACTAAAAACTTTATGTAATCACATTAATTGTATTATAAATTAGCAGACCAGACAGAGGTAGCGCGTTATCATGTCCAAATAAATAAAAAAAGGTTGTAATTTTGTTTTTTTTGTTATGCTCCCGAGATAGCATTGACTAAAACTGATCGATTCATCTCTAATAGCAAACAGGATTTTCATAAGCGTTTTTTAACCTCCATTTTCCCCCTTAGTAAGTTGCTTAATGGTTTCAAGCCTGAATAAGGCCTGATGTGACCAACCACCCCATCTTACCATAATTATCTCTCATATTTCATCTTCAGAGCTAGCGCATAAAAATAAAAAAAGCTAGTGTAAATAAAATAAGCTAGTGAATAAATATCTTCTAGATCAACGTGATACATCCTCTACCACGCCATCGCTTACCGTTAAACGAGTTGGTGGTCAAACGTAGATCACACTATAATAATTATATATAATAATTATATATATATTATTATATATAAAAAACTGAGGTTTGTACCCTGAATATCTTTATATCTCAGTATGATAACGTTTTTTTAGGATTGCACTTGAAACTGTGAGACGTACCTACCTAGTATACCCATATATCAGGTCACATGTGACCATTTATCGTCGAAACTGTACCCAAAGTGACACAAATAATTATATAAAATTAATTATCAGGGGAATTTTTGGACACACAGTTATCAGATCCCATCTAAGCAATGCTTGTAATATGACTGCCAGAGACGGATATACATACATTTTATATATTTTTAAATACATACTTAAATAAATATTAACACCCAGGCATAGAACAAACACAAATGTTCATCATATGAATGTTTGTCCTAGGTGGGAATTGAACCCATGATTATACCCTGAATATCTTTTTATCCCAGTAAGATAACGGTTTTTGTAGGATTGCGGTTGAAACCGTGGGACGTATCTAGTATACCCATATATCAGGTCACATGTTACCATTTATCATCGAAACTGTACCCAAACTGAAACATGATACACCCCACTTAAGATTTGTACGCTGATACGATAACACGGGTGAGGTTATTAAAATTAATTGGTCATCTCACTGAGTTTTATTTTAATATAAATCTGAGAGGTAGATTTCAAAACACTGTTTTAAATAATTACGGTTGTTCACCAAATTTATATAATTATTTACGGGATATTTACCGTGGTAAGGTTATGGAATGAGCTCCTGATATTTCGGCGCAGTTACACGCACCATGTTTGCAGGAAGACTGTCTTCCCGACTAAACCAACCGAAGACGGCGCGAATAAACCATGTTAACCAGGTTCTAACTAAGAATCATTATTTTAATTTACTTAGTGAAATCTACCATACCGATAAGTGCTTGACATGCTAACTTTTTCCGATTCAAAAAGTTGCGCACCAGTAGGCGTTAATTCGGTAGCATTTAGGTAAGTGGCGGGACCTAAATATATTAATTAAAGGACTCGGCCATAATCTTTAATGAGGGAGTTAAGTGGTCCACTGTGCAGCTTGCTAACGAATTCATTTAAGCTTCAAAAGGGCATGTTTGTTTTGGTTTGTGAAACAAGTTACGGTTTTTTTTTTCAGATTAAATACAGTTCCACCGTCATTAAACACTAGCTTTGCTAATAGATAATCCCTTGGGGAACTGTGATATTTTTCGAAACAAAAGTACATACAAATATTAATATGTATATTAAAAATTTCGGTGAAGGAAAACATTGTGAGGAAACCTGCATACGTATGAAGAAGGAATTCAATGGCGTATGTGAATCCGCCAACCCGCACTGGGCCAGCGTGGTGGATATTCTGGCCCAATCACCCTTTTGGTGTAGGCTAAAAGTCCAGCAGTGCACTGTTTAAAGGCTGATTATGATGACCTACAAATATAAAGTGATAGCAGTGATTAATGTGAGAGTGCGTTCTTAAGGTTCCGATCCCAAAGGGAAAAACGGGACCCTATTACTAAGCCTACGATGCTGTCTGTCTGATCGTCTGTCCTACCTTTAAACGGCTGTATCTTTCGAACCGTAATAGATAGGCAGTTGAAATTTTCGATACGGTGTCGCCTTTTTGTGCGATAGCCCTTGTTAGCCCTTGTTTGCATAATCTGTGGTAGAGCACAACTAACTTAGGTAACTTACCTACATTTCGATGCTGTAATATAAAACCGGCATAAAACCACTTTGAGACATTTTTCACGGAATAGAAATCATGTGAAACAGAAACACAAATACGAACGGTTTTTGAACTCGATGTTAAAAGTAACAACAATGCCTCACGATTTTATTGTTATCACCACAATGATATTGACCGAGCTGAATTCACGTGGGTGCTCTAATAATGCTAGTGCAATGTCTTTATAACTGTGCTTTATTAGACGCAATAAAGTTATTTTTTTCAACTACGTAGTAAAACCAATCACAAAGGCCGTATTTTTGCTTAGAACTAAAACAGTGCAGAAATGTTATATGAAATCTCATTGTTGCACAGTTTTTCAACAATCAGTTGATTATAGTTATATGATTATTTACGGGACATTTACCGTGGTAAGGTTGTGGAATGAGCTCCCGATATGCCACGGTAAATATCCCGTAAAAAATCATATAACTTTAGTGAACAACCGTGATAGTTTAAAACAATCAGTTGATTGTTCTTCAATCTCATTGTGGCACTTTCTAAAATCTAGTATTAAGAACTAGATTCTAGACAGTGCCAAATCACTTTTAGACTCCACTCGTACCGATATCTGCTTCGATCGTCAGACAATAAGTACACCAATCACAGACCTAGAACCTGACATACACAATGCGAGTTTGTAAAGATAGAACAAATAAAGCGTGCCATATAGGTTCGTAGCGCAACGACGGACACAAAACAAGTTTATATTTAAATAACCCACGACCTATTCATAAAAACGCTCATAAATTTTAAATTGTTGGTAAAATGTTGATCAAACATAGCTAAAAATGACCACAATGAAACGTGACTTTAAATTATAAAAAACCGCATTCAAATCGATGCAGCCGTATTGGAGAAAATGGTCCAAATTACCCTAAACATCATTCCGTCCTGAGTGAATAAGATTCGAAACTTTTATTTGTTAATTTTGTACTTGCGATTGTTTATTCTGCTTATGTTAAACTTAAACCTTTGCTATATAATAAAACAATTTAATGACCCAAAACTAAATTACTAAGCATTATTTGTTAACAAACTTGAAAAAAGTAGACTTAATAGATGAGTACAAACAAATTTAATGTCTGTCAATGAATTTTCTGTCACCCGTACTAGTAACTAACCTGTGCTACCAAAGCAGTAAATAAATACTTGCATTAAAAGTTTAATTTCGACGCAGTGAGCAGGAAATACGTTTCAAATAGGATAAAATATGGAGGACAAATTCTAGAGCAAAATAAGTCATCACTTCGCAAATCAGTTGACCCTATTGATACTTACGGCACGCTCCACAATCAACAGTCGTGATCTAATTCCCTTTGTCTATGGCTCTTTGTCGGATGTGTATTGTACATCCGTCTGTTATTCCTGTTAAAAGCATTTGCCTAATTGCCGCAGATTTGTCTGAGGTACACCTACGTTGAGCTCTTGGGAGCATTTGGAACGAGCGAGTTCACTTGACTAACAAAACGTTTCTTTCATTAAAAAAAGCGTTTTTTAATCACGTCTTATTCTGCGTTTGACCACTAACTTATTGGTTTGTAATAGTGAATCGGAGGAACCGGAGAACCGTAGGTAGTGTTCAGAACAATTACATGAGGTGGTGCTCCGAGTTTTCCTTCAAAAAATCTCCATAGATCAGTTTTATTATGCACAACGTAATATACCAGGATATTAAAGAAAACTTCATCATCATCATCATCAGCCAGAAGACGTCCACTGCTGAACATAGGCCTCCCCCTTTAACCTCCACACTGAACGACAGCCTGCCTTTTGCATCTACTGGATGCCCGCGACTCTCACAATGTCGTCGGTCCATCTAGTAGGAGGCCTCCCTACGCTGCGTCTTCCGGTTCGTGGTCTCCACTCCAGAACCTTTCTTCCCCATCGGTTATCGGTTCTTCGAGCGATGTGGCCTGCCCATTGCCACTTCAACTTGCAAATTTTAACAGCTATGTCGGTGACTCTGGTTCTTTGGCGAATATCCACGTTTCGGATTTTATCGCGCAAAGAAAACTTAAAATAACTAAATAAAAACTAAAAGATTATTAGTTGAGAAAAAGGTCCTCAGAATGCTGGCGGCATTACCGTGTTGAATGGCAATGCTCAATTTGTGCATTGCCATTTAACAATCTGGACACTTGACGCCTCCACCAATCACTTGGCGAAGTCCTGATAAAGCCACAAAGCGGTCGGCCACCATTGACCCATATCGATTGTACTCCCAATTCTAATCAAACTATTTTCAGTTTTTGCATTGTGTAACAATATAGCAAATCAATAATAATATGTATGGGGTTGTGTATATAATTATATGGTGGCATCAAAGGAAAAAAATCCTTCGTAGGACTGAACGTTAGATGTAAAAACTTAAGTTGTAATTCACCTATTTCCACAAGAGATGGCGCTATTTTCAAAAATTGCGGATACTTCTGAGCGTGACGTTCTCGCGAGTTCAGTATTTTCCCCCATTCCAAAAAGTGACCAGCGTGCCTTAAAAAGTTTTCACTCCAATAATTTTGTTCTATACATCACGGATTCATGGAGAGTACAGGTACTTTCCTCGATCAACTACTATCCCCGTCCGAACGCAGCACCGACACATCAAATACGGTTTCTCGGCACATCACGCACAAGAGATTTGTGCTGGCAACACGATACGCTCGTGCTTGTTTAATTACTTGAAGATTAATTAAAACGAGAATAATTAAATTAATTTAATTCTTAGCAAATTAAATGTATAAGAAATTCCCGAACTGTAACTTTCTGACAACTGACAATATACATGGCATGATTTTGTGTAGCAAATTAGTTGCGAAGTTAGATAAGTAGTTGTTGCGTTCGATTACCAAGCTGGTTGTGGGTTCAATTCCTCACAAAGAATTTGAGTATGCCGGTGATGGCACAGAGTACAGAGAGAAAGTTCTCTCCGCAAATAAATTTAAATAAATAAGGACTCTATGCAAGAGGCAATAAAGTAGCAATTCCACTCGCACAGCGCTTGATACCGTCACCTAGAGAGCCGCTCTCTTTCTATCACGTAGCTCTATCTCTCCTTACGTGACACGTGTAACGTTAGGGCTGTCTTCTTTAAAAAAAAACTGTTTTTTGTTCTTCCTTTTATTTATACACCCATAAGCAACAGTATAATATACGGATTATAAAATCGTTTAGAAGTCATTGTGCGTTGCAATAATCACAGAAAATATGCTAAATTACGCGCGATGTGGCTAGCGTTGTGCTATTAAATATGTCTTCTGTGCCAGCGTGGGAGCTAAACAATAGCCAAACGGTCATTCATTACCTTGCCAATCTTGCCATACGCCTGACCGAATGGCGCGCCGGGCAAACTTACCTAAACTGCGGAGTGACACCCCCTGGTGAAGGTAAGCATCTTGAAGAATCCATAAAATGGTAGCAGGAGACTTTCTAGTGCCCGGACTGCGGCTGCATCGCGCAATCCACTGGTCAGTATAAATTTATTAATATGGAGTGCTAAGCTAAACATTGTAAGCGACCATTTAGATTGTTAAGTATTTATTGGTAGTAATTTATAACTAAATATTATTTTTCTCGAATATTAAAACCATACCGCTTTCACGTTTCACTTAGACCACCATCCAATTAAAATGCTTTGATACCCTTCAGCTCTATTCCTAAAGTCATAAGGTTGAAAATGAGTAGGGAAAGTCTTATTTTTGCTAAACCGTATTTTACGCCCTTGGATTGGATGACACCTGACAAGTTATTACTGTCAATTGTCAAAATGACAGTAATGATGCTATCATAGGTAGCTTTCCGGGTATATTTTGTAGCAATTTTGTAAAAGTAAGAACGAGTTTTTGATGAGTTTTGCAAAATAGACATTCATAGTCCTAGAAAAACGTTTGTTCCATACATTCAAAGTACATATAGATCAATGCATACATTACATCTACAGGTAACGCATATAGACTGTACTAAGCCGAAACAAGGTCATTGTACTCATCTTTATGAACAACTTTTACTATCGCACCAACCCTGAATTCGCGTAAAAAAACAGCTATTCCAGTTCCATATATTTGTCGACGGGCAATGAACGTTTTCTATGTAACAGCTGATATATTTTTTGCTATTTCAGGGTTGGTATTTGGTCTCTTCTCAGTAGCCACTAATTGACCATTATTTTATTATTAAATTTGTTGTTATACTTTAAAGTGTGTACTATAATCATACTAAGTTTGACGCTTGTACGTATTACCGTTTTTACATAAGAGCAATTAAAAAATACGTTTGTTGTTGTCAATAAATTAATGTATATATAGATCGATGGTTGTTGTTCGTTTTTTACTTTACAACTTTTCTGTTCTTATTTGTTAGTTAATTCGGTTTTCCATTACCTATTCTGTGAAAATTTCTACTGACTATCTATTACCGTTCGAAAGATACAGCCGTTTAAAGGTAGGATGGACAGACAGACGGACGGACGGACAGACGGATATCGTAGGCTAATAGGCTTATTAAAATAGGGTCCCGTTTTTACCCTTGCGGTACAAAACCCTAAAAACTTCAGATCTCCTTCCCTGACGGACATCTATCAAGTTTTTCTATCGGCACAATTCGTCAGCCCATCGAGATATATCGAAGATTCTCATCTGATAACACACAATGTGTCTCGACACATGTGATATGTCGACACTGTGTCGTGTCGAGGTGTATCTTACATGTGTTGTGGCACTTCTAGATTACGCAGATAAAGTTTGCTTTACGATTTCCTGATGCTTTGTTTTGGTGGCGAATTGGTTTGTTTACACGGGCAAAGTAAAGATCGGCATGATAATGAGCTGTTTACAAAGGGCCAGGTTACTTCAATATTTACTAGATGACGTCGCTTACTTTTTAAGGTTCCATACCCAAAGGGTAACAACGGGACCCTATTACTAAGCCTACGATGTCTGTCTGTCCGTCTGGCCTACCTTCAAACGGCTGTACTGTTTACAGAGGGCCAGGTAACTTCTATATTCACTAGGTGACGTCGCTTACTATTTCGAGTTCCGTACCCAAAGGGTAACAACGGGACCCTATTACTAAGTCTACGATGTCTGTCTGGCCGTCTGTCATACATTTAAACGGTTGTATCTTTCGAACCGTAACAGATAGCCTGGTGAAATTTTCACAGAATATGTAATGTTACGGCGGATTAAGTAAGAAATGATAAAAAAGTCAAAAATTTTAAACGAAAGGGCATACAACAAACGTATTTTTTTACATTTGTATTAGCTCTAATGTAAAAACGATAATACGTACAAGCGTCAAATTTTTTACCTTCAAAATGTTGAAAAAGCGTGAGTACTCTGACCGGTGAGCGCGTCCTTAAACAGTATTTGTGCAGAACATGATGTCATAGTATGTTTAATGAATACCTCAACCTTTTGAATCTTAGTGTTGTAATTGATTTGTTTGCTCAATGTATCAACTTATTCTATATTTTTATTGCTACTTAATTCTATAGCTTTTTTTTACCCGTAGATAAACAAGCTCTATTGTGTTTTTAAAAGCATCGACAAGAATCTTTATGTTTTTCATCCTGTATTCCGTTGTTTTTCGGATGACAGCAAAAAATTTAATGACGTCGATTCTGTCTCTAATTTCTGAACTAAACTTGGTCGAAGAATTTATTTGCACTGACAGCTGCAATAACATTGTTAAAGGCGGAATTAAAACCACGAATTCTGATCACTTTCGCTAGGTTTTTAAACCGACTTAAAAAAGGAGGAAGGTTCTCAAATCAACGAATGGGACGAAGGATCGGCCTAGTTTTTTACGTAAGACTGCAGCAGTACGTACCCGATATTTCATCATACTAATATTATAAATGTGAAAGTGTGTTTGTTTGTTGGTTTGTTTGTTCCTCTTTCACGCAGCAACAGAGCAACGGATCGACCTGATTTTTTTTGCATAGTTCAAGAGTCGGAGAGTGACATAGGCTACTTTTCATCAACATCATCATCATCATCATCACCATTTTTCATCACTACGCAGGTTAAACTGTGGGGCGCAGCTTGTATTGCTGTAACACGGTAATTATTTTTTATTGGCATTATTTATTTATTATGTCTTTAGGTAAGTGCGCTTATTCATTATTTTGCTAAGTATAATGTAGAAATGTTTTATTTTATTGTTTATTTTTTATTTAGTAATAGGCTTGCGTTTAACCGCCAACTCGCCTGATGTAAGTGGTCTACGATGGAGCACAATTGCCTTAAAATATTATTATTTTTATAATTTATTATTGAAACTGACGTGGTTTTCACACATTTTATTTATATTACACGGGAATTACTCACGTAAGATTAAGCCGGTTACTCCGACTATAGTTTCAACCGCTTTAGACGGTCTTTTTCAAAGTGAATGCGCGCGCGCGACTGCGTCTCGCTTTGCACAGTGCACGTCAATGCAAAGCGAGACGCAGCCGCGTGCGCGCATTCACCTTGAAAGAGACAAAAATTGTAACATAATATAAGATAAAATATAATATAATATAAGATTGTAATATAAATAAAATTCTTTTTGTAGTAAATCGACGTAGACTTAAACTTCATATGGCGTTAATTAATATACCTAAGTCGTTTTAAAATGCTATTATAGGTATCCTATTTTCATACATACATTCAAAGAATTCAAATGAAATTTAGATCGATGCATACATTAATGAATGAAGAAGAAAAAAGAAGAAACCGATTCATTCGTGATTTGAAGACACCCAGTTTGTAACTATCGAGGAACACCCATTCAGGCAGCGCATTCCACATACTAGCACTGCACACAATAAAACGAATCAAAACGCTTCGTACGGGTTTTCAGAATATCAACCATGAAGCGGTGTCCATTTTTCGTGCCTGCTCTGGCAGTCCATTAAAAAACCCATCGTCATCATCATCAACAGCCATTAAACGTCCACTGCTGGACAAAGTCTCCCTCTCAGAGAGGGGTGTTGCCATAATATCTACGCGTATCAGGTGGCTTGGGGATCGCAGTACGTTCACCGTGTACTAATAAAACGCTGCTACCCATCCTCCGGTGGTTCTGGTCGCAGTTTTAGGACATACCTGGATCTTAAAACTTAGCCCTTCCATAAATAAACTTTATTTTCATTCAGAATAGGTGTTTGAGTGTATCGCCCCGTACCCAAGTGTTACACAGCACTAATAATATGATAAGCACTTCAAGTAGGGACTACTAGATAATATATCCCGTAAATAATCATATAACTTTAGATAATATTATATGTTATTTCATATTCAAACACTACTAGTTTTGCATCGATACCATATTTTGCCGGACAGGTTAGAAAATTGAGTATTAAATGTCCTGCAGCGTCCGGCAAGTCAATTATAATAATAATACAGGCTTCGTAATGAGTACTAGAAAACGTAGAAAATATTCTGAGCTGGTTTTGTGGTAGGCTTAGTGGGGTTTGAGTTGAAAATACAATGTAGGTAATCGTCGAAAGTTTAAAAGTGCTATAGTGACCAGCACCTTGAGCAAAGAGCGGAGCAAAGGAGGGAAAGTTGGAGCACGTATAGTAATCGGCAAACATTGTAAGCAAAAAACGCAGAAGGGGAAAGCTGGGGCACGTACAGTGACCAACAAACATCTTGAGAAAAGAGCGGAGCAAAGGATGGAAAGTTGGGGCACGTATAGTAATCGGCAAACATTTTAAGCGAAAAGCGCAGGGGGCACGTATAGTGACCAGTAGACATCCTGAGAAAAGAGCGGAGAAAGGAGAGAAAGTTGGGGCACGTATTATAAAAGACAACCATTTTAAGCAAAAAACGCAGTGGGTACGTATAGTGACCAGTAGACATTTTGAGAAAAGAGCGGATAAAAGGAGAGAAAGTTGGGCACGTATTGTAATCGGCGAACATTTTGAGCAAAAAGCGCAGGGGGCACGTATAGTGACCAGTAGACATCCTGAGAAAAGAGCGGAGAAAAGGAGAGAAAGTTGGGGCACGTATTATAAAAGACAAACATTTTAAGCAAAAAGCGCAGTGGGTACGTATAGTGACCAGTAGACATTTTGAGAAAAGAGCGGATAAAAGGAGAGAAAGTTGGGCACGTATTGTAATCGGCGAACATTTTGAGCAAAAAGCGCAGGGGGCACGTATAGTGACCAGTAGACATCCTGAGAAAAGAGCGGAGAAAAGGAGAGAAAGTTGGGGCACGTATTATAAAAGACAAACATTTTAAGCAAAAAGCGCAGTGGGTACGTATAGTGACCAGTAGACATCTTGAGAAAAGAGCGGAGAAAAGGAGAGAAAGTTGGGCACGTATTGTAATCGGCAAACATTTTAAGCAAAAAGTGCAGAAGAGGAAATCTGGGGCACGTATATAATGACCAGCAAACATGTTGAGAAAAGAGCGGAGCAAAGAAGGGAAATTTGGGGGTGACCAGCAAATCTCTTGAGCAAAAAGCGCAGAGGGGGAAAAGTTGGGGCACATATAGTGATCAGCAAATATATTAAGCAAAAAATGGAGCCAAGGATGAAAATTTGACGCAATTACTATAATGACTCTACGATTACTATAATGACTGGATAAATGAATCTTGTGTAAAAACCGGAGCAAATGAGATAAAAGCTGAATGACGTACAATTGGAGTATTTTTATTTTAATACAGTTATATGATTATTTACGGGATATTTACCGTGGTAAGGTTGTGGAATTACCTGTGTTTGTAGGTAGTATATACTGGTTTGGCTAAACAAGCTAAGTATTTTTTTTCTAAACGTTATCTTTAGAAAATAACCTTTTTTTTTGCCAGCCACGTTTTACCGAAAATTCGCGATTTTGCGGGTAAGTACGTATTATTTTATTCAAATGTAAAATTTTATATGTTTCCGCGAGCCTTGTTAGTCTTAACCACCGACTGTCGCTTTATTAGACACCCTACTTAGGCAAAGTTTATAAGATTATTTAAGTGTGGTAAAACTTCACATAATGATATTACAAAAAACAATAGAGACATTTTGTGTAAAAAGTGGCTTGCACTTGCAGAAGATTTTGGATTAAAAAAAAACATTTATTCAAATTTTTCGATATCTGCCGTCAAAATATTTAATATCAATACTGAAATTGCTTTAAAACATGTCCATTGTTATTCCAAGGATAATGCCCAATCGGTCTTGTAAAATTCTTACACAGCAATTTTTTTTCGTGAAACTTGAAAAAATTGGTTATTAGAATAGACTTAGCTTTTTAATTAGTTACGAGTACGCAACTAAACTTGCATCAATTTTAATTGGTCTGACAGCTGCAATAAAATTGTGGAAAGCTGGAAACCACGAATTTTGATCACTTCTGATATAATTTTTTTAACGTAACAAAATATGAAAATATTTTTTTATTCTTCTTTTCACCATGACAGATGTGACGTGTTTTTGAGATTAGAGTGTCGCGTCTCGTGAAATATTTCGTCAATGTCTCCAACAAAAGTTATTTTATATTGTTTGTGTAAAAAACAAAATGGGAGCGAGCGTTTGTATTGCGATTTGCATAGATACGCTAGCACACGGGCTTAAAGAAAACACACGTTATACACACGGACAGCTTGGTTGGCTGCCCGTGTGAACAATACCGGCGAGCATATTTGGGAAAACCTAAAAGAAAATTAATTTAATGTAAAATGTTTTTCCGTTTCAAAACTTGAGTCCTGTAATAATACGAGGTGCAACATAAAGGTGCGTCACATATTTAAGAATATTGATTATTGATTGAATATTGAATTTTGTTATTGATAAAAATAACTTTTTAGCATAAACACTTTGCTCTGAACCAGAACATGTTGCGTGCTTGTGCCAGAAATTCTGGTACAAGTTTGTCATTATTTATGTTCCACGCTACTTATTCGCTCTTCTTGAAACAAATAAATGAATGGCAACAAGCAAGCAACCACAAGCAACGTTTCCTGACCGGAACATATTGTGCTTGAACTTGAGCCCTGTAATAATACGGGATGTAACATACAGGTGCGTTACATATATACATCTACCCTTTTTGATAAAAATAAGTTTGTAGCATAACTTTATTCAAACATCATCATTTCAGCCGTAGGACGTCCACTGCTGGACATAGGCCTCCCCCATCGATCTCCAAAAGAGCCGGTTGGAAGCGGCCTGCATCCAGCGTTTCCCTGCGGTCTCTTTAAGGTCGTCTGTCCATCTTGTGGGTGGACGAACATAAACAAACATAAGTATGTTATTATACATGTTTCTTTTCTGGTCCATGCGTAATTGTTCTGGGCCAGATCATGTTGTTCTACCAGAACTTCTGGCAAAAGTTTGTCATAATTTCCGTCGTCCGTGTGTCACGCCACACATTCGCCATTTTATTCGCAATGTGTAACAACCACGTGCTGCTTGTACAAGCAATATGTTTTGCATAATTCATTTGTTTTGTTTTCTCAAATCGGATTGTCAACAATTTGTTTGTGTACTTTGGATTTTTTTCAAAGAAACTGAGATCTTTCAAACAGGGAAGTTATTTGTTTGTAAGCGTATTTTTTCTGTAAGATTTTCTGTGATATGTAATTTATATATCTTAGACAACTCTCTAAGTACTCTGAAAATCGATATCTAATCTACTTACAACGAGTTTCTTTAAACTTAAAGCCCCAACAACGGTATTTCTGTTGCATCATAAAACTTCTTGAAAACTTCTTCAAGCACGTTGGGCACTATTTGGGATGGGGAAAATGCACTAAGCTCGCGTGACCGTCACGGTCAGACACTCGTTCGGGCAAAGTCGACTCGAGTCGACTAAGAGTTTTTTTTTTATCGGATACATTTTGGAGAGTGTGCATCGGATCTGCATGATCCAATTCCCTCCTGACCATTTTTCTATCGGACTGCCAGAGCGGGCACAAATCGACACCGCTTTATAGTTGATATTCCGAAAACCCGTACGAAGCGCTTTGATTCCACTTTTATTATGCAAACTGCTAGTCTTGTGGAATGCGCTGCCTAAATGGGTGTTCCTCGATTCAATCTGGGTGTCTTTAAATCGCGGGTAAATCGGTTTCTTCTAGGCAAGCGTGCTCCAACGGAGACCGCATCATAGCTTAACATCAGGCGAGTTAGCGGTCAAACGCAAGCCTAATAATGAATAAATAAAAAATATAGGAAGTGAGAGAGATATAGTCAACCTTGATGAAGTTTTCACTTATATTTACACACAAAATATTTTCAGATGACAAAGCCGTGAAAAGAAGCCGAGATAATTAATTAAACTAAGGAAAACGACACTCACAGTCCGATAAACACATAAACATTTCAAAACCATTCTACAAACATAAAAATAAATACCGACATGAATATAAAAATAATTACTTTCGAGTCCTCACAAAGAATTAATTACCAATGGTTTTCGAGATACAGGTAATTAGACAAACCGGTACACAGATATGAAAAATCTCATAGACATAAAACGTAGACGACGCTAGTTCCGGCGTGTTTAATTTATTAATAAATATGTAATGTTTTCGTAATAAAATCTCACTAGTACATTCGATTTAATGCCCTAAGAAAATTGTTAAATTAATAAGGCTCCCCCTCCCTCCACTTGGATCCACCGCCGGCTCCACCAGTGGAGCCAAAGCAATTTTTTTCGCCTTTTGAATCCACCAGTTGATCCATTGGTATTTTCTTTGCCTCTTAATTCCACAGGCGCATCTAAAGATATATTTTTTTCCTAATGTATCTACCGTTCACCACCAGGCTACACTGATAGAGCCAAAGCATTTTTTTTCTGCAATATGTACTGTTATTTTGTTTTATTAGCTTAAATAAAAAATAAACTCAATGTGATATTACGTAAAAATTTAAAATCGTGACTAGCATTTTTTTTTAAATTCTATTATAGGCTTTCGTTTGACCGCCAACTCACCTGATGTTAAGAGATGATGGGGTCTACGATGGAGCCTCTTGCCTAGAAGAAACCGTGATATAAAGACACCCAGACATAAGTTTTAGCAGAAGTAAATACCACAGGTTTTTTAGCCTCTTGTAAAGTCTCCACCAGTTAACTATAGGGCATGACTAAGACTTGACCGTGACTTACTTTGCTTGACTCTGACTATGACTTGTTTGACACACTTCGTACTTATTAAGACTTATTTATTACTTTTTCGATACATGAAAAAATAAAATAAAATATGTGACACGCTTGCCATTCCATATTTTTACCAAGGCGCGTGGTCGACTCGTTGTCTGTGTACAAACCGGTACAGAGACAGTTATGCCAACCGCGACTGGTTTGTCAACAAGTATTGATTTATACTTGAGGCGTCCCAGAAATATAGAGTTTTTGTCTACATATATTATATAAGGAGTTTCCAGTTTTGAAGAAGTCTGGAAATGGCTATTATGGGTCAGTTTATTTATGACTATTATGGCTAGCTACTTCCCGCAGTTTCATTCACGTGGAAATTACCTCAAGAGTCGTACATTAAAAAGTATCCTATGTCACTCTACAGCCCTCTTATCTCTATGCAATACGTAGATCTGCTCTTCCAAATACGCTCCTAACTCATATCAGACAAATAAGGGAGATATGCCAAAGTACAAAAGAAAAAAAAAATTACAACAAAAAAAAACAGTATCTCTTAATACATACTGAAAATATAATTTTAATTGGTTGATACATTTCTGTGATTCTGTAATTTTGTGTGTATAAAGTTTTTGGTAGGTTGGAGAGGGGATGCTCTGTCCCTCTCCCGATAACGTCTGTTCGTATAGCATTTGTATGGCGCGCGCAAGGCTTGACGTCATAACTTGCAGTACGCTCTCTGTCTAGCAAGATATAAAAATACTTAATTTTATCTTGTTTTCAATATGTGATCAGCTTCAGAAGTAAAAAATATTTTTACACATGTCTATTGTAAAGAAAAGAATCAGATAACAAGCAACGTGTTCTTTACTTTTAAAAAAAGGGGGAAAAAATAGAACATCACGATTTTCGCACTGAATGACAGCTACATGGAAATCCTTACTAAGAAACTTAAACTAGTATGGCATTAACAACTTTATCTACATTATTTTAGAGTTCATAAATGTATACAGGTGTGTTTAAAAGTGTGTTTAAGATCTTCAAAACCATAAATGAAGCTTTGAATAAACTGTAATGAGATTAACCACTCTATATAAATAGGTTTAAAGTTTATAATCACATGAAGATATGTTTAGGGCTTGCAAGATTGAAGCACATGTAATCGAGTGGACATAATTGCGATAAGTATTTAAGTACTCGATTAAATAGTAACTTACGAGTATATCTCGTTATTCGTTCCCACGGGCGTGATATAATCGATTTCGACGATAAACGTTATTTTCACGCTATGAAGGACTGGTGATGCGTACGAAAAATCAATTTAAGGGTGCCGCTCTATTTGTCGATTATTCGACTCGATTGTACGTTTCAATCAGCAGGGAAATCAAGCGATAGTTTTAGGGTAATTGTTGACAGTTTTGTTGGATTATTTAGTTGAATGAGGTACTGGGTCGTTGCTTTTGTTTGAAACTCGATAATTGTAAAACTAATGATACTCAATTTTTTTCTCTGTGGTATAAAACCGCTATACAAATACATTTTGGTGGGAAAATACCTCACCATGACATTTCTCTGTACTCGAATTTCTGTTCTGTTCAATAATATAGGGCAGAGGTGTCCAACTTACGGCCCGGTTCCTTATTCGGCCCGCGAACGAGGCAAATTTTGGGTAACTTTTGACTCGTCGTTCTTAAAAAATTACGTCGATCGATCCCAATACAACTTTTTACTTTGTATATGTCGAATTTCTAGTGTAATTCCGCTTCTACGTCGTTTCGAGTACAATAAGGATTTTGGTTAAACTATTTTCTCTATAGATAATTGTGATTCTAATTTGAACCTAACCTGAATTTAAATATTGATTACATAAAAGAACAAAATTAACCTAACCTGAAACAAAAAGTAATTAAATCTGTAACAAAAAATTCGTTATAACAATTTGTACTAATGAAATTAATTTTAAATAAAATATATGTAAATTTTGAAATTATTATGAAATTAATATAAATATGATTTAATTGAAATGAAATAAACAATACATTTTGAAAATAATATGATATATCACTATAAATATTAAAAAATGGACTTCCGCAAAGTAACGCCTGATTCAATCAACTAACTTTTTACTTATAAAAAGGTGAAAGAAAAAATTATGATGTAGCTTTATTCCGCCAATAGTTATAATAATATCCTATCTACCATTTTACTTATATTAGCCTTGCTTTGCTCAGCTACGAAGTATCTCTTTTGGCCCGCCAAAGTTACAAAGTTAATAAATCTGGCCCTCCACAAAATTATGAAGGACGCCCCTGATAGAGGGCTTAGAACGCGTCATAGCTTTTCTTCGTTGCATGGCACGTGCCGAATTTGGTGAAAGCTACGACACTAATTTCGCTGTGGTCTTTCTGTCTTTGCTACAACGCGTCATGGGTGGTTTTATATAATAATATCATCGAGATACAATACCTATAGAGTCACAATCTCTAAGTGAAAACAGTCAAAAAAATCCAAGCGTCGAGACATCAATTATATAATACACATTCACTCCAATTTAGACGTTATGTCACTTGCATAGTGTTCAACGTCGCTAGTCTGCTATGTCATCGCAGCACTGGCATTGGGCAGCGTAGTAGTTGCACAGAAGACATAATAGGTAGTTGGATCGCGGTTGCCTTACAACTAACCAACAAGTCGGCGCAATGCGTATCGTGCGCAAAGTTTTGCTTCGGATTTTTTTTGGCACGTTTGGTACTCTATAGGTATTTTATCTCGATGAATAATATTCTTCAAGGCGAATTTCCCGATTTAGATGTTTCATACAAACTAGACATGCGTGCCACGTAAAAAAGTTTAAATAAACATTTTAATATAGAATAAATATTTGATAGCGCAAAGCAAGCCGTTACTTCAGCAGAACTAAGTCAGCCGTTTACTAGCTAAGGCGAAGTCTTTCAAATGTCAAAGGCTCAATCTTATTACGTAGGACGCCGAAGCCGTAGGACCTGCGATTGGTTTACTTTACGCAATCTTAAGTACTTCTTCGTATTTCTTTCCTATAAATTATTAATACTTTAAGATGCAGCAAAAGGTACGCGGCTATCTCACTCGTGCAATTCAACGTTTTCGAAGATAAAAAGTCATCATCATCATTATCGTCGTCATCAGACAGAAGACGTCCACTGCTGAACATAGGCCTATCCCTTAGAACTCCACACTGAACGATAGCCTGTCATATGCACCACTGGAAGCCCGTGACTGTCACGATGTCTTCGATCCATCCAGTGGGAGGCCTACCTACTCTGCGTCTTCCGGTCCACTCAATAAAATTTCTTCCCCATCCGTTATCGGTTCTTCGAGTAATGTGACTTGCCCTTTGCCACTTCAATTTGCAATAATAGCTATGGCGGTGACTCTGGTTCTTCGGCGAATATCCTTGTTCCGGATTCTATCGCGCAAAGAAACTCCGAGCATAGCTCTCTCTCTCTCTATCTCTCTCTATTGCCCGCTGTGTGACTGTGTTTTTCCAAACGGCCAGGAGCTAAGGGTCTTAATACGATACTACTTCATACCATTTGCAATGACATATTATTTTAAAGATAACGCCTAATCAGATGGCGGCTGAAATTATATTGTTAAATTCCACGGTTAAATTTATTTTCCATCTCCAACGGGATGCAAAAATATCTCAGAAATTTTAATTACCCACAAACTTTTACTACCGGACTCAACGCTTTATCACCCGAAATAATTTAAAATAATTATCGGAAGCCCGCCATTAACACCCATAACAAAGGAAGTGGTCTAAATTGGGGAGAGAGAAAGTTGTCAAGTGAATTTGACACTAGTTACCAAACTAGTAATACTTATGTAGGTATGTAGTTATATCCGACGACGCATCAAAAGGATGGTCTAGTACGTTCCTACCTACAGCCATAAACAGAACCAGCAGTTTATTTTGCGATTTATGCCATCATCATCATCACCAGAAGACGTCCACTGCTGAACATAGGCCTCCCCTTTAACTTCCACACTGAATTTATGTGTTACTCCCATATTATTAACCAGTGTATGAATAATTATATTATTTCTTGTTCTTTTTCTGTTTTGTAATATTGATGTTTTGTGCACAAAATAAATGTTTTTAATTATTTCTTACTTCTTTCTTTTAAAATATATTAATTTATTCATAACTTTTCGGGTGGACCGTTTGCAAAAAAATTGCGAAAACTGTCTTTGTCAAATGTTTTTTTCCAACACAAACTAATAAAAATGATCGATGTCGAAATGTTTGAGTGTTAAAAGTTATGTTATTTCTTTCTTAACTAAACACTTATCTAACATTGATTACCTAAACTATTATACAAAAACAGTTGGACTACCCGTTGACCGTTGAAAGTCTAAAGGGTTAATACCACCACCAGTTGGCAGCGTACCCAGCATGCTGGCGGCATCACCACGCTGAAAGGCAATGCTTACGCGTTCAGCCAAAAAAAAAAACGGTTATGTTTTTAGTTGGCCAACTTACCAACGGATTTCCTAAATAAACCATAGAAATTACCATTTTTTGCTGTCATCAGAAAAACTTACCTAACGGAAGACAGGATGTCGTGACCTCCATCCATGGAGCCATCTCACCGATATAATGAGGGACCAGTTTTAATGTCTCATGTCATGATTTCATGTTTTTAACATGGCAACATAACTGGTACAATTATTTAAATGTTTCATCATCATCGTCATCATTTCAGAAATTATCTATCAATTACATACACCCTGTATAAGATCAACTTTCTCGCAAACTAGCGTTTTTGCAACTTATCGTTTTCGTTTCGCATGTTCTCGCAGCAAAAACTTTCTTCCGAAGGCAGTCGCTAATGCCCCTCTGAGTTATTGCAGTTTTCTAGGGGGTCAAATTGAACTTGAAATTCGATGTCTGTCAATAAGGAAAAATACCTTTATTAATCAAAATACATGAAAACACGAACTGTCTAACCATCATTATCACTGTCATTATCATTGTTTCAGCCGTAGGACGTCCACTGCTGGTCATAGGCCTCCCCCATCGATCTCTAAAAGGGCCGGTTGGCAGCGGCCTGCATCCAGCGTTTCCATGCGGTCTCTTTTAGGTCGTCTGTCCATTTTGTGGGTGGACGTCCTACGCTGCGCTTACCGGTCCGTGTTCTCCATTCGAGAACCTTTCGGCCCCATCGGCCATCTGTTCTACGTGCTATATGCCCGGCCCACTACCACTTCTAACTGGTGCAGCTAGTACTCGATAAAAAAACAATGACCCATCTCTTTTACACTTCAATTGTTTTGCCATTAGATTCCGCTCTCTGGGATCATTTAAAATTCTAAGCCCTTGTTGCGTTTGAGCGTTTAACTGGACCTAAATCAAATGGACAATGCAGTACAATTAAACATGCAGACGACCGCAGACTTATATCAGGATAGATACCGCCAGTTCACCCATATTGGATGTCTGTACCCTGTCTTAAATTGGATTAACGCTCCAATTAGCACGCCGCATAATTCAATTAAATCTCAGTTGTCTCGGCAGTAGCACGTAAGACATCGATTCAAAAAATGACAAAATAAAATGACAAATTGCGTCATAGTAAACCGTAAAAACTCTTCAAAACCCGCATCTTTGGTCGTGCCATGGATAAATCATCTTACATAAAATATGATTTATCTATAGCCGTACGAATAGAATTAAACTACTACTAAAATTCTCATCTTACATCATCATCATCATTATTAGGCTATACAAATACAAAAAATGCGGCACGCTAGGTTTTCATACATTAGGCTTGTCTCCTAGCGTTTCTTTTTTTAGAAATGACCGGCTTCGCAAAATATATCGCTGCTTTTCATGAATACCGTCACAATCCAAAATGTTCATATTTCTTGTTTTTAACACAGCACAATCCAAAATATTCCATATTTTATGGTGAATAAAACTCATAATCATATCGGCAAAAATGACAAGATGGCGCAATAAAATGTCATTATGTCATTGGTTGATTTTTGACGCCATTTTTGTACAACAGTCCACGATCGCTAGATACTACGAGTCCTTTCAAGCAAAAACACATAACGTTTCCTGAATAATATCATATCTCTAAATAATTTAGGGATAATTAAGTAATATTATCTATAATACTATTCCATTTTGAGTTGTATGAATATTCACGAAATAATCCTAATTATTTTAGTTTTTTCTTTTGATGTTAAGTGCAATATTTAGTGTTACTACGGTCATCACGCAAAAGTAAGTACGACATAAATACTTATTTTGTTTTATGTGTTTATTCAAGATAAAACGAATAAAAATATCTTATGGAATAATGAGATGTGATGATATTCCATAAAAATAAAACAAAAAATGTACAACTGTAAGCAAGATAAGTCATTTTTCACTATAAATCATACGCAATTTTGAAGTATCTCCAATTTTTTTACATTAGATATGGCATTAATTTATTTAATATGATAATAATAATCAGTGTTCAATTAAGTGTTTATAGTTCGTGTAAGTGTGTATGTTAATTTATAATATTTTTTATGCCTTGGAGAGATCTATGTCTAGCATTGGAGACTATAGTCTAAAATGATGACGGCCATGTTTATTAAGCACGGCCAATAAAAGTAGTGTTGTTTTGTTTTTAGGGCTATTATTGTATTTATGTTTGTCCGTTTCTTTATTCTACCTTACATTTTAAACGCCTAAACCAATGTAGATGATTTTCTCTCAAAATTGTAGTCATTATTATTTAATTTTTCAATTACCTTTTATTTACCAATTAGGTATTACTTACTCATTATAAAGTTTATATTATACTACACAAGGACCAGTGTTTAGTCAAACTGTTAATTCAGTAAAAACTTATTTTTCTTACAGTTCCCAATCCTCGTACTCTTCAAATATTCCGAAACATGAATATGAATGTCAATATTAATGATTGTATTTACCATCATCAGCCAGAAGACGTCCACTGCTGAACATAGGCCTCCCCTTTTAACCTCCACACTGAACGACAGCCTGTCTTTTGCATCAACTGGATGCCAGCGACTCTCACAATGTCGTCGGTCCATCTAGTGGGAGGCCTACCCACGATGCGTCTTCAAGTTTGTGGTCTCCACTCAAGAACCTTTCTTCCCCATCGATTATCGATTTTTCGAGCGATGTGGCCTGCCCATTGATACTTCAACTTGCAAACTTGCAAATTTTAACAGAAATGTCGGTGACTTTGGTTTTTTGGCGAAAATCCACGTTTCGGATTTTATCGCGCAAAGAAACTCCGAGCATAGCTCTCTTCATTGCCCGCTGTATGACTCTGAGTTTTATATTAGTGGTAGTTATTTGAAAATGATCAAATAACTACCACTTCAATTTTTAGACAAGTTTTTGAGAGATATTTATCCCCTACATCCACAGGCAACATCAAAATATGGATTTATCGAACGCCAGTAAAGATTTTGTTCTGACTGTTAAGATCCGGATTATGAAGAGACCAATACAGGAAGTACTGTTCTCTTTATTCAAGGAATCATAAAAGTTGTAGGGTTCTTTGAACGATAATTACAGGAAAATATTTTGATATAAAAACATTGGCGACATGGATAGGTTTTTTTCCAAGAACGTAGAAATAATAACAATGAAGCTAGGAGACATAAAGAATTTAAAATCAGAAACAGAAAACGCGTATAATTATTGTTTTTCGTATAAAACATCATCCGAAGACACGGTGTTCAAAATAGTAATCTATACTAATATTATAAATAGGAAAGATTTGATTGTTTGTTTGTTTGCATTGAATAAGCTCCAAAACGACTGAACCGATTTGAAAAATTATTTACTGTTGAGAAGTTACGCTATCCCCGGGTGACATATTATGCTATATAATTATTATCTATACCCATGCGTAGCCGGTGCGGCCCGCTAGTAATAGATAAATTTGTAAAACAAGAAACACCATAAATGATTTATTAATGTCGTTGCAAACCAGGCATACAGATAAAAGTTATCAGTGTGTGAAAGGAAGAAAAAGGGATTGCTTGATCTTATATGGAAAAATATTGTTCCAAGATTATACAAGCAGTTTTTTTGAGAATTACTAGTTATTCTACTTACCCACCTGATAAGAACTAATTAGTTACAAACTACGCAGCAGTCTACGTAGTCACAAATTGAAAATAGTAAAGAATAAGTTTGTTAGTTTTTTTTAAGTATTATGGTTCCTACATGTATAAGACGGATTATGCGGTAGACACGAAATTATTTTTAATATGGAGTTAATTTTATTTATTCTGGTTCTTACTACCAAAGAAAGATTATGCGTTCATTAGTCACAAATATTTTTTTAAAAGAAGATAACAGAGAATAAGATTGTTGTATTTTTTATGTATGGTCTACTTGTTACCTAAATTGTTTATTCACCATAATTTCAGCCGTAGGACGTCTACTGTTGGACACAGGCCTCCCCCATCGATTTCCAAAAGGGTTGGTTGGAAGCAGCCTGCATCCAACGTTTTCTTGTTGTCTTTTTTAAGACTTTAAAGGTCTTTTTAATTGTTTTTTAATTCTATAATATTATATTAAGCGTTAGCTATGCCACGTAGATAATGCATAAATTATTTTTAAAGAGCTGTTACACTTTGGACTAAATATTTTATGAAGAAATTGATGTTTTTATTAATTTTATATCTATTTTTGTATGACTGCGTTTATGCAGTTAGTGTGTATTAATTATTTGTTTGGTTATCTTTATTTTTTTAGCCTAATGCACCGATATCACAACCAAAAATGTGTCATTCTTTAGATAAATTTAGTCTAATGATTTTGACATAAAATCAGAAAGTTGAGGAGTATAGCGAAATATTTTTCGCCAATACTGTCTTTATTTTGATTGTGTTACTATTCAGAAAATCATTAATATATTGTAGAACATTATTACCAATTATGATATTATTCAAGAAAAAAATTAAACTACACTAGTGTTTCAACATGACTTATGCTCCTATTCATAATAATATAGCGAAAGTAATATTGTCATAAGTCGAAGACCTCGCAGTTTTTAAATAATTTGATATTGTTTTCGATCCCAAACACCTAAAAGTCACAATTTTAATAATACCTTGATTAACATCCTACTGAATTTTCTATTCTATGTTTAATTATTCTCAAGGAATAAAAAGTTATGGAAATAAATATTTTGCTAAATTTTCAAACGGCTCTCCTGTAAAATTAGCTTTTTTGAGTTGTGTGGTTATTCATGCAAAGCAGCGATATAATTAAAATTAATTACTCATACAGAAAAAAATCTATAAATTTCTGAAATATTATAAGCGTTTTGATGGGGATATAGAGCGGATGCTCTGTCTCTCCCTCGCAAAGCGTGTGTTAGTATAGCATTTGTATGTCACGCACACGGTGTGACGTCATAACACGCTATAATGCGCTCTCTGTCTAGCATGAAATAATATAATTATTATGTACTTATAACTGATTTATTTTTGAACAAATTTAAATTTTATTTACTTTTATGGGCTCTATTTATTATCAGCTTTTTATGGGGTTATGTTTTTTATTACATTAGACGTGTTCGCGTTGTCTACCGTTATAAAAGTTTGTGCAGACAACCAATTTGTCCTGCGGCATGTGTGAGTCAACCGACTTCCTCTTTTAATTTTCGTCATTAGTCATAACTTTGTTTTGAAACTTTAGTAAATGCTTTATAGTGATAATAGCTCAACGGTTGGCACCGTGACTTCCACACTGCAGACATGGGTTCAAATCCCGGCAATGAGCTTGAGTAGCTTGAAGGAACATATCGTGAGGAGACTATAGCACTCTAAAAACCAGCCAAGTGCGAGTCGGGCTCGCGCACTGTTCCTTACCACCACATACATTGTTAACTAGTGCAAAAAGACAACATGCGGACCCATCCAAGTACCGACCGCGCCCGACGCTGCTTAACTTCGATGATCGTATGGGAACCTTTGTCACCAATTTGCATATGGCCATTATTTACTACTAGCGGGCCGCCCCGGCTTCGCACGGGTATAAATATATAGCCTATGTCACCCGGGGATAGTGTTCCCTTCCCAACAGTGAAATAATTTTTCGAATCGGTTCAGTAATTACGGAGCCTATTCAGTGCAAACAAACAATCAAATCTTTCCTCTTTATAATATTAGTATAGATTTGTTGTTATACTTTAGAGTGTGTACTAAAATCATGCCAAGTTTGCAGCTTGTACGTATTACCGTTTTATACTAGAATTTAAAAAAATAGTTTTTTTTTGACATTTTATAATAGCTCAATCCTTTTTGACTCGATTTTGATTTCTCGGTTAATCCGCTGTAACATATTCTGTGAAAATTTCAACTGACTAGCTATTACGGTTCAAAAGAAGGTAGGACAGACGGACGGACGGACAGACAGCGTAGGCTTAGTAATAGGGTCCCGTTTACACCCTTTGAAAGAAAGAAAGAAAAGAAAGAAAATAATTTTTATTCGACACCTTTACAAAAACTTACATCTAAAGGATACAATCAGTGTCGAATGGGTCCGTCTCAGCATTAATGCTGAAAGTCAAGGACTATCAGCGCCAGTTTTCAGACGAACCCTTGAGTTTACACTTACACTTAACACAAATTTACATATATTTTTTAAGTATCTATATACAATTGGTAACGGAACCCTAAAAAGAAACCTTGTGTAAGTGTATAATCTATCTATTAAAAATTAAGACATAAAATTTGACAATATTACTGTCGATTTTGAAGGTAATGTTACTCAAACACATTGAAGGCTAAAAAGTTGCCTAAAATATGGTGCCTAATTGGACATGTAACTCTCACAATATTATGTCGGCTCGTTGTATTTGTTATATATTTTTTTATAGTAAATAGGCTTGCGCTTGGCCGCCATCTCGCCTAAACTTATTATCCTAAACTTTTGTATTTTCGAGTGTTAATCTGTATTAATGGTGGATTATTATTCATTAAGTACTCGTGAAGGTGCTCGAATGTGGTTAAGTGATATAACGAGGTGAAACATGTATTTTTGTGTTGTTTTCAAAACTCCATAGAAGCCTCTTGTAAAGCCTCCAACACTTTACTGAGGCATGAGTTTGACTTGACCGTGACTTTACTTGACTCTGACTTGTTTGACGCTGTTTAATATTATGAAGACTCGTTTAATATTACGACTGAAGGACTTTGTATCTATGGTCATAAAACAAATTAACCATGTCAGATTAAATAGCACTACAAGCCGTAACTAACAAAATCATCCTAATCAAAATTCTACACCAACTATGACTAATTTTATATTACAATACATTTCACGATTCTTACAAAAGAATCTAATATTATTTAAGCCAAAAATGGCTATTTCCCAATTCTTTAATCTTGAACAATATTAATTACTGGCCAGCGTAACTAGAACCATCCATCACCGTTATTTTGAAGGTATTGTAAAGAAACTATTAGATTGTAGAGATCTAGATAGGATGGTCATTTTTCAATATCTATTCAAAGACTTTTGCGTAGGTGTACCAAGTATAGTAAATAATTTATCTTGAAGGTAGATTTTTAATCCTAATGCCATTGAAATAATGCTTATTTCGCATTTGTCAAGTCAAATTAATCTACAAGGTTATGGTATAAAACGGTCAACGGAAGAATTTAACAAAAGCTTTTTACAAACTGTTAGATGGTTCTTAAAGCCACATTGTACGTGGAACCCGTCAGAGAGAACAAACCGGCCAAGTGCGGGTCGGGCTTACGCACTGAGGGTTCCGTACCACCACAAAATAGAATAATTATCAATTTAAAAACCGACTTCAAAATTAGTAAAATATGGCATTTCGATCCGGTGATATGATAAAGAGGTCATTCAGATAAGGAATTACCAGTTTTAACTTGGTAATGAACTAAAATTTGATACCGACTCACACTTAGCCATTATTTGTTATTTAATTTTGGTGTTATACTTTAGAGTGTGTACTATAATCATGCCAAGTTTAACGCTTGTACGTATTACCGTTTTTACATTAGAGCTAATAGAAAAATACGTAAAAAAATACGTTTGTTGTATGGGAGACCCCCTTTCGTTTATACTATTAGACTTTTTTCTTTGTTAATTCGTAGTAACATTACACATTCTGTGAAAATTTCAACTAGCTATCTATTACGGTTCGAAAGATATAGCCGTTATGCCGGTAGCCGGTAGGACTGACAGGCAGACAGACAGGGATAGACAGACAGACATCGTAGGCTTAGTAATAGGGTCCCGTTTTTACCCTTTGGACCCTATGGAACCCTAAAATAGGCTTGCAAAAATTAATTAGCACATTTTGTACAAAGTGTGAATATGACCCGATATCCAGGGTATCGCAAATATCCTGAATGTCCAGACACATCCATAGCGCCCATTTGTCCAAATTCCGGCATTTCAACAGATTCACTGCAATAATGAAATTATGTAGGATGTAAAAGCCGCAGAAAGCTGAGCTTTTTTTGGTGAAATAAACTCAATTGTCCCATGACTCAATTGTGGCGCGGAAGTACGGAATTCGATTTGGTGCTGATATTTGGGTTAGTACAATAAATATTGTGGTGTTTTGCTTTCACTTTTTTGGGTACGTATGTAATATATAATCTTAAAAAATAACAAAAATATTTGTATTTTAACTCTTAAATCATAATTAATAATGTTGTGTCTAGAAATGTTAGGCGTTTCACACCATATTATACGATTCGGAGTGCGATGCAATTGTGTTTTTTTTTAAAGTCCTTTTGGATTACCGTGCTCCAACCACCAATTTATCAGATTTCTTACCGACTTCAAAAAAGAGTGGGGGTTCTCAATTCGGTTGTATTTTTTTTTTAAATGTTTGTTGTTTCAGAACTCCGTCACTAATAAACAGTTTATTTTTCTTTTCTTGAAATTATTTGCCTTTTGATTGGTAATTTCATCAAAATCTGTTCGTTAGTTTGCCTTTTAAATCTAACTTAACTGGAAAATATAGGTATTTTAACGACAATATTATGTCACCCAAAAACCGAAATTTCATATTTTACTAATTATGTGAAGTTGGTTTTTAAACTGATAATTATCAATAAGGCCTTTTGGACTGAGTTGCTCTAGTCACCAATAGGGAATATGCATGTGGTTTAAATATCTTTGAAACAATTTTTTTCCGAATCTTTATTGTTCTGACTTTATATTCTACAAAATATTTTTTTTATTTAGTTGCATTATAATTGCTTAAAATATTAAATAAAAAGTGCAAAATATAAGAGGGAAATTCAAATTTGCGAAACGCTTCACCATTGGTCGAAACGAAACGTGACGTCAAAAGCCACAACATCTTCTTTATCGGCGTCGATATTCATACAATTTTAGTAGTGTTTGATAGAAAAATAGTTTTATGTTGAGTTTCTGTAATTGTTTTCCATTAGATAGTGTAATTTTAGCATTCTCGTGAAACTAGGAATCTTTAGGACGATGACTGAGACTGGTTTTGTCAAAGTAGGCACCGTAGAAGTCTCGCCTAGGGCGCTGGTAGTGCTAAAACCGGCACTGGTACAGAGTGCATAATATTAAATAGGAACAAAACACACTTCTGACTAAATCACACCATGCTATCAAAATATAACATATTTACATTAAAATGAATTACACAACAATGCAAACATGATGTTGGAGATATCTCTTCTCATGACCTTACACCATTGCTTACGTATTTTCGCATCTCTTGGAATGGGGAAAAAAACACTTATCGGGTGTATTTCTAGTAGTGTTTGTACACTTTGGCACAAGTCAATACCAATAAAATTGTTTTTAGGGATCCGTACCTCAAAAGGAAAAAAACGGAACCCTTATAGGATCACTTCGTTGTCCGTCTGTCTGTCCGTCTGTGTGTCTGTCCGTCTGCCAAGACCCTTTTTCTCAAGAACGCGTAAAGGTATCAAGTTAAAATTTATACTAAATACTTGGGTCTACGGTTTCTTTCGGCTGTAAAAAAATTAAAGTTGTAAGTCAACGCAATCAAAAGATATGAACGTTTATTTCGCATATTGTGCGATTTTACAGGGGAATCAAAACCTATAGGGTACTTCCCGTTGACCTAGAATCATTAATTTTGGCAAGAGGCAAGATCTTACAGCACATATAAAGTAATAAATGTGAAAGTTGTTAATTTGAAGTTATATCCTAAAAATAATATTGGTTTAGAATTACAAACTTACATTTTGTAGTTGTTATGTATCGAAGAACCTTAATGTCAACTACAAAGTTAAGTTTGTCTTTCAATATTTCAACTTCAGTTAGTTTTTTTTTTGGACTCGTGCTCTCTAGACGTTTCCGTCCAACGGAACCCTCAGAGCACGAGTCCTAATCGTACTTTTCCGGTTTTTTTAGCTTCTTCCATGGTCTGAATATCTATAAAACTGAAAATCTGTGTGAAATAACTGTATTTTCTATAGTAAACAAACACAGAGCGTGGCTTATGACGTCATCCAAAGCCCGCGAAAAATTGCGGCGTTCATACAGCTCAAATTTATTCGACGTTTTTAATATTTAAAAAAAAAAAAATTGAGCATTTCCAACTGTAATTATATTTTTTACTATGATATAACGATGTTAACAGTTGATTAAAAATATAAAAAAAACACATGCATATTCCCTATTGCTCAGGATGGGGCGATTCGGTCCACTTTCTGTCTGACCACTGTTTTTTCCGGTCATGTGAATGTTACTTTATTTACTTTTTAACTTAAAAGCAACGTCTCTATCAAAGCGGATCTAAATCGCCAATAAGTAAAAACAATATAAATAACTTTCCCGTCTCAAAAATTTAAAACAATATCTCCAGATCTCCGAACCGCCATCTTCCCATCTTTCTCACAAAGTCGGCTTTTCAAGACTATAAAAATAAAAAATAAAAACAACCTAATTCGATAAGCAAAAAGGGCCCTACTGAACACCTGTCCTAATTACGGTGCCTAAACCTGTTCACTTATAAAAACTATACAACCTTATTTTACGCACCAAAGAGGTTGATTTGACTCGTATGACTAGCCCGTAAAGATGAAACTTATAATTTTGAAAATAGAACAAACCTTGTTTAGTATGGTTGCGTCTGTAGACGACGCAGCATCACTTTTTTGGAGCCGACTACTTGATAATGTCTTTTTTATTAAGTTTCTGTTACTTTATTTTGATTGCAGGGTCGGAGATCAAGTGCTTGCGATATAGATTATGGAAGAGTGTTTTGAAATTAATTCAGCTGTATTTATACAAGCGATACACTTTATGGATACGAGCAATAAAGTTTAGATAAATCAAATGACATTTAATGTCATTGAATGTCTTATACGTTTTATATTAAACTAGCGATATTATAAACTAAATAAATAAATATAATATATTCGGGACATTTTTCACACACGGTCATCTGACCCCAAACTAATCAAAGCTTGTGATATGGCTGCCAGAGACTGATATACATACAAATATAGTTTTAAATACATACTTAAATAGACATTAACAACCAGGTGGGAGGATGTCCTAGGTGGGAATCGAACCCACGCCCCAAGCTCAGAAGACTACCACCTGGACCAACGGGCTATGTAAACAAAAGTTGGTCCAAAGTTTTGGCGCCAACATGAAAAAACATGTCGTCTAATTGTATTATTTTCTTAAACTTGTGTATTTTCGAGTGTTAATGCATAATAATGGTGGATTATTATTTATTGAGCGTTAGTAGAAGTGCTCGAGTGTGGAAAAATTTTAAAAATTTATATAACGCGGTGAAACATGTATTTTCGTGTTGTTTCCAAAGCTCCATAGAAGCCTCTTGTAAAGTCTCCACCACTTTACAGGGGCATGACTTTAACTTGACCGTGACTTAAATACTAATGCTTGACTCCGACTGACTCGTTTGGCTTGCCGACATTTCATGACTTCAAGCCAAACGAGTCAAGTCAAACTTGCTAATATTTTAATAATTAACACTGGCAAATGCATAAAAAGTTCGACGCCAAAATCCTCACACAGGAAAGAAATAAAAAATCTTTTAAAACGGTGAAAAGCTATCATGACCGTCCGTAAACAATTCTGCCGACCAACCCCATTGATGACTCCGATACATTTTCTCAAACATGCCTGAATATTTATACATTACAAGTCTTCGTTGATGGTTTTCAGACTATGTTTGCCTCGACTTCACCCCGTCCACATTATTCGCGTTAAGCACACTAAAGATTTTTTTGTCTGGAGGATCGTAACTTTGCTTAGTGTTTTTTAAAGTATAAATTAAATCCATTAAAACATTTAAGTTTCTAAAAATAAAAGACTTGAATAATGATCACATAGGTAACTTTCAAACGCACTACGTATCGCCATCTATCGGCATTTCCTAGAACTAATGTTAGAAAAACTTAGGGAAAAAAGTTTACTTAGTTAAAGTATAACAGAAAACTATTCTGATAGCTAACACATTACAATTCTAAAATTTAGTTACGTAATTCACGGCAAAATTAAATAATATTATTAAGTAGAAAATGTCTCTACATTAAGACAATATTAACTTATTTACCAAACTAATTTTATTAAAACTTACCCCATTCAAGTAATGAAAATATTAACTATCCGAAAGTCCGATCACTTTTTAATTCACTCCAATAACTTCACACACTAAAACCAAAAGTAAAATAACAACACGACTAACCGCCTATTATTAAAAAGGTTTGATGAAAAAACACTGCATAAAATCCTTTTTTTTTTCACCAAAAAGTCCAATACAAATACTAACGCAATAAAAAAATTAAGATGAAATAAAAGTGACGTTTCGATCTGACAGCGTTTCCCGCCGCGCGTGTCAAAGATCAAAAACGAACGTCTGACTCGGCGACGCGGTGTCACCGGACTGTGGTAGACAAGTCATACAAGATCGGGTGCAGTTTAGCCACATACTCATACTGAGAGAGGTTACCTATGCCAACGGTAGCTGGGAGCTTTTGTAAGGCAGCTTTTGATGTATTGTTAACCACGCGGTGTTGATTTGTGGGAGATATTGTTTGATATAATGGTTTGGGAAGGATGCCCTACGGGCAAAACGACGAGCGAAGTGGCTGCTGTTGGCAGTTGTTTGATAGATAACTGAAATATTGCTATGAACCTTGATAAAGATATAATAAATATCAGCAAAGGTTTGAAGGTTTAAAAATCAATAATATTGATAGGAAGGTACTGATTTTGTTTTGAACATTATTTTATAAACACTTTCGCAGTGTTGTGTGACCATATCGGACCATATCCAATAATTTCAAAAGGGAAAATAAATGTGCCTAAAAATCTCTTTTCAACTCTAGAAGCCTACTTCGATTTAAATTAAACATTAAATCGCTGGAATATAAATCAACAACGGCCAGAGTTACTTTTTTCGTCAAGCTATTTTTTTATAAGTTTTGGCTTCAGTCGTCTTTTCTATTAATCCATTGCAGTATCGACATTTTCAAGTAGTAGATAAATTCAAGTTTTAGTAGAATGATACAAAACAATTCGTAGCCAAAGTCAAGCATGCTGGCGGCATTGCCATTCATCGTGGTAATGCCGCCAGCATGCTGGGTACGCTGCCAACTGGTAGTGGGCTTGAGCATTTGGATTGTCTTTAGACCTTCAACGGTCTATGGGCAGTCTAACTGTATTTGTAGTTTTAGTTTTAGCTTGTATTTTGTTTAGTTAATAAAGGCGCTTGCCCAGGAAAAAAAAAAGCAATGAGCCACGGTCGAGTCTAAACCATACAACGATTTATTACAATACTACAAACCAAACCTCAGTAATGTGGTGGAGACTAAAGTTTTTTTAATGTATTTTAGAAACGACACCAAAAATTACGTTTTACCTCATGATATCTCTTGTCTGTTCTTGAGTGTTTAGCCCCCGACGAAAAAAGAGGGTTGTTGTACAAGTCATGTGTCTGTGTATTTGTATGTCTGTCTGTGGCATCGTAGCTCCCAAACGGCCGAACCAATTTTGATTTAGAATTTTTTAATTGAATAGTAATTTGACCGAGAGAGTTCTTAACTATGATTCAAGAAATTTCGTTTAGCCGTTTGAATATTTATAGCTCTTTAATCGAGGGATTTACAAATTTTTAATACAATATACTTTGTTTAAATTTAATAATAGGTTGGCTTCCATTTAATTTTGATTTCCACTATGGAGTCAACGACATAAATAAATAAAATTCACTGGCAATAAACAATTATTATCAACACTCGAAAATACACAACTTTAGGAAAATATTACAATGAGGCGACATGATTTTTTTCACGTTAGCGCCAAAAACCTTTTGTTTTTCGACACTGTTTTTTTAATATCTTTTTTTTTCTTCGTTTGGACACCTCTACAGAAAAAGTATTCACATTCTTCTTCTTCTGACCTTTTTTAAGTTTCCGTAACGGAGTGTTATAACCACTTTTTATAATATTGCCAGTATAAAAGTTTCGGCAAAGAAAGCTGTTATCTGGATCAAATTGGGGTTTATGTGAGTTAAGCTGTTTTTATTAACCTTGAGGGCGCTGGGAGATAAATTTTACTGCTTTAGTAATGTTGAATTGGAATTTTTGTGACATTTTTTTTCTTATTAGATAGCCAATTGAAATATTCATAGAATATGTAATGTTACGGCGGATTAACTAACAAATAATAAGAAAGTCAAAAAGTAAAAACAAAAGGTATGTATAGGTATAGGTAGGTTGTATGGTACCCCATACAACAAACGTGTTTTAACGTATTTTTGTATTAGCTCTAATGTAAAAACGGTAATACGTGAAAGCGTTAAACTTGGCATGATTATGGTACCTACCTACACACTATAACAATAAATAATGGCCAATTGCAAGATGGTGACAAATTTCTATTCATTACCAAGTTATAGCTGGTAATTTTGCTACTTGGTCAACCTTATCTTTCGAGCCGACCTTTTAATTTCACGGCATCGAAATTCCATATTTTACAAATTTTGAAGTCGGTTTTTTACATGATTAAATATTGTATTATGTTATTCGCACTTGACCAGCTTATTTGTGTGTAGAAATGCGCAAAAATTCATTGCACTTGAAATCATTATAATACCATATTCTTCATTATTAAATTACCTTTAAATATAGGTTTTCAAACCTATATTGAAATGTGGCACTTTCAATTGAGATATTAGCGTAATATGAACTATTTTTTTACGAATGTGAGATTTGAAAAGTGTCGCCCAGTATATTGTCTATGTTTATTGACCCAGTCGTATTGTCTACCGTACCGTTTTGTTGGGGTGCAGCCAGGATATGTGGAATTATACCCACTAGTAGGATAATATTGGGCATTCTAACCCACCTTCGTTTCACTCAGTGGTTTAGAATTCCCAATATTACTGAGATTTTTTGCTACTATTTAAATCAAGTTTTCCAATAGATTGGGTGCAATATTATTAGCTTTACGCGCCGTTCGCTACCGGAATCCACACCTATAAATAGAATCAAAACATGCACACAGTAAAGAGAAGATAAAGGAAATTGAACCGTCGTATGTATGTAGGTGTTGAAGTATTATTTACACAAATTCATTTGGCGATGGATAAATAAATCCATAGACTTGATTTGGTTCGTTTATAAAAATAGTTAATTAATTTGATTCGAATAAAAACCAACACTCCTTAGCAATGTGCTATGACCAGATTTTCTCGAGGTTGCCTTTAAAAACATTTCATATCCCGTTTCAAGTTAGGTTTCCGAACAATGCTTACGAGTATTACAAGTCGACCCGATTGGCTCGAGGTAACCCCTAGAAATCAAGTTTCTAAACCACGTTTTTGGCTGCAGGCCCTTCATATCATGGAGCTTTGCAAAGTGAAATGGCTCGATTAGCTCGAGGTAACCCTTAAAAACAATGATACGTAATAATCATGTTTCTAAACCACGATTTTGGCTCAGGTACCTCCATAACACAAACAGTGCAAAGTGATATGACCCGATTTGGTTCAAGGTTACCCTTAGAATCTTAGATTTCCCGTCCTTGTTTTGGATCAGGCCCTCCGACAATTTACACTCAAGCATTGTGACCCTATTTGGTTGAGGATACTCATAATTAGTTTTTTTGTAACCATACTAAGGACCACCTTCACAACACAAAGCTATGAGTTTATTCGTTTTGTATCAAAACACCGAATTTTATATCACACTAAATATTTCTTTGTTAATTTGATTACAAAATGATTTTATTTTTAAAGTTAAACAAATTAATTATTTTCATTGAACCCATTTTTTACCCACTTTATTATATTTAGTTAACCGGTTTGTAACGATAAACTAAAACAATTTACTTGATAAATATGACGAATAAATTGATTATTTTTAATTTTAATTTGAAGAAAATTTTGGTGAATACTCACTTTTATTCCGGGTTTCCTTATTTGCACTAATTATCTTTTCCACATAATTAATTAGGTATCGAAAATATTAAGTTATTGAAAATACACTAAACACAGCGTGAGAAAGAATGTAACTGTGCCACATACTGAAATAAGATATCTATAATGTCTCTTTGCAATACAAACTAATTTAGTCAAGGAGCCATCGTTCAAACATATTACGAATATAATTATTAGTAACAACATAATTACAGATTTAGACACTGAACTACATTCCCTGTACTACATATAATATATTGAAATATTTTATTTATGTATAAATGTTTGTTAAAAATAACTTTCTTGCACACACTGGCGTTTGCAGATAAGTATGTGTTTTGAAGTTGTATATTATAAGAATGTAAAAATATAGGCACATGCTTTAGAAGAAGAAAAAAAAATGCATGACTATGAGATAAAAATGAATGTAACATATCGAGCCGTTTAGGCTATAGGAGGTTCTAAGAAAGTTATAAACATAATCATAATTATACTTAGTACCTACACCAAAAACTTTAGAATTTTTCTTGAGCAGTCAAATAAAACATACTTCGCCTCCTTGACTATTGAGTACATTGCAATTGCGCTGATTGCAATGCATGCATAATTGGGTACAGTCCAGACGAGCGTTAAATAAATACGTGTTAATAGGTGATTCGTAAAGTTTATAGGATGGCAGGTGAAACGCTGCTAGTGATTAATATAAAAACGCATTAGAGTTGGTTAAACTGATAAGAAATATATTGACTATTTCTATAACGGAAATCATAAAATATATGTACTTTGATTATAAATTTTTCCATCAAGTTGATGAAAACCCTTTAATCTTCTCCTTTCTTATTTATAAAAGGTATGTTTCCATATAGACTTCAAAACGGCAGAACCGATATTGACGGGACTTTCACAGGCAGATAGCTGATGTTATAAGGAGTAACTTAGGATACTTTTCATCATCATTATCATTATTTTTCATTACCACGCGGGTGAAACCGCGGGGTGCAGCTTGTTAATTATAAAAGTAAGAACAAGCGTTTATTAACCGCTCGTTTGCATACGATCGGTTAGATTTCAAAGAAGCGGCGAACTCATCCTTTGAAAGCGGAGTAAGCAGAGTAAGCGGTTTATTTGTACTTTACATATTATTGACTAGCTGCGGCCCGCGGTTTCACCCGCGTTATATACTTCAATGTATAAGACATAATGCTAAAATGTGAATGCTTGCCATTCCATATAATATGTATGAGAAAATTTATTATCTACATAACTGATTATTTCATGAATTTTTCCGATATATCTTTTTGCTATTCAGGGCGGAGAGGAATCCAACAAATTAAAGATCATGAAAATGGGTGCAATTATTCTCGAGTTATAAATGGTGTAACATACACCACTTTGTTTTACATAATTTATATATATATAGATACTATTATTTTGCATAATCGATAATTTTAGCATTTGTCCTTTTCTTTCCTGTGGTTGTTGTTGTAACAAGTCTAATCAGATATCAATAAACGTTTGAATTCTATAATTAATCTGTATACACACAGAGTTCGTATTTGCATGCTTCATAAAGATGGATAACTGATTTCAGCTGGAAAAGTTTATTGCTAACGATGCTAAATTTGCCAATTTAAATAGGGTGATTATTTGTAATTTACCATTATTTGTGAGAAAGTCCCAACTGTGAAGACGCGAAAACTCCAGTGATTTCAGCGGAACATTAAAAGCGAAAATTAAAATGTTAGTGAGTATTTAATTTTCGATTCAACATTATTGCACACTGTTTTGTACTCAACATTTTTCTTTACTGATTTTTTTCCGATTTATTTTTAGGTCTGACTCAGAATTTGAATATACCAACTCCCAGTGCGCACCGTCACCGCAAAAAAAGGCAAAAAAACAGCGTTCTACCACCACCGTCACCGTTCATAGCGCAACGCCGAAGACATCAAAAGCTAAAGCGCAGAGAGTAATCGAGTAAGTATCCATACATTTTACAGATAAATTATAATCAAATTCAATCGCAATTATTTAGTTTGAAACTAATAAATCAATTATTGTTTCAGATCCTCTTCTGAATCCGAAGTAGATTCTCCTCCAGTTGCAGCACCGCTCGTGAAAAAAGCAGCTGCCAAACCCAGAATAAAAAAACAGCCAGCTCCTGAACAACCTTCAAGCGGGTAAGGTTTCAATGACATTCACTACTCAAAATATTCGATGCCTATATATCTAACCAACTAGTTAAATATTGGATCCAATTCTGAACGCACATAACTTAATCATCTCTAAAAAAAAACTATTTTTAATTTGTAATTACGATAGCCTGAAGCGTTCCTAATTTAAGTAGAGTTCCTTATTTTTTGGAATTTTATTTATATATTATGTACTACCAAAATTGGGCTCGCTATCTTGTATTGTAGCTCATCAACCCTAGGGTTTCGAATCGATAGAAAGGTACGTATCTTAATTTTGATTTTTGTGTCTACATTGTTACAGAAAGAAGAATATATTTAATAATATATTAAGGGCAGAAGAAAAAGCTGCCCATCAAAAGGAAGAAAAGAAGGTTCTATGGTCATCTTTTACCAGCCGGGTGGCATCCGGACGACAGCGGCGCGCAGTTGCCGTCGGCGAAGGCGGTTTTTACATCGATCTGAAGGTTTATAATTCCAACGACGCGCTGACGGGAAACCCTCAGACTCTGTATAAAAAGTCATTGGTAGCTTTAAAACTGCAAGCGACAGAGGGTTCCCCGCCGTGGGAAAAATTACAATCGTTCATGGAAGACGCTTATGCTGTCTTCAAAGACACTGATCCTGTAGTTTATAAAGATTAATTAAGTTTTTACTTCCTCTTAACAAGTATACTACCTATATAGTGGTAAAATATTCATATTCATTAACTGATAGTGCTATCTTAGACTAGATAGATAGGTACTAGATATGTATGATCGTAGTGCTATCCAAAATTTTAACCGAAGTATATGACGACGTGCTGGGTCTCAAACTCTTTTTAAAAGGTCTCTTTGATGTTCTTAAAGTTTTTAGCGGTAGAGGGTTCACGCCGCGGGATAAACTACAAGCGTTTATGAAATTTCAAGACACATGCTGTTTTCAAAGACACTAACCCTGTGGTTTATAAAGATTTAAACTAGCAAGCTTATTAAAAACATTTTTTGTTTTGTTTTGGAAATATGCCTTACTGCATAGTTTGTGGTATTTCTGTGCAAGCAAAATCATGGGTAGGCCATTTGAGAAGTAACGCTCATAGACAAACAAATAATAACTTCGTTGAACGTCATAGTGAAGGCGTGGATATCGTATCGTCAGCGTTTCGCAACCGTATTATCACTTATAGGTTGTTAGCTAGCGAACATGATCTTGGTTCTATTGAAGCATTTTTCAACACGATTCGCGACAAAATAAAGACCCTTTTAAACAAGTGTCTCGATAAATATATATGTTTTAAAATAAATTTTGAATACTTCGCGAAATTTCTTTTGTTTAAAAATAACACGGAGGAAGTTAAATCGTTTTTAACAAAAAATACTGTTGTATCTACAAATTATAATTTTGACGTATTTTTCGCAGAGATAGTAAGTTCGTTAAAAGAAAAAGTTGAGTCATTTGAACACCAAGATTCAGGGTGGTCGTTTTTACATAACGCTCATTTAGAAGTCAACATTAACAAATATGAACCATTGCGTGGGTCAAGCTACCTTGAGCTTCCGAAAAAAATAAAAAATAAAAAAGCGTGTGTAAATATACAAAATAAAGACGATTGCTGTTTTATGTGGTGTGTGACAGCGGCTTTATATCCAGCGAAGTCTCACGTTGAGCGGGTTTCATCATATCCCGACTTTCGTACAGTTTTGAACGTAAATGATGTACAATTTCCGGTAACGTTTTCAGACATTCAAAAATTTGAGGCCAATAATCCTGAATTAAGCTTCATTGTCTACGGATTAAAAAATAATAAGATCGTGGGTCCTTTGTACAAGTCAGACAATAAAAAACAACGTACTAAGATGATTCATTTATTGTTGCTAGAAAATAGTTCTGGAACACAACATTATTGTTTAGT
Organism: Agriopis marginaria; assembly: GCA_932305915.1. Classification (NCBI taxonomy): domain Eukaryota; kingdom Metazoa; phylum Arthropoda; class Insecta; order Lepidoptera; family Geometridae; genus Agriopis; species Agriopis marginaria. Next base: position 27,057,986 of record OW029914.1, on the reverse strand, counting down.
CAAAAGCTTGCCTAAGCTCGTCAGAAGCCAAGTGACTAGTCATCACGGAAAGTTATACTTTTGCGAAACATGCTTAGTATTTTTTTCTAAGGTTCAAGATCTAGATAATCATGCTTGTGGTGGTGTAGTTACTGTATTACCTGATAAAGGCTCGGTAATAGAATTCAAACATTTCGAACGCAAGCAAAACGTTCCTTTTGTAATTTATGCTGATTTCGAATCTTTATTAGAGCCAAACCCGAGTGATGTTACTAGTAACACGTCAACATTGCATCATCACACGCCAGCGGCATTCGCCTATTACATTGTGTGTTGTGACAATGAAAACTTAAACCGATATGTATCACACCGCGGCCCTGACTGCGTGGACAAGTTCATTAAATGCATATTTGAAGATTTGAGGGAAATCCACAAGACTTTGAATGATGCCGCTCCAATGGTTTTCACTGCAAGTGATGCCATAGATTTCCAAAATGCCACTCGTTGCCATATTTGCGAACATTTTACATTTTTAGATAAGGTTCGAGACCACTGTCATATCACCGGTCGGTATCGTGGTGCAGCGCATAGCCAATGCAATTTGCAATTCAAACGCCCTTCGTTTGTGCCGATATTTTTTCATAATTTATCAGGCTATGATTGCCACTTGTTCATAAAAAAATTAGGTGAAGCTCCAGGTGCCATTAAGATTATTCCAAAAACTAAGGAAAACTATATATCGTTTACGAAAATTATTGCTGTTTCTGAAAACGAATTCATTCAACTTCGGTTTGTTGATTCATTGAAATTCTTGGGAGCTAGTTTAGATAATCTAGCAAAAACTTTGCATAAAGACAACCTTAAGCATTTGCGGGATTTTTTTGATGACGATAAAAAATTCCAACTGCTTTCGCGTAAAGGTGTTTATCCTTATGAGTACATGGATAGCTGGGAACGTTTTGAAGAACAATGTCTTCCCTCTAAAGACTGTTTTTACAGCTCTCTAACAAATGAACACATATCCAAAGAGGATTATGAGTACGCACAATTAGTTTGGACAGAGTTCAAAATAAATAACTTAGGACAGTATACGGATTTGTATTTGAAAACAGATGTTCTTTTACTAACGGATATTTTTGAAAATTTTAGGAAAACGTGCAAACGTCATTACAATCTTGATCCCGCTTTTTATCTAACAGCACCGAGTTTGTCATTCGACGCCATGCTATCTATATCTAATGTTAGGCTTGAAATTCTAGATAATTTGATCATGTTAAGAATGATTCAGAGTGGCATTCGCGGGGGGATATGCATGTGTTCTCATAGACATGCCAAAGCCAACAACAAATATCTAGCTGATTACGACCCGACAAAAATAGATTCTTATCTCGTTTACATTGACTGCAACAATTTGTATGGACACAGTATGTGTCAGTATTTACCATTATCGGGCTTCGAATTTATGGAGCCAAATGAAATCAGTTCTTTGAATGTCACTGAAATCCCTGATGATTCGGCATACGGTTTCATACTTGAAGTCGATTTGACTTATCCGAAAGAGCTCCATAATTTACATGACGATCTTCCATTTTGTCCCGAAAAATGTATTCCGCCCGGCGGGAAAACGGAAAAACTAGTACCAAATTTATATGATAAACACTTTTATGTTATTCATTACGTCCATTTAAAAAAATGTTTGAAACACGGGTTAAAATTAAACAAAATACATAGAGTGATCAAATTTGTACAAAGCCCTTACTTGAAAAAATACATAGATTTAAATACGCAATTACGCCAACAGGCAACATCGACGTTTGAGCAAGATTTTTTTAAATTACTAAACAATAGTATTTTCGGAAAAACGTTAGAAAATAATGAAAAACGAGTTGAAGTCAAATTAGTAAATAAATGGAGAGACAATAAAAATATCACAAAGAAAATAACAACGGCTGGAAAATTGATTGCGAGTCCAAATTTTCACAGTGCATCCGTTTTCACAGAAAATTTGGTTGCCGTGCAATTGAAGCCAAATTGCATTGTATTAGACAAACCAATCTATATCGGTTTTACTGTGCTCGAGCTGTCTAAAAGTCATATGTACGATTTTCATTATTCGGTGGTTAAACCCGTCTATGATGATCGTATAAAAATGTGTTACACAGACACAGATAGCTTCATTTATCGTATTCAAACTAAGGATTTTTTCCAAGATTTGAAACAAAATTTCATTGCGTATTTTGATACCAGTAACTACCCTATAAATAATGAATATGAACTACCTCTTAAAAACAAAAAGGTTCCAGGACTTTTCAAGGATGAAATGGGAGGACAGATAATAAGTGAGTTCATAGGTCTCCGTTCCAAACTATACTGCATTAAGACCGCGGATAGTGTGATTAAAAAAGCAAAAGGTGTGAAGAATCATGCTGTTAAGGAACTAGATTTATCTGACTATAATCAAAGTTTGTATCAAGGGCATGTTGTGAGAAAGACAAATGTTCTTTTTAAATCAATAAAGCATGAGATATTTACACATAAAGTTAGGAAGATAGCACTATCGTCCACCGACGATAAACGTTTGATTTCTCCGGATAAAGTATCTACAAAAGCTTGGGGCAACAGCTCAATATTTTTTAGGGTATAGAGATACGTAAACAATAAACTTTGACGTAATAAACCTACGTGTTACTCGTTTATACCAGTAACTACTAAGTACATAATATTACTAAGTACATTCATTATGTCTGTATTGTGTTAGGTTTATGTTTGTTTAAATAGGTATGTTGATAAATGTAATTTAGGCTTAAGATGCTTAGAAGAATAAGGTAGTATAATTATTTGAATTTTGAATTTGTGTACGTAGAATAAGTTTTAATTTTTTAATAAATTTACGTGTGTGTTATTGCTTTGTTTTATTTGTTAATGAATTTCGTAGTGCCTATACCTTTTCATAGTAGTTCTAAATAAAATTTATGTGTACTCTAACTTTAGTGTTATTTTGTGAAGTCCACAAAGTTAACAAAAATCAGGGTTACACATGTTTGAAACAATAATGATTATTAGTTTGGGCTGATGTAATTTCGAAATATTACCTCATTAAGCAAGTTTGAACTTGTTTGCTTGAACATGAGACAGCAGTGAGAACTATTCAGTTCATGAGTAAATATTATTGTATCAAATGTAATTGAATATCACACAGAACATGTTCAAACTTGCTTTTTCACTTCACATAAAAAATACATTTGCGGTGAACCGTAATTCAAACTAATTTATTTCAAAGTAATCGTTTGAGATAGAAGGTTGTGTGGATTCATCGCCGCTTTGCTGCTCTAAAAGACAAGTTTATTGTATCTACCTATCTGGTAAGTGTGATTTTTACTAATGATTTATAGTAATTGATAGATAATTATTTCTTTAAAATTATAATATTTGTAATATGTTTATTTTAGACAATAAAATGAGTCAGTTTGATTCTGACCCATATTTATTTCAATGCGCGCAAGACCCATTAGCAGGATGGGATGAATTTGAAAAGCAGCAAAGAGCTGAAAGCAGCAAACAGACCGAAGAAATTGCTGGAACGAGTGCAGCTCAAAAGAAACCCTGTTCAAAAAAAGAGCGAAAAAGGACAAAAATGGAAATGGTTTCATATATTATTAGTAAATCACCATTTAAAGGAAGAAAAATTATAAAACTTCAAGTATATGACTTTGATACATGTACTAATGCATATAATGAAACTGTAAAACTGCAACATGTGGTAGTTAATCCTTTTCTTGATGAAGTCTTGAATTTAACCGAAAACCTCATAAGTAAAGTATCTAAAAAACTTTATGAAGACTAGTAAAATGATTTTTTGGATATGAAATAAATGATATAAGTCTAATATTATAAGTATAAGTTCTAAATTGTATAAATATTGACAAGATTTAATTAAATAAACAGAAATTCAAACACAACCTATTTAGTCATTTTAGTAAATAATTTAAGCATGTTATGTATTGCATGCTAGCTATTCATGTTTGTGCAGTAAAAATAATAATAATTTACATAATTTGGTCAAAATATGTAATACTATAAAAATGCTGCACCTTTAAAATAGCTCTTATTTTATATTGTTATCTTTAACTGCTTAAACATGTTATTTGTCAAGCAACCTGTTTCACTTCGATTACCCAATATTTGCATTTCAACTAAAAAAAAAGATGTGCTCAAACATGGAAAGCTTTTGCCAAATACAATACGATGTTTGATATGTGGCCCTTCTAACTGTGGCAAAACTAATTTGTTGATAGGTCTTCTAATACACGAAAATGGTTTAAAATTTACTAATATTTATGTGTATTCCAAAACATTGTATCAACCAAATTATGTTTTCTTGGAAAATGTGCTAAAATTGGTTCCCAATGTAACATTTTCAAAATTTAAAGAAAATGAGCAGGTCATAAGTACCGTAAAAGCTAAACCTAACTCTATTATAATTTTTGACGACGTATCTTGTGAAAATCAGAATAACATAAGAGACTATTTTTGCATGGGAAGACATAAAAATATTGATGCTTTCTATTTAAATCAAACATATACTAAAATACCAAAACAACTCATTAGAGACAATGCTAATCTCATTATTCTGTTCAAACAAGACAATATAAATTTACGCCATGTATATGACGAGCATGTAAATACTGATATGACTTGGAAAGAATTTCGCAAATTATGTACAGACATTTGGAGCACCCCTTACAGTTTTTTAGTTATAAATAAAGACTGCGACAAAAATAGCGGATGCTATAGAAAAAACTTTGACACGTTTGCTATGTTTGAATAGTGTGAGATACTAATAGATTAGCATAGTTCCTTTAACGATCATTATTACTGCTGACATCAACCAGTACAGTCTTTAAAACAAAATGAATACTGAAAAACAATTGAAAGAGCAAATTATTAAATCTGCTGAAAGTGTTAAAAGAAAAGTTAAACAAATGAGAAATATTGAAATCGATAATAGTAATGCTGTGAAGACCATGCTAAAGCCGATAACAGAACCACTTCAAAAAATTGCTTCAAGAAGTGAAACAAAACAAAATCTACACGAAAGCAGTAAAATCAAAAAAGTACGACAGAGCAATGATGAGGATTATTCTTCAAGTGACTTTGATGAAAGTGTCAAACGTAGCAAATCCGAAGAAAGTATTGGCGATAAATTTGAATACGTTGAAGCAGTTTCTGATGATTCGGAGAGTGGTGACAATAATGAAGATAAAAACATAAGCGGGAATTCTTTTAAATCGATAGACTCTGATAGCCGTTCTTGGTCTTTATCTTCAGAAGTTTTCAGTGATGTCCCCTACGGTGCTAGGTTGGATCGTGGAAGACTGAAAATAGGAAATATGCGTCTAACTGTGACTTCTGATAAAATTATGGTAGGTGGTTCTACTTACGATAAAACACCGGGACTATATGAACTATTATTTAAAAAAACCTCAGATATAAATAAGATAACGGATTGTGATTTAGATAATTATAAACAAGTTTTATCGGCAACAAATGCTCATCGGCGAGACTTCAATTCTAATAAACCTATTAAAAGTAACAAAGGCACAAAATACCTAAATATTATCAAACCGCTATTTAAACATTCTAAAGTACATACCAGTACTGAAAGCCTTGTGCAAGGTTCAGGACTGTCGTTAATGAAACAAGTAAAACCTAACGTAGACTTTATATATTGGGATGATCCGAATGAATTAGTTGAAAGGTTGAAACTTTTAATTGCATCACGTGATGCTGGAAACACTGGGCTAGATAATGAAATAATTTCCATAATAGAAGAACTACGTGAAGCTGGGTTAATTAATCAACTATAAAATATGTTGTAAAACAAATATTTTTTTAGTTCTTTTTATATTATCAACTGACTAATACATTATGAACATTGATAAGTTTGGTCATCATGTTCACAAGCGGATGCGTTCAATGAATCCGTCAAACATGTTTGACAAAACATTGATCCAAGCTTTGAACGGTGAATTTGATTTAAAATTAGACAGTCTTAAAATATTGAAAACACCGTTGTCTAACGACGATGCTATAAATAAGCAGTATGTCGATAAGATTATTGCAGAATTTTATACAAAGCACGAAGTAGACATGCAGTTAGAAATTATAAAAAGCCAAATACATGCGTTAACACATCAGTTTCAAGACAACAAGACTCTCAAGAAACACGAACCAGAAAATACCATAAACCATTTTATTAAGAAAAATGAGCAAACAAGGAATAATAAATGAAATTCACCAACAAGCTCGAAAAAACTTCAGTCGTCGTCATGTAATACTACGAGGAATAGATGACCTGTGGCAAGCTGATTTAATTGATATAAAAAGTTTGAAAAATAATAATAATGGGTTTACGTTTGTGTTAGTTGTTATATATACGTTTTCTAAGTTTGCATGGACGATTCCAGTTAAAAAGAAGACTAAAAATGAAATAACAACAGCATTTGAAAAAATACTGAGTAAAGGACGCAGACCCAAACATTTGCAAACAGATTTAGGAACAGAATTTTATAATGACTATTTCCGAAACTTAATGAACAAATACAAAATAAATCATTATTCTACATATTCAGTCAAAAAAACATCTATCGTGGAACGCTTAATCAGAACTTTAAAGAATAAATTGTATAAATACTTTCATTTAATTGGAAACTATAAATGGGTTGGACAGCCATTGAATAAAATAACTGATGAGTATAATTATACAATACATCGTATTACAAAGTTCAAACCTTCGAAAGTCAAGTTGTCAAATGAAATGCAAGTTTTAAATAATATTTTAAAATCTCACAAAATTTTCAAGTCTATAAAAGTGAAATTTAACGTAGGAGATCAAGTGAGAATTAGCAAATATAAGGGTATTTTTGCAAAAGGATATACTCCTAACTGGTCCACTGAGCTTTTCAAAATTGTCAAAGTAAACGATACTAAACCTGTTACCTACCACATTCAAGATCAACGAAATGAAAACATACTAGGAACATTTTATGAACAAGAACTCATGAGGACCCAACACCCTGGTGTTTATTTAGTGGAAAAAGTCTTAAGAAAAAACGGGGAAAAATTATTTGTCAAGTGGTAGGGTTTAAAAGACAGTGAGAATTCATGGATTGATAAAAAAGCTCTAGTATAAATTTATATAAGCAATAAATTCTACTGAAAATGATCATTATTCTTGAATTAATGGAAGGAGGTGGACTTGTGAATAAAATTATTAATAGTTTACCATTTGAGCTACATTTACCAGGTTACAATTATTGTGGACCCGGCACTAGGTTACGCGAACGCTTGTTACGCGGTGACAAAGGAGTCAACGAATTGGACGAAGCTTGTAAGCAACACGATATAGCATACAACAATTACAAAAATCTAGAAGATCGACACAAAGCAGATATACAGCTTATAAATATGGCTCAGCGCAGGATGAAAGCAAAGGATGCCAGTAAAGGGGAAAAGTTGTCTTCATGGTTAGTCAATAAAGTGATGAAAACCAAAGTAAAAGTAGGTGCAGGCGTGAAAAAATTTAGATCTATAATTGGAAAAATAAGTAAGCATCTGAAGAAATTTAAACCAAAAAATAATGAATCTGCTATTAAAATGGCTCATTTGGTCGCTAAAAAGTTATTTTTCAACAAAAAAGTTCGCTTGCCTCGGGTCATACCAATTCCTAAAACTGGTGGAATACTACCTTTGATACCTATATTTGCTGCTTTATCTGCATTAGGGGCATTATCGGGAGGTGCAGCTGGTATAGCAAAAGCAGTAAATGACTCTAAAACTTCACAAAAAGGTCTTCAGGAATCTGAACGACATAACAGAACTATGGAGGCTATTGCTTTAGGTAAAGGCATGTACATTAAGCCATACAAAAAAGGGAACGGACTGTATTTGAGAACGTCAAAAAACTAATTAGAAGGCTACCCAGGCGTGCACTTACTGATTTAGATATATTAGAACATGCGAGTGACATACCGTACTTTAGAGGAGTTTATATGAGAGACAAGTTACCGAAATCATCGAAGCATATTGAATGCGGTATTATCAATTTAGATGACAGTAATAATAATGGAACTCACTGGGTAGCTTATGTAAAAGATAAACATTATGGGGAATATTTCGATAGTTTCGGTGATTTAAAACCACCTTTAGAGTTAATTAAATATTTAAACAATAGTAATATTTTATATAACTACACGAAATATCAAAATTTTGATACAGTTAACTGTGGACATCTATGTATAAAGTTTTTAAAAAGTTTTTGGAGAAAACGTTTAAATAAGTGAGAATCTTACTTATTTATCAGTAGCAGTATGTCTTTCACCCTATCTATATCCAGTTCCGTTTCAACATCAATCACTAGTTATTCGCCTGCTCTGCAACTTGATGGTGAATATGAATGTGGGTTACTGTACTTCTCTACTTTTAATTCCATACCGAACATTGATAGTAAAAATAATAAATTTTGCTATGGCGATGATCAAGTTGTTGAAATACCTGAAGGGTCATATGAGCTCAACGATATCAGTGATTACCTAAAGGAAAATGTTATCGATTGTAGTTTTAATTTGAGTTCTAACAATAACACTCTAAGAACTTCAATCATATGTTCTAAAGACATCCATTTAGAAAAAACTCCATTGCTTGCTAAATTATTTGGATTTGGCGAAGAAACCTTGAAAGCCAATATATTAAACGAATCTCAATTCCCAGTCAGCATTCTACCAACAACTGTGCTAAGGATCGAATGTGATATAGTACGAGGATCATACACAGACGGAAAACCAAGTCATATCATTCACGAATTTACTCCTAACGTGCCTCCAGGTTACAGAATTATTGAAATTCCCAAAAATATTATTTATTTTCCTGTAAATCAAAATTTTATCAGTTCTATTTCAATAAAGATTGTGGATTCAAGAAACAATCTTGTTAATTTGAGAGGTGAAGAGATTCAACTTTATTTACACCTGAAGAAAAATGATAGATTTTAATAAAAGGTCTGTAATCAACACAAAACGCGTCACTTCTAAGCACACCATCAAGAAAAAAACACCTAAAATTAAATTGACAAAAGAAAATAAAAAGTTTCTCAAATTAATTGGGTTATTAAAATGAGTGTATTAAATGTAAATGAGCCACTTATCCAAGACAATTCCATTCAAAGCATTGAATACCACTCATACAAACCCTATGTAACAAGTTTTGGCCAAAATGATGAGATTCGGATACCAATTAACCAACAGGATTTATATATATTACCTTCAGCAAGTACTTTGTATTTAGAGGGCACTGTTGACGTATATAAAAACGAACCCAAGACCAAAGTGAACAATGTGCATTTTACAAATAATGCAATGCTTTTCTTTTTCCAAGAAATTCGATATGAAATAAATGGTATAGAAATTGATAGAATAAAAAATCCAGGTATTACAACAACAATGAAATCATTTTTATCCATGAATGATAATGAGTCTAAAATGGCAAAAAGTTGGGGTTGGAGCATTGAAGGTTCTGTTAACAAGAAGGCAGGAAATTTTTCGGTTTCAATACCTCTTAGTAAACTATTAGGATTTGCAGAAGATTACAACAAAATTATTATGAACTGCAAACATGAACTCATTTTACTTCGAAGTAATACAAATCTCAACTCGCTAAAATTACAAACTGGAGAAGTTGTCAACACTATAGATATTACTCAGATATTATGGCGAGTTCCACATATTAAAGTATCTGATCGCGAAAGAATTAATCTACTTAAAAATTTAGAAAAAGATCGTCCTATTACCATAGTGTTTAGAACTTGGGATCTTTACGAGTATTCGTCACTTCCACAGACTACAAAACATACATGGTCAATTAAAACATCTTCTCAAATAGAAAAACCTCGATACATAATAATTGGTCTACAAACTAATCGTAGACGTAAATCTGATGCTGACATGTCTCAATTTGATCACTGTCATGTAAGAAATGTTAAAGTGTTTTTGAATTCGTGTTATTTTCCTTACGAAAATATGAATACCGCATTCCAAGATGATAAATTTGCATTAATATACGAACAATACGCTCGATTTCAACAGTCTTATTACGGTCGTCGATCGGAACCATTGTTGAGTTGTGACGAGTTTAAAAATAAAGCTCCTTTATTTGTTATTGATTGTTCTCGTCAAAACGAAACTTTAAAAACAGGACCTATAGATGTTCGCGTTGAACTTGAATCGACCATAGAATTTCCTGAAAACACTGCAGCATACTGTTTAATACTTAATGACTCTATTGTTGAGTACAAACCTTTAAGTAATATTGTAAAGAAAGTATCATGAATTCAAAATTGCTAATAGTTGATGTACAAGGCTTCAAGGACATCTATAATAATTTCATTGTGAGTGAATTTGCTTTGGCAACAGAGGATTATACCCAAACATTTCTAGTAAAACCACCATATCAATTTTCGAAATTAATGCCTGTTGAGAAAAAACATGTGTTGTGGATAGAACATAATCGCGGTACTCGTTGGAATGAAGGGTTTGTTGATTACAGAGAATTTAAGCGAATTATCTCACCCTTCTTAGAAAATAAGACTGTGCTTGTAAAAGGAAAAGAAAAAATCAAATGGGTAAAAAATATTTGCAGCAATAATTGTTCTGTTATAGACGTAAGCGATAAAAATTGTCCCAATTACAATGAATTGTATAAAAGATATGGTGGTGAAAATGAATCGTTATTAAATTGTATGTTCCATAAAAAAGTTTGTGCATTGAAAAATGTTCTAATAGTTAAAAAGTGGTATTGTAAAAATGTAGAAACATTTAATATGATGAAATAAATAACTAGATAAAAAGTAATTTTTGTTATGATAAATATTTGTGTGTGTACTTAATATAAATTTCATGTGTATTTTATCCTAATAAATCTTTATTAGTAAATATTGTTGTATTAATTATTTAGGTCATGTCATTTGATGATTCATATAGTACATTGTGTTAAAATAACAAGCTCTCGCAATTCAACTCGGTAACATAATACTCGGTAGAATACAACAAGTAGGTTGTGTTGTCAATTGTTTTCCCACATTTTCCAATATTTTAATTTTGAATATGCAGCTTAAGCAGCCTGCTCATCCTATTTATGCTTTTGAATCAATACGGTTGCAAAGTTTTCACTCTTGGCCTAAAGGGCTAACTCAGAAACCTCAAGATATGGCTGATGCAGGATTATTTTACACTGGACAAGGTGATAGAGTTCGTTGTTTCTTCTGTGACGGTGGTTTAAAAGATTGGGAGCCTGAAGATCAAGCATGGGAAGAGCATGCCCGTTTTTTTTCAGATTGTTCATACGTTTTATTTGTGAAAGGCGAAGAATATATAAGGAAAGTATCAAATAGGTACTATAAAAAAAACAATCAATGTGAAAACGTAAAAATTGTTGATGAAATTGAGAGTCGCAACATGAATACGATTAACTATAAAAACATTACTTGCAAAATTTGTCTTCATGAAGAAGTGAGCATAAGCTTCATACCTTGTGGTCATTTAAGCTGTGGAAAATGTATGCTATCCCTGCAAAATAAATGTCCAATTTGTCGAGAAATGTTCGACAAAGTAGTAAGATTATACTTTTAATAACTTTTTTTAAAATGATTATTAATTACATTATTACGTTGATAAGCTGATTAAGTTAGAGCAACATTCATGTGCATTATAATATTCATTTGGTTAGTTTTCTTTTACTATATTTTTAAGTAGTTTAGATTTTTTATTGTATAGTGTGTTATCAATGAAATAAATTCTTCTAAATATTCTCTAAAAACTTTTAAATACAATTCTTATTCAAATAAAAATAAAGTTGTGTTAGGTCATCAAATTAGGTTGAGTTTTTAGAAACGGGTAGCGAACGACCTGTAAAACTAATAAATAAATACTAGCGAACGTTCAAGTTTCGTTATTACGTTAGGTTGATTTTTTTGGAACGGGCAGCGAACGAAGTATAAAGGTAATAATGCATACAATCTAACGCAAAACTTGATTTAAATATTAGCAAACGTTCAAGTCTCGTTGTAACGTTAGGTTGAATTTATAAGAAACGGGCAGCGAACGAAGTGCAAAGGTGCATCCAATCTATCACAAAACTTGATTTAAATAGTAGCAGAAAATCTTAGTAATATTGGGAATTCTAAACCACCGAGTGAAACGAAGGTGGGTTAGAATGCCCAATATTATCCTACTCCCACTGAGCCAGGGCTAGTCTACCGTACCCTATCACTAAGTATTCTGCGGGGTGAGTTTTGATAGCCTAAAGTGACTGATTATTTATATACTTTTCTAATCCAATCAAAACAAGGTTAAGACAAAGTTAAAGGCCAAAAACTACCAACGAATACCAAGTTCAAAATAGGTACACTTTAAATGACTTCTAATGATACCTTAAGCTAATGCTTTCTGTAATTAATATCGAGTAATACGTAGGTCGAAACAAACAATTTGTATCTAACTTAATGTTACTTTTTATTCTCTGTAGAGGCAAGCCGTAGAGATAAGAAGAATATAGACTTGAGCAATAGCGTGAAGAAAAGACAATGTTTCTTTCATAGGGAGAAAAAAAACAATTATTGACTGTGTGTGTCTATAATATATATTGAGTCATTCCGTGTATGTGATATTTCGCGTATATGAGTGTCTTTTTTAGTTTTTTGACCATAATTATTAATATTTCCTATGGAATTATTAGTAAGAGTTGGCATAAAAATTGATTTATGAGCTCATTGAGCAGCACAACAAATGACAAATAAACAAACAAATAAAACACTGTTTTTTAAGTTACTTTCTCTATATTATATTTTTAACAGATAAATATTTTTATTGATAATTGTGTGATTAAAAATAATAAATAATATAATAATTATAAGTCAGTAAATAAAAGTACATTAAAATAGTTCAAAATAATAACATTTCAATTAATAAATTAGTTCATATACAATTATTTAAGTTTGCGTCCGCAGGTATTTAAATAACAATTTGTCTCGCTTGAAAAAAAAGTCGTCAATAGAGTAGAAGGAAAGAAAGAACCTTCTTTATTGAAGAAGAAAGAAGGTTCTTTCAACGAGTTGATTTTAATTAATTATTTTAGTAATGGATTAAACTTTTTATTCCATTTATTTGTCATTTAAAAAAGAAAAGTTTCAAAAAAGATATGACAGTATTTATAAACCACTAAGGTTTATTAATTTAAAGACCACTATGGTTAATAACGCCATTTTTGTCAAGTTTATTTACTTGAGTCACGTCTATCCGTGGTATCGTCTATGCATGTCTAGCATCATTCACAACACTGTACTGGCGGTACAATTATATAGGAATGTGTTCGTAGCTATTAATTCAGTCTACTTTTCACAATTATTCATCAAGGTCAATGAGGTCATGGATATTAAAATAACATTTACACTGAACTGTGCCTATAGAAATGCGTTTTTCATCACACCCCATCATCAGCCCGAAGACGTCCACTGCTGAACATAGGCCTCCTTCTTTAACCTACACACTGAACGACAGCCTGCTTTTTGCATCCACTGGATGCCCGCGACTCTCACAATGTCGTCGGTCCATCTAGTGGGCGGCCTCCCTACGCTTCGTCTTCCGGTTCGTGGTCTCCACTCCAGAACCTTTCTTCCCTATCGGTTATCGGTTCTTCGAGCGATGTGGCCTGCCCATTGCCACTTCAACTTGCAATTTTTTTAACAGCTATGGTTTATGGTTAATGGTTTATGGTTCTTTGGCGAATATCCACGTTTCGGATTTAGAGTATAGCGGGAACAAAATTCAAATTTGCTCTTTAGGGAGTTTGAGTTTCTCTCTTCTGATTGGTCCGCATTCGCGTGAAGGTTGAATGTAAAAGAAATACAAACTGACATTAAATTCTCTAAGGTGATTAACTCCTTTTTGTGATTGGTTAGCAAGGAGTTTGTATCTCATTCTATGTTGGTTAGTGTGTGAAGGTCGAACCAAAGAGGTCGAACGCATACCTAATGTATGAAGAAGTTATAGTCTGGTTAGGTTATGACGGAAAAGCACGCTGAAGGAAAATGTCATGTGCATTCTTCTTTCTTAATTATTTTTTATTTTTCTCAGATCTTTTTGGTTTTATTTTATATTTTAATTTTGAATTAACATCCGCCGTAACATTACATTACATATTCTGTGTAACTCCATCACAAGAATAATTATGTGCCCCACCGCGCCCATTGGTTTTTAAATTCATCTTTAAAAATGTTGAAATTGATCGAAAGAGATAGCTTTTGCCGGTGAGTGCAGTGTATTTAAAAGCTAAAGTAAATTCAACATTACTTTCGTTAAATACTTTCTATTTCCTGCACTCTGATTTCACCCCCAAGAATAACAAATGGGGATATCCGCCGTCTATAAATATTGTATCTTAAAATAGGATTACGGACAGCTGGAGATAAAAACAATAGAAATAAATCCGGAATGCCTACTATTACTATTTTACAGAAGAAACAAAAATATATCTATGTTTAAAATAAATCTATATACATATAAATTAAATGTTATTCGTTGGTAAGCGCATCACATAAAAAAATATCCTTTGTCCTTGGCAATTTCTACGCAAAAATCACATCGATAACAAAAAACACAATTTTGCATTATTTTATACTAGATAATTAGAATATAGAAAAATGTTGTCCATATAATAAAACTTCTTTGTTTCACAAGGGGTGAAATTAATAAATTTCCCAAGATATGCTTCTACTTTGATGGTAATATATTATTATGATTTCTCCCGGGTTATACCTACTACCTACTCTGGTTTTCATTTAAATTTTTTTTTTTTTACTTTGTGGAGCACAATTTAAAATTGCGATATAATTAACAGTACCTATTTTACAGCCAAAGTGATTAATCAATACTCATTTTTTTTTTTTTCCAAATATTATTTATAATATCCAGCCAATATATATAATAGCTACCCAATTTAGATAAAGTGATTAATGAGACAGAATTAATCACATTATCCAGCTATTTTACATAATATCTAACAAGGTTTGAAAAACTAATATTTTGTCAATAAACTATAGTTAATTTTATATTTTGAGGCCCCGTCAGCTGATTAATATCTTCTTATGTTGTTCGCGTCGACGTGTTCCGCCAACAGAACGGAAGAACCAGTTCCCCCTTCCCCTGAAGATGTGCTTTACTAGCGAAAACTTTGGGACCGAGTGTGGACTGCAGTTATAAGATGTGAAAAGTCGTCGTGGAGTCCAGGGAGACACGTAAACGGTGAAACGGCCGCTGGCCACACGCGGGATAGTATGGGACCCAAACCCGGGGATTACATTTGAATTCCGCCCCAGGAGGCAGTCCCGCCATCCGGTGCATAAACCTGTAAAAATAACACTTTGCTGCGTCGTTCTTTATTCAAATTACTTTTAGTTAAAGGTTTTATGCAAATAAAATTGGAAAACGATACTTTCAATCGAGCTTTGAGTATAAATTCCCTTAGTATGTTTATTCAAAGCAATCAAAGTTTTGGCGGTGATATGAATAACTGAGAAAAAAACACAGTACCTTATGATAGTAGGCGAAACCGCGTAGCACTGCTTGTATAATAATAATATATTATACAACCAGCAATATTGGATCTAGCACTACGTGACCAAAGAATAAAATAATAATCACTATCTCATATTTATTAAATTAAATTAAATGCTGTTTATAAATAAATAAATATCTGGGACATTTTTGCACACACGGTCATCTGACCCCAAACTAAGCAAAGCTTGTAATATGGCTGCCAGAAACTGATACACGTACATATATATTTTTAAATACATACTTAAATAGATATTAACACCCAGACATAGAACAAACACAAATGTTCATCACACAAATGTTTGTCCTAGATGGGAATCGAACCCACGCCCCCTAGCACAGAAGATAGGTTCACTAACAACTGAGCCACCGGGGCAGTCACCGGGGCAATCAGTTTATTGGTAAGGAATGGCTGCAACGATTTGGCTATTCTTGTTTTATAATATGTTTGTGATAGTCCAAATTGGGTTTTTATGGAAAGAAATATCCTGAAAGGTTCCCGGAAAATAGACAAGTTCGGGAAAAACTGAACTCTTTTCTATGGGATTTTTGTATGAACTCAAGACCTCCCAAACAATTTAAACTTGGGAAATACTACTTTGCCATGCACCGTCTAGTTTTCTGAAAACTATAATCTGTCTGTCTAAATATAACTGTCTTCAAGGCCAGAGTGAAAAGTACCTTCTAGGTTTATGTGCTTCATTTTAAGCCACGACATCACTTTCCATCAACTGAGTTGGTTTCGGAAAGAATAGACATATTCAATTAAAATTGGCCATTTTTTATTATTCTTTTTTAAAGTGTGTAGGTACTATAATCATGTTAAGTTTGCTTTAAAGTATTACCGTTTTTACATTAGAGCTTATAAAAAATACGTATGTAAATATGCGTTTGTTGTATGGGGACCCCCTTTCGTTTTTACTTTTTGACTTTTTTACTGTTGGTTACTTAATCCACCGTAACGTTACATATTCTTAGAAAATGTCAACTGTCTAATACGGTTCGAGTGATATAGCCGTTAATAGGTAGGACAGACATACGGAGGGACAGATAGACAGACAGACATCGTAGGCTTAGTAATAGGGCCCCGTTTTTACCCTTTGGGTACGGACCCCTAAAAATAACAAAAAAAAACTTCTGTCGATTCATCTAGACATAAAATAAGACAAAGATCCAATAATAAACAACTTTATCTCGGTACTGACCATCTGGCGCCTACCTGTTCCCAAAGCCGCGCATTCCCTGGCCAAGCCGAGATACACCTGTCACTTCAATACCAGTTTAAACGGATGTTCAGAACATTCACCCGACCGACAAAGACAGACATAGTAAGCGTGCCGAATGACAAGGATAGAACTAGAGTTTTATACGAATAAAAGAGGGATGGAGCATCGTCGCGTGGCGGCGGAAAGGGACGTAAGATTAGGTTTTTGTGTAATCCAGTTACAATAAGTAAGGTCGTAAGGCTTCTGGTTGCAAAGATTTTAAAGGGTTAGTTTTGTATTTTTCTTTCGACTACGTAGTAATGTTATCATTAATAACTATAAAACCGATCACAAAGAACGTATTTTTTGCTTAGAACCAAAATGTTGCAGAATGCAGAAATGTTGTATGAAATCTCATTGTTGTAGTTTTTTTTTTTTTTTAAGATATATATATATATTATATATAAATGAATTACCACAATTGATGATTATTTATTTAATCGAACTTAAAAAACAGTAAATTAATGAAAACTTAAAATATAAACTAAAAACTAAAACTTAAAATATCTAAATAAAAGCTAAAATTAAACTAAAAGATGATATAAAACCTAAAACTATTACTACCAAACATAAAAATTTAAATTAAAAAAAAAAAAACTATGTATAGGGTATGCTATGTATACCAAAATACCACAGTGTATAGGGTATTTAACCAGTGTGTATTGCCAGTGATGACATATACCTAGTAGATACTGAGACGTGATCCTTAACTGTTGGCCTTTTGGAAAAACTCAGAGTCACACAACGGGCAATAGAGAGAGCTATGCTCGGAGTTTCTTTGCGCCTTAAAATCCGGAACGTGGATATTCGCCAAAGAACCAGAGTCACCGACATGCCGAAAATTTTTTTTTTATAAATTTTTTTTTTTTTTTTTTTAGCTATTAAAATTTGCAAGTAGCAATGGACAGACCAAATCACCCGAAAAACCGATAACCGATGGGAAATAAAGATTCTATAGTCTCCCACCTCACTAGATAGACCGACGACATAGTGAGAGTCGCGGGGTTCCAGTGGATGCAGATGGCAGGCTGTCGATCAACGTGGAGATCTAAAGGCGAGACCAATGTTCAGCAGTGGGCTTCTTTTGGCTGATGATGATGACTCGGCTTATTTGAATTTACTTGTGTCACCTACATAACTCATAAATTTTTTGCTGAACTTTTTTTGAGGTGATTAACATCGCAAATTGCATGTAGGAATCGTTTATCCGTAATTATCGCACGCAAATATCTGAAATCGGAAAACGCTGCAAGAGCCGCCACATGGCAGGCGATGTGATTAAGGAAATCACTTTTTTCCTGTTTCAAAACAAGGGTGTGGTTGTAGTGTGAGCGGAAAGCGGGTTGAAAATGTATGTTTTCATGTTATAATCGCAACCTTTAACGACTTTTCTACGGAAACGGTATGAAATGTAGCTTGTAGGTACACAGGGTTACACTTACACATCATCAGCCTGTAAACGTCTACTGCTGAACAAAGGCCTTCCTCGTAAAGAGGGGTGTTGCCACTACACATAGGGTTACACACAACGGTGATACTGAGTTGAAAGTAGGTAGGTCATCATTAACAATATGCACACATCTTATATTAAACTTAATGGGAGACATTAAACTCTGTGGTAAATTAACATGCTGTGAACTGTGCAACAATGCGATTTCATAATTATAACATTTCTGCACTTTTGTTTCTAAGCAAAAAATACGTTCTTTGTGATCGGTTTTGTAGCATTACTACGAAGTTGAAAGAAAACATCATTTCCTAATCCAACCTAAAACCTTAACGCATTAGTCTCAGAACATATTAAAAAAAGAAAATATTACAATTATTTGTGATTTAAATAATTTATTTAATATGCTTACATATTTAATAATGTTTAATCCCCAACCTATTTTTTTTTTACAAAGAAAATGACGGAGCAAAATGAGATATAATATCTCAGAGATATTATAATGAGCGCAATGCATAGGATTTTTATCACAAATCTGGGTGGTACTGAACTTTTATGGACAACTTTGATGCTTACTATTAGGCAAGCTAATTTCTCGCATTATATTGTCATACATCATTATCAGCCTTTCAAGTTCCTACTGCTGGGACACAGGCCTTCTCTCAGAGAGAGGAATCCATCATGGCTCAGTGCAAGTTGCTGAATATCATAATTATATCTTTGAACTTTTGAGAATCATGGACATAACGGTTTCCTCAGGATGTTTTTCTTCACCTTTTTTGAGTGATGGCATCGAAACTGGACATAATTTATATAAGTGCTGTCTGTTTGTAAAGCGCACATGCTACTGCTCAGCCACCATCGCTTCTCTTCTCTATCTCTATCTCTACATAGTATAAATTAAAGTCACTTTCCGCGTCTGTCTGTCTGTATGTCTGTATAGCCGCTAACTCCTCCTAAACCACGCAACAGATTTTGATGCGGTTTTCACCATCAGTTAGATAAATTTTCACGGAAGATTTATATATATAACTACCGACCCGCCCCAGCTTCGCACGTAAATTACACCCGTGCGAAGCCGGGCGGGTGGGTCGTAATAGTTATTTTCGTTCGCAGAGCATAAAAAACAGCTTTTCCAAGCATACGAACATGTTTTTAAGCTTATTCAAGTCTTACATCCGCTAAAACTGTAGCCACACCTTTACTGCACTAAAATAGCACAAGTCTCATTAAAGAAATGTGAACTCTATTCCAACTGCTTAAGTTTTAAAGTGCATCGCATTAAGGATGCGGTTCTCAAGGTAGTTTACGTTGCATGAGGGTAGGTCGGATATTTTAGTAGATTTGCATGTCAAAATTGATTTAAAATGTCTGGTGTCTGGGTTGAGTAGTTAGGTTGCCAATTTGCCAGAGCCACATCGAGATACAATATATATAGAGTCACAATCGTGCCAAAAAAATGTTCGAACCAAAACTCGGCACACGGTACGAATTGCGCAAACTTTTTGGTTAGTTACAAGGTAACCGCGATCCTACTACAACGCCGCGCGATGCCAGAGCTACGATGACATAGCGGACAACTAACATTGATCACTATGCAAACACCATGACATCTAAATTAGAATAAATGTAGCATTGTGAAGTATATAATTGATACAATGTATGTACAATGACGTTCGGACGTTTGACTGTTTTCACTGAGAGATTGTGACTATAGAAATTATATCTCGATGCAAAGCCAGTATACTTTTCTCAAATATGTTCGGATATACTTACATTGCTGTCGTGGTCAAAGTTATTTGTCTGAAAACAGCGTTTCCAAAATTCCTTCCTAATACGAACTGCACAGGAATGGAATGCGCTTCCTGCCTCGGTGTTCCCTATAAAGTACAACCTGGGTCTCTTCAAGACAAGAGTGAATAGGCACCTCATGGGCAAGCGTGCTCCATCTTAGACTGCATCGTCACTTACCATCAGGTGAGTTGTGGTCAAACGCTAGCCCATTTCATCATAAAAAAAAATAAAAAAAAAAAAAGAGTTACTAACATAACTCAGCGTATTGGCAAAGGGCCGGTCATATCTATCGCAACAATGGTTATCCCATTGGAGTAGACGTATTCTAGAGTCCACTCTACGACAGTCATCATAATTATCAACTGTAACACTGGTTTCACCTAATAAAGCTGCTTATGAGCTATCTACAAAACTTAAAAAAATATTATTACAAATGATGTTTAACCGGTATATACAGAAAATACAGAAATGTTTATTTTGGGATAATGCAATTTAAAGCTAAACAAAATATTCCAAATATAAGTGTGTCGTCATCATCATCATCAGCCAGAAGACGTCCACTGCTGAATATAGGCCTCCACCTTTAACCCCCACACTGAACGACAGCCTGCCTTTTGCATCCACTGGATGGTAGGTAGATAAGTGGGTCATCATCATCAGCCAGAAGACGTCCACTGCTGAACATAGGCCTCCCCCTTTAACCTCCACACTGAACGAAAGCCTGCCTTTTGCATCCACTGGATGCCAGCGACTCTCACTATGTCGTCGGTCCATCTAGTGGGAGGCCTACCTACGCTGCGTCTTCCGGTTCGTGGTCTCCACTCAAGAACCTTTCTTCCCCATCGGTTATCGGTTCTTCGAGCGATGTGGCCTGCCCATTGCCACTTCAACTTGCAAATTTTAACAGCTATGTCGGTGACTCTGGTTCTTTGGCGAATATCCACGTTTCTGATTTTATAGCGCAAAGAAACTCCGAGCATAGCTCTTTCCATTGCCCGCTGAGTATATAAGTGGGTACATTATCACAAAAACCGGCCCCAACTCAGCATGTTGCTGGTTGTACACAACCAGCGCTGGTATTCTGTTGGACCCGGCAAGTGACGTTACGCTCAATACCTGTGCGTGCGCGCGCGTACAAATACATATATATCACAAAAAGTTATGATCAGAAATACTTTGAAATAATTTTGAATGCCTACTACAGGACAAGCCACCACTACCACCCATTATGTATTTTCCTTGGATACGTACCAAACGTTTCGAATCTACGTTTCTAATACGTACAGCCAAGAATTGGAACAACCTGCCAGCTTCCTTGTTTCCTGAGAGATATAATAAGGGCCTTTTCAAGGCCAGAGTAAATTAAGTGGCAGTGGGCAGGGCACATATCACACAGAACAGATGGCCGATGGGGCCGAAAGATTCTGGAATGGAGACCACGGACCGGTAAGCACAGCGTAGTACGTCCCACAAGATGGAGAGACGATCTAAATTAGACCGCAGGGAAACGCTAGATGCAGAAGGCTTCCAACAGGCCCTTTTGGAGAACGATGGGGGAGGCCTATGTCCAGCAGTGGATGTCCTATAGCTGAAATGACGAGATAAGTCTTATTTTTCAAATCTAACACGCTAGCAGTCGTGATAATATTATTATATTTAGCAGCCATAAGCACAGTGAGTCATTTCCACAAATATCATCCTTTCGCAAGCGCGCCCTTTAGCCGACCACACCCAGCGTGCATTTGCGAGCTTTGTGTTGCATCAACTCTACGTCTTCGATCCAATTTATTGCACTTTAACTACACTTTCATGCGGCTTTACCTGTAAAGTAAATCTTAGTAAAATTGTATAGTTGATGGCTACTCCAGTGACAGGGTGTTTAGGCCACCCGCCAATCCAAGTTTTTAGGATTACGTACCCAAAGGGTAAAAACGGGACCCTATTACTAAGCCTACGATGTAAGTCTGTCTGTATGTCCCACCTATTTACGGCTGTATTTTTCGAACCATTATAGTTTTTACTTTTTGATTTTATTATTATTCCTTAGTTGATCCGCCGTAACATATCATATTCTGTAAAAATTTCAACTGGCTATCTATTACGGTTCGAAAGATACAGCCGCTAAAAAGTAGGCCGGACAGACAGACGGACACACAGGGTAGCCTTAGTAATAGGGTCCCGTTACACCCTTTGGGTACGGAATCCTAAAAATACAAACACTCTCCCCTAGCCAATTATAGCTCCCAGTGGTGGTTTAACGACCAAAACCATTCACCAGTCGTGATATTTCGCAAATGTGAGGTAAAGGTGTTTGCCTACCATTGATATCAACGAACCAAAGGTTATAAGCTCAAAGGCCTAAAAACGTTTGCACTAAGGCGAGTCGCTTAGCCTATACGAGCTACCTTGTTAACCACCGACGTAAACAGAGGGATGTTATCAGTTTAAAATGTGTATATGTGTCTGTTTGTGGTATCGTAGCTCGCAAACGGCTGAACCGATTTTGGTTTAGTTTCTTTTGTTTAGAAGGTGACTTAATAGAGAGTATGATTCAAGAAAACCTGTTCGGCTCTTTGAAGATAACCGGATGTTTTATCGTGGGCTTAAAATCAATAATAATTGTCAACACTATTTTAACTGACAAAAAAATGAGGTTTTCTAGTTGAGCCGTAAAAATATTGTATTTTATATCAAATTGATTCACGGGTCTGACCCGGACACTTTAGAGACATCGGTGGGGCCGAAGCCAACACCGAAAGGCCAAGAAAGAGCCACCAAAGGGAGTTTGTCTGTCTTTCCTTCTCTTCGTAATAATAATAATAATAATAAGCCCCCTAAAGGCCAACCACACGTCCTGATCGACCATCTGATCACGTGGGGGGCGGGCAACGCAATGAGAAATTACTGGTGCGGCTAACGTGGCTCTGGAATGTAGAGTAGGAGAGGAGTAGGTATGCTAGAATAGGAATGAGTAGGTGCGTAATAATAAGTAATAATAATAGTAAGTGTAATAGTAAGTAAGCAATAAAGAACAGGAGTAAGTATGTAAGTAAGAACAGACGTAAGAAAGCATATGTATACAATTGTAAATAGAGTAAAAAAAAAAAAAAAAAAAAAAAAAACAGCTGCCTTAAGGCTCTTAGAAGTGAACTTCTTAGTGAGGTTTAGGTAGATCAACTGATATCAGTGCGGGATATCAGTTTTTGGGTGGTGGCGGAAGAGTATCGTAGATACCAACGGTGGCGCCCGTGGACTCAGTTAGGTAGTCTACTGCACACTCTCACGTTTGGACTAGCGTGATGAGTTAACGTTTGTCCAACAAAAACTATGACAATGAAACCAAGAAACAATCCCCAAGTGCCCGGCGGCTCTACGAGGGATGGCGATGATGGTAAGCAGGTACCTTGTGGGGCCAGGGGAGAGAAGAATCTCCGGGTGAGGGTCTTCCATCAAACGACTAATGCTATGCAAATGGATCTCGAGAAAGCCACTGAATTGAATAACTTAGATGTAAGCTCCACACCTAACATACTCGTACCAAACCGAAGCAGGAGATATAATTTAAGGTCAGTAACAAGAAATAATCCAACGGATACCCTTAGTAAACATAGGCAGGAACAATCTTTATCACCATCATCCACACAAAGTCTATTCACCTCTCCCTCTTCATCACCACAACCTTTCCAAATGGAACCATACAGCTACAGATCAAGCTCTGTAGCTGATTCGATAGGGTCAGTCGATGTTGTGCAGGAGGCATTCGCCCTAGACCCTGCACCCATCACTGACAACAATAATCGTGCGCGAAAGAAATGGACGAATGAAATGAATGAGTCTATCATGCGCACATACTTAATAATCACTGTTAACGACACTAAGAGGAGAGGATACTTAGACCAACTACATCAACAGTTCATTCAACAATTCCCACAAATGGATGTTTCTAAGCAAAGAGTAGGTGACCAACGAAGAGCTATAGTTAGAAATAAACTTATACCAGATGACCGGTTAAACGAAATTAAACAAGACGTAATAAAAGAACTTGAAAACAAAAACACGACAAATCAGGTTGAAAATGTATTAAGCCAGATAAACACACAATATCAAACACAGCAAACAACAACACCGCAGATTAGGATGAAATGGACGGACGAAATAAATGAAGAAATTATGAAATCATACTACAGAATCACTCAAGTAGAGCAAAACAAAACGGCATATAGAAAACAACTACACACGAACATAATTAACAAATTTCCTCACCTGACACATGTTTCCGAGCAGCGAATAGCTGATCAACGGAGAGTCATCATCCACAATAAACTAATAGCGACACAGAGATTGCATGAAATTAGGCAAGAAATACAAATTGAACTACACGTAACGCAGAACCAACTTCTAACCGATGAAATAGTCGTAGATACTCAAACCAGTATTGAAAATCAAAATGGGGAAGTAATAATAAGTGACAGTATAGCTAATTCACAATATGATAACAATGTAAATATAAACCAACAGCAGACTTCACAAGACTCAGATGCACAATTAGACATAAAAATCAATGACGTTTTTGATAAGACATACGAAAAATACAAACACACTAACCCAACAGCAAGACCATATATACCCAGACAAAAAACGTCTAAAAAACTAGCTTACATAGTTAAATACCTCAATAATGAAATACTACCAGCTCACTTAGACACAAATAATGAGTTCATCACAAATCAAACCATTATATACTGTGCAGCTTATACGGCAGCAGTATGTAACGGCTGCAGAATTAGAGACGCAGCTATTCCAGTGCAGGAACGAACACAAAAAAACATACCAGCATGGCAAAAACGGTTGCACAATAAAATCGAAAATCTCAGAAAAGACATAGGACGAATAACACAATACATAGCGGGAGTTAGAAACAGAAGACTTACACAATGCATAGAATATATTAAACACAAGTATAAGACACACTCACGATATGAAGAACCCAACTTAACTAACAGTCAATTCTTAGATAGCCTGAAACAAAGACTTAGTGCCGCATCTAGTCGTCTTCGTAGGTACACCAAATGCACACTTAGGATACAACAAAATGCACAATTTGACAGAAATGAGAAACAATTTTATAGGCACATAACAACACAGACACAAGGTAGCCCCAGAACTGATACAAATCAATCTGTCCCAACACCTGAAAACATGCACTCTTTCTGGTCTCAGATCTGGGAAAATGAAACACGCCACAACGAAAACTCTGAATGGATACATGCAGAGTCTCAGCAAGTACATTGCGATCAAATGCAGTATGTGTGTATCCCGGTGGATTTATTCATTGACGTCATCAAAAGTACACATAATTGGAAAGCACCCGGCACTGACAACATTCATAACTATTGGTATAAAAAATTCACTACTGCATACCCCATTCTGCACACTCACATAAATCAATTCATAGAATCACCAAATACAATGCCGCACTATATAACACAAGGTATAACCCATATGATACCTAAAGACAATGACCTCACAAACCCAGCAAAATACCGTCCGATAACATGCCTACAAACCATTTACAAAATCATAACATCTTGCATGTCTCGCCTCATTAACAAACATTTGACAAACAATAACATACTTGCAGAAGAACAAAAAGGCTGCCGAAAATTTAGCCAAGGTTGCAAAGAACAGTTGATTATAGACTCAGTTGCGATGAAGCAGGCCCTCAAAAACAAAACAGACCTCCACACCATGTACATTGATTACCGTAAGGCATATGATTCAGTACCCCATAGCTGGCTAATTTACATACTTCACCACTACAAGATCCATCCATCAATAGTAAAGTTTTTTGAAAACTCTATGCAACACTGGAAAACAAAGCTCTCCATAAGAAATATGACAGAAACCGTAGAAACCGATGAAATCTCAATAAGATGCGGAATATTTCAAGGAGATGCTTTTAGTCCACTATGGTTTTGTCTAGCCCTAAACCCTCTCTCCCGACTACTTAATGATTCTGATGCAGGACTTCACATAAATCATGACAGCAATACACATACCATCACACATCTAATGTATATGGATGACATAAAACTGTACAGTAATAATACCCAATCACTCCATCAACTAGCAGACATCACACAAACATTCTCCAATGACATTAACATGCAGTTTGGAATAGATAAATGTAAAACTTTCTCAATGCAAAATCAGGCAGTCGTATCGCAACCATATATACTTAGTACAGGTGAAACTGTGGAACCGATGGATGAAAACAGTTTCTATAAATACTTAGGACTCCAACAAGCACACCAAATATCCCATAATCACACAAAGAACGAAGTAACACGCAAATTTAGACACAGACTTAATTCTATATTGAAATCACAATTAAACGGACGAAACATAGTAAAAGCAATTAACACATATGCTATACCGGTACTCACATATACATTTGGCGTTATTAATTGGTCACAAACAGATCTTGTAAAGCTGCAACGTACAATAAATACAACAATGACAACTCACCGCAAACACCATCCACGATCATGTATACAAAGACTAACATTACCAAGATCTGAGGGAGGAAGAAGTATTATTGATATAACAAACCTACATAATAAACAAATATCAACACTCCGAAAATTCTTTCATGATCGTGCTGAGACATCCACCCTACATCAAGCAATAACCCGGAATGATAAAAGATCCACACCTTTAAACCTCTCAAATAATAACCCACAACGCAACGAGACAATCACTAACGCTAAAGACAAAACGGATACATGGAGGCAAAAGTCTCTACATGGAAGACATTACCAGGATCTGCAACAGCCTCATGTCGACAAAACAGCGTCGAACGCATGGCTGCAGCGAGGTGACCTCTTCCCTGAGACTGAAGCTTTTATGCTGGCCATCCAAGATCAAGTTATTGACACCCGTAACTACCAAAAACATATTATACGCACACCCAATATTACTGACACCTGTAGACGATGTTGCAGTAGCTCTGAGACCATCCAACACATTACTGGGGCATGCAAAGCAATAGTCCAAACAGACTACAAGCATCGTCATGATCAGGTGGCAGCCATCATACATCAATACTTAGCACACAAATACAAACTAATAGATGAAAAAGTTCCATATTACAAATACACACCGCAATCTGTACTAGAAAATATCTACTACAGACTTTACTGGGATCGAACCATTATAACAGACAAGACAGTACACTTCAATAGACCAGACATTACAGTATTAGACAAAAATAACAAGACTGCTTATCTGATAGACATTGCTGTCTGCAACACACACAATCTACAAACAACACACACTGAAAAAATTGCTAAATACACGGACTTATCAATAGAGATCAAAACACAATGGCAAATCAATAGCACCAGAACAATCCCAATAGTACTATCAACCACGGGTGTAATACCCACATCTTTGCACACTAGCTTAGAAACGCTTAACATCCCAGACACAGTTTACAAACTGCTTCAAAAGGCAGTCATACTGAACACATGCAGGATAGTAAGAAAATTTTTATCTTTAGAATAGCACTTGGCCTCGGCCCGTGCCAATTTCACCTCCATCGTAGGAGAGAAACGAAACACGTTTATAAAAACAATAATAATAATAATAAATAATTTATTCCATAAAAATACATTTCCTATGTGTTACAGAATTAGAACATATTATACAAGTACCTTACGTTATTATTTAAACAAAGCTAAGTTACAGTTTACTAAAATTTCTGTTACATAGTGTGTTATTCCAGTGGGCCCCAAACTAGGCGATGCCTGTATCTTGGTGGCCCGGTTCCAACGGATTACAAAAAATGGTTTACGTGCGAAACGTGTTTATAGACATATTATTTACATTATATGAAACATTAACTATCAACAGATGAAATATTAAAGAGACATAGTGTGAGTGCAAAGAAATTAATTAAAAAAAAATTGCATTAAGTGTAAGTAGGGGTGCGTACGTGAATGTTACGTTTGTGTGACATTCATTAGTGTTCTGTGTGTGTGTGTGTGTGTGTGTATATGTTTGTGTGTGAGTGTATGTGTGTGCGTGCGTGCGTTGTATAATTGAGCAAAGAGGATGTAATACTACTTAAAGATCAAAAACCTTAACCAGAGCTTCTGTTTCCTCATACGATTTGGTAACCAGCCAGTTTTTTACCTTTATTCGCGCCTGTCTATGCGAGCAATCATGGAGATCACATGATTTGCAAATGGCGTTGTAGGCAAAAAGGTGAATGTATGGCGGTAGTCGAGAGGCAAATACAGTTCTCACTTTTGGCAGTTTTCTTAGTTTTGGCCTTGCTAGTCTCTTTTGTGGCTCCTGGGTATATATATGTGATTTCGCTACCGATCTCATCAGAAATAGCTGTCTTACGCTGAGGACTTCAGTCTCCTGATACAGTTGTTGAGTAGAGTAACGGCGTGGCCTCCCAGTCATAACCTTTAAAACCGCTCTTTGAGCTCGTTCAAGGTCAATCATAAATGATTTAGCTGCACCCCCCCACACCCCTATGCAATACTGCATTAGGGATTGGCATAGCGATGTATAAACCAATTTTCTGACTTCAATGTCTGCTGCTGCTCTAAGAGTCTTCATGAGGTATATTAACTTACGGGCTCTCTTCGAGAGGGCAGTTATGTGAGGTTCAAATGTAAGATTTTGATCTATAATTACTCCCAAGTATTTGATAGATGGTACCCTGCTGATGTGCTGACAAGCGCAGCTGTACATTACATTAGAAGAACTGGAGAGCGTACCTATGCAAGAGTTTCGATGTAGCTTTATGTGTTCAATTTTAAGTTCAGTAGCACGATTGATGTGGAAACCAATGAGGTTGGTTTTTTTCACATTGAGCGTCAGCAGGTTACAATCGAGCCAGTGGGAGATGAGCGACATACCTGCTTCTACTGCCGAGATTGCCTCTTGCCAGGTTTTTCCATGAAATATTGCCACTGTGTCATCTGCGTAGCAGATGAGCTCCGCATTTGCAATGTCCAGACGCAGGATATCATTAATATAGATAGTAAACAGGGTGGGAGAGAGAATGCTACCCTGGGGAACACCAAAGGAAACATTCTGCTCTTCACTCAAGTGTTTGCCTATTTTGAGGCGTTGGCGTCTATTACTGAGGTAGCTAGAGAACCATTTGAGAGCAATTCCTCGAACGCCCAGGCATTCTAATTTCTTTAATAGCATTGAGATTGAAATTGTGTCAAATGCCTTAGCGAGGTCGAGGAATACTCCCAAGCACCTATTGCCTTTGTCCATATGTCCTGCTATTGTGGACGTCAGCAGTTCGACAGCATCCTCTGTGGACCTTCCGCGTCTAAAACCAAACTGTCGGTCAGAGAGCAATTTGTGTTTTTCCATATAGTCAACCAGACGTTTATTTACCAGTTTTTCTAGTATTTTGGATAATACTGGGAGTAGTGAGATCGGCCTATAGTTATCCACCTTATCTTTGGTCCCGCTTTTATGTATAGCACAGACAACTGCCGTCTTCCAGCAATCAGGAAATTCGCCAGATTCAATGCTTAAATTGCATATATGTGCTATTGGTTCGACAATGGCGAAACGAATCTGCTTTAGCAGAGTAGGAGTAAACGAGTCAATTCCTGGAGCACTGTCTGTTTTTAAATCTGTAATGATTCTATTTACTTCGTACTGGTCAGTGGCATACAAGAAAAGAGAGTCAGGTCCATGTGTTTCTGGCTTTAGCTTATTGCATAGGGTCTCCTGGGATGTGGAGATTCTACCTAAGATATCTGCAGCAAGTTTTGCACCTGCCGTAGCAAAGTGGATGTTGCAGAAGTTAACAGAATTTTGTGGGGTATTTTGGCAATGCAAAAGCTCTTCAGAATCATTCATAGTGCAAGGAAAGTCGCAGACTTCCTTAATGGTTTTCCACAGCTTTTTTGGATCTTTATGATTTTTTGTGATTTGGGAGTTTTCATAAATAGATTTGACTTTACGAAGTAAATTATTGCAGAAGTTTTTGTATCTGTTATATATATATTTTAAACTGTCATTGTTAGGTTGCTGCCGGACTTGTAGATGCAGGTTGTCCCGGTGTTTCATACATCGTATGAGGCCGGGAGTAATCCAGGGCTTCAGATTATGCTTGCTGCGGCTCACTTTGACTGTATGTGTGTGTTTCTCTACTAGTCCGTTTATATCATTGTTTAACATAGATAAAGCTTCATTCGCTTTATTCGATTTTAAGATAAGATTCCAGTCTACTGTATTTAAATCATTGACAATGGCTGCGAAATCAGTTTTAAGCTTACTTCTGCTTGTAGATTTGTTAACTTTCTTTCTCCTAGATAAACTGAAACCCACCATCGTAAGGTCATGATCAGTTAAAGAGCAGCTGCAAATTACACCTATCGAATTACTATCTGTGTTGATGAAGATGTGATCAAGACAGGTGTGGCTTCTTGTTGGTTGTGTAATAGCAGGGAGAAAACCGAGTTCTAACATAAGACACTGATACTTAGCGCAGCTGCTGTCAGGTTTCTCATCTAGCAGATTTATGTTTATATCTCCCGCTACTACAAGGTTTCTGTAATCTTTCAAAGGTTCTAGAGTCCGCTCAAGCGATGTGATAAAATTACTAGTATCTCCGACAGAAGGTGAGCGGTATATACCGACAATTCTAGCTTGGTCAGCTATATTAATTATAAGGCAGTTGGCGTCATCAAATAAAGGTTCTTGAGCATTAGCAGCCCAGCAGTCCCTGATGTAAATTGTGACGCCACCACATTTATTTATAACTTTTGTGGTATAAAAAGCATTATATCCAGGAATCGTGGGAATTTGAGGATGTGGCAAACTATGCCAACATTCAGAGAATACCAAGGCATCATAGCAAATATCCAGGCGTTTTAAGGCAACGAAAAGCTCTCCTGTTGATGCTTTGTGCTGTAGTCCTCGTATGTTGCATGAAAGTACTCTAAAATTATAGCTTGCCAGTTCACTCTTGCAGTTTTCTAGTTTGCTTATTGTGCGACATTTAATTTTAAGGCTATCGTCTATATCTGTAAGTAAATCTGACTTATCCATTATTTATAAATAGATAGAAAAGTATAGATAGGTTGTAAAATGAATTAGATGTCGCACAGTAATTATTGAAGTGTTGTGATGGATTGTTGATGAAAATGTTAGTTTTGTGATGTGTTGTTCCACGTTTCATTTCCGTTGATAGAATATACGATTTAGCTGTGTTGAGTGTGATTGTACAATTAATGTGTAGAAAAGAATGGTGATATACACCTTTATTTATCATGAGCCTAGTATGTATATGTTTCATAAAATGCAATAGAAAATGTTGTAGGATAAACAAAACAAGACGGGTAATATACCAGCCTAATACAACAATCAAAATTCTTGTTTTAGAGAAAAATAGCAAATCAGAGGTTAGAGACTGGAGCGCGGATCCTATCCAGATCAGCAGGGGTGTTAATAGTGATAGATGGTCTTCCTTCTCCTCTTCGTACATGAACTCGTCCATTGCTGACCCAGCAGAATCGAAATCCATGTTCTTTGGCACAGGCTCGGGCGTCTCGAAACAAAATTCGGTTTGATTTAGTGAGATGTTCATTGAAATATAGTTTCCTTTCCGGTCCTTGTACGTCGATATCAGTTGAAGAAAGACCGCGGCGACTCCTGGCGCCTTGTAACAAGTCGTCTCTCTTTATTTTCCTCGTCAATCTTAGAATAACCGGTCTAGGGAATTTCGAGTCGTCCTCCAATTGTTGAGATTTTGAGTTAGACCTAATTTTGGGGCCTGCACGAGTTACCCAGTCTATGTCAGTCTCAGTCAGGTCCACTCCGATCTTTGTAGCCGCAACCAAAACAGTGTGGGTTAAGTTTTCGTTAGGGCTTTCCTGTATTCCCATTATTTCAATTTCATTTTTCATAGCGCTTTGTGTCTGGTGCTCGATTTGATTTTGTAAGTTGGCTATAGTTATTTGCAGCGACGGGATGAGCGTGGATCTATCCTCAACAGCCTTAATTCTATGTTCGAAGCTTTCAATTTTTTCAAAACACTTCGACAAACCTTCTGCTAGAGATATCTTTAACTCGGACATTTCTTGACGAAGCATACGCAATTCAGAGGCAACAGTAGACTCGTCCATTGGCGCGGTGTTGTTATCAGCCGGGCTTGTGTTCGGGGAGCCGACGGCAGGTCGCTTCGAGGCGCGGGGAGTCGCGCCTGCATCGCCGGCCGCAGTCGCAGCATTGCACCCGGGTGAAGCGGACACACGTACGAGCGTGTTATCTTTTTTCGGTTGTTTTGATAGACAGTCGGGACACTGCCAATCTCGCAATTTCGTGGGGTCCATTGTCGCTAGTTTTACGCATATAGGGTGGTAGGTGGCCTTACAAACAACACATACTATTTGACGCGATTTGTTTGTTATTCCCTGTTTACATCCAGCGCAGTTAGCAGTCATTATTACAGCGAGTTATAAATTATTAAGGCCAAAATGTTGTAGTGGGTAAATGACTGAGTGTTTTAGTGGCGGCCAGTGATAAAGATGTGCGAGCAGGACCAACAGAGCAGGAGCGCGTGAGTGAGACTGAGGTGGCAATATTGGCGGCCGTTAGCACAGCTATGAGTCACGAGTTTTCAAAAACAGCTGATCTTGTATTAAAAATATTAGAATATCTTTTACTGTATTAGTTAGGTAGTGAATCCGTGTGCCGTACCTTGAAGATAAATCCTCGCTCTGTCCGTGTGTGCAGGTTCTTCGAATCAATATGCACTTTTTCTTATTATTTGAATTTTTTTAAGTACGAGTAAGAAATAATGATGTCTAGTCACGAAGCGCGCCAACTACCTTCAAAATTCGATTCGGACGTTTGTTTAAAGTCAACCTACTGCTGTAGCTTATTTATATCTACTGTGGTTTCGATGCCATCGCCCAACAACGTTGAAGGAAAAAGTCGCGAAGAAACCTATGTCCAAGAACCTCAAAAGTTCAAAGACATAATTATTATCATCATCATCAGCCTTGAGTGACCTGGGTATAGGTGCTCTCCCCGGTCTCTCGCTATTCGCATCCACTCGTTCCCGACAGTATTTCTAATGTCGTCAATCCACCTCATCCTCGGTCGGCCTGGGTTCCGCCAACCTAGTCTCGGCCACCACGCAGTTACTGCTGTACACCACCTGCCATCATTACGTCTGGCCATGTGTCCTGCCCAGTTCCACTTAAGTTCCTTCACCCTTTTTACGACGTCTGCAGCTTTGGTGCGACGTCGTATCTCAGTGTTTCGGATATTATTATAACATTCACTAACATACACTGGGCCAGCATGGTGGATTAAGGCCCACCTTCTCTCTGAGAGAAGGACTGTGTCCAAGGAATGAGAACATGATAGGCTGATGATAATGAAAAAGCGTAGTTTTTATGTATGTATGTAAATTACTGGATACTTATAAAGATATTTAACACTGTTTTAAACTATCACGGTTGTTCACTAAAGTTATATGATTATTTACAGGATATTCCCGTGAACATGGTGCATGTAACTGCGCCGAAACATCGGGAGCTTCATTCCACAACCTTACTACCTTAAATATCCCGTAAATAATCATACGTCGCAGGAAAGGCAAATTTACTGAAGCTCCAAATGACCATTTCGAGAAAAAGCCGTTTTAAGTTGTTTTTTTTCGTTTTTAATTCATAACTTTTTTCCCAGCACAAGAATTTCGATGACGTCAAGGTAAACTTTTATTAATTTGTCATTTTCTATGTCCAGAAGTACAAACCATAATAAATGGACTGCTGGTTTGTGATATAGTGGCGCTTAAGTAAAAATGACTTCAATTTACAGTAGGTAAAGCAAAATTTCTTAACCGCCATTTGATTCAAATATTTATAGTCAAAATTACTTATATCTCTAAAATATTAGCTGTCAAATTGCCAGAAGCCAAATTTACTTAAAATTTACTTGTAATTTATTGCAGGAAAACAAAATTACTTAGGTGACAGGCACGAATAAAATGCCAAAAAAGTGTCGTTTAAGGACTCTGGTTGATGAAAAAACCCCTTTTTTCCTTTTACTGAAACGCCAAAATAGTGCTCGTATCGCTATGGGACCCAGACTGATCGACGCAGAAAAAAACGCTGATTCCGAATATCTATTTAACTCAATATGCCTATTTTGGCGCTTCAGTAATTCTGCCTTTTTTGCGACGATATAACTTTAAGATATTTAACATCTTATATCTCATAGTGACGACCGCAGTATATTACTTCGCAAGGGTTTGAAATGTTCAAGTTCTAAATTTTGGACAGCACTGAACTGTTGTGGACAAACGTAACACCGTCAGGCAATCGACTTGCTTTACGATAAAAGCAATAAAATATTCGTGAAGATGGTGCTTTAGGGTAAAACCGGGCAAGTCGGACCACTCAGTTAATTCCAGCAAATGCAGCGAAGGTGGCCACCTGATCGATATCTTGTTAATGCAGGGTAAGGTGAACCGAGCCACCGGACGCTAGCCGAGTAAATCTTCCATGCACTAGTGATGGAAAAAACTATATCGATATAAAGTATATCTGTCTGTGGCATTGTGTTGTATCGTGTGTGTGTTTTGAGTACATAGGCAGTGGTTTCTGCTTACTATCAGGCGGACCGCAATCTTGTTTGACGCTCCTTTTATATAAAAAAAAGGTCAAACGGCTGAACAATTTTTTTAAATATATTTGAATGTGGTTTTGTCAATAATTTTCTTAGTAATGATTGAAGAAAATCTTTATATCCGTCCGAAGATTATCAGCATTTTAAAGGGGATTAAAAAAAAATTGTTACAAAAAATAACAACCAACTTGACTGGAAGTTTAATAAACGGGATTCATCCCCTAAATTCTTAATAGCTGATGGCAAAGTTTGACACTATCGATAACCGATAAAAACAAAGCAAAAATAATAATAATAATAATAATTGAACGTGTTAAAATTAAAATCGTAAAGTCATCATTTCAGCCATAGGACGTACACTGCTGGACTTAGGCCTCCCCCGTCGATCTCCAAAAAGGCCGGTTGAAAGCGGCCTGCATCCAGCGTTTCCGTGCGGTCTCTTTTAGGTCGTCTCTCCATCTTGTAGCGCAGCGTAGGACGTCCACCCACAAGATGAAAAATCGTAAAGTATTCGATAGCAAAGTTTTAATTTTTAATATCGATACTCGATATATAAAACACACATCACTAGGTACAATAATTGCATTACTCGGACCGTTTTCAATCCGACCACTCGCTAGCCGTCGCTAATGTACCGACGACCGCGAATTGTCGATAGCCCGAAATATCGATAGGTAGATGGTCGAATGCTGGATTAATGCTTTTGGTTTTATGGGTTACTAGCTGCACCCCGCGGTTTCAACCGCGTAGTGATGAAAAATGGTGATGATGATGATGAAAAGTAGCCTATGTCATGTGTGTGTATGTATGTGTGCTCTGGCTCTTGAGCTATACCCATGCAAAAAATCAGGTCGATCCGTTGTTCCGTTGCAGCGTGAACGAGGAACAAACATCCATACATCCATCCATACATCTATATACATACAAACTTTCGCGTTTATAATATTAGTAGTAAGTAGGATTCTGATATCAATAATAGTTAATGATAAATTTTTGGGGCCTGTGCATTTATTAAATAAGCAAAATAGAAGCCACTAAATACATAAATGTATAAATAAATAGCCTATTAAAATAAACCGGCCAAGTGCAAGTCGTTTCCGTATTACCACAAAATTCAATAACGAAATTATCAGCTATAACTTGGTAATGAACAGAAACTTGTCACCGACTCACACTTGGCCAATATTTATTTATTGTTATATTTTAGAGTGTTACTATACTATAATCGTGCCAAATTTAACGCTTATACGTATTACCGTTTTTCCATTAGAACATATATAACCCCCCCCCCATTTTTTAGGTAATCCGCCGTAACATTATAATTATTATATTCTGTGAAAAAATCAACTCGCTATTTATTACGGTTCGAAAGATACAGCCGTTTAAAGGAAGGACAGACGGACAGACAGACAGACATCGTAGGCTTAGTAATAGGGTCCCGTTTTTACCTTTGGGTACGGAACCCTAAAAAGGAAACATTTAGAATCGAACAATAATTGTACTAAGACATATCTCCCTTGTTTTTCTGTTCTGAGAGTCTATACATAGTGTATCCATAGGCAGTGGTGGCGGACCGCATGCACAGAAGACATAATAGACCGCATGCTTGTTTACCGTTAAATCCTATCTATCTATATCTATAAAAATTAATCCCTATTTATCGCCACAACTTAAGAACGGCTTTACCGATTTCATTCGTCTTTTTTTAAGTTTTCTAATACTTTGTAGACGGTTCTAACGGGTAGAAAAATAAAGAAAAGTGCGCAAAAAATTAGAAAATTGCAGAAAACTTAATAAAGATTTTAACTTGGCGCGTTTGAAAGTTCTAAGACAGGACAACGTCTGTCGTATCAGCTAGTATTAGAATAGATTTAAAATGACTCTTTATTTATAAAACCGCTCGAAATACCTTGTTGTAACTAGATTGTAAAGTACTTCATCCAACATCCATGAAATAGCCTGAAATAAGCTCGACGGCGACATAATGACATCGCATGAAGAATCGCTTCGACACAACATCCTCTATTGCATTCAGGAAATTATACTGCCGTGATTCAGCGAGCTCACGGCACCCGCAACCCAGGCTTAGCAGACTTGCGACTGGTACGACAAAATGTCGCAAGCCTTTGTGACAATGATTCACAAGCAAATAATTGAGCACAATTCATTTTTGAAAATCTGTAAAGTTAAGAGTTAACGTAGGAAGGTGAGCAATATTATATAACCAACTAGCGACCCACCCCGGCTTTGCACGGGTGTAATATTTACTCGTAAACACGTTAAACTTATATTACACTCGCGACAAAAATATCAGCTGGTTGTTCCATAGAAAACGGTTAGATATATACTTACGCTCGACAAATTGTCGACCGTAAGTACCTAACCGCTTTTCGCCTGAAACTTTTCATCCAGTTTTCAGCAGCAGTTGTTATACATCATCAGCCAGAAGACGTCCACTGCTGAACATAGGCCTCCCCCTTTAACCTCCACGCTGAACGACAGCCTGCCTTTTGCATCCACTGGATGCCAGCGACTCTCACTATGTCGTCGGTCCATCTAGTGGGAGGCCTACCTACGCGGTTCTTCCGGTCCGTGGTCTCCACTTCCCCACAGAACCAGAACCTTTCTTCCCCATCGGCAGTTGTTATTGCTATTTCATTTTTTGTTACATAGTAAAAGTTGTTCATAATGATGGGTACAACTGTCGGTGGACCCTTTCGCCTTAACTTGACTGCTCATCATTTACCCTGCGGGATGAAAGGGTACATAATTTTCAGCATATTCTTTTTTGAGCCGGCCAATCTTAGGCACGAATTGAATGAATGACTTTTGAGTCTTCATTAACAAGCTGCTTTTTGATACCCCGCGAATGACGTGGTTTACTCGTGCAAAAAGAAATTATGACGACATGGATACGTACCAAACGTTTCAATACTACGTTTCTAATCCGTACGGCCAAGGATTGGAACAACCTGCCCGCTTCCTTGTTGCCTGAAAGATATAATACGGGCTTTTTTAAGGCCAGAGTGAATAGATATCTTCTAAGTCTGCGTGCTTCATCTTCGACCACATTGTTGCGTACCAACAGGCGAGTTGGTGGTCAAACGCGAACTTATCAGCGTAAAAAGGCTCTATCAAGTGGTTTGCTTTATAGAAGATGGATAGATAACCAAAATATGATTGCGACAAAAGGTCGCACGTGTACCTCACACAAAGCGACCGTTGTTGTTAACGTTACAAGTAGTTGAACATAGTCTGTTTGCGTTAGGTAATTACTCCAACTTGGTCGGTTCCTACCGCGCCGGATTACCATGCAACTCCGCTAATGGTGCTGCCGCGAGGTTGGGTCTGCACGATTCTATAAACTTCACCTACCTATTAGTTGGGATGATAAATAAACCAGGTGGAATTTTCCTGCTTAACTTCTCTTTCAGGTGAATTCTTTTGAGCAAGTGGTACCATTTTTGAAGATAAAAAAACACTAGGTCAAAAACCGATCAAGCATTATTTTTTTAATAATATTTTCAATTTATATGAAAACGATCGGTTATCGCTCGAAGAACCGATAACCGATGGGGAAGAAAGGTTCTTCAGTGGAGACCACGAATCCGGAAGACGCAGCGTAAGTAGGTTTCCCACTAGATGGACCGACGACATTGTAAGAGACGCGGGCATCTATGCAGATGGCAGGCTTTTGTTCAGTGTGGAGGTTACAGGAGGAGGCCTATGTTCAGCAGTGGACGTCTTCTGGCTGGTGATGATGATGATATATATATATGAGCGGTGGTAGCCGAACGGTAGCAAGTGCGCTTTATAATCTGTTGGCACACGATTTGATCCTCGCCCTGCACCAATGATTAGTTTAGTACCTAAATAAATTATGTGCAGTTTTTATACCGTCGCTCAAAAACGTCTTCTGGCTGATGATGATGATGGCATGTGCGCTTTAAAATCTGACGGCACCCGGTTCGATCCTCGACCCTGCACCAATGACTTTTTTGTACATAAATAAAATATAAAGTGCAATTTCAATGCCATCGCTCAACAACCGTGAAAGAGAACGTCCTGAGGAAAGTGAACCTCCATAGTTCCAAGTCATCATAGTCCAAGAATCTCAATAGTTTAAAGATATATGACATTCACCAATATGCACTGGGCCAGCATGGTGGATTAGGGCCTATCCTCTCTCTCAAATAGAAAGCCAGTGTCCCAGCAGTGGGAACATGAAAGGCCGATTTTGATGATGATGATGCCGAATAGGATTTTCCAAACACATTTTTCTTCCCAAACAATTTGACCCTAAATTGAAACATTCCCTAACGAAATATGGCAAATAAATAACCAACCATAAACCAGGTCTTCTAGATAATGCAAAAAATACAGAAAGCACTAAACTAAGATTATCTCTGAGATATAAACCTACCCCTGGACCGAGAGATACTGGGTCAAACTGCACCAAGGAGATGTCCGCAACGCGAAAAATATTTTTTTACATTGTAGTTTCTAACAACTTAAATGGAACAAAAATCGAAGGCCTTTTACCGCCTAAAAGATTTTATTAGCTTAAACTCCTTGCCTCACTATTGCATCACATCACATCATCAGCCAGTGACTGCCCACTGCTGAACAAAGGCCTCCCTCTTAGAGAGGGGTGTTGCTTTAATCTCCACGCATCCCAGGCCACTTGTGGATCACTGTAGCTTCACCGTGTAGTAATAAAACGCTGCTGCGCCTGCTGCCCATTCTCCAGTGGTTCTTGTCGCAGTTTTAGGATATACCCGAGTCCATCTATAATCCTTAATACCATGTACGTACGTATCTAATTTACATTTTGTTTATTTTTATTTATTTTATTTCCAACTTAGAACTATCATTACATTACATTATATTATACGGGAATTACTCACGTATGATTAAGCCGCTTAATCAGACTACAGTTTCAACTGTGCGCACAACTGAGTCACGCGCGTCATTCACCTTGAAAAATACCGTCAAATGCGGTTGAAACTATAGTCAGAATACCCAACTTAATCATACGTGAGTAATTTCTGAGGAAAATTAAAAAAAGGTGTGATAACCTCGTAATTTTCTATAACAGCATCTTATATAATCAGTTTTTAATGTATTTACTCTAAAAAAAAACCTTTCGCAAGTAGCTCTCCTACATCATAATTAACAACTTTTGTTTTATGACTTCTCACAAACAATCTCGTATTCAGAAAGTACAAAGGGGGACGAAGGCCATAACCTAAGTACCTAAATATTATAAATATTTTTTTGTATCGGAAGTCAAAAATTGCACCTCAGTGTGGTTTTACCCAAAGAAAAGCATCCCCTCACCCTCGCGAAATTGAATTTATACTTCATTTCCCATAAAATGCCTATACCAAATTTATTTTGTACCATTAGCATATTAAAATAGCATCAGAATATGTAAAGATAGCAAAAAAGTTATGTTCAGGAAAAAGATATAACGATAAGTTGCTTTCTTGAAGAAAAAAATATAAACCCGGCAACAAGTACTTTCAGCAGGTCATACATATTTAGCAAAGTTGCGAAATTTCCATTTTCGAATAATATAACGCCGAAAGTACCCAGCTTCATCATCATTATCAGCTTATCACGTTCCCACTACTGGGACATAGGCCTTCTCTCAGAGAGGGAGGATGGGCCTTAACCCACCATGCTGGCCCGAAAGGAGTAGTCGAAGCGTTCGACTATTCGATATA
Source organism: Agriopis marginaria (assembly GCA_932305915.1). NCBI lineage: Eukaryota > Metazoa > Arthropoda > Insecta > Lepidoptera > Geometridae > Agriopis > Agriopis marginaria. The sequence continues at coordinate 27,017,419 of OW029914.1, read as the reverse complement.
CGATTCGAAATATTTCGCTTAATAAAAAAATCTAGAACGTGAGACTTTTTGTGACTTTTATAATTCGTTTTCGGTTGTATTTGAACAAAATTTTATAATTTATTACGAAATAATACCTAAAAAAATATAAATCTTTGCTACAGTTTTTTTGCTGTCCATATCGTCCATATCATAACATACTTACCTATACGTTCTTCTTTTAAATGTGTGATCAATCTCAAGCAACATAATATTAAGAAAACTCAACATTGATCACGGAAATTAAATTTAAATTGACGACGTTAAAGTCGATGAAAATTCAACCATCAAGTTAGAATTGTTTATTCTGGCCATTGAATCGGTCTGGAATTTAATTGTTATTGGTGGTTTTTTCAAGCTATCTGTTGCTCGCTCGAAGAACTGATAACCGATGAGGAAGAAAGGTTCTTGAGTGGAGACTACGAACCGGAAGGCGCATCGTAGGTAGCACTAGATGGACCGAGGATATTTTGAGAGACGCGGGCATCACATGGATGCAGTTGGCAGGGTTTCGGTCAGTGTAGAGGTGAGGCCTACAGAGTTTTCAACAGTGGACCTGTTCTGGATGATGATGATGATATAAGGTATTCAGTTAAACAGGTTCCGTTTGTGAAATATGAACCAAAAATACAGGACTCGGTTTTTTAAGAAACTTTTTATAAAGAAGGTATTCTAAATTCAAAAACTTGTCGTTTTCACACTATCGTTTATTTAACGAACCATGCAGAACAAAGAGGCGAGGTAAAGTTAAAAACGTTTGTTCCTAACTTGTGCAGCTTTGCGACGCCGTAGGTGCCAAGCGCAACTTCTTCTGTACCTAGGCTGGGACAAAGAGTATGCATGTGCAGTACAGCAATGCAAGAAAGTTTGTCATATCTAAGTAAATAAATAGAACAAGATGGACTACCTTAAAGAAACTGCATGAAAACGGTTGGATGAGGCCTGCATCCAGCTTTTTCCTGCGCAAAGCTGCCGCTTCCAACTGGCCTTTTCGGAGATTGATAGGGGAGGCCTATGTCCTGCAGTTTCCTAAGTTATTTTGTAGATGTGTACTGTGTATGTGCGAGTACCGTGACATCTTCAAGCGGATCTAACGGAAGACCAGCGTTGGTTAACAGCTGGCATAAGCTGAGTTGGGGGCGAATTGGAGACTATATCTTATCACCTTTGTGCATTTGTTTTTTAAGCGCCACAATTTTATTTATTTCTTATTTTCTTTCTTTCTTTCAATGCACATATTTTGGCTCTGCGTCATCGTTTAATAAAATTATCTATCATACTTCTCTGTATTTGTCTACCTTATATTATACTCTTTGACCTAAACCTCTTTCTATTTCGCACAGTTTTAGTAACGTTTGCCAACAAAAGTCTTTTGTGAAAGAACAAGCGTGTTAACGCTTCTATCGAACGCAAAAAATGTTTATTCTGTTTTATTTTGCGATCTTATATTTAAGTTTATAAAACTAACTATTTACTACGTTGTGTACTTGTTGTGTAGTTTCAAAAGCAATATCCGACTACGGAAAATAATTGTCCACGCTTACGCACCATAGGTCATTGCAATCAACAAGAATGAGTATTAAAAATAATTAAAATAAAATAAAACTGGAATATGGTTGTGTGAATAAAAAAAAGACTTAAAACCTATTATTCAATACAAAGAATAGATCGATGATTCAATATTATTCTATTTTAGGTGTATAAACAGTTTTTTTAACAAAAGTAGTTACGATCTATCATTGCGAAGATAGCCATGTCACCTTTCAGCATTACACTCGCAGCAATGTACCGTTGGTATTATTGGCAATCTTGAAAATGTATAAACAATCTTGAACCGTTTTTTGACGTCCTCCGTTAAAACTTTTGCTTTTGTAACACAATAATGTTCTGAACTCTATTCTTTAACTCTGAGGCATATTTCCCATTTACCATTACGCTCTACGTATAACCGATCAAATGTCTAACAAAAATAGCAACCACGTAATATTAAAACTTTGACGACCATATCATACACACTGTATCATACAACGTGACACCGGTTCCATCGAACGTGGTCAAAAGGGGTATTATAGTTAAAGGGGAGGGGGGGTGAGGGTTACAGCGGGGTTCTTGCAGTAATCATAAAAGTTTAAAAAAATACACGGATCAAACTGAATTAACCTCCTATCTTTTTTAAACAGAAAAGCTAAAACTTTGTCTTTGGAATGCCTATAGAGAGGCTTAAAACCAAAATTAGACTTAGGCTAATTATAATGATAAGAAACATTATATTTTATTATAATGTTATTAGTAGTTGTTTTATTATAAAGTACTTATAATCCCAGCAAAAACATTATTATGTTAAAATTGGCCACCGGTACATAGGTTATTTTCTTGACAAATTGTCGACAAGTCTTGAAATCCAACTGGATCCCAAGTTAAAAAGAAACAAACGTAGCAACAATGCGCCTATAGCACCCTCATCCGCGCTCTCTTCCCACCCCACACTTTTTAGCTATATCGAAGATAAAAAAAACACGTTCAAAAACTGATTGAGACACCGAGACAGATTGCAAAATTTTAAGAATAAATTATTGATTTTAATGCACTTCTCATTTTTTTTTTGGCGTTGATCTAAAATGGTATTTTGATCGAGTTTGTACTATCTTCAAAAAAATATCAAAATTAAAAAATGCTCAAAACATTTTCGATTGCATTTTAAAGCTAATGCCCAACCCAATCAGCTTTTTAACCAAAATGTTATATATTAGGGATTAGGGACTAATAGGGTATTTTTCTAAAATACCCTATCAGTAATTTTTTATCTTTAAAAATGTTGAAAATGTGAGATATGAAATAAAAAAAACACGTTCAAAAACTGATTGAGACACCGAGACAGATTGCAAAATTTTAAGAATAAATTATTGATTTTAATGCAGTTCTCATTTTTTTTTTTGGCGTTGATCTAAAATGGTATTTTGTTCGAGTTTGTACTATCTTCAAAAAAATATCAAAATTAAAAATTGCTCAAAACATTTTCGATTGCATTTTAAAGCTAATGCCCAACCCAATCAGCTTTTTAACCAAAATGTTATATATTAGGGATTAGGGACTAATAGGGTATTTTTCTAAAATACCCTATCAGTAATTTTTTATCTTTAAAAATGTTGAAAATGTGAGAAAGAGATAGACCTGGGACTGGTAACGAGCTCTTAGCCATGTCTCACTGAACTGCACAGTGTTCCAACGAAATTATTTTTCGTTGAACCACAACAAAATTGCACGGCTCCACCTAAAAATGACAAATAAACCTGGTTTCCAGTATTAAAAAGCGGACAGCATAAAATTCCTCGCGTCACACAAAGCTGGATATTACTTGGCTTCTCCGTCTGTAAATACCTTTCATATTTTGGCTGTAATAGAAATTTTTCGGAGATACAAAAATTATGGAGAAGGATTTTCAAATTGCACCAACGACTTATTTGGTACTTTAATAAATTATGTGCAGTTTTGATGCCATCACTCAAAACGATAAAAGGAAACATCGTGAGGAAACCAGTAAGTCCAGGACCTCAAAAGTTTAAAGGCATATTACATTCACCAACATGCATGGGGCCAGCATCGTCGAAAGAAGGCTTTTAAGTCCCAGCAGTGATAACATGATAAGTTGAATTGATGATAATATTCAAATTCATTTTAATTAGGTTTTATGCTTAAATAAAAAAAAAAAAATTAATGCGTAAGTTTATTTATTTATTGGTATGTTTATCCTTCTTTCACGCAGCGACAGAGCTCGGATCCCACGTATACGCAGGTGAAACCGCGGGGCGCAGCTAGTTAAATATTTACAGATTTATGCGCATAGGTAACGTTCATAAGTAAATACATACTTGATCTTATTCCACTTTTGTAATGGTAGAGCTCTTTTGCAGAATTTCTGGGAAAGTACCTTTACCAGTTTTTTTACCGCGAAGCATTAGTATGCAAATATTATTATTTATGATTAATTTAAAAAAATTGCATTGTTATTATTCCGTTAGACATAATATTTTTTACTTTGGCACTATTAATTTGATTTGTTATTTTAATTTGTTTTATGTTATTTTTAATTTGCTGATCCTATTTAATGAATTTATGGGTTGTTTTATTGCCTAAAATTTATTATTTTTAATTTAATTTTTATTGAGGCCTTTGGGCCCTAAAGTTTAGGGCACTGAGTATTTTTTTTAATTTTATTATGAATGTCAAGCGTTTATGGCAAGGAATCGTATGTGTGATAGAGAATAGTGCCCTGGTTAAAAACTTTCATCTTTATTCTTCTCTTATTAAATTGCCATATTCAATTCAGTCACTGCCTTCGCAAATCCAAGCTGATGTCAGGAGCGAGTAACATTTTCTGCGGCTTCTTTGGGCGAAGTTTCTGAAGTTGAAAATATGGCTGTTAATTTTCATTTTCCAGGGGTTTATTTTTTAGTTTTGTTCTTAGTTTTCTAGATAAAGTTGTGGGCTTAATATACGGGGGAAAAAAATTATTTTCAACATGCTTTAAGCACTTCAATATAGTGTCAAAATGAGTAAATGAAAATAGACAAATTTTATTTTAATATTTAATAAGCAACTCCACGGATACCGGGGGCCGTGTCTTTTGATAGGTATTTTGTTAAATTAGATGAATTTAGTTTAGCTTTACACAATACTGGAAGAAAAAGTAAGTTTGATCTTAATCGACATTTATTTTCATAGTACATTAATTAAATACATTAAGTACCATAAACACAATATTTATTTTTCTTTTAAATAAGAAAAGGTTCTTGAGACAACGAACCGGAAGACGCAGCGTAGGTAAGCCTACTAAATAGACCAACGACATCGTGAGAGTCACGGGCATCCAGTGGGCTGTCGTTTAGTGTAGCATTCTAAGGAGGAGGTCTATGCTCAGCATTGGACGTCTTATAACTGATGACAATTACAATGATGAAACATAATACCCTCTTTTTGGCATTGCGGCGTCGGGTAAAATTAACTTGTTCTCTCTTTGATATATTTAATGAACAACCGCGCGTGGAATACATGTGTATGTGAATCGTTCCCGAAAACAAAGACTGGTGATACTGCTCGTGATTTCTAATGCATACATACATTTAAATACCACATAAAGTTTTTAGTGTACGCAATGTAATGCAAATAAAATATCAGCTGACGCTAGAGGTCAACGAGCGCCCTGAACCGCGCTACACTGCGCGCACGCTTGTACGCGTTACATTGCTGGTTTGCAAAATTCTATACCACAACAACACTAAAACAACAGTTTATAAATGGTTATTGGTATTCAATTGTGTTTAGATAGTAGGTATAATAATAGCATTTTGATGTGGGTTTTGCTTCGGAAGCGTTTTCACCCAGTATTTATGCTTGAGTCGTAGGTAATCGCCTTTCGAAAAAAATCCATGGTAGCCTATTTGGGTGACCGCTAACTTGAAAGCATGAGGTCGGCTTAAATCTTGGGTCATCAATTAGCTCTTTGGAATGTATGTACGGATTTTCATACCACTGACTTTTCGGTAGAGGAAAATATCGTGAGGAAAACTGCATGTATCATCATCAGTTCAGCCATAGGAAGTACACTGCTGGACATAGGCCTCCCCCATCGACCTCTAAAAGGGCCAGTTGGAAGCGGCCTGCATCCAGCGTTTCCCTGCGCTCTCATTTAGGTCGTCTGTTCATCCTGTGGGTGGACGTCCTACGCTGCGCTTACCGGTCCGTGGACTCTATTCCAGAACCTTTCAGCCCCATCAGCCATCTGTTCTGCGTGCTGTGTGCCCTGCCCACTGCCACTTCAACTTGCTAATCTGCTATCGGCTATTTTTTTATTATAAAGTGAATCATGGTGAAATAAAACCATATTAATCTGAGATATGGATTCATTGTTTGCATTTATACATACACCATTTCAAATTAACTAAAACTAAAAAAATTACAAAATTACAAAATTTATTTATTGTTACATACGAAGCACAAAATAAAGGAGGAACCCTGCCTGTTGCATTAGCGTGAGCTGTGTTGCAGCAGACAGTGCCTTCCCCAAAACTGGGAACAGTAACAGTTATATATTATATTAAATATTAATCAAAAACACATATCATAAGGAACATAATCTGCTGGGCTATTTCGGTGACTTTCGTTCGTCTACGGATCTCTCTTCTGATTCGATATTTTTTACAAATCTTATGAACAGTTAAGCTAATATAATAAAGACTAGTTTACCGAAGCACACACTGAAGGGTACTTGAGCTAACTCCAAACTAATTACAAGTTAAACTACAAGCCGGTAACACAGGAAATGTTTCCTGACACAAACTGTGGAGCTCGACACGTCCTTTTGTTATGACTTCATCGAAGTTCTGTCTTGTCAGATGCTCTCAAGTTGATGTTTCTACGAGCTAGACTGTTCAACAATACGGTTGCATTTTCTATTTTTACTCTACGACATGAAACCAAATGAACATTTTATTTATTCATATGACACGGGAGTTACTCATGTATGATTAAGCCGGTTACTCGGTTAAGACCGCCGAATGCAGTTGAAACTATAGTCGGAGTAACCGGCTTAAACATACGTGAGTAACTCTCGTGTCATATAAATAAATAAACCGGCCAAGTGCGAAAATTTCTGGCTACTGGCAACTGGCTATCTATTAGATAGCCAAAAGCAATTTTCATAGAATATGTAATTTTACAGCGGATTAACTGAGAAATAATAAAAAGGTAAAAACGAAAAGAGGGGTCCTCATAAAACAAACAAATTTTTCATTCTTTCGAACCGTAATACGTTTCGAAAGTCACAGCTGTTAAAAGGTAGGACAGACAGATGGATCAACAGACAGACAGCATTAGGTATGCTTAGTATAAATAGGATCCCGTTTACACCATATTCGAATTCGAATCAGTCGAATTGATAAGATCCTCCTGAAATTAGTTTAAAAAAACCGGACAAGTACGAGTAGGACTCGTGCTCTGAGGGTTCCGTTGGACGGAAACGTTTAGAGAGCACGAGTCCAAAAAAAAAAAACTAACTGAAGTTGAAATATTGAAAGACAAACTTCTTCTGTACATAACAACTACAAAATGTAAGTTTGTAATTCTTAACCAATATTTTTTATGGGATATAACTTCAAATTAACAACTTTCAGATTTATTCTTTTATATATGCTGTAAGATCTTGCCTCTTGCCAAAATTAATGATTATAGGTTAACGGGAAGTACCCTATATGTTTTGATTCCCCTGTTAAATCGACACAAACCCTGTTAAACATAAACGTTCATATCTTTTGATTGCGTTGACTTACAACTTTTATTTTTTTACTGCCGAAAGAAACCGTAAACCTAAGTATTTAGTATAAATTTCAACTTGATACCTTTATGCGTTCTTGAGAAAAAGGGTCTTGACAGACGGACAGACAGAAGGACAACGAAGTGATCCTATAAGGGTTCCGTTTTTTTCCTTTTGAGGTACGGAACCCTAAAAACGACGAAGATGGAACTGAATTTAAGTGACTCTATGACATGTGGCCTATCTTAAGTTGGATCAAAGCTCTAACTAGCACGCCGCCTTTGACGTGCATTATAAAATATTGTTAATTATTCTTAAAGTGGGTTCTTCAAAATAATAATGGACAAATTATCGGCCATGTATGAGAAAATACATTTTCATTTGTGTTAGTTTCTAATCAAGTCGACAGACTACCTAGAGAGTCGTAAATCCACCACTACCGCTAATTATAAACCTGCAGTACCGGCCAACTTATCTCTAGACTCGAGCGAGGGAGCCACTTACGCATTTTCTGAACGAAACTGACAGACATCCAAGTCAAGAAATGTTAGTTCCTCAGTTGTGCACCTCTTCAGATAAGCTGGTCACACTGTATAATTTCTTAGTGAGGTTTCTAGAATAAGCCTACTAATTACGTTAAAGATGATCATGCAAAGTGAGCTTTGAGTCAAGTTTTAATATATATAATGTTTTAGCTCGATACCTACAGGGTTACACGGTGTGGCGATACTCAGCGGAAAGGAGGTCATTGTATTCATCATTATGAACAACTTTTACAATGGGACCAACTCTAAAATCATGTTTGGCATTGGACTTCTGGATGATGATGATGTCTACCTTTCTTATAACCCTGTTTAATGTTACGAACTAACTTCCTAACTCCAAGTTGAAAATCTATTACCTAGTAGCTCTCAATATTAGGTAACCTTCTGGTTTTGAGACCCAAATTAACTTGAGTCGAAACGCTTGCTGTACCGGTCTCAACCAGTGGCCTAATTACACTAGGTATATATCAAATTTCAGTCGCTATTAAATTGATTTAAAACTGCCACTTAAATTTTCCTCTAAGTAGTTTCTTCAAATATTAGTCACATTGAATACCATGCTTGAGAAAACAACCTAACTTAATAAACGTTAAGGTTGTTTTAGTCTCTTTCTCGCTACAAAGTTTTGAAGCGAGAAAGACAAGAGTCTTGTCTAAACTGTTCCAAAGCTACTCTGTTCATTAAAATGGGGATAACAGATTTTAATCTAATTAGGCATTCAAATCCCAGGACAGCTCCAATTTTAATCAGCCACGATAATACAGATAATCCCCAATAATAACGGTACGTTGAAAGCTGGCAACATTATCCAAATGAAATCTCCAACTACCCTCACTTGAATATTCAACGCAATTCCGGGATCTATTTGAGCGGTATTAGGCATCAGGCGAAAACATCGGAAAGTGAAGTAACGACGGGGGGAACGTATTTAGGGTCTGTAATAGGGGCAAAAACCTTATGTAGGTATCGTTTTTCGGAATATCTATATCAGTTATTCAACTGCCAAGCGGTAGTGTGCTAACACTGTTGAATTCCGTATAAAAAAGCAAAGTTTCCAGTAAAATAACATGGTATGAAGATTTGACATCTAATAATATCTTTGGGTGACGGAGGTAAGTTCAGTGCATTAAAATGTATGAAAACTCGCGAAAGAAACAGCTATGCCCAGTAAGCGTATCTTTAAATTTTATAGACAATCGAGTTCAAATCAGGATTTGAACTGTGTTAAATTAAAAAAGGCGACTTCCGACAGACCGGAAGAATTTATGAATTTATATCACTTAAATCAATTATCAATTAATTATCAATAAAAATAAACAATGAGGTTTTACCAATAGAAACCTCATTAAAATAGTACCAAGACTTGGCGATTTTTTTCTACTTCGTCCTTTTTAGGACCCATAGAACTTTACACTCTTTTACAGTCGTCCCAGTATAAGCACTGATTTACGCTCATTGGTGGTAATATTATATATAAAAGACATATTTTTAGAGATAGCTGTATAATTTCTTTGCCCCATCTTGCCCCCGCCTAGCTCCGTCTACAGCCCTGGATCGAGGGTAACTTCCCATTTATGCGTCTCCAGATTTGAATGAGAACAAATTTGAAATTTAAATCGGTAATTCGGGACGTTTGCCTAAATTGATGGCGGATCTGTGTAACTTTGGGACAGAGCTGGAGATCGATGTATTGGTTCAAAAAGTAACAAGTAAAAGAATTGACTTTGACAGTGTTCGAGACATTGGGCTGCTTGGTTTATGCGACGCGTGACCACAGTGCTAGCGTGTTTCTGGCTCAACGCATAAGCGTTGCCATTCAATGTGGTAATGCCGTCAGCACGCTGGGTACGCTGCCAGCTGATAGTGGGCTTGAGCATTTGTGTTGTCTTAAGACTTTCAACGGTGTATGGGCAGTCTAACTGTTTTTGTAGTGTTACTGTTAGCTTGTATTTTGTTCAGTTAGTAAAGGCACTTGCCCTTTTAAACTAAAAAAAGTTGTAGTCTAGTGAATTACCTACACATGGTTACACGCAACGGTTATACTAAGCTGAAAGGGGTCCATGGTACTCATTATTATGAACAACTTTTTCCATGCAATCAACCCTGAAACCGCGAAAAAATATCAACTTTTCCATCCATTTTGTGCAGTGTGTGCATTGAGAAATAATACCTGGGGCCTTACGGACAACTGCTATTGCGGCACCAAACTAACGTTAAATCCGCTCAGTTGGAAAATCACGCGAACGTGAACCATAACGCGCCCAGATACGGTTTGCGATCGGGTGCTCTATCCAGCTCTATGAATGTGTGTGAGCATATTACGAATGACCGTTTTCTATGGAACAGCTGTTTTTTTTGCGATTTCAGAATTGCCCCATGGTTAAAATAGTAAAAATAAATTTTTGTTACCACGGAACGAAATCGTCAGAAAAATCCGCGCTGTCTAGAAAATTATATTAATAATACGGAATGTTATTCAGAATAAGACAAGCCCTTTAGGCTTTAAAAAAATCTATAATATCTACGTATAAACAAAACTTAAAACTAAATTAATTCGAGATCTATCAAAGTATCTATAGGCAACGAAGGCCTATTGATATTTCAAACAATTTCTAATTTCAGGCAGCGTGCCCAAAATGCTGACCGCGTTGTCTCATCAGATATATCAGATTGCGACTAACTTTCCAGATAACTGTATTACCGGTCAGGTATCCAATAAACCTAGGTATCTACTGAAACCTAAAAAGTACAAAAACTTTGGATAGGGGAGTAAATACCTCGTCGAACCCTTTCTTGAAGATTAAGTAGAAACCCCGGGTTAAATTACAGCTAAGGATGGGTTAATTCGTTTAAGGCGCTATCAATTAGCAAAAAAATACTAAACTATAGGGGTTCTCTTTTAGTCATAATTTATGTCTTTGAACTTTTTTTGGGTTCCGTATCCAAATGGTGTAAACGGGATACTATTACTAAGTATAATGCTGTCTGTCCGTCCGTCTGTCTGTCCTTATACCTGCTAATGGCTGTATCTTTCGAACCATAATAGATAGCCAGTTGAAATTTTCACAGAATATGTTACGGATTGACTAAGAAATAATAATAAAGACAAAAAGTTTAAACGAGAGATTTATTAAAAAAACAAGTGCTAGCCAGTGACAAATTATTTCTGTTCACCACCAAGTTAAGCAACGTCGGGAGCGGTCGGTAAGTACTTGAATAAGTGGCCACCAGGGCGTGATAATTATTGTCATTTTGCATTACATTTTGTAATGGTACGGAACCCTCAGTGCGTGAGCCCAACTCACACATGGCCGGGTCATTTAGGGATAGTGTTATATAAGAGATAGAGATGAAAAGTAGTATCTATTAACAAAGTAATAGAGTGCTTATTTGAAAGGAATTTTTAATTAAACCGTTTTACGAAGGCGTAAAGTTGAAATAACTTCGTCCTTTATGGTCCCTCATAACTTTAAGTAGTTTGCAATGTACCTCGCACTGTGTTTGTTACTATCACAAAGTGCATCATCAACACCATCACCAATCTAGACACCGGGTATGCCAAGCTGGAAGAAGCTCAAAACTCTTGTACATACAAGGTTCATCATTTCATCATCGCCAGAAGACATCCACTGCTGAACATAGGTCCACCCCTTTAACCTCTACACTGAACGACAGTCTGCCTTTTGCATCCACTGGATGCCGGCGACTCTCACAATGTCGTCGGTCCATCTAGTGGGAGGCCTACACACGCTGCTTCTTCCGGTTCGTGGTCTCCACTAAAGAACCTTTCTTCCCCATCGGCCATCTGTTCTGCGTGCTATGTGCCCTGCCACTGCCACAATAACAAGGTTGATTTATTATAATTATTATAGATAATATCAGATAATTTGTTAATTACCTTTTTAATAAAGTTATTGAAGCATAGCTCTTTAGCGCTTAGTTTGCAATATAATTATGTTTTTAGTAGTAATTTTCCACGACATTATTACTACCACTATTTTAGACCTATTAATGGCTGTACTTTAAAATAATTAGTTAAAACTAATGCATTATATTTTTGTGCTGTTGGTCTTAAATAAAGATAAAATAAAACAAAATAATTTCTTTAAAACAGTCCAATACCCAGCGCCAATACCCTATTTCGCGATACAGTCATGTTACAGAATACTTACCCCGAACTGATATGTGGTATTAGGTATCAGTTGCGCATGTAACTCGCTTCATAACGTAACGTGTACGTGCATACTTGCATACGCAGCGCTCTATTGACAAGCGCACGCCACTAATCTCGACAAATTGACGACGCTAGTGCACTGCATCACAAAATTTAAAGCACCACCTTCATCAGCCAGAAGACGTCTACTGCTGGACATAGACCTCCCCCTTAGAACTACACACGGAATACCAGCCTGCCATCTGCATCCACTGTATGCCCGCGACTCTCACGATGTCGTCGGTCCATCTAGTTGGAGGCCTACCTACGCTGCCTCTTCCCGTTCGTGGTCTCCACTTAAGAACCTTTCTTCCCCATCGGTTATCAGTTCTTTGAGCGATTTGGCCTGCCCATTGACACTTCATCATGCAAATTTTAACAATAAATAATAAAAAATTGCCAAGTGCGAGACGGTGACAATTTTCTGTTTTATTATCACCAAGCTATAAGTAGTAATTTCGTTATTGAATTTTGTGGTGGTACGGAACCCTCAGTGCGCGAGCTCGACTCGCACTTGGCCAGTTTATTTAAATATAGATCTTTATCAAGTTAGAAAGCATGTCAAATTGTATCAAAACCCAGCATGCTGCATTTTTAACCGAATTTAAAAAAGGAGGGTGTCTCAATTCGGTATTCGGTTGTAAGTTTTTTTATTTGTTACCTTAACATTCCGTCATTTATGAACGAATTTGAAATATTCTGAAATACTTTCAAATTGGTCCCATAGAAACTTCATCAAAATCGGTTTAGTAGTTTGGTTAAAGTTAGTTGGAAAAAAATATGTCATCCAAGTATTCTAATTTTGAATTTGGTTTTTTAAAACTGATAAATTAATGTACGTTGTGAGAGTAATTTCTCGCAGAGCCGACTGTTTTCAAAGAATTTTGATAGTTCACAGAACTTTTAGATGAAAAGTTGTTCACTTTGATAGGTAGATAAACATCAACACCAGAGTTGATAAATATTTTATAAAATGATCGTTCCGTATTTTACAAAAATACATACAAAACAAAATTTACAAAATTCCCAACAAAAAAAAATCTAGTCTACCATAATACTTGGCACGCAGTGTACAATGTGAGAACAAAGCCATTGAACGCCAGCAGGTTGATACATTACCCGTTTCTAGTTCAGAAGCCCATGTCCTAGTTATTCACGAAACGAGGTTACCTGGAGGCGAGCTTTTGTTGGTTTTATTACGCATTTTTATAAAGCTAGGTCTAAACTATGTTGTTTGAATATTTTTGCCAGCATTTATAGGCAGGTTTTATTGTCATTTGCTCGTGCAAATGTGGTTTATGTGTTTTAAATCTACCTTGTTTTGTCACAAGTAAACGGCGTGAGTGTATTAAAGTCGCATTTAGTGGACCAAAACTAGGGCGCTTACACACAGTCGTACGTTTGGCTGCTTCTATTTTGAAGTATTTCTCATATTATTCTAAAAATATACCTGTAATATAAAAATACCTTTACGGTTCCCTCCATAATTATGAAATCTGTAAATTGAGATATCGTAGACCTCATTTAGTAAATAAGTATTGAATGAATCAAAACAGAAAAGAACGGAGAAAAGCGCAAATCAGTAAAACTTTTTTTCTCTATCTATCTCTTCTCGATCGAAATGTCCTTCATCGTGTTTCGGTCTTTACAGTTACCTAAAAATATTCAAGTCTGTTATGACACCGTTTTTAAAATTTAAGCTAACCATGGAAGAAGACAAATTAAAACTAAAATGCCAAAATTGCTAAAAGTGAGAAAAGAGAGCCTTAAGTGGGAATAAAGTTACAATAGTTAATCTTTGTTTATTTTTACTGCGCTAAATTATTATCTGAAAGTATACAGATACCTACAACACAAGCTTTGCTTAGTGTAGGTTATGTTGACCAACCTACATGTTATCTTAAGCTGAATATTCTGTACATACCTAGGTACTAGAAAATAATAAGTAACAAGCTTAGTATATTTAAGTATTAAATTTAGTGGATTTTGTATCAATGAAATAAATGGCGTTTGGGGTCGAGACATTGGGCCCTTGTGGACCTGGAGCTCACCTCATTTTCAAAAATCTTTCAGAGCGCCTGGTTAATGCGACGCGTGACCAAAATGCTGGCGTGTTTCTGGCTCAACGCATAAGCATTGCCATTCAACGTGGTAATGCCGCCAGCATGCTGCGTACGCTGCCAACTGGTATTGGGCTTGAGCATTTGGATTGTCTTTAGACCTTCAACGGTCTATGGGCAGTCTAACTGTATTTGTAGTTTTAGTTTTAGCTTGTATTTTGTTTAGTTAATAAAGGCGCTTGCCCAGGAAAAAAATGAAATAAAGAAACTATAGACATTGTTCACTACTCTGATTTTAACACTCGTAATAAAGTAGTTCAAAGGCTCCTTGACTAATCTGCATGCATTACGTCAATCATTATAACTATTAGATGGATAGTTGCCGCACTGCATCAAATGTCTGTCACTAATTTGAATCGTCGTCGCTGTGCCTACATAGATAGGTAATACCACAGAAAAGAGAAGTAAATAGAACGGAAATGAGAAGGAAAATCTGTCGCCAGGTATTATGACAGAGTTTTGCTTGAACATTCTCATATATGTCAACGCATCGAACTCCGCATCCAAAGAACTTGGACCTTACCTTTTTGGGTTACGTCTCAAAGTTCTTTGTCCGCATCACAGCTGCTAACTGATTTCAAATAACTGACGTTTCGTTAATATGGGTGCAACTGGCTACAAAAAAAATCTTACAAATATGCCTTGACAGCCGTTCTAATTTAAACAATTATTTTTTTCTTTTCTGTGGGTAATACAATCATAACACAGGATTACACCTTCGGCCAAAATAAAATGAATGGACGGGCCATAACCATTGAACATGCTCAGTAAAAACAAGTCAAAACTGTCGGACATATACTTCAACACCTAATTATAACCATGTACAGTACGTATGTTACAAAAAATATATAGTGGTTTTTTGTTGTGTATTTACACTTCGGGAAAGCACACCAAGGCATAATATTGTCAGATGTTTCGTTATCATGTAGCTATAGTCTCGTGTTGCACTTGCTACGGTTAGAGACAGACTGAAACGAAATGAGCGCCGCCGCTCATTTTGTAATCTTCAAAAGTGCACTTCTTCTGGGCCCGTCCATTAATTTTATTATGGTTGAAGGATTACACCACAAAAAAATAGGTACCTACCTACCACACAGACCTATATCTACGTAGACTTTACAAGACGGTCCAAACTGTATGAAAACTAAGCTGTAAATGTTTTCCTACTTACCTGTGAAAAGAAATGTCTGTATTCTGTCGGCCAACTCTATTTGTGGTATTCTTACTCATTTTCGTTTCAAGCTGACACGTGTTGTCGCTGCACTGATTGAGTAGACTGATTTTAGCCGAACTCAATTACGACTATTTGTCATAATTGTATTGGAAATATGACGATCAAGGTAGGTTGCCTTGCCTTATGGCGTCTACTTGGATATGGGTCTGTGGTACCTACAGAAGGTCAGCTTCGGCTGACTGACAAAGCAACTATAATATACTGTGAAAATTTCAGATATGGGAGTTTCAATTAAAAACTATTTATTAGTATTAACAACAAACACAACAACATAAAACACACAACAACAACATAAACACACAACAACAAACTAAACGCAACATTAAATCAAATAAACATTTATAATATATATCATCGGCCAGTAACCGCCCACTTCTGAACAAAAGCCTCCCTCTTAAAGAGGGGTGTTACCATAATCCCCACGCTTGGCACTCGGCTTGGGGATCGCAGTACGTTCACCGTGTACTAATAGGACGATGCTGCCCATCCTCCGGCGGTTTAGGCTGCAGTTTTAAGACATTAAAACATTTTATATCCCACACGCAAAATAGTACATTGGTCCTGCAAATTAAAAGCGTACGTAATATTTTTACGAGAAAACTTACACAATCGAAACTTTTAAACTATCCTAGCCTCTCAGTTTTAAAACAATTCCAATGTAGCCCGAATTTCTGCAAAGCACGGGTCGGGTCCAAAATGACTGGCCCGCTTTAATCCTTTGCATACATAACTAAAGTTTAAGTTTAGTTTAACACGTTCAGTGCGGAGTCAAGAAATTTCTTGTTTTGCGTCATTTGAACCCCATATGTATGAACACGTTTTAAGAAAGCAAAAAAATATTTATTTATGTCAGAAACAAAAGATAGGCACATAGATATTAAGAGTTAAAAAAAAACAATACAATAATAGTTTCTGTCACAAGCCGGTGCCACATCAGCGTAATGCGTTTTATGTTCGTGATAGCTCTATTTTTAGCGTTCCGTACCCAAAGGATAATAACGGGATCCTATTACTAAGCCTACGATGTATGTCTGTCTATCCGTCTTTCGAGCCGTAATAGATAGCCAGTTGAAATTTTCACACAATAATTATGTAATGTTTCGGCGGATTAACTAAGAATTACAAAAAAAAGTCAAAACGAAAGGGGGGGGGTCTCCATACAACAAACTTGTTTTTAACGTATTTTGTATTAGCTCTAATTTAAAAACGGTTTTACGTACAAACGTCAAACTTGGCATGATTATAGTACACACTCTAAAGTATAACAACAAATAATAAATAATGGCCAAGTGCAATTCGGTGACAAATTTCTGTTCATTTTCAAGTTATAACTGGTAATTGGGTTAAAAGAAAATGAAAAAAAATATTAAAGAAAATGAGATCATCCAAAGATGATATCATTTTCTTTCACCGAATCGTAATGCCATATTTTACAAATTTTGAAGTGGGTTTTTTTATTGATAATTATTGATTCAAAAAAATTAATTTATTAGAATCTTGGATATTATATACAACTTATCGATAAAACTACTTAAAAAAATATTATAATTATTGTATTTTGTGCGGAACACGCCCGAGTCGAGCCCGACTTGCACTTTTGGTTTTTAAAAGGTTTTTAGTTTAGTTTAGGCCCTAAACTTACAAATAAATACACCCTAAAGTTTAGGGTAGATTTATTTGTAAGTACACATAGATATCTCGATACAGATGAGGTACAGATTTAGGGTACTACTATGTCCCCTAAAAATATTTAAATAATAAAAATAATAATTAATGAATTTTACAGTAAAATAGATAATTGACATCATTGCAATATGAGAAGCAAGAAAATTGACCAGTATAAAAGGCTAAAAAAAAAAAAAAAAAGTCCCTAAGGAGGAGGCCTATGTTCAGCAGTGGACGTCTTCTAGCTGATGATGATGTCCATGTTTAAATCTCACCCGCACCGCACGGGACGTGTTAAGTCAACTTCAGTACGTATTACAGCCGTGCTATTTACCGAAGGGTGTTTCAACTTGAAGTTGGTTCTGGAAATGTTCTGATGAATTGCTGATATGACTTAATACTATATGGAAGTAAGTCCGTACAATGTTAAGTAAACTTCAACTAATGGTTTAAGTTGACCTTTACGCTGTGGGAGCGTAATACAAGTTTTGAGGTACCCTTAGAGTAGTATCAAAAGTTCGTGAGATAACATTGTACTAATCATACCTTAAATTAATATTAGAATTTGAAACTAAATATTATTTACAATTTTTTCTATCTGTTCGTAATTTTTATTTCTGGTGTACACAATAAAGAGTTTCTATCTATCTATCTAAAAAAATTGTCATTTGTCGACTCACATTTGGCCATTATTTATTATTTCTTGTGCCAAACTTAGCATGATTATAGTACACTCTCTAAAATATAACAACAAATAATAAATAACGGCAAAGTGCATGTAGGTGATACATTTCTGTTCACCACCTAGTTAAGCAATGTAGGGCGCGGTCGGTACTTAGATGGGTGACCGCCTGGGCATGGTGTTGTCTTTTTGCACTGCTTTTGTCTTTTGTGGTGGTACGAAACCCTCAGTGTACGAGCCCGACTCTGTCTCCCCAACTCCCGAATCGATTACTGACTTGTAAATACAAGTCGGTAATCGATTGTTTCCTTTATCCACATGGATAATATGAATGATGCTCGTGGAACACATACATAGAGGATTCCTCCATTTTCATTCAATTTACACATACCGTGCGACCAACTTATCTGCACAATTCAGCGAGGGAGCCACCATAGCATTTTCTGAATAAGGCCGACAGTACTTTCAGCTTCAGAAAATGCATGGTGAAAAATTTAGTTCCTTCATTCGATCAACGCTGCAGATAAGTTGGTTCTATACCTTAACGCTTCAAAATTGATTCAATTCTAAAATGGATTGGTTTCCATTGAAAACGAGCGCTTTGGAATGCATTGTCGTGGAATAGAAATCGGTATTGCACTTCTATGGACCCATTTAGGGGTTTTGTGATAGATACTTCTTAAGTTTCCAGCACAGAATAGGACAGAGTCGCTATTACGACTTTTTGCTTCACAGCAAAGCATCATAATCAGCCATAAGACTTCCTCTGCTAAAGAGAAGCTTCCTCCTTAGAACTCCACACTGGACGACAGCCTGCTATCTGCATCTACTGGATGCCCGCGACTCTCTCGACGTCGTCGGTCCATCTAGTGGGAGGCCTATCTACGTTGCGTCTTCTGGTTTGTGGTCTCCACTCAAGAACCTTTCTTCTCCATCGGTTATCGGTTCTACGAGCGATGAGGCATGCTCATTGCCACGTCAACTTCTTCAAACTTTTCAACTTCAACTTCAAATTTTAAAAGACTAAAGACAAGGGTCTTCAACGAGTTCATTGTACATTAATAATAATAAAGGAGCATTCTATTCATACCGTAATTAATAATTAATCTACTTTAATAATATCCGTAGACGAACAAAAGTTACCGACACAGCCCACCGGATTAGCAAGTTGAAGTGGCAGTGAACAAAGCATATAGCACGTAGAACAGGTAGCCGATGGGGCTGAAAGGATCTCGAAGGAAGACACATGGACCGGTAAGCGCAGCGTAGGATGTCAACCCACAAGATGTACAGACGACCTAAAAGAGACCGCAGGGAAACGCTGGTTGCAGGTCGCTTAGAACCGGCCCTTTTAGAGATCGATGGGGTGGGCCTATGTTCAGTAGTGGACGTCCTGTGGCTGAAATGATGATGATGATGAATACTAAGCCACCACAGGATGGGCAGCAGCGCCCTATTAGAACGGTGAACGTACTGAGATCCCCAAGCCTCCTGCTAAGCGTGGGTTTATGGCAACACCCTTCTGTATTAGAAGGAGGCGCAGGTTTTGGTGCCAACGTGGAAAAAAACACGTCAGCTTGTTGGATTATTTTCCTAAACTTGTGTATTTTCGAGTTTTAATGTGTAGTAAATGGTGAATTATTATTTATTAAGTGCTCGTTAACGTGCTCGAGTGTGGCAAGTGATAAAACGAGGTGAAACATGTCTTTTCGTGTTGTTTCCAAAACTCCATAGGAGCCTCTTGTAAATCTCCACCACTTTACCGGGGCATGAGTTTGACTTGACCGCGACTTACTTTGATTGACTCTGATTGTGACTTTGACTTGCTTGACACTTTTAATACTATGTAAACATGGTTAATATTACGACTAAAGGAAATTTAATCCAAGGTCATGAAAATTTTAACAAAAAAAAACAGAACGAGGCCTTTGTTTAGCAGTGGATAGTTTACTTAGGGTATATAATTATAACGTCCTTGACATTTACTGGCTGGTGAAGTGATGTGATGTGAATACTATGCTATTAATTGATACTTATTGTCATGCCTGATTTTCAGCCTGATACGTTCCCACCCCACAGAAAAGGTAAGTAAATTAGAAGGAAAATCAGTCGCCACGCCAGGCATTATGACAGAACTTTGAACATTCTTATTTATATCAACGCGTCGAATTCCGCATTCAAAGAACTTTGACCTTACCTTTTTGGGTTAGGTCTCAAACAAAGATTTACGTGTTAACGGCCGGCTATCCGAGTCGCGTAGGCAACAAAACGCTCCCTCAGCCCCCGCCAACTTATAGCGACGATGTATATTGCCACGCTAGAGTCAGGACGCCCGTGTGGGGAGTGCAAAGACAAAAACGACCATAGGTCCGACCTCGATGACGCCTGGCGTGGCACTGAACGCAGCGCGCGCAAATTCTCGCGACCTTTTTACGGTTTTAATTTCACTAAAAACTAAACTATTCACTATCAAAATTCTATCCAAATAAAAAAAAATTGAATAAAATTGCCTTTCAGTACATGCAATTTCCAGGTTGTTACGAGCTTTCATTAGAGCATAAAACGAAAAAAATAAACTGAATCGACTTTGTTTCAGTTTTTTTTTTGATCGAGGAAAGTTTATTCTATCGTGTTTTGAACCAAATCACAGACTCTAACACAGATGTATCTTCTGTGACATGTATTTTTTTCCAGCTCAGATATTGTAATTTAACTGAAAAAAAATGATTCAAAACCGTCAAATTTGGTATAAGAGGCTCTTTCTCAAAGTTCTTTGTCCGCATCACAGTTGCTAGCTGATTTCGAATGACTGACATTTCGTTTATATGGGTGTAACTGGCTACAACAAATTTCTTACAAAAAAGCCTGGATAGCCGTTCTAATTGAAATATTTTTTTTTTCTTTTCTGTGCCCGCCACGACCTTAACATTTATCTCCCTTGTTTGTCCGATCTGAGACTCGACCCAACTGCACACATAAACCTCAAGGCGCAAGGTAAGGCAAGAGGCAAGGTTATCAAGGAGCTTGTAACTAAGTAACTTTCCCGGACTCTCGAGTATAATTATACTTTAATTACAATAATCGGCAGCAGCTCAACGCAGTAACTATTGTGCTGCCATGACTGTTGTTATAAGCGAGCTATACCAGACTTGGGGGCGATAAGCCTTTATGATAACCGCAAGCCCGATCACTACTCGAGTAGACTGTACAGTGCCGTGCAGGAAACTTAGCACGCTTAGAGTTAAAGTGCTAAATAAGTTATTGGTGTAGGGTCGAGGATCGAACCGGGTGCCATTGGATTGTGAAGCGCATAATATGCTACCGCGTGGAAACCACTCCCTACCCGCTCGCAGCCATTTCCTACCCGTTGCTAAGTATGTCTTCTTTTCAGCGCACCATCTTTTCTCGTCAACTGCTACCCTGCCGATTCCGCCTTAACGATGTCGTCCAATCAACTGATCTCCAACTGAGATATTGTATTTTAACTGTCATCCAACTGAGATATGGTATGTTTAACTATAATCGAATTGAGATAAATAGTACCTACTTTTAACTATTATTCAACTGAGATATAGTATTTTTGACAATTATTTATAATGAGATATATTACTTTAAACTACCATTCAACTAATAGTTCTTTTAACTATCATTTAACTGAGATATAGTACTTTTGACAATAATTCAACTGAGCTAAAATACTTTTAACTATCATTGAACTGAGATATAGTACTTTTGACAATAATTCAACTGAGCTAAAATACTTTTAACTATCATTGAACTGAGATATAGTATTTTTGACAATAATTCAACTGAGCTAAAATACTTTTAACTATCATTTAACTGAGATATGGTACTTTTAACTCTCATTCATCTGAGATGTAGTACTTTTAACTAACAATAAATTGAACTATCATCATTGATAAGATAATTATACCGTCCAAATTAGCTTGATTCTTTCTTACGGTCATGTACATCCCCATCAACTCTATACCACTGGAGCAACTGCCAGAGCGCCCAAAGTGGTCATATTTCAAGGAGCTTGGCTCGGGGTGGTGGGGGAGGGAGGGATATGCATACAACCCCAAGTGGAGCGTCTGTGTAGGACTTTTTGCCCCCATATTGAATAAGAATATTTCCAAATAATTTTGAAGCCATTTTTGGTCAAGCACTGCACTACCGCCCTCTAGCGTGTATTCCGCTTTATGTCCTCGTTTACTTAACTACGGCTCTTTTAGGAATAGGCCTCGAGCCTTGTTTCTGAATTTGGCTTTCAGATGTGCCTTTGAGGCTAGTTACAGGGGCAAACTCAGGATGGGGGCAGGAAAGCTTCTTTGGTTGTAACCTAAAAATTATTGGAGACCATTAACTTGAGTTTTTTTTATTTTTTTCAAATAAATAATAGGCTTGCGCTTGACCGCCAACTCGCCTGATGTTAAGCGATGATGCGGTCTACGGTGGAGCACGCTTGCCTAGAAGAAACCGATTTACTCGTGATTTGAAGACACCCAGATTGTATCTATCGGGGAACACCCATTCGGGCAGTGCATTCCACAGACTAGCAGTTCGCACAATAAAAGTGGAAGCGCTTCGTTCGGGTTTTCGGAATACCAACCATAAAGCGGTGTCGATTTTTTGTGCACGCTCTGGCAGTCTGATAGAAAAATGGGCAGGAAGGCATTGTTAATGCTGTCATGTCTATATTTTAGTATAAACATATATAAAACAATAAAAATAAGGTAAATATATATATATGTATATATATCGACTTTGCGAATCCAAATTTAAAAAAATATAATTTTATAAACAAAATAATTTACATCAATAAAATATAAGTCCAGATCAAATTATGACAATTGAATATTAAATATGACCAGAGGGTGGGCTAGGTAACGTCCACACAACTCGGTATCTTCAGCGTAGGAGAAAATACTGATAGCTGCACACCTTATTTTACTAAACATAAAATTCTTACGCTTTCGGCCCTATATACAGTGTTACGCATATAGACTGTACTAAGCCGAAAGGAGGTCATTGTACTCATCATTATGAAAACAACATTTAATAAGGGCCCAAAAAAAGGAATCACGAAAAAAAATCAGCTGTTCCATAAAAAACGGTCATTGCCACTCGTTTACTACCATTTTTACATTAGAGCAAATACAAAAATACGTTTAAAAACCCCGTTTGTTTTATGGTAATCACTTTATTTTTATTTTTTTTGACTTTATTATTATTTTTTAGTTAATCCACCGTAACTTTACATATTCTGGGAAAATTTCAACTGTCTGTCTATTAAGGTTCGAAAGATAAAGCCGTTAAAAGGTAGGGCGGACAGACAGACAGCGTAGGCTTAGTACTAGGGTCCCGTTTTCCAATAATTATACTGGTCGCATTTTTGTACCAGCTTAATACTTCCTTCTCCCCCATTCTGCAACTACCTACCATTTCCCTTCCTTTCCAAATTTTCTGCCCCTATTCCTTTACCCTTAAGCCGTCCCTCCTGGATATTTGCACACTACTTGTATAAACGGGGGAAAGCGCTGGATTATTGAAGACAATGGCTCTACATAATGTAGGAAATAGTTGTGGCCTAGTTTTCTCTTAGATCTAGAAGTCCCTAGCTTTTCTGTTCAATTGGTGAATTTTATGGTCTAGGTTACCATTTTTTTACCATCTTCAAAAAGGAGGTATAGATCTATAATAGATTATTATGACGACATTTCTAAATATAACCACTTAACCGCGCATGTAGTCAAAATCCCCTTTTGCAAACGTAAGCCGCGCATTGCTTAAGGTGGTACGATTCACCTATGGCGGGAAATTAAAATTTTAAGCAGTTTTTTGGTCCTAGAAGCCAGGCTAGGTAATTATTTTTAAATAACACAGTGTTTGCGCAAAATATTGGCTGTTCTTTACATTATAATGTACAATTATTTAACAGTAACGCACCATGTTACTTACATTTGTGAATAAACCATTTGAAAGAGCAAAAATTCGTTTATTCACAAATGTAAGTAATAATGTGCAATAGAGATAAATAGCTTTACATGATTTCGTAAAGAATAATAATCAATTTGCGCAAACATCATGGTTGTTTATAATAATTACCCGGCCTAGCTACAAGGACAAGAAAACTATTTGAAATTTGAATTACCCGCCATTTGTGAATCGAACCACCTTAACATCAGGCGAAAGGGCCGCCAAGCGTAAGTCTAGCTATTATATAAAAAAAAAAAAAAAACAAGTAATCTGTCGTTAGCAACGATTCGACCACGTTATGTAAAAGCTAAATTTATTAACATTAGTGTGTGTCCCAATCACTACCGAGGATTTAGCCAAATAGGAACTTTTTCCACGCCATTCAGCTCTGTCACCGGCCTATAATAAAACATTTAAAACATCGCTCTACGGGCTCTACGGTTCAGCAACATCACTCTTGCTAGAGAAACAAAAGATCTAGAGTAAAATCCAAAGCCGGGAATAGACTATTGTGCAAAATGCAAGCCAATGTAAACGTGTATGTTTGTATGTTTTATTATGGCATAGGTGGCAAACAAGCACACGGGCCGCCTGACGGTAAGCAGTCACCGTCGTTTATGGATACTTGTAACACCAGAGGCATCACAAATAATGTTTTAACCGTCTTTGAAAAAGGAGGAAGGGTCTCAATAATTCGCCCCGTATTTTTTTTATTATGTTATATGTATGTTCATTACGCCGGTATCTGTGAACCAATTTGCGTGTTCCTTTTTTTATCGTGTAGAGAAAATTCTCGAGGTAGTTTTACAAAAATTTCATTAATTATAGCTTAGTAGTTTTTAAACCAGCGCGAATAATATGAATAATTTTGCTCAAGCGCCTACGAGTTCCGTGATAGCAAATAACTATAACTACAATTCATTTATTCAGGGGCTTTGTTCGAGTCAAAACAAGGAGGTATTCATACATGGATGTATGGGTGAATTGTATCTTTATATAAACTATAATAGTTCACCCCTTATAGAGTAAAAGAAGGTTTTAAGCATACCACTATCATAATTATGTCGTAATGTTACACTTCAAATTCTTTTTTTTTTTTAAGTTTGATAATAAAAATTGTTCCCGCCTGACTTCAAAATCTGTGTAAAATGTAATTTTAGGCATTTGTGGTTTTTTTGAAGACGGTTTTTTGAAAGATAATAATTTATTTCTAAGACTGCTGATATATTTTTCGTGATTTTAGGGTTGGTCCCGTAGTAAAAATTGTTCATGATGATGAGTAGACCATAGAAAATAGAAGTACAGTAAAAACAGAGTACAGTCAGAAACATAACGGAAATAAGAAGGAAAATCTGTCGCCAGGCATTATGACAGAACCTTGATTGCACATTCTTATTTATGTCAACGCGTCGAACTCTGCATCCAAAGAATTCGGATCTTACCTTTTTGGGTTAGGTCTCAAAGTTCTTTGTCCGCGTCACAGTTGCTAACTGATTACGAATAACTGACTTTTCGTTTATACTGGCTATAACAAATTTCTTACAAACATGCTTTGACAGCCGTTCTAATTTAAACAAAAAAACTTTATGTGGAGTAGATAGTCTAGACAAACAGGCCCCTTTCAGCTTAGTATACCCTCTCCGCGTAACCCTGTATAAACATATTTCATTGCACGTTTCCGTATGTTGCAGATAGTCTGTACGCGGCCTAACTCTAAGTTTAGCAGGTGCAGAACTTGAATAGAGTTCCCATTGTATATGCCTACTCTGCTAAGCATCAGATTGTAGGATGGGCAGAAAAATTGCATTATTTATTATACGAGTTAATATTTTGCTATCAAAACATGGTAAAAATAAGTTAATTTAAATAAATTGTTGTTAAACCCTCGACAAATAAGCTTCTTATAGAAATCTTCAAAGGGCAGAATAAATTTTCTTGAATCATAGCTAAGACCACTCTCGATCAAGATACGAAGCAAATGGTACCCAAATCTGTCTGTCTGTACGTCTGTCTGTATGTCAGTCTGTCTGTCTGTCCGTCTTACCTTTAAACAGCTGTTTCTTTCGAACCGTAATAGACAGCCAGTTGAAATTTTCACAAAATAAGTATGTAATGTTACAACAAACCCTGCCCTGCCAAACCATTGCTCTAGTGTAAAAACGATAATACGTACAAGCGTCAAACTTGGCGTGATTATAGTACACACTCTAAAGTGTAACAAAACATAATAAATAATAGCCAAATGCAAGTCGGGACAAATTTCTGTTCATTACCAAGTTATAACAGGTAATTTGGACGACCTTATCATTTCTTTCACCGAATACCATTTTGGTGTCGGTTTTTTTATTGATAATTATTGTATTTTGTGGTGGTACGGAATCCTCAGTTCACGAGCCCGACTGGCACGTAGGACGTCCGCCCACAAGATGGACAGGCGACCTAAAAGAGACCGCAGGGAAACGCTGGATGCAGGCCGCTTTACCTGGATTAAATTATCTTCATCATCATCATAATCAGCCTTTTAACAGTTGCGCTGGACTTTTAACCTACCCCCAAAAAAGGTGATTGGGCCATATCCACCACGCTGGCCCAGTGCGGATTGGTGGATTCACATACGCCATTGAATTCCTTCTCCGTACGTATGCAGGTTTCCTCACGATGTTTTCCTTCACCGAAAAGCCATTGGTACGGACCCGGGGTTTGAACCCGCAACCTCACGCTTTCAAGTCTAGCGGTCTCCCAAATGGGCTACCACGGCAAATTATCTTGCGGGATTGCATTCCTTAGTTATACCTACCTTCAATACTTTTGCTACCACTACCCACAGCGCAGTTTAAGAAACTGCAAGCATTTCATTCGCGAATCCAAAGTTTAATCATGCTTGAGGCAAGTAGGTATGTACCTAAGTTTGTCACTGCATATTAAAGGCCTGGGGTACCAGTTTTAAGCGATTATGCGAAAAGTTCATTATCATCGTTCGTTTTATGGCTGATATTCCGAGAACCCGTACGAATCGCTTTGATTCCACATTTATTGTGCAGACTGCTAGTCTGTGGAATTCGCTGCCTGAATGGGTTTTCCCCGTCAGTTACAATCTGGGTGTCTTCAAGTCGAGAATGAATCGGTTTCTTCTAGGCAAACGTGCTCCATCGTAGGCTAAGGACTCACGAAGCGGTTTTCACCCGCGCCCGCCGCGGTTGCGGGCCCGCAGCCTTTGTAGAATATAATTATTTTATTAATTATTATTATAATTATTTTTATTAATTGATTAATAAAAATTTAATCACATTTCACGACGCGTTTTACGGCCGTGGCGTGTGCGATTGTTTGCGGGTCCCGCTGCACCGGCGGTCATCTTGTACCGGCGGGCGCGGGTCGCAGTCCCGCAGCCGCGGCGGGTTGCTCCCGCGCGCTCTGCGATCGGTTGGCGGGCGTCCGCAGTGGGCAGCGGAGGGCGGAGCGTCTTGCAACCGCCCGTCTTGCGATAATCAACCGCCAAGATTGCAATAGCGATAACCGCAACCACGACGGCTGCGTAACCGCACAAAACTCCGGTCTCGTGAGTTTTGAAAATAAAACTCCATTCCGCCACCGCAGCGGGCTCGGGTAAAAATCGCTCCGTGAGTCCTTAGCCGTAGACCGCATCGTCACTTAACATCAGGCGAGATGGCGGCCAAGCGCAAGCCTATCTACTATAAAAATAAAAAAACAAAAAAAAACACCAGAAGACGTCCACTGCTGAACATAGCCCATTAGCCCATTATCATCTTTCGGATTTTTTTCCTATATATATATATGCTGCTCTATAGAAAACGGTCATTGACACTCGACAAAATGTATGGAACAGCTGATATTTTTTTCGCGATTTCAGAATTGGTCCCATACTAAAAGTGGTTCATAATGATGAGTACAATTACCTTCTTTTGGCTTCGAGAGTGTTACACCCTTACACCCTGTAGATGATAGATAGATAGACTTTGTTAATATAATATTATTATATCTAAAGCAGATCAACTGAGCAAGATAAAGATAATTCACATCACGCACTCGGCATTTTTCTCGAGCGCATCCCTAGTATATCGATATATCTTATTGTATAGATACTTTACTGCGAGTAGAGGTGCGCATTTAAACAGCTTGCTTAGTGGAATAGAGATATGATACAGAATACCTATACATTGTGATAGACTAAAGTCGGTCCAAGTATTTATTTGCTTTGACAGTTGCAATTACATTGTAAAAAGCTGAATGAAAAACACGAATTCTGATCGCTTTCTCTAGGTTTTTGAAAGTTTGACTGTAGAAGATACCCAATATAATCATCATCATCATCAGCCAGTAGACGTCATCTGCTGAACATAGGCCTCCCCCTTTAACCTCCACACTGAACGACAGCCAGCCATCTGCATCCACTGGATGCCCGCAATTCTCACGATGTTGTCGGTCTATCTATAGTGGGCGGCCTACTTACGCTGCATCTTCCGGTTCGTGGTCTCCACTCAAGAACTTTTCTTGCCCATGGGTTATCGGTTCTTCGAGGGATGTGGCCTGCCCATTGCCACTTCAACATGCAAA
Organism: Agriopis marginaria; assembly: GCA_932305915.1. Taxonomy (NCBI): domain Eukaryota; kingdom Metazoa; phylum Arthropoda; class Insecta; order Lepidoptera; family Geometridae; genus Agriopis; species Agriopis marginaria. The sequence continues at coordinate 26,989,079 of OW029914.1, read as the reverse complement.
TTTTAATAGATATGCCGGTGACTCTGGTTCTTTGGCGAATATCCATGAACGATACCCCAGTGTGATTGTTTTTTAAATTCAACTTTTCAATGTTATTGCAAGTTTCAGAGAAAATAAATGCTTGGAACGAGTCCTGTATTATATCACTAGCTGTTGCCCGCGACTTCGTACGCGTAGACTTTCATATAAACTTTCAACCCCCTTTTGTCATCCTTAATTCGGCCCTTGCGTAAAATCCTTTCTTAGCGGACCTCTACACCTCGAGATTTCGTGTTTAATAATTTAGTGAGTGAGTAGATGAATTTCGCTTTTTATATAATTATATAGATTTACCTATTAGATTAGACTTAAGCTTGCACCACAACGTCAATTTTTACACAAAGGCGCCACCTTCCTCCTTCCGACTTCCTTCTTGATTCGTTGCTCTCGTGAAGCTTTGATTATAGAATTGATGCAGAATAATCATTATCAATAGAAAAAACTGATTTGGAGGTGATTTTTAAAATTTGAAAATAATTTTTATTTTAATCGTTATGATCCACGTTTAAAATCAGTTCAAATTCGTTTAAAAGTTATGAGCTCTTTTCCAAAATAGTATGTGTTTTTTACTTTTAAATTTCATAGAAAACATTCATCCTACAAGGACGTTTTGTAGTCTTTGTTGTTATTAGTTAAAATCCAAAATATTTTTTTACATTAATTTTTTACGCACGGGTGTAATTTATGTGCGAAGAAATGCATATAATATAAACCTTCCGTGAAAATCTATCTAACTCATAGTGAAAAACGCATCAAAATCAGTTGCGTGGTTTAGGAGGAGTTAGCGGCCATATAGACAGACGCGGAGAGCGACTTTAATTTAATTTTATACTATGTAGTTATTTTTTTTATACTGGGCAAGTGCCTTTGTTAACTAAACAAAATACAAGCTAAAACTAAAACTACAAATACAGTTAGACTGCCCATAGACCGTTGAAGGTCTAAAGACAATCCAAATGCTCAAGCCCACTACCAGTTGGCAGCGTACCCAGCATGCTGGCGGCATTACCACGTTGAATGGCAATGCTTATGCGTTGAGCCAGAAACACGCCAGCATTTTGGTCACGCGTCGCATTAACCAGGCGCTCTGCAAGTTTTTTCAAAATGAGGTGAGCTCTCCGGTCCTCTATGTAGTAGTAGAGAAGAGATAGAGATGTTGCTTTCTTTGTTTGACAATGATTCCATAGCAGAATTATGTGTACGAAACAACAATAAACCTGGTATTGCTGTTTCGTGATTGAAATATGCAGCGAGTCATTGAAACTACCACTCCGACCGTTTGTTTATAATTCGAAACATTAGACCACAATCCCAATCGAATGGGGAATCCTATCGAATCGCAATCAGATTGCGCGTCGGTCCAGCTCAATGCGATGTTTTCAAATCGATTGATAGTATCCATTGCATCGATATCTCGTATTGTCAGTTGGAATTGGTGTTTAGAAAATTGGTCATCGGTGGAAATGGGATGTGGGGATGCCAACGCAGTAATGTTGAGCGTATCTTATTGCACGCCACTTTCACAGAGTGAATTTTTCAAGTGGGCGTCATGGCCAAATCCGAAACTAAAAGGAAGTAGTTTGTAGGTATATGACGAATTTCTAGTATTATTCCGCTTCTAAAACATCTGCAAACAACAGAGAAGCGGAATTACACTAGAAATTTGTCATATACAAATTAAAATGGACTTCCGCAAAGTAACGCCTGATTCAATCAACTAAGAGGAAGTACTCAAAGGAGTCTCGGCCCAATGGTCAGAATACTCGGACGAATTAAATGATGCAGTTTTAGTTTTCATCGAAATCGGGCCCGAGACTCCTTTAAGTCATCATCATCAGCCAGAAAACGTCCACTACTGAACATAGGCCTCCGGATCTTTAACCTCTTTAACACTGAACGACAGCTTGCCTTTTGCATCCACTTTTTGCGGCGGATGCCAGCGACTCTCACAATGTCGTCGGTCCATCTAGCTAGTGGGTGGCCTACCTACGCTGCGTCTTCCGGTTCGTGTTTTCCACTAAAGAACCTTTCTTCCCCATCTGTTATCGGTTCTTCGATCAATGTGGTCTGCCCATTTGATTGCCATTGCTCCTTTGAGTACTTTTCGCTATTCCTTATAGTTTCGAATTTGGCCATCCACGCCCATTTGAAAAATTCACCGTGCTTACCGGGGAAGATTTTTTTTTTCTCGTTCATAGTCGTTCCCATCTTTTTTAAGGTCTATTTTACTTTGACCACCTGGGTGATAAAAGTTGACTTTTTAGTCGATTTTGATCACCTGGGAATCACTTAGGTGACCATAGGTGACTCCATTAAAATTATTATTTGAGTATCCTTTGATCACCTGCACCTAGGTGACCATAGGCGACTCGATTCAAATTATTGTTTTGGTATCTTAATGCTTGTATTTTACCACCGTCTCACCTCTAAAGTTGACAACGCTGCTGAAAACTTTTGTTCCATGAATTTTCACCTATCTAAATAAGTTCCCCTTTGATTATGTGATATGCACATCGTCAAAGAAGTTAAAAACAAACTTGGTATATTTTTTAACTATGGTATTATTGATGATTGTGGCGGCTCTTATTTTTACATCCCCAAGAGCTTTACCAAATAACGCTATGAAGTAGTCAAGCACCAGTTTAAACAATAGCTCTTCGTGAAACACTTCAGAATTTATAACCTCCTAAGCTTAGAAACGGTCTTTACTCCAAACTAAGATTTATACCTACTACAACTAAGTACCCACGTCCCGTGGATTTACACACGGCAATTCCATAAGTTAAGGAATAATAGTTTTTCTAGCTGTACCCTATGGTTTTACCTGGATGGACATTCCCTAGGAAAGCTCTTAATATTTCCCATGATTTAAAGTATATTTTCTATCCATGTCATCACGGGCCCTCCAACGATCTTCATATCTGCTTCATATAAAAAATCACGTATTTGCTCTGTTGCTAAAAGAGTAACAAACAAGCAAACAAACACTTTCGCATTTATAATGCTAGAACGATACATTTTCTACTGTATTTCTGTTTTTCAATCTTCTTTCTGAAAAAGACCATCCTAACGCTTTAGCGCAAAGTTATTCCCGTTCTGTGAACAAAACATAACCCCATAATCGTCAACTCTTAGTTTATGCTCACAACTGCGTTTCAAAAAGGGTGTCTACGACTACCTCTCTGGGCTGGTAAACCACTAGTAACACCGCTAGTGTTGCAGGTGTCTACAGGCGGCGGTTTCTGCTTACTACCAGGTGGACCGCATGCTTGTTTGACGCTCATAAAAAAACTCCATCAAAATCACCTAGATATCTCCATATTCATAAATATCTCACCTTGAGTGCTCACTTTGCTAAGGTTCTCTTTCTTGGTCTTCCAAGCCTCATTTTTGGCATTGTCATCTCTCAAGGTTCCCCTCAGTCCATCTCAAATGAAGACAAAGTGAAACATCATGATCTGTAGACATCCTTTATTGAGGTAACCTTAATAAGCAAACTCAAAGGATCCTTTATTTTATCGACTAAAATGCCATAGCACGACAAAACTTTTAGGGCGAAAGTAGAGAGAGGTGGCGTATACCAATATAAAGGGTAGCTTATTACTCAAGAATAGTGTAGTTTTCTATTTGTGAAAGAATTTTCATAATCGGTTCAGCAACTCTAGAGATTACCTCATACGAACATACAACGTCACAAACTGTTTCTTATAATTACGACCGCAAGACTATTAATATAAATGCCAAATGATGTGTCTTTCTGTTTATTTCCAAAACGGCTTAACAGATTTGAATTTAGTTTAGTATGAAGGTAGCTTGGAGCCTTGATTAACAACCATTCTACATAACACACAGAAAACTTTTTATCCCAGAAAATTTACAGTTTTTGTAGGAAACGCCGCAAAAACGCCGCCGTCGAATAGTTAACTATATTTATTTTGTACTAAAGTTTATCTAAACCCGCGTAATTTACAAACAAACATTCAAATTGTTGCGTACAATGTTAGTAGTCTAAATTTAGCTAGACCAGACCGATCCATCTCTAATGCCATTGAAGGCGAACGATTTTAAATAGGTCATTGGAAACCGGGAGCCGTTCTTGTATTTATTACCATAAATTCAAACTGTTTACTGGCAATATTCTTGTTGATTTGGTAGGGCAGGAGTCTGTGTTGCAATTTATTTAACTAAAAAATAACAACTGATAATATTTTAGTACAGTCATGCAATTCAATTATATGTCACTTTAAGCAGAGACTTCACACTACTTAGTTAAACTATGATTAACCGTTTCCAAGTAAATATTTTTTTTTTAGAACAGATTTAAAAACTCGAGGTCCATTTTCACATAGCAAAGAATTTTAAATGCAGTTCCGGTGATTAATCCGAGATCACACACATAGTACATCTTTAGCATCAGATCACTAAAGAATAGAGGGATAACTGCATACAGAAGCTATGCTTACTGAGACTGGCGCAAGTATTTCTTTATGTAGGTACTTTAATTTGTATGTAATTTTAATTGATGTATTTATTTTCTTTTATTTATTTTTTACGATTTACCGTTGCATGTCTTGGGCATTTGCCAGTGTCAAGTATTAAAATATTTTCAAGTTCTATTAGATATCGTCAAACAAAACACTGTTTTAAACTATCACGGTTGTTCACTAAATGTATGTGATTATTTACAGGAGATTTGATTATAGACTAAGAAAGAGGGTAGATCGTTTTGTCTGCTCCCAACTTTTTAACTGTTTGACCAACCGCCCGCATTCTTCAGTCTTCCCGTGAACTTAGCGCATGTAACTGCGCCGAAATATCGGGAGCTCCATCCACAACCTTACCACAGTAAATATAACGTAAATAATCATATAATGTTATCATAAAATAAATCATAGTCACAGACTCAAGAAAAGTAAGTCACGGTCAAGTCATAGTCATGGCCTAGTAAAGTGGTGGGGGGCTTTACAGCAATATCAATAATTTTGTTCGAGTGCTTACTAATATTGAAGTCGGTTTGTTATAGGTAGTGTCTAGAAAGCGACAAACGGCGTTTTATGAAATAGTGTTATATATATATTGTTTTTTTTTTTAATGTATGTGACATTAATTTTAGTGGTGAGTGACCTCTTACTAGCAAGTTGTGTCTCTGCTACATTTTATTCCATGTTTCTAACGACTACCATGTCATTGGTAGTACAAATAACGAATCCGACATAACTATCAGGGTTCATGTGAATGGCCTTGCGTTTTAATTTTTTTTATGGAGTTAGTGGCGTTGAGAATAATCACCGGATGTTGGGCCAAATATCGCGTGGAAGAAATGGGGGCAACAAAGTGTGGATACAGCTTTGCATCTATTACGTAATAATATATATACTGGGACAGTGGAAATATTCAGGGATATTCATTGTATTCTCATCATTATGAACAACTTTTACTGTGGAACTCACCCTGAAAAAAAAAACTTTCTGTATCGGACAGCTAATTTTCGCGTTTACAGGATTGGTAAAATAGAACCCATAGTTAAAGTTGTTCACAATGATGAGTACAATCATATTCCCGAATATTTCCACTGTCTAACCAGTTACTCACTATAATATATTTGTATGTTTGGGAAGTTTCTGACGTCATTTCATCACATTAGCGATTTTGTCGCTATCTATCATCATCATCATCAGCCAGAAGACGTCCACTGCTGAACATAGGCCTCCCCCTTTAACCTCCACACTGAACGACAGCCTGCCTTTTGTCGCTATCTATACTAATATTATAAAGAGGAAAGATTTGTATGTAAGTATGTTTGTAACGAATTGGCTCAAAAAGAACTGGACCGATTTTAAAAATCCTTTCACCATTTGAATGCTACATTATCACTGATTAATATAGACTATTTTATTAGGCTATATAACTATACCCGTGCGGAGCTGGAGCGGACACATATCACATCAGCAGCCATCAAACGTCCACTGTTGGACAAAGGCCTCCCTCTTAAAGAGGGGTGTTGCCATAATCCCCACGCTTGGCAGGCGGCTTGGGGAACGCAGTAAGTTCACCGTGTACTAATAGGACGCTGCTGCCCATCCTCCGGTTGTTCTGGTCGCAGTTTTAGGACATACCCGGGTCCCGGGAGCGGACGCTAGTCCCTTATAATAAGTCGCATTCAATAGTACTTCACTTTGATGCTCGAATTAGGCAAAGTGATAATATATAACGACGTGACACATGTCTTTTCGTTATGTTTCCAAAACTCTAGAGAAGCCACCACTAAAGCCTCCACCACTTTACTATGGCATGACTTTGACTTGACTGTGACTTACTTTGCTTGACTCTGATTGTGATTATAACTTGTTTGATGATATCATGAATCTTGAAGATATTACAATACTTGACACTAGGAAATGTACAAGATGCGCGACGCCAAATATTTTCTTAATATGAAAGAATTTAAGAAAAAGTTGACAAAAGATTTTTTAGATCTACTCTAAAAATCTGTAAAAAAACATCCAGTAACAGTAAAATCAAATAAACTCTGTCGAAAACCCTCCTCTATACTAAACAAGCATGCTATCCACGCATTACGTACCCCAGATCAGAAACAGTAGGGCAGCAAAAAATGCGACTAGATCCCAAATAAGAGGCTTCGAACGAGACCGGTGATTCTCCAAATTGAGGGTCTTGTGAGATCTCTACGTAAAGCTACGAATCAGTATCAAGAATCAGAGGTATAAAATATGTCTAGGTACATGTGCCATGTGCCGAATGACATGGTCTCGGTGTCAGTAAAGACACAGATTTGCAAACAAAGAGGACAAAGCCTCTAGTAAAAAACAGCACCTAAGTTAGCAATGCCATCTAGTGAGCACTAATGAAATCCCTGCCTTGAAAACAGCTGATTAATAAATTAAAAAAAAAAATATCAACTTCGAAACTGGACGAAGGTTCTCAATTTGGCCCGTATTTGTACAAATAGTTTTTCTACAGTATGTGTATCGACGAAACGTGGTATCAAACAAAATATGCTTTGAACCTCAAAAACATTCCAAACCAAGCCATAAAAGCACCCAGATTATGTTTAAAATCATAACTTTTAAATTTGTACCGCCTGATATGAGTAAGTCAATTATTTTTATCGGTAACAGTTTGTTAATAAAAATCAGTTGTTATCAATGCTTATTAACAACATTATTTTAAAACATAAACTATCTCATTATAATATTAATAATTATACAGTTTGACCATAGCAGTGGTAGCGGTTTCATCTCAAATATTGTTATAAAAAAACGTGAAAATTAGAGAAAGTAGAAGAAAAAAGAAAATAAGTAAAGAAACAAAAAGAGAGAAAATAAAGGAAGAAGTAGAGAAAGTGTAGTTATTTGCATATCACTGAAAAAGCTTGGAGGTTCTTGATGAAATCCGGTGATATCTTAACTGATCTGAAAAATCTGAGCCCAAAATCTTGAATGAAATCTGCAGCAGAGCTGACAGACCTAGTTGATACAAGTTTACAATATACTGACCTCAAAACGCTCTGACCTATGATATTTCTTATCGAATAAGTCAGAAACAAGATTTTGAATCGAGTGAATCGCAATTTGTAATCAGAATTAATATATCGATTTATTAAAGACAGTACTCCTGCACAACTTACGAGCAATGAGATCGAGTTGAGAATTTGAATAAAATATAGATGTCATTCGAATTCAAATACCAATTGGTTGGTGGCAGTCCAAACTTATTCCTGCGTAACACTTACGAGCATCTGATCAAGTCGAGATTTTGAGTGAAATAAATTGAGAACGAAAATGGAAGTCATTCAAATTCAAATATCAGTTGACTGAAGAGAGTGCTGCGAGAATTGCGCAAGACATTTGACTGCCGCAAATGTGAAACAGAAAAGTTACTATTTATTTTTTCAATAATGTCTAAATCAAATAATTTAACATTTATGTATCGCTTTGTGGACCCAGAGGAGTTATATAAATCCAATGGAGAAATCAAAATAATTTATTGGGGCATTCTAGTTCTTCTCGTTATGGGTATACTATTCTACATTTACTATGTCATATGCATTCCTCGCCCTATGAGGATATTGAATTACCTTGCTGTAAACCATCTCTCATACAGTTATTTACATATAGTTTACATAGCTGTAAGAAATGTTTTCAAAGATGTAGATACTAAAGACATGAGATGGGTAACAGAACTTGCAGACGAAATTGTTGATACTTTATACTCAACTCTAGATTTGTTGATAACATTTTCAACTGTTTGTTTGTCACTTTGCTCTATTTTAAGATTGTTCGTTCCTGAATTGTCTGAGTTATATTCTAAGAAGGACATGGCGTTGCTTGCTACAATATCAGTAACGGTGATGGAGTTATATGAATACTTATTCTGCTATATTTACAAAGAATATTCTACCAATAAAATAATTCTCCAGTCGTCTTTACGTTTAACTACCATTTCATTATTAATAAGTGCCACTGTATTTATTTTAGTGTGCATAATAGTAATTACATGTCTAAAATCTAGAAGATTGTCGTTATGTTTATTTTTTATTATTCACATATCTGTGTATCTTCTAAGCGATGTGTTGTTTGTTTTATATAATTTTTATACATCGTTGAATCTGGGCAATGTGTTTACTGTTATATTAGTATTGAGATTAATATTGGAAATGGTTTGGTTTGTGATTTATAATTCGTTGTTTAGTGAAATTGTGTTTGTAGATGAAGCAGAACTTACTTCTCCTGATAGCAGGGAACAAGATTGGAGTAATGATGATGCATCGTCAATAAATGATAATGATAATGATGGACCCTGGGCGTCAATGGAGACTGTCACGCACCAAAACACTGGGCCTAGCCCAAACATTGTTAACAAACTTGAAAATGCTGGTAATCACGTAGCGTCATAATTATCAGTGCTGTTTGTTTGCTGATGTTTGTTGGTTGTTTCAAGATTGTCTGTATAATTTTTACTTCTGCTAATAAAAAACAAAATTTTACTAAAGAAACTGACGTGGTTTTCAGTCATTTTATCTGTCACTCCGACTATAGTTTCAACCGCATTAGGCAGTCTTTTTCAAGGTGAATGCACTTGTGAAATGCGTCTCGCTTGGTACACTCGAACAGCCGCGCGCGGGAATTACAAAGTGCAAAGTGCAGCCGCGCGCACGCATTCACCTTGAAAAAGACCGCCTAATGCGGTTGAAACGATAGTCGGAGTAACCGGAGTAATTTCCGGGTAATATAAATAAAATTAGACTTATAAATTTGCCTAAATTCAGGGCTTATATTTAAGAAGGACTAAAAAGGCAAGTTTAACGACTAATCAAAATGCTTTCATATTGTTTTTAATAGCCATTAACGGTCATAGTTTTAACATCAAAACTGATTAATTATATAACCACATTCGACCAAAATATGAAATCCGCAATTATGCAGCGCGCGCATTAATTACCTGAATTGAATATCACTCGCTATAATTGAATGGGTGTGTTAGGTCGGATACACACGAAAGGATAACAAGGTTTTTAGTTATATCAAGGATCAATGATCCTTGGTTATACATATTATTATATGTCGGCACGTTGATATACATAGCTTAGTTTTGATGGACTAGTGATGGAGGTGGCGCCATCTCTGGTGTAACGCTGCAGTAACTTACTCTGCTGAAATTGTTTACGGATGTGTCGTTGGCAATCAGCGTTTAGTAAGTTTGGATACCGTCCGGCAGAGGCGATAGAGAGGGCGCGCGGACAGGCGAGGCTTGGTGGAGCTCACTTTACTTTGGGTTTTGTATTTGGATTGTTGGTTGGAGGGCGCGGCAGCGTTTGTTACTTGGCGGAACACCTTGTCCCCAAGTAATTTTCAAGTAATTTGACATTGTAATTATTAATCATAGTGCTACGGAATAAAGACTGTGTCAATGTACGTGTGATGTCTCATTCTCCTCGGCCGCTATACTTTTAGGCAACGCACTGACAATGCCCCGAGTATCGTAGGTGTCTATAGGCAGCGGTGACCACTTACCATCAGGTGGCCCGTAGCTTGTTTGCCACTTATTCTATAAAAAAAACTCACGCCGTAGAACCACGATATAATTATGATGCAGGTCGTCCTGCCGCCCTCCCATGCATAGGTATACGCGCCGACATATAATTAGAGCTTTTCAGGGCCTTTTTACAAGCTTTTCATACAACTTGCCGTTCGTAATTCGTATGTGTGGGACAAATCTTGCAACTGGATTTTAGACCAGTTATCCTCAACCGATTGAGATGAAATTTGGCATACTTATGTAAGTTCGGTGACAATGCAATGTTATGGTACCATCGAGCTGGTCTGATGATGGAGACAGAAGGTGGCCATAGGAACTCCTAAGCGAAACGACGTAACCTCGTCGAGATTGGGTTCGTTAGATTTGTCCCAGAGTTCCCAAGCACTTCGGTACTAGATGATAAATTCAATACGGCGGATGCTCCAAGATGGCGGACAAAATGTTCATATCTCTGGGTAGGGCTAAGTATAATTTTATTTATACGTATCCCCAGTAGGGCTAAGGGGGCGTTCAAGTATTACGTAAGCGTTTGAGGGGGGCGGGGGGGTCTTTGCTTTGTTTATTTTTGATGACATGGTGGTTGGGGGGGTCGATATCGTGATTACGTCAGCAGTTTTTTTTTTTTACACGAATGGCAACCCACAAATTGTAAACACAATAAAAAAACAGAATACATTAAAAGAAAAATGATTACGTAAGCATGGGAGGGGGAGGGAAGAGGTTTGCTTACTTTTGCTGACAAGGGGAAGGGGGGTGAATAATTGTAAAAAATCTGCTTACGTAATACTTGAATGGATTTAATTAGAATCTAGATTCTGATCAATCAGATGGTTGAGATAATAAGAGAATTATCCAATGTCGTATACATGCCCTTAATCCCCAATCCAGTAAATGTTCGTTAAATTTCGTTGGGGTTTTGCCTGAATAATGAATGGGACTATGAATACACCTCCATTGTGACCGAATGCAAATCCGACCTGAGTTACGGCATCGCGCGGATTGGCCGTACCATGGATTGGCCGTTGTATGGCAGAAATTATTGGATGACATGATTTATCAATAATTGGGGAATTGGTTGAAGCAATTTTAGAATAAGCAGGTACTTTGTTTTTGTCGTGTCGATTTGAAAGTTGATTAGTGGAAAAAGCGTGCTCCATCGTAGACCGCATCATTGCTTAACATCAGGCGAGTTATATTCACCCACAAATTCATCACATGAATGTTTGCTCTAGGTGGGAATCAAACCCACGCCCCCAAGCGCAGAAGTTAGGTTCACTACCAACTGGACCAACGGGCTATCCAATGATGATATCTTTACGCTTGTGGTTATATTATTTTGAGTAAATTTGTGTTTAACTTAAATTGCTTCGCTTGAGTGGACAAATAAAATGATAACTTTTATTTTATATATACACAATTATTTAAAATATACCGGAATGTCAGACCTTGTTTGATTGGATCATGGACTTCCAGTATGTTTTTTGAAGTTATACTTCTTATGCGACTTACAACAAGGTTGCGTTAAACGTTTAACGCTACCATGGAGGAAGAATAGAGAGAGACAGAGCGAGAGTTTCACTTCTTCCGCGCGGAGGGACTGTCACTTGACTCGAAGCACGATTGAAATGAGAAACCGTAGTGAGAAACTAATTATTTAAGAAATATGTCACCTTGACAATGACAGCTGCATTGATTTTCTCCACAGACAGTATGTTCCGAATTACACAACGAGCACAGACAACGAGCCTGCAGCCTGAAGTATAACTTCTTCTGCGCGGAGGGACCCCACGCACAATTTTTTTTTTCGTTTGGCCTTATTTTCGTTACAATAACTACAATAATGAACTTTAGGTACATATACATTATTATGTTCCTACTATTGTGTAAGACAAGCTAAGCAAGTCGGCAAATTCTCGTGCCAAGAAATCATTTAGAAATCGCATCACAATGATTTGACCTTATTTGGCGACACCCACGCAAATTGGATACCTAGGTTTTAGGCAGTGGTGATGTTATGTTAATATGGACATGCCGACAACTTTTTTCGACTCGTAACTTCTTTTTATTTTATTGACTACTATTTCAGATGAATATTTTTGAAGTGAAAACTTCTTTAGCCGCGTTGATCGATTTTTCATAGGGCCAAACTTATGGGTTCGCGTCACCAACATGCTAATGTGACGTATTAGTTTTCTATATGTATGTAATATGTGTTTTAATAAAAGAAAGAACAAGGAATCGATTTATTTTTATTTTTAAGAAGACTTCCCAAACGTTACCCGTGCCACGTCAGTAGAGATAGAGTTACGTAATAGAAAGAGATCGACCCTCTAGGTGAATATAGCAAGCGGTATCCAGCGTTGTACGAGTTGAATTGTTACTTTATTGCCTCGTAGATAGAGTCCTTATTTATTTAAATTTCTTTGCAAATCAAAAAATCAAAATCAATTTATTTGTGAGAATATTGTCTTAGATGATGGTATATAATAATGTGTGTTACAAATATTCTACCTTATTAAGGTGTAATTTTTTTTGTTGTCAGTCATGGTCTCTAAATTAAAATAAACTCTAAATTTTTGATTCAGCCTGTCTTTTAAAAAATCATTAACATTATAATAACACTTGTCAATTAAAAATTTAAACAATTTACATCTCATAGCATTAGATGCATTAGCATGCAGAGCGGACTTTCTGCTCCTTGGTGTATTCTTTGGTATGAGGTTCCTCCATGTCCATACTATACCATCGTGCCGGTTGCGCGCTTGGCGCCACAGTGACGGACCGGTCAGCAAACCTGCCTTCTAATGTAGGTAAAGTGCCTGTCTGTTGTACAAGATTAGAATTAATTATAAGTAAAGGAATATTTTGACAATTATTAATATGCTGATATATTATAGATGTATAGAGCTATGCTCGACGTTTCTTTGCGCGATAGAATACGTAACATGGATATTGACCAAAGAAGCAGAGTCATTGACATAGCTATTAAAATTTTCAAGTTGAAGTGGCAATGGACAGGCCACATCGCTCGAAGAACTGATGGGGCAGAAAGGTTCTTGAGTGGAGACCACGAACTGGATGACTCAGCGTAGATAGGCTACTAGATGGAACAACGACATCGTGAGACTCGCGGGCGGGTGAGAGTGGATGTAGATGGCAGGCTGTCGTTCATAGGGGGGATGCCTATGTTCAGCAGTGGATGTCCGCTTTACCTACCATTAGTCTCCCATAGGCACTGCAATATGACGTGCGTATGCAGTCTAAGATCTACAATGGACCGCTAGCCTAGAAGATTGGAGCAACCTGCCAGCTTCCTTGTTTCCTGACAGATATAATCTGGGCCTTTTCATGGCCATAGCGAATGGATCTGCTGTGATTCATCTTCAACCACATCGTCGGTTACCAACAAGCGAGTTGGTGATCAAACGCGGATTTATCAGCGATAAAGAAATAACTGATTTACTCGCGATTTCAAGACACCCAAACCAAGCTCCCATAAACTAAGTTTTATATAAACAAGACAAGCGATGTTGGTCAAGAGCTTTCCCACAAATCCTTCCAAAGGCTTTATCCTAGAGCAGCAGTTTTTGCCGAAGTACGCCAGATGTCTTTGATCTCCAGTTAAACCCATTGACGTATTGTTTTGTGTAGTGATACTCTAGGCTTCGAGTTATCGCAGATAGTGATGGGAATTGTTACGGCGAATTTATGATTGCGGCAAATAAAATAAATTAAAACAGTTGTGTGATAAACTTAGGTATTATTAACCGACTTCAAAAAAGGAGGAAAACTTTCACTTGATCTCATATCTGTATCTATACTAATATTATAAAGAGGAAAGATTTGATTGTTTGTTGGTTTGTTTGTTTGTTTGCATTGAATAGGCTCCGAAACTACTAAACCTATTTGAAAAATTCTTTCACTGTTGGGATGCTGCACTATCCCCGGTTGACATAGGCTATATATCCCGGCTTCGCCCGTGCGAAGCAGGGGCGGTCTACTAGTTTTTAAATATATGTACAGCGATTACCCCGGCCAATCTGTAAACCAATTTGCGTTTTTCTTTCTTTATCATGTAGAAGAAAGCCGCGAGGTGGATAAATTAATAAATTATTTAAGAAACTAAGTTTGATAATAAAATACAGTTCCCGCCCGATCCGTCTATTTGTTCTTTGTAGTGCCATATTAACTTAGAATATTTGTGTTTTGTGGTTTTTTGAAGTCGGGTTTTTTCAAGGTAATTTATTTGTTTGGCGATTTGGTCACAAGCAAAACTCCAAAAATTATTGGTTTTAAATGGTGGTACTAAGCCGAAAGGAGGACTGAAAACCATTTTTATTATAAGACCAAGCCTGAAATTGCGCCATAAGACAAACCATGCATTTTCTTCGATGGAACCGCGATTTTTTACGCGATATCAGGATTGGTCCTATTCAATTCGAAACAAATAATTCACCTATTGGCTGGAATACATTATTCATAGTAAGAACTTTAGAAGTTATTCATAACTAGCTGTTGCCCGCAACATAACATAGCCTGTACATCAGTCTGGTTATAGCTACGCATATTCTTGAAAACCGCATTTGAATCCGTCCAGTGGTTTAGGAGATGTGCGTGCATAAACAAACAGACAAACGTTCTAAAAAACTGTCTTAACGTATTCAACTGATTATTTTAAGACTGTGTGATTTTATTGTTAATATCTTGCAATTACAGATTTTTTTATCTCTATGATTTCATTATAATATGTATATACTACAATATTTACTTAACACTGTAGCAAATACACAAGACGTGCGATGCCAAATTTTTCTCATGAGGAAAGTTTAAATAAATAAAAAACAATTGCCTTCGGCATTTGTGTTTGTTCTATATCTGGTTGTTAATATCTATTAAAACTATATATGTATGTATATCAGTCTCTAATGGCAGCCATATCACAAGCTTTGCTTAGTTTGGGGTCAGATGACCTTGTGTGAAAAATGTCCCCAAATATTTATTTATTTATTTATTATACTTTTACATAATTTTCGGCATTATTCTAGAATCGTTGTGGCACCCCAACACTAATCATAAGCCTGTTGTAAGATATAATCTTGACAAAAACGAGGGTGGGATTGGAAACAGATATGGCAAAGGGTAAATTGTGGTAAACTGTACCTACTTCTTCCATACAAGAAACATCTTGGAATTTGCTCTTGTTTGCTCAACATGATGTATCTAGTAACCAAACTTCTGCGCGACTTTATGATTGAAGACTGGGGCCTTACGGCCAACTGCTTACGTGGTATCAAACTCACGCAGTTCGGAAAATCACGCGAACGTGAACCTACGCCCAGATACAATTTGCGGTCGCGTAACATTTTTTCATCACCTAAACTGGATTGATTTTAACAGCTAGCCGTAAGGCCCCTGGACCTGAAAGGCCCAGCTCGAAGGACCAAAGTCCCAAGACCTAGATTGGTTTTTACTGAACTACTGAGCTATTTTTCTTGTTTACTAAATTCAAACTAAATTACTGTACTACTGAGTGATTTTTCTATTTGGAAATTTGGTATTTCATAATCATCATCAGCCATAAAACGTCCACTGCTGAACATAGGCCTTCACACAGAACGACAGCTTGCCTTTTGCATCAACTAGATGACAGCGAATCTAACAATGTCGTCGGTCCATCTAGTGGGAGGCCTACCTTCATTTGATATTTTAGTGGTCTGGAATTGCCATTCAATCAGTCTTTTTATGACTACCCAAGAAGTTCAATTATTTTTGGGTATGAGTGTATTTTTTTATGCATGCCTTTATAGCCTAAACGGTTCGACATATTTTAAAGTGTCGGTAGATTTGTCTATCTATCCGGAATGTAAGGCACCATATTGCAGCAGTTTTGTTGTTTTTCTCTTATAGCGGCGGGATGTGGGAAAAACGCGATGCGACACAGATATCAGGGGGGTTAGACAAGACCCACTTTCTGTTAGCGTTAACGCCTACGGAAAGATAAAATTGTATGAAAATGACATTAGCTTGAGAGGACAACTCTCCGTAGGCGTTAACGCTAACAGAAAGTGGCTCTTGTCTAACCCCTCAGGAAATTCAAGACCATCGGACCATATCGGTCTTCGGAGGGAGATTGAGAACCTGTCCGGTTGTACTGCACTAGGTTCCTCCAACTACGTCCCATAGAAAACTAGGAGACATAATTGGTAGATATTACAACAGATAACGATAACTTTTCAAGTACTAGACTTATTTAGACAAATGTTTGGATGACTATATCCTTATTTTTTAAGATCTATGGTTATACACGTAAGGTTAAAAAAATTACTAAACTTTTTGCTGATAACACCAAAACGCCAATTCTACCGCCTTATAAATAAAGCCTACATTCCCTCGACAAGCCAATAATGGTTTTTGTCGAAAATTGAGATTCATTCATTACCTGCCATGACATACGGGGTGTTGAAAAATGATGTCTTCCTCGAACCGTACCTGAATCATGAAAAGGATGGCGTTATGAGAGATGGTATTTTTACCTGAAAATCTATTTTTAAGTGGGTAAGTAAAAGAGAGAGGTGAAATAGAATGCCTCGTAAATAAAAAAACCCGGGCAATTACGAGTAGGACTCACGCTCTGAGGGTTCTGTAGGATGGAATCCTCAGTGCGTGAGTCCAAACAAAAAAAAAACAACAGAAAAGATGAAATATTGAAAGACAAACTTAACTTTGTAGTGGACAATAAGGTTCTTCCTACACTCCAACTACAAAATGTAAGTTTGTAATAGCAAAACAATTATTTTCAAATTATATAACTTTTAAATTTATGACTGTCGGATTCTTTCTTTTATATGTGCTGTAAGACCTTGCTTCTTGCCAAATTTCATTATTCTAGGTGTTGACCTAGAATAATGAAATTTGGCAAGAAGCAAGGAAGTACGCTATAGGTTTTGATTCCCTTGTAAAATCGCAAAATATGCGACATAAACAGTCATATCTTTTGATCGCGTAAACTTACAAGTTTAATTTTTTCACAGCTAAAAGAAACCGTAGACCCAAGTATTTAATATAAATTGGACAGACGGACAAAGTGAACCTATAAGGGTTCCGTTTTTCCTTTTGAAGTACGGAACCCTAAAAATGTGCCATAATGAAATAGCTTCAGAAGGAAACATCCTTAACAGCAGTGTCCAACGGTTTCAGTCGCAATTTCTTTTCAAAATGCATAGCAGTTTAAAAACTGGCAACAAGTAACACACATGGCTACATTATGGCACATGGCCAGACGTAATGATGGGAGGTGGTGTACATAACAACAGTAACCACCTGGTGGCCGTGACTAGGTTGGTGGAACCCAGGTCGACCGAGGATGAGGTGGACTGACGACATCAAAAGTACTGTCGGGAACGAGTGGATGCGACTAGCGAGAGACCGGGGAGAGTAGCGTAAACAAAGGGAGGCCTATATATATACCCAGCAGTGGGTCGTTCTGAGCTGTTTTTTTTTAACTTTATATAGGCTTGCGCTTGGCCACCAACTCGTCTGATGTTAAGCGATGATTCGGCCTACGATGCTGCGGGCTGCAATGCTGATGATGATGATGAAAAACTGACCAAGTGAGGGTCGGGCTCGTGCACTGAGTGTTCCGTAACACCACATAAATTGTTAATTACTAAAGTACAAAAAAGTTGTGCAAAAAGACAACATCACGCCCGCACCCATTCAAGTACAGACCGCGCCCGACGTTGCTTAACTTCGGTGCCGACTCGCACTTGGCTAATAATTATTATTTGTTGTTTTACTTTATACTTTTAGAGTACGTACCTACTATAATCATGCCAAGTTAGACGCTTGTGCATATTACCCAAATATTGTACAACCGTTTTTACACTAGAGCAAATACAAAAATGCGCTTTGTTGTCTTAACGTAGCAGTAGTAATAAACTAACAAAGTCTATTCTATGCTAATGTATATCTGTGAGTATTTTAAGTAGATCATGGGCACTCTGGGGGTATTTTTTAAAAGGAAGTATACCCAACTTGGGTCGTGAGGTCGCGAGTGCATTAGCCACCATTATTTGCATAAAGAACCTCTGGGGTGAAAATAACTTAGCATTATGCCAGATATCAGAATAATTTTATTTGAGAATATTGTACCTACTTACTTATAACTAGATATATCTCGTGGTTTTGTCTCGATTTTAAGTGCCAGCTATTCAAATTATTTATTGAGAATAAAAACGGACAAATTCCACTAACATTTATCTCACATACTGTTAAACTAAAATAGATTTCCTAGTAAAAATAGGAATAATAATATAAAATTACTAATATAATAAATACAACAAATTGCTGTAAAAATATGTCAACATAAAATTAGTATGTCATACAAATTGTCATTATAGTCATCGGCTTTCTTGCCCCTGTCCCATTGATCAGTCAAATTTTCACAATAAGTCAAAAAAGCCCTCGTTACATCCCTCCAACTGTCACAAATAATATCACAATCAGTGTTGGTAGCAAGGAGTGCATTGAAGTGGCGGCGGGCGCGAATCAGCGGAGACATGGAGCGCGCCATGGTGCGGCTGTGAGCCACGTGGAAAAACTTGGGCAATTTTCCACGCCTATTAGCCGGAACCCCGGGTTTATCTGGCACAAACAAAGTGCACAATAAATTGTGTAGATGCAAGGAGTCAACCGATCCTCTGAGCACCTTGCAGCAAGTAGCAAGCTGATCCAACATCCTTCTCACTTCTAGTGAGTTGTAGCCGAGCTGGCCGAGCAAGAATTTAGTTGGGTACATGAACGGGTAATAACCGTGAAGCTTCTTATACAGCGATCTTAAGAAAGCTTTTTGAACCTTTTCAAGCATCCGCACATAGGTGACGTGGTGCGGGTTCCAGACACATGCGCTCGACTCCAGCTTGCTTCTGACTAACGAGTTGTACAATGTTCTAATAACTAACGGATTTTTAAAATCTTTGCTATCTCACTCGCAACGTCTTGTTTTTAACATTTTTGATAAAAACCAATAGGACGTGCATTATCTTTTGGAAAACATTGTTCAGGTGCCTTTAAAAATAGGTTCAACCTAACACTAACATTGGCAATGGAATCTATAGAGAAACGTGCCAAGAAGCTCATCAGCAATGAATCCTTAGTTCGGACTAAGCTTCTTAGTCTTGAGCATCGACGTAAAGTTGCTAGTCTATCGGTTTTTTATCGGATACATTTCGAAGAGTGTGCATCGAATCTGCACGATCTAATGGGCAGAAGGGATCCTGCCTATTTTTCTATCGGACTGACAGAGTGGGCACGAAAAATCGTCGTATGGTTGATATTCCAAAAACCCGTACGAAGCGCTTTGATTCCACATTTATTATGCAAACTGCTAGTCTGTGGAATGCGCTACCTGAATGGGTGTTCCCCGATGGTTACAATCTGGGTGGCGAGGCATATCTCCCTTATTTGTCTGATCTGAGATAGTCAATACTCATATTTTTAGTTAGTATTTTTTGCAAAATTGCTTCATATTGCATACACGTACCTACCCAAAAGCTACGAATTAGGATTGAAGGATGAAGGATGATCCAAGAATAATTTTTATGTGTTATTTTGAGCTTGATAATTTGCAATGTCAATCATTCGAAAATGCTGCAGTAATCCAATGTTGTCAAATATAAATTTAAATTTTGCTCTTGTCGTCATTCAGTTGTACACAGGGTTACACGTAACGGTGATAGGTACTAAACTGAATGAAGGTCGTTGTACACATTATAAGAACAACTTTTACTACGAGACCAACCCTGAAATCGCTTCCCCTTACATGGTCTCGAATAAGAAAGAACGCCAAAACGAAGTTTAGGAGATATAATTCTCTTGCATCTGACTGAAATCGCTTCCCTTTACGTGGTCTTTAATTATAAAGAACCCCAAGACGACGTTTAGGAGATGTCTCGCCCCCCATCGATCACCAAAATGGCCGGTTGGAAGCGGCCTGCATCCAGCGTTTCCCTGCGGTCTCTTTTAGTCCGACTGTCCATCTTATGGGTGTACGTCCTACGCTGCGCTTATATACCATTCCGTGGTCTCCATTCGAGAGCCTTTCGGCCCCATCTACCATCTATTCTGCATGCTATGTGCCCCATCCGCTGCCACTTCAACTTGCTAATCCGATGGCTATGTCGGTAACTGTCATTCGTCTACGGATCTACTCATTTCTGATTCGATCTCGTAGAGAAACCCCGAGTATAGCCCTCTCCAAAGCTCGCTGTGCTACTTTGAGCTTGCCTATAAGACTCATAGGGAGAGACCACGTTACTGTGCCGTATTTCATCACTGGCAACACACACAATCATCAATAATTTCATATGATCTGATATAATGCGCGTGAACCCCTAAATCTCAACTCATCCCAGAAGAATGTGACAACAAAATACCTTTCCACTCAAAACATTGTAAACATTTCTTTGTTAATGATAACACATTGTAAACATTTATTGATATTAATAATAAATAATAGTAAACAATAATAGATGGGCTTATTAAAGCGGTCAGCGAAGATAAGGAAGGTCAGTTGAATCGTAGACGGGAGATAGTCTTAGAGCTCTCTTTCACAGTGACAGTGCTTAAGAAAATAACTTATCAGTAATTTCATTCGTAAATTATTTAATTTTATAAATTAAGTATTGTTAGTTAAAATTGTAGTAATGCTAAATACGTTTGATTTTGTTTCATATACAATGGTAAGTAGCGTTTTTGATTACATACTCATTTTTCATGTTCGGAAAGTTAGGTATCACCGCGAAAACTTAGTGCCGCTAAGTGCCTCTTTTGAATACAGGTTTTAAAACCTATTTTGGAATTATTACATTATCTAATTTTCTAAAAGAAATAAATGGTAACTATCTCAAATAGATTTTATGTAGGCACAATAAATTTTAGCAGCGCTTCTTTTTTTTATCTTTGGCTCTACACGGTTTGTTTATTTTGTCAGCTTACACATATTACAAAAAAGTAAAGTTTGTTTGTTTGTGATGTCTGGGTCTGGAATTACCTATTAAACTGAGAATTATCAGAATTCAGAATTCATGAGATCCACTATTCTGCTCTCACAATATTCTTGTTTGAACTAAATTGTTTTCAACTCTACGAAGCGTGACCAAAATGCTGACGTGTTTCTGGCTCAACGCATAAGCATTGCCATTCAACGTGGTAATAATGCCGCCAGCATGCTGGGTACGCTGCCAACTGGTAGTGGGCTTGAGCATTTGGATTGTCTTTAGACCTTCAACGGTCTATGGGCAGTCTAACTGTATTTGTAGTTTTAGTTTTAGCTTGTGTTTTTTCAACTCTTGATAAACAATCAATTAAACTCATTTCAACACTACTTCTTATTTTTATTTTACTTTATAAAAGCAGGTATTTGTTGTTAAAGACAATGTTTAAGAGGCCTATTAGAACATGAACCGTTCAATTTTATGTATTTGTATTTTCTGGCATAAAACGAATAAGTAAAGCCGTAATTTTCAAGATAAATATAAAATAAGTAAACCATAACATAAAAATGTTTATTTTATGACAGTAATTCAATGAAATCCATTCCCAAAAACAACTTTTGCAAATTGGAGGTAACAATTGGATATGTTGAATTTTACCAAAATCTGAAGCCGCTACATTCAATAAAAAATATAGATCTATTTAATACAGCAACTGAATTTTCTAGAGATCTTATTATTTGTAAAAAAATATATACGGAAATACAGTTTTCGATGCTTTTTTCGTCAAAAAATGTGATAGAACCCTTAAGAAAACAGAAAGAATGAAAAGGGAAGAAAGAAGTGGAAAGAGAAGTGTTAAGATTGAAGTTCGAATAATAGTACCTAAAGTTATGACGAAAGAAACCTTGGTCATATTATGTCTCTCATGTTCCTCTATTAATCTTAGTTTCCTTAAACTTACAGATGGCAAGATCAGTAATCATTCTCTTATCAATAACATCGACAATAAGGTCCACCCCCGTGATGACACGCCAAAGCTTACAAGACCAAATGAGAAGCGAACAAATCTGCCAACAACTCATACATATGAACAACTATTACTACAGCTTCGACGCAATCAAAAACGTCACAGGCATCCCAGCTGACATGAGCGTCAACTGGAAGGCTGGCAATATATTTTTCACTTTAATCAGCGAAGAAATGAAAATGAGCTTAGTAGTTTTGCATCCGAGTGGAGAATTTGAAACGATTAAAGTCGCTGGACTCGGCCAATCGACTTCAATTGATAACCTCAACGATATAGTATACTTAGCGACTGATAATGGAGTCTACAAATACAAAGACGATGGATCTATAGAGTTATATACAGCTTTAGGAGAAGATGTCATGTATATAGCGGTTACCAGCGATGGAACAGCTATGTATATAGCAACTTGGCCTCAAAACCGTGTTCATAAACTCATGAATGATGGTCAGAAACAGGAAATGTTTACTCCCATCCCAAATGGACATGGACTAACAATCGATACACGAAACAACATTTATTTCGTAGCAACTAAAACGTCTTATATATTGAAGAATGGTTTTAGTATTCCAATCAAGATCAAGGGTTTGCCAAACGATAAAATGACGGGAGTTTTCGTGAGTCGCTCGGACGATGTGTTTGCTATGGATGAGGGTAGTAATATGTATATTGTAGACTCGGAAAATGCTAGTGCAAAGTATCTTGGATCGTTCAACGTAACTGGAGTCAATACCTTCGCGCTAGATTCGGCTGATAACGTATTAATTGGAGTGAAGAACGCTATACTGAAGTTTAATGCGATGGAAAAGAATCCTTGTCCTATCACAGAGAAGTAATGGATGGTTTTCATTTGATGTACTTACCTTAGTTTGTTGTGAGTAACCCGACTAACCTTTTTGTTATGGCAAGGGCCTTTATTAACCAAAGGAAATACAAGCTAACTAACACCTAATACCTAGGGCCTGTACCATGAGCTCTTAAATGCTATTCAGCAGTGTTTTCGTCAAATTTGACAATTGCGATCGTCAAATTCTATATAATGCCATTTGATCAGTACTCGCTATGATCGATTCTATGGCATTTTATCGAATTTGACGATCGATTAAGAACGGTACTTGCACTGCAGTTTAGATAGCTATGCCAATTTACGCGTCTGCTCTCTGACTTCTACTTAAAACTCGACTTTCCACGGTTGAAAGGTTTTCATCAATTGCAGGAGGGAATTATATCGTGCAGATCCGATGCACACTCTCCGAAATGAGAACCGTTGTTGAGCGAATAAGCACTTACTTGACATAAAACTGTATTTTCCCCAGACCCAGTAAAAAGGGTAAACGACACAACAAGAGGCGGTACAAGAAAAAACGTTTTACCACCACAAGCACAACCGAAGCCCCTGAAGATGAAGAAGATGAAACAACCGAAAATTAATGTTTTAGTTTATATATCATCCACAGAAAAGAAGAAATAAACCACAGAAAAAAAAAGAAAAATGACAGAACGGCTGTCAAAGCATTTATGTAAAAAAATAATCATAATAACTTTAGTGAACAACCGTGCATGATAGTTTAAAACAGTGATTTATGTAAGAATTTTGTTGTAACCAGTTGCACCCATATAAACGAAACGTCAGTCATTCGAGATCAGTTAGCAACTGTGATGCGGAGTTCGACGCGTTGATCTAAATAATAATGTTCAATCAAGGTTCACTCATAATGCCCGGTAACAGATTTTCCTTCTCATTTCCGTTCTATTTACTTCACTTTTATGTGGTATTATCTAAGTCCTCAGTACTTTTATGGTAAGAGGCCATGGGCTGGTGTTTGATTTGTTAAAAATATTAGGCTTAGTGAAATACTATTAGGTATTAAAATAAATGTAAATGTAAATATAGGTAGTACCTACACATATTTTACTGAATAAACTATTTAAATTAGTAGTACTTAATAAAGTTATGAGATAAGTGTAAGCGTTTTTGTTTAAAAAGCGCGTTAAAGTTTTTGTTCGGATTAAGAAGAGATGCTCCGTCCCTTTCCCGCAAGGTGAGACGTGAGTGTCACTGTTATAGAACACACACTGTATGAAGTTTGTATGGCCACAGAAGACATAATTATATGGTATGGCGTACTTATATGTGACGACATTCGTAAGTAGGTATGTATAGAGCGCTCTCTGTCTCATCATCATCATCATCAGCCAGAAGACGTCCACTGCTGAACATAGGCCTCCCCCTTTAACCTCCACACTGAACGATAGCCTGCCTTTTGCATCCACTGGATGCCAGCGACTCTGACTATGTCGTCGGTCCATCTAGTGGAGGCCTACCCACGCTGCGTCTTCCGGCAAGCTCTCTGTCTAGCAAGACAATACCTATTTCTTAATATTGAACATTTCTTTGTTTTCAGTGTTTGACTCTATATTTTATGATCAGAATTTTTATAAGGCAATAAAAAATCGGTCCGGCAGCCCATTCCAATGCACTAGCACAAATAATAAGTAGCAAAAATATTATTAAAGTCTAACAAACAAAATGTTATGCTATATCCGCCATCTCTGGGGCCAGAGGTGCGGTCGCATGATTTTCCAACTGAGCGGATTTATATAACGTTAGTTTGGTGCAGCAATAGCAGTTGTCCGTAAGCCCCCCCCCCCCCTGTCATTGATAAAATATAGTATAAATATAAAATCTTTGGCCCCTGTATTATAAAAATCTTTGGTTGTAAGGTTGTGGTATGAGCTCCCGATTTTTTCGTTTTTTTTACTGTAGGTAGGTATACTGTAGGTAGGTAGGTAGGTATAGGTAGGTATATAGTATTTGTTGTAATTCCTTGTTATTTAAAAAATACCTTGTGGGAATATAATTTAATGAACACGTTTCGAATCATTTATTGGTTGACACCATAGAGGCATTATTACCTACTACCACTACCACGTAGGTAGGTTCGTTTCCGGACCGAGCGAAGCGATGACACATTTCGAATTTAATTTTACTGCCATCTAGTGAAGCAAGGTGAAACTATAATCGTTTTATTTTTTTCGTAGAACGAATGTTGTGCGCTGGACAGTGGACAAGAAGAAAAATAGTAAAAAGTTCAAAGAGTTTTTATAGATGTCGCTAAACAAAACGTTATTTATAAGATTGCCTTTATAAACAAATTACCCGTTTTATGAGAAGCACAGTCCTAATAGTTTTGGTCTTACATCATAATAGTTGGGATTTGCGAAAAATGTCTGCCAAAAACTGAAGGTTAACACGCATAGCACACACTGCTTTCATCTCGCGTTCCTTCGCCGTCTCGTCAAAAAAATAAAAATCAAATAACAATCGGGATATATATTAATATTTTAGCATATAAATATCCTTACACTTATATGAGTCACGAATATTTTATTTATTTATATTTATATATTTTTACATTATATTCGTGAAATTAAATGTTAAACTTTCTGTTTAAAAATAAAAAACAAGGTTATAAAGAAATCATAAAAATCAATAATTATAATATTTTAACGGACATCATTACGACAAAATACCATATTTTATATGATTGATATTTGATCGTCACGTAACCCTTTATCACTAAACAGAGGTTTTAGACTGCGACAATGATAAAGCAATAATTTTCGTAACAAATCAAGATGGCGACTGACCTTAGGCCATCTCTTATACTAAAATCTTCAAATCCCTTTTTTTTTGTTATAAATAATAGGCTTGCTCTTGACCGCCAACTCGCCTGATGTTAAGCGATGATGCGGTCTACGGTGGAGCACGCTTGCCTAGAAAAAACCGATTCACTCGTGATTTGAAGACACCCAGATTGTATCTATCGGGGTACACCCATTCAGGCAGCGCATTCCACAGACTAGCACTTCGCACAATAAAAGTGGAAACAAAGCGCTTCGTTTGGGTTTTCGGAATACCAACCATAAAGCGGTGTCGATTTTTTGTGCCCGCTCTGGCAGTCCGATAGAAAAATGGGCAGGAAGGACAACCCTTTACAATTAAACCGCAATCAATGTCGTAAATCAAATCAATATAATCTTATTATTATGTATGTCTTAGCCAAAACGGACGTACTCAGGATTGCAGGTTGTTATTTAGTGTTTGATTTGACAAATTTTCAAACGAAACTCAGAAAATAAGGGTGACATAAAACGTTCTTTTTTTATTATTATTTTTATGCTATAGGTGACAAACAAGCTGACAGACCGCCTGCTGGTAAGCGATCAACGTCGCCTATGGATACCGCAACGCAACACCAGGGACATCACAGATACATTGCCGACCCTTAAAAACTCTATTAACAGCCTTTTTGAAGAACCCCATGTTATAGTTACCTACTTGGAAATGACTCAGGAAAATAATTCCACAAATTGCATGTGTAAGGCAAAAAAAAACCGTAAAACGCACCATGTGTGATTTCCACCGATTTATGATAATTAAGTGGATGAAATGTCTGCTTCAGTTGGTTTTAAATCATTTATGTACCTAGTCCTAGAAGATCACTAGAAGAGACTTCACTCACGTTTCTCAATTAAAAACCAAAAAAATATTATGCTGGCAAAAAAGGACCTATCTAATATTCATAGAAACTTAGAAATAATTATTCGTATCGGAATTTCCATCGATATCACTATCAAAACATTTTTTGAAGTCAAATGAATTATGTTATTTGTTAAATAAAACCAGTCAAGTGCGAGCCAGGCTCGCGCACTGAGAGTTCCGTACCACCAAATAACTTGATTTATTTAAACTAATGTAGTGTAGTAACATTTTTTTTTGCAAAAAGACATCACCCTATCAATGCCCCACCCATCCAAGTACCAATTATAATTTATATTATAATCAAAAATATTCGTCATCAGCGCTTATTTTTTAATAATTAATTAGTGATCAGTAAGTTCTGGAAAAGGTTTTGTAATTTTATTACAATCTATGAACAAATATGAACAATTCCCATTGGTTCTGGTACTTCTGGTTATCCTGAGCACAATGTACTGCAAAATTATTCCTTCGTAAAATTGGCAAACTACTTTTCTATGTCTAGCAACACTGAAATTCCTCCACAACAAAATGCTGTCATTCGTTGTTTGGCACAAAGTTGAAAAAAAAAAAACAAACATTTCGCCATACTATGTAGTATTTCCAAAAGTTATATTTTTTCGAGTATTATCATGTAACAAAGGTAGATTAATAGGGTTTGATATTGTGCGCCAGTGTGGAAGCGTAATCAAATAAAAATACAATCTACTATACTTTGAAATAATCTACAAAAGTGAGTGGCTAAATAGATAAAACGTCTGGAGCCAAAACAAAAAAGGAAAAAAAAAAGCTGTCATTCATTCCGTTCCATTCATTCTCTAAAATTCATTCATATCATTTGTCAAATTGTCATACGCGTCGGCAATGTGTCAGTGAACGATCGTTGCACCGTGCGAATATTTGTGTCGCAAATCATGTGGAATTGTGCGATTATGAGAAAACACACGCTTGATTACCTGATAATAAAGTGATGAGCGCGTTTTGAGTTCAGTGTAGTGTTACAAAACCTTAGTTTCGTTTGTATGTCAGCGGAGCAGACAATATGGCCGCGGCCCAACGTCAAAAATCACAACAGAAGAATATTTCTTCAATATTTTCTAAGTTACACGGCGCTTTCTCCGATGCCGTGTGTCCTACCAAGCTGGCGACAGATAAACGGACCCTGGACAAGACTTGGAAGCTGATGGACAAAGTTGTGAAACTGTGTCAGCATCATCGAATGAATTTGAAAAATAGTCCGCCGTTTATCTTGGATATTCTGCCGGATACATATCAGAGACTGCGCGTTATTTATTCTAAATACGAGGATAACATGCAGGCGTTGAATAGTAATGAACATTTCAATATATTTATAATAAATTTGATAAAAAAATGTAAACAAGCTATAAAGTTGTTCAAAGAAGGTAAAGAGAAGATGTTTGATGAAAACTCTCACTATAGGAGGAACTTAACTAAGTTGAGTTTGGTGTTTAGTCACATGTTGAACGAGTTGAAAGCCATGTTTCCTAATGGGACGTTTGCCGGAGACCAGTTCAGGATTACCAAGAGTGACGCTGCCGAGTTCTGGCGGACCAACTTTGGAAACAGGTAAGATTAATTATTACATATATCAATAACTATTACACATCTATAGTAACATGGAAGTTATGCTTCTGCAGTTTTCCTGCTAAATAGCTTAGGTATTCTGTTAATATTACACTACATACCTACAATAGCTAATATGCAAAGTAAACATAAATTTAAATAAATGTGTATACATAATTTTGTAAGGACATCAATTGAAATACTTGTTCACTGCAGTTATATGATTATTAACGGGATATTTACCGTGATGAAGTTGTGGATGGAGCTCCTGATATTTAAGCGCAGTTATATGCACCATGTTCACAAGAAAAGTGAAACAATCTACCCTATGTAGTTGCAGAGAAAACAACGCTCTCTCTCTATAATAAATATAAGACAAATTTAATTCACATTATAAAATAAATATTCATCATCATCTGCCCGACGTTGGCCTCTCCCATTGATCTCCAAAAAAGGGCCGATTGGTCTCCATTCGAGAACTTTTCAGCCCCATCGGTCATCTGTTCTGCGTGCTATGTGCCCCGCCCCCTGCCACTTCAACTTGCTAATCCGGTGGGCTATGTCGGTAACTTTCTCTGGTCTCCTCATTTCTGATTCTGCTAGCCTCAACTCTGATCCCATCAGAATCTTTTTTTTTAATATTCAATAATAGGGTTGCCTTTGACCACCACCTCGTGATGTTAAGTGATGGTGCGGTCCATCTACGCCACTGGAGCAACTGTGCATCCCAGAGCCTAACTCCGATATTTCAAGGAGTTGGGTCGGCTTGGGTAGGTGTTGGTAGGGGGAAACCCCAGAGCCTAACTCCGATATTTCAAGGAGTTGGGTTGGCTCGGATAGGTGCTGGTAGGGGGAAATGCACAATACACCCCAAGCGGGACGTCAGTGCAGTGCTTATCGCCCCCATCTCGAATAAGAATGGTGCGGTCCACACCTCAGTGAAATATAATTTAAAAAATCTCATTCAGCTTTTCACAATGTTATTGCAGCTGTCAGAATAAAGCAAAACTTGGACTGAGTATCATCAATCTCGTCATTTCCTTGCTAATCGTAACTGCTTTTTAATGAAACAATGCAGGTGATTCCCACAATCATAAGCTTCCTTGTTCACACGGGACTCATTGTACCCCATTGCTTAGATTTATGGTAGTTTTTGTGCTATCTAATAAACTAATAGGTATCACAAATTTTTGTAGTATTTTACATGATCCAAGAATACAAGGTCTAGCACTGGGACTTGTCACCCAGTTACGTCACTGTTCAGTTGCCACTTTATTAACAAACACAGATATTGGGAAACAAATTTGTTTATAATCAACTAGCTACCAGCCTGCCAAGCCGGGGCGAGTCGCTAGTTATATATATAAACCTTCTGTGAAAATGTATTTATCTGATGGTGAAAACCGCATCAAAATCCGTTGCGTGGTTTAGGAGTTAGCGGCCATACAGACATACATGCAGACAGACAGACGCGGAAAGCGACTTCAATTTATACTATGTAATCAATTAAATAAACTATTAAAAGCATTTCAGTTGTCATTTGGTTTGTCCGCTCAAGCAAACCATTTCGAGATAAGCACAAATTTAATATATTAAACACATTATTTTTATCAAAACCACATTGATTTATTGTATTCCAACAGGTAATATATGGATAAAGATAAAAATAATTTATTTGCACAAAACACGGGTAAATCATACACTTTTTTTTAAATTATAAATAGGCTTGCGCTTGGCCACCAACTCGCCTGATGTTAAGCACATTTAAAAACGCATGCACATTAGGTGCGTTAAAATATTTGTCACTTTGTATCATGTTTTGCCTAGTTTTAAGGCGTACAAATCTAGAGAGATGGTATATAAATACCGTAAATATTATTTATTTAAAAAGTATTAAATTAGAAAGAAAGAAAGAAAAAAAAAATATTCGACACTTTTACAAAACTTATATCTAAAGGATACAATCAGTGTCGAATGTTAAATTAATCAAATTAACTGTTATGGAGATTGGAGAGTTATAATTTCACGCTACAGGTAATACAGAAAATCAGCTGTTTCATAGAGATTCCGCCATTGTTTTGTGTATCGTCATCTATCTCAAACTCGTTGTAAATTACTTATTCTGTTGTTGCTTATGCACGTATATGTGTATCCATGGCATCGTTGATGTCAGAAATTTTTTCTCGGAGCGCTATACCTGGCTGAGTATTTATTATACCATGGTATTTTGTATGCATAGTGTGGTGGAAGGGCATGCACAATGCACATTTATATTGAACTATCTATGCGTCGACAGTAAAGATAGATAGAATAATCAAAATTTCTCAGATGAAATAGATTTTCCATGCATGCCATCGCTCAAAAGCGGTGAAGGAAATTATATCGTGAGGAAACTGGTATGTCCAAGAACCCTAAAAGTTCAAAGGCATATTGTCGAGTGTCAATGACCGTTTTCTATGGAATAGCTGATATATTTTTTGCAATTTCTGGTTTGGTACATAGTATGTTCATAATTATGAGTACAATGACCTCTTAATATGATCAAAGATGTCGACCCGTCGTCCATTATTGCTTTCTCTGTGCCTTCATATTTTTAAGTGAAGAAAGATGATTAATATAAGATTTAGGTTAGCTGCGAGGTGGTAAAGTATTATTTAGCGAGTTCATATTCATATTCATTTATTTTAGCATTCCACAATGTTTCTTAGGTGGTAGAAAAGTTTTTTTAATAAGGTCTCTTGCTTGGTTGGTATGACCAAATCCGTCACGTCTGTTAGCTACTTTAGAAAATAAAAACATAATTATTCAATTAAAAACATAGGCCGTTACGTCAACTTATCAATGAAATTAGCCTAAAATGTCCGTAAACAATATCAAGTTGCAAGTTACACAGTGAATGTAAGTAAATTGATTGTAAACACGTGACTCCTAACAAGTTAATTCAAGTAGTGGGACTGTACAGTGTACACAGCTGAGCTGACCAGTAATCTTATAATTAATCATAAATCTTCACACAAAATAGTGTTATGAAGTAACATTAAATATTTCTTAGGTAATATACATCTTCGCATCAAAATAGTGTTATAATAATATAATATTTATTTCAAGTAAATTAACTCATAGTTTCACAATTCAAATTAATACAGTCACATTACAAAAATTACAATACACAAATACGATTAGTTACAACTTAAATACTTACACCACTTCCTACCCATTAAAATATAAAAACAATAATCATTCTACCTACATAAAAATAAAATTTGAAACAAGTAATTTAGTAATTAAAATGGCACCCTATAAGATCTATGTGTAACGCAGAAAAGAAGAAAATACTGTTGTGAAGTAACATTAATTATTTCTTAGGTAATATACATCTTCGCATCAAAATAGTGTTATGTAGTATAACATTAATTATTTCTTAGGATTTAATACATCTTCGCACAAAATAGTGTGGTGAAGTGTAACATTAATTATTTCTTAGGTTTTAATACATCTTCACAGAAAATAGTGTTGTGAAGTATAACATTAAATATTTCTTAGGTTTTAATACATCTTCGCACAAAATAGTGTTATGAAATACTTTAATCTTAGGTTTTGGTGATTATTACACATTAAAATGAAACACTTGTCGTGTATTTCACATTCATAAGTATTTTAATTCCTGATATATCAAACATTTGCATTGTCTGTGGTCACTGGTAGAATATTACGGATGTCTATAGGAATGTTGTAAAATTATTTACAAGTAATCATCATTATCAGCCTTGCGTGTTCCCACTACTGGGCTGGTACTCAGGCGTTCTCTCAGAGGTAGACGACAGGCCTTAATCCACCATGCTGGCCCAGTGCATGTTGATTAATGTCATACGCCTTTGGACT
The DNA here is from genome assembly GCA_932305915.1 of Agriopis marginaria. Classification (NCBI taxonomy): domain Eukaryota; kingdom Metazoa; phylum Arthropoda; class Insecta; order Lepidoptera; family Geometridae; genus Agriopis; species Agriopis marginaria. The sequence goes on along the minus strand of OW029914.1, from coordinate 26,956,954 downwards.
TTTGAGGCTCTTGGACATACTAGTTTCTTCATGATGCATTCCTTCTTCGTTTTTTTGAGCGATGCCATCTAAACACTATACCTAAGTCGCGGTACGTCGGTCACGTCGGTCGCGGGGGCAGCTTGTGATTGGAGACTCAACGCGACTCGACGCTTGTTATTGGAGAATCAAAAGTCATTCATTCGATTCGCGCCTAGGATTGGCCCGGCTCGAAATAGTTTAGGTTGACATGTTAGAACCTTTGCCTCATGCGGGGTAAAAGATGAGCAGTCAAGTGGTTATATTGTCATTGATACAACTGTACACTTCGTACGGCATCCGCACAGACAAAACGGGAAACCCTAGAAATAACTAGGTTACCTAATAGCCTAGAATACCAGAGCAGTACATAATCACTTAAGTGGTGACATTTCACATACCTAGTTATTCTATGGCAGTATCCAAGGTTGTGTGTTGCCAGTGATGACTATGGTACTGAGACGTGGTCCTTAACCGTTGGCCTTTTGGAAAAACTTAAAGTCACACAGCGGGCAATGGAGAGAGCTATGCTCGAAGTTTCTTTGCGCGTTAGAATCCGAAACGTAGATATTCGCCAAAGAACCAGAGTCACCGACATAGCTGTTAAAATTTGCAAGTTGAAGTGGCAATGGGCAGGCCACATCGCTCGAAGAACCGATAACCGATGGGGAAGAAAGGTTCTCGAGTGGATACCACGAACCGGAAGACGTAGCGTGGGTAGGCCTCCCACTAGATGGACCGGCGACATTGTGAGGGTCGCAGGAATCCAGGGGAATGCAAAAAGCAGGCTGTCGTTCAGTGTAGAGGTTAAAGGGGGAGGCCTATGTTCAGCAGTGGACGTATTCTGGCTGATGGTGATGATGATCCAAGGTTAGACAGAGCTGCTTTAATAAGCCGAAAAAGGATCGTCATACTCAATATTATAAACAACTTTTACTAAAGGAAAATGCTTCAATAAAATTAAAATAAAGTGTCTATAATAACTCCCATTCGGCTTAGCATATCAGTAGTGCTTAACCCTGTACTGTCCGCATATTTGCACCTCATACTTAACAAAGCAATCAGTGTCATATTTCATCCATTAGCTTAGAAGGCTAGTTAGATAATGGTTAGGTTCCTTGCTTGAGTGGAAAATTAATACTACCCATATCGTAGAAAAGAGACAAAAGCGCTTACTAAATGGCTCCTCTTTAAGGCCCTCTTTTACCACTTTTAACAAAATATATTCGTGACATAAACATTCGGGACTCTTTTGCACACACGGTCATCTGACCCCAAACTAAGCAAAGCTTGTGATATGGCTGGCTGCCAGAAAATGATATACATACATAACTAGATATTAACACCCAGAATGATATAGAACAAACAATTTTAGTCATTTTAGTTTTAGTTTGTCTATTTCCATTATTAGCTCAAAATTACAAAAAAGGTGTCATATCAAAATTAAATATTTTATCTATTAAACCGTAAATACCGAAACAGGATTAAGGACATTTCGTTCGATAGAAAAAAATATATAAGAAAGTAACACTGATTTGAGATTTCTCCCAGTATTTTTGGATAGGTATTTGATATCTACGATATTTTAATATACGTACAAATTTCATAATTATGGAGGGAACCGTAAGGTACATTTTACATTGCAGCCTTACTTTTCGAAAAATATGAGATAAATCTCAAAAATAGAAGTTAGCGAAATGCACGACTTTGTGTATTTAACTAAACTGCCTGTAGCTTTGCGCCATGGATTTTCTCCACTAAATGTGACTATAATACAATATATTAAGCCCTGTGGTCATATTTTGTAGTAACAAGCGTTGCTTAAAAACTAGGAAAAGCTCGCCTTAATGAATAATACCCAAACATGCGCTATATAGATGAATGAACCTATCGTATCGATATTGACATGTCTATCAATTACTCATGCTGATAAACTGATATGACATGTTATCGCCTTCCTCTTTCACATCCGGCATGCGATTATGACCTTTAAGTCACCGTAATTAAGTGGAATTTGGAAAACATTGATAAGATAGGTATTATTAAGGATTGATAGGTATTAAAAATTATGAATGAACAAGTGTTGGAGTAATATTATTATCTGGTATCAATTTAAATCAGTTGGTGTAAAACCAGGAGGCAGAAAACCATAAATCATTGATTTTCGTATCTTTTAAAAACGTTTTCTTTTAATTGCATTTTCTGTGCATTCAAGAAACCAAAGAAAAAAACAAGTTTACATATTCTGTGAAAATTTCAACTAGCTATCTATTACGGTTTGAAAGATACAGCCGTTAATAGGTAGGGCAGACAGACGGAAAGAAAAACAGAGACAGACATCTTAGGCTTAGTAATAGGGTTCCGTTTTTATCCTTTGGGTACGGAACCCTTAAAAAAAGCAAAATATCTATAAGTAAAAGTAAGGAAGTTTTTATAGGCGAGTGCCTATACCGAGCAGTCTTTAATGGGTTTTTCATCAATATTGGATTGAAGCACGGAAAAAATCAAGTTATTTGTTCTTTCATATGGATTAAAATATTCAAGAGCTCACTTTTCTATCTGTTTCAAAGTAGGAATAATCTGAAACATGCGCATTGGACGCCCACTTATCTATTAATAGTAGTAGCCCCAGAAAATATAATAGAGAATACATATTTTTATGTAAATTTATTTGCTTTTATTATGCAGCTTTCACTAATACCTCTCTAGAAGCAATCAAGAAAAAGCTTTAAAGAATAATCTGGAACAAGTGGAACGCTGCTCAATAGGAGTCGTTAATACAATTCAAAGGATCCAATACTCGAGGGGTTTACTGACGTGTCACTTTCTCAAAATGAAATGTCTTAAAATGTCTACGTACTTACCTAAAATACACACTACCCAAAACCGTCCCGAATTTCCGACTTTCGACTTCTCTAGAAGCAACCAAGAAAAAGTTTTAAAGAATAATCTGGAACAAGTGGAACGCTGCTCAATAGGGGTCGTTAAAACAATTCAAAGGATCCAATACTCGAGGGGTTTACTGGTGTCACTTTCTCAAAATGAAAGGTCTTAAAATGTCTACTTACTTACCTAAAATACCCACTACCGACCCGAATTTCTGACTTCCAAAATGTGATTTTCTTTTCCTTTTTTATCCAAACATTCCTATTTCACCTGCTGCCCAGTCCCGTTTTTCACTCCGCTGATTCCTACTATCTCTATCGATCGTTCATTGTCCTATCATTTCCTGCATTATCTAATCGGCTGAACGCGCGTATTTTTCCTGTTTTTCACCGTAGATCAATTCCACCGCATTAAACACAGGATATTTGTAATCTAATCAGGGTTCCACTATCGGCACGTACCTGTGCTTTGATAGCGTTATGCAAAGGTCACTCCAGTATTTGATACAATAATATTTTTGGATCTGTACCTTTGTTCTAAGAAGCACGAGATCGTCTAGATCTATATGACTACATCATCGTGAACCATTTCTCACCTCCTGCTGATAGGTATCCTCTGCAGTGCGCCATCTTTTCCGGTCCTCTCTTAGTCTCGCCCAGTAGTCAAAGTTACGAAAAACCTATAAATCGGTCTTTTCCATGAGACTTGCAAATACAAACTCCCTTAAGCAATTTCAGACCAAACGCGTATTAACAGTAGCACGGGGCGTAAGCAGCTTGGGACTGTCAGGTGTCACCTAAACTGCGCAGCCGTTCGCGTGTGGGCTACGCTCATTTAGTGTGTACTTCATACCATTCCTTGTATTACAAAACGTGGGGACTGCAAGCTGTGCTGACCCGTGTTTATTCTATAGAAGCCTTTTCCTTATTTTCAAACGTTGGATAAGCTTAAATCTATGCTATTAAATGTCGTCAATTTATCACCGACTCGGCAGATGAAAGCACATTTTAGCTAAATCCATTTCGGATCACGCCAAAACGCCATCACGTTGTGAAGTTAACATTATCCACGGTCACCACGGAAAAGGTCCACTCAGATGAAAATTGGTGTAAATCTTACCCATGAAAGTCTGTCTGATAAATCACAGTTTTACACGATCCTCTGGGCACAAAGGAAAAATATCTACAACTCGATCATCTATGCCTTCGTAGATATGTTCAATCGACTACACGTGACTGTCCCCTTGAAGTAAGTCCTGCGTTCACGCCTATGAATAAGTAATGTCAACTACCGCCCAGAGATTTGTACGATGGTCCGGTGTGATATAAACGCAACATCCGCACCTAGAGAAGTATTACTCTATCCCAAAAGCAAAAACTAGTAAGAATATGCTGAAAAGAGTTCTGTCCATGTGAGCTTGAGCTTTTGGGCGTTTCTCTGACGTCAACCTTCAATTTTGGTTCCTATATTGAGAGCAAGACTCAATTGGCTGCCAAAAAGCTGGGTATCCTATCGAAGGTGCGATGGTACCTACTTCACGTCAGAACAGTTGCTATCACTGTACCAAGCACAAGTTCGGTCGTGCATGGAGTACTGCTCTCACCTTTGGGATGGATCAGCTAAGTACCAGCTTAGCTATCAAGTTCTCGTTGACGAGATGAATTGTGTGCGAAAAGGAGACAATGCACATGCAGCCTATTGGACAAGTCCTGAAAGAGACATATCTCGTCTGAGAGTATGATCTCACACATCACTGACGTAGCCAGCAGATCAAGCTAATTATGTCTTTGTCATCATCAGCATGAGTTCTGATATCACTTGATGAATCAGAGCGTTTATATAAGAATAATCATGAGCACAATTTCAAGAATTCTGAATGTGTTGATAATTTATGGTTTGCGCTTACATGTTACTCTTGTCTTGACTGCTGGCTGGCTTTTATTGTGCATTCGATATGGTTTCTGCCGTCGCACATAGGTCAGTCTAAATGAGAGGGCCAAAAATAATATCGCTGACCCTGGAATAATCCACGAGGTTTAATGGTTTATTCAGCTTAATACCATCTTGAAACTCCAACACACTTATTACACAGGTCCAAAAAGGCATTTTTTACCTGTACGCTGTCAAGTTCTCGTTGAAGAGTCCTAGTTGAAATTATGGAGGCTTAAGTTGTTCTCTGGGCCTGAAACGGAGACTATCCTTTACTATGCCAACTGGCCCTAGTGAATATACATTAACTGGGGCAGGACCGCTGATCATTCATAACGCGGCCGACATTATATAATCGGAAACATAACCGATCCGCTTGGATGGAACTATACAACTGCGCGGTTTCCGCTTCATGCATCGAGGCGGATTGTGCGGATTATGATACCGTTTGACTCGTTCGTTTGCCTTTGAATTTAGACGGATATAATATATCTCTGTCCCACCTGCTCCTTCCTCTTTCCCTATCTTCCTTTTACTTTGTCTACTTCCACGGACTTCTAGATTTTCGTATACCTATTCTACAGGGGCAAGTGTCTTTATTAACTAAACAAAATACAAGCTAATATGTACTAACACTACAAATACAGTTAGACTGCCCATATACAGTTGAAGGTCTAAAGACAATCCAAATGCTCAAGCCCACTACCAGTTGGCAGCGTACTCAGCATGCTGGCAGCATTACCACGCTGAATGACAATGCTTATAAATGCGTTGAGGCAGAAACACGCCAGCATTTTGGTCACGAGTCGCATTAACTAGACGTTCTGGAAGATTTTTGAAAATGAGATGAACTCTGATCCCCAAGAACCCAGTCTCAACCCGTAACGGTTTAAATATTTGTACACGACTTAAGGCAGGTAAAAATATCTTAGATGCATACGGTTATAGGTAGCCTAAATAAAGTCATGTGTGTGGTCATAATTATGGTCATTGCTCACATTTTTGGCAAAAGTTTCCGCCTCGGTTTGCCCGCTCCCGTGGTTAAATGATCAAAGAAAGTAAATGATATGCAATTTATTAATTTCTGAATAATTTACAAATTTATTGCAACTACTAATAATCTATACCAATATTATAAAGAGGAAAGATTTGATTGTTTGTTTGCATTGAATAGGCTCCGAAACTAATGAACCGATTTTAAAAATTCTTTCACTGTTGGGAAGCTACACTATCCCCGGGTAACATAGGCTATATTATATTTTCAAAAAAATAGGGATCCTCACTAAAACTCCAATAAAGTAACCCAAGGTGTAAAAAATAATATTTACAATTTTGACTTTGCGTGTTTGACAGTTCTAAGACAGGACAACGTCTGTCAGGTCAGCTAGTTTCAAATAATTGTAATAATAACATTTTACCTTCGATTTTTTGGGTTCGTATTATGCTGGCGGTAATTATTGGGAATACTTTTTGCGTAGAAAATGAATAAAATGATACTTCCCTCAGTTTAACGATCGAGTTTGAATGCGAAAGGAACGAGGCCTGTAAAAAAATAACGGCTGGGTATAACTGTGGTACATGGCTCTGAGCTTTGTTCCATTTGTTTATAATAGTTATTATAATTTCAAATTTATATGAATCAAATAAATTGTTTAAACAAGTATTTTCTCTTGCACATCTTATTCTTTTCAGATATTAAAGCGTTAGTCATCGCCCACCTAATCTTCTATGTATATTAAAATAATCCCTATTTACCTTGGTCACGCCATAACTTGAGAACTACTTTACCGATATCATTCATTTTTTTAAAGTTTTCTTATACTTTGTAGAAGGTTCTTACGGACAGAAAAATTAAGAAAATTGCACAGAAAATTGGAAAAATTCAGCAAACTTAACGACGATTTTAACTTCGCGCGTTTGACAGTTCTAAGAGAGGGCAACGTTTGTCGGGTCATCTAATTATAGCTATAATCAAGTCATTCGTAAAAAGGTTTTGCTAAAAATATCCTCTTTTCATCACGTATCAAAGGTAGAGTACCTCTTATGTAATGGACTTTTTGTGATTTTCACGGGTCGGGCGCAATTTTCGGACCATGGAGGTTTTGGTATGCCATTCGCACGTTGACGACGGTCGACGCGCGAAAATGGTTCTTTACCCGTATTGTTTAAATCTCAAAAATGAAGCACATGGTGTATTAATAAATTTCTCGGGAATTAGAGACGAACAAAAGCTTGAGAGAACCGAGGGTCAATTAATGTCACAAGGAAAATAATCTGTATTATGCAACATTGTGGTACTGTCGTATTTGATTGACTTATATGTCTGAGTGATTCAATTGAAACTTAATATTTAAGTAGGCAGGGTCGAGGTTGTTTAAAAAAAACATATGGTTTTTTTCGTCAGAATAAGGACTAAGTAACTTAGAAGTAGTGCCAATTTAGCATAAAAAACTAATTAAACATGTTACATTCTTTACTAATATGTCAAAATTGTTGTTACCAGAACGAAAAAGATATATTTTTGTCAGGCCGGGAAATTGCAGCGTTATACACTGTTTTAATGTACTAGGGACCTGTAAAAGGCTCCAAAGGCTACATATATTTTAAATACTACTTGACGCCCTTTAAAATCACCGTTACGGATTTTATGCTAATCCATTTTCTTAGGGTTTTTTTCCGTATCCATGCTTGTCAAAATTACAGCTATGTCAATGAAATATATATTTTATATTAGTTGCGCTCCGCGGTTTCACCCGCGTAGTGATGAAAAATGGTGATGGTGATGATGAAAAGTAGCCTCTATGTCACTCTCCGAGCCTTGAACTATACACATGCTAAAAATCAGGTCGATCCGGTGCTCTGTTGCTGCGTGAAATAGGAACAAACAAACACACTTTCGCATTTATAATATTAGTATTATATGTATATAGAAATATGCAGTATTTTTAACAGACTTCAAAAAAGAAGGAAGGTACTCAATACCGTAAATTTTTATGCATTTTATTTGTGATTTCGTTCAATTCACCTGTATGTATAAGTATGTTAGCAATTAGCAATTTCAGTAACAAAAGAGTTCGTTTTACTCCTTCGCTTCAAGTTCGATGTAACCTCGAGTAACCTGCGGTGTTGACGGCTTATGAGCTTTTTTGCCACTTTCCAATGCTCAATTCGCCCCTGCACAAACAAAGGTGTGTTTCTACACCTGTCATCCTGTTTAACTTCCTCGCAAGCCAATTTGCAACGTATTAGCAACGGTAGTTAATCGACCAAGTGCCTATTTGGATACACTTTCTATCACAGGCCTTTAAACGTGTAGACGCCGCAAGCACTTCAAGTTGTCTGAAAACCAATTTGCTAGTTGAAGTGGCAATGGGTGGCACATCGCTTGAAGAACTGATAACCATACGATACTACAGAATAGTTTTTTTTTGGTTAAATTAGAACGGCTGTCAAGGCATTATTGTAAGAAGTTTGTTGTAGCCAGTTCCACCCATATAAACGAAACGTCAGTCATTCAAAGTCAGTTAGCAACTGTGATGCGGAGTTTGACCCGTTGATCTAAATAACAATGTTCAATCAAGGTTCACTCATAATGCCTGGTAACAGATTTTCCTTCTCATTTCCGTTCTATCTAGTTAGTCAATAAGCTATTTTTTTAAAAAACCTAATTTGGTCACAAATAAACTTTTTCTTTCTTTCTTTTCTTTCTTTTCTTTATTTACTTCTCTTTTCTACGATACGTACGATTTATGATACGTAGTGCCCAAGAATAGAACTCCCTGCCGTCCTCGTTGTTTCCTGAGAACTACAATCTAGTCATCTTCAAAATAGGTTTTTTCTAGATCAACGTGTTACATCCTCGGCCACACCATCGCTTATCATCAGGCGAGTTGGTGGCCAATCGTAGATCTATATATAAGATATATAAAAATTAATCCCTATTTACCTTGGTCACGCCATAACTTGAGAAAGACTTTGCTGATTTCTATCATCTTTTTATTTAAGTTTTCTATTACTATGTAGAAGGTTCTTCCGGAAAGAAAAATTAAGAAAATTGCCCAGTTTTTTTTTTTTTTTTTAGGAATTTAACGACGATTTTAACTTTGCCTGATTGACAGTTCTAAGACAGGATAACGTCTGTCGGGTCAGCTAGTTCTGTATAAAAAAAAACCGATGGGGAAGAAGAGTTCTTGTTCTTATTGGAGACCACGGAACCGGAAGACGCTGCTTAGGTAGGCCTCCCACTTGCTGAACCGTCGATATCGTGAAAGTCGCGAACATGCAGAGGTTGCAGATGCAGGCTGTCGTTCAGGGAAATCTAAGGGAGAGGCCTATGTTCGGCAGTGGAAGTCCTTTGGCCGATGATGGCCACATACATGTAGAGTAGGTTGAGTAGGTGACTCGCAGTGTCTATATTGATATAAGTCTGCCCTTTGTATCTACTTACTGTTTCTAGCTCTTGAATTATTAAGTAGGGCAGCACTTACAATGGCTACTTAGTAACATGGTTTTAAAAGGTCTTAATTGTTTTCGTCTTTTCTACTCCTTGGAGTGTAGGCAGATTATAAAATATTCATAACAAGCTATGGAAAATACCCGGTGTTTTGCCTACAGGGCTTAGAAAGACTTTAATGTTGCATTATATATATTTTTTAACAAGAGCAATAATATGTTTTCAGAGAATTGAAGGTTGGTTACAGGTGGGCATTTAGGTCTATGCATGTTGTTTGTGAAACCAAAATAGAATAAAAATACCCTACATAGTTGATATAATGATTTGGCCATCTGCTTTTTAGAGTTCCGTACCAAAAGGGTAAAAACAGGACCCTATTACTAAGCCCACGATGTGTGTCATGTCTGTCCGTCAGTCCTACTGTATCTTTCGAACCATAATAGATAGCCATTTGAAATTTTCGCAGAATATGTAATGTTACGGCGGATTAACTAAGAAATAATAAAAAAGTCCAATAGTAAAAACGAAAATGGGGACCTCATATATACAACAAACGTACTTTTTTTAACGTAATTTTGTATTAGCTTTAATTAATGTAAAAACGGTAATACGTCTAAGCGTCAAACTTAGCATGATTATAGTACACGCTCTAAAGTATAACAAAAAATATATAAATAATGGTCAAGTGCGAGTTAGTGACTAATTTCTATTCATTACCAAGTGTGGTAATTTCGTTATTTGGATGACCTTATCATTCGTTCGAACCTCGACGAAATCAAAATACCATACTTTACTAATATTAAAGTAGTTTTTTTTTTAAATTAATAATTATTGAATTTTGTGCTTGTACGGTACCCTCAGTGCGCGCGCCCTACTCGCACTTGGCCGGTTTATTTAGCAACCTATGTAATTTCTTTGGCTGTTGCGTTTTTTTGGCAACTTGCGTAATAAAAATGTTTGGTAAAACGCGTCTTTGTTTGGTATTATGCGCATCTGGCAGAATGCGGTTTTGATATTGCAACCATTCGCGGTGTCGCCTTTCGTTCCCTCCTTGCGTTAGCTATATGGACAGGAATATGCAATGTAATTGAATCTGCATGACCTTCAAGCATAATCTTCTGTTTCACCAATCTATTTTTAATAGGTGACTCCTAAACTAAGAGCATTAGCCGGATTAGCAAGTTGAAGTGGCAGTGGGCAGGGCACAGCACGCAGAACAGATAGCCGATGGGGCCGAAAGCTTCTCGAATAGTGACCACGGACCGGTAAGCGCAGCGTAGGACGTCCACACCCGTGAGACGGTCAGACGACCTAAGAGATCGCAGTGAAACGCTGGATGCAGGCCGCTTCCATCCGGCCCTTTTGGAGATCTATGGGGAGGCCTATATCCAGCAGTGGACGTCCAACTGCTAAAATGATGATGATAAAGCTAAGAGTTGTCTAAACATTTTATAGTTATCTATGGTATTGGCCGTTCGATGGACAGTACAATGTAAACTCGCAGATTGTCGGTGGAATGTTCTTCTTCGTTGAGTGTTACAAGATGTACTTGAGGTCTCTATCCCGCTACAAAGGACGTACACAAGACGTCACAACGCAGACTCAAAGGTCATGAACACTTGTGTCCTCTCAAACTGGTATAATCTAACACAGGATATAATTGAGGAACCAGTTAAGTTGGGTACTTTATAAAGGAAATCGCAGAAGCTGTCTGGGTCCATCAATCAAATCTTGCATGGTTTTTGTCCCGTAGCACGAATTTTTCAAGAAAGGTATTGCATTTAAGGCGATGTTTTCCCACTTTTAAGCATCGCTTGTAACTACAGATGGCTTAATATATTATACTAAAGTCGCGTTTAGTGGAGCAAAACCATGGCGACACACAGGGCGTTTCGCTAAGCTTAAATTTTAGAGGTTTTCTCATATATTTTGAAAAACCTGTAATCTACTATATAAAAATAAGTTGCGTTTTCCTTCCTGACGCTATAACTCCAGAACGCACGAACCGATTTCCACGGTTTTGCATTCGTTGGAAAGGTCTCGGGCTCCGTGAGGTTTATAGAAGTCATCTGGTGGCGAAACGGAGTTCGCCGGGTTTGCTAGTGTAAAATATATATTACGGTTCCTACTTAGTTATGAAATCTGTATATAAAGATATCGTAGATATCATTTAGTAAACAGGTAAGAATTTGAATGAACAAAAAAAAGGGAGAAAAGCTCAAATCAGTGTAATTTTTTTTTAATTTTCGGTTTTTACGGTCTCCTAGATAAAATATTCAATTTTGATATGACACCATTTTTATAATTTTAAGCTACCCGTGGAAGTAGACAAACTATAACTAGAATGACCAAACAAGCTAAAAGTGGGAAAAGATGGCATTAAGGCCGAGCCTATCTAGAGCTTTCTCTGTTGCACGTTTTCTACACTGTTGAACTAAAAAAATAATGTGCATTATTTAATAATAATATTGCAAATGGGAGCAATTTTCGTGTTGATATTCGCACACTGTATTATAGGATTGCGGAGAAGACAGAAAAAAAATCGAACTCTTCCGCCAAAATAAAAACGTAATTATACATAAAAAATAATTTAAAACGTTTGCAATGCTAGACTGCTATAGGTACTAAAAATAATGACTTTCGTTTTTTTTTATTAAGCAACTAAAAAGAATAAACATCTCTTAGGTGACTGTTTGGAATACTTCCATGTAAGTTCAGTGGAAAGATAATACCAGAAGTCTTTTGACTGTTTTTTTTTTCTTAAATACTCCACCCTGAAAATGTAGTCGTTAAATAATACTGGAGATCAATTGCCTGAGAAGCAGTATAAACTAAATCAACTAGCAATTTCGTAGTAAAACTTCATAACAGATTTAATGATTATATATCAAGCGCAATCTCGACCGGTAGCTTAACGATGCTCTCTGGTAGCGGAAATGAAGTAGTTATTACTGTTAGGCGACTTATAGACGTCTTGGTTAAAAACTGCCTCATAGCTGAACCTAATGGTTAGGTTTGACAGTTAAAAACTATGACAAAAACGGTTTACAATCTCGTCATGTTTATTAGTTTTTAAAACTGCCTAATACTTGAATCTAATTTAATGCTTTGATAGTTTAAAAACTGCCTAACAGTTTCAACGAATGGTTTAATTAGATAGTTTATAAACTGACATATAATGGAATTAATGCTGGAGATACTTTAAAAACTGCCTAATAGTTAGTTTCAAATGAAAGTGCCTATGTAATGGTATGATTAGATAGTTTATAAACTGGCTTATAATGGAATTAATGGTTACTTAAAAAAATACTTTAAAGATACTTTAAAAACTGCCTAGTAGTTAAATGTAATGGATTGATTACATAGTTTAATAACTAACATTTATAATGGAATTAATGGTCACACTGCCTAATAGTTTGAACTAATGGTTTAATTAGATAGTTTCAAATGAACGTGCCTATGTAATGGTATGATTACATAGTTTAAAAACTGACTTATAATGAAATTAATGCTTTCAATTACAATAGAAAATTTAAAAACTGCCTAATGGTTTAACTAGATAGTTACAAATGATCTAACAGTTAAATCTAAAAGTAGGTTAGATACTTTAAAAACTGCCTAATAGTTGAATGAAATGGTTTGATTTGATAGTTTATAAACTGTCTTATAATGGAATTAATGGGTAGATTAGATAGTTTGAAAACTGCCTTATAGTAGCTAGATATATTTATAGAAAATTACGTCTTTCCACCATGTTATTTTTAACGTAGCAAAACATGCAAGTTTTAACAAACCTCACCGTTCGGCGATTGACCTCACGCTTCTGCCCTAAAGCATTTCTAACAGTTGATTAAACTTGCTACGTTTACCTACGTACGTCAGAGTGCGCTTTTAGTCAGAACTAAACCCAACTCATTACCTCGTGGTGGATAAACTAGACAAACTTTAGATAGAGTATGTACTTACTAAACTGTGGGGCTTGAACCGCAGACCTATATCTAAGTAGACGCCACAAGTCTACCTAACTGGCATTTCATATTTCCAATACAATTACGATCAATGGTCGTAATTGAGTCCGGCTAAAACCAGTCTGCTCAGCGGCGCGACAACACACGTGTCAGTTTGAAACGAAAATGGGTAATTGTGAGTACTGAGTTGTAAGAATACCACAAATAGAGTTGGCTGACAGAATAAAGATATTTCTTATCACAGGTAAGACTCAAAAAATTTGAAACGCTTAGTTTTCACACAGTTTGGACCGCTTGTGAAGTCTACTTAGATATAGGTCTGTGGCTTGAACACAAGGTATTCAACATAACGTAACGTAATATATAACTTATTCAAAATAACGTAGATTTAAACTATAATTACCAAGAGGAAAATAAATAAGCTACGTTTTTGCTGCGAAAGATGAAAAGCTTATAATTATCAGGATTAAAGAAGGCTATTGTCTATTTTGATGATCTACTTCTTTTGTGTGAGGAGGAAAGGTGATTTTTTTTATCGTTAATATATCAATTTATTTAGAAATTTATTTATATATAGGGGTCTGTTTGTTTGTTGTCTCTAACCAAGCATGCCGAAATGATTTTTTTGTGATGTGATGTGACAAAACTAACGTGCTTGTCACATATTTTGTTTTTATTATACCTAATGGAAATATGTAGGCAATACAAACTCGCGGTTGAAACTGGAATTGACTTTGGGTCTTATTTTTACGTAAGTAGGTAATTCCCGTATAATCAAATTGTTATCTTTTTCTGGTTTTTCAAATACCGCTATTGAAATTTTGTGATGCCGCTTGTGGTTTTTATCTCGACACCAGCCCTGGTCACCCTTTGCCGAATTAGGTTTAAGGTTCGCGCACATTGTCGGGTCAGAAGCGGGCCGCTTCGCAACGCAAAATGCTATCTAGCAAATTAGGATATGCCAGCTCATTATCTCTACATGGTATAAATTAAAGTCACTTTCCGTGTCTATCTGTCTGTATGTCTGTATGGCCGCTAACTCCTAAACCATGCAACGGATTTTGATGCGGTTTTCACCATCAGTTAGATACATTTTCAAGGAAGGTTTATATATATAACTAGCGACCCGCCCCGGCTTCGTGCGAAGCCGGGCGGGCGGGTCGCTAGTATGAAATAAATACAACCGATTAGAGCGGACTTTTGCTTCACAGTCTGCCCCGTTGCGGTGCGACATAATGTGTGCATATCTTTATTCCTTGGACTTTGAATTTTGCGGATTCTTGTCCCGCAGTCCGCCCCGTTGCGGGCCGACATAATGTGCGCGTACCTTTATTCCTTGGACTTAGAACTTTGTACAGTATTACCGCTGTAGATCAAACTGCGTGGGCAGCCCTACAGGCAGGGGGTAATGCCAGTAACTCTATTTCTTCAACCCCGCTTCTGATTGGAGGCAATAATTTAACCTTGAAATTATGGCAGCAATAGGTATTATGGTATTTGTCTGTATTAAAAATATTATTCATGCTGATGTAATCCTACAAGATTATTAAATCTCATCACTTCAGCCATAGAACGTGCACTGCTAAACATAAGCCTCCCCCATCGATCTCCAGAATGGCCGGTTGGAAACGCCCTGCATCCAGCGTTTGCTTGCGGTCTCTTTTAGGTTTTGCGGTCTTTTTGGCCGTCTGTCCATCTTGTGTGTGCACGTCCTACGCTGCGCTTACCAGTCCGTGGTCTCCATTCGAGAACCTTTCGGCATCATCGGCCATCTGTTCTGCGTGCTATGTGCCCTGCCCACTGCCACGTCAACTTGCTAATCCAGTGGGCTATGTCGCTAACTTTCGTTTGTCTACGGATCTCATCTTATCTGATTCGATCTTGCAGAGAAACCCCGAACATAAGCATCTCCATAGCTCGTTTTGCGACTTTGAGCTTGCTTATGAGGCCCATAGTGATATACCACGTTTCAGTGCTGTATGTCATCGCTGGCAACACTGATCGAAGGGAACACTGATCAACAGGATTCATATATTTTTTTCTATGACGATAGCAATTAGTTTGTATCAACTTGATCTACTGCACTCCCGATCCTAGGGTTTCCTTTCATTTCTAGTAACAAATGACCCAATTTATCCTGTCCATAACGGATCGCTGTTATCTTGTTCTCGCCTTATATTTCACGATAAACATGGGCACGCTTAATGCTACTTTACTTATTAGGGTGGAAATATGTGGTGGGTTAAGCCAGGACTTGCAATGTTAGTTTTGTCACCGTCACTCATTCGCATTGACGTAAGTGCGAAAGGGACGGAAACAATATCGCATGCACAGAAATATCTGGTCAGGGCTTTGATAATAATTATTATGGTTTGGATTTGGCTTAAAGTTGAGCTAGTGCCGAAAAAAGTCTACCATAAACTCAGGGTATCCTACTGTGGGAGCTAGGGCCTCACATGAGTCATTTTATTGTATTGCATAATTGTATTAACTTTATCTTAAACATATAAATTATATCATGCATGAATTTAACATTTTATTACCTATTGTAAAAAAAATATAAAAAAATGGGTGACACAAACCCGTCGAAATCCAGACCGACCGAGATAGAGGTGATCTGACGATAACAGAAAGGCAGTAAGATGCGAATAGAGGCGACTGGCAAGGGATAGAGATTAATGACATATTAATCAAAGGGAGACCTATGTCCAGCTGTGGGATATCAAAGGCTGATGATGAGGATTTTGATTCTTAGAAGTAGCTTGAATATATGATTGCTTACCGTGGTAAGGTTGTGGAAAGAAAATCATATAACTTTAGTGAACAACAGTGATAGTTTAAAACAGTGTGTTCAACCTAATTCGACGCCATTGTCGCAAATATAGGGGGGGGAGGAACTTCGCAAGTGTTGAAGTTTTTTTTTTTTTTTTTTTTTTTTTATTTACAATGCAACTCCACGGACTCCAGGGTCCGTGACTTTTATTATACTTGACTACAATTTTGTTAACTTAAACGAATTTACTTAGTTATTCACAGTACAGGGAGAGGAAAGTTAGTTATACCTATCTTAATCTAAGGTTAAAACAATTTGGTACTAGTGTTGTGTATATACCGCGAGCAGACCAGCGACCCGCAAGCAGCACCCGATCACGAGTATGACACATGTGCCAGCCATCGCCCTCCTCAACCATATCTTAGGGAAGAGAGCGACCCGACACACGACGCCGCCGCAAGAAGGTGCCTTCGATGGCGAGCATGAATGCTAGAGGCATACACACAACTCTTATTTCTTTACATTTTTAATATTCATTTTTCTACATTTTATATCGCCTCCTCCCGGCCCAGGGCCTCCATCACTGCCGCGTTCCGATCTCTGATAGCCATCTGCAGGTTGTACGCTTTAATGGTCTTCGGTGACGCAGCTGACGCTCGACGTACGAATCGACTGATGGCATCGTCTTCGATGTCGTCGGCGTAGTAGACAAAGGTCCCAGTGTGCCGTGATACTGCAACGACTGCGTGCGATACGCTCTCATGCAGCTTCATCTTTGACTTGGTCTTTATGGCGATTACCGACTCGTATGTTAGTCCCTGAGCTTCATGGATGGTAAGAGTGCGCGACCCTGTGCCTCCCCCATAACCCTGGCTAATGAGGGTCTCCTTTTCTTCCTGAGTGTGAACTAAGAAAAGGGTGTTGGGGAGGGTGCTTGGTATTTGCGCCCCATTGTACCGTCTCTGCTCTAGAGACCTAACACGGGGAGCCGAGGAATATATACCGGCGTATATTTCCCTCAACGCATACGCGACGTCCATTGGATTCCTGTGTGTGCAAAGCAACTCCTGACTGATATTTGTGATCAGGTTTGGGCGATGGTACCTCATTTCGAAGAGATTTTCTCTGTCAATGAAAGGTAGCTGATTGACGTCTCCGATGAGGACAAGTTCGCTAGCACCAGACAGCCGTGCAGCCATTACTATAGCTCCGAAATGGTTCATGAGGGCTTCGTCCACCAGAAGGCGGCTGAAACTGTCTCTTCCAAAACCATTTACGAGAGAGGAAGCCATGGTTCGCACCCTGGTTTTTACCAGGTCTCCTATGCGATACGATAGTTTCTCCCTCAGGTCTTTTGCTGCCTCTGTTGTTGTGGTGATTATAGCGTCCTTGTCCACATCGAAATGTCGGATCACCCACGTTGTCTTCCCACATCCTGGAACTCCGTTGACCCATTGTATCTTTGGCACCACCCAGTTTTCCCAGCTTGCCTCGACATCTGAGTTCCCTTCGACAGTCTTAGCCATCTCGAGGATCCTATCGTCCAGCATTATCTTGGTACACTTGGCGATGACTACAATTGGGTCATTCGATGGTATTGCGTATTTCGATCTTCCTGTTCGCTCTGTCTCAGTCTCGTTCAGTGCCACAAAGCCACTTTCTGCGCTGTAAGCTGCCATATATTTTCCTTTCATGGTTCCCCTGATGACCTGGGAAGTGGTGTTATTGTATATGGCTGCTTCCGCCTCCTCAAGTCCCTTTTTTAGCAGACTTTCACTTCCTAGCCTGAAGGACTGCAGGATGTTATGGCAGTTCCTGAGATTGACTACTCTTGTCGCTCTCAATGTGGCTAGGAATTCGAGGAAGGCGTTTCTCGCGTGACCTTGGGGCCCCGAGGCCAAGATGTAGCGGGGCGGATCGACCTGTCCCATGTCTGCTCTCGTCCGGGCTGCCTGAGGTTGTGGAGCTTCTCTCGGGGTAGCTGTTGTTGGGAGGGGTGGTGATTTGGGCGTGATTCGGAGCAAGCTTTGCGATGCAGCGCTGAAAGCTGTAAAGAAAGTCGCTATGTGGCCTTCTCTTCCATCTCGGATACCACTTGGATAGGCTGCGGCTTTTTCGGCGGCTGCTTTTTGTTGTGCCCTTTCAGATCCAGATTGAGTGGTCGAACATGGAACGGGGTGTCCCCAGCTATCTGTTGCACTTGTGCGATCGTGTGTAGGAGCCTTGAGAAAACTTAGATTTTCTCCTCTGTCCTCATACACGACGACCTCATGGTATTCAGAGGCCTTAGTGCAACCCAGCCGATCTGCGACTTCCGCTTTCGAGTATTCTACCATCATCGCGTCTACGCTTATTACCCTGGGCATGTTGTCTACTTCCCTGCTGAGATACTCGAGCAGCGAGCTGGCTTGCTCGAAAGGCGACTGTGCGGCCCACTCGAACAGTGCGATTGTTTTGTTTTTCGATCGCACTAGTCGGTATTGGTGACCATCTACCTTGCACAATGGCATAGCGTTGTAGGATTTGCGCTTCATAGTCACTTTAGTGGTACTCCCGTTGAGCAGACATGCTAGTCCAGGCGATAGGCGAACGCGTTTCTGGTTCCGGGTACGGCAAAAGCTTATCCCGAATCTTTCTCTGTTGCTGTCCATGAAGAGAGCCACACCACGAATTCGGATTCCCGGCACTCCTCTTTCTGCGTTTTCCAATAGTTGGTGAATGGTTACGCTTTTTGGGACAGTTTCTTGGCCGGGGGTTGCACTCAGCATGGCTTCGGTGGACAGTGTGTGTGTTGAAGAGGAGGAGAGGGTTTGGAGTGAGGGAATGGTTTGAAGTGGGGGGATGGTTTGGTGTGGGGGGATGGTTTGGAGTGGGGGGATGGTTTGGAGTGGGGGGAGGGTTTGGAGTGGGGGGAGATTTTGGAGAGGGGGGAGGGTTCGGAGTGGGTCGAGGGTGGAATTTCTCTTAGCCGCTATGCGGAAGGACCTCTCTACGAAAGACAGGAAGTGTGGTCTAATGCCTGGATCTGCTAGGATGTTGTGAAGATCCGACACCATAAGCTTTCTGTCTATCTGTGTTTCGAGGTCCTGTCGAGCGGCCATCGAGTGTTGAAGTTTGATAACGTTCGCTTCAAAGCTGAGTGACGTGACTAGCTTATGGAGGTTGGGCTTTAAGGTCGGCAACAGAATTTGCCTAATGGTAATTGGTTGTTAAAGTCTTTGATGGCGTAGTTAAAACGGTAGGGAGAAAAAAGTACAGAATATAAAAGGCTTGTGTCTTATTTTTCTGGGTTCGTACCCAAAGGGTAAAAACGGGACCCTATTGCTGAGCCTACGTTGTCTGTCTGTCCGTCCTACCTTTAAACGGCTGTATCTTTCGAACCATAATAGATAGCCAGTTGAAATTTAGGTAACCATGAGGCTCTTCAAAACATTAAAGGTCGGCAACGTATATGACGGTATATATGATGCCCCTGGTGTTGCAGGTATCTATAGGCGACTGTGATCGCTTACCATCAGGCGGCCCGTTAGATTGTTTGCCACCTATAGCGTATTTTTTTTAAATTGACATCCTTATTACAAATACATACCTAGGTACTTGCAAAGTTTCAAATCGATGCATACTTCCAAGGTTGGCTTTTTGCGGAGCGAAGAGAGGTCTCAGATTCTAATGGCTAATGGGGACAAGTTGGCATTTCGTCCTGCATGGTTTGGTCGACGATAACTTGCGTGTCGTTGATCCGATATTCATGAAACTTTGTAGGCAAGTAGTTCGTTTCAATACAATTTTGAAGTTCGGGTGTGGGTAAAAGCGATCGAGGGGCTCCGAAGATGTATGGGTCGCGAGGTCACAGTTCGGGTACGAAATACTGGTTTAGTTAGAAGTTGCAATTTATAAACACTTAACAAGCCGGTGAAACCGGTGAAGTGGTGTTTTCGCATTTAAAAATAAACTGGGCACAATACAACATTTTGCTAATAAAAATGCTTAACAGACGGGAAAATTTTCTGTCTGGCTTCCTGGCACACTCGTTCCATTCATAAAAGTCTCTGAAAAATTTCATCAAGTTACAAACAATACAATATGCACGAGTAGCTTTAGAGTCACGAAGTCTCAAAAGTTCACAGAGTTCCCTCGACAATATTCCCTAGCTTAATAATAAACCAGTTCGCGACGCACTCGAATGTAATGTTAATATCGAATTCGTGATCCGGCTAATACCAAAATGTGAATCTGACATTTGAGAAGTACGACGCCACGGAGTCGGAGCTGGCTTTCTCGGATACGTTAGTGGTGGACGTCCTTGCAAACGATAGTCGTACGGATTCTGTTGTTCCGTTCTCTAAGCTACATTTAATTTAATTTCACATGGAAAACAAACAGCTGTTAACAAACACGGTAGACAATAAATAGTAACACAAAAACCAAAAAAAGTATTCACTAATACAAACTTAAATACATAATACCTATGAATGATAGTGTAAATGCCCCGTTGCAACACAAACTTGGGCATTTAGCTCAAATAGGCTATCAGATAGTTGATTGATTGTTAATAAACCGGTCAAGTGCGAGTCGGGCTCGCGCAACGAGGGTTTCATACCAAAACAATTCAATAACGAAATTACCAGTTATAACTTTGTAATGATCAGAAACTTGTCACTGACTCGCACTTGGCCATTATTTATTATTTGTTGTTATACTTTAGAGTGTGTACTATAATCATGCCAAGTTTGACGCTTGTACGTATTATCGTTTTTACATTAGAGCTAATACAAAAATTCGTTTGTTGTATGGGGACCACCCTCTCGTTTTAACTTTGTGACTTTCTTATTATTTCTTAGTTAATCCGCCGTAACATTACATATTCTGTGAACATTTCTACGGACTATCTATTACGGGTCGAAAGATACAGCCTTTAATAGGTAAGACAGACGGACGGACGAACAGACATCGTAGGCTCAGTAATAAGATCCCGTTTTTACCCTTTGGTTTAATCCTAAAAACCAAGCCTCATGTGAGAAAGTTAAGTGCCTGGCCTGTCGGCAAATAAAACATCTGTTATGTGGCAGCAACTGCTTTTGACAGATTATAAGCGAACAGTTCCATGATTGTACCGAAATTTACATGTAACGCGTTATTTAACTCTTCGAACATTTTACTGAGGCATTCTCAGAATTTCTGAAATCACGTAAACGGTTGCGGAATTTCTCCGAATATTGATATAATTTGGATTCCGGTGGGTAATGGAGGTAAAACCGTTTTTAGACGATTTGAAATATCGATTCTGTCGCAGTTACAACAAACCTTATCTTTTTGTTTTTTATTATGTTTGCGGGAATTTACTAACGATGATTCATAAACAAAAATACACGGAAAAAACGTGTCCACGAAATATGTCTATAATATGTGAAAAGCAGTTGCCTTGATAACCTATGGATCAGAACCAAACCTACCCTGACGTGTGCATAATGACGTTCTTATAAACACTTCCATCTACGGCACTGGAGCGTGTGTGCCAGCGCCAGAGCCTCACTCCGATATTTCAAGGAGTTGGGTTGGCTCGGGTAGGTGCTGGTAGGGGTAAATGCACTACACACCCCAAGCGGAACGTCAGTGCAATACTCCTGACCCGACTGCTCCTTGCAATAGGAAATACTCAGTTTTTGGTACAGGCGTCGGTTACCAGAGGCACACATCGTTCCCATCGGCGGGATCGTAGTCCCCCAGAATCGGTTAGATTCTCTACAAATAATCAATCAGTTCAACAACTCGGGGTGTGCTTCAGGGCACACTCCCTCTGGGGTGCCTGGGCAAGTCTGATCCCCACTCCCGGTGATGGCCCAAGCCGAGGTTCGTACCTTCGAAGTGCCCTTGAGCTAGTCTCCCAAAACTTAAAACATCAAGTTTGCCGAACGCCCTCTACGTTCGCTTACTAGTCCGGTCAAGCTGTAGAGGCCGTAAAGCCAACAGCGAAAGCCAATATAAAACAAAAACTTGCAGGACTTATCGCCCCCCATCTCGAATTAGAATAAGAAACCTACCCTGACTTCAAGAGTGGCAACATAGTGCGTCGTACCAGCAAATGCCTCTCATGTTGCAGTTATTTATTGGACACTAGCAGCGTTTCGCATCATAACCAGGCGATAAAAATGTATATGTGTTAATCCAGGATATACGCTACATCTATAACAAATTTCATTAAAATCCATTAATATGTTACTGAGTTGATAAACAATAAGTTATTTTATTCTCGGAAAAGTTCATGGATCCTATAGGATAGCGGGTGAAATCGCGGTATGCGGCTAGTTTATAATTTTAGGAGGATCTCGACCCTCCGATTTTCCGATCCCGCGAGAAACGACAAACATCCATATTCTAGCTCTATCGCGTCTACGCGATAAAAACGGTTGAAAAACAATTTGTCCACGGCCTGTGCTAGACCAGCGGGTGGCTTACCATCCAGAGCTTTCTGTTCTCTTTTACAGAAACAAAAAGTTGTTTCTAATATAAGATTAAAATATGGAGTCTTCTCAGCTAATCCGCTGTCATATTCGGCCGAAAATAACATCATTATCTCCGACTACCGCTAAGCAATAAACCAATTGATCTCTTCGCGAACTTGACCCCTCGTAAAAAATACGCTACGCTTCATTTGCACTTTTTAGTTCGCCGCCTTCTATAGATCACTTTAGCTACGTCGTCTTAAGGTTGAAATTCGTCTGAAATCTCTCGGAGATTTAGGCTGTTGTTAATTCGAGTTGGCATTCTACGTGGCTTAGTCTCGCGACTCTGTCGAGTTGCCAAGTTCTGCCGATTGATACCCGTTCCCTACCTCTTGAATGGATTTATTTTTGCTCTCATTGTGGTAACTTTCACATGTCTCGTACTGGAACTGTGCCAAGGGATTTCTGTTACAGATTCTGTATCAAGACCCTTTCAGACAATGGTATTATAATAATCACATACAGGTTGATTACTTCCTTTTTAATATCGCGCAGAAAAACGTTTTAAACGACCAGGATATGTAGAATTTAGGGTTACATCTACTAAAACCCCTCTCGGAGGCATTCCCTTGAAGGGCTATCTCTATAAGAAAGCACTGGTACTTACCCCTAGGTCTTAGAAGTAGCAATGCGTTCTTATTCCTAGGGCCTAGGACGTTGTCTGAGGCAACATTCTCGGGACACTGCTCTCGCCCAAAAAACGCAGGACTTACCGCGCCGTTGTCTTCCCTGAATTCGCTCGAATGGGAGGTCAAATCCCTAAAACTGACTACTCACCTTTCTGCCTTTTCAGGTACAATCCAGGGCTGTTTAAAATAAAGTCAAAAGGTATTTCCTTGGCATTGGCACTCGCGTGCTATAGATTCTATTAAAACGCATACCTAAACTATTGTATAAAAAGATCTTTGATATCAACAAATTGCTTATTATTATGCTTGCTTACACTTAGCGATACGCATTGCAGTGTGCTGTATTAAGGCGTAGGTGGGAACAGCTATGTTGCGATAGCATAGTCTGAAAAATCTTTCAGTAGTGTCGAAACTTTCGTTTCCCTTCGTTCTGTCTTCAATAGATTACGTCATCAATAAAGGCGGAGTTAAGCATTAATTCGTGTATTTACTCTGGAGATTACCTTCAAATAAGCTGGAAGCATTTTAATGCCCTCGTAATAGTTATTACAAGTTAAAGCGCCATCAGAACGGCTCCTAAGCCTAGTTTACGGCCAATAATCGTTTTATTAGGGGTTTCAAACTCCCCGGTAGTGATGGGAACTGCTGTTACATTTAGTAATTTTATTTTCGCTTTAGCATGTCAATAACTGTTAAGTACCAACCCGCACTGGGCCAGCGTGGTGGATATGGCCCAATCACCCTTTCGGGGGTAGGCTAAAAGTCCAGCAGTGGGCTGTTAAAAAAGGGCTGAATATGATGAACTGTTGAGTTACATTTAGTCAATTTTAATTTTAATAAAGCGCTTTAGCATGTTTGAGGTAGTTTAGCTACATAATTGTGAAAATACTCAAATAATATATCCATGCTATGTTATTAACAATTTAGAAAAACAGATTCGTTACTACATGATTCCACGGAACAGTGGTCGGTTCCGGTGAAAGACGAAATGAAGTAATTGTATCATTATGAATAACTTGTACTATGTGGCCAATACTGAAATTATATCAAACTATCACTTACGGCAAGAGCATATTAAAATATTAATCCGATTAGCCTCCCATTCTAGCCAAATTTTTATTTCTGGATTTAGTCGCTATGCGATTATGCCAGCCCCGTTTTTCAAAGCAACTATCATACACAATCAAAAGGGACCAGAGTCCCTACGCTGATCTAAAACGACCGAGACGAAATTTGCTTTGCTTGAGAGGCACAACGCTTTAGCCCAGCCTTTCCCAAAGTGGGCGATAACGCCCCCTTGGGGCGCTGCAGGCATAAAGGGGGGCGGTAAGAGACCCAGAAAAATAGGGGCGTTGTGTAGAGGCTTGGGGGGTGATTTGTAATGTCATTTAGCTAGGAGGCCTCTTAGACACCGACTGCATGAACTTTCGACTCTCAACTATAACTTGTGAACATTAACTAATATTAGTTAAGAGATTGCTCAAACTCGGTTCGATATTTCTCTCTTTTTAGCGCCCCCATTTTGAAAATATGGGGGCGCTAAAAAATAATTTATTCTCAAAGAGCGCAGTAGACAAAATAAATTTGGGAACCCCTGCTTTAGCCATTTCCCTTAATCCGACCAAAAATATGTATTTAACTTAGAATAACTACTCACTATATAGTAAAGTTATTCTAAGGCATTAAATTTAATTATATTTTTCACTGCCTGTTATTTTAACAAATTAAACTCGTGTTTTATAGCGTATTGCTATCTGTATCACGTATGAAGTGTTTATGTTATTGTTAATTATTTCACATCACTAGCATTTATTTATAGTTAATCAAGTAAAGCATCCCGTTTGAATGCTTCAAGGAATCGGATAGTTTATATCTGCTCAATTCCATTCGGAACTTACTTAAGTTTTGGGTTTCGGCAATGATCTCCAAAGTATTTGAATGTTGGAGCAACTCAAGACAAAGCGGCGTCACTACGTACAAGTGGCCATGGAAAAGTAAACCTTTTTAAGTGTACGCTAGGTTCAAAATCGTACCTATTTACTAGTAAAAAAAAAAACATACACATTTTTTTCGGGACTTTTTTGCACACACGGTTATCTGACCCCAAACTAAGCAAAGCTTGCACTAAGGTATGGCTGCCTGAAACTGATATACATATTTAGCTTATTTTTCTGTAGGGCGTGCCAAAGAAACCTCCTACATACGTACACTTGAAACACATAACCCTCCTTATTGCGCAGTCGGGTAAAAACTAAAGGGTGGTGTCCCCATAATTTTTTTAAAATGTTTTTTTTGTATTAGCTCTAATGTAAAAACGGTAATACGAACAAGCGTCAAACTTACCGTGATTATAGGACACATTCTAAACTAAAGTAAAACAACAAATATAAATAACGGCCAAGTGCGAGTCTGTGACAAATTTCTGTTCATAACCAAGTTGAGCCACGTAGAGTGAGTTCGGTACTTGGTTGAGTGACCGCCTGGGCGTGTTGTCGTTTTATCTACTTTTTATATTTTGTGGTGGTACGGAACCCTCACTGTGGGAGCCTGACTAGCACTTGGCCGTTTTTTTTTTTCAGTATACAGGAACAAGTTTATGTAATAAATGTAATAATCAACACAGCTAAATAGGAACAAGGCTTAAGATATTTAAATATAGTCAGGAAGCTGCAAACGTCTGTCGTATCATCACGCCCTTGACGCACGTTCGCGGTATTGAACGCGCGCTCCATGCATGAATGAAGCAATTTCATTGATATTGTACAACCAACTCAACTGTACAGTTGACTGGAGGCGCCACAGTCGTATTCTCGTAACGAAACTGAAAGACATCCGTAGAATGATTATAGTTCCATAATTTGAGCAACTGTTCAAATAAGTTGGTCGCCCTGTACGTCGCGAATGGGTGTGTCTGTCTATTGATAAAAGCTTTCTTTCGCCCGTCAATTGATAAACTTTACCCCCCATATTCTGATTAGCTCGTTTTATTTATATATAAGTTCTAGATTTGTATCTGAGACTTGAATAGTTTTATGTAGAACATATAAACCGGCCAAGTGCGAGTCGGGAACTCGCACTGAGGGTTCCGTACCACCACTAAATTCAATTACGAAATTACCAGAATTATAACTTGGTTATGAACAGAAACTTGTCACCGACTCGCATTTGGCCATTATTTATAATATTTTGTTATACTTTAGAGTGTGTACTTTGATCATGCCAAGTTAGGCTTGTATGTATTACCAAATTTTAAATTATAGCTAATACAAAAATACGTAAAAAAATACGTTTGTTGTATGTAACTGTAATCCCTTAGGTTTTACTTTTTGTGACTATTTTATAATTTGTTATTTATTCCGCCGTAACATTATATGTACTTATTCTGTGAAAATTTCAACTGGCTATCTATTACGGTTCGAAAGATACAGCCGTTTAAAGTTAGGATAGATGGGCGGACGGACAAACATACATCGTAAGCTTAGTAATAGGGTCCCGTTTTTACCCTTTGGGTACGGAACCCTACCAGACATCGTAGTCTTAGTAACAGGGTCCCGTTTTTACCCTTTGGGTACGGAACCAAAAAACGAAGATTCCGAGAAGAGACCTATTTTATTTAGCTAGTAGCTTTTCAGAAGTGGCAATGGGCAAACATTGCTCGAAGAACCGATAATCGATGGGGAAGAAGGTTTTTGAGTGGAGACCACGAACCGGAAGACGCAGCGTAGTTAGGCCTCCCACTAGATGGACCGACGGCATCGTGACAGTCGCGGGCATCAGTGGATGCAGATGGCAGGTTGTCGTTCAGTGTGGAGGGGTAAGAGGGAAGCCTATGTTCAGCAGTAGACGTCTTCTGGCTGATAATGATGATAATAAAAAGCAAATATTAATAATGATCAGTGAAACGTGATCTCTCACTATGGGCCTCATAAGCAAGCTCGAAGTGCTCAAGCACAACGAGCTATTGGAAAGGGCTATGCTCGTAGTTTCTCTATGAGATTGGATCAGAAATGAGGAGATCCGTAGACGAACGAAAGTTACCAACGTATAGCCCACCTTATTAGCAATTTGAAGTGGCAGTGGGCTGGGCACATATCTCGCAGAACAGATGGCCGATGGGGCCGAAAGGTTCTCGAGTGGAGACCACGAACCGGTAAGCGCAGCGTAGGACGTCCACGTCAACCCACAAGATGGACAGACGACCTAAAAGAGACCGCAGGGAAACGCTGAATGCAGGCCGCTTCCAACCGACCCTTTTGGAGATCGATGGGGAGAGATATGTCCAGCAGTGGTCGTCCTATGGCTGAAATAGTTACTAATAATGATGTCAATAGAAGTTCTACACCAAAATAGGTCTAGGGAAGTATTTCCTAGTTGTAGGTTTTTTCTTGTTTGTTATTGGTGATTTTTTTAACTTGTTTACGATTCACACAGAATATTCCATTCACCTTGTTATTCTATGTTAATCTGGAGAATCGATTGCCATAAAGCTGCCCGAATTTCTGCTGAAATCCGTGTAAACATTTGTAAACAACGTTTTGATATTAAGTACCGAGGTAATGCAAGGTTAGGAACCTTAATCGTTACAGCTATGTATTTGTAACGTTTTCAATATTTTAAGAAGCAAAATTGTTTTTAAAATGCTGCAAATATGCATGTGGTCTACCTGGAGGTAAGCAGATTGGACGCATGCAACACTAGCGGTGTTAACGGTGATTTGCAAGCCCGTGAGGTAGAGGAAGGTAGTCGTAAACACCCTTTGTGAAACGCTTCACTTTAAAGCTTCGCAGGAAGATCTTTGAGGGAAGGACATCCAACACTTTGCAAGTCCACGGAAGAAAGAAGCAGAAAAATCGGACAGTGTGGGATTTCCAGCTTTGCAAGATGTGAGGGTCATCATCATCTTCAGCCAGAAGACGTCCACTGCTGAACATAGGCATCACCCTTTAACCTCCACCCTGAACGACAGCCTGCCATCTGCATCCACTGGATGCCCGCGACTCGAGATGTCGCCGGTCGGTCCGATGTGAAGTAGATTTACAAAAAAATAATAGAAATCGATTGGATACATTATCTTTAGAGTAACATTGCAAATCTTAAAGGTTTTTTTTTTTCGATTCTAAACGTATTGATTTGAAACTTTGCAAGTACATAATTAATTTAATCTCGATGACAATACAATAATGTAGAAAGAAACTTATTCATTGCAGAGTTCGATTTAATTAAGAATATTTCGTTTCCAACGTTAGCAGATATGATTGTGGAGAATAACTTTAGTTATACCTAATAGATTATTTTTGACAATTACTCATGAATATATGTGTTTATCTTTATTGTTTCCTGCTTATGTCATTAAATACAATTCAGTCATTGACTTAATCGATATCGATGATTATATCGAAAATACGATAAGACTACTTCATTGAGCAAATACTTATACAGTTTTACTAACTCATGTTCCTGCGATAAATAATAAATGTTTTACAGAAGCTGTTTTTGAATAATTTTCCCTTTAATCAGGCAAGCGCGTTATACATATACTTATAGTCACGCCTCTTTCCCATTGGGGTAGGCAAAAAGCAGTTCTCTCCATTTAAGTACTTCGATCCTGACACATTTCTTTCGCTCTTCTACCTTCATGAGTGATTTCATACAAGCTCGTCGTTTATGAATACTTTTGACAAGACAAGGGCCTTACGCCCAAATCGTCACGCGGTCCCAAACTAACGTTAAAACCGTGCAGTTCGGAAAATCACGCGAACGTGAACCTTAACGCGCCCAGCTACGGTTTACGGTCGTGCAACATTTTTTCCATCTAAACTGGACAGCTAGGCGTAAGGCACAAGGTCTTCAATTTGGTCGTGATATGTTCGCCTGGACTGGTGGACTGACGACATCAAAAGTACTTTCGGGAACGAGTGAATGCGAATAGCGAGAGACCGGGGAGAGTGGCATAAACAAAGGAAGGCATATACCCAGCAGTGAGTCACTCAGGGCTGATGATGATGATGTTTACCTATGTCGACCCTTACCGGCTTGCCTATTCACGCTCGCCAAATAAATTTCTTTCGGCAACCTTCTTTAATCCATCCTCTCTAAATGTCCGACATCTAAGCATCCCTTTCCCCTTCCCTTCTCTATCTTTGTCACAACATCTTCTACCACACCGCAACGTATCCCTTATCACGCTGTTCCTTACTTTGTCCATCTAACTCACCCCAGCTATACTTCTCAGACCTCTCATTTCCAGCGCCTTTACTCTTCAATGACTACCAGCAAACCACTCGAGTTTGTGCTCCTTTGTTTAACAGGTTGTGAGATAAATGTTAGCGGAATTTGTCCGTTTTTATTCTCAACTAGTTGTCCTGTCTTAGAACTGTAAAAAGCGCAAAGTTGTAATCATAGCTGTTTGCTGAAATTTTAAAAAAAATCTGTGTGTGTCTTATTTTTTCTTTCCGTAAGAACCTTCTACAAAGTATTAGAAAAATAAAAAAAATATGGATGAAATTGGTAAACTCGTTCTCAAGTTATGGCGTGACCAAAGGAAATAAGGATTCATTTTTATATTTATAGAATAAATCATTTGAATTTGGATTTAATTTGAATTTGGTTTGTTTTAAAGAGTCTCATATAAGAGAGTTTTTTTTACATTAATTATCTTGGCCTTGGCCCTTGTCTTCTATTCTACATCTATGGGAAAAGAGGTCAGATGTGCTATTGTGAATAGAGATGTAGGTATATCAATTTTAATCACATTGAGGATAAAGTGCTTGTAAATCTATTTTGAGCTAGCTTTTCCTTGAAATACATCTTTGTTATACGTAACCTGCTAACCTTGCTTGAGGAGAATATTGGCCCTGAAGTATTTCTCTGAAGGATACTGAGAATATCTTTAGATGTTTTTAGTCGTAGTCTAGAAGGTTTGCCTTGAGAAAACAGTGTTGTTATAATGTTTCTCTATAAAAAGTATGTTACTTAAACTGGGAGGTTAACATATTTTAAGTGTCACATTTCAGGCACGAGCGATTTTTATATGTACTACAAGTTATATTGCGAAAATATCCGCTGTTTCATATATGGCATTGAGTTTGAACGACATGTTCGCGATTTCGGACCTAAAACCCCCAATTTCCCCAGGGGGTTGTTCTATATCTCCATCTTGAAGCACTACTGTGTCCTGCACACCTAAAACGAATACAAATCGGTCTAATCCACCACATCATACAATACAATTTTGCAGCCCTTAGGGCTGTTAATGGATAAACATTTAATATTTTAAGACCTTGTATACCCATTGGCAAGCAAATAAAAACTTCGACTTTGATATCTTCAAAATTATAAAACTTAGCATCCAAGTAAAAAATCTATTTACGGCCTCTCAGTTTGTTGTTAATTTCATTTATCTTATGATCTCAGTGAGGTAATGCGTGTAAATAACATATAGTTTATCATAACTCTGCCCACGTATTATGTTGTACTGTTATTTTATTCTGTGGTCTATTATGAAAGTGCCCAGGATACATCCATTGATAAAGCAAACCATACAGCGTGGGAGACGGTTGATTGTTTACGTCCTTTGCCGACGCCCGCCATTTCTGTTTCCACCAATGAATGAATACTCTGAAAACCGATATAAATGAATGGCCTCTGAGTCATCCAATTGAACGAGATTATGTTGGGATTGTTTTTTTTATTGATTGTTGTCGTTTAGGCTTTTGACCTCATGTCAGTGACTGGTATTATAGTGATCGGCAAACATCTTAAGCTAAAGGCGGCGTGGAGGAGTAAAAGTTGGCACCATAGAAAAGAGGAGTAAATAGAACGGAAAATCTGTCGCCAGGCATTATGACAGAACCTTGCTTGAACATTCTTATTTAAGTAAACGCGTCGAACTCCACATCCAATGAACTAACTCGTTCGGTCGCAATTTCGTCGTGTTCCCTTCAATCCGCTATAGAGACCTAAAACATGACTAAAAAGTGGCGTTGTAGAAAAGAATATGGCGCATGAACACGTATATTTGATAAAAACATCTAAATAATATGCGGATTGGGGCTACGCCAGCCTCCATACAGAAAAACTTAAAACCTTTAAATAAATAAACGAACAGGGCGACAGGGAGTTCCATTTTTGGTCAGTACGCATCACGCATGTGAAATCAATTCGTTGCGTTACGAATTTTTTGAATTTCCTCTTTACATAGATATAGATACTTTTTTATTTTATTTCCATAGGTGGCAAACAAGCAGACGGGCTGCCTGATGGTAACAGTCACCGTCGCCTATGGATACTTGTAACACCAGAGGCATCACAATAATACGTTGTCGACCCTTTAGGACTCGATTAACTCGCCTTTTGAAGAACCCCATGTTGTAGAACAAGGACTAGCACAATTAGCGTGGTTTGACGCATACATACAACCTACCTTTGTTGAATAGTGGAATTGCTACGAACGCGACATCGTCAACGTGGACATTTTGCTTCTTAACTACTACAAGATAGCTCATTAAAATTTCCCGAATGTCCCGAATTATTGCTAACTTAGAACCAATGGGGACAAGTTTCTTAGGTCAACTCTGTGTGGCCGAGTGTCGTGACTCGTGACAATGCCGACCAGCTACTCTCTGGACACTGTCGCCATCTGTTGTGATCAGTGGCATCATGAATGGCGATAGAAGTTTGCCTAAAGAGCATTTGATTTTGGAAACGAAAAATGCAAGTTTTTCAAATCAGATCATCTTTTAACGCGGGTTCTAGCTAAAAATACAAATTTTTGTCATAATTATCTTGAAACCTTTTGAAGACTGATCCTATCTGAGTCTAAATAGCCGGGGCTTGTATCGTTTTCATAATGAAGGTGGCCGAATGGACGGTCCAAAAACCTGAAATAACAAGCTCGACGATAAGCCTTTGTACACAGGCACAGTAAAGCGGTACGACATCTTTCTGCGTTTGATAGTGTTCATAAGTTCTACCATCTTCATAAGCCTGTCCAGTACTTCAACGTTGGTAACTCAGTCACGTCTGATATTTTTCATGTACGGCTGTATCGTATATCCACATCTTAAAGGCCTCTAGCTTCTCCGTTGTGTTTTGTATGAGAGCCATATTTCTAATCTTCGACTTCCTTATTTATATAGTCACACCATCATGTCGTCATCCAAGTCTTTATGGGATCTAAATTATCAACTTTGCCTTTCTCTATCTTTCTTAATCTAATTTATCAACTAAATTTGACTTTGCCTTAGAGATCAACCAAGTAACTTACTTCTTCCTACTACTAGACTATTACTAGATCTTTGGTTTTGGATCTTTGAACTTTGTTTCTCTATCTTTCTTAATCTAATTTATCAACTAAATTTGGCTTTGCATTAGAGATCAATCAAGTAAGTTACTTGGTTGATCTCTTAATAATCTCTACATCATACTGTACAGCTGCAACTCCACTGATATCATAAACTGTAGTACTGTCCACGTTATTGTACTGTACCATGAATGGCCGACAGGCGGACATACGTAGTATTGCGCGCGCACAACCTTGCGGGCGGGACTTTGCCAATCGGATGTTACTATTTTAGTTTAGTGGGTCATTAAACGAAACGCTCAAACTGCTATATTCGGGGCTGTTCCACGTACGACGAATGTTGGATTGGATTTTAATCCATTACCATCTTACTGCATTGATTCACCACTAAGAGGACTACTCTAACATCTCAGGACGCATTGCATTGCCGCGCAGGGGTTTGAACTGTAAAAGTTCAAAATTCTGGGCGGCATTGAGAAGGAACACAACGCGAAGCAACCAAAAGATTCCAATGTTATATTGTAAAAAAAAAACAGATTAAGAGGAAAATCCAGAAATGGGAATAAACTTTAAGATAGTGATCTTCATGTATAATATTCCCAAGAAGTATGACGATTGTATAATTGTGTACTCATTGTTTTCATGTGTATGTGCCTACATTTTGTTGAAGCCAGTAGATGACATCAACAAAATGTAGGCACCTATAGTGATCGATGAAAATTTACATATATTATCTCGATTCAATGAAGACTAGTGGTTTTTCCTAAAATACAAGATTTTTTAATGATGGTCAGGAAGGAAATTCCATGGTTCAAAGGGTTATCTTAGCGTTGTTTTAGATCACAGCTTCATTTCGCAGAAAGTTAACATCGTTACATGAACTGATTCAGCTGTGCTGTCTAGTTCGCACTTACAAAAACAATCGCAGATCCCGATATTATTATCCGAATACACGATTTTTTTAAAATAAATAATAGGCTTGCGTTTGACCACCATCACGCCTGATGTTAAGCGATGATGCGGTCACCGTTGGATCACGCTTGCCTAGAAGAAACCGTTTCACTCGTGATTTGAAGACACCCATATTGTAACCATCGGGGAACACCCATTCAGGCAGCGCATTCCACAGACTAGCAGTTCGTATAATAATCAAGCGCTTCGTACGGGTTTTCGAAATATCAACCATAAAGTGTTGACGATTTTTCGTGCCCGCTCTGGCATTCCGATTGAAAAATGGGCAGGAGGAAATTTTCACAACAACCTGGAGATAAGCACAGTTAAAGAAGAAATTGTGAAAACCGGCTAAAACTACAGACATCGCCTGCTCAGACACCCTAATAGCTTGCCTGTTGAACTCACGGAACAAACATACAAGCCTACGCTAAAAAGAAAGCGCGTTATCCCCAGCGATTGACCCCATTTGGTCATCAAGAAAATACATAAAAGGAGATGTCCTCACTGGAGGACACACTTTACACGACACATTGCACTCAAGACATCTGCTTATAGTTACTATAACTGATCGCAGATAAAATCAGAAAACAGAAAATAGGAGGGAATTAGATCGTGCAGATCCGATGCACACTCTCCGAAATGTATGAAGGAAAAACAAATACAATGTCATTGTACTTAATGCGTTGCTATAAATAAGAAGCTAATTTCTGATGTTTCGCAAATAAAACTGTCTCCCTTCAATGTGTTTCTTCTCACGCATGAGCGGTCTGACGTTTTGCACATTTTGTTTTCCCACGTGATTGAAACAACATAAATAGCGTAGGAGGTGTAAGATATGGAGAAAAACTGATATTAAAAAAGGAGGCGAGGTTTTCCGACCTTAACGTCTGTAAATCTACGTATTTCTTTTATTTATTAATCTACGTATATTTTTTTTTATCGAAAAAGACTTTTTAATAAACTTTTAAAATTTACATACACTCAAGAAATTCGTTCTTGAATTATTGTCTATATAACTTTTTGATAAGTATATAAAAGTATGTTGTGTGTTTTAATATCTAAATCTAATTATCGATGTATAAAAAAAACCTATCTACTAAACTAATCTATTAAACCGCTAGTACCGCTACCAGTGGAAATTATACTTAATTGTATAAAATTGTTTTTTTTTTAAATTAATTTTTTATTTAAGTAAGTAGTATTTTTTCTCTTTGATAATGGAATACATTCGATTGAATTAGTTTGGTGTAAGTTAATAACTTGTTGCCAAGCACAGCGTCATGTGCAACATTTGCAGTTTTTTTACATAGTTTTAAATATAATTTAGATTTTTTTATAAAATATTTGTACAAGTACATCAGCTGCAATTTGTTTATTATGTATATCGACAGTCCTATAGTTAGTTTTTTTTTAAATAAGCTTGTTGTCCTGTACTTAACTTACCAGATCCTAAAACACGATTTTAAATATCAATACGAAACTTGCTGAGTTAGTCAATCTTGTTTCATGTAATTTTGTTAAAACGCTTAGTGGCTCATTCATAGCCCAATTTAAAGTAGTACAAGAACTCGCGCAGAGGAGCGCGCTTCGCGTAACCACCATTTTATTTCTCTGCTAAAGGAGACCTTATTTGGTACAGTATAACCCTAATATTCGCCTGGGGTAAAGAACGTGCTCGCATCTCGCTACATAAAGTACCATAACGGTTAAAATTTATCCAGTCAGTCACAAACACCTACCAGTCCTACTACCTTCGGTTGTTCCTCCGAAGTCATTGACGTAGTATCTAAGTCCGAAGTATAATCTAGGCTGCTTCAAACGAAGGGTGAATAGTCTTCAAAGGTAGTCGCCGCACTGATAATGCCCCGTATATTGTAGGTATTTATGTGTCACGTACCATCAGGACGCCCGTCGTTTCACAAATCATCATCATCAGCCAGAAGAGATCCACTGCTGAACATAGGCCTCCCCTTTAACCTCAACATGCCATCTGCATCCACTGGATGCCTGCGGGCTGCGACTCTCAAAATGTCGTCGGTCCATCTAGTGGGAGGCCTATCTACGCTGCGTCTTCCGGTTCGTAGTCTCCACTCAAGAACCTTTCTTTTGTTTCGCCCATCGTTTGTTTTGTTTGTCACTTATTCTATATTAAAAAAAGAAAACCAAATTTGTACGCGTGTGAAATAATAATAATGTCCTTACTGCGTTATAAATTCTGCACATAATTGCCTTTCTAAAACCTCTTGATCGGATGTTGAAGCGATTCCGCGTACACGTGATATATTAAGATTATCCCCACCAAAGATAATTTTCGAATTCGTTAGAAGATCAAAGGCAGAGGAAATATGCGTCGTCGTTTTGAAAAATAAAGCACAGGAAATGGAAACACTTCCGAAAGGATGAGGAAGGGGTAATTGACAGTAATGATCGATATTCACGCTATAGTGGACAACCCTTTAGTATTGGGTTACTTAGTGTTTTTTTTAAATAAATAATAGGCTTGCGCTTGACCGCCAACTCGCCTGATGTTAAGCGATGATGCGGTCTACGGTGGAGCACGCTTGCCTAGAAAAAACCGATTCACTCGTGATTTGAAGACACCCAGATTGTATCTATCGGGGAACACCCATTCAGGCAGAATCGGCATTTTCATTTTAAATTTTTTTTTGGGCATTTTTTTCATCGGCATTCGGAATTTTTTCAGTTAGTACTCTATATTGATTTTCGCGCTCCAATATAAAAATAATATTACATATATTAATATTATATATATTAAAATAGCTAACAGACGCGACGGAGTTGGTTGAGGGATCGCCGTCCAACCAACGCAAGCGATGGATCTCTCTCGTTGGTGAAACAGGGTCCAGCGCCCCAAATTCATGGGTCTTGTACGACGCCGAATTGTCGTAATTTTGAAAGTTTGATTGGCATTGGCCATCGTCCACAATCAAATTCAACTCTAGCAACGTCTGACGTCGACTGCAATCAATAAGTCTAAAATTACTCTCCATCATCGTTCGCTTGCATCGTGCGAACATTGCGGCCAGACGCATATGACTCCGTTTCCCGCCAAAAGGGCAAAAAGGCATGCGACCGGTAATGATGGCTATCCCGACGATGTTTTAGTATTTAGCAGAGAGCAGATGTACAAGTGCATACGATTCATGACGCAGACTGGTTATTGCGTTCTTTTTGTGTCGAGGTATGTTGGCTATACAAACGTAACACAAATTTATTTCCTTAAAAAAACCGACAGTGATTTTTTGATTTGCAAAAGGACATCTAAATAAATGTTGTACCAAACATCATGCTTATTTTATGCCTATGCAAAGACAACACACATCACATGAGGGTGATGCAATTTTTTTTTACTTGCCGCCATTTCAAATTTATCGTTGCGCCACCTACGAGCCAGTGATAAGTCTAGTCTTTGGAATACGCTGCCTGAATGGGTGACAACCCTGGTTGTTCCCTGATAGTTACAATCTGGGTGTCTTCAAATCACGACTTCACGAGTAAATCGGTTTCTTCTAGGCATGAGTGCTCCATTGTAGACCGCATCATCGCATAACCTCGTCAGTTGGTAGTCATTCGTAAGCATATTCCTAAAAAAACACGTAACGTAACTAAACGTTTGGTGACTAAATAAAACAACTGAGAACGGCATATTCGTCCACAACTTGTAAGTATCGCCACTCTTTAGTAATCTGCGGTACCGTTGCCCTCATTCACTTTAATACTAAGGTCAAGTTTTGATCACAAATACACTGCAATGGTGTTGCCCGCGTCATGATGTACTCTCTCCGGCCGGGCGCCCGTCACCATTTCCGTTCCGGCCATCTTGAATTATGGCTCAAAAATCGCGCGCAGTTTCACGCATTCTTTACGAGCTTTAGCCGGCTTTATGGGAAACAAACACGTAGGATGTTGTTGTTGGGTTAATTGAATATTGTGTGGAAACGCGTAGGCATTCTAACTTCCGCTAGCTGACAAAATGATTAATCGTAAATGTAACAATGTTTGGCAAACATGTGAATGCGTACATGCGTCTTTCCATAAAAACTGATGGTATGGTTGACAGCTCGATTTTCGAGTAAGCAAATGTCATGAACGTAATAAGTACTCCATTCCATATGACGGGATCACGGGACAGATGTCTCCAGAAACATTTATTTGGACCCTAATTAATTGACCTTGAACTAGGATAGTCAGCAAGAGCGGGTCTCATTCTAATTATGGTGACAACGTGTTCCGTTCCGCCAATTGTTTTCCTCGTTTTTCTTAAACGTGACAAAAAGAAAAGACATGATGAAGATCTACTCACGACGACTTCCTTTTCACTTAGTTGTTTCTTAAATGCTAGGTCAGATACCATATTAATATCAAGGAATCGTCTGATTCTGCCCAGTTGTATTAAAAATAAATTCCTTGTTATGTCCATGGTAAATTTGAATAACAATTTTTACGTTGGTTTAGATTCAGGTTTGTCTTATCGAGGTCGAAAATTCTTATGGAAATAATGTACAGATCATTTCAATTGTGAAACACAATAAATAATTAAATTGCAGGGCATTTGATTTGGAAAAAATGGTAGTAATTATTAGAAACTGACATTATGTTTAGAATTACCGCTATTTTTATTACGGACGTTAGTGTTGTAAACGGGAAAACGGTTAATTTCGCAGAAAGCTTTTGACTAACAAGATTTCGCGTAACAGACAAGTTCTTTTACCTTGAATTTGACCGATGTTTTCTCTTTGAAACAATTTCTATTATTTTCAAATTTACCTGGTTTATTAATAAATAAATCTTTCATTATGGTTAGACTTTTTTTGTTTTTGTTTTTTGCGCCTAATGTGGTTTCGCCTTCCAAAGAAGCGTCCCCTGTTCCCTGATAGTCACAATCTGGGTGTCTGGGTGTCTAGGCGTTGTGGCCAAAGCCACAACGTCGTTGTTTCCTACCAGGCGAGTTGTAAATCGTAGTGCCAATCGTAGTAAATTAATACGCGTTGGACCACCAAATCGTCTGTTGTAAGTGGACCACATCGCTTACTAACAGATAAAGCACGCAAACTTAGAAGATATCTATTCAGTCCGACCTTTAAATCACCAAAGCCGGGAGATTATTCCATTCCTTGGCTGTACGGATTAGAAAAGTAGAATCAAAACGTTTGGTAAGAATATTGTCATTGTTTATCATTCGACCTTCTGCCGATATATCTGTAATTTTATTGACCGTC
The DNA here is from genome assembly GCA_932305915.1 of Agriopis marginaria. Classification (NCBI taxonomy): domain Eukaryota; kingdom Metazoa; phylum Arthropoda; class Insecta; order Lepidoptera; family Geometridae; genus Agriopis; species Agriopis marginaria. The sequence goes on along the minus strand of OW029914.1, from coordinate 26,918,300 downwards.
GGTCTAAAAATAAGACTGATCGGAACAATTCGTGTTAGTATTTCGTTAACCATGGGAACTGAATCGCGTGCTCCTAATGGAAGGATCTGGTAATACGAGTTCTTTGTTCTCATATCGAGTTTAGGGTTACCAGATGGTGGTTTGAGGATTACTTGTTGACCGTTAATATTTGGGAAGGGAAAAATAACTTTTTTTCGCGAATTATTCCGCGTTTGACCACCAACTCGCCTGTTGGTATATGTGACAATGTGGTCGAAAATGAAGCATGCAGGCTTAAAAGATACCAATTCACTCTGGCCTTGAATAGGCCTTGATTATATCACCCAGGAAACAAGGAAAGCAGGCCGGCAGATTGTTCCAATCCTTGGCAGTACGGATTAAAAACGTCGAATCTAATGTTTAATTGGTATCCAAGGAAAACCCACAATGTATGGGTGTGGGTTGTTAGTGGGCAGATTTCCTAATTGTCCTGTAGTAGAAAGGGAATTGTAGGATAAGGTCATGTAGCTCCGATGCACATTCTCCGAAATGAATCCTGTAGAAAATTTGTATGTGTATTTGACAAAACAAAGTACAAAATCTCATCATCATCATCAGCCAGAAGACGTCCACTGCTGAACATAGGCCTCCCCCTTTAACCTCCACACTGAACGACAGCCTGCCTTTTGCATCCATTGGATGCCAGCGATAGTACAAAATCTACTACCTATCGAATAGTTGTGCGTCCAAGCCAAGTAGATGTGTTTTGTTAAGTATCATGATCAATTAAAAAACGTGAACAGGGGCCTATTTTAACCTTCATTTAGAAAAATCTAGGCAAAAGATTGTTAAATTGCCATCTTAAAACTGGTATTAACTTAGGCTTGTTGAAAGGGTGGTAGGTAACCCTATTCATATTAAAGTATTACCTATTAGATTTCTAATTAGTAACGTTTCGCCGGCAATGCATCGCATGGTCATTCTTAGAACGATTTGTGGCGTAAATATTGGGCTTTTAACTTAAATTAAGTTTTCAGGTTATGCGCAGGATGCTATGCTAATAAAATTCAATAGACTATGAACATTATCTATAACTACAAGTTTGAGCAAGCGTGACGCTTACCGTTAGTTGAGTGTCTTGTCACACAGTTACATTAAAACAAGTTTTTTATTGAAAAATATCTTTGTCAAACCAAGTTTTTATGAAATCAGTCATCGGAATGGTGTGTTTTTTTTTATGCCGTAGGTTGCAAATAGCAGACGGGCTGCCTGATGGTAAGCAGTCACCGTCGCCTATGGATACTTGTAACACCACAGGCATCACAAATACGTTGCCGCCCTTTTAGTGAAGAAGTGCTGATCAAAATGAGCCCAAATACTGCCAGTCTACTATTATCCATCGAGGAGTGCCGTAGTCCACCGTCATCATCATCAAATCAGCTCGTTGTCGCCATAATATTGTATTGTCATCAGAACTTGACAAGTATGCCAAATTTCAGCTCAATCGAACGCCGGAAAATGGGTCGAATTTTACTTGGAAGACTAGATTACAGACAAGCAGGACAGCTGAAACTAAATAAAAGCTTGTAAAAAGCGATTCTCACCACTGTGTTCTAACATTTACGTTTTCGTTTTACATATTTAAATATTTTCTTGTTTCAGTGAATACTAAATGAAAATTCTAAAATTTGAAAACACGGTTTTATAGACGCGTGTATAAAACTATTCGGTACATTTTCGTATCGTTTTTCGCCTATAGAAATTACCGTAGACAACGTGAAATATTAGAGCGGATGCTCAGATTATAATTACTATCGTTAACTACCCTTAAACGCTAACTACCCTAGCTTTTACCCGCGGCTACGCCCGCCTTGCCTATGTCATTTTGAGATAGTATGGCTTTCTATTCGTGAAAGAATTGCGAGTTCAGTTGTTTCAGAGATTACCTCCTACGAACACACAAAGTCACAAACTTTACCTTATTATAATATTAGTGTAGATACAGCAATTTCCTTCCATTAAAGTGTTTATGCTTTTGTTACAGGTAACAGCGGTTTGCAAACATCAAAGGACGTCGAAGTTTTCACCACCTTCTTGTTGGAGGTTCGAAACTTGGCTCTTTATAAATTTGATATAGGTAGGTACCTACCGCTGACCGCGTCTGCGCATTTGATTCCCTGGAGTGGTTAATGTGGTATTATATAATGGAACGTTTCGAAGTGTTTTGGAAACTTCATACCCGACGTGAGGCCTTTCATAAAGGTATAAACGAAACATTATATAGGCATTGTACTATTTAATTTGTATTTCATCATATTACTCAGTGAGGTGTAAATTATCTTAGACTAGCTGACAGACATTGTCCTGTCTTAGAACTGTCAAACTCGCGAAGTTAAAAATGTCGATGTTTTCTGAAATTTTCCAAGGTAAATAGGGATTAATTTTTATATTTATAAAAATATTAAGTATTATATTAAAAACCAGCTCCTCGTTTGTCGTTTTGAGTTTCGATGAAACGTTTTGTAAGTGAATTCGGGATACTTTTTTCGTGAATTTTGTACTGAACCATACATATCGAATGTTTGTATATTTTCTAAAACAATCGATTCCAACTCAAGATCGCAGCGCTTAAGTGCGACTTGCATCAACGTTCTAACAATGCGTTGTTTTGCAAGCGACTCTTGCACATGTACTGTTTCGCAATATTTAGCGCGCTCACATCGAGTGATATGGGGTGTTCAAAATCAGACAATAAATATATAAATATTTATTATATATTTAAATATAGACAATAAATAGTTGAGACGTTTGGGGTCGAAACATTGGGCCCTTGGGTACCGGGAGCACACCTCATTTTCAAAAATCTTTCAGAACGCCTAGTTAATGCGACGTGTGACCGAAATGCTTGCGTGTTTCTAGCTCAACGCATAAGCATTGCCATTCAGCGTGGTAATGCCGCCAGCATGCTGGGTACGCTGCCAACTGGTAATTGCTTGACTGGCTTGATCATTTGGATTGTCTTTAGACCTTCAACTAGTATTTTGTTTAGTTAAGAAAGGCACTTGCCCAAAAAAAAAAAAATTAGACAAATTCGATTCACAACGGGTAATTTCATTTCAATGTAATAACAGAACATCTCAATTCACAATTCAGCTTTAAATTAAATATTTCGTCCTACAAAACCTCACCTGTTCAAACAATGTTTTCTTCAGACTTCCAATTTTAAATTGTTAATTAAAAAGCCTCTGGAACCATCTCGACGGATTCCTTTATTGCAAAAGGAAATTGAACTTTCGCTTTTATAACACAAGCTTTCTTTTTCTCAATTATCGCAGAGAGAATATTATTCTAGAATCACTGTTTAAAATGTACTTGCTTTTGGTTTACTTCTACAGGTTTACTTCTTCTTCTTTGGTTTTTCTGTATCGAGCCGAAAGGAGGTCATTGTACTCATCATTATGAATAACTTTTACTATTAGACCAGCACTGATATCACAAAAAAATACAGCTATTCCATATAAAATGGTCATTGACATTGACACTCGACAAAATGTATGGATTAGCTGAATCAGCACATTTTTTCCCCCGTGATATCAGGGTTAGTCGCCTTATAACCGATCATTGCAACTTGAATAGTCACTTGTATAAGCTAGGATCCACGGACAGTCCGCTGTGTCGTGGCTGCATGAAAGAAAACGAAACTGTAGAGCATGTGCTGTGGCTTTGTAAAGCCACAAGAAACTAGAATCGCTACCGGGTTGCATGAGGCACCATTGCCTTTTTCATCCACGTCACCACAACAGCGAGACTGCTTTTCATCGTCATTATGCACAACTTCCATCTACGCCACTGGAGCGACTGTGCCATCGCCCCAGAGCCTCACTCCGATATTTCAAGGAGTTGGGTTGGCTCGGGTAGGTGCTGGTAGAGGGAAATTCACAATACACCCCAAGCGGGACGTCAGTGCAGGACTTATCGCCCCCTCCCCCGCCCCTCTCCCTATCTCGAATAAGAAGAATCAGGGTTGGTCCCATAGTAAAAGTTGTTCATAATGATGACCTGCTTTCAGCTTAGTACAGCATAAATGCGTAACTCTGTATAAGTGATTTCTTTTCAACTCGCATGGGATTTTTAATAGCGGTTACGTCTTTCCTTTTGTCGTAAGAGTTATTCGTCTTCCTGTTGTTTATTCCAGTAGATTTCTCCCGGGAGTTTTGGGATGCCTGAAGCGGGATTGTGAAATATACCGGTATTATTGTTGTAAATTGTTCTTTTTCGTGGTCGAATTGAAGAAGAGACTGTATTTGACGCGTATTGTTTTATTGTGGCACTGGCCATTGTCCTTGCGTACGCGTGGTTTGTAAAATTGCAACCCTATTTTGATCGTAATTTTTAAACTTTCGCGATTTAAACACATGTTTTAAATGTTATTAACCTATTTTGATCTCCCTATTTCGTCCCTGTCGTTAAATACTTTTTAGCGGTTATCTACAGATTCTACAGTCCTTATGAAGTCTACGAGCCATTTGGCTTCGTAGGTCAAGTCGTAATCGAGATTTTGTGATTATGCAGTCACTTAATAGTGAAGTGGTATTTCGCTTATAAAAATATAGATTGAAAATATTTATTTTTATTCCATCAATTGAAAATTGACGTTTTTTCGTCAATAAGTGGAAGCAAAGTAGGTCTGTTGTTTTTTTTGATAGGGTTTTAACAAGTGCGAATAAAAGAGTTTTGAAATTGGAATATACTAATTTCTTAGAATATTTCTCGGCGTCCTCAACCAAAGAGATTTGTATAGATTATTATTAGAGTAAATGCAAAATAAGTTCGCACGTAAGGGTGGCGTTAACTTTTGCATTGTTTAACATTAGTTAAATTTATAATTTTTACCTGATGTCTTTTATTCATTTTTCTCATAGAAGGGGATGGAAATTAGAGTGTAAAATTCCCAAAATTGTTTTTGCCGTCGGTGACGTATACTTTGAATCCTTCACTTCGCTTAGAATTAATTCTACGTTAGCATTCCTCACTACGTTAGGGATTCTATTATAGAATCCTTCGCTACGTTCTGGATTCAAAATAGCGTCCTCGCCTCAAAATATTATTTTGCTCCCTTGTCATACAATCAACTATTTAATACGAAACATCTTTGAAAAAATTACCAAGATTGCCCATAAAAATAACTTACTAATTATCTATCGCGTCGCGTCATAATGGGTTTAAATTGTTATTAAATTAAAATGATTTATATCTTTCTTAATTTTAAACAAATTTTAATTTTGTTTTCGGTGGTTATTGGCTCTATTTATTATCAGCTTTTTTTATAATTTGATAAAACTCAGTCAGGTCGGAAGTTGTTGTTTAATATGCAAAGGTAGTCTTTACCTAACTGCTCTGTAGGCGTGTTGACCTGAATCCGTTTACAAATGGCAGCAATTAGTCTCAATGACAATAGATAGTTTTCCTTTGCGTAATTACAAAGTTAATTTACCGGGACCACCTGAGAGCCTAAGGATCTGTTCAGAGTGTGATCAAAAAAGATGACCTCACCTTGAAAAAGACCGCCGAATGCGGTTGAAACTAGTCGGAATAACCGGCTTAATCATACGTGAGTAATTGCCGTGTTATACAGGGTTACGCATATAGGCTGTACTAAGCCGAAAGGAGGTCATTGTACTCATCATTATAAACAAATTTTACTATGGAAGCAACCCTGAAATAGCGGAAAAAATCAGCTGTTCCATACATGTGTCGAATGTCAATAAGGTACCGTTTTCTATGGAACAGTTGTTTTTTTTCACTATTTCTGTGTTGGTCCCGTAGTAAAAGTTGTTCATAATGATGAGTACAATGAGATTCTTTCGGCTTAGAACACGGTAAATGCGTAACCCCGTATAAACACAAGTATAAATCGATTTTTTTTTTCGATAAAAAAGCTGATTATTTTCAAACGGCCGAACAGATTTTCTTGAATCAAAAATCAAGTGACCTTTCAAACAAACAAAAAAACTAAACTGAATATGAATAAAATGAATATTGCGCGTGCGTGTGGGTGGGTGTGTCTGTAAATAAGTATGCAATGCGTGTTTTTCACGGGTTTTTGCCCAACTTGGCATCTCCCTTGGTGAAATTTTTAAAGATAATCTCTCATGCTTTTGGGTTTTTGGTTAAGTAGCTTTTTAATCCGGATCATTTTTGACGTCGACGATTCGTACCGTGGACAAGCGTTCTCCATTGAGAACAAATGGTGATTACAATTCGCTGACACAGCCAAGCGATTTGGGTTAAACGCTGCCTAATTGTTTCGTGCCCGTTTTGTTATCTGGGATCTGGAATCGATTCGGAAGGTTTGATTTTTGAGGTTTTGGATTTGTGTGAAAATGGGTACAAATTCTTTCTCGTACTTCATCATCATCAGCCCTGAATGCCCTACTGCTGAGTATAGGCCTCCCTTTGCTTATGCCACTCTACCCGGTCTCTCGCTAGTCGCATATCCACTCGTTTCCAACGGTTCTTTTGATGTCGTCAGTCCACCTCATCCTCGGTCGGCTTGGGTTCCGCCAACCTAATCTCGGCCACCAGGCGGTTACTGATGTACACCACCTCCCATCATTACGTCTGGGCATGTGTCCTACCCAGTTCCACTCAAATTCTGTCACCCTTTTTACGACGTCTGTAGCCTTGGTGCGACGTCGTATCTCAGTGTTTCGGATACGGTGTTGCAATTTGATGGCTCGCTCCTTGGCTCTCTGTGCGAGGGCTAACTTGTGCACATTCTTCTCCGTGAGCGTCCATGTCTCAGCATCATAGGTCATGGTGGGCAGGATACATTGATTGTATATATACTTACTCAACCACATTCCTCTAATAACAGTCATGTAGTATCTCATTATAACCAGCCTATCTCAGTACACTGAAGACACGCCACGCCACTCAGCTCCATCTTCGGCTTTTCGCTTCCAGCCACTGCCAGCTGCATTCCTGTGAGACTCCGGGCGTCCTACGCTGGGGGGTTAGACAAGATCCACTTTATGTTAGCGTTAACGCCTGCGGAAAGATAAAATATTTACTAGATGGTGGTAAACATGCCAAATGTTTACCACCATTCACACTTGTCAATTAACATGTGCTGTGGTCGAATGCCTAGCCCGTCAACCTGAAAAAGAACTATAATTAATAATGTGAAGGGAACCAAACATCGCAAACCATTAAGAGAATTGCGAAAACCAAGAAAACAAATAAAAAGCTCTCACAAAAGTAACAGTTCAAACATGCTCCGAAAAATCAATTCCTATAATTAAAGAACATTAAACGTGTACTTTAATTGGAAAACACAAAAGAGCAGACGTCACAACTTCACAAGGCTGTAGAAGCTAAAGATCGGGAATGAAACATAGAGCTAAAATAACAAGAGAGGATGAATCCGAGCACACATCATCAGCCATTAAATGTCCACTGGTGAACAAGGCCTCCCTCTTAGAGAGGGGTGTTGCCATAATCTCCACGCTTGGCAGACGGCTTGGAGATCGCAGTACGTTCACCGTGTACTAACAGGACGCTGCTGCCCATCCTCCGGTGGTTCTGGTCGCAGTTTTAGGACATACCCGGGTCCGAGCATTACGTCCTAATCGCAATAGATTTAGTACTCGAACAAATCAAACAAAAAAAAAAACTGCTTTGTATAAAATTAACAGCGGCTGCGTAATGTGTTTATAACATGCTAGCTGTGACCCGCGATTTCACCCAATACCCTTCAGTTCAGTATTTCGGGATAACAAGCACCTAAGCCTTTGTGTTAATCCTGGGTACTAGCTAGCTACCTTCATTCCAAATTTCATCTAAACCCATTCCTCTTTTGTGTGTTCAGCCATGACGAAGTTGTGTGCGGAAAAAACGTACACACTCACATACAAATCGCAGGCGGGGTCATAAATCATGTTCGCATACAAAAATCGCATCACTACGAGTAGGGATCTATATAGCACCATTGAATTGTTACCATTGGAAAAGTTCACTCGCCCCATCCTTACGATATTATTATAAGTCAATGGAATAACGTCACAACTTTTGAAAGAACAGTTTTATACGCAAAAACTCGTAAAGTTTCGTTTCTTTACGGCATGTATTAAACAAAGCCTAACAAGATCGCTTTAAGCTTTTAATAAACGGGCAAAAAAAACAGTATCAAAGGCCCAGCTATTTTTACCGACGGAATAAAGAACTTAAGTATGTTAATACGCGTTCACGCCAGGCGGTCACCCATCCAAGTACCGACCGCGCCCGACGTTGCTTAACTTGATGCTGAACAGTAATTTGTCACCGATTCGCACTTGGCCATTATTTGTTGTTTTACTTTAGAGTGTATACCTGTATACCATAATAATGCAAATTATGACGCTTGTACGTATTACCGTTTTTAAGATTCCGTAGGTACCCAAAGGGTAAAAACGGGACCCTATTACTAAGCCTGAGTGAGGTTCTGGAGTGGAGAACACGAACCGGAAGACGCAGCGTAGGGAGGCCTCCCACTAGATGGACCGACGACATTGTGAGAGTCGCGGGCATCCAGTGGATGCAAAAGGCAGGCTGTCGTTCAGTGTGGAGGTTAAAGGGGGAGGCCTATGTTCAGCAGTGGACGTCTTCTGGCTGATGATGATGATGATTACTAAGCCTACGATGTCTATCCGTGTGTCCTACCTATACCTATTAACCCGTGTTGCGCCAGCAACTGGAGCCCTTTCCGAATTAAAGTCTAAACGTCTACGAACTAAGGTCTAAAATTAGCCTGTTTTGCTTAAGTTCAGATTGGAACTTAAGGCACCTCACGGGTTAACGGCTGTATCTTTCGAACCGTAATAGATAGCCAGGCCAGTTGACATTTTCACAGATTGTATATTATTTTCCCACATTTTAACTGGCTATCTATTAAGGTTCGAAAGTTACAGCCGTTAAAAGGTAGGACGGACAGACGAACGGACGGACAGACAGATAGACAGACATCGTAGGCTTAGTAATGGGGTCCCGTTCTTACCCTTTGGGTACGGAACCCTAAAAACAACAAAGAAAGCCTCAGTCCTAAACCAATTTTGAAACGTCTGGATCTAGGTGTCTCTCTAACCGTTTAGTTTGTAAAGCTCTCACGACAAAGCAGTTCCAATATCAGCGAAGGTATTTCTATTACGGGAATCTATGATATTGCTTTGCGAAGCGCCCGGACGCTTATCGTTTGAGCAATTTTTTCATCACGAGCGATTCACTCATTGAATCTTTGATTTCCATTGATGCGAATAAGGCTCTTTGATTCAGGTTTTATTGAAAATTCAGAAGAAATCTTGGCGTCTTAATAAGGGAATTATTAGACTCGGTTGAAGCATTGATTTGCTCTGACAGCTGCAAAAACATTGTGAAAAGATGTATTTTTTTTTTTTATATATTATTTAAATAATATTAGGTACCTGCTACAGTGTTTAAACCAAACGAAAGTTATCAAAATTTGTGGTTTAAATTCAGCTTTTTACAATTAAATAAATCAGCTGTTAGTGCAAATAAATGCTTAGACCAAGTAGGTATATATAGTATAAAATGACATCATTAAAAAAATATTAGCTGCAAACGTTATGTATACGGACGGAAAAACAGACAGACAGACATACAGACGTACGGACGGATGGACGGACATACGGACAGACATCGTAGACTTAGTAAATAGGGTCCGGTTTTTACCCTTTGGGTACGGAACCCTAAAAATTTAAACATGGTCTCTCACTATGGGCCTCATAAGCAAGCTCAAAGTCGCACAACGAGCTAAGGTGAGGGCTATGCTCGGGGTTTCTCTAGGAGATCGAATCAGAAATGAGGAGATCCGTAGCCGAACGAAAGTCACCGACATAGCCCACCGGATTAATTAGAATAAAGACATGTTATTATCAATCGATAATAACATAGATCGATAATAGTTGTTGGAGATCGATGGGGGAGGCCTATGTCCAGCAGTGGACGTCCTATGGCTGAAATGATGATGATGATGACTATATTACACCAGACCTTTTAGGTATTATATGTCTGTGTACTTGAAAATTATACAGCAATTTAACTTGTGTTCCATAAAAGTTATAAAACTACCAAAATACATTGTAAAGCGAGGCACAAAATTCCTAAGTTAGACATTCTAGCCGCAATCAAGTCGTCTGTCCTTGGAGACACTTCAGACTGTGCTATAACATATTATAGCTTCATAGCAGGTCTAAACAGTGACAGTATGCCCCGATCAGTATATTTTACACGGACTAGGCATGCGTTTGTATTTTACAAGGAAAACAGACAGCTGCTAATTAATACAGTAGATGAGATAAACAGTTACACAAAAGCTAAAACATGTTTTCACTAACAAAAAAAAAAAAAAAAAAAATAAAGCCTTTATTCCCAAATAAATTACATAAAATTTCAGTGTGTAGTAGTTAATTGTATTTTTTGGGCACCCAAATTTGGGTATAGGCCTCCTCCATGCAACGCCATTCTTGTCGCTCTTGCGCCATTCTCGTCCAGGTGATTCCGGCAGCTTCCACTATGTCGTCGCGCCATCTTCTTCTGGGCCGCCCCTTTGACCTGGTTTCTTCTCTGGGGTACCAGTGCAGGATTCGTTCGCTCCAGCGCCCATCTGTAGCTCTCGCAACGTGACCAGCCCACTTCCACTTAAGCCTGCAAAGCGTGCTTGCGGCATCTATTCTGCGGCGGTTTTCACTAATACAAACTAGAAATAGTGTAAATGCCCCGTTGCAACACCAACTAGAGCCTGGATAGATAAATAGTAATTGAAAAACAAACATTCGAAGTCTTTACGCAAGAGACAATAAATTAGTTACCAGAAAGAAAAAATAAATACATAAATAACATACAAATTACAAATATATAAAACCTAATACAAATTAAATATTTTTTAGATATAATTTTACGTATTTTCGCCATTTTATTTTTCGAAGTTAATTAAAAAACGAAGATATTATTATGTGAAATCGCGAGGTCACGTTCGGGCGGACAACTAGAATAAATCGTAGCGTAATCTGAATGCGGCATCTATCTATTCCAAGATGCAATCGATGTCATACCATCGACGGCACACAACCTGCAATACCAGTTTGCACGGATAACTGTGCATCCAACCATCCACTGTGCCACGACAATGCGACGCGGTGACAGAGATCCCTCGAAGTTTTCAATACTCATTATGTTTATTGCGACGATTTTTTGTTTGTTTGAATTAGAACTGCTTTCAAGGCATTTTTGTAAGTTGTAGGCAGTTGCACCCATATAAACGTAACGTCAGTCATTCGAAATCAGTTAGGAACTGTGATGCGGAGTTCGACGCGTTGATCAGGTTGATCTAAATAAGAATGTTCAATTAGGGTTCACTCATATGCCTGGTATCAGATTTTCCTTCTAATTTCCGTTCTATTTACTTCTCTTTTATGTGGTTCAATCGCAATAGATTATGTTTCTGCTAAGGTGGATATTCCAATAGGGTCACCGTTCGAATATCCACCTTAGCAAGATTATTGTAAGTTGAATATAGAATAGCAGAGACCGACCGTTTTTTTTTTCTCTTTGGATTGAACATTGACATGATTCGGAAGACCCGGCACGAAGATCTTCAAGTTTTTTTTTTCCCTTAGAATTTATTTTCCAGCGTCAAGCTATTTTACAAGAAACATATTTTTTTCTCGGAGACAATTCACTCACTCATAAGTATACCGTACCAATATACTTACATACCAATATAGTTTTTATTGTACCATGTTTACGATCTCAATTTGCTTGTGCTCAGGTTATTGGCTATAAAAATCGCAAAATTTGTCGCAAGCGCCACTTTTACGGAGAAATTCGTGTCTAATCAGTACGTTGACCTTTCGGTGATCAGTTTCGATGTTCTTGAAAAACATAATTCGAAAATATGTTACCATAATATTATAAAACTAATTCGATGTACTAAAGTAAAAATTCAGAGCAGTTTAACAAAATGAATATAATTAAAACTGAAATAAAACCGGCCAAATGCGAGTCGGGCTTGCACACTTAGGGTTCCGTACTACCACATAGCTTGTTAGCTACTAAAGTACAAAAAATTGTGCAAAAAGACAAAATCCCATCAACGCCCAGGCAGTCACCCATCCAAGTACCAGCCGCGCCCGACGTTGCTTCACTTGGGCGATCGTACGAGAACCGGTGGTGAACAGAAAAATGGCCGGTTTATTTCAAGATATAAAATGATTAAAATGATTTCTACTTTGGAAAAATATGCTTCGGCCATATTACGGTGTTAAGTAATATTTCAAAGTATTTTTTTTTGACTAGTATAAATTTGAGGTCATAAAATATCTACTTATATATTTTGAAATACGAACTTCTCAAAATGATCGAAGGACATTTTTCAAAAAGAAACGGAAATTTTTTCTTTAAAAAAAAACATCACATGTGCGATTGAGATAGCGGCATGCCATATTCTGGCTTGAAAAACATAGTCAATGCCTGTTTTGCACAACCCGGACCGACCGAAGGTCGTTGTCACATCTTTAGTCTATCAAAGATCAGACGATACATATTGATGGGACTGGCGCTTCCTCGAATAAATGACTTGAAAAACTTGATGGGCAACTGCAAGTGAGTTGTTTGACTTTAAAGGTAGACTTCCGTGCATCGCGACCTATCGCAGCCGCGCTCGTCTAACGCGATACAAAACTTGCAATATGAAGACGTCTGGCGCCGCTTCCGAGGTATGCGACAGACGCGCGCGGCCTACGACTGACGCCGCCATACATTTTCTTAGTGCGAGCTGCGAGCTCAGCGAGTATTGTCGCACCAGCCGCCCTAACATACGTGTGGATTTAATTGACCTCTACCGCCATCCAATAAAACTAATCTTTTTGCTTTACAGACTTAAAAATTATATTTCATTTTACAACCCGCTAGTGAGGATGGCTCGTCAGTATAATGACATTATCTATATCTATACTAATATTATAAAGAGGAAAGATTTGATTGTTTGTTTGTTTGTTTGCATTGAATAGGCTCCGAAACTACTGAACCGATTTGAAAAATTCTTTCACTGTTGGGATGCTGCACTATCCCCGGGTGGCAAAGGCTATAATCTATACCCGTGCGAAGCAGGGGCGGACCGCTAGTAAATAATAAGATAGAAATTGATATTTTAATTACAAATATTTCACATTATATTAGGTCAGTACAAGATATTCTCTATACCAAGCCCGTCAGATCAGACACAACCACTGGCTTGAGTCTGGCTGCTCCAAACATATCTGATGCATAGCATACTTGTGCAGAGTACACACACCTGTGACACTTGTTGCGGTAGTGTGCGCTCTGCACAGTTTGTATAAATTAATCGCAAACCTCATTCAAGTCCGCTCATTTTGTTTTTATGTTTCCACATTTTTTAAGTTACAATCCAGATCTGAACCTTTAATAGGAGATATAATGTTTTGTAAGATTGTAATTTGTAAAGTTATATGATTATTTACAGGATATTTACCGTGGTAAGGTTGTGGAATGAGCTCCCGATATTTCCACACCACCACTTGGTAAATATCCCGTAAATAATCATATAACTTTAGTGAACAACCGTGATAGTTTAAAACAGTGTTTTTGTAATTTGGGTTGTAAAAAAAAAAAAATACTTGGCCCCGGCCCGTGCAATTTTGACCTCCGTCGTAGGAGAGAAGCGAAATACGTTTGCAAATAATAATAATATAAAAAATTGACCAAGAATAAGAGGGAAATATATTATTCTCCCGTTGCTTGGATCGCGCGGGCGGTCCGTCAACCATATTCACACGTATGTTAGCTACTTTAGAGTCGCGCGTCAGACGCGCACGGCCGCGACTGGCCGCGATGCATGGAAGTGAACCTGAACCGTGAATCGTTGCAAGAAACGCGTTTTATTTCCTGCGATTAATTAACGACTGATTAAACAAAGTTGATGAGCAAGTCAGTGAGATGTAAAAATATCTTTTGGTTTGAACCTCAGAGCAGATAAACAATAGAGATATGGTAAGGTGGCGTGGCGGGTGTGAAAGCATCTGGCCTAAATCAGGCTTGATATCTTTAATCTAACTCACCCTGCAGACGACATTGTCTATCTTTTTAGGGTTCCGAACACAAAGGGCAAAAACGGAACCCTATTACTAAGCCTACTGTCTGTCTGTTAATCTGTCCTACCTATTAACGGCTATATCTTTCAAACCGTAATAGATAGCCAGTTGAAATTTTCACAGAATATGTAATGTTACGGCGTTTAACTAAGAAAATAATAATAAAAAGTCAAAAAGTAAAAACGAAAGGGGGCAACCCCCACAGAAAAGAGAAGTAAATAGAACGGAAATGAGAAGGAAAATCTGTCGCCAGGCATTATGGCAGAACCTTGTTTGAACATTCTTGTTTAGATCAACGGGTCGAACTCCGCATCCAAAGAACTTGTACCTTACTTTTTTGGGTTCGGTCTCAAAATTCTTTGTGCGCGTCACAGTTGCTAATTTCGAATGACTGACGTTTCGTTTAATGGCAACTGGCTACAACAAAAAACTTTTCTGTGGCAACCCCCATACAACAAAAGTATTTTTTTAACTTATACCAATAAAGGTTCGCCATCCCTGACCTATTTGGTGTGGCATGTGACTTTATCCTTTACTTGTATAGGTACGTTAGCGCAAAACCGTGACGTCTTTATCGGACATCTTCAAGACGTTTTACTGCCTTTAGCGCAGTAAAGTGCTGCGTTATCGTTATATGCAGGTCCCGGCTTTACTGCGGCAACTGCACTGAAACTGACAATCAAAACTAAGCACTAGGCGGCTAAGCTTTAAATCAGTTTAAACAGCGTTACACGGAACCGTTATACTAAGCCGTAAGGAGGTAATTGTATGTTTTAAAAATGTCTCTTGCATCGAGATACTATACCTACTGCTAGTCTGTGGAATGAGCTGCCTGAATGGGTGTTCCCCGATGGTTACAATCTGGGTGTCTTCAAATCACGAGTGAAATAACAAATCGGTTTCTTCTAGGCAAGCGTGCGCCAACGTAGACCGCATCATCGCTTAACATCAGGCGTAATGGTGGTCAAGCCTATTATTTATTAGTAAAAAAAAAATATAATCTCTACGTGAACATGGTAAAAAATCATTCAGGTGTAAAAAAAAAAAAATTACTCGATCAAAAGATATGACCGTTTATGTTGCATATTTTCGCATATTTCGCGGTTTCACAAGGGAATAAAAACCTATAGGGTACTTCCCGTTGACCTAGAATCACGAAATTTGACAAAAAGCCAGGTCTCACAGCACATATAAGGGAAAAAAAGCTGCTGTATTTGTTAATTTGATATTACATTTTTTTTTTTTTTATTACAAACTTATATTTTGTAGTTGGCATGTATGGGAGCACCCGTTTACCAACTACATAGTTAAGTTTGTCATTCAATATTTCTATCTTTTTAACCTTTTTTTCATTAAGACTCCATTCCCGGGATGGATGTAAATACATATTTATTAAGTTTGTATGGAATCCTCAGGGTGCGAGTCCTAATCACACTTGTTCGTTTTTTTTTTTCATCATTTAGCCAAGTCTACACCTTTTCGACGCTGAGCGAGCAATTTCGATAGTAGTACGTTGTTAGTTTACCTGTCTACTTGTTTCACCAATCAATGTGCGTGTTTTTCATACGCGCTCAATTTACGATTCTACGCTCGTTAACGTTCATAGGCAGTTGATTTCTCGATGCTTTGTATATCTGCTTCTGCACGGTAATTAGAGTTTTTTTGTCGGTGAATCTAATAGGTATGTAAATAAATCGGGACAATATACTGCCAGGTGTGTTAATGGAACAAACTTTTTTCTTTAAAAAGGGTAAAAACGTAACGTTATTAGTTGAAA
This sequence comes from Agriopis marginaria, assembly GCA_932305915.1. Lineage (NCBI taxonomy): Eukaryota > Metazoa > Arthropoda > Insecta > Lepidoptera > Geometridae > Agriopis > Agriopis marginaria. The sequence continues at coordinate 26,902,379 of OW029914.1, read as the reverse complement.
AAAAAAAAGAAAAATGAAAATATATTTATTACTGTATAAACATTTACAAATATTATTACAGATAAATTATACTAAAGTAAATTGAACATGCTTATACAGAGATTATGTGCCCTCGATAGAATTATCTAACGGTCCTCACGCTAGGCACAGCCTGTATCGTGAGGACCTGGATACGATTACAACGATTTACGAGTTCGCAATCTCAGCTGACTTAATTTTACAATTACTTTAAAAAAACATACTCCAAAAACATACATACTAAGTTACTCATACTCCTACTTTTTTATTCATAACAATTATAGTTATATACTAGCGACCCGCTCGCCGGCTTCGCACGGGTGTAATTTACGTGCGAAGCCGGGTATATATTATAAACCTTCCGTGAAAAATTATCTAACTGATGGTGAAAACCGTATCGAAATCCGTTGGGTGGTTTAGGAGTTTTTTTTTTTTTATAAATAATAGGCTTGCGCTTGACCGCCAACTCGCCTGATGTTAAGCGATGGTGCGATCTACGGTCATACAGATATTACAGACAGACAGTCGCGGAAAGCGACTATAATATATACTATGCAGAGATAGAGAAGAGATGTAGAGATGTCACAGTGTATAGATTCTTATTATCGTTTAAATAATGATCAAACATGAAAAAAAAATCATGAAAAAAAACATCATCATCATTTCAACCTATCATATTCCCACTGCTGGGACACCGGCCTTCTCTGATAGAGAGAGAGAGAGAGAGACATAGAGAGGATGAGCTGTAATCCACCTTGCTGCATTTTGTTGAATGTCATACATATTATGCCTTAACTATATATCATACATTATTAATTATGTTATTTTGTTATTCTGTATAAATGCCTCTGACCTTTTTTTTAAACTGTTGATGATGATGAGGAATTGTATCTCGATAACCTATATACGCAAATATTCGGATCAGCATATCCTTTCTATTTAGATCTTTGAAGCAAACCCACGCATCTATCCGGTTACCACAATAAATCCTGTTCAAGAATCTCAAGCACATCTCCTGAGAGGCGAAAGACAATTTTCTACAGGAAAAAGAAGATATAAAATAATATATTCTCATCTGTGCCATTGTTTTCGTCCCGCTTGATATTTCATGGATATTTCTTTGATAAAGATTTAAGGGTATGACCCAATAGGGAATATGCGCGGTTATGCCGTTGTTTGTGGTTTTTGCAGGGTTACGCATGTAGAGTGTACTAGTAATTTTTAAACTTTCGCGATTTGAACACAATACATGTTTTAAATGTTTATCGAGACTTATCACGTATTATTTATTTAGGTAAAAATATGTAGGTACCTTTCGCTCGACGTTTCGACCATATCACAATGGCCGTGGTCACGAGCACCACGGCCATTGTAACCATTGTATGTTTACCTAAATTAGACTGTACTAATCCGAAAGGAGGTCGTTGTACTCAAAATTATGAATAATTTTACGGGAGCAACTCTGAAATCGCGAAAGAAATATCAGTTGGCCCATAGAAAAGGGTCATTCACACTCGACAAAATGTATGGATGAAAAAAAAAACATCCTAATTTCACATGTATGAGAGCCACCCCTTTTTTTATATAGTTTTAAAATTGAGATCTATACTAAAACTGTCATTGTGCAAAGTTTCAAGCTCTTATATAAAAAAAAATTAGATAAGTTAGAGGGTTCTACAAAAATTTACTGACGGACAGAACGATCTTATAAGGATTCCTTGTAAGACTACGTCGCCCTAAAAACTGATCAGTCACTAAAATTGTGCCGACGCTTATGCTGGTTTCACAGCTGTACGGGAACACCCGCGCGGGTTGCCCGTACGGACTCCCGGAGCGGAGACATACCTGAGGCGCTAGAACATCGTTTCACAGCGACGCGGAATGTTCCGTACGGGACTTGCCTCAGCATAGATCCCGTCTCCCGTAATACGGACTCCCGGAGCGGAGACATACGTGATGCGCTAGAACATCGTTTCACAGCGACGCGGATTGTTCCGTAAGGGACTTGCCTCCGCGTAGATCCAGTCTCCCGTAATACGGACTCCCGGAGCGGAGACATACGTGAGGCGCTAGAACATCGTTTCACAGCGACGCGGATTGTTCCGTAAAGGACTTGCCTCAGCGTAGATCCCGTCTCCCGTAGTACGGGCTCCCGGAGCGGAGACATACCTGAGGCGCTAGAACATCGTTTCACAGCGACGCGGATTGTTCCGTAAGGGACTTGCCTCCGCGTAGATCCAGTCTCCCGTAGTACGGGCTCCCGGAGCGGAGACATACCTGAGGCGCTAGAACATCGTTTCACAGCGACGCGGATTGTTCCGTAAAGGACTTGCCTCAGCGTAGATCCCGTCTCCCGTAGTACGGGCTCCCGGAGCGGAGACATACGTGAGGCGCTAGAACATCGTTTCACAGCGACGCGGATTGTTTCGTAAGGGACTTGCCTCCGCGTAGATCCAGTCTCCCGTAATACGGGCTCCCGGAGCGGAGACATGCGTGAGGCGCTAGAACATCGTTTCACAGCGACGCGGATTGTTCCGTACGGGACTTGCCTCCGCGTAGATCCCGTCTCTCGTAGTACGAGCTCCGGAGCCTTAGAGAAAGCAAGAGCATATCTACCTGTTGTGGTAAAAATGTTCTAAAGTGGGGATCACGAATAACCACTGATAACCGCTGGGTTACCGGACATTTACTGACCCGAAATCTATAGTATTACATATCTATGCTGCGACCAAAATAAAATGAATGGACGGGCCATAACCATTGAACTTGCTCAGTAAAAACGAATCAATACTTTCGAACATAATTATACTTCAACACCTTCAACACCATTATAAACATGTACAGTACATTTGTTACAAAAAAAATATAGTGGTTTTTGTTGTGTATTTACACATCGGGAAGGCACACCAAGGCATAATTTTGTCAGATGTTTCGTTATCATGTAACAATAGTCTTGTGTTGCACTTCCTACGGCTAGAGACCGACTGAAACGAAGTGAGCGCCGGCGCTCATTTTGTAATCGTTAAAAATGCGCTTCTTCTGGGCCCGTCCATTCATTTTATTTTGGTCGAAGTTTATATGCTGCTAATAGATATTTAATGCTCGCCGGGAACATTCAGTGGCCATATTTAGATTGCAAAGTAGGGAATTCACAATGAGGTACGTTCAGAACCACCCCTTCATGAATATTGAAACCCACCTGAAAACAAAGGCCAACTTTTAACGGGTCCGACGGAAAACATTCTATTGTTACGCATCTCTACAGAAGTGAGTTTTTGAGAGTATAATTAAATTATTTTGTTTTTATTATTCAAACCGCTATGATGGTGGCCGAGCGGTAGAAAATCTGACGCCACCCGGCTCGATTCTCGGCCCTGCAATGAGTTATCTAGTACCCAAATAAGTGATGTGCAGTTTCGATATCATTGCTTAAAAACGGCGAATGAAAATATAGTAAGGAAACCGATATATCCAAGTAAACTCCTTAGTCTTGACTCTTGAGCATCGGCGCAAAGTTGCTAGTCTATCGGTCTTTTATCGAATACATTTCGGAGAGTGTGCATCGGATCTTCATAATCTAATTCCTTCCTGCCCATTTTTCCATCGGACTGCCAGAGCGGGCACAAAAAATCGACACCGCTTTATAGTTGGTATTCCGAAAACCTGAACGAGGCGCTTTGATTCCACTTTGATTGTGCGAACTGCTAGTCTGTGGAATGCGCTGCCTGAATGGTTGTTCCCCGATAGTTACAATCTGGGTGTCTTCAAATCACGAGTGAATCGGTTTCTTCTAGGCAAGCGTGCTCCACCGTAGACCGCATCATCGCTTAACATCAGGTGAGTTGGCGGTCAAGTGTAAGCCTATCATTTATTTAAAAAAAAATGTACAAAGTCATGACATTCACAAAACATGGACTGGGCCAGCATAGTGGATTACGGCCCATCCTCTCTCTCTCTCTCTCTCTCTCTCTCTCTCTCTCTCTCTCTCTCTCTCTCTGAGAGAAGGCCTGTGTCCCAACAGTGGGTACATGATAGGCTGATAATGATGATGATTGTTGCGAACCGCTAAACTGTGAAATGCGCTGCCGGAATGGTTGTTCCGATTGTTATCTGTTTCCTTCGAGTGAATCGGCTTCTAGGCAAACGAGCTCCATTGCAGACCGCATCGCAACTTCATGTGAGGTGAAGAGAGTTACCCCATATTTATAAACTCGATGTAAAATAAAATAAAATAAATATACTTACCTCGAATCCTCACCTTAGTGCTCTCTTTGCTAAGGTTCTCTTTGTAGGTCCTCCAACCCTCATGTTTGGCGTTTTTATCGTCTCTCAAGGTTCCCTCAGTCCACTACAAATTAAGACAAAGTGAGGCTTAACGTCTTAGATGGCGTCATCAGCTCTGTCATGCCGTCATCATCAACCAGAGGACGTCCACTGCTGAACATAGGCCTCCACTTTAGACTTCCACGATGTCGTTGGTTCATCTAGTGGGAGGCGTACCACCTACGCTGCGTCTTCCGGTTCGTGGAGTCCACTCAGAATCCTTCCCCATTGGTTCCCCTTTAGATCTGTAAACATCCTTTATTGTGTTTTACAATTTTTTGTCAAAATCGAATTCATAATGTCATCCGCTGTTCCATTAACCTTGTATTGTGGCTGTCTTTTCTTCACAAGTGCCTATCGTCACTGATTAGTCTGATATAACCACATTGCTCACTATGCGTGGGCAAAATGTATCATTCCCACACGCACTCCACGTACTAACTAATCTTTATTCTATGATGCCACTACGACAATCGTAAATCGAGTGTGCCCACTACTGCCCACTAACCTATTCTTCTTAAATTAGAGTATTGCTGAGTCTTTTTAAAATTAGTTTCTGTTTATTTATTGTCAGACAGATGAGAGCTTTTAATCGTATTAATTGTGTGACTCACTTGAATTAGTTAAGAAGTATCTTGGGTTTGTTTTTTTTTATCTGGAGCTATATTATAACGACACTGTTTATGGTTTATCATCATCATCAATTGTCAGTCATAAGAGTCCACTTCTGAACATGGAATTCCACATTTTGCAAGTGTGAGGGCAAGAAAGATCGCGTTCTTCGCAGTGTGCGATTTCCAATGATCTATGATATTATGTGGTTGAGCTTTCAACCCGGTGGCGGCTAGTGCGATGGTAAAACTGACAGCGTCTGCAGACAACGGAAGTATGTAGAACTTTTGGCCGCCAGTTTCAGAGTGCACATAAAACAAAGAATTTTCTTCCAATAACTGTGCAGATCAAATGCATATTCTGCAGTAAATAGAATATCGAGAGAGCGTAGGTGTATCTGGCAATCGGCTTACCGATTAATTGCTCTTAAAAATTAAAGCACCAATCACATCATCGGCCATTAAAATGTTCACTGCTAAACAAGGCTTCCCTCTTAGAGAGGGGTTACCCCCACGCTTGGCGGCTTGGGGATCGCAGTACGTTCACCGTGTCCTAATAGAACGCTGCTGCCCATCCCCAGGTGGTTCTGGTCGCAGTTTAAGGACATACTTAATAAGCTTGCAATGGTATCCAATCCCAAGTCAGCAGACTGCAGGCAGATGTCGCCACATTACGCCGGCGCCAGTGCGTAGCGGATCGCAATATCAACAAGTGTGCCATACAGCCACGCTGCTTATCTTTATTGCTGTGTCGAGCGTAAACCCGCCTATTGCCATTAGGTTGCAAAAGCACGATTGGATATAAAAAGTAACGGCCAATTTGTTTCTGCCTCGTAGCTGTTTTTTCGCACGGTTTTCTGCTCAGATCAGGCAAACAAGGGAGATGTGGTAAGGTGGCATCGCGGGTGCGAAGGCATCTGGCCTAAATCAGGCATGATGCTATTGATTATACAATGCCTCAAACTCTACCATTATCTCCATGAGAATTCATTGGTTTGAAAATTCAATAACAGTATTTAATATTTTTACTCCTGTTTTTTATTCTTACCATAATTCTACTTTTAATTGAATGTAGTTTAACCTAATTTAAATTAGTATTTCTATTATTGGTATCTCACTGTGGGCCTCATAAGCAAGCTCAAAGTCGCACAACGAGCTATGGAGAGGGCTATGCACGGGATTTCCCTACGAGATCGAATCAGAAATGAGGAGATCCGTAGACGAACGAAAGTTACAGGAATTGCCCACCGGATTAGCAAGTTGAAGTGGCAGTGGGCAGGGAACATATCACGCAGAAAAAATGGCCGATGGGGCTGAAGGTACTCGAATGGAGACCACGGACCAGTAAGCGCAGCGTAGGACGACCTAAAAGAGACCACAGGGAAACGCTGGATGCAGGCCGCTTCCAATCGGCCCTTTTGGAGATCGATGGGGGAGGCCTATGTCCAGCAGTAGACGTCCTGTGGCTAAAATGATGATGATGATGAAATTAGAACTTACTTTTTATTTTCGCTGTATTTGACACTCTAATCCTTTCCGAGTCACCAAGAGACCATAGCCGAGTTTGAGGCCTACTGCTAAGTCAATGTAACCTATTTGAGACATAATTTATAGCTATGTACCTATACACATATGTGATAATGTGAAAGCGTTTCCGAAATCAATGTTTTCTTTAGTTTAAATCACCCAGCAGATGACCATGATCACCTCATAAAATGAAAACCCCCATACTGAAACACAATTTTCACGGAAAACGTGTCAAGGGCTTCTCGAATTCTGATTGAAATCCCGAGGCTTGTCGAGAATGTTAACCCTAATGTAACAAATATCAACAAATCTATTTGCTTAGTTGACAAAAGAAATAGGGTCGTAACCGACACTCGAGAGTCCCTCTCAGATTCGCAAGCTGAGCGCCCTCAAGGAAAGTATCGATGTCGATAAAATCTCAACCCAAGTCACACCAAGGGCAATTTTCTGAAAATAAATCTGATTTATGTTTTATCAATATCGATTGTGGATCTTGTTTAACATGACGACGCCTGTATGCTAATCAGCAGATTATAATATCTGTGTACTAAATTATATTGATAGAAATATTAAACTATTAAAAGCTGCTAAAGGCTGGTCTTTTAAATATTCTAGAAGCAATTGCTCGTTTATCATCTAAATTAATGGCAAATTATAACCTCTAGCATAGGATCGTAACTGACGCCCGAGTGAAGTCCCCTCTGAGGTTAGAAGTCTGAGGGCCACCCTCAAGAAAAGTATCGATGTCGATAATTTCCCGGACTAAATACCTAAATACCTACAACGTCAAGGATAATTTATTTCATGAATATATTTCTGTGGTCCATATGGCTATATTCTTTCACGTTTGAATAATGGATATGGATGATTGAGTTAAATTGCGGTGCCCGGCGTCGTTTTGCTAATTATTTGGATATGAAATCCTGGCCAGTAGTTGTGCCAACTAAATGTTTTGTATTGCCAATAATTGTATAGTAAAGAATAGTTTCTACTAACGTTGGCAGGAATTCCAATACAATTTACCCATTGTATAACTATCGATAGTTCCCATCACTAGCTTATCCACCCTAGCGTAATAAGAAGCGTGGCACTTTATTGGTTGACTTGACCCACTTCCACTCCGTGTAGTATGATCTAACTAGGCTTGCCGAAGAGGTAAAAATTGCGGTTTTAGTAGGTAACCACGACAGAAAAGAGAAGTAAATAGAACGGAAATAATAAGGAAAATCTGTCGCCAGGCATTACGACAGAACCTTGATTGAACATTCTTATTCCTTTGTGTGCTTTCCCGAAGTGTAAATACACAATATAAACCGCTATTTTTTGTAACAATAGTACTGTACATGGTTACAATTAGGTGTTGAAGTATATGTCCGACGGTTATGGCTTGTTTTTCTGAGCAACTTCAATGGTTATGGCCCGTCATTTAATTTTATTTTTGTCGAAAATGGTGTCTTTAACGTTGCCTGAGGCAATATCTCCGAGACACTGCTCCCTTTCCCAGAAAGATGCGTCTCACAGCGCCGCTGTCTTCACTGGACTCGTTTATATTGCCAGATCACCAAAGCTGAACCACGAGTCTAGTTCTCTTAAGTCTGCCCTTACGGTAGGCAGGGGAATCCAAGCCGTATTCATCATCATTAGCCAGAAGACGTCCACTGCTGAACATAGGCCTCCCCCTTTAACTTCCACACTGAACGGCAGCCTGCCATCTGCGTCCACTGGATGCCCGCGACTCTCACAATGTCGTCGGTCAAATACGCATTATAAAACCCCAATTCCAGGGCTAAAATAAAGGCTAATTTTAAGCTAGTATTTGTTTTATGTGCTACATAAGTATCATCATCATCATCATCATCATCAGCCAGAAGACGTCCACTGCTGAACATAGGCCTCCCCCTTTAATACAACAACATAACCTTCAATAACATAAGTATAATTGTGCTTAATTTTGTTACCTTTTTTATTAACTTATGAAGCTTAGCTTTTTAGCGCTTGTTTGCAATACATATATGATTTTTAGTAGTGATTTTCCATGACAATGTTACTTATATCACTAGTATAGACCTATTAATGGCTGTAATTTAAAATAATTATTTAAAACTATGTATATATTTTTGTGCTGTTGGTCTTAAATAAACATTAAATAAATAAATAAATAAAATAAAAGCAAAGAATATAAGAATATACATCAGTCGGAGAGTTCGAAACACTTCGACAGACACTTCAAAATCAAAATTCGATCGCGAAACAAAATCACAATCTAATTCTCAAGAGATAACTTATGAAATTTGCTCAAGAAATCGTAGTTTTCGTCCCAGTCGATAGTTATGAAACTAGGTCAGTCCTTGTACAAGATGCGTGCCGAAGTGTCTTTTTCCCGTTGGCTCCGTCCTATATCGCGGAAAGTAAGACATCAATCTGAAATTTGAGGTGATTCTTCACTAACTCAATAAAATAAAAATAAATAAATAAATAAATATTCGGGACATTTTTGCACACACGGTCATCTGACCCCAAACTAATCAAAGCTTGTGATAGGTATGGCTGCCAGAGACTGATATACATACATATATAGGTTTAAATACATACTTAAATAGATATTAACACCCAGATATAGAACAAACACAAATGTTCATCACGCAAATGTTTGTCCTAGGTGGGAATCGAACCCACGCCCCTAAGCTCAGAAGGCAGGTTCACTACCAACTGGACCAACGGGCTATCTAATTGACCTGGCCACGCGCAAAAAAATTACATAATTAATTCATCATCATCATCATCATTTCAGCAGGACGTTCACTGCTGGACATAGTCCTCTCCCATCGATATCCAAAAAGGCCGGTTGGAAGCGGCCTGCATCCAGCGTTTCCCTGCGGTCTTTTAAGTCGTCTGTCCATCTTGTGGGTGGACATCCTACGCTGCGCTTACTGGTCCGTGGTCTCCATTCCAGAACCTTACGGCCCTATCGGCCATCTGCTCTGCGTAATATGTGCCCTGCCCACTGCCACTTCAACTTGCTAATCCGGTGGGCTATGTCGGTGACTTTCGTTCATCTACGGATCTCCTCATTTCTGATTCGATCTCGTAGAGAAACCCCGAGCATAGCCATACCTTAATTAACCACACAGAAATAAATCTAAAATAAACACCTAGGCTCTAACGTCAACTGATCGCATCTGATACTGATCCCGCGGGACCAGTTGAAATAATGCATATTTTGAATTGTTGTACTGGTCCCGTTGGCAAGTTTTGTAATTCGGGCCTGTTAAAAAAAAATACGGGCCGAATTGAGATCCTTCCTCCGTTTTTGAAGTCGATTAATAACAGGCTTGGTGAAAAGTATACTCAGATGTAATACGCGCTGCGAGAATGGGTGTTTCCCAATAATTACAATCTAGATGCCTTCAAATCACGAGTGAGTCGGTTTCCATTAGGCAAGCATGCTCCTTCGTAGACCGCCGTTAGAGGAGGTTGCGGTAAAAGCCAAAATTTGTATTATTAAAAAAAAAACCTTCTCTGAAGAAATTATTTCAATCGGCTTATAAAGTTTGGAGATATACGCGTTTAAAGTTTTTGGTCGGATTAGGAAGGGATGACCCTTTTCCGCAAAGTTTGTGTCAGTATGGCGTAATTGCAATTGACGTACCTAATTAATTTGTAAATATAAATAATCTTTGTCTAACAAGACATAAAAATGCTGTTTATAATCAAACTAGCCATCGGGAGAGATGGTGGTCAAACGCAAGTCTATTATAATAAATAAAGCTTTTTTGAAAGACAACAGAAATTATCAGTCCGGTGCAAGTCCGGTGGCTTATTAAATGAACCTTAAATGACTTGACACGTGACGCCGTTGACACGTGTAATTTGGGTCACAATCAAACTTTGCCGTATCCCGCTGTAACATTTCAATTTCGTTCGTGTGCTTATCCGGCAAAACCTTTCTAATCCGTAATTTAGGTATTATAAGATTAAGAAACCTTAAAATAACCCCGGTCTCAGCCATAACGTTGTTTAATTTTATTCTCTCCACGGTCTTGTCAAATAATTTAATTTTCCATAAAAGCCAGGCTGCCGCGCGAATTTGTGATCTAAATTTAAGACCAGGCAAAGTAGGCTATTTTGAAGTCAAGTTGAAATATTACTAAAGGAGCGAGAGTGGCCATGATCTTTCTCAGACGGTGGGCAGAAAAAAATTGCTAACTGCTCCTAGTTCATTTTTTTTTTAATAAATAATAGACTTGCATTTGACCACCATCACGCCTGATGTTGAGTGATGATGCGGTCTACGTCATCAGATCTTAATCTGATGAAACTGTTCTACATAATTATAACCAAATCATAGTTGCCCTAGCCACTGCTGGGCAGCAGTGAACAAACAGGCAGGTGGAATAGGCCTTCATTGGACTCGCGGGATTGAGGATTTAACCTCACATTCAAGCGAGCCCCGGAAAAACGCCACTTCCAACTCAGTTCCAACACTCGTTGTAGAAAGAAGAAATTCCAAGCATTTTCCAGGAGTCTCAGGCTACGTGCTAGCTACCGATGCGTGCCAGTGGAGATAATACTGGAACACGTGAACATGTACTAGTATTCATTTATCGGGGATTGATTCAGCCCTCTGCCACTTCAGCGTTTCAATCTCGGTACTCTCCGTTAGGCACAGATGTAGGCCACCGAGGGGGTTCTATTAGATGCAATCCTTTATACATAGATGTACCCCAATACAGCCGGGTTTCTTTAGAATATTTTTCCTCTCGGTTACCACAAAAAAGGTGGACTCAAGTTTAGTGTCCGCACTCATCATCAGTCTAGCTACCTGCAGACTTACACCACGTTTGCCTAGCCGCGTTTTACCCCCTGGAGCACGTTTATATTTACTGTGATCGGTTCTTCGGGAATTGTGGTCAGTCCTCTGTCACTTAAGTTTTCTTTGAGCTGTGCGATAACTTTGGTTCTCTATCGGATAACTTGAAACCAATCCCTGCAGCTACTGGATCAACCCACCAGTGGGTGTCGGAGGAATCCGTCTAGACCTAGTTTTTTATATATATTTTTTCCACGGACTCCCGGATCCGTTCCCTTTGTAAATTTTTACAAACTTCAAGTTTTAGACCTGGATTTAGTGTAAACCTAGTTAATATCCGGTGCTCCCGTGTCATCATTTCGCCTCACACAATTTGTAAAGCAAATCGCGGGCCTCGCGCCATTGTTGCTCTTGCGCAATGCTAATCTCGGCCCACTGCAGACTAATACGGCATCCGAGTGACGAACCTATCGCACTCAATGAGTGCTGTGGTATTATTTAGGACGCTGTCACAGTGAAACACCGCAGTTAATATAACAAGTCATCCTAATCATCATTTCAATCGTAGGACGTCCACTTTGGAGATCGATGGGGGAAGCCTATATCCAGCAGTAGACGTCCTATGGCTAAAATGATGATTATGATAAAACAAAGTCGTGTATGTTACACCAGTTATAACTCAAGAATGGCTGAACCGATTTTCATGATCTGTGATTTGTTGCATTCCTCTCGGCCCGAATAGCAGAAGAGGTATTAAAATCTCGGAAAAAAAATCACGAAAAAATTCATTATGAAGAAAATTAATTTTCCCGTACATTTTATATGGAATGGCAAGAAATGAAGTCTTATACAATGATATATTACATCTTAGACAGTAAAAAAAAAAACATCTAAGTCAAAGGGGTTGCTGTTGCTACCAAGGAGGTATATAACGCGGGGAGCAGCTAGTTTATAACACAAACTGACAATTATGAAGAATAAATCACAAAATTTTATTACAATACCCTATCATTGCTTAACATCAGGCGAGCTGGCGGTCATACGCAAGCCTATTACAAAAAATAATTTATATTTAGATTTAAAATATTTATAGTTACTAGCTGACCCGACAGACCTTGTCTTGTCTTAGAACTGACAAACGCGCGAAGTTAAAATCGTCGTTAAGTTTTCCGAAATTCCCATTTTCTTCGCAATTTTCTTACATTTTCTTTCGCTAACAACCTTCTACAAAGTATTAGAAAACTTAAAAAATATAGAAAAAATCGGTAAAGTCGTTCTCAAGTTATGGCGTGACCAAGGTAAATAGGGATTCATTTCTATATAATTATATAGATAATAAGACTTTTTTATTTTCTTTGTTTGTTATACCTACCTATGTACATAAATAATAATAAATACCCTTCAATGTTTAGGGTAACTACTCCATATTACACATAAATAAATAATATCGATAATAGACAGTTTGAGATTGTTTCATAAAATCAAATACCCTATAAAATGTGCATCAAATTAATTAGACAAGGTCCGATGCCGTATATATAGATTCGAAGGCGTGACGATATGAATGTCTAATGCAAGCTCCTTTTACATCCAACAATGCTACATAGTTTCCAGTAGCGTTGACTCATCGCTAAGGCATACAGGGCTACATAGGTGTTTATTGCGATAGACACCGCGACATGCGTCATGTGTATGAAAACACAGCGTGCCGCATTTTTGTACCTAATTTGTACGTATTACCGTTTTAACATTAGAACTAATTCAAAAATACGTAAAAAAAAATACGTTTAATAGGTACCATTCCAATATGGGGACCCCCCTTTCGTTTTTACTTTTTTATTGTTTCTTAGTTAATCCGTCGTAACATTATATATTCTGTGAAAATTTCAACTGGCTATCTATTACAGTTCGAAAGATACAGCCGTAAATAGGTAGAACAGACAGACAGACAGACAGACGGACATACTTAACCTTAGTAATACGGTCCCGTTTTTACCCTTTGTGTACGGAACCCTAAAAAGCACAGTAGATCGATGTTCGACTGTTTCTATAGGGAATATTGTGTGCATATTGCAATAAAAAAAAATTATACACTGCCCAATGTGATAGCGCCCTTAGTGTTTTAATACAAGCGATATGTTTGTCCATCCTGAAAACCAATCCCAATCGTGGAGTATGTATGAGTATCTATCGGAAACTCATTTTGCTAATTGAAAAACAGGCACGCCTGTCTGCTTATACAGGGTCCACATGATGATGGTGCTAAACCGAAAGGAGGTCATTGTCAACTTTTTAAATAGACAGAGTCATATCAATGAGAGGGAAAGAAGAGGAGGGAGAGGAGTTACCTTGTAAAGTTCCTAGATATTCCCCGTTTTCCTGGAGTTGAATGGTGTTTTCTTTGTTTTTACGTGTTCTCGACTCTAGAACTCGTCTACCCCATCAGTTTACAGTTCTTCGGGCAATAAGGCCGGCTCTCTGCCACTTCAGCTCACTAATTCTTTGGGCTAAGACCAGTCTGGGATTCTTGAAATTCGGTCTGACTTTCTTAAAGGCGAGGGCCATTACCAGAAAAGAGTGCTGTTCTCCTTAAAAGGACACAAGGTGGAAATTGTTTAGAAAGGAAAGTGCGCGTTCAAGGCTTTTTTCAATTATGTATTTGCTCTAAAACTAAAACATCAATTATCCACAGCTGGTTAGTATACTTAGCTGGTTAAAATTTGCAAGTTGAAGTGGCAATGGGCAGGCCACATCGCTCGAAGAACCGATAACCTATGGGAAAGAAAGGTTCTTGAGTGGAGACCACGAACCGGAAGACGCAGCGTAGGTAGGCCTCCCACTAGATGGACCGACGACATTGTGAGAGTCGCGGGCATCCAGTGGATGCAGATGGCAGGCTTTCGTTCAGTGTGGAGGTTAAAGGGGGAGGCATATTATTATGTTCAGCAGTGGACGTCTTTTGACTGATGATGATGATGGTTAGGAGTTTACAATACCTAAGATGCCTTTATTATCTATCTTTTCTGGTACCTAATGGCATTCGCTTCTGTAAAAGCCAAGCTGGACCTCTTGAAACCTAGTCTGGCTTTTATGAAGCCCAATCTTGCTTTTATAAGGCCCAGTCTAACTTTTATGAAGAGCTGTCTGACTTTCATGAAGCCCGGGTTGGGTTTTAGAAGGCTAAAGCCATTGCCATAAAAGTTGCGAAATAAGAGTGCTGTTATAAATCTTTTTCAAAATCCCTAGACCTAAGATCCAATATTTTTCTCAGAACGCTGTTACAAATGTTGATTGTTTTACCAATATTATCTACTTTAAATCCAAAGGCTTAAAGTTCAATTTGTATTGTCCACAGCACGCTGGTGCCCTGGAAGGCGTTTCGCGAGGAACTGAACAACGTGCACCCCATATCCTCTGGGTTGGAAACCATGGCGCTGAAGACGACCATAGATCTGACGTGTAATGATTTCATATCCAACTTCGAGTTCGACGTGTTCACGAGGTATGATTCGGGGATACATGGAATAGTGGTACCAAGGAAGATAAACTAAGAGGAAAGATAATAGCGGAACATTAGATGGCACCATAATTTGAGCGTGCTATAAGTTGTCTCGAACTTCCGTAAGCGCTGCAGTCAGATAGAAGAGAAGCGCTAGTAGCGCATCCCATACCAGTTGATGGCGCTTTTCTTTATTATCTTGAAATGTTGCGAAACTTGACTGCGATACTAGCGCTACAGTAATTTGTAGAACCCTTTCGTCTTACCATCTGACTGCAGCGCTTACGGAAGTTCGAGACAACTTATAGCACGCTCAAATTATGGTGCCATCTAAGTTTATAAGTTTTTAGGCAATTTTCCGAGCTGCACTCTAATGTTCACCATGTTCATGTTTTATTGTCTGGCTGAACTGATTTTCTTGAATCCTAGCTATGAACAATCTCGATCCAATTACCCTTCAAACAAAAAAAAATTACCTCATCATCATCAGGCAGAAGACGTCCACTGCTGAACGTAGGCCTCCCCCTTTAACCTCCACACTGAACGACAGCCTGCCTTTTGCATCCACTGGATGCCCGCAACTCTCACAATGTCGTCGGTCCATCTAGTGGGAGGCCTCCCTACGCTGCGTCTTCCGGTTCGTGGTCTCCACTCCAGAACCTTTCTTCCTTATCGGTTCTTCGAGCTATGTGGCCTGCCCATTGCCAACTTGCAAATTTTAACAGCTATGTTATTTTCTTTGGCGAATATCTACGTTCCGGATATTTTTTTAATGTCTTAATCACAATCAATTCAACCGTTTGGGAGCTACGGTGGTGCCACAAAAAGACACAGATACACACGTTAAACTTATAACACCCCTCTTTTTGCGTCGGGGGTTAATAATTTTGCTTATAATAAATCCTCAAAACTAACACCATTTATTTTACGTACGCCGAGGTTTCGTGTCAGCGTATAATTAAGCATTAAATGTTCCCAGTCACACATTAGTTCTGCTTGCAGACTTTTATTAACATGGACACCGCGACTAGCTGTATTAAAACCCAGCATGCCGTTTTTGTACCTATTATGACGTCACAAGAGCACTGCTTTCGACGAATGTTTTAATTAAGTAACTAGTTTACTATAGCGCAATTTTACATTTAACTTAGGAGCGATGGTGGCCGGGCTGCAGTAAGTGCGCTTTACAATCTGTTGGCACTCAGTTCGATCGTCGGCTCTGAACCAATTACTTATTTAAAATGACGATTTAATATTATCTTTACATCTATTTAGTACTCAAATAATTATGTGCTGCTTCGATGCCATCGCTCAACAACGGTGAAGGAAAATATCGTAAGGAAATCGGTATGTCAATTTTTTTTATTTCTTTTATTGTGACATTTTTGCTCACACGGTCATCTGACCCCAAACAAAGCAAAGCTTGTGATATGGCTGCCAGAGACCGATATATATAATTTTTTTTAATACATACTTTAATAGATATTAACACCCAGATATAGAACAAACACAAATGTTTGTCCTAGGTGGAAATCGAACCCACGCCCCCAAGCGCAGAAGGCAGGGTCACTACCAACTAGATCAACGGGCTGCCAAAAGGGTCAAAGACGTATGATATTCACTAACATGCGCTGGGCCAGCATGATGGATTAGAGCCCAAATTAAGGCCTCTGTCCCAGCTGTGGGATCATGATACGCTTATAATGGCGAATTTGACACTTTTAACCCCCGACGCAATCTCTGTGGAATAGTAGTTCCCAAACGGCTGAACCAATTTCGATTTAGTTTTTTTTGTTTGTTTACAAGTTGACTTGGTCGAGAGAGTTCTCAGTTATGATTCAAGAAAATCTGTTCAGTCGTTTGAAGATTATTAGCTTTATTATCGGGGTTAAAAATAAAACAATGTATACTTGTTGTATTAACTCCTGACTTGCTACTGCCAAGACGACGGAAATTGAACTGAATGATTCGGCGTTTTAGTTGGAGCTCTGATCCAACTTAAGACAGGTGACAGACATGCTAAGTAGGCAAACTCGCGGGGTCTATCGTTGGTTCTGCTGTTTCTGCAAGCAATGGCCTCTCCCAGAAAAATACAACGGTTCGCTTTTAGCGTTTATTGATATTTGGACGCTATTTTCATGAGTGTTTATTCAAGTTTTCTTGTATATTACTATAATTTTGCTAGCAACGTTTTACGTTCCAGATTCCTACATTATTGTGGCAAGAATATATACGTTGTTATACACCGGATGGAGGTGGGGTATAATGTAATCATTATGAGCAACTTTCCCTATGGGACTAAACCTGAAATCGCAAAAAAAAAACCTATTTTTTTATACCTCCTTGTGTTTGACCGCCAATTCAGGAACACAGAAAACCTGCATACGTACGGAGAAGAAATTCAATGGCGTAATGTGAATCCACAAACCCGCAACTGGGCCAGCGTGGTGGATATGGTCCAATCGCCTTTTCGGGGGTAGGCTTAAGTCCAGCTGTGGACTATTAAAAGGCTGATTATGTTGTAGATGTTTGTTAACAATGTATTTCGAACATTCCAGGCTATTCCAACCTTGGAGCACGTTGCTCCGGAACTGGCAGCTGCTGGCTGTCACGCACCCAGGCTACGTGGCGTTCCTAACGTACGACGAGGTGAAGGCGCGTCTGCAGAAGTACATCCACAAGGCTGGGAGCTACGTGTTTAGGTGAGCTACCTTGGAAGCTTCATAACAGTAGTACGGTCGCATTTTAGACCAGTGGAGAACCTACAGCCCCGCTTAACACCCTAGCCTGTCTCTAATCCTGAAGTCTTAGAATATAGGATTGGTTTCCCCTGCTTATTGTAAAAGACGATTTAAAAAAGACATTTAGGCTTCTGGATGGTCAGATTTAGGGATCCGACCTAAATCTGACCACCGTTTCTTGTACACATTGTAGAAGCAAGAAGGGGAAATACTGCAACCAGTTTTGCGGGAGCGAGCTTTAGGTAACCTGGCATACCCTCAGATCAGACAAACATGCCTTGTGCTTATGCCAATAGATATGCATTAGTACAATTTATTATCGTTTATGTGTAAATGTCTCATTGGTTCACCCACTTTCTCACAGTACCCCTAAAAAAACTATGTATGGCATTCTTACTCCTTTTTTCACGCATACTAGGAACTTGCACCGTATCTTTAGAACATTCCACCCGATACTAAAAAGAAAAAGATCTATAGTTTCGTCTTGTGGGAAATCCGAGATTGGCAAAATTGTTGTAATGTGGATTTTGCCTCACCTAAACTAATTCAGGCTAACTAATAATCAGGGCAACTGAACAACCATGAATGAGAATTGGTCTTTGATTGCAAGATGTGTCACTTTAGTCGGAATTTTTTGCAAATTTTTAGTCTTATATTCTATTTTACCATTGTCCATTACCCTAAATATCACGTTATTTTAATGAGTGTTTACTCAACATTTCAGGTTATCATGTACGCGGCTAGGCCAATGGGCCATAGGATATGTCACGGTGGACGGGGAGATTCTACAAACTATACCGCAGAACAAGAGCTTAGTGCAAGCGCTACTGGACGGATATAGAGAGGGATTGTAAGTACAAAAAAATTATAGTCAACATTAAAAAAAAAAACTTAAAAACAAGATTTTCTTGTGGGTTTGTTTAGCAAGACGGTAGAGCCTTCTTGCCATCATGCACTGGGCCAATTTATGTTATATTAATATGTTTTTTATTTTGCATACTATTCGGTTTAAAACATGGCGAATTATCGTAGCAATTTAAATTGTAACACCCCATGTTTTGTGAAATAAATTATATTAATTTGAAATATAGTGGCTAAATGGATATGGTTGACGGCGGTCCGTCGTTTTAACACTATAAGGATACACAAGTTTATTTCGCGTTGGGCGTCAAATATAAATGAGTAAACGGTATGTTTCAGCTACTTGTACCCGGACGGTCGCGACATCAACCCAGACCTGAGCAGCGCCATCATATCACCAGCTGAAGACCACATCACCGTCACCCAGGAGCAGTACGAACTATACTGTGAAATGGGTAAGAAACTCAGGATACCCTGTAACAGAAAATCTTTAGTAACAAAACTTATTTACCGCGAAGCTGTCAAACCGCGCCGCGAACGCTTCATTCAATAGGCGTAGGTAGTACATTCAGTAGGCAGTAACGAAGACTGGTGATAGAGCTGGTGACTGCTGATACGTTACCACAAAATAAACCGGCCAAGTGCGAGTCGGGCTCGCGCACTCAGGGTTCTGTACCACCACAAGATACAATAAAGATCAATAAAAAACCGACTTTCAAATTAGTAAAAAGTGTCATTTTGATTCGGTGAGAGAAATGATAAGATCGCCCAAGTTACGAAATCACCATGTTATAACTTGGTAATGAATAGAAATTTGTCACCGACTCACACTTGGCCATTATTTATTATTATAGTGTGTACTGTAATGTAACCCAAGGTGTAAAAAAATAAGATTTACAATTTTAATTTTGCGTGTTTGACAGTTCTAAGAAAGGACAATGTCTGTCAGGTCAGCTAGTATAATATATGAAGGGTCATGTTATTCTTAAAAACATATTTTAAAACTCCGTGCATTTAATTTTCAGGAAGCACGTTCCAGTTATGCAAGATTTGCGCTGAAAACGACAAGGACATTAGAATAGAGCCGTGCGGACACCTGCTGTGTACGCCCTGCCTTACCGCCTGGCAAATTGTAAGCTTCTACGACTTCCTTACTTCCTACCCAGTAGACCAGTGGTTCCCAATTAGTGGTACGCGTAGTTGTATCAAGGGGTACGCGACGCGCGGCAATATCTTGACTAAGATAAGTTAGTCAATATCCCGGTACCAGTATTTAATTTTTTATTTATCAATCCTGCATTAAAGGCTGGAGCGGACCAAATCTAGTTGCAGTCCAGTCCGGTGCAGACGCAGTTTGTGAGGACCGCAGTAAAGTATAATGTTGTATGAAAGACGTCACACAGTATGCAGTCCGTTGGTAGTCCGTCTGCTTTCAGCGTGCAGTCTTTCCGTCTTTCATAGAATTTCATACTTTACTGGTTCTCACAAACCGAGTCTGCACCGGAGCGGACTGCAAATAGATTTGGTGTGTGATTTGGCAATCTATTTTTTTTATTATTTATTTATTTCATATATATACACATAATTAGTCTAAGTTAGTATCGAAAAACTAAGCTGTTTGTATCGATACTAAGATTCACTATACGCAACTATTTATAATAGCGCAACCTTAAATAAATTTAAATATAGAATATTAAAAAAAAATACAAAATACACCTAACAAAACCAAGGGTACGCGGTTTTGAGGTCTTTCTTGAAGTGGTACGCAAGAAAAACGAATTGGGAACCACTGCAGTAGACGAATGGTGGACACTTTCAGTTCTTATTAACAAAAGGTTAAAACAGTAGCATCATTATCATCTTCGGCCAGAAGACGTCCACTGCTGAAACTGAACATAGGCCTCCCATTAGAACTCCACACTGAACGACAGACGACACGCACCGGAAGACGCAGAGTAAGTAGGTCTCCCACTAGATGGACCGACGACACCGTGAGAGTCGCGGGCATCCAGTGGATTCAGATGGCAGGCTGTCGTTCAGTTCTAAGGGGGTGGCCTATATTAAACAGTCAAGTGGATGTCTTGTGGCTGTGTGAATACTTAAATATAAATCCCCGCCCACTAATGCTACGCCTTTATTTCAGGTCTAATAAGATTTCATTCCTGTTTCAGGATTCTGAAGGGCAAGGTTGTCCGTTCTGTCGCGCGGAGATCAAAGGCACAGAGCAAGTTGTAGTAGATGCGTTCGTGCCGCCACGACCGCCCAACACTAGCTCAGATTCCAAGTGAGTCACAAACAAAGTTACTAGTTACCCTTGCGTCCGCCCAACACTAGCTCAATTCCAAGTGAGTCACAAACCAAGTTACTCGTTACCCTTGCGACCGCCCAACACTAAGCTCAATTCCAAGTGAGTCACAAACCAAGTTACTCGTTACCCTTGCGTCCGCCCAACACTAGCTCAATTCCAAGTGAGTCACAAACCAAGTTACTCGTTACCCTTGCGACCGCCCAACACTAAGCTCAATTCCAAGTGAGTCACAAACCAAGTTACTCGTTACCCTTGCGTCCGCCCAACACTAGCTCAATTCCAAGTGAGTCACAAACCAAGTTACTCGTTACCCTTGCGACCGCCCAACACTAAGCTCAATTCCAAGTGAGTCACAAAGCAAGTTACTCGTTACCCTTGCGCCCGCCCAACACTAGCTCAATTCCAAGTGAGTCACAAACCAAGTTACTAGTTACCCTTGTGAGCGCCCAACACTGAGCTCAATTCCAAGTGAGTCATAAACCAAATTACTAGTTACGCTTGCGTCCGCCCAACACTAGCTCAATTCCAAGTGAGTCACAAACCAAGTTACTAGTTACCCTTGTGAGCGCCCAACACTAAGCTCAATTCCAAGTGAGTCATAAACCAAATTACTAGTTACCCTTGCGTCCGCCCAACACTAAGCTCAATTCCAAGTGAGTCACAAACCAAGTTACTCGTTACCCTTGCGACCGCCCAACAATAAGCTCAATTCCAAGTGAGTCACAAAGCAACTTACTTGTTACCCTTGCGTCCGCCCAACACTAGCTCAATTCCAAGTGAGTCACAAACCAAGTTACTCGTTACCATTGCGACCGCCCAACACTAAGCTCAATTCCAAGTGAGTCACAAAGCAACTTACTTGTTACCCTTGCGTCCGCCCAACACTAGCTTAATTCCAAGTGAGTCAAAAACCAAGTTACTCGTTACCCTTGCGACCGCCCAACACTAAGCTCAATTCCAAGTGAGTCACAAACCAAATTACTAGTTACAGTAACACACGCACACCGAAATGTAAATTATAAAAGATATCTAAGTAATTTAATATATATTTCCAGACCTATGAAAATTGCAGTGAAACCTGTGTCATCGAATTCGTCCGGTTCGTCCGGGTCATCGGGTTGCAATGGCTCTAGTAAGTATTTTTACCTGACTGCGCAAGAAGGAGGGTTATGGTTATTGAGTGTATGTATAAATAAATATTCGGGACATTTTTGCACACACGGTCATCTGACCCCAAACTAAGCAAAGCTTGTGATATGGCTGCCAGAGACTGATATACATACATATATAGTTTTTAAATACATACTTAAATAGATATTGGCGTCGATTCTGTCATACCACTCACTAAACTAAACGAATCTGACAGGACTAAAATTATCTGCAGAGATATGTGGGAGAAGGATGGCAACAATTTAAGAGTTGTCAAATTTAGTTTTCTTTAATTTAGAGCAAATCAGAATCGATGCCTTTAACAACCTGATATAGAACAAACACAAATGTTCATCACATAAATGTTTGTTCTAGGTGGGAATCGAACCCACGCCCCCAAGCGCAGAAGTTAGGTTCACTACCAACTGGACCAATGGGCTATCTTCTACATACATATATTTATGGATGTATGTATGTATGATGGTTTCTTTGGCTCCCCTACAGCCTATTACTAGTTTCACCTGTCCCGGTGTCTGTCTGTAATCAAATCTTGCAAGTTTAATTTGACCCACTTCCCGGTGTTCGATTGAGCTGAAATTTGCCATTCTTGTCAAGTTCCGATGACAATACAATATGATGGTGACGGTGGACAACGGCACTCCTCGATGGATAATAGTAGACTGGCAGTGTTTGAACTCATTTTGATCAGCACACCGTTCCGATCACTAATTTCATAAAAGCTTATATTTTTCAGTAAAAAAAATCTTATTTTCTACGGGATCTTTGTATGAACCATTACTCTGTGGGACAAACTTGGACAGGACAATGTCTGTCGATAGTTAGTTTATAATATGCATTGAGATACAATACATAAATAGAGCCACAATCGTGCCAAAAAAATGCCCGAACCAAAACTCGGCGCACGCTACGAATTGCACATACTTTTTGGTTAGTTACAAGGTAACCGCGATCCGACTACAACGCCGCGCGATGTTAGAGCTACGATGATAGCGGACAACTAACGTTGAACACTATGCAAGCGACATAACGTCTAAATTGGAGTAAATGTGATATTGTGAAGTATATAATTGATACAATGTATGTAAAATGAGGAAACCATCAATAAGGAACCATCGTGAGGAAACCTGCATACGTAGTACGTACAGAGAAGGAATTCAATGGCGTATGTGAATCCACCAACCCGCTCGCACTGGGCCAGCGTGGTGGATATGGCCCTATCACCCTTTCGGGGGTAGGCTGTAAGTCCAGCAGTGGACTGTTAAAAGGGCTGATTATGATGATGATGATGTAAAATGAAGCTCGGACGTTTTTTGACTGTTTTCACTGAGAGATTGTGACTATAGGAATTGTAGCTCCATGATAATATGTGTGATTTTCCAGGCATCGATGGGACAGTGTCAAGCAATTCCAACGGGTGGTCGCGGAATGCAACTTTCAATGGATTGACGGACGACATCGACGATTCCGAGGTAAAAACCACTTTATTTCCACTGACATACAGTTCATATGAACGGCAGATAATTTAGCACTGTACAATTTACATGATATCATGCGCTTAATTATATGCAAAGTGAAACGGACTCCATCATAGAAGTTTCTGAACAAAACAAATATACAAGGTTACACTGAATGGTGGTACTAAGCCCAAAGGTCATTGTATTTATCATTATACACTACTTTTAGGGACCAAACTTGAAATCGAGAAACAAATCAGCTGTTCTATACATTTCTAACATCGAGATACAATACGAATAGAGTCACAATTGTGCCAAAAAAATGTCCGAACCAAAACTTGGCGCACGCTATGAGTTGCGCCGACCTTTTGGTTAGTTACAAGGTGACCACGATCCGACTACAACGCCGCGCGATGTCAGAGCTACGATGACATAGCGGACAACTAACGTTGAACACTATGCAAGCGACATAACGTCTAAATTGGAGCAAATGTGGCATTGTGAAGTATATAATTGATACAATGTATGTACAATGACGCTCGGATGTTTTTTGACTGTTCTGACTAGGAATTTTATCTCAATTATTTCAAAAGAAAATGAATACAAAAACAAAATACAAAATGACCTCCTTGCGACTTAGTGCCACACATGTTTAACCCGGTATAGCAAAATGTTTACTATAAACCCACTGTTAATATCAAACGTTCACCCATTACGCTACAATCCAGTGAGGGTAAGCTTTGAAAGCTCGAAAGGACTTTAAAAATTAGGTTATAACTTTCTATGGAAAATTTAAGGGTTTACCCGATAGGGGTGACCTATGATGCAAGGTCAATATAACTTAATGAGCATAAGATAGGGTTCATTTTCATAAGGCTCCATTTATTTTTATCGGGGCTTGTGACTTGCATGGTGGTTATGCATTGGAAGATTCGATCATAATTTAATTGTTTATTTAAAAAAAAAAAATGGAAAATAACACATTTTTAAAGGTTTTTAGTTCACCTACTTTTAATGTCTCCCCAGACATCTTACAGCTACCTGTTTTTAGCTTTTATGTTTAGGTAGTGCCAAAAGTTGCGCGAAACCGTATCTCGGCGCGTTAAGGTTCACGTTCGAGTGATTTTCAGCGCTGTTTCGACCCCGCGTTATGACAGCCGTAAGTTTCCTGGCCTGTTTTAAATTGGATCAATGCGATCAAAAAACTTTCACGTCGCTTAATTCAGTTCGATCTTTGTTGTCTTGGCAGTAGCACGTCAGACGTCAATACGAAAATCTCAAATTGCGCCATAGTAAACTGTAAAACTCTTCGTAAGCCTCTGAACACGTGAAACAACTTAAATACCACAAAGAATGCGACACATTCATCATCGTTTCACATCAGGCGAGGTGGTGGTCAAACGCAAGCCTACTAATAGAAAAGCGGTGTCAATACTAAATTAGTTAATAGTAAATTAAAAAAATTAACAAGCTTTTGACCTTAGCAAAGAAAATGTAATCCGCCATATTGGAGCGACGGCCATATTTAATTTAGTGTGATGTCACTTTATCGTTTCCTACTCTTTCATTTGATACCCATATTAACAAGGTTGACAAAAAATATACACTATCCGTCCGCCATCTTGTGGCAGCGGCCATTTTGAAAACATTACAACCTTGGATATTGCATATTGTATTGTCACGAGAACTAAAGGTGTATGTAAAATTTCGTAAAATCAGTTTAGACGAACTGGTTCTAATTCAGCTTGCTATATTTGACCTAAACAAACAAACACAAACATTGCAAGGTTAATAAAAGCTTGTAAAAAGGCCTGTGCACGGAGCCGCAACAAGAGAACCTCCTTTCTCGTCATTTAAAAAGTAGTTCCGACGTGCTCGATAGATGGCGCTATAATTGTTAAATCGGTTGCACTTGTTTCGTGTCAGCTCTAAGTTGCACAACGAGCTATGGACAGGGCTATGCTCGGGGTTTCTCTACGAGATAGAATCAGAAATGAGGTGATCCGTAGACGAACGAAAGTTACATAGCCCATGCACTGGATTTGCAATTTGAAGTGGCAGTGGGCAGGATACATAGTACTCAGAACAGATAGCCGATGGGGCCCAAAGGTTGTCGAATGGAGACCACGGACTGGTAAGGCAGCGTAGGACGTCTACCCACAAGATGGACAGACGATCAAAAGAGACTGCAGGGAAACGCTTGATGCAGGCCGCTTCCAACCGGCACTTTTGGAGATCGAGTCTATGTCCAGCAGTGGACGTCCTACGTCTTAAATGATGACGATGATGATGATAACTTGTTTCGTGTATAATGTTTATGAACGAATCTTCACCCATGCAGCATGTTTATTTGTGTTCGTTTTTCTTGAGTTTGGACGTTTTGGAAACCATTGTTGTCAAAAATGTCTCAAAAGGTTTTTTTAAACGGTATCCAAAGATGGTTGCCAAAACGGCCGAAGCATTATATTAAGCTTGTTATACAGGTTTACGCAGAAAGGGTGTACTAAGCCGTAAGAGGTCTGTTATACTTATTTTATGAACAACTTTTACTATGGAACCAACTCTGAAATCGCGAAAGAAATATCAGCTGTTCCATACATTTTGGCCGTCAATGACCGTATTCTATGGATTATTCAAAATGTATTAGTATACTCTTTCCGCGTAACCCAGTACATTAGGTGCAACGCCAACTGGAGAATGGAGGCGTCCATTGCGTACAAGCGACAGTGGAAAAGTCAACTCTTATCGGTATAAAGTAAAAAAAAAACTCGTCGCCATCGAGATACAATACATATAGAGTCACAATCGTGCCAAAAAATACCGAACTAAAACTCGGCGCATGCGTACGATTTGCGCAAATTTTTTGGTTAGTTACAAGATGACCGCGATCCGGCTACAACGCCGCGCGATGCCAGAGCTACGATGACATAGCGGACAACTACCGTTGAACACTATGCAAGCGTCATAACGTCTAAATTGGAGTAAATGTGGCATTGTGAAGTATATAATTGATACAATGTATGTACAATGACGCTCGGACGTTTTTTGACTGTTTTCACTGAGAGATTGTGACTCTACAATAATTGTAACTCGATGCTCGTCGCGCATCCGCTGCGTCTCGGTTCTGCTAAACTAGTAAATGACATGCAATATTGAACCTTAAGTAAACCGTCAAGAGTTGCTTTTCCACGCCTCAACTTTCCAGTTTGAGTTGGCCTTACTGTTTTGTTTGTGGCTTGGTATTTATATATGTGCGTTTTTGTTTGCTCGGTTTTTTTAAACGTTGTTACGAAATTTTGTTAAGCAAAAGAAGAATATATCTACATATCAATTTGCAGCCAAAGTCCGCCTTACTGTCGTAGAATTATGGTTGATATTTCAACGTTATATCTTTGCAAACTTACGAATGTCGCGGATATTAAGCATTGTGTTGATTATCTGGTCTCACGTTTAAGAGTCGCATTACAAAAAAAATTGCAATGGAATGCATGATTGTAAATGCAATCGTTAAATTTGGGCATAGAAAGGAAAGGCATAGGAAGGAAGATTAGATGAATATAAAACATAAAAAATTCTTATTTTGTGTCAGTTTTTTTTTTTTAACGGAAACCACTTTTTTAAAATTGAGAATATATATCCATTCTTCTTTGGCCACCAACTCGCGTAATGGAAAGCAACGGTGTAGCCGGATGTGGAAAACGTTTCACTGTCAAACACTCCCTCCGAGAGTTTTACGAAAAACTAACTTTTGTAAACTCGAGGTAAGTTGATCTTATTTTAAAATGTTATAATATCAATTACCGAAAATCGACTTAAAAATTAAAACTGACTTCAAAATTATAGTAAACTAGCGACCCGCCCGCCCGGCTTCGCACGGGTGTAATTTACGTGCGAAGCCGGGGCGGGTCGCTAGTTATATAATTATTTAAACTATCCTATATCTCAAGTTGGATCGAACTGCACATGGTGTGCGAATTTTATTATAATCGGTTAAGTGGTTTAGGAGTCCATTGAGGACAAACATTGTGACACGAGATTTATATATATTAAGACTAGCGATCCGTTCCGGCTTCGCATGGCTGTAAGTTTTAAATTAAATTATTAAAAATGAATCCCTATTTGCGTTGGTCACGCCATAACTTGAGAACGCTTTACCGATTTCATTCGTCTTTTTTTAAAGTTTTTAATAATTTGTAGAAGTTCTTACGGAAAGAAAAATTAAGTAAATTGCGCAGAAAATTGGAAATTTACAGAAAACTTAACGACGATTTTAACTTCGCGTGTTTTATAGTTCTAAAACAGGACAACGTCTGTCGGGTCAGCTAGTTATATATATATACTTATATATATACTTATATATTTCCGTGAAAAGATATATAACGTAGACAGACATCACCACTTAACATCAGGCGAGATGGTGGGCAAACGCAAGCCTTTTATTTATAAAAAAAAAACTAACTGACGGTGAAAACCGTATCAAAATCCGTTGCGTGGTTTAGGAGGAGTTAGCGGTTATACAGTCATACAGACAGACAGACAGACAGACAGACGCGGTAAGCGAAATTATTTTATACTATGTAGAGAGAGATACGCAATTTCGTTTACTTGAATGACATATTTTTCTAGCTATTATGATTTAAAAACCAAACTACCGAACTGATTTTGGTGAAATTTCTATGGAGCTAATCTGAACTCTCAAATAAAATAAAAAATATTTTTCCAAATCGGGCAACCCGCCACTGGGCAAAATCTAATAAAATAGACCCACCCACAGTGAACAAAAACGCACATAAAATTACCAATAGCATGATCATATCATCTAAAGTCGGCCATTGTTTTGTTTGCAGAGGCACCCGAGAAAGTCACCGCATGCTTAATGTTTGCCGCAATGCATTTTGTACGCACTGCAAAGGTTGTTTCGTTCTATATAAGTGAGGCGTTTGTTTGGCTACAATGTTCGGCAATAATGCATGACTATTTTGAATAGACACTTTGCTCGGTAATGTTATGCTTAAGTTTATTCCATTATAAAGTTTAAACCATGCTACTGCATAACATTTCTTTGAACACATATTTTTGTAACAGTAACCTGTAGAAACTTTTTACAAGTATGGCTAGAGTAGCATGTGTTTTTTTTTTTTTATTTACAAATTTCCTAATGACAAAATGGGAAGTTTTCCGAAAGACAATAAAGAATAGTTCATAAAAACGCAATAGATGGCGTTGACGAGACTTCTTCGAGACGACTTCTGAAGATTTTGCAAAACCACACGAAGAAAGGTCAATAAAAAAAACTTGCTTCTTCTCATAAACAGACAATATCTATCTGTTTGTCTGACACAGTCGTAGTTGTGGTTTTTGTTTGCTAAAAACATGTCATTGACAAAATGCGAAAAAAAATTGGATCATCTCTCGTCAGCGCCATCTGTCGATAGTTGCAGAACTATGTGCCTCCAGCTGTCAAATTCCATAGCAAAGTTACGAGCTATACTAACGCTGCTCCCAATGTTGTCAATCTCATTGGATTATGCAAACAATTCTCTTTTGGAGGCGTTCTAAATATCTTGGTGATTTTTTTATTATAAATAGGATTGCGCTTGGCCGCCAACTCGCCTGAAAAAAAACTGAATATGGTGAAAATTCAGAGGTGATTTAATTTTGAAACCAGTGAATTTCGGGGAAATGCGTCTATTTTGGAACGCGACCTTCTTATATAATTTTTTTAATGTATTGAACATTGAATTTTTCATTACTTGACACATATAATGATAATAATTATCAAAAAAGGCTAGATATTCTGTTGCAATATAGATGAGGTAAATCAAATAAATTGCTGCGAAATTTATTAATATCCAATATATTCCGTGATAAAAAAATCGAAAACTGACTTGAAATTCGATTGGTATTCTATATTTAGATATATGCTGAGCTAATTATTATTTAGGTATTTATTATTTAATTCGCTTAGATTATAATGTATTTAGTTATAGTGATTTATTATTTGTTGGACTCAATGCAAGTTAGTTAAGTTAGCATCTTTGTTAAAAATAAATGGATTATTTTTGTAATATTTTTTTTATAGTATTGCTTTCAAATATGGGTATAAAATAGAATTATGCCCGTTTTTACTAACCACGAACATGAGCGAGCGCGGTGATGTGAGTGAGCGAACGCGGTGATGTGAGTGAGCGAGCGCGGTGATGTGAGAAAGCGAGCGCGGTGATGAGAGTCAGCGAACGCGGTGATGTGAGTGACCGAGCGCGGTGATGTGAGTGAGTTAGCGCGGTGATGTGAGCGAGCGAGCGCGGCGATGTGAGTGAGCGAGCGCGGTGATGTGAGAAAGCGAACGCGGTGATGTGAGTGACCGAGCGCGGTGATGTGAGTGAGTTAGCGCGGTGATGTGAGTGAGCGAGCGCGGTGATGAGCTGTCAGTTTAAGAGTTCTTTCATTAGGTACCCCTAAGGCAAGGCGCAAACGTGGACACTTTTGTGTCTAGTGTCGGATACAAGCTAATAGAGAATAGAAGAATATTTGATTTCTATATAACCGTATGAAATCAGCCACTCCCTGCGCTGACTTTGTGTCCAGTTGCTTCCACTTCCACCAAGTACTGGTGTGCCGTGTCGACAACAAAAAGTGTCTACGATTGCGCAGTGCCTAAATCGGTGTCGTAACTTTAGGTGACGCCTAACGTCACTAGTTATCACCTAATGCATGGTGTTTTTTTTTGTCCTCGACAACTCCTAAATATTTAGGCATCAGATTTAGGCTCCTAGAGTTAGTGAAAACGGGCATTAGTCCCAACGTCGACTCGAGGCGATGTACTAGCTTACAAGCAACCATAGAAAAGACAATTCTTCCCAGTTTACCGTAGGTACCTTAGTTACTAAAGTTTAGAACAGTCAATGCTGGCCGAGCCTGTGACATGGTGTGCTTCACAATCTAACGGCACGCGGTTTGATCCTCAGACATGCACCAATGACTTATTTAGTACTTGAATGTGCAGTTTTCAACGCCATCGCTCAAGAACGATAAAGGAAAACATCAAAAAGTTCAAAGATATCTGACATTCATCATGCACCGGGCAAGTGGCTTAGGGCCTGTACTCTCTCTCTCTCTCTCTGAGAGAAGGCCTGTATCCCAGCAATGGGAATAAAAGAAGGCTCACAATGGGCTACCGGACAGATTTTTTCAACAAAAATTATTAAATTATATATTTGTTATTGATCGAAATTGATAAAGCATTTTAATGTATTGCTAGAGAGAGAGCGCACTATACTTATGAATGACGTCACATATAAGTACGCCATTCAAACTCCATACTGTAACACCGCGGGAAAGAGACAGTATGCCTTCCTAATCCAACCAAAAACTTGTATATCTCAGAAATTTATCAGCCGATTTAAATAGTTTATTCAGTATACGGATTTTATTTTATTTCACTAAGCGCTGTTATTTTTTACAAAACAAACATTTACTGAAAATTATAACAACCAGTCAAACAATTTTGAGCTTACGGTATTCCGGGAAAAGTTGACTTTTCTACGACAGTTTCTCTAGTCGACGTTGGTTTATAAAGGCTTATTCAAAAACGTTAAATAGGACTGTTGTATCTACAATGTGCTATTTCGCTTTTGCACGTCACATTTCTCTTCGGCGAAAAGTTGATAAAAGTAGTTTATATAGATAGCATATAGGTGCTTGGCCTTATCGAAAGATTTGCGAATAAAGAAATAACACATTTTTTTAACAGGGCTACGCATAGTGGGTGTACTAAGCCGAAAGGAGGTCATTATACTCATCATTATGAACAACATTTACTATGATACCAACCTTGAAATTGAAAGAAAGTTAATTTGTGATCAAATTACGTTTTTTTAAATAGCTTAAAGACACAAGGTTATAAGGTCACAAATCGCGAATACAATGACCTCCTTTCGGCTTAGTACAGTCTGTATGCGTAACCCTGTATAAACATGATTGTGTTGAAAATCACGTAAGTTTTCATTATAATAAGGAGGTTACGCTTTAGTTAATTATTTAGTTTAATTATGAATTATATTAAAGATGACTTATCATTTATTTATTTTTGTAAGTGAATGTTGACAATATACGCTTGGGGACATGTGCATGAGTGTTTTTCTTTTTTATAAGCTTTTTTTTTAACTTTTCTATTATCATTTTCAAATAGCAGGTCACTTTAAAACCACCAGTAAAAGCCTAGTTTTCATATTAGCGCTTAGCGCGTTTATGTTTTCGCAAAATATAAATCTTTAGTTTAGTTCTGAGACGTCATCTATACATCTCTATACGGGGTGTAAGGGGAACACTCTCGAAGCCAAAAGAAGGTAATTGTACTCATCATTATGAACCACTTTTAGTATGGGACCAACCCCGAAATCGCGAAAAAAATATCAGCTGTTCCATAGAAAACGGTCATTGACACTCGACAAAATGTATGGAACAGCTGATATATTTTTCGCGAATTCAGGGTTGGTCCCATACTAAAAGTGGTTCATAATAAAGAGTACAATTACCTTCTTTTGGCTTCGAGAGTGTTCCCCTTACACTCTGTATATAAAAACGAATCCCTATTTACCTAGGACATGTAATACCTAATTTTAATTAACTTGATAACGACTTCACCGATTTCCCTCGTCTTTTTTTTTTGTTTTCTAATACTTTGTCGAAAGTTCTTACGTCAAGAAAAATGAAGAAATTGCGAGAAAACTAAACGACGATTTTCAGTCGTGGGTGGAACCTCAAGGCGCAGCTAGAATTCAATATTTGCGAATCACCCGTGCAAGTACCGTTCTTTATCGATCATCAAATTTGACAGTTATGATCGTCAAATTCGATAAAATGCCATTTGATCAGTACATGCTATGATCGATTCTGTGGCATTTTATCGAATTTGACGTTCGATAAAGAACGGTACGGCTTGCACTGCACGTTACATTCTATCGTACTGTCAAACCACCTGTCGAGTGTCATGCTATTTGAAAAGGTCTAGTTTGTTTAGGTGAAATCTTGCAAGCTGAATTAAAACCAGTTCCTCCTAACCAATTGTGCTGAAATTTTGCATACACCTTTAGTACAATACAATATCAATATAATACAATATACAGTACCCAATGTTGTAATATTTTCAAATTGGCCGCCAAAAGTGTAGTATGTACCCGATATACTTTAGAATGAAAGAAAAAATTATAATTTTGTTTTGTTACATCAGCAACAATAATTAATGTAGCCAGGGAAGCAATATTAGATAACTACAGTAGTCTCACTAATCCGGCATTTCAGTACATCGGCACGTCCAATAGTCCGGCACTGTAGGTACACCCACGGGGCCTGCTTTCTCCGCCCGCGCCTTCCCCTTTCCTCATGCAATGCAACGCTTTATTAGGGTTTCGTACCCAAAGGGAAAAACGTGACCCTATTACTAAGCTTACGATGTCTGTCTGTCTGTCTGTCCGTCTGTCCTATCTCTAAACGGCTGTATATTTCGAACCGTTATAGCTGGTTGAAATTTTCACAGAATATGTAATGTTACGGCGGATTAACTAAGAAATAATAAAAAAGTCAAAAAATAAAAACAAAAGGGGAGTCCCCATACAACAAACGTATTTTTGTATTCGCTCTCATGTAAAAATGGTAATACGTACAAGCGTCAAACTTGGCATGATTATAGTACACATTCTAAAGTATTACAACAAATAATAAATAGTGGCCAAGCGACGGTGATAAGTTTCTGTTCATTGCCAAGTTATATGTTAACTGGTAATTTTGTTTTGAATTTTGTGGTGGTACGGGACCCTCAGTGCGCGAGCCCGACTCGCACTTGACCGATTTTTTTATTTACCTAGATTTCCTCTATATCCAGAAACCTGAATATTCTAATAATCTGGCACCTCCTGGGGCCTTACGGACAACAGCTAATTGCGGCACCTAATCCACTAAGTTGGAAAATCTCGCGACCGCAAACCGTATCTGGGCGCGATAAGGTTCACGTTCGCGTGATTTTCCAACTGATTATTCCTGGTATTTAATAGTGCTGGATTAGTAAGACTACTGTATATATAGCTTATCAATGTTGTGTGCCACAAAGATGGCCTTAATTCAGCATAATGCTCTTTATATATAAAGGGCTCTGACACCGAATGTCTTTGTGGTGTGAACCCTCAGACAATGTCACACTTGATGGAGTGTGCAGCGTGTCCTACAACTTGCACACTAACGACCCGAATGAAGCCTCGAAGAGTGCCATTGGGTGGCCAAATTTTGGTCAAGAAACTTAATTTGAAAATAAAATAATATATCACGGAACATCGACACGAAATAAGAAGCATAATGCTGTTTACAGTTAAACATTAATAGTTTAACATTATTAGCTTTTTATTGTAGGTGTCAAGTCAAATAAATGCTAGTTTGTGTGATAACTAAAGCTGCTGCC
Organism: Agriopis marginaria; assembly: GCA_932305915.1. Classification (NCBI taxonomy): domain Eukaryota; kingdom Metazoa; phylum Arthropoda; class Insecta; order Lepidoptera; family Geometridae; genus Agriopis; species Agriopis marginaria. The sequence goes on along the minus strand of OW029914.1, from coordinate 26,868,604 downwards.
CGCAACTTCCTTATAGTTGTAAACCTTGCGAATATAATTATTGCATACCGAGTGGCGCAATAACTTGTAACTGGGCCAGCGTGGTGGAACTGGCTCAATCACCCTTTCGGGGGTAGGCCTAAGTCCAGTATTAAGGCTGATGCTGATTTAATTTATACTATTAGTTTATAATATTGTTGTAAAGGCATTGGGGTCGAAGCGAACACCAAGAAGCCCTGTTTAATATGAAAGGGAAGGGTGGGGGGTTATTAGTAACACTAGTAACTCAGTTAGTCGGCGTTTGAACTTACGAAACCGAAAAGAAAAGAGAAACGATCCAATTTAAATACAAGTGTATTTTATTAAAGGCGTAGGTAGGCCTCACACTGGATGGACCGACGACTTAGTGAGAGTCGCTGGCATCCAGTAGATGCAAAAGGCAGGCTGTCGTTCAGTGTGGATGTTAAAGGGGGAGGCCTATGTTCAGCAGTGGACGTCTGTTGGCTGATCATGATGATGATGTATATATTATTGTAAAGGAATTAGTGAGGCGGAAGCCAACACCAAGAGGCTCTGTTAAAAAAATACATTTATATTTTGTGTGAATTAAACACATTTTTTAATGGAAAGTGTAAAAGGAAATAAACAACTTATGCACAGTATAGGATTCAAAATTTCTAGGCTATTTGAATTTTGTTTTGAGTTTTTGATGGTGTTGAGCTGATCTATGGTATGAGGCCAATTATGCCTCATTTTAAAATACTGTGGTGGGTGATGACTTGCCGTGTCGAGAGGTGTGCACTATCACTGATCGCTACTCTATTACACTACAGAATTTACGCGCACAGAAAAGAGAAGTATCGAAAAGTGTACCTATGAGGAACAATTGATAGGACTTTTAAAAAAGTGTATCTTACAGGCATAAAAGCGTAGTTTTATTAAAAGTGTCTCTACGGGGAAAGTGTATCTCTTGGGAATAAATCGTCAAACTCCGCATCACAGTTGCTAACTGATTTCGAATAACTGATGTTTCGTTTATGTGGGTGCAACAAATTTCTTACAAAAATGCCTAGACAGCCGTTGTAATTTAAACAAAAAAATATTTTCTGTGGTCACGCGGAAAGAGTGTACTAAAAATCCGAACCGGGTCCGTAATACTCATCTTCTTTCGTTCTTTCAAAATCATATTTATTTGCATTCAACAGGACTGGGCTGAATTCAACGCGGCTACCTCGACAATCGACGCGCTGCGCCCTTCAATCCGTTCCCCCGTTGCTTCCCCCCGGCATTCCCCCCGAGCGACCCGCAAGGCTCCCGCACCTAACGAAAACGCTTATGGAGAACTCAGAGCCCCCCCTTTACCCCCTAGGAAGAGTTTATCTCCCGCCGAGCCTTCGATTGTGGCGGCATCGAGCGTTCAGGATATTGCCACTGCCAGTGCTGGCGTTGCAGGTAAGAAAACTAGTACAATGTACAGGGTTGTTAACAATTATCTCTCTAAAAAATAGCATATATCCTAATAGCGGGAACATAATAGGCTGATAATAAAAAAACAATATATCAACCACCAACTTCAGGGAAAGTTTAATAAACGTGATAATTATCGGTTTTGAATGTTGATTTGAGTGACAGGACATGGTCACAAGCCTCACTACCTGTAAGGTTAGGAGGCTTAGGGGTCCGCCAAATTTCAAGTGTTGCGTTACCGGCATTCTTGTCCTCATTTCATAGTACTCATAAATTAATAGAAAAAATCCTTGCACCCTCTTTAGGCCCTTCCGAAGTAGTTGTATCTCATTCGAAAGAGGCAATGAATGCTTGGAGGCTTGCTTGTCCAAATACCGATTTTCCCAGGAAGTTGTCTTCCCAGAGACTGTGGGATCGGCCGATCTGCGAACTAGCACGGAAATCGCTACTAGATACGTGTCCTAGTGTTGCAGATCGCGCTCGTATTCTTGCTGTCTCTGTTTGGGAATCGGGACTTTGGTTGCAAGCTATGCCCTCTTTTAACACGGGTAGCCTTTTAGATCCAACCGCATTTCGTCTAGCTGTCAGCTTACGCTTGGGTGCAAGGTGCTGTGAGGCCCATCGCTGTCAGTGTGGTACTGCTGTTGACCAGCTCGGTCACCATGGTCTCTCTTGCTCGAGAAGCGCTGGTCGTATTGGCCGACACGCTAGCCTGAACGACATCATACGCAGGGCTCTTTCCACCGCCAATGTCGCAGCTGTGCTCGAACCGAGTGGTCTTGCGCGCGACGATGGAAGGAGGCCTGACGGTGTGACACTTGTGCCCTGGAGGTTGGGGCGGCCCCTTGTATGGGACGCAACTTGTGTCGATACTTTGGCGCCGTCACATCTTCCTGAGACACAGGGTAGGGCTGGCGCGGCTGCCAATTCGGCAGAGCAGCACAAGCGACGCAAATATGCTAACCTCGGCAGTGGTTATATATTTGAGGCGTTTGGGGTCGAGACATTGGGCCCTTGGGGACCGGGAGCTCACCTCATTTTCAAAAATCTTTCAGAGCGCCTGGTTAATGCGACGCGTGACCAAAATGCTGGCGTGTTTCTGGCTCAACGCATAAGCATTGCCATTCAACGTGGTAATGCCGCCAGCATGCTGGGTACGCTGCCAACTGGTAGTGGGCTTGAGCATTTAGATTGTCTTTAGACCTTCAACGGTCTATGGGCAGTCTAACTGTATTTGTAGTTTTAGTTTTAGCTTGTATTTTGTTTAGTTAATAAAGGCACTTGCCCAGAAAAAAAAATAAACGTGATTTATCCCTTCATATTCTACCTTTAGAGAAATTATTTGATTCTTTCAAATTTTATAAACTCGTACGAAGCTTTGGGATAGATCAGCTAAGTATCAGCTTGGGGCGTTAGAGTATTGAGAAGCGTGCCAAGAGGCTCATCAGCAACGAATCCCTGGTTCAGACTAAGCTCCTTGAGCATCGGCGTAAAGTTGCTAGTCTATCGGTTTTTTATCGAATACATTTCGGAGAGTGTGCATCGGATCTGCATGATCAAATTCCCTCCTGCCCATTTCTCTATCGGACTGCCAAGGCGGGCACGAAGAATCGACACCGCTTTATGGTTGATATTCCGAGACGAAGCGCTTTGATTCCACATCTATTGTGCGAACTGCTAGTCTGTGGAATTCGCTGCCTGAGTGGTGTTCACCGATAATCTGGGTGTCTTCAAGTGGAGAGTAAATCGGTTTTTTCTAGACAAGCGTGCTCCATTGTAGACCGCATCATCGCTTTATATCAGGCGAGTTGGCAGTCAAACGCAAGCCTATTATTAAATTAAAAAAGGGATTGTTTATATTTTTTATAGATTGTAATTTCAAAACCATTTAGAGCAATAGGCTTACTAATCACAATGAAATTTTTATAAAAATATAATCATTGATGACGAATATTTTGATTAAATATGATTGAAATTTATTTACTCTTAAATGACGTTAGCATTGGCGTTATGTTGAAATGTATCTTAGCCGCTTACACAAACAAAAAAATTGCCAAACCACTGTGCAAATGACAGATGAAAATATGACAGAAGTAAGTTTTTTTTTTTATATAGACACCTACACAAACTAATATAACGCTGATGCTGACGTCATCACATAAAAAATTACAATCTTATTTTTTTAATATAACTACCGTAAGGAAAACAAATATATTCAAATTTGTATCTTAAAATAGTCATATTTTTTTAGAAAATAACATATAACTATGAGGTCAGAAGATTTGGGCTATCCCCATTACCCTTAAGATCATCTAAAATCGAAGGCAGGTCACTAGTCCAAAGTTCTTGTTTTAAGATCCATTGGCGTCGATTCTGTCATACCACCGCCTGAAGGCTCATCCACACATAATAGATCAGTGGAAATCGCACACTGTGCGTTTCACACGATCCTTCTTGCCTCATACCTGCAAAATGTGGAATGAGCTACCTTCTACGGTGTTTCCGAGAAGCTACAACATGGGCGAGTTAATCGAGTTCTTAGGGTCGGCAACGTATTTGTGATGCCTCGGGTGTTACAAGTATCCATAGGCGACGGTGACTGCTTTCCATCAGGCAGCCCGTCTGCTTGTTTGCCACCTATGGCATAAAAAAAAAAAAAAAAAAAAAAAACTCACTAAACTAAACCAATCTGACAGGGCTGCAACTATCTGCGTTTATTTTTATTTAAATGTGTGAGAGAAGTTAAGCAATAGTTTTAGAGCTGTCAAATTTAGTTTAGATAATGGTACAACAGAATCGACACCATTATCTGAATTGTTGTGTTGTTGTTTCCACAGTGGAGCCTAAGAGAAGATCGTCGCTAGAGCCGGAACCCGATTCTCGCCATCGGCTGACTTCAATCATCACTGGATCCACGGAAACTATCACGGGGCTCATTGATACGAGACATGAGGTAAAATTGGAACAACCTGCCGGCTTCCTTGTTTCCTTACAGATATAATCTGGGAATTTTCAAGGCCAGCGTGAATAGGTATCTTTGAAGTGCGTGCTTCATTTTCGACCACATCGTCGCTTACCAACAAGATCGAGTGAGAAATGTAAATATGAGCTTTGTCTCTAATATAAAAAATAACTAGTCGCCTCATAATTTTACGAAACATGTGTATTTTCGAGTGTTAATGTATAACAATTATTTATTTAGTGTTCGTGAATGTATTTATTTTGTAATATATTTTTGTGTTGTTTTCAAAACTCCATAGAATCCTCTAAAGTCTCCACCACATTACTAGGGCATGACTTGGACATAACTGTGACTTACTTTCCTTGACTCGAACCGTGACTTTTATAACGATATTTAATTAAACTTGAAAAGAAAAGAGATCTGATGTCTCACTAAGATCTATGACATTAGATAAACCGTCACGAAAGCGAAATGCAGTTGGGCAGGACATGCCAAGTGGCATGACTTAAGATATCCAGAAGCAAACTTAGTGTAGTGAACTTTACCTAGTATTAAAAACACATTTTTTGTTCCAGGTGCCACCAGATCCGCGCGCTTTTGAAAAACCTCGCCGAGCTTGCACCCCTCAATCCAACAGCCGACCTCTCCCCGTCCCCCCCACCGACCCACCCTTAGAACCCAAAACTGACAGACATTCTGACAACCGGCATTCAGATACAAGACTAGACCGACATCTAGAATCAAGACAAGAAAACAGACACACAGAATCGAAACAAGACAGACATTCGATACCATTAGAAACAAGAACGGACAGGCATTCGAATCCTTTAGAGCCTAAGTTAGAAAGACAAGAACGCCACGCGTCCAATCCTGTAGATATTAGACAAGAAATGAGACAAGACCGACAAGAAATGAGACAAGACCGACAAGAAATGAGAATAGATCGGCAAGAAATGAGACAAGACAGACCGGTGCATGTAGAACGACAAGAAAGACCGAATCAGACAGATTCGAGACATTTGGAAAGGCATTTCTTGCCTGAACGTCAAGAAAGACATTTAGACCGTCCAGCCGCGCCGGATCGCTGTAGTGAAAGACCGCCGGAAAGACCAGAAAAGCCAGATTTAAAAGGTATGGATTTAAAACTCTCAATTTCAATTATTTTAGCTATATTGACTAACTTCGTATTTTATTTAATGACGAAAAGTTTTGAGCAGTTTTAAATTTCGAAGGGGTATTTTTTTAAATCTTTAAAGCATGGCAACTGCTTCGCCACTATGACCAGCCAAAACTTGAATTTAAGGCTTAGATAGAAATAAAGAATATTCCAAAGTACACAGCGGGCCATGGAGAGAGGTATGCTCGGAGTTTATTTGCGCGATAGAATCCGGAACGTGGATATTCGCCAAAGAACCAGAGTCACCGACATAGCTATTAAAATTTGCAAGTTGAAGTGGCATTGGGCATCCACATCGTTCGAAGAACCGATAACCGATGCGAAGAAAGGTTCTTAAGTGGAGACCACGAACCGGAATACGCAGCGTAGATAGACCTCCCACTAGATGGACCGACGACACCGTGAGAGTCGCGGGAATCCAGTGGATGCAGGTGGCAGGCTGATAGAAGTCAATGACGATAATTATATCCACTTGGCTGCACATCCTTTGCCCCGCCGCAAGCCAAAGATATAAACTTTCAGCGTATATTTTTTTCGACCGGGCCAATCCTAGGCGCGAATTGAATGAATGACTTGAGTATCCAATCACAAGCGTCAAGTCGCGTCGAGTCACCAATCACAAGCCGCCATTCGATACTGACGTGGCTTACTTTTGCTAAAGGGAATTTTGACTACATGCGCGATCAAGTGGTTATAATATCTTTGATAGAGGTCTAAGAGGGAGGCCTATGTTCAGCAGTGGACGTCTTCTGGCTGATAATGATGACCAAAGTACTCTGACACGTGTATCGATCTGTCAGGTAACTTTGAACCTTACGTTATTGCAGGCCAAGATCGCAGCAGTTTCGAGTGTAAGCCCGAAAGCCGCGCCCCTCCACGGCAACGGTCGTTACCCACCACCACGAGCGGCAGTCTGGATCAACCTACCAAATCCACGACCATGCCCAAATTCCCCTCCGAGGATATCAAGGACCCGCCGTACGAAAATGTCGCCGTGGAAAAGAATGAACTGGCTGTGGCGCGTAAGTATTTATTGTACTTGTTCTAACTAATGCCCTGCCCGTTTTCACTAACCACGGTAAAGGCGACGCCTAAGAAATTCCTAATCTAAGCAGAGTGTTTAACAATCCATTTTTAATTAATGTCTCCTAAGCTAAGATTTGCCGAAATTTTTACAGTTATTTGTGTTTTTGATGATTAAATCACGAGCGTTATGAGTGATTCAAGTGTTAGAATCCTGAGCGACGCGAGTGATTCAAGTGTTAGAATCCTGAGCGACGCGAGTGATTCATGGCCCTCGATATATTAGTTTATTCAAGAGTTGCATACTTATACTTTATACCATGACTACGATAAGAAGAAAGATTTGAGGAGTTTGTATCAACTGTTTTTTTGCGTAAGGAGGTTGTATAGCATTGAGATGGAGGTCGAATATAGCACTTTTAAAACCTTCGCGATTTGAACTCATATTTTTGGTACCTATTTTTACCTACCGTAGGGTGTGATTCATCTATGACGCACTTTAAATCCATTCTTTATTCATTAATTACATAATATACTATTTCACACGGGGAGATGTAGATAACTGTCAAAAATTTAGGCAACTCTTCACCTTTTTAGAAGACACCTATGAAAAACGGATTGGTGAAAAAGAAGATTACGCCTCTGCTTAGAGTTCTTTAGTTACGCGTCGCCTTGTTCGTGTTTAGGTAAACACTACGGACACAAACAATAAGCAATCTTTTCCCTCCACAGCAAAGAAAATCAACCCGCTCACGCACGACAAACATGGCCGAAAGTACAACGACAATGTCTCCTACGAGAACATAAACCTGGACTACATCGCCCGCCTCGTCGGCGAGGGCTACCCTAAAGACATAGTGGTGCGAGCTTTAGGCATCACCAGAAACGACCTCGAAATGGCGTGCGATATACTACACGAGTTCGGAGCGAAACACGCGGGAAAATGCTAGCCTATAGGTTACAAGTGACGTTCAATATAAGTTCACGAAAGGGTTATTTTAAAGTCACATCTGATACGCTTATGTCGCCTGTATTTTTTTAAAGTGTAAATATTGGTGATCCCGTATAATTGTAAAGAATAATGGTGGACTAAATGACTGTATTTACATGTAATTCCAACTTTGTAAACAAAAATGGTGGATTAACAACTATGTTGATGTTGGATTCCAGTCTATCGACAAGCAAGCCTCCTAGAAAATTCCAAACTTAAACAAAAATGGCGGATTAACAACTTTTTGTTGATATTGTATTCCAGTCTATCAACAAGCAAGCATGCTAGAGAATTCCAACTTTGTAAACAAAAATGGCGGACTAACAACTTTTTGTTGATATTAGATTCCAGTCTATCAACAAGCAAGCATCCGAGGGAATTCCAGATATGTAAACAAAAATGGCGGACTAACAACTTTTTGTTGATATTAGATTCCAGTCTATCAACAAGCAAGCATCCGAGGGAATTCCAGATATGTAAACAAAAATGGCGGACTAACAACTTTTTGTTGATATTAGATTCCAGTCTATCAACAAGCAAGCATCCGAGGCAATTCCAGATATGTAAACAAAAATGGCAGATTAACTAATTTTTGTTGATAGCGGATTCCAGTCTATCAACAAGTAAGCATGTAAGGGAATTCCACCTTTGTAAACAAAAATGGCGGTTAATAGCGAATTCCAGTCTATCAATAAGTCCATTTACCTTGTTTGGCTTTCTAATCATTACAAGTTGCCTTCCGCATAAAGTCACTCTCAAAGGAGACGCCGTAAAAATAGGGGTTAATCTTAGATCAGCAATTTAATATTACGTAAATATATTAAATAAAACTTTAAAATCCCTTATAGTGGTAATTAGATCTTTCTAATTCAATTATTTATTATTAATTATAATAAAATAACGATGTAAATTCAATATTTTAAAGTAATTTAGGCTAATTTGAATAATTTTTCTCAATTTTAAAAACTTTTTTTTGTTAAATCTCATTTAAATTGTATATAAATGTTTAATATAATTCAATGTAAAATAAATTACGCTTTTCATAATTGCAAGAAATCGATTGTTTTTATTTTTATTTTAGATTAATAGCGTCAAATTCTTTGCTTATTTATTTTGTGGTCACGTTTCACGTAGGTCGTAGGTCTGCATCGCGTCCTAGGCATTTTGAACATTGGTGCAAATTACGAAATGACATTTAAATCATAAAATCAAATTACACAATGTGGTTAGCAACTATTAAAACCCTTGCAATTTTGGACATTTTGTCAGTATGACTTGTCTTTATTATAACTCCATTTCAAACTGATATAATATAAAGTGTGTTTTTGTATATCAAACGAAAGTGTGATAGTATTAAATTAAGAATAAGTTTAACAAAGATAGTCACACTTAATTTATTAACAATTTATTAAAATAAATATACATTCACATAATTATATTCCAGTGCATATTTCCTTCTGTTCAGTATTTGTAAGTAATCGCTTTGAATTGTAAATATCGCAGAACTTATATTTTTCATAATATTCAAATTTCTAATTTGTAGTTAATTGTAGGCGGTTCTCATATATTTTTATATTTGACGCTTGAATTTAAGATACAACTTTGGTCCTTAGCACATTATGATATTTGGATGGATTATACGTGATTCAAGTTTTTTTGCAATGCATAAAGTCGTATGAAAACATTTATTTTCTATATTTCACCGTAGTAAGTCGGCTTTCAGCAAAACGTAGTAGAAAAGATCAGGGCCCGGATTCTACTAAAGAAATTGTTTTTAAATATATGCCTCAAAATTGACGGTATTTTTTTATATACTAGAAAAATACCACCACCTAATATTATAACTTAATATAAAAAAAATACTGTCAATTTTGAGGCAATTATTAAAAAAATAAAATTGAAACAATTACAATTTAAAAACAATTTCTTTAGTAGAATCCGGGCCCTGAATTTGCGGTTTTTCGTCAGATTTTTATAAATCAGATAATAAAAAACTTGTACTTCACGTCAACAGTATCGAATTTTCTGCGATTTTTAAACAATAAATTGTTTTTATTTTGATAATTATGACGTCATTCTCTCTGACTGACTCTCGTATATCACTTCATATTTTTATTTAAACATAATAAATAATAATCTCATTTTAATAATTAAAACGGTTTCTAATCTTTATTTAAACTGATAATTTAATTGATTATTTATTTCTGTCATCATGCATATTTCCAAAAAATATCATAATGTGCGACAGACCTTACACTCGACTTATGACACATGCAATATTTAATATTTAGCATAAATAATATGTAAATATATACTAATATACTTCTTTGGAATCGTGAGTGTTGCATTATAATCTTTTTAATAGGAAAAAATGGTATAGTATTTTTATAATCTTGTTTTTGAACTCTGATGAGCTTTTAATTGGCACCAACATTTTTAATATTTAAAAATGATATTTGACTCTTCGTATATTTGTAGTAAAATAAATAAAAATGTTATATGAAGTTTACACTGTACTATTTTCATCACTTGCAAAAATGTTAATTTTTATTTGTTAATGTGACAGTATTTTGCTTTATTGAATGACTGATTTTTTAAATTATAACATTATCTAGTCTTAATTCATTATTTTGCTATATCAATGTAACGTTTGAATTTTAATTGTAAAATGTCCTGAGCACACTTTCGTCGCGAAAGAGCAGCGAAATCGCGAAGCTGCAAACAACTTATCCGACGCGTCCCGTAAGCTGTGGCTGATGGACGCGATCTAGTTCATCCATCAAAATAAAATGTGCTAGCCGTAAGTAGCGGACACAATCATATTCGGCGGAACTGACCTTAAGCGATCAGGCGTCCGAAGGCGATCTAGCGCGCTGGATATATTTGCCAGCTGAAGTCGCGTCCATCAGTCGCGCTTTACGGATGCGTCCCATGCTTAGCAGCTTTATGCGCTGAAATGCCCAGTATCATGTATCGCCTATAAAATTTTCAAGTAACGAATAGATCATTAAAAGGATAAAAAACGAATACAAAATGTAGCCTATACTCTTGGCATGAAGACGAGTCTAACGACACCTCACACAATAAAATCGATCAAATGAAACATTAACAATGTATTTTTTATTTAAAAGGGTATTTTTCAATGTTTACGAAAATAACAATAACATTATAAAAGTGTTTGTTTTTTAACAAAAAACAAACATACATACACCCGAAAACATTACCCTCTATGTTTGACAGCCGGATAAAAACTTTAATACAGCATCACTCAGACGCGTTAGCTATTCGCGTGTAGTGTTCACAATTCAGTACAGTTTTCGCTGATCGCAGACGAGATTTTTCACGACGAAAGTGTGCTGAGGGCATTAAAATTACTATTAAATGCTATAAACTATAAATTATGTAAATTTGAAGATATATTTTTTATTGAGAATAGATTTTACATATCCACTTTATATAAATAGTCACATTTTTTTTTAATGTAAAACTATAATATAAATTTATTATTTTACATTTTAAATTACGTGTCATAAGTGGATTTTAATAAATTATTACACATACGGTCTTCAGAAACCTTCAATAAGTCTGGTTTAGAGAATTGACCTCATTTTGTACATAGGTACTTTTTGACACGCATTATTTTAAGTATATTAAAATTTTATAACTATTCGCTTCTAAAATTCGACTTATTATTATGACGACATGAACTAATACAATTATTATGTTTATCGATAAGAATACGATGATATGTTTAATAATTTTTATTACATACTTACATTAATTATTGATCAATACTTATTAGTTTTAATATTTAAATAATATAAGTAGCTATTATTTGTAATTATTTTAGTAAAATGTTATAATCTCACGTAAATAGACAAATAAGCAAATATCGAAATGCACTTTTTACTGTCACAACAGGGCGCGTTCCGAATCACGCCATCAGCTCTACTGAGTACCAACGCGGCACAAATAAACATTCTTCGTGCGGTGTTGGTTCTCATTTGCGCTGTTAATTGATTAGGAAAACGCCCAAACTAAGCAGTGCTAATAACATTGCTTAAATTATTTTAAAACGTTTTTTTAGCACGATGTCTTTGTATCAAAATATAAACTTGAAAATATAACCTTGTTAAATTCTAGTATTTTTATTGGCTTGATTGTTAATAAATATACAATTAGCCATTGAAAAATTAGCGAATAGATACCAATTTTAAACATAATATCCACTTGTCTCAATTTTCTTCATTATTTCAACCAAAGAGTACAAAATTTTATTACCGTTCCTTTACTTTCATACGCAATTAAATGCGAAATAAGTTTTGACCAAACGCCATGTTCCTTCTCCGTTCCGTCGTGGGTGAAGAGACCTGCTTTATCGACTTTCACCAATGTTTGTTTAATTTCTTCCCTTCTTATGAGGATTTTGGCATCCCACGTGTTGCGCATTTGCCAGTGTCAAGTAGGTCCCCAGATTTCATGATTCTAGGTCAACGGGAAGTACCCTATACCCTGTAGGTTTTGTATCCCTTGTAAAATCGCAAAATATGCGACATAAACGGTCATATCTTTTGATTGCGTTGACTTACAAGTTTGATTCTTTCACAGCTGAAAAAGACCCGAATATTTGATATAAATTCAACATGATACCTACCTCTACGCGTTTCAGAGAAAAGGGTCTTGACAAACAGACAGACGGACAACAAAGTGATCCTATAAGAGTTCCATTTTTCCTTTTGAGGTACGGAACCCTAAAAATGACACCTGATTATTTACCTTAAATAAATGTTGAGAATATGATATTTTGTAAATTGGCCTTATGAGTTTTGGTTATGTAAATTTGAGTTGTATATTAAACTTGATATATTTGTAAGTAATTTTGAATATTGCACATGATGTAAAAACGTTTTATTTTAGATTGTGTCAATCCTGGCTATTATTGACTAAAACTAAAAAGCTGCTATTATATAATAATGTGCCTCTTTTCATTGTGAATATGTAAGAAAAGGACAGCAACAGTTTTGTAGCTGCAATATTTGGTTTAGTTTTAGTTTAGTCATGGACAGAATAGACACCATAGACTAAAGTAAGAAGGAATGTAAAGGAAGGCAGTCTTGTTTTACGCTTTAGTAAAAATAATTATGTTGCAATTATATTGTAAGTGAAAAATATTTCGTGGTTTTATTCATCTAGAAAACTTGGCCATTAAGTACCTGCTATCCCTTTTGCATATTTATATCCATGAAGATAAAAAAACAAAGGTAATAAAAAACGGAAACTTTTTTTATAAAATGGGCTAGCGTTTGACCACAACTCACCTGATGGTAAGTGACGATGCAGTCTAAGATGGAGCACGCTTGCCCATGAGGTGCCTATTCACTCTTGTCTTGAAGAGACGCAGGTTGTACTTTGTAGGCAAAACAGGAAGCGCATCCCATTATATCAGGGGCCTTAAGCCTAGCTGCTTAAAGCAATCCAATTTAGGTGATGAAAAAGTGTTGCGCAACCGGGAACCGTATCTGGGCGCGTTAAGGTTCAAGTTCACGTGATTTTCCAAACTGCGTGGTTTTAACGTTAGTTTGAGACCGCCTAATGATCGGGAATTATCTTTAAAATCTCCCTGCCTCGGTGTTCCATATAAGGTACAATCTGGATCTCTTCAAGACAAGAGTGAATAGGCACTGTTTATCTATACTATATATAATAATATTATAAAGAGGAAAGATTTGATTGTTTGTTTGTTTGTTTGCATTGAATAGGCTCCGAAACTACTAAACCGATTTGAAAAATTATTTCACTGACGGGAAGCTACACTGGGTGACAGGCTATAATCTATACCCGTGCGAAGCTGGGGCGGACCGCTAGTTGCTTTATAATGACGTATTGTAGTCGTTATTTAGAGTGGGTGTGATGCTACTTAATAATGTAAGTATCATTGTGTGGACATCAAGGTAAACCAACGTCAAGTAATTTCAACGTTTTAGGAAGTCGTTAAATGGAGTGTCGCTATGTAGAGTTTACACTGTATTTTATGTTTGCTCTAAGAATTAAATTCATTACGCAAACTTGAAACAGAGATAATCCAGTTCGTTTGCAGATCACGTTCGGAGTGGTTTGATTATTGCCGGAACGAAATTACAATTCAATTAAAATACTCGCGTCTTTGATTAAGGAATGTTGATATAAACTTTATAGGTAGAATGACCGTTCTGCATTATATTCTCACTTTGTTGGTAAGTATCTTTATAAAACATATTTAATGAAAAAGTTTAACTTATTAGTTATAGTATGGAAGTAGGTACGTACATAATAAATGCCTTCCGGCCGCGAGCTTTGATCGCGTTGTTCGATCAAGCGAACCACGAAGATTAAATGTATCTAGGTATCTTATTAAAAGATCTGCTCCTCAAGTTCGTCTCAAATTACCTCAACCTAGGCTCGAACTATTAAAAATAACTGTGTTCACATGGCTGCTCTAATTTTTAATTATCTTCCAGGAGAAGTGGTAGATCTCCCATATAGGCGTTTTTGTACACAGTTGAAGAAGTGGTTGTTAAGGAGAACTTCTATGAAATTGAAGAATTCCTAAAGGAAACAGCATGTCGTTTTTTTGCCTATGATTTGGCTTCTTGATAAATTTATAGTTTTTAATTAATTATTAATACTTTTGTCATATTTATAAACTAATACAATTTTGCACGCCCTTACCCTTAGGGCTGTTAATGGATGCACATTAAATTTTAATATTTTAAGACCGTTTATACCCATTGGCAAGCAATAAAAAACTTTGACCTTGATACTAATATTATAAAGAGGAAAGATTTGATTGTTTCTTTGTTTATTTGCATTGAATAGGCTCCGAAACTATTGAACCGATTTGAAAAATTCTTTCACTGTTGGGAAGCTACACTATCCCCGGGTAACATAGGCTATATTATATTAAAAAAATTAGGGATCCTTACTAAAACTCCAATAATAAAACCCAAGGTGTAAAAAAATAAGACTTACACCTGTGCGAAGCCGGGGTACGTTGCTAGTTATATTATACAATTATAACTCACTCAGTCACTCACTGACTGAATCAACGCGAAAACTACTTGACCTAAGAAACTGAAATTTGGCAGCTAAACTCCTTACATTTATAGGGTCTAGAGGTCCGATAAGAAGGCATTTTACGAAAGAGCCCAATTAAGGGGGCCAAAATTAAATGTAGGGTGAAAGTTTATACAAAAATCTGGTTGGGGCCGGTTTTTGTGATAATGTACCTACGTGTATTTGGATACTTTTTGTTTGTCTTTAAATTTCATTATCGCAAAATAAACACATCTGTACCTATAGGTTCAAAAATCTACGCATAAGAAGTCGCGGGCAACAGCCGGTATGTACCTATAGTACCTATATAAAAAGCGAAATACCTGGCTCTACAAAATCTCTGTAACTACTTGAGCTATGAAGTTAAAATTTGCCTTGTAGATTTCTTATAGGCCAAAGACGGTTACGTACTAGTTTTACTTAGTCTGTGTTTCAGACTGTAGAGAACCGGTAAAAAGGATTTAGCGAAAGAGCCGTATGACGAAGCCTGATGAAAGTTTATCGACGTGAAAAGTCCTACGCGTACAAAGTAAATCAATTCATTTGTGAAACTTATTTATTATTTCAGATTCATTTCACAAAAGCTCAGTTTCCTGACCACATAGATTTGCAACAAATAGAAGAAGTATCATACCAAGACGAGAAATACAATATTCTCAAACCAACTGTGCATAAAATTACTGATTATTTCGAAGAATTTATGTTGAGAAGTGAATCAAGAAAAGATGAAAAAATCTTCATAGACAACGATGGATTTAGACATTCCTGGAGTGGCATAGGAATAAAACCCAAAAGTCTTAGAAAAACAGACTTAACTCTATACGAAATTAACAAGAATCGCCAAGCTTCGAGTACATCTGATGAAGATGTCGATGATGCAAAATCTTCATCTGAAGAAGGAATTAAGATTCCAATACCAATTCTAAGACAAGGTACTAAAGCAACTACAGCCAAACCCCAAGTTACTACAGCTAAAACTATAGCAACTACAGCCAAAGCCAAAACTGCTGGGAAAAAAATTGCTATAACTTCATTCTTCTGCCCGTTTCTAGGTGTTATCCGAATGACATCGGTTATAGATTAAAATTAGTATACACTAAAAATTATATTGAAAACAATCATAGTTACTAAAATATGACTTATAGAGTCAGCGAACTAAACTTACCTATAATGCGAAAGTGTGTGTTCGTTGATTTGTTTGTTTCACTTTCACTCACTGTCTGCCTCATCACGAAATCTCACAAACTACTTGACTAACGAAGCTGAAATTTGGCAATTCGAGTAGATCCCTTATGGAGTGAAAAGACCCGTTAAAAAATCGAATAGAAGTTGAAAGTTACAATGAAAGTTTTCGCGTACGAAGTCGCGGGAACCAGCTATATCTTTTTTAACAGGCAAGTGCCTTTTTTAACTAAACAAAATACAAGCTAAAACTACAAATACAGTTAGACTGCCCATAGACCGTTGAAGGTCTAAAGACAATCCAAATGCTCAAGCCCACTACCAGTTGGCAGCGTATCCAGCATGCTGGCGGCATTACCACGTTAAATGGCAATGCTTATGCGTTGAGCCAGAAACACGCCAGCATTTTGGTCACGCGTCGCATTAACCAGGCGCTCTGAAAGATTTTTGAAAATGATGTCAGCTCCCGGTCCCATAGCTATATAATAGGTAGGTACTAAATAGGTACTAAATAAACAAGTCTCCATCTAAAATAAATTTATTAGTAAATCCTTTATCAATTCTTGTCTTGCATAGAGTTATCCTGCATGAATCTTCTGTTGAATCTTCTTGTCATATAAGGATCTTCTTCCGAGGTTTTGAATCTATCAAATGTTCCCATAAATGAATTCACAGCCTTATTAAATGCTCTTCTGTAAAATGAATAATAATTATTTTTAACAAGTCGAGGGGCACAACGTCAAGAGGCGGGAATAAAAATATCACGCAATAGAACACAACGCCTGTGGGCGGCTTGAGTTTTGAGCACTACGACCTTAGGCGGACGTCTGCTATGAACGTTTCTTGAAAGTGATGTAATGTATTTGTGTCACGGTATTAGCACCATCGTAGTGTCACATTGCATTGCAATGAATGGACGGGCCCAGTAGAAGCGCATTTTTTAATATTACTAAATGAGCGCCAGCGCTCCCTTCGTTTCAGTCGGTTTCTAATAGCCGTAGCAAGTGCAACACAAGTCTATTGTTACGTGATAACGAAACATCTGACAAAAATATGCATTCGTATACTTTCCCGAAGTGTAAATACACAAATAATACCAGTATCTATTTTTTGTAGCAAATGTACTGTAAATTTTTATAATTAGGTGTTGAAGTATATTTCCGACGGTTTTGACTAGTTTTTACAAATTTAATGGTTAGGGCCCGTCTATTCATTTTATTTTGGTCCTAGCATGTGTTAGGCACACATTGTAGGCATGTTGGTATGTGGTGAGAGCACGGCTAACGGCGGGGGTTCGCGTATATTTTCCCCGTGCCAGCATTGCCAACTTAGCGACTTTGTCGTTATATTCGCCATTTGCCAACGATTCTGATGCACTCTAAACTAAACGAAACTAAAATTGTTGCCATCCTTATCCCACATATTAAAATGAAAAGAGAGGCAGATAATTTTAGTTCTGTCAGATTGGTTTAGTTTAGTGAGTGAGAGAAATGAAGAGAATGAATGAGATAATTATCTGCCTCTCTTTTCATTTTAATATGTGAGAGAAGGATGGCAACAATCTTAGAACTGTCAAATTTAGCCAGAATCGTTGCCAGAATCGTTGCTCATATTAAAAGCGACATTTTATTTGCTTTCAGCGACAAAAATATTCTATCGTGTTTTTAGCGACTTTTAACGGCATTCTTTTGATATGATTTTATTTATAGATACGTTTGTATACGATCTATTTATGTTATGTATCACCAACCATAGTCGGCTGAATCGTTGCGACAATGTGACTTATATTTTAAATTTATTTGTCCTGTTTTAAATTTCAGTGTTACAAAATAAAAATTACTGTATTTCTGTATAAACTAATTTTGTGGCGTTGTTTGTGGCGTTGACCAACCCACATACAGGAATAAAATGGTTCCGTTGACACCCTTTGGGCACGAAACCGTAAAGATTTATTAATAACATGTTTTACGTACCTGTAACTCGTCACTGGCATTCTTTTCCGTAACATCACAACTGGTTCAAAAGGTATTAACGTCCCAGCAGCAGATGCTATCAAAGGTATCAGCGGGGCTGGTAAGTAGTAAGAAATAATCTCCATAGCTCCATTAACGATACACGTACCTATATTCTTTAGCACTATGTTGACTCTAGGCTCTTCTATAAAATCTACGATTGGTGTCTTTATGGCAATGTAAAACTTCGTCATGAAATTGGTCGTCTCTAGTTTTGTAGTGATCTGCAACGCTGTGTTATTAATATCTAAATGGTATGGTTTATCCAGTATTTCGGTTTGGTTTTTTTGTTCTGTGAGGTCAGGTATGAAAATATTATCATTGCTTATGGTAGTTACAGTCGTGTCGATGGTTTTAGGATATATTTCCGTATGATTGGTTTCTTGAAATTGGTCCTTGGTTTCTGGACCTTGTTGTGGCTGAAATATATATTGAATCATTGAAAGTTTCTTTAGGATTACCTACTAACTACACCTCGGTTTTAGGAGCGATTTTATACCTTATTTTATGGCTTTTATGTACCCACCAAAAAACCTCTCGCAAGCAGTATATCCGCATTATTTTAACCTTTCCTAGTCCTTTTAGAATGGGCTATAAGAAACCCAGACTGGAATTCAAGAAGCCCAGTCTGGTTTTTAAAGAAAGCAAAGGCCATTTACGCAACGCATTAGCTGATAATTTTCGCAACTGGGCTGCTGCCATCAAAGTAACTGACTGGACCAAACGTTGCGTTCTGAGAGCTTCACCACTAGATCATCATCATCATTATCAGCCTCTTTTCTTAGAGAGAGAGAGAGAATGAGCCCTAATCCCCATGCTGGCCCAATGCATGTTGGTGAATGTCATACGTTTTTGGACTTGTAAGGTTCTTGATCATACCGGTTACCTCACGATTTTTTCCTTCACTGTTTTTGAGCGTTGGCATTAAAACTGCACATCATTTATTTAGGTACTAAATAAATCATTGGTGCAGGCCGGAGATTGAACTGGGTGCCGTCAGATTGTAAAGTGCACATGCTACCGCTCGGCCACCATCGCTCACCACTAGATGGATGTAAGATGCTATCTTTAAATGATACTTACAGCAGAATTGACAAAACAAATAGAAGTAATTGATACAAGTAAAAAATCGAACACTATCATTGTTTATGTTGAGAATTACCTATTGTATTGTAGTTTTCTTATGTTTGTCGATCATAAACACATTTCAATGAGAAATAAAACTTTATACTTAAAATGTTTTATGGAAATAGAAAAAGTTTTTTACGCCTTTGTTCTTATAGATGTAAAATTTATTTCTGAATCGACAAAATTTACGTAAAAAGAATTTTGAGCCAATCGAGATATTACAGCTATTGGTATGTAATACTTACCAAGATACCACAGTGCCTAAAGACAAGGGTCTTTGAACAGTGTGTGTTGCCAGTGATGACATATGGTACTGAGACGTGGTCCTTGACTGTTGGCCTTTTGGAATAACTCAGAGTCACTCAGCGGGCAATGGAGAGAGCTATGCTCGGAGTTTCTTTGCGCGATAAAATCCGAAACGTGGATATTCGCCAAAGAACCAGAGTCACCGACATAGCTGTTAAAATTTGCAAGTTGAAGTGGCAATGGGCAGGCCACATCGCTCGAAGAACCGATAACCGATGGGGAAGAAAGGTTCTTGAGTGGAGACCACGAACCGGAAGACGCAGCGTAGGTAGGCCTCCCACTAGATGGACCGACGACCATAGTGAGAGTCGCTGGCATCCAGTGGATGCAAAAGGCAGGCTGTCGTTCAGTGTGGAGGTTAAAGGGGGAGGCCTATGTTCAGCAGTGGACGTCTTCTGATGATGATGACTTACCAATAATTAGTTTTGAACTATAATTAACATAAAGTATGGACAGAGACCCGGGTATGTCCTAAAACTGCGACCAGAACCACCGGAGGATGGGCAGCAGCGTCCTGTTAGTACACGGTGAACGTACTGCGATCTCCAAGCCGCCTGCCAAGCGTGGGGATTATGGCAACACCCCTCTCTAAGAGGGAGGCCTTGTTCAGCAGTGGACATTTAATGGCTGATGATGTGATGTGATGGACAGAGATGACAAAAGCGACTAATCAACGTGACTTTTAAGTGCTAGTTAGACAAGTACACTTGTTACTCGTTAGGTAGGATCTCGAAACAATTTTTACTATGGGATCAACCCCGATACCGCGAAAAAAATCTGCTGTTCCCAGGCTTTTCCATACATCTTGTCGAATGTCAATGACAGTTTGATGGTTAGCGCAGTTATTGTTTCTGGAAAGTACTACAATGAAAATAAATTATTTTATATTTGTTTGTTTGTTTGTTTCTATGGAACAGCTGATATTTATTTCGCAAATGCAGCGTTGGTACCATAGAGTAAAAATTGTTCATAAAGGCTTCCCTCTTATTATTTCGCTGCCTCCCGCTTTCGCTGTTTTTTTTTTGGCACCAACGTGGAAAAAAACACGTCGGCTCGATGGATTATTTTCCTAAACTTGTGTATTTTCGAGTGTTAATGTGTACTAAATGGAGAATTATATTATTCATTAAGTGCTCGAGTGTGGTCAAGTGATACAAAGAGGTAAAACATGTCTTTTCGTGTTGTTTCCAAAACTCCATAGGAGCCTCTTTTAAAGTCTCCACCACTTTACAGGGGTATGAGTTTGACTTGACCGTGACTTACTTAGCTTGACTCTGACTGTGACTTCTTTGACGTTATTCATACTATGTAAACTGTTTAATATTACGACTAAAGGACATTGAATCCACGGTCATGAAAATTTTAACGAAAAGAGAGCGGCCTTTGTTTAGCTGTGGACATTTACTGGCTGATAATAATGTGATATCTTTAAGTGACCAATTATCTCAATTCGATTTGTCTGTCTCTGATAATCGATCCTCCACAATTGTTTTCAGAATTCGCTACAGCAATGCAATCAGAATAAAAAATCTGATTATATAAAGTCCAAACAGCATGAATTAATTACCGTATCGGCACAGCGGACATATCGTTCTGAACACTTGGAAATGAATTTACTTTTATCTGTTTTGTTTTTGCTCGGGGTGGTTCTTGTCAATGTTGAAGCGAAGCCGCAGGTATGTGAACGTTTTGTCCTTGGAAATTTTTCATCATCATCATCATTTTTGTTTGTTTTATGCATAGGTGGCAAACAAGCAAATGGGCCGCCTAATGGTAAGCAGTCACCGTTGCCTATGGATACTTCTAACACCATCACAAATACGTTGCCGACTCTATTAACTCGCATTTTAAAGAACCCCATGTTGTAGCTTCTCGGAAACACCGCGGAAGGTAGCTCATTCCACATGTTGCAGGTATGAGGCAAGAAAGATCCTGTGAATTGCACAGCGAAGTGTGAAGCGTGTGAATCTTTTTCATTATCATTTCAGACATAGGACGTCCACTGCTGGACATAGGCCTCCCAATCGATCTCCAAAAGGGCCGGTTGGAAGGATATTTTATACATGTATTTTTTTTCTTCATAAAAAAGGTTCGTAGCCGGTTTTTTTCTTCTATTCCCAACCGATTGAGCAGAAATTTGCATAAGTAGGTAAATACACTTTTAGTTTGAGTGAATTTCGAATGAATACGAATGATTACGAAAGAATAAGAAAGGATATGAAAGAATACCAAAGGATACGAAAGGATACAAAACAATATGAAAGAATACGCAATAATATGAAAGAATAACAATGAACAAAAAATAATAGGAAAGAATAAGATATTTCAAGAGAGCATCTTCGTGTTTTGAACAAATTAGTAAAGAAGCGGTGCCATAACTCACCTAGTATGCAATGACAGTTAAATTACAGTCACTTTCACATTTTCCGGCGATAATTTAACGAATTAATCCACTGTGACTGTGCTCAATTCATCCTGTACACGCAGTAATGGCTGCCAGTTTTTTAAAATTAAAATGTTGATTAAGTGGCTTGGTTCAGGATGTGGATTGGATTTTATTACCGGGATTTAACAGTAATATAAACGTTTTTGGATCATGAGATTTTGCATTGAATTCAAGAGTTGTTTTTTTTATGAATAGTATTTGCTTTTATTTACTAAACAAAATACAAACTAACACTCCTCATCATCATCCGCCTATTTGATGTTCGTCCACTGCTGGACGTAGGCCTCTCCTAAAGAGCGCCACAAGGCACAATCTTCTGCTTTTCGCATCCACTTGCCACCAGCCGCCTTTAGCAGGTCGTCACTCGACCTATGGGCTGCAGAGCGTCCTACTCTACGTTTACTGATACGCGGTCTCCACTCTAGAACCCGAAGCTAATATAACACACACTTATAAGCTATAGCTTAACACACACGCTTTTTCGGGTTCTAGAGTGGAGACCGCGTATCAGTAAACGTAGAGTAGGACGCTCTGCAGCCCATAGGTCGAGTGACGACCTGCTAAAGGCGGCTGGTGGCAAGTGGATGCGAAAAGCAGAAGATTGTGCCTTGTGGCGCTCTTTAGGAGAGGCCTACGTCCAGCAGTGGACGAACATCAAATAGGCGGAAGATAATGATGAGTGTTAGCTTGTATTAGCTAACATAGAACACACACTTCAAAAACAGTTGGGTAGTATAAAGGCATAGGACCGTTGAAGGTTTTTTGCCATAGGTGGCAAACAAGCAGATGACCCGCCTGATGGTAAGCAGTCATCGTCACCTATGGATACTTGTACCACTAGAGGCATCTCAAATACGTTTCCGATCCTTTAGGACTAAAGACAATCCAAATGCTGAAGTCCAATACCAGTTGGCCATGTACCCAGCATACTGGTGGGGTTATGGCAAATTATCCGTTGTATTTTTTAATAGAGGAGATTTTTTATCGGTTTCGATAATTTCTACTCTCATAAAATTTCAACAATTTGCAAAGTTATTTTAAAAAATAAAGTGCAAACGTTTTTTTTTTTCAACACGCAGTGGTTTTTATCTTCTCAAAAATGATCGAAACAGATAACTATGTTTGGGAAGCCTTCCCTTTAAAAAGAGAGGGAGAAAGAGTTTATCATACTAATAATAAAAATGCGAAAAGTATGTTGGTTTGTTTGTTCCTCTTTCACGCAGCAACATAGCAACGGATTGACCTGGTTTTTTGCATGGGTATAAGTTCAAGGGCTAGAGAGTAACATAGGCTACTTTTCATCATCATCATCATCACCGTTTTTCATCACTACGCGGGTGAAATCGCGGGGCGCAGCTATTAATCGTATATTTGCCTTTTATTCTAGGTGCCCTATGACTACATCCCTATCGGGCGCAGAGCCAGCGTCGCAGAGTTGTCTGGTCATCCATCAGACGTGGTTCTGAACTACGAACGACTCTTCCCCGCTCGAAGGAAGTGGATCGACCACAACTACAAGTTTAGGAGATCAAACTCTGAGGAAATGGATGATAAGTAACTAAATAGTGAAGGAAGGAGTAAAATTGCAAAAACGAAATCTTGTTTTAATTTTCTATTTTGCTGCGGTATTACTAGGTATAATGATTATTTGAATGTTAGTGTATGTCTTGGATTACGATCTATATTGTAACCGACTTCAAAAAAGGAGGAAGTTCTCAATTCAATTGTTTATTTTTAAATGTATTTTTACCTCTGTTTCAATCACTTACAATTTGCCGGCACGGAACCTGACTCGGTTGAATCCAGTTCGAATCAGTTTCTTATAGGTAAGCGTGCTCCATCGTAGACCACATCCCTGCTTACAATCAGGGGAGATGCTGGTCAAACGTGAGCCTATCTTTGAATAAAAACCGCTCTTGTATCTCGCATATGAATCTTCACCATCGTAAAGTTGCCTGGAAAAGATCGCTCTTAGCAATAAGGGCACTATTTGTTGCACTAGTTTTTAAGCCTCCCTTTCTCATGTCATTATCATCATCATCATCATTTCAGCCATAGGACGTCCACTGCTGGATATAGGCCTCCCCCATCGATCTCCTAAAGGCCGGTTGGAACCGGCCTGCATCCAGCGTTTCCCTGCGGTCTCTTTTAGGTAGTCTGTCCATCTTGTGGGTGGACGTCCTACGCTGCGCTTACCGGTCCGTGGTCTCCATTCGAGAACCTTTCGGCCCCATCAGCCATCTGTTCTGCGTGCTATGTGCCCTGCCCACCGCCACTTCAACTTGCTATTTCGAAAAAAATAAAATAATAAATGAAACAATGGTCTAAACAATTTATTTCAACCACCATTTGAAGGGCAAATGGTTGTGGCAAGGGTGGTTGAAATAATGCGGCACATTTTCAAAAGTATTTCATTGTGGACCACTATGCCTAATAAAGAATCATCCTTCCAAATTTTAGCTTCTTAGGTAAGTCCAGTCGTAGGAAAATAGATTCGGGATGGGTCAGTCAGGCAATGACTTAATGGTTTTTAGTTTTTTAAGTTTAATGGGTTTTTTTAAGTTAAGATTAGTAACAAATAAAAACAACAGAATAACAGAAACACTGATCTACACTTTATTGTACATAAATAAACATCACCAATTATTTAATAAAATACGCTACCAGCCAAAATTGGCTGCACATTCTATCCGAACTTTAATGTGGACAGAAAATTAAGCCTCAACTTTTGATTAAGGAACTGAGATTTGAAGCTGTTTCATAAATTCTAAAACAATTTAAACATACATAAATACTTTAAATAAAGCATTTAGTGGGAGTTGAATCAAACAAAACCAATTATTATAATCTGAATGCCCTTAAGTGACATCTTGTGGGCGCCATTTTGTTGTTTTTGACAGATACTTTTTTAATGCGTGTGGGATGACGTCAAAGCCGCGAGAAGTTCGGTGACGTCGACACCGGCTGGCACGGGGGACCCCATTTGTGCATAGCGGCTAGTGTAGTCCGGACCTTCGCTGAATTGGCCCTGCGAAATAAAAATACGGTCAAAACATGCTAGTAAAAAAGTAGTCATGGGGGGGGGGGTCCAGTGGATGCAGGTGGCAGGCTGTCGTTCAGAGGTTAAAGGGGGAGGCCTATGTTCAGCAGTGGACGTCTTCTGGCTGATGATGATGAAAATAGGATGTCCGGTTGAAAATTTTCAGCTAAAAAAAAACAAACTAAAAAGTGCTATTATAAAGCCCGTTTCAAACTAAGCGAAGTACAAGTAGCAAGTAGTACCTACTACGCATCGTCTGCAACGTTTTGCTTATTGCGAGTGGCAGTGGAAGTGCTTAGAAGCACTCGCGCTGGTCTTTGCGCAAGTGAAGCTTCGTTTCCCCGCGCTACAAAAATTACAAGTAAACTAAAAACTATTTAACTATAGTTTTAGATTAGTTTTATTTATAAATTTGTGATGAATGGGAGAGGATCGCGCCGTAAAAAGGGCTTACTTGGGACGGCCAACGGGCCTTCGGCCCTCAGGCAGTCCCAAGCAAGTCCAAGTAATTTCATTATTTTTATTCGTCCCAAGTATAGATGGAAAGATGAAGTGGGAAAAGATCTACAGAAACTCGTCCAGCGTGAACTTGAACATGATAGAGAAAAATGACGTCTTTTAGCATCGGATGCCAAGATGCCAAGTTTACTTTTTATTTTAGAATTAGGAAGATCGTTTTTCCTTTCGCTAAAACGTTTAATTTCGTATTCAAAGTTTAGTTTGTGTGGATTCCTACACCGCTCGACACCGTCGACCTATTCTGAAATGCCTTCGAGACAATGTGCCTATAAACTTTAGGAACGAAGCCAGAACTTAGTTCATTTGGAGCTCGAGTAAAACAGTAAATTAACTTAACCTAGAATGGACTTATCGTTAGCTCTTTTTAACCGACGAAAGAAGGAGGTTATCAAATCGACTGTATGTTTTTTTATATTTTTGTTACGCGATTACACCGCTAATTATGTATTGATTTTGATGTTATTATTTTTTTATTTGGTAGATCATACCTCAGAATTGGTCCTCCATAAATTTTATCAAAATTTATACAGCACTACTTGGAAAAATTCAACATAAACCAAAAATACATACACAGATGACGTTTTGGTTTGTGGTGCAAAAGTTTTGATGAGGACTTTAAATTTATGTTTTAACTATGTAGAGTAGATAGCCGTGAAACGGTTTTAGTTTTCTTCAAAAAAATTATTCGTGTAATTATTATAAGCAGTGGATTTAACCACATTTTTTTCAGTTGATATCTCTAATTATATTCTCTAATTTCTACTAGAATAATATAGATTTTTTCTCTTAAATTATTTTTATAGCAATAGATATAAAAAAGAGAGCGTAAAAAATTAAATGAGGGGAGTTATCAGAATTGGAAGAGAAATATAGTTTGACTATTTGTACAGTACAAGCTTTTCAAACACTTATTTTTTCGAACTCCTTTAAGACCATCTTTTTTTAGATGATAATTATTTGAAATCAGTTGAAAAAACTCACCCATATCGGAGCTAGGAGAGCAACTAAAACCAGCACCAATAAGAACCACTTCATGGTAAATCTGCGACACCCAGTGTGACGACCTCTGCCTCGACCGTGCCTTTTTATACGGCACGCACTGTATAACAACCAACATATCCGTAGAGTTGGAAAAATAAGGGAACTAAATTAAAAACCACCCTCTTATGTGTCTCGTTAAAACCAACCAAAAGAGCCCAAACTCAAGTTAGACATAATGATTTTATTTATAAAACTAATTTACAAGTCAAATAACGTATAATAATTACACCACACATCATCATCAGCCAGTAAACGTCCACTGCTGAACAAAGTGTTGGCATAATTCCCACACTTGGCAGGCAGCTTGGGGATTGCAGTACGTTCACCGTGTTATAAAAAAACGCTGCTGCCCATTCTGCGGTGGTTCTGGTCGTAGTTTGAGAACATACCCGAGTCCGTATAATTATAATACAAATCATACAAATTTATAAAATCCATCGTCATTAGAATGCTTGCTCAACAAGCCAATCTTGTATGCGTGATTTGAAGCATTGCAGACTAGGAGCTGCAATGGCATGGTCTGGGAGGTGGTTACTGGTAGCTATTGAAAAGTTCCACTACCCACTTCATTATAATCAGTTGGATGGTAATAAATAACATATTGTATTGTCATCCTATCATCCATAGGCGGGAACTTGTAATTGGCCTAGTCTCCTAATTTTTTTTTCCTGGGCAAGCGTCTTTATTAACTAAACAAAATACAAGCTAAAACTAAAACTACAAATACAGTTAGACTGCCCATAGACCGTTGAAGGTCTAAAGATAATCCAAATGCTCAAGCCCACTAATAAGTCTCCTAATTGTTTTTGTTTACTTATATACTATTAGGCTGTAAGTTTCCCTAAAAATGCAAAATAAATAATCATTCTTCTTCTTCTTTCGAGTCGATGTTCCGCAAAATACAATTCTATTGTCAAATCAAGTTTCTAGACCAGAACTTTGCCACCCCAATGGCACTCTCCGTGGCTTCATTCAAGTCAATAATCATTATTAGCCTATAATGTTCCCATTGCTGGGACAAAGGTCTTGTCTCAGAGAGAAGATGGGCTCTTATCCCATATGGCCCAGTATATGTTGGTGAATGTCATTTGTCATTGAACGTTTGAGGTTTTTGGACATACCGTTTCCTCACGATACTTTCCTTTGATCCGGATTATATACTAGTTTTTTAAGCCGATACGACTATTAGAAGTAGTTTAAGAACGACTTCTAACAGTTATTTAGTTAGAATTGAAGCAAATAAAAGTGTATGAAAAGGGGTAGAACAGTTTCTACGGGTAGTGTTTTGTTTTAAAAATACGACCGTGGCGCTCTCATTAAATTTTTAAGATAAGTTGGTGTGTTTTTTCTTTAATGTAGATTGAATTTAATTATATTTGAATGGAACCAATCGAATTTTAATAAAAATAGTTATTAAATTAGTTGCGGGCTTAATGAAAATGTTATTAAATACCTACGTTATTACTTTGATACGGTGATGTTGTGGCAACATACTTTTATTTCTTTATTTAGTTATAGGCTTGCGTTTGAGCACTAACTCGCCTGTTGTTAAAGCCCTCTTTTCCTACGCTATGGTTTTCGACTATAATGCAATATATTAAGCTTTATTTGGTGTCAAGGGTCTCTTGTAAAAAAACGCATCCACCAAGCTGTTTACTTTACAATTAAAACTAAATTGACGTTACAATCATAAGTACGTAAAATTTGGTTTCGGAGAGGCTTATGTCTAGCAGTATACCTACATCATATAGGCTGCATTACAAAAACAAAGTTTATAACTAAAATATATTTCTAACTATTATAATAAATGCCAATACAATATATCACGATCTCTGAAATAGCTGATATGACGAGAACTACAAACGCAACGACGCGTCCGTAATGCTTGACGTGCTCTCCCACCGGCGACTGAGACGCGACTGGCTCTGTGAGCTCCGTGTCCCGACGCGTGCGCTGAAGGGGCATCACCGCGTTCCATTGGTCGCCCTGGGGATAGAAAGAGAAGAACAAAATCACATCACATCACACAAATCAATAAATCATCAATATTTATAACCTACTTGACCTACGAAGCTGAATTTACTCCGGAGTGTCAGCTAAGAAAAGATTTTGCAAAGGACTGAATTAACTTCCGTTCACTAATCTTAGATATTTTATGTTTTTTTTTATTAAAATTTTCTTGACCTTCATTGACCTTGAATTCAATGTCCTTTAGTCGTAATATTAATTATGTTTACATAGTATTAAAAGCGTCAAACAAGTCATAGTCACAGTCAGAGTCAAGCAAAGTAAGTCATGGTCAAGTCAAACTCATGTCCCTGTAAAGTGGTGGAGATTTACAAGAGGCTCCACACTTACCGTCATTAAACTAAACTTTTCTGGAACGAAAGCGGGATTCAATTCCTGCGGCATTAGAGCTGATTGCAAATCCGCTTCACTTTGTACGTTCTGAAAATTAAAAATTTGGCGGTCAAAATATTTTTAGGTACCACTCAGAAATAGAAATATCTCTCTCGTCTCTGAAAGGAATGTCGCAAATATAACAGTTTATAAATCCAATTAACATGTCATAATAGATTATTATTTTCTTTTATTGTCATAATGGTTTGTTTCACTTAAAACGCCATTATGGTTTATTATTCCACTTTCATATGTAACTAGCAAACCCGGCGAACTCCGTTTCGCCACCAGATGACTTCGCTATAAACCTCACGGAGCCCGAGACCTTTCCAACGAATGCAAAACCGTGGTTCAAAATCGGTTCGTGCGTTCTGGAGTTATAGCGTCAGGAAGGAAAACCCGACTTATTTTTATATAGTAGATAACAAAATATTTGCTACGTAGCACCCAGCTGAACCTGTGTAAATGCTACGTTGCGCCGATATAAGTCTGTATTAAAACTCGCAGTATCTACATGGCTGATAGTAGAGCTACGTAGCACGTAGTATTAATTTGGATTCATGTTAAAGCCACGTAGCGCTTGTCCGAGCCACTGTTGTTGATGCTACGTAGCGCCGATTGGAGTCTGTATAAAAACTACGTAGCATCTATATGGCTGATAGTGCAGCTACGTAGCACTAACTTGAGTTCTTACTAAAGATACGTAGCACCAATCTGACCCAATGTTATTACTACATTGCGCCGATTTAAGTCTGTATTAAAATCTCGTAGTATCCTTCTGGCTCATAGTACAACTTAATACCAATTTATATATTTGTTAAACGATCATTCCCGTAGCACTAATTTGACCCTGTGTTAATACTACGTTGCGCCGATTTAAGTCTGTGTTAAAACCTCGTAGCATCTATCTGGCTCATAGTAAAGCTACGTAGCACTAATTTGAGATCTAACTAAAGCTACGTAACACTACCCCGAGCCTTTTTTAATGCTACGTAGCACTGATTTGATTCTACATTAAAACTTCGTGGCATATTGTAAAGCTTAACACCAATTTGGGTTCTTGGTCCACAAAGCCATGAAGAATATTTTAGGTATACACAAAGACTCGGGCAAGTGCGTTTTAATACAGTACGTATCATAAGCCCCAAAGTAAGCTACGCACGCTAAGCTACGTACTGTATTAAAACATCGTAGCATCTATCTACCTGATAGTAAAACTACGTAGCACTAATTTGGGTTCTAGTTTAAGCCACGTAGCGCTTGCCCGAGCCTCTGTTAATGCTACGTAGCACCGATTTAAGACTGCATTAAAACTTCGTAGCATCTATCTGACTCGTATTAAACGTACTTATTTTAGTCCATGCTATTGGCATGCAGCACTAAATTGAGTCAATTTAAAAGTTTCGTAACACTAAATTAAGTACATTAAAAGTCTCGTAGCAGGAAACTAAATTGCTATAAAACTAAAAGTAGATACTGTGTTGTATCGACCCGCTTGAGAATCCAAGCATTTGGCATGTGTTATTGTTCAATTTACCTTGGAATTATAGATTAGATGCCTCATGAAAAGAAAATACGGTTGTGAAATATATTATTTTAGGAGGATTTTTAATTAAATGAGCAGTTTTCACGAAATTAAACTAGATAAGGTTAGTGGTCATGTTCAGCCTATCATGTATCCAAAATTGCGAAGGAAAACATTGTGAGGAAACCGTTATGTAACCTCAAAAAAGTTCAAAGATATATGACATTCCTGAATATGCACTGGGGCAGCATGGTGGATTAACGCGCATCCTCTAGCTCTCTCTGAGAGAAGGCCAGAGTCCCAGTAGTGGACTAGTATAGGCTGATTATGATGATGAAAGCATTTATGGCAATATCGTTTCCCTTACATCCGGTATACAGGGCTACGCACCAGCAGGGTTCGCAGGGTTTGCACCTATACTAAGCTGAAAGGAGGTCATTGTACTCATAATTATGAACAGCTTTTACTATGGGACCAAACACAGACCTGTATCTAAGTAGACATCACGATTAAGCTGTCCAAACTGTATGAAAACTGAGCGTGTCAAATTTTTCGTACCCACCGAAAAGTTAAAGAAATGTCTTTATTCTGTCGGCCAACTCTCATTTGCGGTATTCTTACAACTCAGTATTACTTGGATATAGGTATGTGGGACCAAACCTAAATCGCATAAAAATGGTGTTCCATACATTTTGTCGAGTGTCAATGGTCGTTTTCTAAGGAACAACTGATATTTTTTCGTGATTTCAGTTTTGATCCCATAATAAAAGTAACTATATGAGTATAATGACCTTTCGGGTTAGTGCAGTCTATATGCGTAACCCTGTATATATAGACTGAATCAATAGAAACAGCTGTTTCATAAAAAACGGTCATTGACACTGGACAAAATTTATTGAACAGCAGATTTTTTTCGTGATTTCTGGGTTGGTCCTATATAAAAGTTGTTCATAATGATAAGTACAATGACCTCCTTTCAGCTCAGTACAGGGTTTATGCGTAACCCTGTTATATGGTGCTTGGTTTTATTTGTGTAGTCTACAATGTGAACCGTCAGTAAACTATAGGTAATTCTGCGTCTCATGTCCCAGTTTTGTAATACACTGAGAATCAATAACACGATTGCTTCAGTGTCTGTCACCGCTGGAACCGCTGATACTTCTGGAGAAATAGAAATTTGCAAACTACAAACTTCTAGGACATTTGACTTTAGATTTTGTAGCTTTTCAGTACTTTGTGTATTAGTGGTTTGATAGTCTTAAGGCAATGGCCTTTTATTAGTCCTGGATGTTTTATCGTGACAACCATAGCAGGGTACCAAAACCTTGATTGAAATCAAATAAAATGATTTATTTGTCAGAGCCTTAGGTCAGAACAAGAATACACATATACATATAAAGTAGCATACATGGTCGTAAGAATAGAAACGTATCTCGTGCCCTTTCCAGGAAAAAAAATATGTTTTTAACATTTATTTATTTTTATTCAATAATAGGCTTTCGTTTGACTGCATGCCTATGACCATTGAAGCGATGATGCGGTCTACGGTGGAGCACGCTTGCCTAGAAGAAACTGATTCACTCGTGATTTGGAGACACCCAGATTGTAACTATCGGGGAACACCCATTCAGGTCAGGGGGCGGATCCAGGATTTAATTTTGGGGGGGGGGGAGCATTCAGCCTGGATCCGCCAATGATTCAGGCAGCGCATTCTACAGACTAGCAGTTCGTATAATAAAAGTGGAATCAAAGCGCTTCGTTTGGGTTATCGGAATACCGACCATAGCATGATGATGGCAGAAGGGAATTACATTATGTTAATCGAATGTTAGTATTATAATATTTTTTTTATTTTTTTTATCTATAAATAATTTAAATAATAGTTAATAATACAGTTAAATAATTTAACGTCTACTGCTGAACAAAGTTCTCCCTCTTAGAGAGGGGTGTTGCCATAAAACCCACGCTTGGCAGACGGCTTAGGGAACGCAGTACGTTCATCGTGTACTAATATAGGACGCTACTGCCCATCCTCCAGTGGTTCTGGTCGCAGTTTTAGGATATACCCGGGATACCCGGGTCCCTCGATATATAATCTAGCCACTAATACAAGACAATATTTCAACTTACGTTAGTGTGTCCATAAGTAGATGTAAACAATAGACATAAGCAAATTATAGTTGACATTTTAACGCGATTATTTTCAAATCCTCATGCGGAAAAATGTTTACTAGTGCTATGAATATTTATTTTATGTAAAACACAAGAGCATAAATATCACATAAAATGAGTAAGAATATTAAATTGCCCTGTTTTCCGATAAAGTTTGGGCTGTGTTTACACTTGTTTACGTTTTGAGAAAGAAGTTTTTTACCATACCCACTCAGGTATGGGTTCATTTTATCTTCTAGGGCAGTGGTTCCCAATTAGTAGTACGCGTGCCCCCAGGGGTACGCGAAGTTGCATCAAGAGGTACGCGCGCTCTTGGCATACACAAAGGTCACGAGGGTGACACAAGCCTACGTCATCGACGCTGTGTTACCAGTAGCGTGAAATCATAACTCCCCAATCTGCGTGTATTACCTGTGGAAATGCGATAAAACAAGGTGTTTTTTTTTATTTATTTAGTGTGCTTGGGTCGAGCTCGAGGGGTGCGCGAGTTAGAGGTCTTTTTGAAGTGGTACGCAGGAAAAACGAATTGGGAACCAGTGTTATAGAAACGCCAAACGTGGGGATTATGACTCTAAACGCGCAACGCCTTTGTCTAGCAGTGGACGTTTTTTCAGGGTTTGTCCCAAAGTAAACCTTGTTCATAATGATGAGAACAATGACCTCCTCTCGGATTAGTGTAGTTTATATGCGTTACCCTGTATAATATAGATTGAAACAATGGAATATATTATAAAATAGAATATTCGTTTATTGTGCAGTGTGAACACAGCCTTCTCGAGCTGAAATAAAGTACGGGCGGGTATTGAGTCAGGTTGGAAGGATGTTGTGAAACGATGGTCTTTTACATGCTTATTTTGGCCTGTCTGTCAATTCTACCGCACCACGATGTTGTGAGTACCTAGTTAATTCATATTTTAACCTAGGTATATACATAAAACAGTATATATACCTATAATATTAATAGATAATTATATACTTATAAATAATATAAATGTATATATTATATACATTTTTATGTGAATAAACTACAATATCTTAGCTAGAGGTTTAAATCTATGAAAAAACCGTACCAGATTCCCGCAATACAGGCCCAGCCTAGTGCGGGAATCGCTGCTATTATTTATACTAACCCAACTCACTCATAAGCATAAGCCTTATTGTTCGTTTGATGTAAATACCTTATTTCAATCTATGTTTATGTTACTAAATATAGTTTTCATTTTCATTTTTAGTTCTTGACGTTTTTTATTACCAAAAATGTCAATGCATCATCATCATAATCAGCCTATATCCATGCTGGACATAGGTCTCTTTATCTGATACAATCAGATTGCCTAAAATTCAGTTTACATTGTAGTTTTTGTAAATTGTTTTTTATAGGGCTCTTAAGTACTTCGAATCTCAAGATGTATTATACTACGTTTGCCGATTCGTGGTCTACACCAATAGTTATTATTAGCAGTATCCCGAAGACGTCCACTGTTGAATATAGGCCTAACCCTCAGAACTTCACACTGAACCACAGCCTGCCTGCATCCACTACCCGCGACTCTCACAATGTCGTCAGTCCATCTAGTGGGAGGTCTACCTACGCTGCGTCTTCCAATTCGTGGTCTCCACTCAAGAATCTTTTTTCCCCATCGGTATCGGTTTGGATCGGTATAGCCATTCCAACTTGCAAATGTTTCAATCACGACACCACAAATGCTTACACGAAGTTTTAGAAACCACGTAGTCTATCTATACTATAATATCATAAAGAGGAAAGATTTGATTGTTTGTTTGTTTGTTTGCATTGAATAGGCTCCGAAACTAATGAACCGATTTGAAAAATTCTTTCACTGTTGGGAAGCTACACTAACCCCGGGTGACATAGGTTACATTATATTTTCAAAAAAATTAGGGATCCTTACGAAAACTCCAATAATACCCGTGCGAAGCTGGAGCGGACCGTTAGTCTGTTATAATCATAATGATATAATCATTGAAGTAAGTAAATAGTGGGGCCATAATGGTATCTTTTTAGCAGGCGTCCTTTCTGCGTTCTAAGCGAGACGCGACCGGTGCGCTGCACATCGTCACAAATCATGCGCAACCCATCCACGCTGACGTGAAACCTGATGGGGTTGCCACCGAGATCACTGACAAGGTAAGTCTCAAGGTCTGTCGAAGCTGCAAGAGGTAGAAAAAGTGGCACAACGTGTTTTTTATCGAATTCATTTGCATCAGATCTTCATGATTTGATTCCCTCCTTCCCATTTTTCTATCGGACTGCCAGGGAGGGCACGAAGAATCGACACCGCTTTTTGGTTGATATTCTGAGAACCCTTACGAAGCGCTTTGATTCCACATTTATTGTGCGAACTGCTAGTCTGTGGAATTCGTTGCCTGAGTAGGTGTTCTCCAATAGTTACAATCTGGGTGTCTTCAAGTTGAGAGTGAATAGATTTCTTCTAGGCAAGCGTGCTCCATTGTAGACAGCATCATCGCTTAACATCAGGCGAGTTGGCGACAAAGCGCAAGCCTATTTATAATTTAAAATAAAAACAATGAAACACCAATTTTAAAGTCCTCTGCCATCGCGGCTTTCCCCAACTTCAGAGACCCAACTTTCATACCGCTCTATCTCGTAAACTACTAAGTATTTTATAGTAAATTTACATATTTTTGAAATCTGCTGAGTTAGCTCTACATAATGATGGTAGTGTTGACCTATTTAGCAAAGTTTACTGACTATTTTTCCTCTTGAATTCTTGAATTCCATCGCCATCTTGAATTCTTGTTTCCTATGTTACTCCCACTATTAAAACGATTCATATGACACCTCACGTCGATTTTTTTTAAACCGTTTATGCTGTAGGGCAAGCCAAAGAAACCATCATACATACACTCAAAAAAAATAGGTACCCTCCTTGCAGTCGGGTGAAAAGAACCCTTCAAAGCGTTTAGCAACGGACAGACACATTGGCGTCGATTCTGTCATACCACTCACTAAATTAAACCAATCTGACAGGACTAGAATTATCTACCTTTCTTTTCATTTTAATATGTGAGAGAAGGATGGCAACAATTTTAGCTATATTTGAGCTGTCAAATTTAGTTTAGTTTAGAATCGCTGCCACTGTCAATCATACTTCGCAAACGCACCTGAATAAAAACGATATACGAAACCTAACTTTTATTTTAAAACATCTCAGGTCTGTAGGTACAAAACATACATCCACGCTTACTCAATACTCCTGTAATCATTGTGTCGGGTAAAGTGACTAGGCAATAATAATAGAGCTGTCAAATTTAGTTTAGTTTAGACTACATCAGAATCGCTGCCACTGTCAATCATATTTCGCAAACGCACCTGAACAAAAAACGATATACCAAACCTCACTTTTATTTTTAAACACCTCAGGTCTGTAGGTACAAAACATACATCCACGCTTACTCATAATCATTGTGTCGGGTAAAGTGACGATATTTCTAAGAGTAAAGCTGAACTAACTGACTGACTAACTGAGTAACTCATTTACAGCCGTGCCCCAAGAACAAACATCTACCGTCGCATATTGAAAGTGGAGTAGTCTTTCAGGTAATTGCTATTTATTGTTTAACTTAACTGTTTTAGATGCTACTTGCCTCATTGGATAATCATTTTACTAAAATGATTCATCCACATTACTTTACATCTTAGAATTGCAAGACATAAGAATAAAGATAATGAATTATTAGATAATCAATTTACTAAAATAATTCTTTTGAATAACTTACCTACATCTTAGAATTGCAAGATATAAGAATAAAGATAATGAATTATTAGATAATCAATTTACTAAAATAATTCATCAATATAACTTTACATCTTAGAATTGCCAGACATTATAAAGATAATCAATAATTAGATAATCAATTTACTAAAATAATTCATTTAAATAACTTACCTACATCTTAGAAGTGCAAGATATAAGAATAAAGATAATCAATCATTGGATAATCAATGTACTAAAATCATTCATCTTAATAACTTTAAATCCTATTAATTCCAAGACTTTAAAAAGAGTTAAATCATTAGGTAATCAATTTACTAAAATAATTGATCCAAATAACTTTACATCTTACATAAACAGAAATCATAGAAGAAAAAAGATAATCAGTCATTAGATAATCATCATCATCATCATCATTTCAGCCGTAGGACGTCCACTGCTGGACATAGGCCTCCCCCGTCGATCTCCAAAAGGGCCGGTTGGAAGCGGCCTGCATCCAGCGTTTCCCTGCGGTCTCTTTTAGGTCGTCTGTCCATCTTGTGGGTGGACGTCCTACGCTGCGCTGCGCTGCATTAGATAATAAATTTACGAAAATAATTCATTTAAATAACTTTACTTCTTTGAATTGCATTTGCAAGAAAAAAGATAAAGGAAAAGATATTAGAATAAAGATAATCAATCTTTGGATAATCAATTTATTAAAATAATTCAAATTAGAATTGCACGACATAAGAATACATTCCTTACGATTTTTCGGGATTATTTGTTTATATTAATTTTTGTGTAGAATTTCGAAACACAATATTTGTATGGAGTCTCTATATCTAAGTACATAATTCGCGAACTGGCATTCATTCAGTGGTATGTTCCTCGTAAATTCCCGGCCGTAAACCGTAGCCTCATACGGTCGCAGGGAAACGTGTGGAATATCATTAAAATTAACTGCACACATAGCGAGGGGCGTTGGCCTAATTTCAGAGTTTTCGCATAATTAATGAAGCAATTAGAGTGATTTCCGTCACTCGATGCGCCCAGGGACTAAGGTTGTTATGCTTCTCAATTGTGTTGGGAAATGTCGATTAATTTAGGTGTTTTTTTTACCCGACTGCCCAAGAAATAGGGTAATATTTTTTGTTTGCATGCTTCGGCCAAAATAAAATGAATGGACGGGCCCAGAATAAGCGCATTTTTGAAGATTACAGAATGAGCGCCGGTGCTCACTTCGTTTCAGTCGGCCGCGGCATGCATCTATTGTTACAAATGATAACAACGAAACATCTGACAAAATTACGTAAGTGGCCCACTGCCACTTAAACTTACTAATCCTTTGAGCTATGTCGGTAACTTTCTCTATGTCGGATCATTTAGTTCCAAATGTGTCTTCATCATCATCAGCCAGAAGACGTCCACTGCTAAACATAGGCCTTTTGCATCCACTGGATGCGTGCGACTTTCACAATTTCGTCGGTCTATCTAGTGGGAGGCCTACCTACGCTGCGTCTTCTGGTTCGTTGTCTCCACTCAAGAAACTTTCTTCCCCATCGATTATCGGTTCTTCGAGCGATGTGGCCTGCCTCTTGCCACTTCATCTTAGTTCAAAATGTGTTCCAGTAACTAATAAATACGAATGTGAAAATATCAAACATTCTTCTGTGAAATAACTCGTTTTTTTTCAAAAAAGTATGCCCTAGAAAAATGTATGAAAAACTGAATAGCGCCTCTATCAGATGTGAAAGGAACCTAAAAATATGCAATAGATCGAATTTCTGTGGAATTTCTCAACGCGTATTGACTGACAGCTGTCATTCCATGTCTACTATTGTTTACCTTTGTCTTGAATACCTTCAATTCCACCTGATCTGATATCGAAACCCGTAGCTTGTGTATCAGTATAGGGCTACCCAGAACGGTGTCGGTTGTACTAAGGCGGAAGTCATTATTTAGTAATTTTGACTACTAACTTGGCACTGGCTAAATAGAAAAGATGTCTGGAGTCAAAGCTAAAAAAAGCGTCGCTGTCAAAAAAACGATAATCGAATCGAATCAAATTTGACTTCAACAAACAAAAAAATCTCTTGTAAAGCCTCCACTATTTTACTAGAACATGACTTTGACTGAATTGTTACTTACTTTGCTTAACTATGTTTCACGATGTTTAATATAATTTATGTTTGACAGTGCGAGTTCATTGCGACGCCAAAATCCTTACAAGGAAATTATAAAAAAATACGTTGGCTTTTGATAGTTGCGCAACCATTTTTGTCTGTGATTTTTGTGTAGATACGATTAACCTAACTAATATTATAAAAGCGAAAGTAACTCAGTTCCTCTGTCTGTATGTTTGTTCGCTTTTAACGACTACACAGCTAAGCCGGTCTTAACGAAATTTGGGAAAAAGATAGTGTGAATCATAAGGTCGGACATAGGGTTTTTCCTCCCAGAAAATGCGGAAAAAATGGAAAATCATGGATAACATCGCGAGGTTCAGCTAGTTCCGTATAAATGTTGAATTTTGAACTTGATATTTGCAATGGAATTTGTTACGTACGCACGTACGTCGCCCACAGTTGCAATGTCTACATTAATAGCCATGCCAATCGTTTCAGTTTGGCTCAAAGTTTTATGTTTCTTTCAGGTAACGCCACCAGAAGACACATATTACCATATTAAGTCCCTCCGAAAGTCGCTGGTCCTGCTTCCCAGCAAGCTAGAGCTGGCGCGGAACATAGGACGGGTCATCACGATGGCTGCGCTCCTGGTGTCAGCAGTACTAGAGTTTTTCCCACTGCTTCAAAAACTCTACAATTTGGTCTACAACTTTCTTTACTTGTAAAAAGTAAAAAAGCCTTCATTTCAAATACACATTTCATTAATAATTTACACATTGTTTTTATTTTAAATTTTAATTACATATATTTATACTTCTCCGTCATTATCATAAATCACATAATTGTCATTGTCACTTTTTTCGTTGTTATTGTTAAAGTTTTTGCTATGTAATTATGTCAGATATTATTCTTTGGTCAATTAATTTTGAATATTATTATGTTTGTCATGCAGTATTAATTTGTTATTTTAGTCCTGTGTAGATGTCGCCTTATTACTTGTAGCTGTGTATTATTAAAATGAAAGAATAAAACATCGTAATGGTTTTGTTTTTCTTTAGCTTCGTATACTTTTGATATAACCGACCGGGTTATCAAGTTTAAGTGGCAGTAGGTGGGGTACATAGCACGTAGAACAGATGACCGATGGGGCCGAAATGTTCTTGAATGGAGAGCACAAACCAATAAGCGCAGCGTAGGACGTCCACCCACAAGATGGACAGATGACCTAAAAGAGACCGTAGGGAAACTAGATGCAGGCCGCTTACAACCGCCCTTTTGGAGATCGATGGGGAGGCCTATGTACAGCAGTGGACGTCCGATGGCTGAAATGATGATGAGAATTTAATTGGTTATTATTTATGAAGTTTGACATATTATAAGGACTAAATTTTTGTATATCCGTTATTGACGAAACTGTGAGACTGAACCTCTAAGATAAACTATAAGTATAAATAAAAAATCTTTGCTGAACCTATTTTAAGATAATAATTGTACCTACACAGCTTGATAATAAATTATTTCTATGATTCAAATGCACTATTGCAATAAAATTATACAATACGACTTCGTCTTTCCGATGTTCGTTTTCCCAAAATAACTCACATAATCGAATATTATATGTGGTGTTCATTAAATTCTTAGCTCATCAAAGTTTACTCATTTTCCGAATGTTTACATTTTACAGAAACTGTACAGAATCGATTTTATACAAAAATTAAAAATATAATATTCTTAGAGGAAATTTCGTTAGACGTTGATATGACAAAATGGAGTGAACAGTCCGGAATATTGGCAAAATTAGAAAATGGGGTTGTTGAAAATATTTGTGTTGTTTGCGGTTGTATTTTTTGCACTGTGTGATGAAACAAAAAAACCACAGGTTAGTATTTTCTATGCATATCTTTTTCTTATTAATAAATATGAAATAAATGAACATAAAAATAGGAACAATAATTAGGAATTAAACCAAACTTACGTTAAGGTTGCATCCAGGCAACCTTAATGTAACCTTAACCGTTAACCTTTTCTCTTCCAAGAGATTGCTTATAAACAATTTCTTTTTCTTTTCTGTGCATATAAGGCCGCCAGTTGTTTCACTAGTTTTTAAGTTGTTTATGTCTTATGTATGTAATTTCTGGTGTCAACAATAAATAGTTAGCTATCTATCTATCTATCGACTTTGAGAAACAAAAAAACAAGGATATAGAAAACGGAGTTTAACGCAAATAGACTGTACTTAGCCGAAAGGAGGTCATTGTACTCATCATTATGACTAATGTTAACTATGGGACCAACAGTGAAATGGAGAAAAAAAATTCTGCTGTTCCATACTTTTTATCGAATGTCAATGACCGTTTTCATTAGAACTGCTGACATTTTTTTCACAATTTCAGGGTTGGTGCCATAGTTAAGTTGTCCATAATGATGAGTACAATGACCTCCTTTCGGCTTAGTACAGTCTATATGCGTAACCCTGTATAATTATGTCTACTTAACTATACACTGGCTTATGCCTTAATATGTTTTTATAATGTGCATATTGTGTAAATACACGATAAGGGTTTAATAAAAAAATATTGTAATTTCAGGTTAAGCCTGCTAAAATTATTGAAACGCGCTACAAAAGAGAGACAGAAATAGATATTCATTCACGGGAACATAAGGTCAAAGTCCCCATTTGTCGTAAACTATCAAGGCCCTTGGTTCCGGTAACTAAGCGTTTGAATCCAATTAATGGATACCCATATAAAGTTTTACCTCGACGAAATATGGTCCCAGTTGTTATTAAACCGAAAATTCAGAATTCCGATGTGATAAATCTCAATAATGGTAACAAGTCAATCGATGAAACTATATTGGACACATTCAAACCTAGTGAACCATTTCAAGCAGCTAATTTAACAACAATAGATAACAAAAGTAACATTAATGATGAAAGCACATATATAGAAATAAAAGAAAAATGTGCTACAGAGAATTCCGAATTAACTAAAGCAGATAAAAATGTACAGAATAAAGATAATGAACAAACAGAAGAAACAATAAAACAAGTAGCATCTGAAAACATAGATGATAAGGATATAAAAAACGAAAATGTTAAGCAAGTAACAAAAAAAGTTATCAATATTGAAACTGACCAAGTTGTAACAAATGAAGTAAAAATACTTCCACCAAATTCTGTTGAAAATACTTTATCAACGAATTTATTAACTGATTTCAAAGTGGTTCCAGGCATACCAATACAAAGGAGCAAAAAACCTGCAGGGATAGAAAACATACCAACTGTTATAGAAAAGGACAAACTCGACAATTTTAAAAATCCTAAAACAGAAATAACTTCTGATCCTTTAAGCCTGATAAAGAATAGTCCAGAAAATAAAGAAGTAAGTGGCAAAGTTGCTCCTAAAATGGTTCCTTTAACCATTCTTACTGACGCAGGTAAAATTCCAATTCAGATGGTACCACGACTATATCCACTTCAATTACCATTAGTAACAAATCCTGCAATGAAATTAATAAACGGATATAATGTTTCTGCTGATATGATTCCACTAAAAAACGTTAAAAATCCAAGTAAAACGGAAATTAACAAACTTGAGCCTGATATTACAATCGCATCTCCAAAATCTGGTACGTAACTAGTTTTTTAAGTCAATTTTGTATTAAATTTTTAAGTAATTATTGCTGTTATGGCATACAACATATTTTTTTTTTTTAGGTAAAAACACAGATATAATATAATTTATATAATACAGGGTTACGCAGAACTTGTAATTAGCCGAAAGGAGTCGATTATACCCGTCATTATGAACAACTTTTACTGTTTTTTATTTTTATGATTCAGGGTTCGTTCCATAGTAAAAGTTGTTCATAATGATGGGTACAATGATTCTGGTTTCCCTTAACGCGTAACCCAGCATTAAGCAAAAATATTGAACACTTACTTTATGAAGCTGCGTTTACACTGAATGTTTTGAACAATTGCTTGCTATCGCTAGCACGTTTACAAAAACACGTATATAACAAGCAAATGAAAAATTTGGAGAAATATGCTTAAATATATACGTGATACCATCGCTATTTTTGCTAATTTTAAACGTAAAAAGATGGTGAATATGAAATGTAAATGTAATGGGTGTTATGTTTTAGAACAAGAAGAAGAAATTTTAATTCAAAACAATAACTTTGAAGAACTTTATGAAGCTGCTACTCCACAGTACTTCACTCCAAAACTCATCGCTTCTGACCTTCGGCCTGTACCAAACTGGAACAATTTGAACGCGTTACCATCTCGTTACGAAAAATACAATGTTCCTAAAACTTACGATGACAAATCTTATTCGTACGAGGTTGAGAAATATCCTAACCAGTTTGTTGTCAACACTTACGAAGATACAGAAAATAAAATACAGTATAACAACATCGATTATTCATTGGATCCTAATATGAATAATCAGGACAATAGTCTAAAACTAACATACACTAAAACTGAAAATCCATGGAGTCAACGATGCATCAATTACAATCAACCTCAAACAGAAAATTTGGACCAAAGATCAAGTATTGAAAATTACTATCAAAGACAAGAGAATCCCAAAATAATTTGGAGATCTTGGAAAAACAATCAAATTTTTATTAGACCTAAATATGGAAGCGCTGTCAATACCGAATTATACAAAGGTCTTGGTAGATACTTAGCCAACGCCAATGCACAAGCTACTCCAGTTTACACTTCTAATCGCATTGGTTCTAGTGCCGTAAATCAAAACACGTCACCATATTTGAATCCGTTCCAGTATAAGTGTTATGGATGTTAAGATAAGCGATATTTTCAGCTCGCTCTCAACAGGTTTGCACTTTTATATCAAAGTTTGATTGAATTGTTTGCCAACTTTAGAATGAAATGCTACAGTTGGTAAAATATCGTGTATTAAAATCATTAATGTTTTCATTCTCGCATATTATTGAAATAATCTAATGACCTTCACCTTTTTCTCTTCTCCTTAGTGCTTTTTTTTTTCTTTGTTTTTGGTTCTTTATTCGTTTATGTTACTGATTTGCCATATTCAATAAATATTCCGGTTAAGATATTATATAGAAGCGTTGTTGGCGCTCTATATTGACTACATAAAAGCAAGGCCCGCACAATGAAGTGTTGTGTATGTAAACATACCAACCAAAAAACATACCAACCAAAAAAAATACTATGTGGGACTTTTTTTATGAATATTATATTTCTTATCAAAAATAATAACACACGTCACTGTGCTGTGGGGTGGCTGTAGTTCAGTAAAATTCACTTCAAATTAAATTTACCGCAACATCGCTTAACATCACAACGATTCTTAGTGCGGATCAGGTGTTATAGACATAGATTTCTTCGTTTTCTTTTTATGAATCTTAACTTATTCATGCAAAATAATATCCGGAAGTAGCTCTTAACGACAAGACAACCTATTATGGTAACTTTTAATGTACCTATCTTTCTTATGATTTTCTTTTTCAGGTGTTTAAAACAATATTTATTGGATCAATGTGTACAATACAGAATTTTCTATCACTAACGCGTCGCTCACATTACAGACGCAGATAATGCGTTCTGCCTACTACTATTTTACTCCCCTATTACTCGACATTTATTTTTATCTCGCCTCTGTTTTAATCGAGTTCAATATCTTAGTTGTTTATTCGGTAAACAGTTTCGTTCTTTCTCGCACGCTGCGTATTTTGTCAGTGCATACTTTGGCCAATTTTGTGTTTGTTTTGACAAACACTTCAGTGCCAATGAAAGAAGTCGAGGGTACAAAAAAACTAAGAGCGATATTCGCGTAAAACACGTGAAAGTGCGTTTTTAGTGCGAAAGATGCGTAAAAATCACATGGAACACTTATTTTATTAAA
The DNA here is from genome assembly GCA_932305915.1 of Agriopis marginaria. Taxonomy (NCBI): domain Eukaryota; kingdom Metazoa; phylum Arthropoda; class Insecta; order Lepidoptera; family Geometridae; genus Agriopis; species Agriopis marginaria. The sequence goes on along the minus strand of OW029914.1, from coordinate 26,824,376 downwards.
GTATTAGCTGTACCCCGCGGGTTCACCCGCGTAGTGATGAAAAATGGTGATGATCATGATGAAAAGTAGCATAATATGTCACTCTCCAGCCCATGAACTATACCCGTGCAAAATCAGGTTGATCCGTTGCTCTGTTGCTGCGTCAAAGAGGAACAAACAAACCAACAAACTTTTTACATTTATAATATTAGTAGGTATGATTTTTACAAGCTTTTGCCTAATTTGTTTCACCTGTCCCGGTGTCTGTCCGTCTATAATTAATCATGCAAGTTAAATTCGACCCACTTTCCCGGTGTTCGATTGAGCAGAAATTAGTCATACTTGTCAAGTTCTGATGACAATACAATATTATGGTGACAGCTAGCTGATCTGATGATGGTGACGGTGGACAACGGCACTCCTCGATGGATAATAGTAGACTGGCAGTGTTTGGACTCAAATTGATCAGCACACCGTTCCGATCACTAATTTCATAAAAGCTTGGTTTGAAAAAAGATATTTTTCAATAAAAAACTTGTTTTCTTTGATCGCTACCTATATTTTATGACCGTGAAGAAAATAAAGCAAAGTAAGTTAGAAAAAGCGTTTTTTCTTTAAGTAAGTACTCAATTTATCACGGAGTCGCTAGGGTGCACATAATTTTGGACTTACGGCGTTTTTCCGGCGGAAAATGTTTGCTTCACGTAGAAACAATTATTCTCGTTTAATGTGACTTTGATGGGGCTGTAAGCCTCTTATTTTTGTACATTGAAATGGTACATTTACCTATGGCGAAAATACAAATTAAAATAATTTTCTTGTCCTTGGTAGGCCAGGTAATTATTGAAAACGATCATAATGTTTGCGGAAATTGATTATTATTCTTTACAAAACCATGCATATTTATCTCTAATGCACGTTATTACTTACATTAATTTGTCAATAAACAAAATTTTGCTATTTCAAACCGATTGTTGACAAGTATAAGTTAATATGGTACGTTACTATTAAATAGTTGTACATTATAATGTGAAAAACAGCCAACAATTTGCGCAAACACTGTGTTCTTTTAATATAGTTACCTGGCTTGGCTACTGGGACCAAAAAACTGATTAAAATTTGAATTTCCCACCATAGGTGTAATAAGGGTGAAACGTACCACCTTAAATAATAATGATGGGTAAGATATAATATTAGATGTAATATTAGATCAGACAAATAAGGGTGATATGCCTTACAGTAGGTAAGGCAACATATCAATAGATCACATTAGACATCTGTCAGTATTGTTTATTTGTTAACATAAATCGTTAAATTGCCTTCTTTTGTAATTATTACAATAAATCATCATCATTATCAGCAAGAAGACGTCCACTGCTGAACATAGTCTGCGTATGCGATTTCAGGGTTGGTCCCATACTAAAAGTGGTTCGTAATTCGTAATGATGAGTGCAATTACCTTCTTTTGGCTTCGAGAGTGTTCCCCTTACACCCTATATAGAACACCACCTTTTACTGTCAAAATAATCTGTTACCACACAATTGCTTAACTTCTTTTTTCATACTAATATTATAAATGCGAAATGTTTGTTGGTTTGTTTGTTTCTCTTTCACGCAGCAACAGAGCAACAGATTGACCTGATTTTTTGCATGCGTATAGTTCAAGGGCCGGAGAGTGACATCACTATGCGGGTGGAACCGTGGGTGCAGCTAGTAGTCAATAACTTTATGAGGCGACACCAAAAATAAAATTCAATTTATAGGCGAATATTATTTTATTTAAGGTAAATCTTAAAACAATAATAAGTACTTATATAAAATTATTCCAGTGATATAAGGTTTGAAACTATGCATTTAAACATTTAAAAACTATTTTTATTGCAAATAAAGCTTTTATAATGGCCACTAATACTTAAATATGATATCTTATACACTACATTAAATTCTTAAATGTATCAACGAACGAGATAAGAAAATCTTGGAATGTTAATATTAATCATAAGTACAAGAAAAATAAAAAATAAATATTTTCATCTTCGACCAAAATAAAATGAATGGACGGGCTCAGAAGAAGCGCATTTTTAAGATTACAAAATAAACGCCGGCGCTCACATCGCTTCAGTCGGTCTCTAGCCGCAGGAAGTGCGACACAAGACTATTGTTACAACGATAACGAAACATCTGACAAAATTATGCCTTCGTGTGCTTTCCCGGAGTGTAAATACACACCAAAAAACCGCTATATATTTTTTGCAACTAATGGTTATAATTAAGTGTTGAAGTTTATGTCCGACGGTTTTGACTCGTTTTTACCGAGCAAGTGCAACGATTATGGCCCTTCCATTCATTTTAGTTTGGTCGAAGATTTTCGTAGGAAATACAAGAAAACTGTGATGAAGATAGAAAAAGTAATAGACACCTATAATAATGTTACAAATAGTTTTATTTTCAAATATCTTCATACATCTACTCTTTGGTTGGTAATGAGTATATTCAGTAAAGGTATTTAACAATTATTACGTTGTTAGAATTGACATCATTATTAGGAAATTGACTTCTTATTAAAACAATAATCACGTAGCCAACCCTGAGAAACTGACTTCATAAGTATGACTCAGGCATTTTATAAAAAAAACTTGTATTTTTCTTTACAATCGTTTTAAATCAGGTAATACTCGAAGCTTAGTATTTACATAAAATCGAAACGAGTTTTTGATTTATACACATAATACAGTCGATTTTTTTTGTTTAGTGAAAAAATCCGCAATGTTCCTAATAATAATGTCACCCCACACGTACGAAGCCAGAGACTGTCCACATGGTCACCCTAGTTGGTGTCCTTGCGCACCTTGTGCCCGCGGAACGAAGCCTGGATCTTAGTGGCTGCCTTGTTTAGATCTGGGTCGCCCAGGTCTATCTTTTCTATGTCTTCCTGCAATTAGAAACAAAAAGGTTATTATTAAATGAGAGAATAAAAAATAACTTGGTGACTTAGAAATAGAGTATGTCTACAGGGGCGGTATTTTAATTACTTAACTAAGTATTTTCTGTACTAAATCGATCTGTAATTTTTATTGAAAATAATGGCTTCAAATTTTGGAAAACTCAACATATCAACTTATTAAAGTTATGAAACTTATTAAAGCTCCAACGTATACCGCATCATCGCTTAACATCAGGCGTGATGGTAGTCAAACGCAAGCCTATTATTTATAAAAAAAAAAATTGTTTCATATATTTAGTTTCAGTTATAAGTTTTTTTTTTTTTTTTTTATTTTTTTTTTTTATGATTACCAATTTACGGGATTTATATGTTTAGGGTTTAAAACAGTGTTTTATCAACTTATTACTTGATCCCCAAGTAGTTAGTTAGCTATAGTATGTAATTTAAATAATAGTTTAAACATGTTATTAGATTTACGGGAGTGGCATGGTCGAATATCGACAATACTCCTTTGAAAAAAAAACTTATCACTTCCAATTTACAATGAGTTTTTTTCGTTATTTTACTCATTTTGAAATATTTTTTTAAAGGGATTTGTGTAAAGTTGGCGTCGTTTTCAATTTTGGCTGCCACTCATGAAAGTTGTTAATTTTGAAAGAGCAATTTACAAGGACCTAATCTTACTATGGAGTAAATATAGCTAAATAATATCGGAGCCAAGATATCACATTATAATTTCAAGGTAAAAACCAATATAACCAATATAATAATTGTTATTTGTTTTTGGTATTTGTTTTTGTAATTGTTAGAAACGATAGGTACACTATTAGTACATTTTTACCAATTAGTTTAAGTTATAATAGATATGTATAATTATTTACTTTAGTACCTTGATACTAGTAACAAATTTGACGTGTAATTATTAGTTACCAATAAAATGATTATGATTATTGAAATGTGTAAAAGCTACTAATTAGTAGGTTATTACAAGTTATTGCTATACACAACGCATTACCACCTGAGTCGTCAAGTCATAAATCATTGCTCATCTCATCTCGCTCGCACCCACATTTCATATCTGTCTATCTCGCTCGCACTTACGGGTCTTATGACGTTAATTATTGCTCGACGACTCAGTTGGTAACGAGGTGACTATAGGCAAAATACGCCATGCGGCATTGTTTGTTAAATACGCCACAAAACTTATATATCGACGGCATACACTTATTTGGAGGAAACCGGTATGTCGAAGAACCTTTAAATTCGAAGACTCATAGAACATTTACGAGGATATCTCTCTAAAAGCAGGCCTGACCATGGTAGGCTGAAATCATGATGATGATTAAGAGTCGATATATCGTCAGCTCAAATTCAAGTTTTGCCTCTGCGCGAAACAGTGACCAAAATATGCTATCTACGCCTGCAGGAAGATTTACGCATGAATCGGCACCCGCCTCAGAACTAAATTACGGAAGCGACATAAGTATGCTAAAAACTCAAATTACTCAAGAACTATTTTAATTTTAAAATAAAACAAATTTACATTAAATTCCATTATACAAATGACCATTAGAATATTAATAAATGAATTGTTACGAACTTCCAGAGGCGGAGAAAATACTTAAAACGTGTTTCAGAAAGCCTGTTTTCGCCTAATTATTCTATCGAGAAAAGTTTCACCAATCATGTTCTCAAAATTAGATTCAACATAATTGTATACTTAACTATTTATAATAAAAATATGAATTTGTTGCTGTTTACCATAACCCCGTAAATTGATGCAACGCTACCTAAGTTCTCGACATATAAACTCTTAATTATGTAAAACGGCTCTCAATATAAAAGATTCCTGACCTTATCCTGCTGTTCCTGCTTCTCCTTCAGGACCTGTGCAGCGTCTCCATCCTGTGTCTTGCGTGCCTGGTGTCCGCGGAATGATGCTTGGATCTTGGTCGCCGCATGGCACAGTTCTGTTGACAATCAGAAAATATATTTACTTTCCATGCTCGTAAAGTTTGTAAAGATCGTAAAGAACCAGAGTCACCGACTTAGCTATTACAAATTGCAAGTTAAAATGGCAGTGGGCAAGGCACATCGCTCGAAGAACCGATAACCAATGCGAAAGATAGGTTCTAGAGTGGGAACCACGAACCGGAAGACGCAGCGTAGGTAGACCTCCCCCACTAGATCACTAGATGGACCGACGACATCGTGAGAGTTCGGAGGCATCCAGTGGATACAGATGGCACGGTGTCGTTCAGTGTGGAGTTCTAATAGGGAGGCCTATGTTCAACAGTGGATGTCTTCTGGCTAATAATGATGAAGACAAATTTTTCGTTGCGTATTTTAATAATTAAATAGTTTTTTTATAGGGTAACTTTGTAGCCGTACGTTTGTGGCATTATTATACAAAATATAAATACTATACGGAGTAGTTTTCTTTTCAATAGTTACAATTAAAACTAATATCATTGTACATATAACACTAATTATATACATAATATATTATTTATCTTTCTCCACGTGCTTATATACATAATATACTTCCCCTCATATTTTGTTTATTCATATTTTCTGATGTGTTGTCCTTGTTATTTGTGTGTTTATTGTAATGTACTTCATTCTACGAATGTTTTGTTGTATTTGTAGTTCCGTGCGTTTTAGAAGGTCAGTGCTGAAAATCAGCGCTGCAGTGTAATCTGTAGCATTGTCGCTGAGGACTGACCTTTTTTGTCGCACTGGACACTACAGCGACAACTTAGCATGTATTATTATATTGTTTTTGTTATTTTGTTGTGTCTGTTTTTTAATGTCGATGTTGTAGTGTTTTGTGCGCAAAATAAATGTTTATAAATGTAAATAAATTTTTTTCTTTTGTTTCTTTCGTTAATATTTTTTTTTAAAATCCCCATTTAGTTAATATTGGTGCGATGTCCTTTGTACTGTATTATCTCTATCTACAATAGCATGTACGTCGAAAACCAATGTAAACATGCGTGCAGACAGCCTTGATATCTGATCGGCTCCCAGTTTCCCCAACACATAGTTTAGCTCGAAGCTTGGCCTAATCTCCGTTGACGGGACGGATTCCGATACGGTGCTGTATACCGCCTGCCGCTGTTTGTAGCTCAGCCATTGTGAGGCTGGAAACAAAGCTTTTGGCACAACAACGAGGTAAGCGGTTCCAACGCAGAGACAAGCTATGTTGCTCATAGTTGAACAACAGACCATTCTAGACGTTTTCCATACAAGAGTCCTCAGAAAAAATAAATAATTAATTTTCATGCGTGATTTAAGGTTGGTTTGGCTGTACAATCTTAATATAAGATCAATGTGACCCATTAAGTAACAAATTAAGAATAGAATTGAATTATTTAACTCGCTATAACATTACATATTCTGTGAATGTGAAAATATCAACTGCTGGTTATCTATTACGGTTTGAAAGATACAGGTAGGACAGACAAACGGACAGACAGACAGACAGCGTAGGGTTAGTAATAGGGTCCCGTTTACATATTTTGGGTACGAAATCTAAAAAAATATGTATTGTATAGAGAAAAACAAGTCAAATCATAACTAAGTAATAAAAAACGAAATTGGTAATAATTTAAACTAAACTAATTTTAAATAGGTAAAAACTAGGACCATTCGTGAATTTTATCCTTGAAAACTAAAATGAAATTTCGTCAAAAACGAATATACAATGATTTGGTACTTATAATTATGTCATACTTTATATAATAACTAGCGACCCGCCGGACTTCGCACGGGTGTAATTTACATGCGAAACCGGGGCGGGTCGCTAGTTATACATATAAACCTTCCTCTCGAATCACTCTATCTATTTAAAAAAATAAGCATACATAGGGACGGACAGACAGCGACAGCGACTTTGTTTTATACTATGTAGTGATAGTGATAACCAATTAAATTCTTTTCACCATGTCAGACGTAGGACGTCAACTGCTGTACGTAGGCCTCCCCCATCGATCTCCAAAAAGGCCAGTTGGAAGCGGCTGGAATTGAACATCAATTGTTTGTAAATCAAAAGACAGGTTCAATGAAGATACACCCCAAGTTGGTATTTACGACGAAATCTAACTGGCATCGAACTACAAAACAAATAGGAGGTAAATCACGGTTGACAGGAAACGAATTACGCGACTGCGGCGAAGAGAGCGGCTAATACCCCTCGGGAACGACAAGATATACCAGTTTCTTATACCTACTGTTGTATACTTCGACCAAAATAAAATGAATGGACAGGCCATAACCATTGATTTTGCTCAGTAAAAACGAGTCAAAACCGTCGCACATATACTTCAACACCTAATTGATAGCCCGTTGGTCCAGTTGGTAGTGAACCTACCTTCTGAGCTTGGAGGCGTGGGTTCGATTCCCACCAAAGACAAACATATATGTGATGAACATTTTTGTTTGTTCTATATCTGGTTGTTAATATCTATTTAAGTATGTATTTAAAACTATAAAGATGACCATGTGTGCAAAAATGTGCCGAATATTTATTTATTTATTTTATTATAACCTGTAAAAATGTACAGTTTGTTACAAAAAAAGATAGCAGTTTTTTTGTTGTGTATTTACACTTCAGGAAAGCACACGCAGGCATAGTAAATTTTGTCAGATGTTTCGTTATCATGTAACAATATACTTGTGTCGCACTTCCTACGACTAGAAACTGACTAAAACAAAAGGCGGCGCTCATTTTGTAATTCAAAAATGCGCTCCTTCTGGGTTCGTCCATTCATTTTATTTTGGTCGAAGGTTGTATAAAGTGTTCCTACACAAAAGCGGAAAGCTAGCAAAGACACTCGTTTTAGGTTTTGTACAGTTATTGTTCTAAGCTAACACTTTGGGTACTTTGGTCGTCGATCTCTATTTTCATCACGCCATTTGGCGAGATGATAGCCAAGCAGTAGCATATGCCCATTACAATCTGACGGGTTGGTCTTCGACCCTGTACCAATGACTTGCCACAATGCGAAAGAGACATTTTGGGATTGAGGTTTCTTACAAAAAAAAGTAAGAAAAAAACATTAAAAATAAAAATAAAATAGTAAAAAAATATAATAGAACAATAATTCATCATAATAGCCCAGCTTTACTTTTAAATCCTATACTGTACAATAGTTTAATGTTCCGTTGTATACACACCCCAAAATTTAATTTTTTACTCAACAGTGCCTCTTGGTGTTGGTTTTGGCCCCACCAATGCCTTTGAAAGGTTCGGGCTCGACCCGTGAGTTACAAAGAGGAAAGATTTGATTGTTTGTTTGCATTGAATAGGCTCCGAAACTACTGAACCGATTTGAAAAATTCTTTCAGCGACGGGAAGCTACACCATCTCCGGGTGACATAGGCTATAATCTATACCCTTGCGAAGCTGGGGCGGACCGCTAGTTTTAAATAAAGAGAAATAACATTAATATACTGTTTATTATTGAATAATAATAGAATTTTGTGAAATCTGACATTATACGACGGAGCCTTCTTTGAGACATACATAAATAGTGCATAGTTATGATTCCATCCCTAAAAACGGTGCAGAAAAATATCGTGTTTTAAATGTGTATCGGGACTTATCGCGCATTATTTTATTAAGATAAAACTGCCACAGCCATACATTTGATTAAGTTATGAATAATATTCTTGGAACAGCATTTCCTTTATTTACGGTTTCAGGGCTTGTCCCATAGTAAAAATTGTTCATAATTATGGTCACACTGACCTCTTTTCAGCATAGTAGCACCGTTCTGTATAACCTTGTATTATGCCAGGGATACAAATTGTTGGCGAGCTTGAAAAAAATTAACCTGAAAATGAATTGAAGTAACTGCATTTTTCTTTCCTAGACTGTTTTATTTTATTAATTTCTCTAAAATCAAGGAAGGTGAAAAGGTTCGCTGTAACCTGTAACATTTGCAAATAAAATAACAACGTTTATACAAATAGTCAAAGCCTATTTCAATGACAAATTTGTTCGAATCTCATTATCGGAGATACAAAAAGTTTCAAAATTATTTGCATAAACTTTCCCCTGCCTTCATGAAAAATAAATCAGAGCTTTCATTATTTCTCGCTCGAACAACGCGCAGCTCGAATAACAATAATATTTGCGTACGAAATATTAAATACGAAAGCTTTTTATGATGTTTTCTTTACATATATTATTCTCGGAGAAGTAGTCGTCACAACCGACCACTATGGACCGACGACATTGTGGGAGTCGCGGGCATCTAGTGGATGGAGATGGCAGGCTTTTGTTCAGTGTGGAGGTTAAAGGGGAGGCCTATGTTCAGCACTGGACGTCTTCTGGCTGATGATGATGATAATGAGGTACCTACTTGATAAAATGACAGTCTCAATTTTAACCTCAGGAAATAATAAGTTTAGATGAAAGCGTTATTAAGGTTGATGGTCCAAAGCTAGGTTGGAGATACCGCTAAAGTAGTTATTTTTAACCGAATCAATTAATGAATACTGGCCATGTGGGAGTCAGTGATAATTTTCTGTTCACCACCACGATAAGCAACGTCGGGCGCGGTCGGTATTTTGACCTGCCTGAGCGTTATTTTGTCTTTTTGCACTAGGTACTTTTTGTTGGTACGGAACCCGTGGTGCGTTGGACTCGCACTTAGCTGGTTTATTTATATAGTAACAATTTCATAGGAAACTCTATTCTACAATTCGGTTGGATCAACAATATCTGAAATTTTTATCGCGCTCGCTTCGCTCGCGCATTTCTACTGCAGGTATACAATGGTTTAGTTATGCTTCAATTAGGTAAAACTGTACCCACTGTGTCCCGCTTTTGTCTCATGAATCACGCGTTTTAGTATTTGCTGTAAATGAAAAAAAAACTGGCAACCCTGGCAGATACTCTTGTTTTTGGGTACCGTGTAAAAATAAACCTGTCGGAGATTGAAAACCGCTAACAGCTGCAGTAATAGCTTATCGATGATCATTCGATTAAATCGTTTCCGCTCCATCGAGTCGCGTCGACAGCGATAGGTATCAAGTCAGGTGGAAATCGATTTTGATTTCGCTTTGTTGAAGCTTATGGTAGCTAGGGATGTTCCTAAAAGTAGAAAATATTTTTAAAAACACATTCACTTTATTGCTAAACTCATTATCATCATCATCATTTCAGCCGTAGGACGTCCACTGCTGGACATAGGCCTCCCCCATCGATCTCCAAAAGGGCCGGTTGGAAGCGGCCTGCAACCTGCGGTCTCTTTTAGGTCGTATGTCCATCTTGTGGGTGGACGTCCTGCGCTGCGCTTACCGGTCCGTGTTCCCATTCCAGAACCTTTCGGCCCCATCGTCCATCTGCTCTGCGTGCTATGTGCCCTGCCCACTGCCACTTCAACTTGCTAATCCGGTGGGCTATGTCGGTGACTTTCGATCGTTTACGGATCTCCTCATTTCTGATTCGATCTCGTAGAGAAACCCCGAGCATAGCCCTCTCCATAGCTTGTTATGCGACTACTCGTTGTACTGCTAAACTGCTTAACGCAAAAACTGTAAATACGACATACTTACGCATTTTTTACGCACATTAAAAATCTTTCAACGACTCCAATGAAATATCTAATAGTCCACATGCAAAAAAGTGCACCATCATCTACAGGTTGAGTTTTAGTTAAGGTATTAAGCCTGGTTGAGGCCAGATGCGTTCACATACACGCCATGTCACCTTACCATGTTTCCCTTTTTTTCAGATCTGAGGGATCAAATCGCGAAATATATATCAGCTGTTCCATAAATTTCATCATCAATATTATCAGCCTCCCATGTTCTCACTGCTGGGACACAGGCCTTCTCTCAGAGAGAGGATTGGCCCTAATCCACCATGCTGGCCCAGTGCATGTTAGTGCATAGTATAAATTAAAGTCACTTTCCGCGTCTGTCTGTCTGTATGTATGTCTGCATGGCCGCTAACTCCTCCTAAACCACGCAACGGATTTTGATGCGGTTTTCACCATCAGTTGGATACATTTTCACGGAAGCCTTGCATGTAAATTACACCCGTGCGAAGCCGGGCGGGCGGGTCGCTAGTATCTTATATCTTTATGTTTTTTTTTTGTTTTTGGCCATACCGGTTTCATTGCGATGTTTTTTCCTTCGCCGTTGTTGAGCGATGGCATCGATGCTGCACATAATTTATATTTAGGTGCTAAATAAGTGATTGGTTCAGAGCCGAGTTTTGAACCCGGTGCCGTCAGATTGTAAAGCGCACAAGGTACCGCTCGGCCACCATCGCTCTTCTATCTCACCTAGGAAATCTTATCTTATCTTATTAATATTATAAATGCGAAAGTTTGTGTGTAAGTGTGTATGTTTGGCTGGACTCAACGCTGAAACTACTATACCAATTTAGATGAAATTTGGTATAGATTTAGCTTGGATTAACACATGTCATAGGCTACTTTTCATCGTCATCATCATCATCATCACCATTTTTCATCACCACAATGCGGGTGAAACCGCGGGGCTCAGCTAATATACTAGCTGCAATTTTCCAAGCCAATTTTCTGCGCAATTTTCTTAACTTTTCTTTACCTAAGAACCTTCTACAAAGTATTAGAAAACTTAAAAAAAAAAGATGAATGAAATCGGTAAAGTCGTTCTCAAGTTATGGCGTGACCAAGGTAAATAGGGATTCATATACTTATATAGAATACTAGCTGACCTGACAGACGTTGTCCTGTCTTAGAACTGTCAAACACGCAAAGTTAAAATTGTAAATCTTATTTTTTTACACCTTGGGTTACATCATTGGAGTTTTAGTAAGGATCCTTATTATTTTTTTGAAAATATTAAATAGCCTATGTTACCCGGGGATAGTATAGCTTCCCAACTGTGAAAGAATTTTTCAAATCGGTTCATTAGTTTTGGAGCTTATTCAATGCAAACAAACAAACAATCAAATCTTTCCTCTTTATAATATTTTTTAGTATAGATATAGATAATCCAATTTATTTCACATATTTCTCATTGATTTTAGGCATTGTATAAATTTCCTAGGAATTCTGTAAAATTAAGGATTACATACATTTCGGATAACAATTATACAATAACCGCTCGGCTTATTACCACCGTTCCGATGTAACTTTGTATTTATGTTGTTAATTAATACTCGTTCTCATTGTGTGCTTGTCTGACATGTTTGTTCAAGCTTTTCAACAAATTAGGTAAACAAAATACTGTTTATTATTTTTAACCGACGAAAGGAGGTTATCAATTCGACTGTATGTTTTTTTAAATGTTTGTTACGTGATTACTCCGTTAATTATGAATTGATTTTGATGATTCTTTTATGTTTCGTAGGTCAATACCTCAGGAGTAATCTATACTAATATTATAAAGAGGAAAGATTTTATTTGATTTGTTTGTTTGTTTGCATTGAATAGGATCCGAAACTACTGAACCGATTTGAAAAATTCTTTCACTGTTGGGAAGCTACACTATCCCCGGGTGACATAGGTTATAATCTATACCCGTGCGAAGCAGGAGCGGACTGCTAGTATAATTATAATAAATAACCCCTATACATTTTATCAAAATGGATTAAGGCATTTTTGAAAAATTCAATAAACACCAAAAATACATACACAAATGACGTTTTGGTTTGTGGTTCACAAGTTTTGATGAGGACTTTCAATCTCTGTTTTAACTATGTAGGTAGTCTTGACGTCGAATTTTTTTTTCTTTCTAAAAAATAATAATATATTTTATCTTATTATTATGTAGAGCTGTCTTAAATGGGTCGATCTCAACTAATCAAACGAATGATTTGCATGTTTATTGCGGTAGACATTTGTTTTCTTCTTTCTATTTGAGATAATTTTGGCGTCTCACGTATTGTGCAATTGTGCATTTGCCAGTGTAGTATTGAAATATATCTGAGTATTATGTAATATCGCCAAACTAGTCACAGTCAGAGTCCAACAAAGTTTATCACAGTTGACTGTGTCCAATTCCAAGTAACGCCCTAGTAAAGTGGTGAATATTTTACAAAAAGCTTAAACTAACATGTATTATACGAATAAAACGTAAAGTGATATGACGCTGTGAAACGTGTATTTTCATAATGTTTCAAAACTGCATAGAAGCTTCTAACATAGACTCCAAGTTTGGGAACCACAGACAATTTCTATGCAGTACTAAAATTTTACTGTGAAATGAATTATTTAGAATTTAGTTTTGGTTCAGCAGTTCAGTTTAGTACAAAATGCAGTTTGCGAAATATAATCCACCAAAAATACGTTTTTAAACTTGTTACTAAAACTTTGGTCCATTAGTCGTGCAGGATTTTATCTGATGGTAAGCACCACACATTTATCACTGTAAGGAGGCTTTTGTAATGGGTTTTTCTACTCCGGCCCTTTCCTAAGCCATTCATTATTATTGATGAACTGGCTGAGCTCGTAGCTTTTGCCATTTTTTTGGTTCCATTAACTGACATACTCGAGTTCAGTACAGAAGTGTAAATAGCATACTTTTATACTTTTTTATATAAATAATTCTTACGGTTTTTTTTTTTTTTTTTTTTTTTTTGTAACGTTGATAAGTCCGCGTTTGACCACCAACTCGCCTGTTGGTAAGCGACGATGTGGTCGAAGATGAAGCACGCAGACTTAGAAGATACCTATTCACTCTGCCACCATCTTTCTAGATTTGTACGCCTACAAACTAGGCAAAACATGATTCAAAGTGACTAATATTTTAACCCACCTATTGTGCATGCGTTTTTAAATGTGTGTAAATAAATAATCTTTAACAAATTCAAATTCAAATTCAAAATATTTATTTTGCGGAAACATGGGTAACATGCAGATGGTAATCACATAATTTAAAGAAACACCATGCTCCATCATCATGGCATGCAATTTATTTATTTTTAAGTTTAATATTTATCTTTATCTTCATACTGGTGTCCATTTGTTAACTGACTTACAATAAACCGGCCTAGTGCAAGTAGGGCTGTGGTGAGGGTTCCGTACCACCAGAAAATACAATAATTATCAATTAAAAGAAACCGACTTTAAAATTAGTTAAATATGGCATTTTGATCCTTTCGATCCGGTGAAGTGATAAAGAGGTCATCCAGGTAAGAAATTAGGTACCAGTTATAACTTGGTAATGAACTAAAATTTGACACCGACAAAATTTCACACTTGGCCATTATTTATTATTTGTTATATTTTAGAGTTTGTACTATAATCATGCCAAGTTTGACGTTTTTTCGTATTACCGTTTTTTTATATTAGAGCTAATACAATAATACGTTCACGTAATACGTTTACGTTTGTTATCTTTTATTTATTTATTTGTTTGTTTATTTTTTATTATCTCTTAGACCCTCCAAATGCGTTACGCACTGCATGTCGGCATAAGCGAAAAGTGCTCCGACGTGCGTATTGTGTGTTAGAAGATTTATATACACAATACCAATGGTATATAGTATTATGCACGTATTTTATACTTTTTTTTTATTATCTGAAAGGTAGGTGAAATTCCCCTTTTTAGCCATAAAAAACTCATTCGCTCGCATTCGACGCGTGAATCCACCGTACATTAAATATTCTGTGAAAATTTTTACTAGCTATCTATTTCGGTTCGAAAGATACAGCCATTTAAAGGTAGGACAGACAGACGGCCAGACAGACAGACATCGTAGGCTTAGTAATAGGGTCCCGTTTTAACTCTTTGGGTACGGAACCCTAAAAACGTAGAAGTTTAATTTCATACCCGTTTCATACACCGAGAATTTGTATAGAAATTGCGCAAGACTGAAACAGTCAAAGTCAAAGTAATTTATTGATCAACATATGTTTATAGGTCAGGCAATTGTAATATTATTATTTAAGAAATGTATATAGATAATACACAACATTTAAAACATAATAAAATAGAAATAAAATTATATAAAGGTAATAACCATATTTTTTTTGTAAAACAAAGTATTGTACATACAATATTCGTGTTATACATTATATTTTTTTCCGTCAGCGTTTACCAACTCAGTAAAATCATAAAACGCTTGATCGATAAGCCAGCGTCTCAATTTGAATTTACAACAGCTCTGATTGAGTGCATCTGTCACTGTTTTTGGCAACCGATTGTACACCATCGGCCCCATAACGTGCGTTGACTTGCCGGACTTAGCGGGGGAGTGCCTGATACCAACAAGCCTATCAGCATTACGTATGTTGCAAGTTCCCTCTAATTTACTTGTCAGTGTGCAAATCCTTGTCAGTGTGTTTCATTTCAACACCGCTAGGAAGTGACATTGACAGATGGTGGTGTTCAATCAACCAATCAGAAGGCGAGGAACATCGCACCACGCCGGTGTCGCCTCTGTCGGCCTATTGTGGAACTGACAAATGGATTAGATTAGGTTAGGAGATTAGATTAATGATTAATTGCGGTAAAGTAGTCGGATAATCGTTAGAGGTTTTTATTGTATTTGAGATACGTAGCTGTTGAAGCGTGAAATTGTTTTCTCAAACATGGTAATACATGTGAACATTATTTGAAGAACACTTAGAACATTATTTGAAGATTACGTTTTACCACTAAAGAGGCGAAGGTATAGAGGTTATGTTAGAATTTACAGACAAAAAAAAATCGGATGGTCGCAGCTGGTGTTTTGCTATTGGGTTATAGTATCAGAAATAGTCATCTGACACTGTTTTTTGTATTTCGGTTGCTAGGCAGCTTTTAGAAGTTCACTTCTCAGAGAAGTTGGCTGAGCTGATAGCCGACCTTCAGTAGCGGAGAGGCACCTAAATAAGAAGGCAGCGTTTTAATTACATGTTGCCTGAAGGCTCATCCACACGATCCTTCTTGTCTCACATCTGCAAAATGTGGAATTAGCAACTTTCCTCTGTATTTCCGAGAAGCTACTACATGGAGTTCTTCTAAAGACGAAATAATCGAGTCTTAAAGGGCCGGCAATGTATTTGTGACGCATCTGGTGTTGCAAGTATCCATAGGCATCGGTAACTACTTACCATCAAACAGCCCGCCTGCTTGTTTGCCATCTATGGCATAAAAAAAAGTTACAATTACTCCTAAATATTTATGTACGTATCACCTACGCAATGTTTGAGAAAAGTACGATGACTGTTCCAATTTTTCTTCACCGACTATTTCTTCCTTTCTATGTTTTTTGGAACCGATATGAATGCAACTTTTTTAATTAGAAAGGAAGTTTTATTGCCTTGGTCATAGCTGTTTTTTTTTTCTAATTGAAAATCGAAGTATTTATATTCTCTTTGGCTACTTACTATAAAAAACTATAAACATTTTTATCGAGTACCAGAATAAAGAACATCTTTATTTACCCTAAAATTTAACTGTTGCATGACTCATAGCATTCTGTAAGCCATCCAAATAACCGTGAAATGTTAGTGCCTATAAAATATCAACATTTTGGAGTACAGTTTGATGTAAATGTAAACCGGCTCGGAAATTGGAAGCGCATATTGTAGTTTTCGACCAAAATAAAATGAATTGACGGGCTCAGTAAAAAAGAGTCAAAACCGTCGGACATAATAGAGACATACTAGGACATACCTACCTTAACACCTAATTATAACCATGTACAGTACCTACCTATATTTGTTACAAAAAATAGATAGCAGTTTTTTGTTGTGTTATTACACTTCGGGAAAGCACACAAAGTCATAATTTTGTCAGATGTTTCGTTATCATGTAATAAAAGTCTCGTGTTGCACTTCCTACGGCTAGAGCCCGACTAAAACGAAGTGAGCGCCGGCGCTCATTATGTAATCTTCAAAAATGCGCTTCATCTGGGCATGTCCATTCATTTTATTTTGTTCGAAGTTTGTAGTTACAAATTTAAGTTTACTAATTTCTTCTAGGGAATTTAAAAAGTCAATATTTTTCACTGCCTGGGCCCCGATTTTACTAAAGAAATTGTTTTTAAATTGTAATTGATTCAATTTTATTTTTTAAACAATTGCCTTAAAATTGATTTGAAATCAGTAGAAAAATACCACCACCTAATATTATAACTTAGAAAAAAAAACGACTTTTTTCAGATTTTTTTTGATCAAGGCAATTTTATTCTATCGTATTTTATTATAGAAACTGACGTGGTTTTCTCACATTTTATTTATATTACACGGGAATTACTCACTCACGTACTCACGTAAACTATAGTCCGAGTGACCAGCTTAATCTTACGTGAGTAATTCCCGTGTAATATAAATAAACAAAAAATCTATCGTTTTGAACCAAAGTTTAAACTCAAACACAGATGTATCCGTGACATGTATTTTTTCCGATTTCCATAAATTAATTATTATGTGGATGGCTTTCTAGCACTCCGGAAGTAAACTAAGAATATATCGCATTAAAGCGAATGCCACAGCATTGCAAAGATTTCGAAATATTTATGGAAAGTGTTCGAAAGAACCACCTTTCACGAAAATGTTTTATACAGTGGAAACATATCCGCGACGGTTCTATTTTGCGTCAGTATGTATACGTTTTAATGCCTACGACGGCATCATAAAGACATTGCTTTTGTCTATTTACGACCTTTTCGACAATCATTGTTCGGACGGCACTTTATTAAAAGCGTTTGTTTTATACTTTGTCAAGATTGGTCATTCTAAATTACTCGTATTTTACATGGTTCGATAACAGTAACCATAAAATAGGTCAATGGAATCGAATACAACTAGTAAATCGTCCCGAACTGAGACCTCACGATGTTTAAGCTTTTACTTCATCTACACTAAGGTACACCCGCTCCATAGTTTTCCTACCTACCATGATCTTCATTGGAAAATATGACAGTTCGGCTACGATAATCACTGACAATCTTCACTTCAGTCATACTGACATTATAATTTGTACAAAATACCCCCGCATCGGATTAACTCATATATATACGAACTTAGAAATTCTATTTACATGAACTACTTGCCTATAAAATTTCATAAAGATCGAATGAATGGTACTCAAGTTATCGTCGAACAAACATACAGACAAAAAAATCTATAAACTGTTTTAACGTGTTCAGCTGCTTATTTTAAGACGCCTTTTGTGATTTTTTGTTGATATCTTGCGATTAGTTTTTTTTATCTCTACGATTTTATTAAAAATAGATATAGATAGATATAGATATCGGGTCAACGTTCAATCGAGCTCAGTCACAAACAACATCTATTCAATTCTAACTTTCTCTCGATAATTTCGCGTCTGGCCATAGGACTTCCGCCATTTAGGAATTTGTTTACTAACGACAGTGGAGCCACCAGTGAATGAAGTTAGGATATTTCAGACTACCCGCGGTTTCATCTGCGTAGACAGTCCTGTAAGAATCATCATATATTTCCAAAATAAAAAGTTATAATCTCAGAAGACCAAAAAAAATATTGCGTATTTTTTTTTTGTTTCACCTTATCTTCTCCCAAAACACGGGGACAATGATGTTGATTCTGTCAACTATCACTAAACTAAAGCAATCTGACAGGACTAAAATTATCTGCCTCTCTTTTTCTTTATAATGTGAGAGAAGGGTGGCAACAATTTTAGAGCTGTCAAATTTAGTTTAGTTTAGAGTACATCAGAATCGATGCCATTGGCCTCGATTCTGGCATATCACTAAACTAAATCAATCTGACAGAACTAAAATTTTCTGCCTCTCTTTTGATTTATAATGTGAGAGAAGGGTGGCAACAATTTTAGAGCTGTCAAATTTAGTTTAGAGTACATCAGCAGTGCAAGTACCGTTCTTTATCGAACGTCAAATTCGATAAAATGTCACAGAATCGCAAGTACTGATCAAATGGCATTTTATCGAATTTGACGATCTCAACTGTCAAATTTGATGATCGATAAAGAACGGTACTTGCACTGCAGAATCGATGCCATTGTCAAGGTGAACATGTTGCTGACGCAGTTTTCTGTATTTTAAACATTTAAGTAAAAAATTATTGCTTGTGTATTTTCGAGTGTTAATATTATGTAATAATAATAATAATTAAGTGCTTGTGAACGTTTTCGAGTGTGGACAAGTGATATAACGAGGTGAAACGTGTCTTTTCGTGTTGTTTCTAAAACTTCATATTACTATTGTAAAGCCTCCACCACTTTACTGGGGCATGAGTTTGACTTGACTATGACTTACTTTGCTTGACTCTGTCTGTGGCTAGGCCTTGTTTGACGCTATTTAAGACTATGTAAACTTAATTAATATAATGACCGAAAGACTGCATCCATGGTTACAAAACAAACAAACCTTCACCAAGGCTCCGTTTCGCAAGGGTGGGATTTAATGGGGGGGGGGCACGGGGGCACATGTCCCCCTAGACGGTATTTTTGTGTACTGTCTAGATTCCATCATAGTACATAATCATCATCATCATTTCAGCCATAGGACGTCCACTGCTGGACATAGGCCTCCCCCATCGATCTCCAAAAGGGCCGGTTGGAAGCGGCCTGCATCCAGCGTTTCCCTACACATATATACTTACACTTTCACAGTACATACTTAGAAGCAAATCGAATTACCGGAATTGTTAAAATTTATATTAATAAAATAACAGAAAGAACATGAGTGAAACTCTTGTCTATTTTTTCTGGAATTGCGAATTTTTTGCCCGTCCACCCCTTGTGCACCCTCCCAGAAAATCCAGAAATCTGGATCCACCTTTGCCGTTTCGTTTCGACTAAATACGGAAAAATCCCATCAGGCACCTTTACGAAAGCACTTTTTAACTCCTCCGTATGAAATCGATTCTTTATTACTGATTTCCACGAGACTCAGCCTGGCTAATTCACAGCGATGTTTTTCTCAAAGGAAAGTTTTTCAATTACCCTCAAGTTGCGGCGCTTTGTCGAACTTGTTTTTCTAATGGCGCGCGCCACGCGATGGCTTTTCTACATAAGTATACAGGGCAGGGTTGCCAGATGTCACGCCTTTTGACGCATTTTTATTAGCTTTACTGGTAACTATGGAACGGACTAACTACGTAAACAAATCTCATAATTCGTTTTTAAACTACTTCTTAGGCTGTTTGACTGGTGTTTAATTTATCAAAAATAATAGACGTAATGAAAGATATACAGTGTAAATCCTGTATAACGACAAACTCCCAAAAATGTTAAAATTACTTGTTTGGTTGGTTTACCTTGTTGTCCATAGTGCACTCTATGTAGCATCACACCCACTCTAAATAAGCAACAAACATATGTAATTATTAAGAAATAAACAGTACTTTCTAACACCACGTATTTAAAATAAAATTATATACAGGAGCAGCAAAAAACATCAGACTATACGCTATTTAAGCGTTGTTATTTGTATCAATATCAATGTTTGTTGTTTGTAAATTTTACACTATACTAGTAAACACATACTATAAAAATATTGATTTTTCTTCTCTCCGTTTAACAACAACTCTCATAACACCATCAAAAGCGAAGTCCCTTAAATGTCGCTATATTGAGTTTACACTGTAATTAAATACATTACACACCCTAAAAATCAAATAGATTGGCTGATAAATTTCTGAGCTAGGTATAAGCGTTTAATTTTTTTGTTGGGGATTCAAAGGGAATGTTCTGTCCATTCCTGCAATGCGTGCGTTAGTATAGCATTTGTATAGCGTGCGCAAGGTTTGACGTCATAACTTTCTATACCTAGTGCGCTCTCTATCTAGCATGAAATTAAAAAAGCTTAGCTGTTACGGTATTCGGTATTTGCGATCATTGCTTTCAGAAAAGAGAATCGCCGATGTTGACTTTTGACAGTTGCTCACTATTTTTGTTTACAATTATAGCCGCCGATTGGTAGTGGCGCTAGTGTCTATGCTGGTTTTCATTCGCTATTTTATTAGCTTTTTAACAGTCATACCGTTTAGTACCAAGTATAGTAGTTACTACTTAGGTAGTAATCTACAATATTACGACATTTTTATGAAGGTTGCCTTACAAGCAAGAGTTATTATTTAAGTATGCTAATATAGGGCTCCAAAGTTGAGATTTATTGTAGGGTTGTTTCCATGAAAGGTTCTATGGAGGGAAATTTGTGTTTTCCTTTGTAGTTTTGTCCCGTAACTATTAGACTAAGATTTATTGGAACATAATTTGTAGTCGCTCCATGGACAATGGGGTTGGCGACTGTTGGCGCCTTCGACCAAAATAAAATGAATGGTCGGGCCCAGAAGAAGCGCATTTTAAAAGATTACAAAATGAGCGCCGGAGCTCACATCGTTTCAGTCGTTCTCTAGTCGTAGGAAGTGCAACATGCGAATATTTTTATATGAAAACGAAAAATCTGTCAAAATTATGCTTTCGTGTGCTTTCCTGAAGTCTAAATCTGCCATCCGATTACTAAAAGACCGTTATGTGACACTGTGGCCATATCACTTAGCGGTCTTTTAGTAATCGGACGGCAGAAATGCACAACAAAAAACCGCTATCTATTTTTTGTAACAAACGTACTGTACATTATAATTAGGTGAAGTATATGTCAAACGGTTTTGACTCGTTGCCCGTCCATAAAATTTTTTTTGGTCGAATGTTGGCGCCAGCATATTTCGACCTTTGTTTTCGGAAATTCGTCATTAGACATAATATTATAAACTTTTTGCGTCGGGGTTTCCTTCCGCTGTGATGATGTTAAATTCATAACTATGTTAGGAATACTCATTGAAAAGTTTAAATTTAAAGTGATTAAGTTATAGGCACTCAAACTTTAAAACTAACCTTAAACTGCTTGACGAAAACTTGAAAACGTTTCATTTCTATCCAAAATCCTAATAAAGCCCACTTATAAACTATCAACAAACTGAAACAGTAGAGTTTTGCCTTTATTAATTAAGCGCCAGATGTACGTCAAATATTTGGATAGTCGGGAATGTCGGGCAAGGTCGGGAGTATTCGGGAAAGTGGGGGGTATTTGAGCAAAGTTGGGAACCAAGGATTTTATATATACCCTAAAGGGACCTGGATTGAGTACTCATGCTAAAAAAACGGTCCGAGAGAAAAGCGAGCACGGAGTAATTTGTCCTTTTCTTGTAGGGTGTTCATGATTTTGAGGAAACGAAGACATTGTAGGTAATTCCTAAAATCATCGTATTGGTACTCTCAGTAAATACAGGAAGTTCATATAGGCCCAGTGACGAGCGCTAATGTCAGAATTTTAGGCCGCCAGGACGCCTGAAGGCCTCTGAGATGGCTTAGCGGCTATTGTTATAAGACTCAACCGGGACATACGGGTCACGTGACATATATTTTTTTTTAAATTATAAATTGGCTTGCGCTTGGCCGCCATCTCGCCTGATGTTAAGCGATGATGCGGCCTACGATGGAGCACGCTTGCCTAGAAGAAACCTATTCACTCTCGATTGACACCCAGATTGTTAACTTTTTATTCGATCATTCGGTTTCTAAATGCCACTCGCAATCACCCTACCTAAGATTGACCGTGTAGTCCGTTGCTTAAATTCGGTGATCAGTTAACAACATCTAGTAGATGACGATGATGATGAAAGTAGCCTATAACTTTCCATCCCTTGAACTATACCCATGCAAAAAATCTGGTTGATTTGTTGCTCTGTTGCTGCGTAAAAGAGTAACAAACACACTTTCGCATCCTATCCTACTTCCTACTAATATTATAAACGCCAAAGTTTGTATGTATGGATGTTTGTTCCTCTTTCACATACAACAGACAAACTTTTGTATTTATAATAAACTATCCGTTACCCGTGTGACTTCGTACGCGTACACTTTCACCTAAACTTTCAACCTTTTCTGGACCCTTTAATTCGGCCCTTTCGTAAAATATTTTTTTATGAAGTTTTACACCCACTTGTCAAATTACAATTTCGTAGTTGCATAACTTTCAACACAACATACAAACTACAATTCCACCTCCTTAATCTTTCTTTTTTGTAAAAATATTATAACAGTATTTATTTATTTTAAACTATTAGCTTGAATACCAAATTTTATCCCTGAGTATCATCAAAAACAAAGGACTTTAATATAATCTTTCAACATCCATTTGCCCCCTTTAATTCGGCTTTTTCGCTAAATCCTTCTTAGCGGACCTCTATACCCCATAAGGAATCTACGTGCCAAATTTTAGCTTCGTAAGTCAAATAGTTTTTGAGATTTCGTGACAAGTCAGTGAGTGAGTGAGTGAATTTAGCTTTTATAAATATAGAAGATTGGCATGACTACTATTTGGCATATTTTACTTACTGCGGGAAAATGACATCGAACTACATTCATTTTCAAAGTTTGTCGAAAGCATCACTACATCACTATCACTACATAGGATAAAACAAAGTCGCTGTCGCTGTCTGTCCGTCCCTATGTATGCTTAAATATTTAAAACTACGCAACAGATTTTGATGCGTTTTTTAAAAATAGATAGAGTGATTCAAGAGAAAGGTTTATATATATAATACATGCATAATATAGTAGAGAAACACTGATAATTGTAGAGGTTTCTAATGTAATGTCGTAAATAAACATATTTTTTTTGCGCTTACATTGCAAACGCTGGCTGATCCCTACGTGATAACGAAGGGATTTTAAGCAATACAGCATTAATCTTTATCCAATTAAGTACCTTAAATACATTGTGCATTTAATATAGACCAATATGGCCGTTTACAGCATGTAATTTAAATGAACATTTTCGAAGATATTAAAGATTTAAAATGCAGGGACAAAGCGGTTGCGGCGGTACCGGCCCCCCGGCCAGTACCGCAACAGGCCGGTACCGGCGGCGTGTTTTTCACATGGCCAATCATAATGTCGCTCTTTAAAGAGTAACCTCTAAAGAAAACATGTTTGTTTTGCCTAATGACAAAAAAGCTGTGAACGTTGTAGGTATATAAAGACATTCCGTAGTATATTATTTTAGTATTAGCATTGCACCTGCGATGCCGGGGCGGGTCGCTAGTGTCTTTATAAAATCTTCTGTGTTGAAGTGCAAACTGCACACCCTGGAGTTTTTTGTTATTCTTGCTGTTCGACTAAGAATTACTTCCATCCACATTTTTCTTACATCCTCTTTTGTTGGTATACTGTAACATGAAATATATTCAGCGATGAATTTAGGTACTTTCATTTTTTATGTAATATTTAGAATGATTCCCGTACGATTCGTCGAAACACCCTTGAACGATACAACTGTACACAGAAAGCTCGGTTCACCGTTGGATGGTGGTACTAGATCTACGTTTCGCCACTTACTCACCTGATGGTGCGTGACGGTGTGGCGGAGGATGGAACACGTTGATCTAGAAATCTATTCATATCTATCTATACATATCTTTTTTTTTATATATAAATAATAGGCTTGCGCTTGACCGCCAACTCGCCTGATGTTAAGCGATGATGCGGTCTACGGTGGAGCACGCTTGCCTAGAAGAAACCAATTCACTCGTGATTCGAAGACACCCAGATTGTATCTATCGTTGTATCGGGGAACACCCATTCAGGCAGCGCATTCCACAGACTAGCAGTCACTATCACACTATCACTATCACTGTCACTATCTATCACTAGCCATGAAGATATCTAGTTTGTTGTTCTCAGGAAACAAGGAGGACGGCAGGTAGTTCCATTCTTGGGCAGTACGTATCATAAATGAAGACCCAAATCGTTGAGTTCAAATCTTTGGAATTTTCACTAGGAAGGGAGGGTAGTGTGCATGTGCAGTCATTCTACTTTTCCTAAGTAAAAGGGGGAGGGTGGAACAAGGGCTCGAAGCTTTTGCGCACACTCGCCGAAATGCGAATTACTTTAAAATATCCCTAGGTCATGCTAAAACATAATGTATAAAAATAATTGTTCATTGTTCAAAATATTGTTCATGTTCACACGTGTATGGACACCCTAGTAAACATTTTCTTGTATTTCAAGCTTTGTGTACCTACCTGTGAAAAGATATGCCGCAGCCACCGAATGATTCACTAGCACAGTTTCTTATACAGCAATTTTTCACCATTTTAAAATAAATATTCAAAAATCATGCTTGAAAAAACAAAATATAGTAAGCAAACAATCATAAACGCCATGTCGTAATGCTGCCAGTAGCTTCATGGTTCAGCAGAACCATGAAGTATTTTTTAAGTAACCATGTAGGTTCCTAGTATAATTACTAGGAACCTACATGGTTACTTAAAAATAAAATTTAAATAGGTACATGATACATTAGATATATTATCTACATTAATATCCGTTAGAAAATGGAAATAAAAATTTATCTTTATTTCATTGGTAGTAATTTTATGTTTACACCCCAAAATAGGGCCTGCCTGGTATGTCCGATTGAATAAGTAAAACTACTAAAATATGATTACGGGATAATTACCGTGGTGGTTGTGGAATGAGATTCCACAACATTATATAACTTTAGTGAACAGCTGAGATAGTTTAAAACAGAGTTTTACTAAAATATATGTTTTATGTAATGGCAATCTTTAGAAAGGGATACACTTCCTCCGTGGTAGATATCTCAGTGAGCTCGTTTTACCTCCATGTTCCTAGCCACATTATTATGAACCTTATCGTTAGACGTTAAGGTTTAGTTTTGTATGGGAATATTTTGATAGTAAGCGTTCCTTTCCTTGCAACTTCCTTGTTGGGAACTCAGTTTTTGACGTTCGTTTGTTTTGGGGTTTTGTAGTTTGATATTCTGGGATGACATGGTATGTACCTACCTAAGTAGGTACAGGTCGATGATTATTTTAAGTAGGTAGTTGCTCGCACAAATATTTTAAAAGGTATTTTAAAATCCAAATGTTATTACAACTTAGAAGAAATTTTCCAATAATAATTTTGAAGGAATGTATTTAGATCATTCCGTACTCAAATATGGTCATAATTATGTCTTACTTTATTGAACATATTAATTTAAGAACTTCATGTACCTATATGCCTGCAATAAAATATTGAGTATTGAAATGTTACTCAACAAATTTACTAGCCCAGTAGAAATCGACTAAATGCTAAAATTACACAGCGCGATGTAGTTCTGGTTTTTATTATGTTGTATGAACCTGGGGCCTTACGGACAACAGCTAATTGCGGCACCTAATCCGCTCAGTTGGAAAATCACGCGACCGCAAACCGTATCTAGGCGCGATAAGGTTCACGTTATATAGGGTACCTAGTGAAAAATCCAAATTTGCAACTTCGATAAATTTGTGCTGTCTGCGCAGCTCTAAAAGTCATAAATTATGCGTTTTCCAACAAACAATCTTTAGTATTTTTTAAATTAAATTAAATTAAATTTGCAATAATTTAAGGTCACCCCCAACACTATAAACCCTTTAGGGACTAAGCTATGCTCGTTCAAAGATGGTCCATTTCCCCCCGAAAGTTGATAATTTTAAATTTTGCTCCCGTCTGGAAAACTGAAAACTGTAAATTTTCGGGAAAATGGAGCATCTTCGAAAGGCCATAGCTTGGTTCCATTAGGGTTTATAGGTTTTGGCACCAACGTGGAAAAAAAATGTCGGCTCGTTGTATTATTTTCTTAAACTTGTGTATGTTCGAGTGTTAATGTGTAATAATGGTGAATTTTTATTCATTAAGTGCTCGTAAACGTGCTCGTGTGTGGGCAAGTGATATAACGAGGTGAAACATGTCTTTTCGTGTTGTTTCCAAAACTGCGTAGGAGCCTTTTGTAAATCTCCACCACTTTACAGGGACATGAGTTTGACTTGACCGATACTTTGATTGACTCTGACTGTGACTATGACTTGTTTGACGCTTTTAATACTATGTAAACATGTTTAATATTACGACTGAAGGACATTGAATCCAAGGTCATGAAAATGTTAACAAAAAAATTATAGGGTTTATATAGCTGCGGTTGGAATTAAATATGACCTACCAGTAAAACTTGATTATTCCACAGCCCCTTGTACGCCGCGATTCAGCCTCTTATCATGCCTAGATTCATAACCGAGGGTATTCAAAGATACCACAATATTCGAAATTCGAAGACTGATATTCGTGGCTGTTCAGGAATGATCGTAAATCATCGGCGCGTTATTGAATACGATCCGTGAGTTATAGTTTGTCAATGCCTTGCCGTGACTGTCTACTACGAGTAGGGTTGCCAGATATTAAATAATAGGTACCTATGTGATGAAATCGGTAAAGTCGTTCTCAAGTTATGGCATGACCAAGGTAAATAGGGATTGATTTTATATCATCATTATCATTATCAGCCTTTTAACAGTCCACTACTGAACTTTTAGCCTACCCCCGAAAGGGTGATTGGGCCGTGTCCACCACGCTGCCCCAGTGCGGATTGGTGGATTCACATACGCCATTGAATTCCTTCCCTGTACGTATGCAGGTTTCCTCACGATGTTTTCCTTCACCGAAAAGCCAGTGGTATGAAAATCCGTATATAAACTCGAAAGATCTCATTGGTACGGGCCCGGGGTTTGAACACGCGACCTCACGCTTTCAAGTCTAGCGGTTTCCCAAATGGACTACCACGGCTCGGATTTTTATATATATAGATATAAAATATATAAATAATATACCTATACTGAAATATGGTACAACTAAAGCTAAAATATCTAAAGTCATAAGATAGTTTTACTCCTCACTAAGAACAACTTTTACTATGGGAAAAACCCTTATCATTCATAATTTGCTGGGACTCATAGGCCTTCTCTCAAAGAGAGAAGGCATAGGCCTTCTCTCAAAGAGAGAAGGCCTACAGAGAGAGAGAGGATGGGCCGCAATCCACCTTTCTGGCACCCACATGTTGGAATGCCATATTTCTTTGTACTTATTGTACACACACTTACACACACACACACACACACACACACACACACACATGCACACTATCACCCCACACACTCGCCTCCCGCACACACCCACAACATGTACCCATAAATTGATTATAATATACGACTGTAGGTATTAATTAGATTAGTAATATAATGTAAATCCATTATTGGCCGTAAGTTACGTTCTTAGTTTATTGTTAAGTTTTTAAAGGGCTGTGGATTTTGTTTAATAAATAAAATAAAATAATAATAAATTGTGGTTCTTGGACATACCGGTTTCCTCAACGTGTTTTCCTTCACCGTTGTTGAGTGATGGCATCGAATTTGCACATTATTTATTTGGGTCATCAGCACCATTTCAGCCATAGGACATCTATTGCTGGACATAGACGTCCCCCATCGATCTCCAAAAGGGCCGGTTGTTGGTTTATTTATGAACTAAAGTCATTAGTGCAGGGCCGAGGATAGAACCGTGTGCCGTTAGATTGTAAAGCTCACATGCTACCACTTGGCCACCATCACTCTTCGTATGATTGGGGAAAACCCTAAAAGAATGAAAAATAAACAGCAGACATTTCGTTGTGTGACATTTTACTTTAAAAACTTTACTTTAATTGTACAAATACCAACCTACCAAATACCTACCTTTAGAACATCTATTGTTTCACGCGATTTTTAGGGTTGGTCCCATTGTAAAAGTTGTGCCCAATGACAATATTAACCACTTGACTGCTCATCCTTTACCCCGCATGAGGCAAAGGTTCTAACATCACAATCTAAACTATTTCGAGCGGACCAATCCTAGGCGCGAGTTGAATGAATGACTTTTGAATCTCCAATCACAAGCGTCGAGTCGCGTCGAGTCTCCAATCACAAGCTGCCCCCCGCGACCGACGTGGCATCATTTTGCAAAAGGGAATTTTGACTACATGCGCGATCAAGTGGTTATATTAGATATCTTTGGTTGTGACTAATGACTAATGCAATATACAAGGTGTAAGGGGAACACTCTCGAAGCCAAAAGAAGGTAATTGTACTCATCATTATGAACCACTTTTAGTATGGGACCAACCCTGAAATCGCAAAAAAAAACAGCTGTTCCATACATTTTGTCGAGTGTCAATGACCGTTTTCTACAGAACAGCAGATATTTTTTTCACGATTTAAGGACTGGTCCCATAGTAAAAGTTGTTCATAATGATGAGTACAATTACCTTCTTTTGGCTTCGAGAGTGTTCCTTTACACCTCGTGTATGCTACTGAGACAAGACGTACAAATAAATCGCAATGAGCTATGTTCGGCAAAAACAGCATCCACGTAAAAAAAAAAGCAAGCTGTCTTGGAGCCAACCCTAGGTGACATGAAAGGGATCGCGGTGACACCCGGTTTGCAATTATTGGAACAACGATCAGAATGAATGTTTAATTTGAACTTAGGCACGCTTCCGAAATTGAAATTCGTTCCGCAGATTTACATTATTGGAATAAATTTTATGCAAATTATGGTAATACAGTTAAAGGTAGGTTTATACGTTTGTAGAGCGCCATTTACAATCAACCATGTAATTGTGAAATAAAATAAATACACAAAAAAAAACAATTGTTCCATAATAATTAAATATGTAATTCATACTATTATATGTATTTCGCGCTTTTCATAATGACATAAACAACTTTTACAATGGTAGGTACTCTGATATCGCGAAAATTTATAATAAAGACCAGACATTTCGTTGGGTGTGAATGACATATTTAAAAGCATTATAACTGTATAAAAAATGTGTATTTTTTGTAATATTTATTTCGCGATTACAGTATTTTTAATAAATAACTAGCTGCGCCCCGCGGTTTCACCCACGGGTTAAAATCGTCGTTAAGTTCTCTGAAATTTTCTGCGCGATTTTCTTAATTTTTCTTTCCTTAAGAACCTTTTACAAAGTATTGAAATAAGAAGAATGAAATCGGTAAAGTCATTCTCAAGTTATGGCGTGACCAAAGTAGGTAAATGGGGATTAATTTTTTATAATTATATAGATAACGAATGGAATTTGGGGCGGCCCCTTGTATGGGACGCAACTTGTGTCGATACTTTGGCGCCGTCACATCTTCCTGAGACACAAGGTAGGGCTGGTGCGGCTTCCAATTCGGCAGAGCAGCACAAGCGACGCAAATATGCTAACCTCGGCAGTGGTTACATATTTGAGGCGTTTGGGGTCGAGACATTGGGCCCTTAGGGACCGGGAGCTCACCACATTTTCAGAATCTTTCAGAGCACCTGGTTAATGCTACGCGTGACCAAAATGCTGGTGTGTTTCTGGCTCAACGCATAAGCATTGCCATGCAGCGTGGTAATGCCGCCAGCATGCTGGGTACGCTACAAACTGGTAGTGGGCTTGAGTTTTTGGATTGCCTTTAGACCTTCAACGGTCTATGGGCAGTCTAACTGTATTTGTAGTGTTAGTGTTAGCTTGTATTTTATTAGATTATATAGATAATGAGTATAATAACTTCCTATCGGTCCCGTACCACCAATACGTGTAATCTTGAAAACATGGTTACGCGAAAAGGGTACCAGTCATTATGAACAACTTTTACTATGGGAGCAACTCTAAAATCGCGAAAAAAATATCAGGTGTTCTATAGAAAACGGTCCTCTCCATCCTAAGGTTGCCTGGAAGAGATCGCTCTTAGCGATAAGGCCGCCGATTGTTGCACTAGTTTTTTATTGTTTGTATGAAATTTGTGGTGTGAACAATAAAGAGTTTATCTATCTATTTATCCTTCAATATATATGGACCAACTGAGTTTTTTTCGCGATTTCAGGGTTGGTCCCATAGTAAAAGTTATTCATAATGATGGGTACTATGAAACCCTTTAGGCTTAGTTACACCCTTTCTTTATAACCCTGAATATTCATGTAAGATCGTCAATGGGGTGTGTCGACCTCAACGACCTTGTGACGTCAACAGAGAAGCGAAATTCGAGGGTGAAGACAAAGAATAAGTAGTAGTTACTTAAAGTAATTGA
This sequence comes from Agriopis marginaria, assembly GCA_932305915.1. Taxonomy (NCBI): domain Eukaryota; kingdom Metazoa; phylum Arthropoda; class Insecta; order Lepidoptera; family Geometridae; genus Agriopis; species Agriopis marginaria. Next base: position 26,793,575 of record OW029914.1, on the reverse strand, counting down.
TTACTTCCCGCGTGGATGGTACCTATTGTAGGGTTGGAATTAAGCCGAGGTCCCGAAGTTCCGGGGTAGTTTGGGCTTTTGTATTGATTATGAAATACCTGGAGTGCCTTGAAAGGCTTAAGCATCAGTGGATTAAGATGGGTTGATTATGATGATGGAATACCAGCAGGTTGAATTTGATGTTATAAAATTAAATACCGTTATATTAACGACTCGCACTTGGCTCGGTTAATATTTTTTTTTTACATCAAATTAGACCTGCTCGTTGTATCTTCTTAAACTTGTGTATTTTCGAGTGTTAATGTGTAATAATGGTGGATTTTTATCTATTAAGTGCTCGTGAACGTGCTTGAGTGTGGGTAAGTGATATAACGAAGTGAAACATGTTTTTTCATGTTGTTTACAAAACTCCATAGAAGCCTTTTGTTGAGCCTCCACCAATTTACTGGGGCGTGAGTTTGACTTGACAGTGACTTACTTTGCTTGACTTTGACTGTAACTATGACTTTTTGAGGTAATAAGGCTATATTAACATGCTAAATATTAAGACTGAAGGACTCTGTATCCATGGTCATGAAAATAATTAACAAAAAAAAAGGGAACCTTTGTTCAGCAGTGAACGTTTACTGGCTGATGATGTGATGTGATATCAATGGCCACACTCGAGCATATTCACAAACTTTATAAATAATAATCCACCATTATTACAGATAAACATTTAAAAATATAAATGATGCTGCGACAATGATGCGATCACAGAAGAGAAAAAAAAATATACTTCTCTTTTCTGTGGATGCGATGCTTTTCAATAACTCTGACTTTTATTATAATATAAAGGCTTATCCATTAGAGTTCAATTCAAAGAGTTTTATTGGTCGCGAGTTAATATTTAGGACGATATTAAAAAAGTTTGCCTTATACGAGCCGCTCAGGGTTCATAACATTTCTAACCGTCATGGCGCACGGACCGCGCGAACTTTTCTTATTATAATAATGTTTTTCATTAGCATCCCCTTAGGAAATCTTGATGGAAATTGGACTCTTTGATTTCATAGCTAACGATAAGCTTTGATAAATATTTAACTAAAGTATATACAGAAGAGTCTTGCTAATCCGACACTATTAAAGACAAGGAGGTGCCGGATTAGTGGAACATTCGGATTAAAAAATATTCGGGACATTTTTGCACACACGGTCCAACGATCTGACCCCAAACTAAGCAAAGCTTGTATACTATGGCTGCCAGACACTGATAGATATACATACATATAATATATTTTTAAATTAGAAATAGAATAAACACAAATGTTCATCACATTAAAGTTTGTCTTAGGTGGGAATCAAACCCACGCCAAGGCAGGTTCACTACCAACTGGGACACTATCATGTCCACCACAGTCATAATTACTGGATGATAGGGAAATTCAAGGTAACTAAAATAAAACATTACATTTATGTCATCATCATCATCATCAGCCAGAAGACGTCCACTGCTGAACATAGGCCTCCCCCTTTAACCTCCACACCGAACGACAGCCTGCCTTTTGCATCCACTGGATGCCCGCGACTCTCACAATGTCGTCGGTCCATCTAGTGGGAGGCCTCCCTACGCTGCGTCTTCAGTCGAGTGGCTGAAGGAAGGAAAGGGGAAGAAGTGTAGTAACTGTAGAGTGCCGGACTACTGGACGTGCCAATGTACTGAAGTGGCGGATTAGTGAGACTACTGTACTTAGTAAGTTTAATAAGGAAGTTATTTATCTACGAGTACATCATTTAATATCAGCAATTCGTTTAATTACAAAAAAAAACATCTTACGTTACGCGAAGTTCAATAAGAGAAGTTATGAAAAAAAAAGAACTTGCCATTTAAAGGTTATCAGCTATTATATCGGGGGTTAAAAAAAACAATTTATACTTTTTGAGGGTAGTTCCTAAAATAAATGCCAAAATATCTGTGCGTATCTAACAAAGTCGAGGATGAGCGTGCTGGACAAATATTTGCCGTCGTGATTGAAGTTTACACTGCCCACTCGCTCCTCTTTTAGCTGCCGATTACCTACTGTGATTGTTATTTAACTAAAGGCCTGGTCACACCAGGGGGGTTAGACAAGACCCACTTTATGTTAGCGTTAACGCCTGCGGAAAGATGAATTTGTATGAAAATGACATTAGCTTCAGATAACATCTCTCAAGCTAATGTCATTGTCAATGTCATTTTCGTACATTAAAAAAGAAATTAGCTGACATTTGCATTGAAAATTAGCTTGATTTAACATATCTCAAGCTCAGCTAATGTCATTGACAATGTCATTTTCATACAATTTTATCTATCCGCAAGCGGTAACGCTAACAGAAAATGGGGTTTGTCTAACCCCACAGAGCTGCAATTTTTAGTGGAATTTCAATTCCCCTGTTGACAAAAATGTTTAGCTAAAGCGAAGCACGCTTAGCTAAACATTTTTGTCGGTTTTATAACACATAAAAGTGCGGTTTTTATACGCACAGTGCACTCACTGGAACTCTCAACCGGTAAATGTTGTGAATCTAAAATCTTTTTACTTCTATTTGCTTCGTGGTTCAATTAATGTTCGAATAATTTTTCAATATGGATTTTGAAATCGCTATTAAAAAGTGACGCTTTTAAACGAGATTTTTTGCTACTTTTTCCGAACATGGGGAAATAGTAAAGTTAACGGACATATTGTTACGGCGGTGAAGTTTGCGATACGAGCGTAGCAAGGTCGTAATCCACTCAAGCTTAAAACCTGTATTTGTTTTACATTTAATTACAATTTCTCAAATCCTTTTAGCTAACACCAAAAGCAGATTTCTCATAAATCTTGTATCTATTTGCTTTTAGGTCAATTAACTAGTTAATATTGATTTAGTCTACTCATTGTTTAATTGTTTTTATTTTTTTATTTTATTGTATAATTATCATCTTAAGTGGTATAAATAATGTTTTATTTTGTAAATAACAATACTTAAATCAGTCACTGACAAAAGCACTTCGGTACAAGGTGATAAGAATAAAAAATAGTAAGAGCCTATCTTAACTAAATTTAGAAGGTGTCGTCCACCATTTTAGAACTGACGCGTTTCGAATAAAAAAGAGGGTAGTACTTTAGAAAGGCTTTTAAGAGGCTGTGTCGAGCCATTATTACACTGAAAGGGCTCGCTAGGAATAGAAATTCGATACGGCAGGTACGGATTTGACCTTGATCCTGTACAGTGTACAGTGTGACTACGTTGTTCTTCTTTTCAATTGACTTAAGGGTCCTGTATACCCTCTGCAGTTCTCTCGCTCGCACATTTTCCCATTATTGAAGATATAAAATCAATGAGTGTGAATTTCCAAAAAGTAACAAAATCATGTCATGATGTCTATCCTAACATTACAAACAAAGAAATTGTATATTTGGTATATTTTAATTGATGACATGACATGATTTTGTTACTTTTTGGAAATTCACACTCATTGATTTTATATTTTCAATAATGTGAAAATCTGCGAGAGAGAGAAAGCTGCAGAGGGTATACAGGACCCTTAAGTCTAAATCTAATTTTTTTTAAACTTGCCGAGGGCCTGGTTAATGCGTCGTGTGACTAAAATGCTGGCGTGTTTCTGGCTCAACGCATAAGCATTGCCATTTATCGTGGTAATGCCGCCAACATACTGGGGTACACTGCTAACTGATAGTGGGCTTAAGAATTTGGATTGTCCTTAGTCCTTCAACCATGGTCGTTTCGTATCGTAGTGTTAGCTTGTATTTTGTTTATATGATAAAGGCAATTACCCTTTTATATCAATTCAGCTGTGTGTGACAAAAATAACACATACTTATTTTAAACAATACACTATTTTTAAACATATTTTTTTGTAACGTAATTACTGCGGTCATTATGAATAGACTATGATAATTTTTTGGAATGTCATACTTCTGAGGTGGTCCCATATAATTTTTTTCATAATTGATTTATAACCTCCTCCATTCTTCGGTTAAAAATACAATTCGACTAAGAACCTCCTGTTTTAAAGTCGGTTGAAAAACACCTGTTACTTAAACAATTAATTATCACAGTCCTACTATTACCACTTTTCCTCATAATTATTCGGGTACACGTTCAGGCATATTTCTATAGGATTAACGACAGGGGATGAAAAATTACCCCTATCAATAATAGGGGTGGGTGAATGATTGACGCCATTTTGTGGACGGTAAAAAAATTGCGAGGTATTTTCAACAAAAAGGATCGGTGTCAATTATTTACCTACGTTGTTAGTGTCGCTTTATTTTACGTACATTGAGGCATTTTTAACGTCCGACGCAAACAGATGGGCGTGTGATGTGTATCTGTGGCATTGTAGCTCCCAAACGGTTGAACGGTTTTTTTTTGTTATGAAGGTGACTTGACTGAGATTGTACTTAGCTATAATTCAAGATAATCTGTCCAGATCTTTTAGGTTTTTTAGGGTTCCGTACCCAAAGGGTAAAAATGGGCCCTATTACTAAGCTTACGATGTCTGTCTGTCCGTCCGTCTACCCTACCTATTAACGGATGTATCTTTCGAACCGTAATAGTTTTGACAAAATATGTAATGTTACGGCGGATTAACTATGAAATAATAAAAAAATATAAAACTTATGGGGGTCCCCATACAACAAACGTATTTTTGTATTAGCTCTAATGGAAAAACGGTAATTTGTACAAGCGTCAAACTTGGCATCATCATAGTAACACTCTAAAGTATAACAACAAATAATAAATAATGGCCAAGTGTAAGTCGGTGACAAGTTTCTGTTCATTACCAAGTTATAACTGGTAATTTCGGCATTGAATTTTGTGGTGGTAGAGAACCCTCGGTGCGCGAGCCTGACTCGCACTTGGTCGGTTTATTTATAATCGTGTCGATCTGAAATCTTACAAGTATGAAGTAATTCTGATTTTATTTACTTGTGATCACCGAACTGGGGTCTTACGGACAACTGCTATTGCGGCACCAAACTAACGTTAAATCCGCTCAGTTGGAAAATCACTCGACCGCCAACCGTATCTGGGCGCGTTAAGGTTCATGTTCGCGTGATTTTGCAACTCGTGACCAAAATGCTGGTCGGTATCTCACGCAACGTGTTAGTTATGCAATACAACGCGGCAATGTGGCTAGCATGCAGGGAACGATGCCTAAATGCAGCAGTTTATTAGATTAGTGCTTCGACCAAAATAAAATGAATAGACGGGCCGAAACGAAGAAGCGCATTTTTGAAGATCACAAAATGAGCGCCGGCGCTCACTTCGTTTCAGTTGGTCTGTAGCCGTAGGAAGTGCAACACGAGACTATTGTTACACGATAACGAAACATCTGACAAAATTATGCCTTCGTGTGCTTTTCCGAAGTGTAAAAACACAACAAAAAAACCGCTAGTAATTTTTAAACTTTCGCGATTTGAACACATGTTTTAAATGTATATCGGGACTTATCAAGATACATATTTTTACCTAAATTAAATAATACGTGATAAGTCCCGATAAACATTTAAAACAAAAAACCGCTATCTAATATTTGTAACAAATGTACTTACTGTACATGGTTATAATTAGGTGTTGAAGTATATGCCTGACGGTTTTGACTCGTTTTTACTGAGCAAGTTCAATGGTTATGGCCCGTCCTTTCATATAATTTTGGTCGTAGTATTAATGTATTTTAATATATTTTTATTTAGTTTCTTTAATATTTATAGTATAATTATTTATTGAGAATAATATAACATGAGTTGAAGAAATAAATGACTATACGATATATTAGAAACAAATATTTTACGAATCCTTATCTCAATAAACGTCGTATAGATCATAGTTATCCCAAATCACGTCATAAATATCTTTTATCTCTATGCCCATCTCTTTCTCCCGCGGCCGATGTCTATAGGTATGACAGAGACAACTTGGCATCAGGCTTACGAATTAGCTTAGGGCACCAGAGTTGTACAGGGTGGTCCAATTTGTCACTGTTATGACTGCTATTTACCAACGTTATACAGGTTGAGTCGGAATGCAAATTGGGGTAGGTAGGGATCTTGGAACAAGGCGGCCGAGTGACGGAATACCTGTAGGGGAGATGCCATAGAGCTTCCAACTGGAACATATTTTTCAAACTAAACCGGCCAAGTGCGCGAACCCGACACGCACTTGGCCGGTTCATGATAAAACGGTTTAATCTAATACAAAAATACGTTTGTTGTATGGGGACTCCCCTTTTTTACTTTTACACTAAACTTTTTTTATCACTGCATATTCTGTGAAAATTTCAACTGGCTATCTATTACGGTTCGAAAGATACAGCGTTTTAAAGTTAGGACGGACAGACAGACAATGTAGGCTTAGTAATAGGGTCCCGAAAATTTCAAAATTTCTCCCAAAAAATTATGGTACGTATATCAAGAAAACCTTGAAACGCTGGTATTCGATCACAAACAACCAAATGAACCTTTTCCCATCTCTAAGCCTCATTTTCGACTATTATATTATTATGGGCACTTTATCTTCGGTTTCATCTGCTATCATTTCCGGCCTAAATTACTATAGCCCCTAAGTAGCTTACAAAAGACCGGAAGTCAGTGTAATGCCTTTTATGATACTAAGTTTGCGAACGAACACCGGCTAAGTAAGATAAATGTGTACCACACCTGACTTCCGGTTCCTTCCGTCTGGTTTAATGTGTGTTTTTTTTAAAATATAAATAATAGGCTTGCAGTTGACCTCCAACTCGCCTGATGTTAAGCGATGATGCGGTCTACGGTGGAGCACGCTTGCCCGGAAAAACCGATTCACTCGTGATTTGAAGACACCCAGATTGTAACTACCGGGGAACACCCATTCAGGCAGCGCATTCCACGACTAGCAGTTCGCACAATAAAAGTGGAATCAAATCGCTTCGTTAGGGTTTTCGAAATAGGGGTGTTAAATAGTAATGTATATATAGTACTTATGGCCCTTAGGGACCGGGAGCTCACATCATTTTCAAAAATCTTTCAGAACGCCTGGTTAATGCGACGCGTGGCCATAATGCTGTCGTGTTTCTGGCTCAACGCATATGCATTGCCATTCAGCGTGGTAATGCCAGCGTGGTTACGCTGCAGCGTTGCCAAATATATTTTTTTTACCAAGTCGGGGTTTTGGAACTTTTTGAGTGAAAAAAGCGGGATTCTGTCGTCGAAAGCGGGACATAGTAAAAAAAAATATATAATCACAAGTTTTTACGTTTGTGCGTGACGCACCCCTCTCTCGCGCGCTGATCTTCATTACGCGCCGGGCGGGCGGCCAGTCTACACTTTTCTGTGCCACCCGCCCGCACTTCCTCAGCACGCTGCACGCACGGTCGAGTTATCCCCGAAAAGTGGGCTGAGCCTGTCCCGCGCGGGACATTTAACGGCCGGCTATCCGAGTCGCGTAGGCAACAAAACGCTCCCTCAGCCCCCGCCAAGTTATAGCGACGATGTATATTGCCGTGCTAGAGTCAGGACGCCCGCGAGGTGAGTGCAACGACAAAAACGAACATAGGTCCGACCTCGATGACACCTGGCGCGAGACTGAACGCGGCGCGCGCAAATTCTCGGGACCTTTTTACGATTTAATTTCACAAAAAAACTAAACTATTCACTATCAAAATTCTATCCAAATAATAAAAAAAAATGCCTCTCAGTACATGCAAATTCCAGGTTGTTACGAGCTTTCATTAGAGCATAAAACGAAAAAAATAAACTGAATCGACTTTGTTTCAGATTTTTTTGAACGAGGAAAGTTTATTCTATCGTGTTTTGAACCAAATCACAGACTCTAACACAGATGTTTCTGTGACATGTATTTTTTTCCTGCTCCAATATAATAATGTATCTGAAAAAAATTTATTTAAAACCGTCAAATTTGGTGTAAGAGCCTCTTAATTTTGAATTTAAAATCGGGACGTCCTGCCAAAATCGGGACGTCTGGCAACGCTGGTACGCTGCCAACTGGTAGTGGGCTTGAGCATTTGGATTGTATTTAGACCTTCAACGGTCTATGGGCAGTCTAACTGTATTTGTAGTGTTAGTATTAGCTTGTATTTTGTTTAGTTAATAAAGGCACTTACCCGTATACTTGTAAAATTGTAAGTAGGAAAGTTTTATTCATCTTTTTCTCAAACACGGTATTTAATGTGTAAGAACCTACTTTGACGGAAATTGGATAACCCATTTGCTTGTTATTATTTTAAATCGTCAACTTAAAAGATATTTAATCAAAAATTTCCTTATTTGGTATGTTATGATAAAGAATAAACCGGCCAAGTGCCCAACCAGCCAAAATACATACATAAGAAAGATACAGCCGACAGACAGACATCGTAGGCTTAGTAATAGGGTCTCGTTTTTACCCTTAGGGTACGGAACCCTAAAAATACAATGATTTACATGTTGTTTTTCACCTTTGTTTTACGGCCTACATACAGATTTAAAAAAAAAAAAAAAAAAAAAAAACCCGACGTTTTCTTGTCACAAAATATGCTGGTTTGATTACACGTTAAACAATAAATACCCACTTATTAGCTTTACGTCGTCGGGTAAAAATAAACCATAACAAGCTAGCACGGCTGGGTCAAGTTTCGCTCCGGTGAACCGTGTTTTACCCGGGCCTCTGGATCGTGCTATGTAGGTCAAGGCACCGAATACATATGTACGCTTATACAAGATTATACGGAACGGTGGTACTAAGCCGATAGGAGGTCACTGTATTCACAAAACACTGTTTTAAACTATCACGGTTGTTCATTACAGTTATATGTACAAGCATAAATAAATGGTAATAACATAAGTAAATGGTGCGGTAGATACTCATCCTGTACCTACATAATAATTTGTGAAGTACCCACTTCACGCATTTGTTGTTATAACGATTTATCTGAGACTAGCTGCGCCCCGCGGTTTCACCCGCGTAGTGATGAAAAATGGTGACTGTGCTGATGAAAAGCCTATGTCCGTCGTAGGCTTTTCATCAGCACCGTCACCATTTTTCATCCTGGTTCTAAGCTACCTCCCCACCAATTTTCAGCCAAATCGGTGCAGCAGTTCTTGAGTTATAAATAGTGTAACTAACACGACTTTCTTTTATACATATATAGATAGATGTGTTTAATGCTTATCTTCCAAAGATACACGGCTTCATTGGGGTGCAGCCAGGTTATGTGGAATAGTACCCACAAAAACCTCCAGATGACCAAGCTCAGTGCTTGACAAGAGGGCTCCGGGATCTCCAGAGGAACGCACCGGAGCCCTCAGAAGTGCTCTAGGCTCCTCCCGAAACAACTGCTAGTTCTCGGCTCCTCCGGCTACGACAACATCGGTCACACAACGTTCTTGTCTTCTCTCAGAGCTTGCTTGGATCAATGGTCAAAGCTTTGACCTACTGAGGGCTGCAGGGTGTTCCTCTGGAGATCCCAGAGCCCTCTTGTTAAGCACTGCGCTTGGTCACCGGGGGGGGGTTTTCGTGGGTACTATTCCACATAACCTGGCTGCACCCCCGAACCCAGACAGTACACTGTGAACACATCCTATGGCTGAAATGATGATGATTATGACGAAAATATAATATGGAACAGCTAATATTTGGTGACGTTTTCAGTTGGCCCCACAGTTAAAGTTGTTTACAACGATGTCTACAATTACCTCGATTCGGGTTAGTACCACCGTTTGGTGTAACCTGTATGTAGCAATAACACTGTACTGCGGAACTCGGGTCAATGTTACTCCGAAACTTTGCGAAGTTATGCTCGTTTGTTATTCTGAAAGTTCTAAGTACTGCTTCTATAGCTTTCAGCCGGCAGAACGCTGCATAGGTCCCAAGTATTATCACGTGGTTCAGTTTCCACAGGATAATCTGGGTTTAGTCGAAAAAAGTCAAACTTTTATCATCATTAGCCAGAAGACGTCCACTGCTGAACATAGGCCTCCCCCTTAAACCCCCACTTTGAACGACAGCCTGCCTTTTGCATCCACTGGATGCAATGTCACAATGTCGTCAGTCCATCTAGTGGGAGGCCTACCTACGTTGCGTCTTCCGGTTCGTGGTCTCCACTCAAGAACTTTTCTTCCCCATCGGTTATCGTTTCTTCGAGCGATGTGGCCAGCCCATTGCCACTTCATCTTGCAACTACCCTTTAGGTCGTAACCCTAAAAGCGCTTCTCTGGCCGGGGTACGAGTTCTTAATAAACACACACATGACCTTTATAATAACGTATTTATTATATCGTAGTTTGATATCTTTCCCTAAAATAATCCAACGTATTGTTTTTCCATTAACCTATGACGGCTTACTTCCATTTCCCAGAATTCTCTCGAAGTTTATAAATACATAGTTAATTGCTTTCATTGATCTATGATCGAGAACTCTCACGTTCTACCTAATAAAAACAAGACTGAGAAAATAGCTGTTTTCTTGTAAACAACGGATTTGTTATTTTTAGTTGTGATAATTAGGCAGATATCCAAAACAATAGGCATGATGGCTAATATTTTTATTACCTCATAAAAAGCTGATCATAAATAGAGCCCGATCAACAAAAACAAAATTAAAATTAGCTCAAAAGTAAATAAGTTATAAGTATTTTAATTTCATGATAGAAAGAGAGCGCACTATACTGAGCTATGACGTCACGCCTCGCGCGCCATACAAAAGCTATAACACACGCTTTGCGAGAAAGGGACAGAGTATCTCCTCTCTATCCACACCTAAAACTTTAAACGCTCAAATATCTCAGAGATTTATCAGCTAATATAATTTATTTTTTCAGTATGTGTAATGTATTTAGTTATATTCGTCGCTAAGCCGGTTATCTATACTAATATTATAAAGAGGAAAGATTTGATTGTTTGTTTGTTTGTTTGCATTGAATAGGCTCCGAAACTACTGAACCGATTTGAAAAATTCTTTCACTGTTGGGATGCTGCACTATCCCCGGTTGACATAGGCTATATATCCCGGCTTCGCCCGTGCGAAGCAGGGGCGGCCTACTAGTTTGTAATAAATTAAACAATAGGACACATGCCTATATAAAAACAAAAGCTTTTTTCGTATTCTACTCATCAAACCCTTTCATTTGATACCCATAATTATCACGATGGAAGAAAATTTTATCCGCCATCTTGAGGAGTCCGCCATATTGGATTTAGAATGACGTCATTTAGCTAACCATGCATCGTCACTCAAACTATGAAATGTCTACACAGGTGAAACGACGGAGCGCAGCTAGTGTGTGATAATGGTGGCGCCTTTTACAATGTTTTTATTTTTTGCCATAGGTGGCAAACAAGCAGACGGACCGTATGGATACCTGGAACACCAGGGGCATCACAGATATGTTCCCGACCCTTAAAGACTCTATTAACAGCCCTTTTGAAGAACCCCATGTTATAGTTACTCGGAAATGCCGCAGGAGCTCATTCCACAAATTGCAGGTGTGAGGCATAAAAGATCGCGTAAAACTATCGAGCTACAATTCCTATAGAGTCACAATCTCTCAGTGAAAACAGTCGAAAAACATCCGAGCGTCATTATACATACCTAGACATCAATTATACATTATAGTTCACAATACCACATTTACTCCAATTTAGACGTTATGTCGCTTGCACAGTGTTCAATGTTAATTGTCTGCTATGTCATCGTAGCTCTATGGCATCGCGCGGCGTAAATCGGATCGCAGTTACCTTGTAACTAAACAAAAAGTCTACGCTATTCGTAGCGTGTGCAGAGTTCGATTTTTTTTTGCACGATTCATCATCATCATCATCATCAGCCTCCCCCTTTAACCTCCACACTGAACGACAGCCTGCCTTTTGCAACCACTGGATGCCCGCGACTCTCACAATGTCGTCGGTCCATCTAGTGGGAGGCCTCCCTACGCTGCGTCTTCCGGTTCGTGGCACGATTGTGACTCTGTATTTTTGTATCTCGATGGTTAAAACGCACTGTGTGCTATTTCCACCGGTATATATTATTATAGGTATCAGAGCTAAACAGACATAAATGTAGTACGTATATCTAATTTCCGGTTCAGAAAAACTAACTCGACATCGACATTACAAATTCCGGGACATTTCCGAAAGATCCTGTCCCATTTGTTTCGCCCCAAGGAAAAATTTCTCCGGCGTTTCGTGCCGACAGCTTCTGATTAATCAAATACTGTAGGTACATATTTATAGATACCTTGTCAGGAGAGTGGGTATACTTTTAAGAAGAGCCGTATTCTTCGAACAAATTATACACAGGCACTATTACATAATAGGGTATTTGACTGAACTAAAAATATATCAAATTAATGCTGGTGTGATCCTAGAAGACTATTATTTAAAAAAAACCGTACGAAGCGCTTTGATTCCACATTTATTGTGTGAACTGCTAGTCTGTGGAATTCGCTGCCCGAGTGGGTATTCCCCGATAGATAGACACCCAGATTGTAACTATCTGAGAACACCCATTCAGGCAGCACATTTCGCAGTTCGCACAATAAAAGTGGAATCAAAGCGCTTCGTACGGGTTTTCGGAATATCAACCAATTTCCGTCATCTATACACCCTGTATAGATGAATGATTTTTGAATTTTGAATTGAATTTTTTTGTATAAGCGAATTAAAAAGAATTCTTTTATGAAAATGGTTTCATACGGGAGAGTTTAAACCGTTTTCCGATCGGTTTATGAGTGTTAAACCGACCGTATCCTGGTCACGAAGCGTAGCCAAACCAACGGACCGATTGTTGTGGAATCGATTGTTTGCATCTAGTGTTATATCATCATCATAATCAGCTTATATAACCCACTAATTGACATGGAATTCACCAAAAAATATTTTTTTAGAGATGATCACCCACATCACATACACATCATCAGCCATTAAATGTCCACTGCTGAACAAGGCCTCCCTCTTAGAGAGGGGTGTTGCCATAATCCCCACGCTTGGCAGGCGGCTTGGAGATCGCAGTACGTTCACCGTGTACTAACAGGACGCTGCTGCCCATCCTCCGGTGGTTCTGGTCGCAGTTTTAAGACATACCCGGGTCCGGGATGATCACCCATTTTTCCGAAATTCGGAACGTGGATATTCGCCGAAGAACCACAGTTACAGACATCGCTGCTCAGCAGTGCAAGTACCGTTCTTTATCGATTGTCAAATTTGACAGTTCATCATCACAAGACTGAACGCTGCTGAACATACCGGCTGATAATGATGATGATGTACTTTTTTTCCAGATGAGAAATCTCGCTGCCTTGTCTGGGATCTTCCAGTTATTAACGGGCTAAAAATACAGGCCAGTTAGCGTAAAACAACGCCTAGAGCTAAAACTAGTGAAAATGAATTGGCTTTTTTCCAGTAGTCGTAGAGCGCGTGAAATAAATCCAGATTTTCCAGAACCGTTTAGACTACCCTCGGGTATTAGATTACGATTTAGCAGTCTCGGGGGAAGCATTCCAGCGGCATAAAGGGTTTAAAGTCTCCTGATTTAAGAGGAACGGTCTATAAAACTAGGATTATTTTGCAGTGAAGGCAGAACTTATGACTGTTAGGTATCTATCTAATATCCTATATTAATTTGAGCGTTTATTTATTTTTATGTGTAGTTTTTTGTCACATAAAAGAAAGAAGAAGAATCACAAAAAGAAATCGCTTAAGGCGATAAGGCCGCCTATTATACTGCCGGTTTTGATTTGCCGGGTACTGCTTACCATCAGATGGCCCGTCTGCTCGTTTGCCATCTATGGCATTAAAAAAACCAGGCACTCATTTTTAGTGCTGTCATCTAAAATTATTGTTTAGCTCTACCGCCGTTTTCTAGCGATAGAATACGCTGGTTTCAACGCTGCAATAGATAAATTGAAACGAAATACAGAAAATAAAGTTCACGTACCGAACAAGGCTTCAACTAAATCGATAATAGTTAAGTAGGTCAACAAAATTGACTAACAAGCTTGTAAAATGTCAACTTGAAATGCTTTTCCAACTGTACAACAAAGCAGGAAAGATTGGACAAAAAATAGCCTTTATTGTACAGATTTAAGGTATAGCAGTAAAAGGGAACTTGAACCTTTGCCAACGTAGTAGGTATTTGTTATTGGTAGGGCGTCACAGAGTCTAGTACAATAGGGAATATGCATGTGGTTTAAATATCGTTGAAACAATTTTTTTCCGAATCTTTATTGTTCTGACTTTATATTCTACAAAATATTTTTTTATTTAGTTGCATTATAATTGCTTAAAATATTAAATAAAAAGTGCAAAATATAAGAGGGAAATTCAAATTTGCGAAACGCTTCACCATTGGTCGAAACGAAACGTGACGTCAAAAGCCACAACATCTTCTTTATCGGCGTCGATATTCATACAATTTTAGTAGTGTTTGATAGAAAAATAGTTTTATGTTGAGTTTCTGTAATTGTTTTCCATTAGATAGTGTAATTTTAGCATTCTCGTGAAACTAGGAATCTTTAGGACGATGACTGAGACTGGTTTTGTCAAAGTAGGCACCGTAGAAGTCTCGCCTAGGGCGCTGGTAGTGCTAAAACCGGCACTGGTACAGAGTGCATAATATTAAATAGGAACAAAACACACTTCTGACTAAATCACACCATGCTATCAAAATATAACATATTTACATTAAAATTAATTACACAACAATGCAAACATGATGTTGGAGATATCTCTTCTCATAACCTTACACCATTGCTTACGTATTTTCGCATCTCTTGGAATGGGGAAAAAAACACTTATCGGGTGTATTTCTAGTAGTGTTTGTACACTTTGGCACAAGACAATACCAATAAAATTGTTTTTAGGGATCCGTACCTCAAAAGGAAAATAACGGAACCCTTATAGGATCACTTCGTTGTCCGTCTGTCTGTCCGTCTGTCTGTCCGTCTGTGTGTCTGTCCGTCTGCCAAGACCCTTTTTCTTAAGAACGCGTAAAGGTATCAAGTTAAAATTTATACTAAATACTTGGGTCTACGGTTTCTTTCGGCTGTAAAAAAATTAAAGTTGTAAGTCAACGCAATCAAAAGATATGAACGTTTATTTCGCATATTTTGCGATTTCACAGGGGAATCAAAACCTATAGGGTACTTCCCGTTGACCTAGAATCATTAATTTTGGCAAGAGGCAAGATCTTACAGCACATATAAAGTAATAAATCTGAAAGTTGTTAATTTGAAGTTATATCCTAAAAATAATATTGGTTTAGAATTACAAACTTACATTTTGTAGTTGTTATGTATGGAAGAACCTTAATTTCAACTACAAAGTTAAGTTTGTCTTTCAATATTTCAACTTCAGTTAGTTTTTTTTTTTGGACTCGTGCTCTCTAGACGTTTCCGTCCAACGGAACCCTCAGAGCACGAGTCCTAATCGTACTTTTCCGTTTTTTTTAGCTTCTTCCATGGTCTGAATATCTATAAAACTGAAAATCTGTGTGAAATAACAGTATTTTCTATAGTAAACAAACACAGAGCGTGGCTTATGACGTCATCCAAAGCCCGCGAAAAATTGCGGCGTTCATACAGCTCAAATTTATTCGACGTTTTTAATATTTTTTTAAAAAATAATTTGAGTATTTCCAACTGTAATTATATTTTTTATTATGATATAACGATGTTAACAGTTGATTAAAAATATAAAAAAAACACATGCATATTCCCTATTGTTTACGGGGTGATTTTGGTGAATAGTCATCGTAGGAATAGGCCGAGAATTCTATCGTAATATGCGAAAATCTGTGAGTAAGACACTGAGATCGACAAAAAAGGAAAATTAACTTTTCTTTCAACAACGTAGTAATGTTATCATTAATCACTACAAAACCGATCACATAGGACGTAATTTTTGCTTGGAACCAAAACAGTTCAGAAATGTTATATGAAATTATTCATTAATAGATCACTGTTTTTTTTTATTTAGATATAAATTTACCACAGAGGTTTAATGTCTTCCATTAAGTTTAATGTAAAATGTATGCATTAGATCAAAAATATACTGGCAAAAAATAAAAATTGGCGGAATAAAAGCGAAGTGGCCAAAATAATTGTAAGTTTGAAAGGTTTGAGGAGCAGATGAAATTAAACTTTGTTTTCATTAACTTGAGTTTTCATTTTGAGTAGGTATATTTTATCACGGTTGGTGGTAGTTGAAAGAAAAGTAGATTACGCACCTTGCTAAAGTGAGTAATTAATTTAGTGCCCTCGCGTCACTCGTGCGTTAATAACTCACTTTGCGCTCGATGCAACAATGTACTATTGTAATTTCTCAGTCCGTTTTTTATCACAGACTAGCGGCTCGCCCCGGCTTCGCACCGGTATAGATATATAGCCTATGTCACCTGGGGATAGTGTAGCTTCTCAACAGTGAAATAATTTTTCAAATCGGAGTATTCAATGCAAACAAACAAACATTCAAATCTTTCCTCTTTATAATATTAGTATAGATAATGACCAAGGCATCACAGCATTTTTTTTTCTATAAGTTATTTGAGACATCCTTAAGTTATTGTAATTAAGAACTCAAATATTTTTTTTGTAAAAAAAAAATAAACGAGTCTGCCGTGCCTAGCCAGCTATATCTATCTTCATTTCAAATGCTAAATAAATTAAGTAGTCGCTCTAAATGTCACTCTAAAAACTCACTCTAAAAACTCACTCTAAATGTTTCATTTTTCATCCCGTAACAATTGCTATTCTTAACTCTCAATAGTCTACGTAACCATACTTAAACTCCAACCCTTTGTTGAACAAGCTACACTAGGTTCAAGAAAGCATACTTATAAAGTTTCTAAACTATCATCCGATTCGCGGCACAAGTTTCGCAAGTTCCAAGCTGATAAGAAACCCACTTTGCAAGATGAAGTCATTGCGTAGAAACTTGCTAACAAAGCCAAATGTATGCTCTTAAAATAGCATGCTTATTAGCATACTTAAAAGTAGCATGCTACTTATAGTTTCTAAACCATCATCCAATCCGTTTTCTTTTCACCCGCAAATCAAGTAGCATGCTCGATAAACAAAAGGCAGTTGATTTTTGAGCACGCTATAAGAAAAAAAGAAGAAAAGAAAGAAGAAGAAACCACCAGTATAAGAAGCATAATAGGCTTGCGCTTGGCAGCCAACTCGGCAAGGATGCGGTCTACGATGGAGCATGCTTGCCTAGAAGAAACCGATTCACTCTCGATTTGAAGACACTCAGATTGTAACTATCGGGGAACAATTCAGGCCGCGAATTCCACAGACTAGCAGTTCGCACAATAAATGTGGAATCAAAGCGCTTCGTACGGGTTTTCGGAATATCAACCATAAAGCCTAGCGGTGACGAATTTTGTCTATGTTCTCACTGCTGGGACAGTCTTCTCTCTCAGAGAGAGGATGGGCCCTTATCCACCATGCTGGCCCAGTGCATGTTGGTGAATGTTATGTCTTTGAACTTTTGAGGTACTCATCATCATCATCAGCTAGAAGACGTCCACTGCCAAACATAGACCTCCCTCTTTAACCTCCACACTGAACGACAGCCTGCCTTTTGCATCCCCTGGATGCTCGCGACTCTTACAATGTCGTCGATCTATTTGCGATTATAAATATCGTTAAAAAAACTGTATTTAATAATTATTTCTTGTAAAAAACTCAACTAGCACAGATCGCCTAAAACTAAACTACTCTTAAACAAACTTAAACACATTTGGGTAGGTATGTACGCAAAAGACAGCCTTTCTACCAAAATAACCAAGCTAAACCCATTGTCTACCGCGAGCTCGAATTAATTCGTGGCAGTAAACATACGAACGACCAACTTAACCGTAGATTCGGGCAGGGGAGCCACTATAGTACTTTCCTAGTGAAACCCGAAGAAATTGTTTAGTTCCTTGCCTGCCCAACTGCGCAGATAAGTTGGTCCTGTATCGCGACTTCAAAGGATTTACTTGTACACGTTCTTTGTTTGCGAGAAACTTTCTGGAATTTCGTGCGGTTTTACAAATGAGAATAGTCGGCTTTACTTTGGCTTATAATATCGTTCCTCTTAACTTTAGGGTTCCTTAGTACTACGAGAAACCCTTTTAAGTTCGTTCTGACCGTCCGTATGTCTGTCCGTCCGTCCTACGTTTTTAAAACCTTCTAAGTTCTATAAGTAAGTGCAGGAAACTTTGCAAAAACTATAAGTTGATGCATGAAACTTTGTACAATTCCAGTTTTTGTATGGATCTCAATTTTAAAACGTGTATTAAATTTTGCATTTTAGGGGTGGCTTTGGTACCTATATGTGAAATGTGGATAGCATTTTAGAATATAAAAAGGAATAAAAGATATATAACCCGACTGCATTGTATAAATAGTCGGTAACTGACAAGCAAAACATGTTTTCTATTCTATAAAATATAAATTGAAAAACCACACTAAATATTGAAATATTACATATTTAGCAAAGTTGACCTATAAATTTTTCCAAATTTTTTTTTTCGCGGACGACTTAAATTCTTTTACCCTATGTCACTCCCACCAAAACAATTCAAATGACACCTCTCATGTCGAAATCCGCTAAGCCGTTTAGGCTGTAGGGCGTGCCAAAGAAACCATCATACATACATACACTCAAATAATTATAATTTTTAGAAAAAAAAGAACCGACTTCATTACCATACATACCTACATTTACAAACTGAAACTAAAAAGTAGAAAATATTGTTTAATATTACGACTGAAATACTTTGGTCTTGAAAAATTTTACGAAAAACAACAGGGCCCTGTCGCCATGGAGACACTTTGTTTTTTTGAAGTTCTGCTGTAGGAACAGTTCATCTATGTTTGCTGTTCAGTTGACAGCGTCGCTAGTCGAGAACAAATTATGAAATAAATCAAGAAATAACTGTAGTTCCAATTTTGCCCACTTTAACAGCTAATTTGGTGGCACTGTGCAATGTACATTGAATTCGTTGCTTATCTTCATATTTTTGTAGATTTCATCTACAAAATCAAAAGCGCTGAATCAATGTCGATAAAAAATTATGGGACCACCTATGAGATATGACCTACCAACCAAAAAAAGAATACCACCAGAACCAAATAAAAGAGAACCAGAAAAACAATTCTAAATTGGCGGAGTAATCGCGTAACAAACATACATAAAAAAACATACAGTCGAATTGATAACCGCCTCTTTTTGGAAGTCGGTTAAAAACAAAATCTTCCTTCTAGCACAGTTGGGTTATAAAAACATAATAAATAGAATACCTAGTACAGTTTTGGCTTCGTGAGCGATTCCTTGCTCCCGGTGTTACAAAAAAAACTGCATGTTTTTTCCTTTGTTTGTTTATTTTTTTCATGACCATGGATACAGTCCTTCAGACGTAATATTAAACAAGTTTACATTATTGTGAAATAGCGTCAAACAAGTCATAGTCAAAGTCAGAGTCAAGCAAAGTTACGGTGAAGTCAAACTCATGCCCCAGTAAAAGGGTGACTGCGTCCTTCAGACGTAATATTAAACAAGTTTACATTATTGTGAAATAGCGTCAAACAAGTCATAGTCAAAGTCAGAGTCAAGCAAAGTCACGGTGAAGTCAAACTCATGCCCCAGTAAAAGGGTGACGGCTTCTATGGAGTTTTCAGAAACTACACGAAAACTTATGTTTCACCTCGTTATATCACTGCCCACACTCAAGCACGCTCACGAGCACTTAATAAATAATAATCCACTATTATTACACATTAACACTCGAAAAAACACAAGCATAAGTAAATAATACAACGAGCTTTTGAACGAATTTTGAACGAATGTTTTTTTTTTTTCATGTTGGTGCCAAAACTTGACATCATTGTATATTTTATTATGGAAACTGACGTGGTTTTCACACATTTTATTAAAAAAAAGCGAAGCAAAGCGAGACGCAGCCACGCCCGCGCATTCACCTTGAAAAATACCGCCTAATGCGGTTGAAACTATATTCGGAGTAACCGGCTTTATCTTACGTGTTTAACTCCCGTGTAATATAAATAAAATCATTGTATATTATAGCAGTGTAGCCATGTAAATCATGAAGTTTCCCCAAACTTATCACCACTACTTGGCGGAGTTTTTCACAAAGTCCCCGAGGTTGCTGAATAAAATACGACAGACTTGAAGATACTTTATTGTTGTAGTTTGGGAGATGTGGAAAGTTTTATAACGAGACAATGTTAACGGTGTTAGCCTTGGCGCTTCTTTTGTTAGAAGATTCACGTAGTTAAATTAAATTAAATTAGTTTTTAGTACAGATCTATAAGAAGTGCAACAAATAAATAAAAAATGTGAAGTAAAAACGTATTTTCTTTCTGATATCGAATATGTAATCGCTAGTTATATCCAGTCTTCATTTTCGGGAGCATTTTGTTTAGACCCAGTAGTTATGCATTTATTTTCATTTCAGATAGCCCATTGGTCCAGTTGGTAGTGAACCTGCCTTCTGAGCTTGGGGGCGTGGGTTCGATTCCCACCTAGGACAAACATTTATGTGATAAACATTTGTGTTTGTTCTATATCTGGTTGTTAATATCTATTGAAGTATGTATTTAAAACTATATATGTATGTATATCAGTCTCTGGCAGCCATATTACAAGCTTTGCTTAGTTTGGGGTCAGATGACCGTGTATGCAAAAAATTCCCGAATATTTATTTTACTTGTAAACATATTTTTTTATGCCATAGGAGGCAAACAAGCAGACGGTCTGCCTGATGGTAAGCAGTCACCGTCGCCTATGGATACTAATAATACATCAGAGGCATCATTACTACGTTGCCGACCCTAAGTTACTGATTCCATTATAGCAAAAGTATGGACGTCAAAATGTTTGTATTTCAACCAGTAGACGCTAGACTACTCACTTTCGTAGACCGAGGCTGACTTTCCTTATTATTTATTGACTAACTTGGAGGAAAGAACTAATTAATATTTCGTAAGACTTTCGTAAGAAGGAAGTTCCATGATGGTTAAGTTTATGTTTCTACATTGGCCTTGAATGGATAACTTTGGCTTTTGTTATGTCAAAACTCAGAGCAAATAAAAATACAGAGGGACTACCCCGAACACGAAAAGTGAAGCCACTTTTTGAAACATGTGTGCGTAGACGAAGTTCGTGTCGTGTAATTCATCAAAATAGGTAAGTGATAATATAAATACTTAAGTGTGGAAATATTCCATCCTTCTTCTTATTTACTTTTGTGCTGTTTTTACAGTTCTTAACACTGCAAGAAGTCATTGTTTCTTTTTAAAAGCGGATGTTTTCAGTACGACGTTCTGACAAGAAATTCACGTAGTTTTGAATACGTATGTGTGCGTGAGTCGTGTATTTATAGGAAATTCACGTAGTGGAAGCGATTTTGGCGTCACTTCGGCAGTGCGCCGTAGGGACTCTGTATTTTTATTTGGTTTCAGTGTCAAAATAAGATTTAATAATCTTTATATAGCTGGCTTTGTGCGAGTTTGGGCTCAATCAATCAGGTCTTCTCTCAAACATGGAAGATGGGCCATAATCCGCCACCCAGTGTTCTTTTTTAATAATAATAGGCTTGCGAGTGACCGCCAACTCGCCTGATTTTAAGCGATGATGCGGTCTACGATGGAGCACGCTTGCCTAGAAAAAACTTATTCACCCGTGATTTGAAGACACCCAAATTGTAACTATAGGGGTAACCCATTCAGGTAGCGCATTCCACAGACTAACAGTTCGCAAAATAAAAGTGAAATCAAAGCGTACGGGTTTTCTGAATATCAACGATAAAGCGGTGTCGATTTTTGAAAAATGGGCAGGAGGGAATTAGATCTGATGCACACTCTCCGAAATGTATCCGATAGAAACCGATAGACTAGCAACTTTACGCCGATGCTCAAGAATAAGGAGCTTATTGGTGAATATAGAATGTTGGTGAATGTAATTTCTTAGCACTTTTGTAGTTATTGGACATGCCGGTTGGACATAACTTGGACGTGACTTGGACGATGTTTTTCTTCAACGATTTTGAGCGATAACATCTAAAGCTGCACAACATTTATTAAAGTAATTGTTGTAGGGCCGAGGATCGAACCGTTAGACGTTAGATTGTGATGCGTACATGCTACCGCTTGACCACGACCACTCCGCTATCACATTTTTGGCACCCCAGGACAGACCAAGACCCACTTTCAGTTAGCGTTAACGCTTGCGGAAAGATGAAAGTGTATGAAAATGACATTGACAATGACATTAGCTTGAGAGATGTTATCTCAAGCTAACGTCATTTTCATACAATTTCATATTTCCGCTTCAGGCGTTAACGCTAACAGAAAGTGGATCTTGTCTAACCCCCCAGATCAGACAGACAGGGGAGATATGGTAAAGTGGCGTGTTGGGTGCGAAAATATCACGCCTAAATCAGGCTCGATGCCTTTAATTGAAATCACCCTGCAGACGACCTTGCCACTCTTTTTTGCATGTGGACCGTTTGTTCGCTGCGTACATATCTCC
Source organism: Agriopis marginaria (assembly GCA_932305915.1). Classification (NCBI taxonomy): domain Eukaryota; kingdom Metazoa; phylum Arthropoda; class Insecta; order Lepidoptera; family Geometridae; genus Agriopis; species Agriopis marginaria. The sequence continues at coordinate 26,771,036 of OW029914.1, read as the reverse complement.
CTTGATTCTCTGATCTGAGATTGAACGTCTATACGCGGCATTACATAGGTACGAGTATACCTAAATGATTTATCACTCAAAAAACTTGATTAATCAACTTAACCCAGCTATAAATTAATAAAAACATCACAGGAATGATAAATGGAGCACCAATTATAAACTGAAACGAAGCGGACGGTCGTCGAAAGAAAAACTGTCCAGCGAAACGAGATTGCAGGCCGACAAACTTATCTGTGCAGTTGGTCAAATGATGGAACTGATTTTTTAAGCGGAGGCTCTTAGTTTTATTAAGAGAGAGCGATAGTAGCTCCATTGGACTCCACAGATGGGTAGATTGGTCGTTCCGTATCTAAGAGAGTCGTTTTAATCGCAAATTAATTGACTGTTGTGAAACCGGCGAAAGATTAAAGAAAGTTGTCTCGTGTAATGTTTTTAGTTTATAGGGTTCCGTACCCAAAGGGTGAAAATGGGACCCTATAACTAAGCCTGCGCTGTCTGACTGTGTGTCTGTCCGTCTGTCCGTCAGACCGTCCTGCCTTTTAACGGCCTCTTATACCAAATTTGACGTATTACCAATTTTTAATCAATTTTATGCATTTAAATTACAATATTTGAGCTGGAAAAAAAATATATGTCACAGATACATCTGTGTTTGAGTTTATGATTTGATTCAAAACACGACAGAATAAACTTTCCTCGATCAAAAAAAATCTGATACAAAGTCGATTTAGTTTTTTTTTTTTCGTCTTATGCTCTTTTGAAAGCCTGTAACAACCTGGAAATTGCATGTACTGAAAGGCAATCCTATTTTTTTTTTTTTGATTTGGATAGATTTTTGATAGTGAATAGGTAGTTTCGTTTTTTAGTGAAATTAAAAGCGTAAAAAGGTCGCGAGGATTTGCGTGCGCCGCGTTCAGTACCGCGCCAGGCGTCATCGAGGTTGTACCTATGTTCGTTTTTGTCGTTGCACTTCCCCCGCGGGCGTCCTGACTCTTGCGTGGCAAAATACATCGTCGCATAACTGGGTGGGGGCTGAGGGAGCGTTTTGTTGCCTACGTGACTCGGATAAAAGGCCGGTATCTTTGGAACCGTAATAGATATGCCTGTTGAAATTTTCACACAATAATTATGTATTGTTGTGGCGGTTTAACTAAGAAATAATAATACAGAGTTATAGGTAAGGGACAAAAAAAATACGTTTGTTGTAGCAAACATATTTTTTTACGTATTTTTGTGTTTGCTCTAATGTAATAACTGGCCTAGTGCAAATCGGGCTCGTGCACTGAGGGCCACAACAAAATACAATAAGTATAAATTAAAAAAACTGACTTCAAAATTTGTAAAATTTGCCATTTCGATTCGGTGAAGAAACTATGTGGTCATCCAAATATCCCAATTAACAGTTATAACTTGGTAATGAACAGAAAAAACAAAAAAAATAGTGCGTGGTAGAAGTGAAACTCTCGCTCTGTCTCTTTCTATTCCCGCTCCATGGTGGCGTTAAACGTTTAACGCAACCTTGTTGGAAGTCGCATTAGAAGTTTCACTTCGAAAACGAACCCTAAAAAAAGGGAAGGTTTTGTTGACACAATCTTGACAACAACAATTTCCGTCCGACATTTCAACAGAAATGTTTTCCTACCTAGTGAGTTTTTATTCCTTTCCTTTTTATTTTTGCTATTCCGTATTTCCCACCTTTATTCCGACTTAATTCAAGTCTATCCACATTTTAATATTTGAGCGTTTTCGGACATCCGTACCCGAGACGAAAAAGACAGTAAGGGTTATTCGTTCGGTACGGTACCCACTTTGTTCTTTCCCTAAAAGGGGACCATCCATTAATTAATCAGGTATAAACGTCAACATGACTAAGGTCAACATGAGGGAGGGAGCGGATCTAGTAAAATCTCATCAAATCTTATTTAAACTGAGGGGGGCCTAATTGAAAATCTCACTTCAACTTTGAAAGAATATATTTATATAACAGATACAATACAAAAACTCTTTATTAAAATACCAAAAAACAAGGACAGATTGTTAAAAAAAATGTTTTGGAGTGTCTCATTCTCACGTGAGAATGAAATCCCCCAAATCTCACAGATTCACACAGGGAGGGGGGGGGGGGGTTATTCAGAATTAAAAGAAACAAAGCTCACGTAATTAATGGATGCTCAGAAATATAAAAACCTCAAAACGATATTTTTGTTGGAAAATATTTCCAACAATCAAAAGCGGTACATCTGGATAAAGGCTTTAAAAAAAAAAAAAAACGGGACAATTTTACACACACGGTCATCTGACCCCAAACTAAGCAAAGCTTGTGATATGGCTGCCAGAGACTAATATACATACATATATAGTTTTAAATACATACTTAAATAGGTATTAACAACCAGATATAGAACAAACACAAACATTCATTACATAAATATTTGTCCTATGTGGGAATCGAACTCAAGCTCAGAAGGCAGGTTCACTAACAACTGGACCAACGAGCTATCAAAGTAATTAGTAATTAATGTTAGCAATTATTACTGTTGTATTTTTATATTTTTTATATTTTTGGACGGATTTAAATAATCACAAAAAGAGAAGTAAATAGAACGGAAATGAGAAGGAAAATCTGTTACCAGGCATATGACAGAACCTTGATTGAACATTGTCATTTAGATCAACGCGTCGAACTCCGCATCACAGTTGCTAACTGATTTCGAATGTCTGATGTTTCATTTATATGGGTGCAACTGGCGTCAATGCTTACAAAAATGCCTTGACAGCTGTTCTAATTTAAACATTAAATTTGTATTCAGTATAAATAATAGACAAAATGAACTACCCATACTGACCACATGATTTGTATACAACATTGTACTAGCTGAAGCTAGTTAGATATCCGAGCGGCTCCTAAATATGTATACGCAATGCAAAAGTCATACATAATGGATGAGCAATGCCGATTGCCTGTGTTTTATAACGTTATTTACGTATATTCCTGTCATAAAATGTTTGGTTTGTGAAGTGATTTTTGCATCGAGATACAATTCTTATATAGTCACAATCTCTCAGTGAAACCAGTCAAAAAACGTCCGAGCATCATTGTACATACATTGTATCAATTATATACTTCACAATGCCACATTTACTCTAATTTAGACGTTATGTCGCTTGCATAGTGTTCAACGTTAGTTGTCCGCTGTCATTGTAGCTCTGGCATCGCGCGGCGTTGTGGTCGGATTGCGGTTACCTGGTACCTAAGCAAAAAGTCGGCCCAATGCGTAACGTGCGCAGTGTTTTGGTTCGGACAATTTTTTTGCACGTTTGTGACTCTATAGGTATTGTATCTCGATGGTGACATAGAACGGTGCTACCTTTCTGTGTAAAACTGTAAAATATATAACGTAATACCAGGCCTGGAACACTCCGCACTTTAGGTATGACGCTAGAAGTAACCGACTTTACCTGCCGCACGATAGACAGAGATAACGCGACAAGAGTTACGCGATAGACAGAGAGGCAACTTCTAGGTTAATATAGCTGTAGGTAGTTAGCACTCGCACGTCCTGAATTGCACTTTATTGTGTAGTAGCAACAGTCGCTATACTTATAAAAATGATTTTACAGAGTGAATCTCCTCTACTTATTAACTCCTATCATCCGCTACAATGCAACACAGGTCTAAAATTTGTCGTTAAGCGTCTATCGGTATATTCTGGCAGCAACATTTGAGAGCCAGATTTTATTTCAGTCTAAGTATGATGGTAATATCTTCGTTCCCACCATTACTTGGCAAACTTAACTGAACATAAAAAAATATATAAAAAAGAAGGTAGTAACAAAACTTAAATTAATTTAATAATCTAAATTTATTCTCCACAAAGAAAAACAAACTTAAAAACATTCCACAAAACAAATAATTTAACAGGTAAAGTACCAGGAGAGCATAAACAAAGAGATCTTATTAAAAAGAGTCTGTAAACAACACGAGCTGGAATTAAACTTAGCAAGCAAATTGGTGTCGGTGTAGAGGCAGTCTAAATTTGGGGTCCTCGTGCACTTGCAGGTAACCCTCAAGCAATATTGACCAAAGAAATAATAAGTTTTTATATTAAATGTCATGGTATAAAACCACAATCATAGTTAAAATTATAATTGCAATTGCTAAACTATAACACAATATTGAGTTATGACTCAATCACCAAAATTACAAAATGAGCGCTAAGACAGATAAAACTTTATTAGATCTGAAAAAAGTTCAATAAACAAAATTAAGCACATTATCATTTAGTAGGTTTGCACCTTAGATATAGTCTGTGGTTTGCACGATTAATTAGTCTTATGAAAAACAACACATTATATATTCAGAAGAAAAGATTGGAGCGCATTTTTCAATATCAAGAGCACCAGTCACGTATATTGCATTTTAAATTTGCCTTTACGTTTATTTGTGGTCGACATAGTACAGGATTACCTCTACAAGTGCTAGCGGGCTATTTATCGTACCTTTGGGACTCGTTCTGAGAAAATAAAATGTTATTCGGTATTCAGCTAGTAATAGTAACTGGACCTGAAATGTTTATTTGGTTAGGGGCGAGATGGAATTTATAACAAGTAGATACAACATTATTTTTAACTAGCGACCCGCCCGCCCGGCTTCGCACGGGTGTAATTTACGTGTGAAGCCAGGTTTTTTTTTTTTTTTTTTTTTTTATATTGACTTGTAATGTTGGCCTTTTGGCCTCTACAGATGGACCGGACTAGTTAGCGAACGCAGAGTGCGTTCGGCATAACTTGATGGTGTGAAGCCAGGGCGGGTCGCTAGCTATATATAAAAACTTTCCGTGAAAATGTATCTAACTGATGGTGAAAACCGCATCAAAATCCGTTGCGTGGTTTAGGAGGAGTTAGCGGCCATACAGACAGACAGACAGACGCGGAAAGCGACTTTAATTTATACTATGTAGAGATAAAGATAGAGAAAAGGGCAAGTGCCTTTACTAATAAAAATACAAGCTAACACTACAAAAACAGACTGCCCATAGACCGTTGAAGGTCTAAAGACAATCCAAATGCTCAAGCTCACTATCAGTTGGCAGCGTACCCAGCATGCTGGCGGCATTACCGCGCTGAATGGCAATGCTTATTTGTGTGTTGAGCCAGAAACATGCCAGAATTTTGTTCACGCGTAACATTAACAGGCGCGTAATTTTTCAAGTTTTGACGAATCAAATTTGTGTAAAAATTAGACGCCGAGAGTGTTAATTAATAAAATTGTCAAGTGTATTTTATGCCACGCTCAAAGTAGGGTTCCCTAGCCATACAACAAACATAATATTAATTGATTGTCAAGTGCATTTTATGCTACGCTCAAAGTAGGGTTCCTTAGCCATACAACAAACATAATATTAATTGATTGTCAAGTGCATTTTATGCCACGCTCAAAGTAGGGTTCCTTAGCCATACAACAAACATAATATTAATTGATTGTCAAGTGCATTTTATGCTACGCTCAAAGTAGGGTTCCTTAGCCATACAACAAACATAATATTAATTGATTGTCAAGTGCATTTTATGCTACGCTCAAAGTAGGGTTCCTTAGCCATACAACAAACATAATATTAATTGATTGTCAAGTGCATTTTATGCCACGCTCAAAGTAGGGTTCCTTAGCCATACAACAAACATAATATTAATTGATTGTCAAGTGCATTTTATGCTACGCTCAAAGTAGGGTTCCTTAGCCATACAACAAACATAATATTAATTGATTGTCAAGTGCATTTTATGCTACGCTCAAAGTAGGGTTCCTTAGCCATACAACAAACATAATATTAATTGATTGTCAAGTGCATTTTATGCTACGCTCAAAGTAGGGTTCCCTAGCCATACAACAAACATAATATTAATTGATTGTCAAGTGCATTTGATGCCACGCTCAAAGTAGGGTTCCCTAGCCATACAAAATACATAATAATTCGTAATTATCGTGTAATAGCCTATCATGCTCGCACTGCTGGCGTAGACCTTCTCTGAGAGAAAGAGTATTAGCTCTAATCTACCATACTCATGATGTTCCTAATGTCATATGTTTTTATTTGTCTAAGTATCTATCATAATTAATTAATGTATTTTTTTATTCAGATTTTCGTGAATTTGGTACCGGATCCAACATAAATGTCTTTAAAAGTCTGATAGTAAAATGACCATGGCCAACAAATGCACCGACATGAGGACAAACCATATGGATTTCGTAGCAAACGGAACCCTACACACACAAACAATTAAGGTAATAATTAAAGAAGAAAAAATCGTATATTCTACATTAATTTCAATAAAAAGATTTCGGAGAAGCAGAAAACCCTAAAACAAAACCTATTTCTTTCCAAAAGAAAATTACCCTAAATTCTTTAAACATTCATTCACGGCCTCAGTTTGGATACAAAATAATTTAGATATTACCAAACTTCAGCCTCTCCAAAGTTTAATTAAACTTCATACGAAAAAGTAAACTAATAAAGGAATTTTTTATCATCTTAATCTGTGGAGTGTGGGTAGACTGACGATAGGTATTTTTTTGCTCGAATTTGTATACAAGGTTACACGATTTAGTGGTACTAAGCCAAAAGGAGGTGTTTTTTTTAATAGGCTTGCGTGTGACCGTCAACTCGCCTGATGTCAAGCGATGATGCTGTCTACGATGGAGCACGCTTGCCTAGAAGAAACCGATTCACTCGTGATTTGAAGACACACAGATTCTAACTATTGGGAAACACCCATTCAGGCAGTGCATTCCAAAGACTAGCAGTTCTCATAATAAAAGTGGAATCAAAACGTTTCGTACGGGTTTTCGGAATATCGACAATAATCAACATCATCAAGGTATCGATTTATGGTGGCAGGCCGATAAAAAAATGGGTAAGAATTAGATCTTCATGCAGATCCGAAACTGCACACTCTCCGAAATTGTAGGTACTATCATGACTAACATTTAATTTGGGACCGATCCTGAATTCACAAAAGAAACAGCTATACCTTAGAAAAAATATTTACACTCAACGAAGTGTATTATCATCATCATTTCGGCCGTAGGACGTCTACTGCTGGACATAGGCCTCCCCCATCGATCTCCTAAAGAGCCGGTTGGAAGAGACCTGCATCCAGCGTTTCCCTGCGGTCTCTATTAGGTCGTCTGTCCATCTTGTGGGTGAACGTCCTACGGCGCTTACCGGTCCGAGGTCTTCATTCGAGAACCTTTCGGCCCAATTGGCCATCTGTTCTGCGTGCTATGTGCCCTGCCCACTGCCACTTCAGCTTGCTAATCCGGTGGGCTATGTCGGTAACTTTCGTTCGTCTACAGATCTCCTGATTTCTGATTCGATCTCGTAGAGAAACCCCGAGCATAGCCCTCTCCATAGCTCGTCATAGCCGTTGTCTTTTTTTTTACGCCATAGATGGCAAATAAGCAGACGGGCCGCCTGCATTGCCCGCCTGAATGCTGATGGTAAGCATTCACCGTCGCCTATAGATACTTGTAACACCAGAGGCATTACAAATACGTTGCTGACCCTTAAGGACTCTATGAACTCGCCTTTTGAAGAACCCTATGTTGTAGCTTCTCGGAAATACCGCGTAAAATAGCTCATTCCACATTTTGCAGGTGAGAGGCAAGAAAGATCGTGCGAATCGCACAGAGTGCGATTAAATAAAAAAATTGTTTACTATTATATTTAAAAAAAACTTCACGTACCTTTATCATCAGGCCGGAACTCTGCCTCTAGCTCGGCTCTGGTGGGCTCCGGTTCCGGCTTCTTCTGCGGCTGCGCTTGCGCCTGGGGCTGGGGCTGGGGTTGCTGCTTGGCTGCCTTCATGCTAACGGACTTTCGACTCTGGTGCCCTCGAAATACGGCCTGGATCTTTGTCGCCGCTTCTTCTTCAGTGGGCTGACTCTTTTCGGGCTTCTTTTGTGCTTCTGTGGAGGAAAATATAAATAGATAATACTTTTTGACCGCCATAAAGAAATAAATAAGAGACCGCAGGGAAACGCTGGATGCAGGCCGCTTCTAACCAGCCCTTTTAGAGATCGAAGGGGACGCCTATTTAATTCAATTCAATTCTTTATTTTTACCTCTTGACATTGTCTCAATGTTCTTAGGTACGTCAATTAAATAGATTTATGCAGCTATACAACTGCTTTATATACAGTTCAAAAGAATAATAACTAAAATATTTTTATAAATAATCAGGTAAGTTGCAGCTGTATAGAACCTTTGTCAGAGTCCATGTCCAGCAGTGGACGTCCTATGACTAAAATTATGATGATACTTTTTTGTGGAATGCCCAAATTTTGCATACGTCAAGCTCGTTGAAAATAAAAGGACCAATAGTTTGCCTGAAATGCGCCCCACGCTTATACAGGGTTACGCATATAGACTGTACTAAGCCGAAAGGAATTCATTGTACTCATCAATATGAACAACTTTTACTATGGAACCAACCGGAAATCACGAAAAAAAAGCAGCTGTTCCATACATGTTGTCGAGAGTCAATGACTGTTTGTCAGTAACCCCAAATTAACTTGCAACTGAAGATATTTATCCCAAAAAAACGATGTGCAATTATAGGTCTTAAAATCCGCCATATTGGTTTATGAGTGACGTCATATTATAGCCCATGACACGAGGAGTAATAAAACGCGTCGATATATAGACATCTCATTAGTCAAAATATGATAAGTAGATCAGGAGATTAGAGGGAACACATGAACATACATACTTACATACATACGTACATAATTGCTTACTTACATGCTTACATACTTACATACTTACACACTTACATACTTACGCACTTACACACTTACATACTTACATACTTACATACTTACATACTTACATACTGACACACTTACATACTTTTTTTCCTGGGCAAGCGCCTTTATTAACTAAACAAAATACAAGCTAAAACTAAAACTACAAATACAGTTAGGCTGCCCACAGACCGTTGAAGGTCTAAAGACAATCCAAATGCTCAAGCCCACTACCAGTTGGCAGCGTACCCAGCATGCTGGCGGCATTACCACGTTGAATGGCAATGCTTATGCGTTGAGCCAGAAACACGCCAGCATTTTGGTCACGCGTCGCATTAACCAGGCGCTCTGAAAGATTTTTGAAAATGAGGTGAGCTCCCGGTCCCTAAGGGCCCAATGTCTCGACCCCAAACGCCTCAATAATATGTAACCACTTACATACTCACATACTCACATGCTTACATACATACCTACATACATACTAACATACATACTTACATACATAGACGGGCAAACTCATTATATTTTTTTGCAGTAGTCGGGCAATTACTTTCGGGTAAGTCATTTTATCGAATATCAATATTTAACTTTCAAATTGTTAAATAAACGCTGAACTGTAAAGTTTTACTCCATAAAAGCTTTTTTAAACCTTGCATTAAGAATCTTTCTGAACCTTTCTTACGTCCAACACGAACGGTTAATTTGCCGGGGAAAATTTCTAATCTTTTTTTGTTCCGTTGAAAGGTTGAAACTCTGCTCCATTTGTTAATTATTGGATCTAGCCGTTCCAACTTTAAATACAAGTTTCTATCTTCAAAACCAATAATCCGACTACGGTATTTTTAGGGTTCCATGTAATCGGGACCCTATTACTAAGCCTAGACTGTCTGGCTGTCCATCCTACCTTATAACGGCTGTATCTTTCAAACCATAACAGATAGCTAGTTAACATTTCTCACAGAATATGTTGTAATACGACGGATTAACTTATTTTTGTATTAGCTCTAATGTATAAAATGGTAATAAGTACATGCGTCAAACTTGGCATAATTACAGTAATCTTAATTGTAGTATTTTTCCTCCGAAATATTACCTTAATTGCCAAGGGAAGGGTGAATAGAGACAAAACTCTATTGGCCCTTTGTGTTAAACTATAGCCGGAGTAACCGACTTAATCATACGTGAGTAATTCCCGTGTAATATAAATTTGTTTAAATCACACGGGAATTGATCATGTATGCTAAAGTGGATCACGAATGGAACTGTTATGAGCAAGTGTGTCGCTTACCATCAAGCGAACAAATTGCTCGTCACTAAGTTGCAATAAAAAAATCTAGCCTTAAAATAGCAACAAGAAGAGAAGAAGCAAGAGAAGATAAGAAGAAAACAAGATAAAAATGTAGTCTTAAAATGGCAAGAAGAAAGAGAAGAAGAAATAAGGAGAAGGCTCCAATAATATTATAAGGTTCAACGGGGCACGAGTCAACTATACGAGACGAGAAAACAAAGACTATATTAAGCGTATTCCATGTCTTATCCTATCACAAAAACTTGGAATTGTGCCAATAACTTCATGAAAAGTTGAGAGAAAGGTGAAGATATTTGGCTCTCACCTCGGCTCATCCATTATTCGTTTAGTGGAACTACGTTACAGTCAAAACTTTAAAGTAAGTAATTGATGCTTCCGTCATGAACTGTGCCAGTTAGTTTTGGAGTCACAGAGATAATTAGTTTTCTTTTTCGTACACAGACTAACAAGTTTATTTTATGACAAGCTTAACTAGCAATGTTTGTTTGTTAGTTTGTTTAGGTCAAATCTTGCAAGCTGAATTAGAAAAACTTCCACTTATCCTACAGAGTTGAATTATTACATGTTGGTTCATTTCCGATGGCATATCGCTACGCTACGCTAAGCTAGCAACCGATACGCTAGACTATCAACCGATACGCCACTTTAGCAACTGATATGTTACGCTATCAACCGATACGCTGGACTATCAACCGACAAGCCACGCAAGCAGCTGTTATGTTACGCTATCAACCGATACGCTGGACTATCAACCGATACGCCACGCTAGCAACTGATATGTTACGCTATCAATCAATACACTAGACTTTAAACCGATACGCCACGCTAGCAACTGATATGTTATACTATCAACCAATACGCTAGACTTTAAACCGATATGCCACGCTAGCAACTAATATATTACGCTAGCAGCCGATGTGCTAGACTATCTACCGATAAGCCACGCTAGCAACTGATATATTACGCTAGCACTCGATACGCTAGACTATCAACCGATATGCCACGCTAGCAACTGATATATTACGCTAGCAGCCGATGTGCTAGACTATCAAATCAAAATCAATTCAAATAATTTTTATTCTCAGACACAAGTTTCAAAAAAATTACAATAAAAAATATGAAATAAAATAATCAGAAATCAGAATTACACAATTATTGTTACATACAATGTCAATATTGAAATAAATTATCATAATAGAAATTACATTATACTATTTCAATTCACTTCAACAGTACCCCGATGTGATGGTGCAGGATGGGACAGTTAAACCTATCAGTGACAGCTTTCAGAATGCTGTTGCCACTCGCACGTGTTCTACTTAAAAGCGAGGCGACCTTTTTGCGCATGATAGCTGCAAAACCATCAGTGCGAGCTTCCACAAACATGGTGGACGCGCTGCAGAACCGTGGGAGCCGCATCAGCATCCTGTAAGCATTATTGTATTGGACACTATCTACCGATAAGCCACGCTAGCAACTGATATATTACGCTAGCGCACGATACGCTAGACTATCAACCGATATGCCACGCTAGCAACTGATATGTTACGCTAGCAACCGATACGCTAGACTATCAACCCATATGCCACGCTAGCAACCTATATGTTACGCTATGAACCAATACGCTAGACTTTCAACCTACACGCTACGCTAGCAACCAATACATGGTCTACCAACCCCACCGCTCATCGGCTACCCGATACTCACCTTACTTGACTAAGCATCCGCTCAAGTGAGAGTAAATACTTCTATACGCCTGATACAAGATACAAGGATCCGATACCAAAGGATCGAATAAACGAATGAGAGCCCTCACTGTTTATGTACTTACTACTTCAAAGAGGATAAAGGCTGATTCACATTGGATCGTTCCTCGTCAGGGCCCAGGTGGGTCATGACATTGAGATGTGGCGTGTTGTCATAATATGTAGGAGAAGTAACTTTAAAACTTTCGCGATTTGAACTTATCACGTGCTATTTTATTTAGGTAATAAACTCAATTCTAAAAAGAAAAACTTTTCTATAACAAGGTTTTTCGTATTCTTCCCAGTAAACTCTTTCATTTGATACCCACATCATGATGGTAGATAAGAACATTTTGTCTGCCATCTTGGGGCGTCCACCTTATTGAATTTATCATCTAGGACCTAAGTGCTTGGTTGCAAATCCAACGAACCCCAACTCTTCCGGGTTACGTCGTTTCGTTTAGAAGGTCGTTGTCTTCCCTAGATTTCCACAAAAAATGCCCTATTTGCACAATTTACATTAGGTAGTTTATAGAAAGAAAGAAACCGACATAGCCCACTGGACAGAGCAGAGTGGGCAGAGCACATAACACCCAGAACAGATAGCCGATTAGGCCAAAAGGTTCTCCAATGGACACCACGGACCGGTAAGCGCAGCGTAGGACGTCCACCCACGAAATGGATGACCTAATAGAGACCGCATAAAAACGCTGGGTGCAGGCCGCTTCCAACCGGCACTTTTTTGAGATTGATGGGGGGCCTATGTCCAGCAGTGGACGTCCTATGGCTGAAATGATGATGATAATGACATTGGTGAATAGTGCAAATAGGTAAATAGTGCAAACAGCAAGAAATCTTGAAGAGAAATCCAGGTAAAGTTGAAACACGAGTAAAACGCGTACGACAAATCGCAAATTGAATTTCAGACGGGGATTGGAACGGGATCAGTTGCATCGACTCCGATATCATATTGAAAGTTTTTGATCATTTGTAGCCTTCTCACTCAAGTTAACTCAAGACGAGGGTTTTTGACCAGTGTGTGTTGCCAGTGATGACATATGGTACTGAGACGTGGTCCTTAACTGTTGGCCTTTTGAAAAAACTCAGAGTCACTCAGCGGGCAATGGAGAGAGCTATGCTCGGAGTTTCTTTGCAATCCGAAACATGGATATTCGCCAAAGAACCGGAGTCACAGCCATAGCTGTTAAAATTTGCAAGTTGAAGTGGCAATGGGCAGGCCACATCGCTCGAAGAACCGATAACCGATGGGGAAGAAAGGTTCTTGAGTGGAGACCACGAACCGGAAGACGCAGCGTAGGTAGGCCTCCCACTAGATGGACCGACGACATAGTGAGAGTCGCTGGCATCCAGTGGATGCAAAAGGCAGGCTGTCGTTCAGTGTGGAGGTTAAAGGGGGAGGCCTATGTTCAGCAGTGGACGTCTTCTGGCTGATGATGATGATGTAGCCTTCTCTTATATTTTTTATCTATTTTTGATATTACAAAGTTTCAGGGTTGTATTTGTTTTATTTTAAAGGGCTTTGTAATTCAGCGACCACATCTACAAACAAGCAAACAGACTGCCAAAGACCGTTGAAGGTCTAAATACAATACAAATGCTCAAGCCCACTGTATTTAATAATATAACTGTACCAACTTGGCTAAGTTCCGCACACCCAAAGCATGTATGGTTTAGGTTTAGGTACTTGATTTAGAAAGAAAAAAAAAAGAAAAGAAAAAATATTTATTTATGACAGAAACAAAGGATATAAACATTATGAATAAAATTAAAACAACTAAGTAATAGTTTCTGTCACAAGCCGATCCCAACTCAGCGTAATGCTGGTTGTAAACAACCAGCGCTGGTCTTCCGTTGGAACCGACAGGTGACGTCACGTACGTCAGGCAGCAGGTGTGCGTTGCTAAAATACTACTATTTAAAACGTATTGTACCTATAAGTTTGCTGTCGCTGGTAGATATTGAGTTATTGACACATTTTTTATTTTTTTATTATTGTTGATAGACCTCATAAAAAGCTGATCATAAATAGAGTCCATCGACGAAAACAAAATTAAAATTAGTTCATAAATAAATAAGTTATAAGTATTTTAATTTCATGCTAGACAGAGAGCGCACTATACTGAGTTATGACGTCCGCCTCGGGAGCGCCATGCAAAATTAAATGCTATACTAACACACACTTTGCAAGAAGGGGACAGAGTATCCCCTCTCTATCCTCACCTAAAACTTTAAACGCTCAAATATCTCAGAGATTTATCAGCTAATTTAATTTATTTTTTCAGTATGTGTAATGTATTTAGTTATATTCGTCGCTAAGCCTGTTATTTGTAATAAATTAAACATTAGTCATGTGCCTATTTACAATTTCAACCACATTCAAAATAAAGCAAAACAGCACTCCTACACTGATAATCTTTAAAATTTCATACAATTTGTACTGATAAAACTTAACTAGACCTTTGAAGAGCGCAATGCGGTATCATTAGGATAGCCCATTTCATAATGCACAATTGTACACGGAGACCTGCATGACGTTACATGGTAGGGTTGCCAGTTTCTGTGCAAACCGTATTTCTAATCAAATCGTTATTAAAATCGCGAGACTTGTTAGAATAAACTAAGACACAACATAATATATTACTGTTACATAATTATGGTCCTTAACTGTTGGCCTTTTGGAAAAACTCAGATTCACACAGTGGGCAATGGAAATAGTTATGTTCGGAGTTTCTTTTGCGCGATAGAATCCGGAACGTAGATATTTGCCAAAGAACCGGAGTCACCGACATAGCTGTTAAAATTTGCAGGTTGAAGTGGCAATGAGCAGGCCACATCGCTCGTGGAAGCGATAACCGATGGGGAAGAAAGGTTCTGGAGTGGAGACCACGAACCGGAAGACGCAGCGTAGGTAGGCCTCCCACTAGATTGACCAACATCATTGTGAGAGTCGCGGGCATCCAGTGGATGCAAAAGGCAGGCTGTTGTTCAGTGTGGAGGTTAAAGGGGGAGGCCTATGTTCTGCAGTTGATGTCTTCTGGCTGATGATCATGATGATAATATAGTACTGTTTATTATTGGTCTCATAGATATTTTATCTGATACAGATCTGTGATTGGTCTACAATAAACAAAAACTAGGACGGAAAGAGCCCAAGAAAACTGAGCTATTTTGGGGAAGCAGAACAGTTTATTAAGCGACAAATTGTGTAAAAAGCACACATAATACAGTTTGTACTTAGTAAGTAAGATGTAAGCGCAGGGGACGCGGGAATAAAATTAATCAATTTGTTGTCATGATGGATATACATAAAGTACACATCATCAGCCATTAAACGTCCACTGCTGAACAAAGACCTCTCTCTTAGAGATGGGTGTTGCGATAATCCCCACGCTTGGCAGGCGGCTTGGGGATCGCAGTACGTTCACCGTGTACTAATAAAACGCTGCTGCCCATTCTCCGGTGGTTCTAGTTGCAGTTTTAAGACATACCCGGGTCCGGCACGGTATACATAAAGAACGCGCGAATGAAAAAAAAATTAAGAGTTTTTGACCAATATTTGGTCAATTTAGAAGAGATATACACGACTGGTTGTGTATAAATTATAATTAGTACTAGCGGTCCGCCCCGGCTCCGCACGAGTATAGTTATATAACCTATTAAAATAACCTATATGAATCAGTGATAAGGTAGCATTCAAATGGTGTAAGAGTTTTTAAAATCGGTCCAATACTTTTTGAGCCAATTCGTTACAAACATACTTACATACAAATCTTACCTCTTTATAATATTAGTATAGATATAGAAATGCAAACATTGTAAGACATATTGGCAAATGTTTTGTATAACTGTAATATATATATATATTTTTTTTTTTTATTATATATAGTCTTGCGCTTGGCCGCCAACTTGCCTGATGTTAAGCGATGATACGGCCTACGATGGAGCACGCTTGCCTAGAACCTATTGAAGAAACCTATTCACTCTCGAAATAATAAAACTAAAACTATCAAATCAAAAAACAACAAATAAAACCGTAATTCTAATATCATAAAACAAACAAAAAAAGTCTATACTTAAATTAAAAACCAAAATTAAGTAGTTGTCCGTTTGGTAAAGTACCAAGAACGCTGGTTGCATTGACAAATGTTGGAAATTGAAATAAGGCTATCGACGCGGGACATCGCTTTTTGGTCTCAATAAGTGATGTCGACGTCTGGCAACCCTGGTATTCTTGCAATTTACGAGCGAGACTGGATCAGGGTTTAGCTGTGTAAACACACTGCGTTAGTGTGTGTGATTGCAAATTGTCGTATCTATTTGCAAGTAGATACAAGTAATCTCTCACTATGGGCCTCATAAGCAAGCTCAAAGTCGCACAACGAGCTATGGATAGCGCTATGCTCCGGGTTTTTCTACGAGATCGAATCAGAAATGAGGAGATCCGTAGACGAACGAAAGCCACTGACATAGCCCACCGGATTAGCAAGTTGAAGTGGCAGTGGGCTGGGCACATATCACGCAGAACAGATGGCCGATGGGGCTGAAAGGTTGTGGAATGGAGACCATGGACCGGTAAGCGCAGCGTATGACGTCAGCCTACAAGATGGACAGACGATCTAAAAGGGACCGCAGGGAAACGCTGAATGCAGGTCGCTTCCAACCGGCCCTTTTGGAGATCGATGGGTGAGGCCTATGTCAAGCAGTGGACGTCCTATGGCTGAAATGATGATGATGATGACAAGTAATCCGTATGACAATACAATAATCTGTTATGTTGGGATCAAAATTGGAGTGAAAAAGTACGTGTAAATAATTATACGCGACTGGAGCGGCCAGTCGCTTCGCTGAAATTTTGGCTGGGTCAATATGCTAAGGAAAGATCCATAGTTACTCAACGAGCTTTGGAAAAAGCTAAGCTCGACGTTTCTCTGGGGGATAGTATTATCATAGAATAGAATAACTTTTATTGTTTCAAACTGGTACATAACAAATACATCATTGAGTATCACAGTTCTACCCTCTTCGGGCGTACAATATTTTCTTAGCCTAGAATTTAGCCTGAAATGATTCTTTTTTTCCTTTGAACTACAAACCCTAAAAACGGAATCAAAATAAGTTCAAGCATTTGGGAACTACGACGCCACAGACAAACAGATAGGTACACAAATACATACGTTACAATTATAACTCCCCTCTTTTTGCTTCGGGGGTTAGTAAAATACAATTCGAATAGAGAACTTCCCTCTTGAAAAATACATAGGTACTTAAAGTAAATCTCTAAGTTCTAAATCTTTTCAATTTTGCACGTTATCATATTTCACAAAGAATTTGACTGTTTTCACGATTTATTCCTCCAGAAAATCTTGAATAAAAAATACGATCCGAAAATTATACTCGTAAAATTTCCTTACGAAATTGTAGGACAGTTCTAAAGTCCTTTCATAAAAAGTTTAATTTTTTATTGTCCTGAAAAGGGTGCTGAGATGAGATAAAGTTGGTTTGACAAATCTTTTATAAGTGTTCCGTACATAAACAATACAAGTTCGTAAGGGCTGAGTCATCAGCCATTTTTTTTAGGATATCTTACCCAAAGGGTGTAAACGGCACCCTATTACTAAGCCCACGATGTCTGTCTGTCCGTCCGTCCGTCCATCTGTCCTACCTTTAAACGGCTGTATCTTTCGAACCGTAATAGATAGCCAGTTGAAATTTTCACAGAATATGTTAGTAATAAAAAAGTCAAAAAGTAAGAACGAAAAAATACATTTGTTGTATAGGGACCCATACAACAAATGTATTTTTAACGTTTTTTTTTTTTGTATTAGCTCTAATGTAAAAATGGTAATACGTACAAGCGTCAACCTTGGCACGATTATGGTACATACTAAAGTTTAACAACAAATAATAAATAATGGTCAAGTGCGAGACAGTGACAAGTTTCTCTTCGTTACCTTAGTTATTGAATTTTGTGGTAGTACGGAAACCTCAGTGCGCGAGCCTGACTCGCACTTGGCTGGTTAATTTTTACAAGCTTTTATCTAACTTGCCCTGTTAGTATATTCGTATGTGTGGGCCAAATCTTGCAATTGAATTTTAGACCAATTATCCTCAACCGCTTAAGCTGAAATTTGGCATACTTATGTAAGTTCGTTGACAATGCAATGTTATGGTACCATCGAGCTGGTCTGATGATGGACACAGAAGGTGGCCATAGGAACTCCTAAACGAAACGACGTAACCTCGTCGAATCTGTGTTCATTGGGGTTGTCTTCCCAAGCACTTTGGTCCTAGACGATAAATTCAATATAGCGTATGCCCCAAGATGGCGGACAAAATGTTTTTATCTACTATCATAATATGTGTATCAAATGAATGGGTTTGCTGAGCAGAATACGAAAACGCATATTTTAAAAAAGTATTTTTAAGGTGGTTCGATTTACCTATGGCGGGAAATTCAAATTTTTAACAGTTTTTTGGTCCTAGTAGCCAGGCCAGGTAATTATTTTTAAATAACACAGTGTTTGCGCAAAATGTTGGCTGTTCTTTACATTATAATGTAGAATTATTTAACAGTATCGCACCATATTACTTACATTTGTGAATAAACCGTTTGAAACAGCAAAAATTTGTTTATTCACAAATGTAAGTAATAATGGGCATTAGAGATAAATAGCTCTATATGATTTTGTAAAGAATAACAATCAATCTGCGCAAACATCATGGTTGTTTACAATAATTACCCGGCCTAGCTACAAGGACAAGAAAACTGTTTGAAATTTGAATTTCCCGCCATTTGTGCAACGAACCACCTTAAATTAATAAACTTTCTTATTTGTAAAATGTATTAATTATTGTGCGTAACCTTAGTCCGCCCACCAGTCTCTCAAGAGAGATCAGAAAAGTTCAAAGATCAATAAATATTATTGAGGAAAATATCCTGAAAAGAAATATAATTTTCCTGTTAACCGTCGCTAAGCAACTGTTAAATCTTTTTATACATCTTCCACTACCGTATAATCCCTCCGTATCTTCATATACGTGTTTTATTTATACGGTATTTTGTATGGTAGCGAGAAATTCTATTGAGTTTACCGGTTTTCGAATTATAGACATAGACATAATTTATTTGTGGCAAAAAAATACAACAGCACATTAAACATGGAAAATAAAATAAAATAAAAAATATAACTAAATAAGAACTAATTATATTTTTTGTCACAAACCGGCCCTAAATCAGCATGATGCCGGTCGTAAACAACCGGCGCTGGTCTTCCATGATAATCGTCCATCATCGTCGTATCGTCGTTCCATGGTATTCGTTTGGAATTATATGTAGAGAAGAAGTTCACATTGACAATAAATATTAATTACTAGTAGGCCGCCCCGGCTTCGCACGAGCGAAGCCGGGATATATAGCCTATGTCAACCGGGGATAGTGCAGCTTCCCAACAGTGAAAGAATTTTTCAAATCGGTTCAGTAGTTTCGGAGCCTATTCAATGCAAACAAACAAACAAACAATCAAATCTTTCCTCTTTATAATATTAGTATAGAAAACACAAGCTTTTCGTTTTCTTCTCAGAAAACCCTGACATTTGCAACCCATATCGTGATGGTAGATAAAAAAAAATTGTCCGCCATCTTGCGTCACCCGCAATGTTTAATTAAGTGTAACGTCATTATGTTTTTTGTATTATTCTCAACAAACCCTTTTATTTGATACCCATTATCATGGGATTGCCGAAAAATAACTGGTTCGCCATCTTTTAAAGATTCCGCCATATTGGATTTAGAATGACGTCACTTAGCTAACCATGCATTGGCATCGATTCTGATGCACCTAAACTAAACTAAAATAAATTTGACAGCTATAAACTTGTTGCCATCCTTCTCTCACACATAAAAATTAAAAGGGAGGCAGATAATTTTAGTCCTGTCAGATTGGTTTATTTTAGTGTATAACAGAATCGACGCCAATTGTCATCCAAACTAAAAGTGGATGCAAAATTTCAGCTCAATCTGTTTTAAAATACATTTGCAAGATTTGTTCCATACATACATATAAAAGCTTGTAAAAATAATGATAATTCATCACAAATTATACGGTAAATTTACAATAAAACTACGGCCAATTTACAAAAGCCGTATTCTCGTTATATTTAGCGTTCCAAATTGCTAATCTGCTTTTCCATTTATCATACTGTAATCCAATTAGACGTGGATTCGTGTGCGTGATATACGCGTTTTTAGATACACCGTGTATGGTTATACGGTATTTTTCATTACGAACGTTGTTTTATGCGCGGGAAAATTGAATTGGGGAATGAATGAAAATTGAAATGGTTTATTGCATGCGAATGCCTTAAAATGGAGGCTTTACTGGGTTTTGTACCTGACGATGCAAAGGAAAATGGGGCATATTGCTTTAGCCGTAACGCTTTAACCGATTTTGATAAACGAGGTTTTGATAGAATCTACAAAGTTCAGTGGTTATCAATTATTGCGAAAGGCATCCACCACTTAACTGGGGCATGAGTTTGACTTAACCGTGCCTTACTTTGCTCGACTCTGATTGTGACTATGACTTGTTTGACGCTATATAAGACTATGTAAACTTGTTTAATATTACGACTGAAGCATTTTGTATCCATGGTCATGAAAAACTATAATAATATATAGCACATAACATACTCTTTTCTTTAGACACCGTGGTATTTTTGATTACTTCATCATATTTTTTTTTATTTAGGGTTATTGACTAGGAAACATACAATAATATATCCACCCCCTTTTTTTTGCTCTGTGTTATCGAGTAAAAGTAAAGTCATTATGACTACCGGGGTTGACTTTCTTAGCTCAAAATTATACAACAAAATACAAAGGCCATAAACCACCCAAACAACGATCGGCACTGAATTAAATTTTAATACGTCTAAAGGAGTTGTAGAAAATTTATACCCGCCATTGACATTCCCTGAAGCAAATACTTTGCTCCCGAATATTACCTCCACTGGATTTCCATTCTTACCTACCTTTAGATAAAGTTCGTTTTAGATTTAGAGTTTTTATAATATTTTGTATGCCAAAGGGTGGTGCTGACGCGTGAATTCCTTTGTCGTGTTTTCTAGCCATTAAAATTTCATCTGTAACTCTTTGAATTTAAAGTTTATTGTCGATTTTATGTTTTGCAATATTAGTATTTTTGTCAAAAATCAAGGTGCGGTCGGAGTTATTTTTTAACCAACTTCAGCAAGGGAAGTCAATTCGATCCGTATTTTTATATTATTGTTGCGTGGTATTTAATTTTGATTCACGTGTCTAGCACGGAATTTGACTCATCAATCCCGATTTAGACCAGATGCGTTCGCACCCACCACGCCCCTTTACCATATCTCCCTTATTTGTTTGATCTGAATTTGGACTAAATGTTGGTCATCATGATGAGCAATAAATATACCCCTTGCTGCTTAGCATACCCATTCTAAATAGCCCGGCTCGGTACGAAAGGTACGTGTAAATTTAATTACGTACGGGATCCATATTTGACCTAGTTTGACCCAGTTCTAGTTGAAAGTGGAAAATGTTGACGTTGACAACGTGAAGTTAAGTTTTTTAAATTTTGTTCGGATTGAATTTAGTTTTACTTTACAAAAAACTGTTCTGATTGTTTTTGGGTTTGACGCATTGTGGTTTGAAGGGAACAACGACAAAAATTACGTTTTTTTTAACCTAAGTTTGATACTAAAATATAGTTCCCGCCCGACTTCAAAATCCATGTAAAAATATTATTTTGTGCTTTTTAGTGCCACTACAAAGAACAAAATAATATTTTCAAAGAATGTTTGCGTTTTGTGGATTTAATTATGAAGTCGTTTTTTTTAACGTTTTATGAAAGAAACTTGTTTTCTGTTTTAAACTATCACGGTTGTTCACGGTTGTTCACGGTTGGTCTTGTTGTTTGGGAGCTCCTTCCACAACCGAAATAAGGCAAGTAGATTCCGGGGTATAGAGATACGCCATGAAAATATCTTGCGAAACGGCCAACTAAAGGGGGCCAAATAAAAGTTGAAGTTTGAAGTGTATACTGGGTTACGCGGAAAGGGCGTACTAAGCCGAAAGGGTCGGTACTTCATTTTTAAATCAGACTAGGCTAAC
Organism: Agriopis marginaria; assembly: GCA_932305915.1. Lineage (NCBI taxonomy): Eukaryota > Metazoa > Arthropoda > Insecta > Lepidoptera > Geometridae > Agriopis > Agriopis marginaria. Next base: position 26,749,005 of record OW029914.1, on the reverse strand, counting down.
GTTTGGACCGCCATCTCGCCTGATGGAAAGCGATGATGCAGTCGGAGATGGAGCACGTTTGCCCAGTAATAACTAACCCTAGACTTGAACACTTCATGATTGTAATGCTGCGGAAACACAGACAGGGATGGGTGACCGCCTACGGGCGTTGATGAGATTTTGTCGTCTTGCACTATTTTATAGTACTTTAGTAGCTAATAAGCTTCACGGGTGGTAAGGAACCCTCAGTGTGCGAGCCCGAGTCGCACATGGCCTTCGCACTTTTTTAGACTGCAGTTCCATAGAAAACGGTCATTGACACTCGACAAAATGTATGGAACAGTTGATATTTCCTTTGCGATTGCAAAGTCGCTGCCACAGTAAAAGTTGTTCGTAAGGACGGGTACTATAGACCTCTTTCGGCTTAGTACACTCTTTCCGCGTAACCCGGTATAAAAGGCTTCGTATGAAGTCACGGGCAACAGCTAAAATTTAAGCTGGGTATCTCAAAGTTTTAGGTACCATCAGACATCGTACACTGCATACTCATTAATTAAAAGGGAAATACACTGATCACACGCCTCGCGTCGAGTATCGGAACTCTCCCGTAGAGCTGACAAAGCCAGCAGACACTCAGCTAGAGTGCTCTCGAGTGTCGCTAGACACTCCACAGAGCTCCGTAACGAACTACGGCCGGAGAAAAACGTTAACAAGTCTCATCGACATTTTGCATGTCTTGGAAGTAATTTCAGAGAGATGGCCAACGAAATCCGACGAGAACAAAGATTCGTCGGAATCGTGGTAAAGAAATTTAAGTAGAGCTGGGCAGGACACGAACCCGAAGAAGCAAGGTAGGTCTCCCACTAGATGTATTGACGACATTGTGAGGGTGGATGCAGAAGGCAGGCTGTCTTTGGGTGTGGAGGTTAAAGCGGCAGGCTTTTATTCAGCAGTAGTAGTAGCGTCTTCACTGATGATGATGGGCAGGATACGTTGCTAGGCGCAGTGATGATGGAGTAAAGTTTTATCAGAGTGGTGGCCGAGGCAAGCTAAGCAGAGCGTTGGTCGTCCAGCTGCAAAATGGGTCGACGATATTATTACTATCGCGGGTCGAACCTGGACTCAATTAGCACAGGACCGAGGCAACTGTAATACATAGCCAGTTGAAATTTTCACGGAATATGTAATTTTATGGCGGATTAACTAAGAAATAATAAAAATATAATAAAAAGTTAAAACATAAGAGGGCTCCCCATACAACAAACTTATTTTTGTATTAGCTCTAATGTAGTAACAGTAAAAAGTACAAGCGTCAAACTTGGCATGATAACAGTACACACTCTAAAGTATAACAACAAATAATAAATAATGGCTAAGTGCGAGTCGGTGATAAATTTCTGTTCTCCATCAGTTCTCGTACGATCACCTAAGTGAGGCAACGTCGGGCGCTGTCGGTACTTGGATGGGTGACCGCCTGGGCGTTGATGGGACTTTGTTGTTTTGCACAATTTTTTAATACTTTTGTAGCTAACAAGCTATGTGGTGGTACGGCATGTAAGTATGCAAGCCCAACTTACGTTTGCCAGTTTTATTTTCTTGTCTGTGAATATACTCGCAGCCGACATAGCTTTTTGGTCTCGAGTAAAATTATAGCAACCATGCGTTTCAACGAATAAAAATCTCCAACATTCTAGCTTTTAACAGCAAAAATTCCAACATTCTGTTCTCATTGTAAACAGCTATGCAGCGAAATACTCGCCTTGTTGGCGTTTGTACACGGACTATGTATTAAACTGCGCTGCGGTCTGAGTACGGACCTGGAATTTATATTCTTTTAAATAGATGAGAAAACATGGAATGCTTGAGTTCGTTTTCAGAAATGGCTTATATAGGGAAACCATCGAGATACAATACATATACAAGCGATACAAGCTTCTGAGCTGCTCCAACTGTAAAACGAATCTGGGCAAAAATGCCCAGATATGTATAGTGCGCTCTCTGCTAGCATGAAAGTAAAATAATTATAACTTATTTATTTTTGAACTAATTTTAATAATGTTTTCGTAAATGGGCTCTATTTATGATATTTTTTATGAGGTGATAAAAAAATATTAGTCTTCATGCCTATTAACAAATTCTCGCGACTCTCACGATGTCTTCCGTCCATCTACTCAGGTCTATCTACGCTGCGTCTTCCGGTTCGTGGTCTCCACTCAAGAACCTTTCTTCCCGATTGGTTATCAATTCTTCTAGCGATGTGGCCTGCCCATTGCCACTTCAACTTGCAAATTTTATCAGCTATGTTGGTGACTCTGGTTCTTTGGCGAATATCTACGTTCCGGATTCTGTCGCGCAAAGAAACTCCGAGCATAGCTCTCTCCATTGCCCGCTGCTGTGTGACTCTGAGTTTTTTTCAAAAGGCCAACAGTTAAGAGTCGATATGTCGTCAACTCAAATTCAAGCTTTGCCTCTACGCGAAACAGGGACAAAAATATGCTATCTACGCCTCCAGGAAGATATACGCACGAATCGGCACCCGCCTCAGAACTAAATTACGGAAGCGACATATGCTAAAAACTTCAAATTACTCATGAACTATTATAATTTAAAATAAAACGAATTTACATTAAATTACATTATACAAATGACCATTAGAATATAAATAAATAAATTAATACGAACTACCAGACGCGGAGAAAAAACTTAAAACATGTTTTAGAAAGCCTGTTTTCGCCGAATTATTCTATCGAGAAAAGTTTCACTAATCATGTTTCCAAAATTACATTTAACTTACTTGTATACTTAACTATCTATAACCAAAATATGAATTTGTTGCTGTTTGCCATAACCGCGTAAATTGATGCAACGCTACCCAAGTTCACAACATTTAAGCCCTTAAAAACCACGTCTCAGTACCACGTATACGTTTAGAGTTTTCTAAATATTAGGACTTAATTAAACCCTGCACTATTAAATTGTGTAGTCCATAAAGTCACGTACAAAATAGAGAAATCATACAATGAAGTGCTCTGAGCACAGGGATGTAATTAAGTACAGCAACAGGCAATAATAACATGAGCGCAAGCTTGCAGCTAATGAGGTTTTATTCGCCAACAGCCCGAGATTGTACAGTCAGGTAAACTAACTAAACATATTCAAATTACAAACTCGAATACAGAACACCTAACAACTCGTAATTTTGGAGCATAAAGAGGGGGTATTTTATTTCCATAACAAAATTATGCTAAATATTACGTAACTTGAAAAAATACAAACAAACTAGTACTAAAATATAAAACTAATCTAATAACTCGTAATTCAACTCGTGGATAGAAAAGCCTGTCGTAAAAAGCTCGTGGATAGAATCTTCATAGAGATAAATATCAAAAGTGGGCGAACCGAATAAGTGTTTCAATAGCTTTAGTACTATAAAAATTTGCGGCACCTGTCGAAATAATGAACTAACTATGTCACGTCGTAGCGTGCTTGTGCGTTTTTTGAACCGACTTTGAAAAAAGAGAAAGTTTCTCAATTCGAGCCTTTTTTAACCGACTTCGAAAAATTGTCGATAGGTCGTCAATTCGGCTCGTATTTTTATTATAATTTTTATGTATGTACAGCGAATATGCCTGCATCTGTACACCAATTGCGTGTTTCTTTTATCATGTAGAAGAAACCTTCGAGGTGGTCTCACAAAAATTTTATTAACTAAGGATCAGTAGTTATTATACCAGCTCAAATAATAGCTAGAGCGGCTACGAATTTCGCAATGGCAAATCACTACATAATACTTTTGTTTTGTATTTTTTTCAAGTCAAAACAAGGAGGTATTCATGCGTGGATGTGTAATCGTATCTATAAAATAAACTAATAGTTTACCCCGAACAGAGTCAAAGAAGGTTTTAAGCATTTCAGTTTCATATGCGTTTTACTACACATTCTAAAAATTAATTGTGTTTTAAAAAACCGACTTCAAAAAACTACAAAACACAAACATACTAAGTTAATATACCACTACAAAGAACAAAATTATATTTTTACACTGATTCTGAAGTCGGTCGGGAACTGTTTTGTTTTTAATCCCGATAAAAACTGATAATCTTCAAAAGGCTGCACAGATTTTCTTGAATCATAGCTAAGACACTCCCGATAAAACACTTTACAAACAAAAAACCTAAATCAAAATCGGTTAATCCGTTTTGGAGCTACGATACCACAGACAGACAGATACACAGGTTAAACTTTTAACTTAAAAGTTGTTACTTAAAACCTGTGTATACCGGTATACCCGGTAACCTGTGTAACCGGGGTGTTAAAAGTTTTAACACCTCTCGTCACGTCAGTTTCCATAGTAAAATATGTTTGGGACATGTCGATATATGCAGTCCTTGACATATCTGTCAACGGCGAACCTGACTAGCGCCGGTTATGAGCGCGTATATGGCTGGCAAAACCAAACTTAGTCTTAAAGGTCCTGTTGCAAGGCGCACAGTGCAACTGACCATCAGCATTGTATGTGTGGGTGTAGGAAGGCTTTGGACTGGTGTTAATAATAAAGCGTTTTGCATCTAGATCTTGTATTTGTTTCTCTTCGAAGTTATTAACAGTCTTATGAACAGAGCTGCGCCACTCTTGTCTCTGTTGCCCAACCTCAAACGGGATGTCACATGCGGTGAGATGGTGCTTCAAGATATCCTTGTAACGTAAGTACTGGTCTCCAGGAGTGCGCTTTCCTCCTTCAGCTGTGAGTAAAATACAGCTTTAGGCAACTTGGAGTCATCCATACGTATAAGATGTCCGCACCATCTCAGTTGGCCTTTTATTAGCAGGGACCCTATGCCACATAGCTCTGTTCTTCTCAAAACTTCGGAGTTTGGAACTCGGTCCTGCCAACTTATACGAAGAATGTGTAGGCGTGGTTTCGGACGGGCCTTAATAATAAGGCGTTTTGCATCTAGATCTTGACTGTATTTGTTTCTCTTCGAAGTTATTAACAGCCTTATGAACAGATCTTCTGAGTTTGGTACAACTAACGTACTCGCTTGGCAATGGCAGGCATGCAAACATGGCCGCCGTACCACAAAGAGGTTCCAGATTACGTTACTTTGTGGCAGGTCCTCTCTATGGAACGTTTTTGATCGTGCCGCGCATTCCACGTCAAAGCATACTTACACCGTCATAATGAATATGTGAGAGGCATTGATTCAGCTCGCTAATGGGCCAAGCGTGGAATTATTAAGTACCTAAATATCCACTGAAGCAATACAGGGTAACGCATATAGACTGTACCAAGCCGAAAGGAGGTCATTTTGCTCATCATTATGAGCAACTTTTACTATGGGATCAAACCTGAAATCAGATGCATTGATGCATGAAGCTGCGACAGGGTTCAGAACCGCTTGCCGCATAGGGTTGCCAGATGGCTGGAGCCCACCGGAATTGTCCCTGAATGTGAGCCCACGTCCCCGTTCCCGGAATCGTCAAAAATTACCCGGGAATTTATAATCATCATCAGCCAGAAGACGTCCACTGCTGAACATAGGCCTCCTCATTTAACCTCCACACTGAACGAAAACCTGCCATCTGCACATTTCAGCAATTTTTTGCCACCTCTAATTTTAAAATTGCAAATCAACAATATTATACTTGCGCTACGCAAAGGTTTAAATTTCGCGTTATTCTTGACAAAATCTGCACTTAATATTCACCATCTTGATGACTTTGTGTCTTTGTAAGAGGTAATCTTTGAAACTACTGAACCGCTTTTGAAAATTATTTCACTGGTAGAAATTTACACAATCATTAAGTGACATAGGCTATTTTGTTCATAGCACGGGCAAAACCACTGGCAATAGCTAGTATAATATAAACACGTGCCAAAAGGCTCATCAGCAACAAATCCTTTCTTCGGACTAAGCTTATTAGTCTTGAGCATCGGCGCAAAGTTGCTATAGTCTATCGGTTTTTTATCGGATACATTTCGGAGAGTGTGCATCGGATCTGCATGAACTAATTCCCCATTTTTCTAATGGACTACCAGAGTGAGCACGAAATATCATCACCGCTTTATGGTTGATATTCTGAAACCCAGTACGAAGCGCTTTGATTCTACTTTTATTGTGCGAACTGCTAGTCTGTGGAATGCACTGCCTGAATGGGTGTTCCCCGATAGTTACAATCTGCCGCCTTCAAATCACGAGTGAATCGGATTATTTTTTCACTCGTATTATAATGCTGGTCAAACGCAAGCCTACTATTAAATATAAATAATCTTTAAAAAAACCGACTTCAAAAAACCACAAAACAATCATCCTAAGTTAATATACCTAGTGGTATATTAACAAACAACAAAATTATATTTTTAAACTGATTTTAAAGTCGGGCGGGAACAACCAGAAAATAAATTTTGAACATATTTATTTAATCTAAGTTTAATAATAAAATATACTCGTAGCTCCCGCCCGGCTTCAAAATTAGTAGTGGTATATTACATACTCAGGGTCTAACAAAGTAATTCACAGCCAAGCCAAAGTGCCCTAGTAAAGTGGTAGAGGTTTTACTAGAGTTTTGGAAACAGCACGTAATGCAGGTTTCGCCTCGTTATATAAATTTCCCGGACCCGGGTATGTCCTAAAATAGCGACCAGAACTACTGGAGGATGAAAGAAAGAAAGCAAGAAAAAGTTTATTTGTGACCAAATCTTAAAAACACAAGCTATAAGGTCACAAATCGGCCCCAACTCAGCATAATGCCGGCTGTTAACCAGCGCTGCTCTTCTGGATGGCAGCAGTGTCTCTATTAGTACACGGTGAACGTACTACCCCAAGCTGCCAAGCGCGGGGATAGTGGCAACACCCCTCTCGGAAAGGGAGGCCTATGTTCAGCAGTGGACATTTACTGGCTGATGATATTATGTGTGATGTGACTGGTTTTAGTGCTGAAGGACGAGCAGTGCCGCGGTGAGGCTGTTTGGCTGAGCCACTCTGCTTACGAGGCCAGTCGACTGATATAAGGTGAGGTCGAAGGCCGAGTCTGACACTTGCAAGGTCGAAGACCAAGCCCTATACACTGCGAAGCCAAAGGCCGAACTCTGAATACAGAATGAGCCAACTATTACTAGATTTTTGCCATTAGATAACCCGTTCCTTTGCTCGACACAATTCCCAGAAGACTTTTCACTCGTATTATAATTTTCAATCAATTTTGGCATGCAAAGGGGGATGAAATTGAGAGCGGTTGGAATATTCTTTTTACTGGGCAAGTGCATTTATTACCCAAACAAAATACAAGCAAATACTAACACTACAAATACAGTTAGACTGCCCATAGACCGTTTAAGGTCTATAGACAATACAAATGCTCAAGCCCACTACCAGTTGGCAGCGTACCAGCGTTGCCAGACGTCCCGATTTTGGCGGGCAATGCTTATGCGTTGAGCCAGAAACACGCCAGCACTTTGGTCACGCGTCGCATTAACCAATATTCAAAATGCTCTTAATAATTTATCTTTAACTTTTTTCAAATTGACTAAAAATGGTGAATCTACCTTGCCATAACTTCGCGGCCCAATTTCACGTGACACCGACATCGTCATGCGGAGTAAAGAAATACCTTATGACAAAAGCAAAGTAAGTATCAAAAATGCCTTTGACAAAAGCGGAGTATGTTTATAGACATGGCATATGACAAAAATAATGGTTTCAACATTTTTAGGTTCCGTACCCAAAGGGTAAAAACGAGACCCTACTAAGCCTACGATGTCTGTCTGTCTGTCTGTCCGTCTCTCCTACCATTAAACGGCTGTATCTTTGAACTGTAATAGATAGCCAGTTGAATTTTCACAGAATATGTAGTTACGGCGGATTGACTAAGAAATAATAAAATAGCCAAAACGGAAAAACGAATGGGAGATACAATGTAACGCATACAACAAACGTATTTTTGTACTAGCTCTAATGTAAACATGATTATACGTATACGTATTACCATTTTTACATTAGAGCTAATAGCTTTACAAAAATACGTTAAAAATACGTTTGTTGTATGTACCCCCCCTTTCGTTTTTACTTTTTCACTATTTTATTATCCCTTAGTAAATCTGCCGTAACATTACTAGTGTGTACAACCGTCAAACTTGGCATGATTATATTACACACTCTAAAATATAACAACAAATAATAAATAATGGCCAAGTGCGAGTCGGTGATAAGTTTCCGTTCAATACCAACTGGTAATTTCGTTATTGAATTTTGGGGTGGTACGGAACCCTCAGTGCATGAGCCCGACTCGCAATTGGCCGGTTTAGTATTAAAACGAAGTTGACGACCGCCGTCCCATATCTTTACAATTTATCTCTTACCACAGATGGTATAATAGTAGGTAGGTACTAATTTGATCACGACAAATGGTTAGATTAAAACTCTGCCCATTTCAATATCCTGCCGCATCGCGTCCACCGGAAATTGCCACCGGCATTGCCGTGGCGACTACTGTTGTCGCAGGGGGATGCATTTGTATTAAATCGTGGCCCGTCGTAGTCATATTATGAAAATGCTACAAATTTTATGAAAAGGCTAGTCTATACTTCTATACTAATATTATAAAGAGGAAAGATTTGATTGTTTGTTTGTTTGTTTGCATTGAATAGGCTCCGAAACTACTGAACCGATTTGAAAAATTCTTTCACTGACGGGAAGCTACACTATCCCCGGGTGACATAGGCTATAATCTATACCCGTGCGAAGCTGGGACGGACCGCTAGTCATTTTATAAAAAGGCATAATTTTTTAACCGACTAAAAGAAGGAGATTCTCAACTCGTGTCAACTCTCAACTTATGTATGTTTGTATGTGCAAGATTTTTAATATCTTTATAATTATGTTGAACTGTTAAAACTCATATTTTTTCCAGGAAATTATTAATCAAGGTTACATGGTGGTACTAAGCCAAAAGTAGGTCACTAGCATCGATTCTGATGAAGTACTCTAAACTAAACTAAATTTGACAGCCATAGAATTGTTACCATCCTTCTCTCACATATTAAAATGAAAAGAGAGGCAGATAATATTAGTCCTGTCAGATTGGTTTAGTTTAGGGAGTGGTGTGACAGAATCGACGCCATTGTTTGCTATAGACATATAAACATCGAAATACAAATCCTATAGTCACAATTGTGCCAAAAAAAACAACGAACCAAAACTCGGCGCACGCTACGAATTGCACAGACTTTTGGTTAGTGCGTGTAAATTACATTAGGTACATGAAACTGATGTTTAGGGTTAGTATCAGTATGTATGTACGTTAGGGTCAGGAAATAATGTTAAATGTTGAAATTTGTTGTCAATAATTCAACAATTTGTTGTGTTCAGTAAAAGTTTAGAATACCTTTTTCGAATCACACAAATTTGGTAAAGCGGAAAATGTAGTTCAGTTAATATGTACACGCGGGTGAAGCCGCAAGGCGCAGCTAGTAACCTGATAAAAGCGTCCAAAAATACACGTACCTAATTGTTAGCCCGGTCAATAAACACCCGGGATACGACCACGATTAAAACCCACCCCGTCAAGATAGCAGGCATAAAGATAAAAACTTTGCCCGTACTAAAACGCGTTTTACACACGCATGTAAAATATGGCAACACACACATTGAAGGCGCGAAGAAATTTAGGTCTTAATACATAATGTTTTTGTGTGGTTTTTGCGATTTTACACAAAACTTGTAACGAATTTTATCTTGATCGTATTCCTGACGTTTCAAACATTAAAAACCACGCAAAAATATTACACGCAATAAAATAGTTAAGTCGAAAATGGTGGTAGGTACTTGAGGATTTCTTAAAATTTCAAGATTATTAAACACTAGCAACCCGCCCGCCCGGCTTCGCACGGGTGTAATTTACGTGCGAAGCCAGAGTGGGTCGCTAGTTATATATTATATAAACCTTCCGTGAAAACGTATCTAACTGATGGTGAAAACCGCATCAAAATCCGTTGCGTGGTTTAGGAGGAGTTAGCGGCCATACAGACATACAGACAGAGAGACGCGGAAAGCGACTTTAATTTATTCTATGTAGAGATAGAGATTGAAATTAAACGTGTATTTTAAATTTTTTTAATTTCCGACGTTTCGAAAACTAAAAACCACGCAAAAAACGCAATAAAATACTATTAAATGTTCCATTTACAATGTGGCTTAGTACTTGCTTTGTACCTCGTCTCCGCCACGCCTCGACTGTTCTCAACTAGCTGCGCCCCGCGGTTTCACCTGCGTGGATATCCTCGATTAAAGTAGCCTAAGTTACATCTTATAAAATCAGCTATCTGCCAGTGAAAGTTTCGTCTAAATCGATCCAACCGTTTTAGAGTCCATAGGAAACATACACACATCGTTTTGAATCATCTTATAATTTGTAATAATGAAAACTAGATAGTAGGTGTAAGTAGCGTTAGTCGTTGTTCTTGTTGTGTCGTTTGCTATTGTTTAAGTTAGAGGCGTCGTGGAATCCCATAGTCGTCATTATCATCATCATCAGCCAGAATACGTCCACTGCAGTGCTGAACATAGGCCTCCCCTTTAACCCCCACACTGAATGAAAGCCTGCCATCTGCATCCACTGGATACCCGCGACTCTCACGATGTCGTCGGTCCATCTAGTGGGAGATCTATCTAGGCTGCGTCTTCCGGTTCGTGGTCTCCTCTCAAGAACCTGCCATATCCAAGAAATCCTATAGTAAGCAAGTACAAACTGCGGTGTATACTAGGACATTTACCGATACAGTCAGTGTTGTGTGTCGTACAACCCTGCGATTTTTCAAGATCAAGTGAGGGTAGAAGAACAAAACACCCGCTCTTCTCGCCGGATCACCCGCAGTGTTCAGTCAGCTCGTGACCACGGTCATTGTAACATGGTCGAAACGTCGAGCGAAAGGTACCTATTTTACATAAATTAAATAATGCGCGTTAAGTCTTGTTAATCATTTAAAACATATTGTGTTCAAATTGCAAAAGTTGAAAATTTTATTTTTCAGTCGTTCTTATTGTTATTCAATAAACAAATAAATAAAATTTTAAACCTAACGAATACGGAAAAGAGTTGAATTTCCACGGTCATTTCGCCATGATGCCTCCTCGACTAGTCAGTCTGCGTCGAGCCTTATACCGTGGAGTGGCATCAACTCACATACCGTAATATTCGCGACATAGTAACTTTTTACGTGCGACAATAAAAATGTCCACTTTTATCACACTTGTGTGGAAATGTAGCATTTCGTGGCGGCTATTCTGTACTTCTTTATTTTCAGACAAAATACTGTGATTTTGTCACCAATTGCTTTCTTCATCATAAGATATCTATACTTTGTGGCTTTATAAAACGCCACGAAACAAGTATCTTAAAAAATATAAATAATTTAAAAAAAATTGCACCTACTCAATACAAATAAAAAAGGGATAAAAAATTGGTATAGATACGTATGTTTTTTTATTAACCTATATTGTCCCACTGCTGGGCAAAGGTCTCCCCCATTTCCCTCCATAAATCTCGATCCTCCGCCACCTCTTGTTTTCTAAATTACGTATATATTGTGTTAAGTTTTGCAAAATTTCATGGAACAAAAGTGCTTATATATGTATGGAAATTAAACACTTTTTACGAATTTAATCGCGTATATTTTATACTAGCTGCGCCCCGCGGTTTCACCCGCGTAGTGATGAAAAATGGTGATGACGATGATGATGAAAAGTAGCTTATGTCACTCTCCAACTCTTGAACTATACCCATGAAAAAAATCAGGTCGATCCGTGCTCTGTTGCTGCGTGAAAGAGGAACAAACAAACCAACAAACAAACACACTTTCGCATTTATAATATTATTAGTATTCATATACATTTATTTTCTTTCTTAAATTTAGGTTTTTTTTACATTAAATATATAAAAACAAAATATTATTTAAAAAAAACTAAACCTAGAGTGCCGCCGGCAGCGGGGCAGGGCCCAAGCTACCGGTGGTTAGGGCTGCAGAGTGAGGAACCTCCTGACAATACGTTATTAGTATAATTATTACAAGCTTTAACTTGCAATGTTTGCTGAATTAGAACCACTTCATCTTATCCTACAGAGTTGAATTTTTACATTTTGGTTCAGTTCCGATGTCAATACATTCTTATAGTAATCATGACCTGAATCGACCTCCATTGCAAATAAAATATCAGCTGACGCTAGAGGTCAACGAACGACCTGCACCGCGCGCACGTTTGTACGCTTTACATTGCTGGTTTGCAACATTAACATGTCTTTTTATGCCATGACCAAGATTTTGACACATTTAAATTTTTTTATGCCATAGGTGGCAAACAAGCAGGCGATCTGCCTGATGGTAAGCGGTCACCGTCGCCTATGGATACTTGTACCATATGCGTCACAAATACGTTGTCGACCCTTTTCTCGTTCGTCAGTGGACTTTTGAGGTTCTTGGACATTTTCCTCACGATGTTTTCTTTCACCGTTTTTTAGCGATGGAATCGAAACTGCACATAATTTATTTAGGTACTAAATAAGTCATTGATGCAGGGCCGAGGACTGAACCGGGTGCCGTCAGCTAAAAAGTCACAGTTTTTTTTTTGTTTAATTTAGAACTGCTGTCAAGGCATTTTTGTAAGTGTTGTTGCAAGCCAGTTGGACCCATATAAATATCAGTCATTCGAAATGAGTTAGCAACTGTGATGCGGACAAAGAACTTTGAGACCTAACCCAAAAAGGTAAGGTCCAAGTTCTTTGAATGCGGAGTTCGACGTGTTGTTCTAAATAAGAATTTTCAATCAAGGTTCACTCATAATTCCTGGCGATAGATTTTCCTTTTCATTTCCGATCTATTGACTTCTCTTTTCTGTGAATAAAGCACACATGCTAACGCTCGGCCACCATCGCTCCATGGGTTAGCATAACTTTTCTGAATAACCCAGTGTGCCCTATACCTATTTCAAACTGACTCAAAACACCGGTATTCATGTCAGTTTGCGGTACATTTTAATCCTTCAAACGGTCAGGCCGACTTGATGGTGGATTATATTCGTGTCAAGCCGTCAGTCGCTGGACTATTGTAAGGCGAAATTATTCATACAAGATCCGGGAACCGCGGTGAATATTTACGACACTTATTGTTTTTCTGGTTATTGTTAAGGCCCTCTTTTCCTACTTTTAGCAGTTTTGGTCGTTCTAGTGTGTCTACTTCCATGGTTAGCCTAAAATAAAATAATGGTGTCATGACAAAATTAAATGTTTTATCTAGGAAACCGTTAATACCGAAATAAGATTCATCATCATCATAGTCAGCCTTTTAACAGTCCACTGCTGGACTTTTAGCCTACCCCGAAAGGGTGATTGGGCCATATCCACCACGCTGGCCCAGTGCGGATTGGTGGCTTCACATACGCCATTGAATTCCTTCTCCGTACGTATGCAGGTTTCCTCACGATGTTTTCCTTCACCGAAAAGCCAGTGGTATGAAAATCCGTACATAAGCTCCAAAGAGCTCATTGGTACGGGCCCGGGGTTTGAACCCACGACCTCACGCTTTCTAGTCTAGCGGTCTCCCAAATGGGCTACCACGGCTTCTAAAGATAAGATTAAGAACATTTTACTCGATAGAAAAAAATTATGAAAGTAGCACTGATTTGAGCTATTCTCCTTGTTTTTTTGTTTGTTTCATTCATCGCTCGAAGAAGCGATAACCGATGGGGACAAAAGGTTCTCAAGTGTAAACCACGAACGGCAAGACGCAAACTAGGTAGCCCTCCCACTAGATGTACCGACGACATCGTGAGAGTCGCTGGCATCCAGAGGATGCAGATGGCAGGATGTCGTTCGATGTGGAGTTCTAAGGGGGAGGCATATGTTCAGCAGTGGATGTCTTCTGGCTAATAATGATGAGTGTCGTTCCTGTGATCATCTGTGGCAATGTCAACAACAACTAAACCAATTATCAAATGCTGGTGTGTTTCTGGCTCAACGCATAAGCATTTCCCACAGAAAAGATATTTTTTTATTTAATTTAGAACAGCTGTCAAGGCATTTTTGTAAGAAATTTCTTGTAGCCAGTTGCACCCATATATTATGAACGAAACGTCAGTCATTCGAAATCAGGTACTTAGCAACTGTGACGCGTTGATCTAAATAAGATTCAATCAAGGTTCACTCATAATGCCTGGTAACAGATTTTCCTTCTCATTTCCGTTCTATTCATTGAGTTCTATTGTAGAATTTGAAAAGGCGGTATTGTATCATTTATGTTATGAATTAATTAATAATTGAGTAATTGATTTATTGACTACTTTAATATAATGACATATATAATCTAATTTAATCTAATCTAATGCATGTATTATTATTTAACTACTTGACTTATTTTATAATTGTATTTAATTTCTTAAAATGTTAACTTATAAACTACACTATTGTATTAGGTTTATCCTGTAAAAATAGTTATAATGAATGAAAATAAAATAAATTAAAATTAATAAATTATTTACTTTTCTTTTCTGTGGCATTGCCATTCAACTTGGTAATGCCGCCAGTATGCTGGGTACACTGCCAACTGATAGTGGGCTTGAGCATTCAGATTGTCTTTAGACCTTCAACGTTAGATCAGTCTGTTTTTAAAGTTTTCGTATTAGCATGTATTTTGTTTAGTTAATGAAGGCACTTAAAAATAAGATTTAAAAAATTCAAACAGTTTCCAGCCAAGAGCAAAGAGCAAGTGAGAGGCAAATATGTATGTGTAGTGACCAGTTGCTTTGCCTCTTTGAGAATTCAGAACGGGAGTAGCGTACGCAGTCCCCTCTGCCGAGGTACACGAACAGTCCGTTCGTGTCTGTTTATAAAAACTAGTTGGCCACGATCGTCTGCCATACTGCGTTCATATCTGTCGCCATACGGAGCTCTCTAAAAATGGTTAGTTGTTCTGTGATTTCACGTATAAGGTGATCGGAAACATTTAATCTAAGTAAAGACGGAGTTTCTTACCACACGTAAGGAATTAAATTCATGAATAAGTTATTGTTTTCACTCTAAAATACATTTTGTATTAAAAAAATATGACAAAAATTGCGATACGTAATTTTGCGGTACGGGGACTAGTGATGGACAACAATGAATTTCATTCACTTGAAATCACACATTTTATCGATCATTATACATACACACCCCTATCACTACTATTCGTGTTAGTGTGCGTTCATAGAGGTTTAACGGGCGGTTATCCGAGTCGCGTAGGCAACAAAACGCTCCCTCAACCCCCGCCAAGTTATAGCGACGCCATGCTAGAGTCAGGACGCCCGCGGGGGGAGTGCAGCGACAAAAACGAGCATAGGTCCGACCTCGATGACGCCTGGCGCGGCGCGCTAAAATTCTCGCGTCCTTTTTACGCTTTTAATTTCACTTAAAAACGACACTATTCACTATCAAAAATCTATCCAAATAAAAGAATGTTGAATAAAATTGCCTTTCAGTACATGCAATTTCCAGGTTGTTACGAGCTTTCATTAGAGCAAAAAATAAAAAAAATAAACTAAGTTGACTTTATTTCAGATTTTTTTTTATCGAGGAAAGTTTATTCCATCGTGTTTTGAACCAAATCATAAACTCAAACACAGATGTAATGTGACATGTATTTTTTTCCAGCTCAAATATCGTAATTTAACTGAAAAAAATTGATTTAAAACCGTCAAATTTGGTATAAGAGGCTCGCAATAGTGCGTGATTATAAATGTGTGCCGTACCGTTTACCTCGCCTCCCGCGAAATCTGGCAGAAAGATTTTAGTACCGGAAGTACGCCTTACCATCTCCCTTATCATCATCATCTGAATACTCAAAGCTTTGCCTAGTCTGTGGTGTGTCGTTTAAATGAACACAATGCAAAATTGAAGCGAGGCATAATATGTACAAAACAGCACACGCGAATATGTCATGCATTATTTCAAACGACCTTTATCAACGTAATTATGAGTCCAACGCCGAATATCTGCTCTATATTCCGACCCCTACTCCGAGCTAAAATGCGAGTAACTAACTTAACTTGCTTTGAAACCTAGCCACGTATTTGTTGTCTGTCTGGGAAAAGAATTGACATGATGATAGTAGTGGAAAATTCTCTTAAAATGTTCAAGAAACTAAGTCACTCTCTAACAAGCTCTCGAGTAGAGTTTGTTATAAAAGTTGAAGAAAAGTCAGAAACAGTGCAATTTGTCTTTTACCCCTTTCAGCGCGCCGCGATCCCCAAAATAGTTTTAGCTTTGTTTTGGATTTGCTTTAACCTCGAGCTAATACCAAAATAAACCAGCCAAGTGTGAGTCGGGCTCGCGCACTGAAGGTTCCGTACCACCACAAAATTCAATAACTAAATTACCAGTTATAAATTCGTAATGAACAGAAATTTATAACCGACTCGCAGTTAGCCATTATTTACTATTTGTTGTTATACTTTAGAGTGTATACTATAATCATGCCAAGTTTAACGCTTGTACATATTGCCGTTTTTACATTAGAGCTAATACAAAAATACGCAAAAAATAAGTTTTCTGTATAGGAACTTTTTCGTTTTTACTTTTTTATTATTTATTAGTTAATCCCCCGTAACATTAAAAATTATGTGAAAATTAAGGTGAAAGTTTGACTGATGATACCAACTGATGAAGTGGGTCAAGCCCACTTCATCATTTGAATTGTTTTTAGACCTTCAAAGGTCTATGCAGTTAACTGTATTTGTAATGTAAAGTATAGTGCTTGTATAATGTTGAATTAATAAAGGCACTTGTAATAAAACTAATATATTTACTCAATACAGATTTCACCAAATATCCATTCTATTCGTAAACAAAATTATGTTTGTTTCCATTAGTATTGTATTTGCTTGACAAAAATGAGGTACGTAACGTGAAATAATGATGTAGTGTTTGTTGTTTTTACGTTGAAAATCATAGATATTTAAAACTATGGATATAGGACTCAAAAATTTCCAAACCAAAAGAAGACTAAAACCTCAGATCAGGCAAACAAGGGAGATATGGTAAGGCTGGCTGAGGGTCATGTGCGTATCAGTGGGAAACTAAAGCAAGAATTAGTGTAGGTATTGGTTGGGCCCTGATATAGGTAAGCATGCATGCATGCATTTGGCCGTTTTTTTTATATGCATCTTACCATATCTTCTTTTTAGTCTGATCTGAGATACAACATCTTACTCCAAACCTTCTCCGTTCCATCACGAGTAAAAAGCTTGAAACGCTCCACGTCTAAAAACCTGTACTCATGAACCGACCTTAATTCTTCTAAAGTAGTCCATTGTATGTCACGTCCAAAAATTCGGGTAATTCATTGAAAATATACACGTAGGCTGGTATAGAACAATGTGGGTAGCATGGAAAACAGTTCATGATCTTTTTAAACAGAGATTATTCTCAAAGAAACCGAATATAAAGTGATAATAAAACCGAAAGAGTGGACCTCTATCGGCTTTATTTACATCTATTACACACGCTTTAAAAAAAATAGGCTTGTGTTTGACTACCATCTCGCCTGATGTTAAACGATGATGCGGTCTACGTTGGAGCACGCTTGCCTCTGATCGGGGAACACCCGGTAGTTAATATTTTTTTGTTTTATTTTTTATTATCAAAAATAAAACCGGCCAAGTGCGAGTCGAGCTCACGCACTGAGTGTTCTGTACCACCACAAAATACAATAATAATTAATTTAAAAAAACCGACTTCAAGGAAAATATTGAATTTCGATTTGGTGAAAGAAATTATATTTAGGTCGTCCAAATAACATACTTACCATTTCGCTGGCTCACTATTACAAGGTTCTATGTTATTTTCTTACACGTTCTGTAATTTCAATTTAAAAATTTTGACTTTCATAAATATTGACTTAGCAGGGTTTATGCTTGAGTGAAAATATCTCTCTCAAGCATAAACCCTGCTGAGTCAATATTTATAAATGTCAATTTTTTTAAATTGAAATTACAGAACGTGTAAGAAAATAACATAAAACAATGTAATAGTGAGCCAGCGATTTAATGTTCAGGCTTAACGCCTTCCAAAATAGTCGAAGCAATTGCTACTCTGTCACATAGAGTGACGCTCGACTATAACACAATTATAATTTGGTAATGAACAGAAATTTGTCACCTACTCACACTTGGCCATTATTTATTATTATACTTTAGAGTGTATACTATACTCATGCCAAGTTTGACGCTTGTACGTGTTACCGTTTTAACATAAGAGCTAATACAAAAATCCGTTAAAAGTACATTTGTGGTATGGGGACAAACCCCTCCTTCGTTTTTACTTTAAGCTTTTTTACTATTTTTTTAGTTTATCCGCCGTAACATTACACATTTTGTGAAAATTTCAAATGGCTTTCAACTGGCTATCTATTACGAAAGATACGTACAGCCTTTTAAAGGTAGGGCGGACGGACAAAAAGACATCACAGGCTTAGCAATAGGGTCCCGTTTTTACCTTTTGGGTACGGAATAAAAAAGTACTCGCATACTTTTATTATTTGCGTGATTATTACGTGATTATTTGACTTTCTTCTACGCTGACGTTGGTCACTGTCGTCGGTCACTGACGTCGGTCACTGACGTTGGTCACTGACGTCGGTCACTGTCGTTGGTCACTGACGTCGGTCGCGGACGCCGGTAATACGTATCCATTATATGCTCAATGTAACAGAACCAAGTTCATCGTTCATAAATAAATAATTAAATAAATAGATGTTTCGTTTAAAATTCTAACACATTATTAATTTGTACATGGTGCATGGCAAATACCTAAATCACGCGAATCTAAAAGCCAAGGAAAAATAGAAACAAAGTTTTGCAATGAAAAGAGGGTCAGGAATTAAAATAAAGATTGAGTATCAAATGCGGTCTCATATTATAAAGGATTTTGGTAACTACATGATAATAAAATAAGATTAATAGTATCCTTACTTCATCATGCCTAGCTAAATGGGGAACAGGCATTCTTTTAGTTAACCTTCAGTACAGCAAGTTACGTACATTGTCCGATGTTTGCATTGAGTCAGGCGTTAAGAAAGAATGCTTTAAAACAACTTAGCTGCTATAAATTAGTTCTGAATATTATAGTGATAATAAAGCCCGGAATTTTCTACATCTAAGGTAATACTTTTGTATCAAACTAATCGGAAATATCAGCGAAATTCATCTCATAAACAAAATCACTAAAGACAAATGGTTCAACTCTTAATAAATATAAGATGATTGCTTGGCTGGGGTTTTCTAGATTTAGTTTGTTAGACTGCAAATAAGTACCTACATCAACCGGTAATTTTATTGGTTATCTAAAACAATACGCGTGCGAAAACTAATAAGTTGGAGGTAGGTAGAAAATTAAAACATACGATAATTTCTCGGAAAATTGATGTTGGAGAGGGAAGGCTCTGTGCGCGAACAAAAGGGCGGCGTAGAGTAGCGTAGGGGCATTCGTTCTCGGGGATCGGTCGAGAGCGGACGAGTACTTTGGATAGGTAAATTCAGTGACTTGTGTTCATATATTTGCTCAATCGTTTTAAAATTAAAATTGATTTTATTTTATAAAATTTTAGTGCCTGGACTAGCCTAGATTTGTAGATGGTTACGCGTCTACGAATTTCGGTGTCGTTCGAGTACCTTTGTATGTCCGCGATTTAAATTCACGCGTGTTTTAATTTTATAAGGAGTTATTCGACAGTCAATTTGTACTACCAAATAACTCTGAAATAATAAATACGTTTTAGGATCTCTTTTGTGGGTAAATAGTGATTTAGTGTGAATTTATGTGAGCCTCGGTTCCTTTCTTATGTTGCATGTCTGGGAACGGAACCGTATTTGATTATAGAGTCATTTAACCCGTTTCGGATTATAGTGTTGGTTTGGATCCTTTTTCCGTTAAAAGTTTGGGTATGCGCTTGGACGTATTCACCCATTGGGATGGTGGTCATACCCCTAGTGGTAGACTAGTGCCACCGTCCCGGCTTTTGCGGGGGAATGGATTTGAAACAATACCTTTATCGCGAGGGGAAAGCTTGAAGGAGGAGAGGGCTTAGAGAACACAACGAATTAAATACGTTTTAGGATCTTTTTGTGGGTAAATAGTGATTTAGTGTGAATTTATGTGAGCATCGGTTCCATTCTCATGTTGCATGTCTGGGAACGGAACCGTATTTGATTATAGAGTCATTTAACTCGTTTTGGATTATAGTGTTGATTCGGATCCTTTTTCCGTTAAAAGTTTGGGTATGCGCTTGGACGTATTCACCCATTGGGATGGTGGTCATACCCCTAGTGGTAGACTAGTGCCACCGTCCCGGCTTTTGCGGGGGAATGGATTTGAAACAATACCTTTATCGCGAAGGGAGGGCTTAGGGAACACAACATCTGCAGTTTAAGGAATGGTGGTTCCAAAGCAACCAAATTCCGGCGTAAAGTCACTCTCCGAGTGGTGTTGCGTTTTTCCTGTGGGTTTTAAATATGTCGGTGGATTGTGACGCCACCGGGGTCGATGTGCTCACTCCGTTGTGGGTTTTGGCCTTCGTCACCTTCGGGGTATACTCCTTTTCCTATGGCGATGGGACGATCTTCCTGGAGCTGCGGGAAGGTACATCATGCATTGTGTCACCATCGTATCTGGATTCAAAGTTGCTTCAGTTGTCCCGGGCGGAGTGGGGCGATGTCTGTGGAAGCCGGCGCGAGGACCAATTGTAAGCTTTATAATTATTTTGATATTTGATATTATTTACTTACATAAAGTAATTGTTAACCGACTTCTAAAAAAGGAGGAGGTTATAGTTCGAATGGATAAATGTTCCTAATCGAATTGCAGACAATGTAGCCATTTTATTATTTGATATTATTTACTTGCATAGAGTAATTGTTAACCGACTTCTAAAAAAGAGGAGGTTATAGTTCGAATGGATAAATGTTCCTAATCGAATTGCAGACAATGTAGCCATTTTATTATTTGATATTATTTACTTACATAAAGTAATTGTTAACCGACTTCTAAAAAAGAGGAGGTTATGGTTCGAATGGATAAATGTTCCTAATCGAATTACAGACGATAGTCATTGCTATTTTCTTATATTAACATAAAGTAAATTCAGTTGCAAAGGTCAACTTGTTTTATAAATAAAGGTTCGAATGGACAAAGAGGTTCCGTAACTAATTATTAAAGTCATTTAACTGCTTTGAGCTGATTGTGCTGGGCTGCCAGGTCATACAGGTTCTATCAAGAGAAAATATAGTTCTCAGAACCGAGACGATGACGAAAGAAGTTGATTTGTCTCTTCGAGTTGAAAGTCAATATAATGGGCTTACTTCAATATCACACTTTATTATGGCTTCCATAGAAGGAACCTTAGGCTAAGTATAGCTGAAATATACATGGAGCGATTGTCTCTGGGTTACCCCTTTAGTTATAAAAGACAACAAAGGGCGCCTTTTACTAATGTCACTGAATTTAGTGATACTGGCCTAATTAATATAATCTCACTTGAAGGAAGGTCCTGTTTGAGATGGCCAATTTGAAGAGATAACGGGAAAAGTTATTAACTTCATTACACTAAGAATGTGTATGACTTGATTGTCTAGTTCATCAGTATTCGGTAAATTATTCCGAAATCTGCATCATCAAAATTATGATAAAGTTATGCAGTCACATAAGAATAAGATAACATTATTCAGGATGATCTTCTGTTTCAGGTTTAGGTAGGGTTGGGCGTGTGCCTAAAGAGTACCTTGATTTCCTAATCTTGGGAACTCATTATTTGACCCTTTTGCTGGGGTTCGCTGGGGTTGCTAAAAGATTATGCCCTCTTGTCCCACCTTTTGTTAGACACACAGACTGACTCCGAATTTTGACTATTAGAGTTCTTTATTTAAACGAGTATTTATACTCGTATGGGGGAGGTGATGACCAGTAAGGATGACGAAATCAATCGGTCGACGCGGTGGAGGGGCGCCGATCCTTAGCCCCATACGAGTTTGTTTCAATTAATATATACGTTACACAAAATATTAACCAAAAGATCACTTAACAAATATCTTAGTGATATGTTTAGTATCCGCATTTAATATACACATAATCCATTTTACTTCTATTTCTAATATTATCTACTTACCCTCGTTTTAGGTCATTTTCTACAACATTCTTACATCTTCATTAATTTATTCAGTAGTACGGATATTGCAAACCTAATAACATTTTAATCATAATATTAGATTAGGACCTCGTCACACAGCTCATACCTATTCGTATACTTGGGTTCTATGATCACAAAGTAAGGTTCTTCCACTAGACAATCACCTGGCCAAAACGAAACATGTAGGTAAATATTAAAAACGCGAGTAGGTATGCATACATTAGGTAAAGTAACTTGTTCTGTGTTAGTAGGACTTTTACGATTCTAGATTTCTCGATCGGGAGTAGCAGTTATACTGTAATATTTTAAAGATACGAATAACATAATAGTCATACTCCAATATAGGTTTAATATACGCAGCTAATGTTTAGGCAACCAAATATAAATCAGTTAAATAATAAAAGTTAAAAATAAATTAATCAAGGTTAAAAACAATTAAAAATAAAAAGATATAAAATAATTTGAAGGGGGGGGTTTTTACAATATGGTATGCCGTAGTGACCAGGATCATTATCATCATCATCATCATCATCATCAGCCAAGATTTTAACTTTGTAGTGACTTTGTAATTAAAAACGCGTACAACGATGGTAATTTCTAATAGGATGTTTATGTAGATAACAGTTAGGATTAACTACATTAGTACATATAGGTCAATGCAGGATCGATGTTTCTTAATACTCTCACTAGAATTTATGTATAGTATTTGTTTTGCTTAAACGCGTAGAACCGTCATAAGAAATGGGGTCGTTTAGAATTAAATTAGTTATTAGAAAGGGATTATATTTAAGAGTGTTCAAGTTCGCTTGAACACAATTTGTTGTTCGTGCAAAGGAGACGAGAATTGGTATGAGCTGTGCAAAAATATTCATCACCATCATCAAAAATATCAAGGTTAAATCATTAGAATTTCTTACATTCGGTACTAACGTAGTAGGTTAATAGGTTGGGTAACGCATGTGGTAAGGTAAATGGGTTCAAAAATAATAGAAAATGTGAATTTAATCTTATATATTACATCCTTTATCATAGATTCCAAATTTGTTCTAAAAATTGCTAACGCTGGCTTGAAAATATTTATAAAAATGGGAAAACCTAATGTATATAATCCGTGTGTTTCCATTGTTGTGAAATATTGTTTCATATTATGGGTTTTCACTGGGGTTGAAAAATACTCATAAGAATTGGGGTCGTAAGAAATGGGGTCGTAATAATCGGGGTCGTAAGAAACGGAGTCGTAATGAGCGAGGTCGTAAGAAACTTTAGAAAATTTTGCTCTAAATAAATGTCAAATATAATAAATATTATTACTAAAATATGAATGGGCTGACTAGGGAACTAAATTATTAGCTTGGATAGGGATATGCATATTTAAAAGTAATCGGTAAATTAAAAATTGAACACACAGTGTGAAATACTTTAATATAATGATTAGTAGGAATAATTATGAACAAATAAGTTAAATTAAAGGGAATGTAAAATCTTAAACTATTTTATAACTAGGACATAATTTTGACCCTGATAATGCAATATTTAGTCTAATCAAAAGTCATAATGGTTTTAGGAACTGCAATATTTAAAGTTACAATCGGATTGATCTAAATTATAGTAAATTTCTTAAATACTCTTAAATTAACAGGTAGCTATTTATCTTTGTACACATCTTTCTAGTAGGGTATTGTAATGATGTTAAATGACGTTGTAAAATTAAACAGTGTGTTAAATTTGTGAATTTCGTACAAGTAAGGTCTAAAAACCTATCACTATAGCCAACTAAAAATATTGTGTGTTAGCATGTCACAAATCAGGGTTAAGTAGGTTCTCAATAGGTTTTAAAATAGGGATTGTGGCACGTGGTATCTCGTTGATGTCTTTACGCTAGAACAAGCATTTCTTAGAAGAAAAGAAATCTTCATTGGAATGCTACTGCTACAAATGTTAAGTTTATGCCAAGTCTTATCTATGAAATTTCAAAGATAATTTATTTGCACAATAGGTCGGTTGATATATTGGTCACTTTGTGTCTTGTTAGCCCGGTTAGTAAGTGTACATAAAAATAGTAATGATATAATAGAGGTGACATAAAAATACCGTTGGTATTGTTTATGTAAATATTTTTGAACTAAACTAAATACTCGAAACAATTTCAATAATTAATGAAAATGGTTTTAATCTAATTAATTAATCGATGAACACGTCTATAGTTGCAAAGTAAGCAGTTTGACTTACTGCCGTTCTATGATGTGTCATTTATAAAATCATTAACTTTGATGTGACATTTCGCGAATAAAAGTGTAGGTTTATCTTAAATAGGCTCGAATTTTGAATTTATCGGATTTGGTAGTATTATTGATGAAAAGGTTGCATATACATTTTACTAAGGTTCATTGGGGTAGTTTTAGGTGGGCAATTGTGACGTCTGTTTTGATCTTACCACCAGGACAGATGTTACCGATATTATAATTCTGTAATAATACGTGATAAGTCCCGATAAACATTTAAAACATGTGTTCAAATCGCGAAAGTTTAAAAATTACGATTATAATTCTGGTTTGGTTTTCACGAATAAGGCCGGTTTAAAAATATAGGGACGGTAGCTTTAAATTTAGTGTTCTGTGAAGTAAGACGCGCAACTATTAATGTTTCTAATACAAACATAGACATGGTACAGATATAATCTTTTGTTGGTTGAGTTACTTCACATAGTAAGCGGGAAGTAAGGCACCTGTGTATAAGACGGAGACAGTTGATGAAGTGCATAGACGTAGCTAGTGAAATACTATCTATGTTTATGATTCTCACAATTTAGTATTTGTTATATTTATGTAAATTTTTGTCGTTGTTATTGGGGCGTGAAAATTGTGGCTGCTAATGTATTTGGGTAACAATTAAATCTACAAAATGCCACCTACGATCATTTTGTGTATTATATTTTTAGGTGCTATAATTCTTTGGGGGAAAACGACGCGCATGTCAAATCTTAAAACAATTAATTTATAATTATTATTATTTCTTAAGCTTTGTAACTATCAGTTTCAACTATACTTACTTTCACTTTGTTACTATTGTTAAGGTGTTTATTTAATTGGAAAAAGGGTTATGATTGCTTACTAAAACGGGTTCGGGTTGTTTAAGGTAGAATTGAAAGAACACATAATAAACTCTCTATTTCCAGGTATTTTAAAAACTAAACTAGTAAAAAATAAAACACTGTTTCAAGCTGTCGCGGTTGTTTACTAAAGAAATATTTGTGTGTAGGGTTATATTATTATGACGTAGTAGTATAATTTTGCACACATATAATTTTGTTATGTTGTTTAATAATTATATAATGTGTTGAGTTTTTCATATTAATTTGAATATGAAACAATTTTTAATATGAATTTGAGTGAATTGTATTTTGTTTTGACGAGACATAGCGTGCACCACATGGGTATTATTGCTTTTAGGCAATGGTATTGTGGGAGTGTTCGTTATCTGAATAAATTATCTTATCTTATCTTATCTTATCTTATCCCGTAAATAATTATATAGCTCATATAGTAAAAATAAACTTATTTAATTTGTTAAATGATACGGCAATTAATTTGACTAGTAGAAGGATGTAGTAAATTAATAGAACGTTTTTGGATGAAAAAAAAAATGTAGTGCGTTTTAGAAGAAGGTATTCTAATGATATTACTTCATCTAATTAAGTATTTGACTTTCTTGTTTCTAAATATTTGATAGCGAAGTAACTGTAAATTAAAACTTTGGGGTCGATTCACAGTCTTGAATAATCCATAACAGCTAGCTAACTACGGTACTTATTATTAGTTGGTAAAATAGCAAGATTTAGAACGGCTAAATAGATCTAATCATAGGCGCGATAAATAGATGTTGAAGGATAAAAAGCAATCGGAATAAATTCATGCAGAGTAGTTAAAAGTTTAGGTTATTTATAGTTTAACTATTCGGAAAATGTAATTGTATTTAATAATCACTTCGAAAAATGTATAGCAATAAAATTTTACTATATTAAAAATTTATTTAACAGTCATTAATTTGGAAAAATATATATTTGATAAAAAAAAAAAAAAAAAAATATTAACGTGAACAATGTAATTATATATCAATGTGAACGTGAACGGGTTTTGATACTGTTTTCTAGATATTTAGTATTTTGGTGGGTTGTAGTTCATGAGTAGCTGGGGGGTTTTAGTGTTTCCTAAGTTAGTAGTATCTGATCTTGATAGAAGTTACTGCTTTTATTTGAGATTATGAACCTAGGGATAGGCGTGCAGAAACTTGGTCGCCAATAGTTCTTAAAGGTGTCGATACTTCCTTGGGATGGATTGAACAGCAATGAAAGATATGCTCTGTATCTGAATAATAAGAATAAACGAATGAGGAATGAATTGTGGAAGGATGTTGGAAATTTTGAGTTATAAGTATGTTTAGAGGTTTCAGGGTTGTAGCGACACCAAGGCTAGAGGCGAGTTGTCGATTTCAAGGTTTAGCAAAACACTACACAACCGGCTCAATATAAAAGGGGAACTTGGAGCTAGGTTAAGTCAGGAGGACACTTATCCCTGTCAATATTAAACATTGAGTTTATATTGAGCTCATACTCACACGCATCCTTCATGCGAAGGGTAAACCGCAATATTTCCTACACTCACATTCACCGATCGGAGGTAGTCAGATTTTTAATTCGGTTTCGAGAGCTTATAGGACCCTGAGAGGTCATAGGTGGATTTTTGTAGTTCACAGGACGTTGAGAGCGGACCGAGGAGATATGAATGCAAACCCCCTCGATTGAAAGGTTGAATTTGGCGGGGAAAGCAATCTTTCTGTTCTTCTAACGACTCGACTCACAACCGGGTTCCTCGTAGAAGTCAATATACTATGTGGACGAAAAAAGTTCTTTTATGATACACGGGTTTGCTGTCGGATTGAGTTTCTAAGATGATTATTTCATGACCGGTTTAAACAAACTACACATATAATAATTAGGGCACATACACAAACAGTTCTATTACACGTTTAATTTTATTGTTGAAACTTGAATATGGACAACAAAGATCTTGCACATTAGACATATCATTGGGGTTGTTAAATTTCAATTCTTAATTTCTTTATTGAATTATTTATTTGGGAACTCATTTAATATTATTAAATTTACTCCGATTTAGGTCATCTTCTTAAATTTAATGGGGTCGAATGTAACAGAACCAAGTTCATCGTTCATAAATAAATAATTAAATAAATAGATGTTTCGTTTAAAATTCTAACACATTATTAATTTGTACATGGTGCATGGCAAATACCTAAATCACGCGAATCTAAAAGCCAAGGAAAAATAGAAACAAAGTTTTGCAATGAAAAGAGGGTCAGGAATTAAAATAAAGATTGAGTATCAAATGCGGTCTCATATTATAAAGGATTTTGGTAACTACATGATAATAAAATAAGATTAATAGTATCCTTACTTCATCATGCCTAGCTAAATGGGGAACAGGCATTCTTTTAGTTAACCTTCAGTACAGCAAGTTACGTACATTGTCCGATGTTTGCATTGAGTCAGGCGTTAAGAAAGAATGCTTTAAAACAACTTAGCTGCTATAAATTAGTTCTGAATATTATAGTGATAATAAAGCCCGGAATTTTCTACATCTAAGGTAATACTTTTGTATCAAACTAATCGGAAATATCAGCGAAATTCATCTCATAAACAAAATCACTAAAGACAAATGGTTCAACTCTTAATAAATATAAGATGATTGCTTGGCTGGGGTTTTCTAGATTTAGTTTGTTAGACTGCAAATAAGTACCTACATCAACCGGTAATTTTATTGGTTATCTAAAACAATACGCGTGCGAAAACTAATAAGTTGGAGGTAGGTAGAAAATTAAAACATACGATAATTTCTCGGAAAATTGATGTTGGAGAGGGAAGGCTCTGTGCGCGAACAAAAGGGCGGCGTAGAGTAGCGTAGGGGCATTCGTTCTCGGGGATCGGTCGAGAGCGGACGAGTACTTTGGATAGGTAAATTCAGTGACTTGTGTTCATATATTTGCTCAATCGTTTTAAAATTAAAATTGATTTTATTTTATAAAATTTTAGTGCCTGGACTAGCCTAGATTTGTAGATGGTTACGCGTCTACGAATTTCGGTGTCGTTCGAGTACCTTTGTATGTCCGCGATTTAAATTCACGCGTGTTTTAATTTTATAAGGAGTTATTCGACAGTCAATTTGTACTACCAAATAACTCTGAAATAATAAATACGTTTTAGGATCTCTTTTGTGGGTAAATAGTGATTTAGTGTGAATTTATGTGAGCCTCGGTTCCTTTCTTATGTTGCATGTCTGGGAACGGAACCGTATTTGATTATAGAGTCATTTAACCCGTTTCGGATTATAGTGTTGGTTTGGATCCTTTTTCCGTTAAAAGTTTGGGTATGCGCTTGGACGTATTCACCCATTGGGATGGTGGTCATACCCCTAGTGGTAGACTAGTGCCACCGTCCCGGCTTTTGCGGGGGAATGGATTTGAAACAATACCTTTATCGCGAGGGGAAAGCTTGAAGGAGGAGAGGGCTTAGAGAACACAACGAATTAAATACGTTTTAGGATCTTTTTGTGGGTAAATAGTGATTTAGTGTGAATTTATGTGAGCATCGGTTCCATTCTCATGTTGCATGTCTGGGAACGGAACCGTATTTGATTATAGAGTCATTTAACTCGTTTTGGATTATAGTGTTGATTCGGATCCTTTTTCCGTTAAAAGTTTGGGTATGCGCTTGGACGTATTCACCCATTGGGATGGTGGTCATACCCCTAGTGGTAGACTAGTGCCACCGTCCCGGCTTTTGCGGGGGAATGGATTTGAAACAATACCTTTATCGCGAAGGGAGGGCTTAGGGAACACAACATCTGCAGTTTAAGGAATGGTGGTTCCAAAGCAACCAAATTCCGGCGTAAAGTCACTCTCCGAGTGGTGTTGCGTTTTTCCTGTGGGTTTTAAATATGTCGGTGGATTGTGACGCCACCGGGGTCGATGTGCTCACTCCGTTGTGGGTTTTGGCCTTCGTCACCTTCGGGGTATACTCCTTTTCCTATGGCGATGGGACGATCTTCCTGGAGCTGCGGGAAGGTACATCATGCATTGTGTCACCATCGTATCTGGATTCAAAGTTGCTTCAGTTGTCCCGGGCGGAGTGGGGCGATGTCTGTGGAAGCCGGCGCGAGGACCAATTGTAAGCTTTATAATTATTTTGATATTTGATATTATTTACTTACATAAAGTAATTGTTAACCGACTTCTAAAAAAGGAGGAGGTTATAGTTCGAATGGATAAATGTTCCTAATCGAATTGCAGACAATGTAGCCATTTTATTATTTGATATTATTTACTTGCATAGAGTAATTGTTAACCGACTTCTAAAAAAGAGGAGGTTATAGTTCGAATGGATAAATGTTCCTAATCGAATTGCAGACAATGTAGCCATTTTATTATTTGATATTATTTACTTACATAAAGTAATTGTTAACCGACTTCTAAAAAAGAGGAGGTTATGGTTCGAATGGATAAATGTTCCTAATCGAATTACAGACGATAGTCATTGCTATTTTCTTATATTAACATAAAGTAAATTCAGTTGCAAAGGTCAACTTGTTTTATAAATAAAGGTTCGAATGGACAAAGAGGTTCCGTAACTAATTATTAAAGTCATTTAACTGCTTTGAGCTGATTGTGCTGGGCTGCCAGGTCATACAGGTTCTATCAAGAGAAAATATAGTTCTCAGAACCGAGACGATGACGAAAGAAGTTGATTTGTCTCTTCGAGTTGAAAGTCAATATAATGGGCTTACTTCAATATCACACTTTATTATGGCTTCCATAGAAGGAACCTTAGGCTAAGTATAGCTGAAATATACATGGAGCGATTGTCTCTGGGTTACCCCTTTAGTTATAAAAGACAACAAAGGGCGCCTTTTACTAATGTCACTGAATTTAGTGATACTGGCCTAATTAATATAATCTCACTTGAAGGAAGGTCCTGTTTGAGATGGCCAATTTGAAGAGATAACGGGAAAAGTTATTAACTTCATTACACTAAGAATGTGTATGACTTGATTGTCTAGTTCATCAGTATTCGGTAAATTATTCCGAAATCTGCATCATCAAAATTATGATAAAGTTATGCAGTCACATAAGAATAAGATAACATTATTCAGGATGATCTTCTGTTTCAGGTTTAGGTAGGGTTGGGCGTGTGCCTAAAGAGTACCTTGATTTCCTAATCTTGGGAACTCATTATTTGACCCTTTTGCTGGGGTTCGCTGGGGTTGCTAAAAGATTATGCCCTCTTGTCCCACCTTTTGTTAGACACACAGACTGACTCCGAATTTTGACTATTAGAGTTCTTTATTTAAACGAGTATTTATACTCGTATGGGGGAGGTGATGACCAGTAAGGATGACGAAATCAATCGGTCGACGCGGTGGAGGGGCGCCGATCCTTAGCCCCATACGAGTTTGTTTCAATTAATATATACGTTACACAAAATATTAACCAAAAGATCACTTAACAAATATCTTAGTGATATGTTTAGTATCCGCATTTAATATACACATAATCCATTTTACTTCTATTTCTAATATTATCTACTTACCCTCGTTTTAGGTCATTTTCTACAACATTCTTACATCTTCATTAATTTATTCAGTAGTACGGATATTGCAAACCTAATAACATTTTAATCATAATATTAGATTAGGACCTCGTCACACAGCTCATACCTATTCGTATACTTGGGTTCTATGATCACAAAGTAAGGTTCTTCCACTAGACAATCACCTGGCCAAAACGAAACATGTAGGTAAATATTAAAAACGCGAGTAGGTATGCATACATTAGGTAAAGTAACTTGTTCTGTGTTAGTAGGACTTTTACGATTCTAGATTTCTCGATCGGGAGTAGCAGTTATACTGTAATATTTTAAAGATACGAATAACATAATAGTCATACTCCAATATAGGTTTAATATACGCAGCTAATGTTTAGGCAACCAAATATAAATCAGTTAAATAATAAAAGTTAAAAATAAATTAATCAAGGTTAAAAACAATTAAAAATAAAAAGATATAAAATAATTTGAAGGGGGGGGTTTTTACATCTCACACTAATATTGCAAACTCCCGCGTCACGAGCTTACTGCATATATCAAGCGTGATGACTCTCCACACTTACCTGAAAAAAAAAGAAAAATTTGTTTACAAAATATATAATCACAGCGAAACATTAAACAAGGGAATTATGGTAAATTACTTTACACGGGGGTAAATGATGATGATTCTTCTGCATCATCTGTGGTCAAGACTGTCAACTTTTTCACCACATGGACATCGCTTTACCACATGACCCTTGTACGTATTACCGTTTTTACATTACAGCAATTACAAAAACACGTAAAAAAAATAAGTTTGTTGTACGAGTACAGCTATGTCGGTGACTCTAGTTCTTTGGCGAATATCCACGTTTCGGATTTTATCGCGCAAAGAAACTCCAAGCATAGCTCTCTCCATTGCCCGCTGTGTGACTGAGTTTTTCCAAAAGGCCAACAGTTAAGGACCACGTCTCAGTACCATAAGTCATCACTGGCAACACACACTGGTCAAAGACCTTCGTCTTGAGGCACTGTGGTATCTTGGACGAGAAGATGTCACGCAATTTCCCGAACGCTGCCCATCCGAGTTGGATTCTTCGGGCGACCTCTTTGCCTAAGTTGGACTTACCTAACTGAACAATCTGTCCAAGATAGGTGTAATGGTCAACAACTTCGAGAGTATCGTTCCCAACGACTACTGACCGAGTACTGTACGAGTATGTCGTTTTAACGTATTGCCTTTTTATTATATCTTAGTTAATCCGCCGTAACATTTCATATTCTGTGAAAATTACAACAAGACAATAGACAGGCATTACGGTTCAAAAGATTCAGCCTTAAAAGGTAGGCCGAACAGAATGACTTACTTATGACTTACTTAGGGTCCCGTTTTTTGCCCTTTGGGTAGAGAATCCTAAAAAGAGTGTTTCTAAAAGAATAAGTTAATGTACTGCAATGCTTTGTACTGGATTGAAATACTTTATACGGGGGTCCTGACGTCATAAGCCAGGTGCCCCCCGCCTACCCTTTTAGCAACCTGAATACGCGAAGCATGTACCTGTAGAAATTGTAGATGCGGTGCATGAAAAGGTAATTTACCTAAGTCACAGATATAAGTAGGGTAACTTTGGCTGATATATTCTATCTGGAAGTCTTTTGCGTAGTTACGAAGAAAATAGTTGCGACGCACGCTGTTGCGAAAAACTTTGTGAATGCGTCGACAATGCGAAAACTCATATCGAATAGATCGAAAGACGCTAGTTCGAAGCACGAACCTGATTTTTTTTGTTGATAACCCGTTGGTCCAGTTGGTAGTGAACCTGCTTTCTGAGCTTGGGGGCGTGGGTTCGATTCCCATCTAGGACAAACATTTATGCGATGAACATTTGTGTTTGTTCTATATCTGGTTGTTAATATCTATTTAAGTATGTATTTAAAACTATATATGTATGTATATCAGTCTCTGGCAGCCATATCACAAGCTTTGCTTAGTTTGGGGTCAGATGAACGTGTGTGAAAAAAAAATGTCCCGAATATATTATATTATTATTTTTCCTTATCTTCGTGCGTTTGCCGCGTTTCGAGGTTTTGCGTGGTGTCGCTCAATCAGTTGAGGATAGCTGAAAGGAGGACTAAAATTCAGCTGCAAGATATGCCACATATACAAACTACTACTGACAGGGTAAGTTGAATAAAAGCTTATAAAAATTACAAAACAATCGTTGTCATACCGCCTCCATATTTAAGCTCTTCTTTTACGTATACGGTTGAGTTACCATGCTCACGTACAAAGTTCTACACAACACACTGCGATACCTTTGAATACTATAACATGCTGTTACTCGTACAGGGTTACACATAACGGTAGAATTAAGCCGAAAGAAGGTCTTCGTACTCAAT
This sequence comes from Agriopis marginaria, assembly GCA_932305915.1. NCBI lineage: Eukaryota > Metazoa > Arthropoda > Insecta > Lepidoptera > Geometridae > Agriopis > Agriopis marginaria. Next base: position 26,715,769 of record OW029914.1, on the reverse strand, counting down.
ACTTATATGTTATGAGCAAATAACTACGCCCTGTAGTTTTACGCTTTATCCTAAAAACAGAACAAAAAATAACTCAAATTAAAATTAAGTTAAGTAAGTGACCGCTTTATGGTTGATATTCCGAAAACCCGTACGAAGCGCTTTGATTCCACATTTATTATGCGAAGTGCTAGTCTGTGGAATTCGCTGCCTGAATGGGTGTTCCCCGATGGTTACAATCTGGGCGTCTTCAAATCACGAGTGAATCGGTTCCTTCTAGGCAAGCGTGCTCCAACGTAGACCGCATCATCGCTTAACATCAGGCGTGATGGTGGTCAAACGCAAGCCTATTATTTATTTTTAAAAAAATTTATTAAGTTCAGTTTTATGCACTTATCTTAATAATTATAGAATTTAGAAGGTTTAAAAAATTTGGACGGATGGACAGACGGACAGACAAACAGACATAATTATGTACGAACATATTGAACTTATAAGAGGGGTACATAAGAAAACCCCGCAGTAGAGTATCTATCCATAAAAAGCATATTGTAATATATACTACCCTGTATGTTATTTTGTATGTTATTTTGTATAACAAAGTAGCATACAGGATGTGTGACAGATCAGACAAACAAGGGAGATATGCCTTAGTACAATTATCATTCGTGTTGAAACGTCTCCGTCTTTCATTTCTTTATGTAACGCAAAAACTGTAACCTCGGCACACTTACTACTTTTTTACGCAAGTTAAGAAACTTGCAGCAACGCCTATGAACTAACTAAATTTAACTAATGCAAAACCACATGCAAATAAATTATCTTTTTATAAAACTGACTTCAAAAACCACAAAACATAAACATTCTAAGATAAATGCCACTACAAAGAACAAAATTATATTTTTACACGGATTTTGAAGTCAGGTGGGAACTATATTTATTACCAAAATTAGATTTAAAAAATCTAAATTTATTTTGTTGTTGTTCCTGACTTCAAAACCCGTGTAAAAATATTATTTTGTTCTTTGTAGTGGCATATTAACTTAGAATGTTTGTGTTTTGTTGTTTTTGAAGTCTGTTTTTTTAAAAGATGATTTATTTTGCAATTTTTAATGAAGCACAGGATACACAGGATAAAGGATACAATCAGTGTCAAATGGGTCCATCTCGGCATTAATGCTAACACTCAAGGACCATCAGCGCCGGTTTTCAGACAAACCCTTTATTAAACACTAGCGGTCCGTCCCAGCTTCGCACGGGTATAGATTATAGCCTATGTCACCCGGGGATAGTGTAGCTTCCCGTCAGTGAAAGAATTTTTCAAATCGGTTCAGTAGTTTCGGAGCCTATTCAATGCAAACAAACAAACAAACAATCAAATCTTTCCTCTTTATAATATTAGTATAGATTAACAGTGCTTTCTATAGTACGCCTCGTAAATAAAATACTGTAGGAGTAAAAAAACATCAGACGAAGATAACAAACTGTACGCAATCAGCGTTGTTATTTGTGTCAATATTAAAGTTTTTTTGTTTGTAAATTGTTTACTTTACTAGTACTATAATAATTATGTATCATAACATTGATTTTTCTTCTCTCAATTTAACGATAACTCAATAACGCCATAAAATGCGCAGTCTCTTAAGTGTCGCTTCATAGAGTTTACACTGTAATTTGAACTGGGCTATCAAACAAAGACATAATTAATGGTTAAAATAACTCACCGAGTGTATTCTACCATAATTATGTGAAGTAAATTACATCCGAAGAGATTTAGGTAAGCCATGTAGTCCGTGTTTCACATGCCTGCATCGTCACACTGTTCAAAGCCAAAAGAAGGATAAAAACTTTGTTCCCTGTCAGTTCCTTCAATCATTGTCTCTCAATAACGCCATAAAATGTGCAGTCCTTTAAGTGTCGCTATATAGAGTTTACACTGTAATTTGAAGTGGGCTAGCAACAAAGGAATAAGTAGGAATATACATAGTTAAAAAGTAACGAAATTCAATTACTGGAAGTAAGTACCGTATCTTCACATAAACGTCTCATCAAGCTAACGAAATAGTCTGCGATGGATTCCACATAAAGCTAAGGCATCGCTGATATAGAGGAAGTAGACTTATTATCTTCACTTGAAAATAACAAACTATGTATAAACAAATCTTGGAAGTGAAATATATTTATTTACACGAAAAATATTATAAACACTAATATTTAGAACTTAAAACCATTACTACTAATTAAATATTATGTTAAAATCTAGGTACCTATTATACAAATTAAAATAATTAGAATTTTTTGAAAAAAAATTAACCGACTTCATGACTACATTTACAAACTGACACTAAAAAGTAGAAAATATTGTTTAATATTACGACTGAAATACTTTGTATCCATGGTCATGAAAAATTTTACGAAAAACAACAGGGCTCGGTCGCCATGGAGACACTTCTTTGTTTTTTTAAAGTTCTGTTGTAGGAACAGTTCCTCTATGTTTGCTGTTCAGTTGACAGCGTCGCTAGTGGAAAACAAAGTATGAAATTCACCTAGAAATAACTGTAGTTCCAATTTTGCCCACCCTAACAGCTAAGTTGGTGGCACTGTACAATATTTACATTGTACATTGAATTCGTTACTTATTGTCATGTTTTGTAGATTTTTCAAAAAGCGCTGAATCAATGTCATCAAAGCCATCGGTGGCTGAAGATACCGTGTACCCCGATTCCGAGGCTAAATAAGACTCCGATTCCCGATGATGATGAAAATTATTGTATGTACTTTTACATAGATACATATAATCATTTTGCATTTTCATTATCTTCAAAAATTATAAAAAGTACGAGCGAAATAGAGAACTCACGAACCATTGGCTCAAAGGGTAGAAGTAAGAATGTGCCACACTAGGTTCCATAAAACATTGCAAACTTGCCTCATCCCACTATATCTGCGTGATCAGCCGTAAAACCTGGTAAACTGCCTATTCTTAGACCCAACGAGTGATGCTCAGGTTTACGATACTAACCTTATGGGTATTAAACTTTTACGAATAAGCCATAGGACATGAAACTAAAACCAGTGATTTCAGTGTTTCAAATACAAGCAAGACAACATGTTAACGACGTCTTTTACCCGACTACAACGCTAAGCAATGATCATCATCATCAGCCAGAAGACGTCCACTGCTGAACATAAGCATCCCCCTTAGAATTCCACACTGAACGACAGCCTGCCATCTGCACCTACTGAATGCCCACGATTTAATTATGTCATCGGTCCATCTATTGGGAGGCCTACCTTAACAGCGTCTTCCGGTTCATGGTCTCCACTCGAGAACCTGTCTTCTCCATCAATTATCGATTCTTCGAGCGATGAGCCTGCCCATTGCCACTTCATCTTGCAATATTTTTTTTCCTCTTAATATTTAATTAATTTAAAAAAATTAAGCAAGACAAAATTACAACAGATTACGGGAAGCTCAGTAAGAGATTAATTAGAATTAAACACTTGTATTTGGATTTTTATTCCTGGTGTGGTGTGAACACTGCAGTGTCACGGTCACAGCGAGGTTAAAGAATATCGGTTCAAATAGATCTGTGGTTCAAAACAGCTAAGTGACGAATCGCGTCAAAGTCCATTTGTTTATTTATCCACGATACCTGTCTAATGGTAAGGCATAAATATTTTTTTACAAAAATGCAAGAAAAAAATAACTACTGATTTCACGGGAAGTTCAGTAAGAAATTAATTAAAATAAACTCTTTTTTGGGATTTTCATTCCTGGCGTTTTGAACACATTGCAGTATGAATGGTCACACCGAGGTTAAATAATCTCGGTTCAAGATAGCTAAGTGAAGTGACGAATCGCGTTAAAGTCCATTTATTTATTTATCCACGATACCCGTCTAATGGCAAGGCATTGATACATTTTTACAAAGAAGCAAAAAATAACAACTGATTTCACGGGAAGTTCAGTAAGACTTGAAATAAACACTTTGATATGATTGTCACAACGAGGTTAAAGAATCTCGGTTTAAGATACTTAAGTAGAGTGACGAATCGTGTCAAAGTCCATTTGTTTCTTTATCCACGATACCCATCTAAAGGTAAGGTATACCTATCAAGGTAGGTAGCATCACAAAGGTTGTATAAATAAATAATTTGTTTTCCGAAGGAGCTAGCGAGAAACTAAATTTATGGGTTAGTGGATAACATTGGGCCTTACCCTTTCGGTAATAAAGGTCATATTAGAAAGGTTTTATTGATATGGGCGAATCGAAACGAATGGCATCGTTCGTGGACAAATTTCTAAGTTTGGTTTGTTTGGGTTTCCTTACAGATAAATTAAATATAGATAAACCATGGGCATAGCAAGGTAAAGTGGACAGAGTTGAAAACATAAATTAATGGATGAATGTTTTTTTTATTTATATTACACGGGAATTACGTAAGATTAATAGGTAAAAATTTTAGTTGGAGTGACCGGCTTAATCTTACGTAATTCCCGTGTAATATAAATAAAATGTGTGAAAACCACGTCAGTTTCTATAATGATGTTGAAAATTTGCGAAATATAGCTCTGGACGTGGCTTTAAATTGACATTCGAAATACGGTAGCGCTCAGTGTATAAATCGTAGAATTCAACAACAGAAAGGTTTATAAAAATATATACTTAAATAGACTTTGTAATTTTTAAACTTTCGCGATTTGAACACATGTTTTAAAAATAGACTTGCGCTTGGCCGCCAGGTTTGTATTCCATGCGACACTATAATATAATATTATAATTAGGTAAAGTTTGTGATTTTGTGTGTTTGTGAAGAATAAATAGAAACTAACTCTGGAATATTGAACTAATTCTGCTATTTTCTTCAGACCTTTATCGGTCTATGGGCAATCTAACTGTGTTTGTAGTGTATTAGCTTGTATTTTGTTTAGTTAATAAAGGCACTTGCCAATAAAAAAAATGGTACCATCAAGCTGGTCCGATGATGGAGACAGAAGGTGGCAATAGGAAGTCCTAAACGAAACGACGTAACCCCGTCGAGTTTGGGATCGATTGATTTGCCTTCCCAATCACTTTGGTCATGATAAATTCAAAATGGCGAACGCCGCAAGATGGCGGAAAAAATGGTTTTATCTACCATTATGATAAGAGTATCAAATGAACGGGTTTGCAGAGAAGAACCGAAAAAGCTTGTTTAAAAAAAGTATTGTTTTTATTAATAAACTTTATTTCACATAGAAAGCTACACTATCCATGAGTGACAAAATAGTCTTGTCACAACGCGGGCATCGAGATACAATTCCTATAGAGTCATAATCTCTCAGTGAAATAGTCAATAAACGTCCAAGCGTCATTGTACATACATTGTATCATTTATATCATACTTCACAATGCCACATTTACTCCAAATTCGACGTTATGTAGCTTGCATAGTGTTCAACGTTAGTTGTCCGTACTCTGGCATCTGGAACGGATTAGGCATCAACATCAACGGCGAATACATCACTCACCTTCGTTTTGCCGATGATATAGTCATCATGGCAGAGTCGCTGGAGGACCTAAATACCATGCTCAGCGACCTCAGTAGCCTTTCCCAACAGGTGGTTCTTAAATTGAACATGGACAAGACAAAAATCATGTCGAATGTTCATGTTGAACCCGTGCCGTTAGTCGTTGGGAACGATACTCTAGAAGTTGTTGACCATTACACCTATCTTGGACAGATTGTTCAGTTAGGTAAGTCCAACTTAAGCAAAGAGGTCGCCCGAAGAATCCAACTCGGATGGGCAGCGTTCGGGAAATTGCGTGACATCTTCTCGTCCAAGATACCACAGTGCCTCAAGACGAGGGTTTTTGACCAGTGTGTGTTGCCAGTGATGACATATGGTACTGAGACGTGGTCCTTAACTGTTGGCCTTTTGGAAAAACTCAGAGTCACTCAGCGGGCAATGGAGAGAGCAATGCTCGGAGTTTCTTTGCGCGATAAAATCCGAAACGTGGATATTCGCCAAAGAACCAGAGTCATCGACATAGCTGTTAAAATTTGCAAGTTGAAGTGGCAATGGGCAGGCCACATCGCTCGAAGAACCGATAACAGATGGGGAAGAAAGGTTCTTGAGTGGAGACCACGAACCGGAAGACGCAGCGTAGGTAGGCCTCCCACTAGATGGACCGACGATATAGTGAGAGTCGCTGGCATCCAGTGGATGCAAAAGGCAGGCTGTCGTTCAGTGTGGAGGTTAAAGGGGGAGGCCTATGTTCAGCAGTGGACGTCTTCTGGCTGATGATGATGATGATGATGATGATGACTCTGGCATCGCGCGGCGTTGTAGTCGGATCGCGGTTACCTTGTAACTAACCAAAAAGTCTGCGCAATTCGTAGCGTGCGCCGAGTTATGGTTTGGACATTTTTTTGGCACGATTGTGACTCTAAATGTATTGTATCTCGATGAACGCGGGCAAAAGCAAGTTTCCTAATCAACACAATTCTGATCAAAACATAAATGCGCCATGGAAAGTATATTTTCGCAAACAAGCGAGGGTACCTTTACAGGGATGCTTTCACAAATAGCTAACTACCCTCAATAAATCAACGTTCACGAAATGCCAGTCATCCACCATTTTAATAAATTATCCACGGAACGGTATTGCCAGAGCTTTTTACCCAAGTTTAATGGGTAAATGGATGGGAAACAATAGGTACTAATTATTTTTGTTAGTGTATTGTTTGAAAGGGTGAATTAAAAAGTTGGTAATTATAACGTCATTTGGATTTACATCCTTATTCTTAATGCCACAGGTACGTTACTTTTTGGAAGAAAACAAAATGACGTAAGTAAACAAAATGACGTAGATAAACAAAATGACGTCAGTAAACAAAATGACGGCAGTAAACTAAATGTCGTCAGTAAACAAAATGACGTAAGTAAACAATAAAAAGCCCGGTGTATGACAACTTGGTTCACGATTAAAAATTTAAAACCGATCGAAGCGACGACGGTTATTAATTCACTTCGCAGCCGCGGAAAGGTTAATTGTGTTTATATTGTTGCTTGATGGATAAGGGTGTTGACTAATAAACTTGATTAAATTCTGGAAGGTGATTAACTAATAATAAAGTCTGATTCTTGGGTAATTTAGTGGAGTGTTCTGATATACGAATAAAGAGGAGCGCCCGCGGTATTATGGTTCAAGATTAAATTTTCTCAAATAATAACATTAATTCTCTTAGGTGGGAAAGTTCTTGTTTTCCTTAGCTAAGGTAATTATCAATATTGCATATAATTGTTTATGTTCAAAAAGGAGGATTATGATTTTCGAGTATATCGCGGTTACATTGTAATTGTAACTAACCAAAAAGTCTGCGTAATTCGTAGCTTGCACATTTTTTGGCACGATTATAACTCTATAATTATGTATTGTATCTAAAAGCTGTGGTAGCCCATTTGGGAGACCGCTAGACTTGAAAGCGTGAGGTCGCGGGTTCAAACCCCGGGCCCGTACCAATGAGCTATTTGGAGCTTATGTACGGATTTTCATACCATTGGGTTTTCGGTGAAGAAAAACATCGTGAGGAAACCTGCATACGTACGGAGAAGGAATTCAATGGCGTATGTGAATCCAACAATCCGCACTGCGCCAGCGTGGTAGATATGGCCAAATCACTCTTTCGGGGGTAGGTTAAGAGCCTCTTATACCAAATTTGACGGTTTTAAATCAATTTTATTCAGTTAAATTACAATATTTGAGCTGGAAAAAAATACATGTCACAGACACATCTGTGTTAGAGTTTATTATTTGGTTCAAAACACGATACAATAAACTTTCCTCGATCAAAAAAAATCTGAAACAAAGTCGACTTAATTTATTTTTTTCATTTTATGCTCTAATGAAAGCTCGTAATAACCTGGAAATTGCATGTACTGCAAGGCAATTTTATTCAAAAAAAAAAATATTTGGAGAGATTTTTGATAGTGAATAGTCTCGTTTTTTGTAAAAGCGTAAAAAGGACGCGAGAATTTTGGCGCGCCCGGCGCCGCGTTCAGTGCCGCGCCAGGCGTCATCGAGGTCGGACCTATGCTCGTTTTTGTCGTTGCACTCCCCCCGCGGGCGTCCTGACTCTAGCTTTGTAAAATACATCGTCGCTATAACTTGGCGGGGGCTGAGGGAGCGTTTTGTTGCCTACGCGCCTCGGATAACCGCCCGTTAAAAGTCCAGCAGTTGACTGTTAAAAGGCTGACTATGATGATGATGTATAGTATCTCGATGTATCTGAGGGATATCCTAGTCATCCAACGTCCCTAAACTTGAACAACCGACACAAAGCGCGAGCTCGCAGCCTAACTATGTTAATCATCAAAGTGGCTACGCTTCTGTACGCTGACAAGTCTTTTGACTACATAATTAATTAGTTTTTTAGACCTTTATAGAGATAGACACTGCGCGAGCATATCAAGGTGAATGATAACCCTACGTGACTCATTTTTTAGGGTTCAAAAGTTCATAAGGGGTAAAAAGGGGCCCTATTACTGAACCTACGCTGTCTGTCTGTCCGTCTTTTTTTAATGACATAGTGGCAAACAATCAGACGGGCTGCCTGATGACAAGCAGTCACCGTCGCCTACGGATACTCGTAACACCAGAGGCATCACAAATACGTTGCCGACCCTTTAGGACCCGATTAACTCATTTTTTGAAGAATCCCATGTTGTAGCTTCTCGGAAACACTGCAGATGGTAGCTCATTCCACATTTTGCAGGTATGAGGCAAGAAGAATCGAAGAATTTGTCCGAACTTTGAACGGTCGTATCTTTCGAACCGTAATAGATAGCAAGTTGAAATTGTCACAGAATATGTGAAACGGCGGATTAACTAAAAAACATTGAACATACTAGCACTCACTAAACCATACAAATATGATAGGACTAAAATGGGATGGATCAGCTAAGTACCAGCTTGATGCATCGGAATCTATAGAGAAATGGGCCAAGAAGCTCATCAGCAATGAATCCTTAGTTCCGACTAAGCTCCTTAGTCTTGAGCATCGACGTAAAGTTGGTAGTCTATCGGTTTTTTTTTATCGGATACATTTCGGAGTGTGCATCGGATCTGCACGATCTAATTCCCTCCTGCGCATTTTTCTATCGGACTGCCAGAGTGGGCACGAAAAATCGTCACCGCTTTATGCTTGATATTCCGAAAACCCGTACATAGCGCTTTGATTCCACATTTATTGTGCGGCTAGTCTGTGGAATGCGCTACCTGAATGGGTGTTCCCCGATGGTTACAATAGGTGTCTTCAAATCACGAGTGAATCGGTTTCTTCTAGGCAAGCGTGCTCCAACGTAAACTGCATCATCGCTTAACATCAGGCGTGATGGTGGTCAAACGCAAGCCTATTATTCATTAAAAATTGCGTTTCTTTTCATTAACATATTATGTACCTAAAGTCACAGAATAGAACCATAGAATCATTTATTGGCATTATAACATTAGTTACACTGCGCAAGACATTTTACAGCAACTCTTAAATTAAAATATTACACAAACCAATAAAATTAATAACAGTAAAATCAATAGACAACAAGTAAATAAGAATTAGCATAATTAGTACAACCTAAGATAGCAACAATTTCAGAGCTGTCAAATATAGTTTAGTTTAGACAATGGTACAACAGAATAGACACCAATATCCATAAAATCGATCGCGAATGCCCGCAGCAAATGGTGAATCCTATTGAATTTGGCGGTATCATCAATCATTGTCCGGTTGAGGAATGGGCTGATAACAGCCGGTTATGATTCGGAATAGGTTTGATTGACGTCTGGCAGATTCAGCTTTCATGAATGCCCTCAATGCGCTTTAAATTATAGACAATAGAATTTTAGACTGTGTATCTGTGTCTGAGTCGCTGTCTGAGTCGGTATCTGAGTCGGTGTCTGAGTCTGTTTCTGAGTATAAAGGTTACATAAAGTCAGCTTTAGCTGACCTTGATTTTAATTACCTACTTGCCGTAGCGCTAGGATTACAACTATAATGTTGTGTTTATCGGGCGAATTATCGCGCGAAACTATAATTACGTGCAATGCCCTTGCGACTGGCGTCGAAAGATTCGATCCGAGATCCCTGTAAGTGCGCGTCTTTGTGTGCATGCACCTGTTTACGCTCGATGTATGGAGCCGACCAGAAGGTCGGCAGTACAGAACACGTACAGAAGTACTGTTCTATGTTTTTCATGAACTGCTTGGCTACACACCACTCCAGTGCTTAGGTGGAGATTTAACTTTTATATTTACAGAGTAACGCAAGAAATAATGCGTCCCAAGACCTTTTGATATTTCAAAGGCCCCAAATTTATTCATGGTCGTAGCGATAAAAAAGTTTTCGAAATAAAAATAGAGGTTTTTGTGGCAGTTTCTTTGTGAAGTTATCGATGTTGGAAGCTTTGTTCGGGTCCCAAATGGGCTCGTTTGTAACGGTGTTGACATGAAGTCGTTAGGACAAGGCTGACAGTGTAATTAGATTTACACTAAATTGAATGTGAAATGGTTCGGAACTTTTTGAACCATTTGAAACGACTTCAAAAAAGGAGGAGGTTCTAATTTATGATTTTTCATGACCATTACATATACTATATTTTTTACATAAATTGAGCAAAGAAAGAAAGAAAGAAAATAAACTTTATTCGACACCTTTACAAAAACTTATATCTAAAGGATACAATCAGTGTCGAATGGGTCCGTCTCGGCATTAATGCTGAAAGTCAAGGACTATCAGAGCCGGTTTTCAGACGAACTCTTGAGTTTACAGTTACACGAAACACAAATTTACATATATTTTTTTAAGTATCTATATGCAATAACAACAAACAATGCATCATAACAAACAAACATAACAATGCATGTTGCTGGTTTGCAAAATGGCATTGATATGGAGAATAAACAGCGTCGGCGATAAAACAGAACCTTGCGGAACGCCAGCATTGATAGGAAAACTGTCGGGGCAAGAACCGTCGACAACGACCTTGATGCTCCAATCAGATAGGAAGCTGGCGATCTAGGTACAAAGTCCCTCCGGAAGGCCGTATGATGGTAACTTGGATAAAAGTTCCTAGTGCCAGACCCGATCAAAGGCTTTAGCTATGTCCAGACTAACTGCAAGTGCCTCCCCACTCCTCTCAACGTTTTCTGCCCAGCGGTGAGTAAGGTATACCAGAAGATCACCACTTGACATGAATTCGTCAGGAGGAGACTGACAGCCTAATTATATTTATCCACTTGCATTTGCAGCCCCTCACGGCGCTCTGACACCGGAGCAGTCGGAGCACACCCTTGAATTCTGGCAGGATTGCTCTATCAAAATGTATACCTTAGTTCAAGTAGAATAGGATAGAAATAGTTTCATATGCGTAGTTAATTTGTATATCGTATGTCGAATTTCTAGTGTAATTCCGCTTCTACGTCGTTTCGAGTACAATAAAAATACGTTCATATGCGTAGTTGTTCAAGAAAAAACAGTATAAGGTGATTTTGTCACCACCGTGCGCGACGGGTTGGTAACTGTTGTGACCAGCGCTGGCTAGAGCCATCTATGCGTGGTTACTGTAGTCAGCAGAACTACACAAGTGGTTATAGTAAATTGGACGTGAAACAATTCGGCACATTTTTTACCGACGAAAAGAGGAGATTATCAATTCGACTTCATATTTGAAGTCAAAACCTCTTTAGGTACGTTATCAGAAAATGTTCAAAATTATGTTGAATACAGGTGACAGTTTTGTTTAATAATAATGATATCTAAATCGTTTGTACATGCGATCGATTTATACATTTACATGCTGTATCAAAATGTGTAAAAAAAATACGTACATGACTAGAAACATAAAACACTTTTAAACTATCACGGTTGTTCACTAAAGTTATTTGATTATTTATAAAGTTATGTTTGTATTTACCGTGGTCCGTGTGGTCATTCCACAACCTTACCATTGTAAATGTCCCGTAAATAATCATATAACTTTAGAAACATGGATTTGTACATGAGAACATTTGTACCATAGTTTTGCCAAACGACCCCTCTGTTGTCGTATTTCACGTTGCACGCTACATGGCAACGCGCCATGTACAGACTTATATCAAGAAAGACACTGCAATGAAATCGGCCCACTACCACATTGTGCATATTCCTTGAATACGTACAAAACGTTTTGATTCTACGTTTCTAAATCGTACGGCCAAGGATTAGTTTAACTGGCTTCCTTGTTTCCTGAGAGATATAATAAAGCCGGAGTGAAATAGGAGGTGGGTTATCTTCTAAGTCTGCGTGCTTCATCTTTGACCACATAGTTGCTTACTAACAGACGAGTTGGTGATCAAACGCGGACATATTCGCGATAAAAAAACAAAGAAAATTAAATGTGCCGCATTTTTGTGCCTACTATACATAGTTATACTATTTAGATTAGCAGGGCCGATTGCTTTTGTTTTTTTTTTTTACCATCTTCGTAATTCAGTTAAACATGCACAATTACACATTTACCTAAATTAAAACACGCTAGCTCATCCAGCATTCAATTAGTTGTCTTGTTTTTATTCTCTGATGCAAAAAGATGGGTGTTATAAGTTTAACGTGTGTATCTGTCTACCTGTCTGTCTGTTTATCAATGTCTGTGTATCTGTATGTCTGTCTATGGCATCACATTCTATGGCCCCCAAACGACTAAACCGATATATTTTTTCGTGTTAATTGAAGCATTGCTCCAACTTAAGACAGGTATGCAATGCTGGTGAACTCGCTGTGTCTATACTAAGAAAGTTCTGTGGTGCCATGGTTTTATCGGTTATATATACGCTCCAGGCCATTCTCTACGCACGAAGTGTACACTCAAAACATTTATTACAGAAAGTGGAGTTCCTTGCCAGAAGCCTGCAGTGGGTTTGTAATATTGGTTAAGAATCCCTCTCCGTTTTTTTTACGATAAAAGCAACGAAAAACCGAATGTTTGGCGTTCTGCTTTTATAAAAAAGAAATATATACAGAAAATTCGATTTCTGTTATTACCAAAAATATTGGGAGCTTCATCCACAAACTTATCACCGTAAATATATCTTTAATAGTCATCAAACAATAGTCATGAATTCAATAGTTTGAAACAGTCTTTTATCAACACGAATATTGCAATACAGGGTTACGTAGAAATAGTGTACTAAGTAAAAAGGGGTTCATAGTATCATAGAGAAATATAGATAGTACCTATCATTATGAAAAACTTTAACTATGGGAGTAACTCTAAAATAGAGCAATTATAAATAAATACGCGAAAAATTATCAGCTGTTCCATAGAAAACGATTTTTTTCGCTATTTCAGTATTAGTCTCATTACCCATAGTATGAGTTGTTCATAATGATGACTATAACCATCGAGATACAATTGCTAAAGAGTCACAATCTCTCAGTGAAAACAGTCATAAAACGTCCGAGCGTCATTGTACATACATTGTATCGATTATATAGTTCACAATGCCACAGACTTTATGTCACTTGTTCAACGTTAGTTGTCCGCTATGTCATCGAAGCTCTGGCATCACGCGGCGTGGTAGTCGGTTTGCGGTTACCTTGTAACTAACCAAAAAGTCTGGGCATTTCGTAGCGTGCACCGAGTTTTGGTTCGGATATTTTTTTTGGCACGATTGTGGCTCTATATTGTATCTCTATGACTACAACGGACTCTTTTCGGCTTGGTGCACCTTTTCCACGTAACCCCTGTATATCACTACTTTTTCGCTCTACTACTCTGGCTAGTCAGTGCAGCCTTCAATATAGTTTTTTTTTTCATCGGTCCTACGTATTAGTAATCTGCCGCTGAGGCTTTCCCCTCAATCTCCCCCGCGTTACAACCCAGTAGATATATAAGCTATAGCAGTAGTATAACTTTAAACAAACGCCCGAATCAAATGACGTAACTATAGGAGCGCCTCTTTCCGCCCGCTACGATACTTCACGGTACGCTCAGAGCGATAGCCGCATGCGCCGCGTTATTGAAATTCGCCGTGTGAGTGTCAGCCTGGAAATAGCGTACAAAAATATGAAAATTTTATTTTCAATACTCAATAAGTTTATTGCGACATATTTGTATACATTCAGACCTAAAATAACATGTTTTTGTATAAATTAAATTACATTTTGTACATATGACCTTATAGTATGGCAACAGAAAGAACGGAACGGTCTATTTATATTTTCTTAGATCGCGAAAGTAGCAACCCTAGCCCTGTGACCGACAGTAAACATTGAATTCAAGGACACGTCCGAGTCAAACTACTGCTGTATATCTACTGTGTCACAAGCCTCGGTATAGATCTTGACATTTTCGCCGCGTTTTCTCCTATTTTTCACGATTTCGCAGCTCCAGGCGAGGCCATTATATTTTTAATGACCTGCCGGGTTATTCACGACCCCCTATATTGCAAACAGAGGACTTTGTCGTACGACGAGGTCAGAGTCCACTACATACCGGCTCATCATCATCAGCCATAAAGGTAACATTCCGATTTTGGCGACCTCGAATGGCGACCGAGACTGGCAACCGCGACCAGCGACCGCGACCGCTGACCGCGACTGGCGACCGCGACCGATGAATGCGACCGGCGACCGCTACCAGCGACTGCGACTTGCGTATTGTTTAGCACTGCGGCTGTACACATAAAATCATACTTAGCAGTGGGTCGCGTGTCGCGGCCACTGTCACAAGTCGCAGTCGCAATGCTACCTTTACAAGGCCGGAAGGTCATTTTACCAATCATTATGAACAATTTTAATGTGGAATGAACCCTAAAACGTCGAAAGGAAATCAACTGTGTTCTTTTTTACAAACGCAGTGGACACGGTCGCCGTTCACGGTCACCGGTAGCGGTCACTGGTCGCGGTCACTGGTCGCGGTCACTGGTCGCGGTCACTGGTCGCGGTTGCTGGTCGCGGTTGCCAAGATCGGAATGCTACCTTAATACTGTTTCATGTAGCCATGTATAACTAACTTACAAACATAAACTCACCCCTAAATCCAGTAATCCAATTACTTACACTTCAACCCCTATCAGCGGCACAGGGTAGAT
The DNA here is from genome assembly GCA_932305915.1 of Agriopis marginaria. NCBI lineage: Eukaryota > Metazoa > Arthropoda > Insecta > Lepidoptera > Geometridae > Agriopis > Agriopis marginaria. The sequence goes on along the minus strand of OW029914.1, from coordinate 26,700,674 downwards.
GACAGGGGGGTAAATAAGGAGGGATGAAATATCGTTCACATATTCAAATGAAATTCATATTCTAAAGCATATTCAAGGATCGCGTGATCCATACGTTTACAGGCCCAACACTAAAGTTAGGGCATACCTAAGCTACTATAGTGACTGTAAACCTTCTTGGTAAACTAAACTCCTATTAGTAGGCACACCCTATTCAATGAATATTGGGATGATACGTAATATTAACTTGATTGCCAGAGACTGTGATTTTTTATGCCATAAGTGGCAAACAAACAGACGGGCTGCCTGATGGTAAGCACCGTCGCCTATGGATACTTGTATCACTTATATCACCACACAACTACGTTGCCGACCCTAATAACTCGTCTTTTCTAGAACTACATGTGTGTTTCCGGTAATCAAGTGAATATCAAGAGCGTGTGTAACTTAGAGTGTGTTTAAGGAAAACCAAGTAACTTACATATTTTATCTAAGCTGAATTTGAAACTGCACGTGTTCAAACAAATCAAGTTTCAATACTTACAGCAATCCGCCATGGTAAATTAAACGTCAATCAATACGAATAACGTTACGATTATAAAATTTTCTAAATTTTTAACCAATTTCAGGAGTTGTTTTTGTAAATAGTAGATACATAAAAACACCGTAGAATAGGTTTTGATAATTAGTAATTTCTTGTCGTATATAAATCTTCACTCCTGGTCCTGGTCGCTCCTGGTATGCAGGTGTTTCTGGATCTATATTTTAGTATTCGTAGGGTTTCAATACGACGTTTTGTTTGAATATATACATAATAAATTCATTCTAAAGTACTCTGTGTATTCTTGTGATTGTTCTGTTTATTTTTTATAAAAAAAAGTGTCAAACAAATAAATAAATAAATAAATAAAATAAATAAATATTCGGGACATTTTTGCACACACGGTCATCTGACCCCAAACTAAGCAAACAACAACAAGTGATAAGTAGTGGTCGCCAACATCTATAAAAACATATAATACCCGGGACATTGCTTTTACCTTTGAGGACTCTATTCACCTTTTGTTTGAAACAGTACAAATTATGAATTAACTAGACTTTAATTCCTTAGAACACCCAGCACCACCAGCCCTGGCGCATTCCGCACTTTAGGTATGAAGCTACAAGTAGCCTACTTGTCGTACCTGCCACGCCCGCTGCCACGCGATAGACAGAGATTTTACAGGATAGACAGAGAGGCAACTTATGTCTTTTGTGACATCACATCTCAACATTTCTACACGAACGATAATTGAACTAAAGTAGGTATATCATTATCTCACTTTTTATTTTTAATACACGGGAATTACTCACGTAAGATTAAGCCGGTCACTTCGACTATACTTTCAACTGCATTAGGCGGTCTTTTTCAAGGAAAATACGCGCGCGCGGCTGCGTCTAGCTTTGCAAAATGCTTTTATAATTTGTGAAAATCACGTCAGTTTCTATATCTCATTTGTTGGCTGATCCGAGGGCGTGACCACTGCAGTGTTAAATTATCGAAGTAAGATCCAGACCAATTCAGTAGTGAATAAATAGACAAAGACCAAACCACACAAGCGAACTGACAAAGCCCCTAGCCCTATCAACTATTATCATACTAAAGCCCAACATTACTTCCAGGCCGATGGGCTGCTTCTGTTACAGTATGTGGCAAGCTTTATAGCAGCACAGAACTGCACTGCAGGGACTCATCATTAATAATGTAAAACATTGTAACTAACACAAACATGAAACAGAGTGACTAATTGCCCGTTGGTTCAGTTAGTAGTGAACCTGCCTTCTGCGCTTGGCGCGAATCAAACCCACACCGGGTTCGATTACCACCTAGGATAAACATTAATGTGATGAACATTTGTGTTTGTTCTATATCTGGGTGTTAATATCTATTAAAGTATGTATTTAAAATGATATATGTATGTGTGTATGTATATCAGTCTCTGGCAGCCATATCACAAGGTTTGCTTAGTTTGGGGTCAGATGACCGTGTGTGCACAAATGACAATATTTTTTTTATTATTGTTTAACACAAATCTAAAAAAAAAAAATTTTTTGCATTTTTAGGGACACTTACAACCTAATAGTATATAAGTAAACAAAAATTATTAGGTGACTAGGTCAATTATAAGTTCCCGCCTATGGAATCTTGGTCTATCTTGGTCTTGGTCACGCCATAACATGAGAACTTTACCGATTTCATTCATCTTTTTTTTTTAGTTTTCTTATACTTTGAAAAAGGTTCTTTAGGAAAGAAAAATTAAAAAAATTGCGTAGAAAAGTAGAAAATTTCAGAATACATAACGACGATTTTAACTTCGCGCGTTTGACAGTTCTATGACAGGAGACAACGTCTGTCGGGTCAGCTAATGTGTGTATAATTTTTACGCGTGCAATTAAATTATGTTTATCATCATTATCAGCCTCCAATGTTCCCACTGCTGGGACACAGGCTTTCTTTCATAGAGAGGATAGGCGCTAATCTACCATGCTGGCCACAGAAAAGAGAAGTATATAGAACGGAAAAGAGACAGAACATCTGTTACCAGGCATACGAGTGAACATTCTTATTTACGTCAACGCGTCGAACTACGTATCACAGTATTGCTAACTGATTTCGAACACGTAGCTGCTCCATCGAATTTACTCCACAATGCCATTGCTCCATATTGCGCTGTAATTACGTGTAGCCTAGTTAACAAAGATTTTAATTTAAAAAAATGAGGCATATCCTATCGCCGGTTTGTCTAAATTGTTTATAATTTTATGATTTCATCGTGTTTTAATTGCAAAGCTGGTGACAATAATAGTGATTGCCATTATTTTATCGATATCGATATCGATACATTGCCGTTCAAGAAGCCGGCTGTTCCGGAAGAGAAAATTTTCTCTTTCTCTCCCGTTGGTTGGACGGCGGTTCGTCAACCAAGTTTTGGGGCAAAACAAAAAATCACATTTGCAACTTCTCATTGTTTGCCTACACTCACGCAAACCTACGAATTTGCCTTGATCTTATTTTCTTATTTAATGGATAATAATTCAATATTATTACACAATAACATGCGTTAATACACTAATTTTGTTAAATAAAATAAACAAAATCGATGAAAAACTCTTAGTTATGGTGAATTATTTTAACCCTCGTGCTAATCGTGCAGTTTAATTTAGAACCATGTCGTAGATGAATTTACGATAACGGCTGTCTGTAAATTAAACTCGTACTAATTTTTAGAACTGCACAAGAATCGTGCAGTTTTTTTGGAATAGCAACATTTACCGAAATAATTGCGCAAAATGCACAGGAAACTGAACCGTATTGCACCACGAGAAGGTCAGTTTTAAACTTTAACAAAATGGCGTTCATAACCTTTTGGATTAATAATAATCTTGCCGAATTATTGCATTCCTTCCTATGTAGTTATATTATGACGTTTCGTTTACATGTGTGCAACTGGCTACAACGGATTTCTTGCAAAAATGCCTTGACAGCCGTTCTATTTTAAACGATTTTTTTTTCTCTGCTGTGATGCTGGCCCAGTGCATGTTGATAAATGTCTTATGAACTTTTGAGGTTCGTGGACATACCGGTTTCTTCACGATCTTTTAATTCACCGTTGTTGAGCGATGGCATTGTAACTACACATAATTTATTGAGGTACTAAATAAGTCGTTGGCCGAGAATCGAACCGAGTGCAGTCAGAATTTGTGCTATGCGTGTTCCTCACCCCGAAACATCAGAACAAAATGTTAGCAGACTATATCGCGTTGACGTTTGGCGTCTCCCAATACTCGAAGGCTTGTGACTGCACATAAACGGCCTTACTTAAAAACATGCCTAAAAATGCTTTGTCAACTTCTCGTTGACGGTAATTGTCACACGCTAAAACGAGACAGAGCAATTTTAAGGATTGCTTAACTTAAGTAACGTTTTTAAGTAAGGCAGAATGATGTTTGAATTTGACTGACCTTTGTTCGGCAATGGCTGCTGATGTGATGATGTATACCCTGCAATGCTGTCTATACATTTGGGCCGGCCATAAAGTTTGACACGTCTTGCACACGATCATGGCTACATAATCCTGGGAAACCTCGTATGTTCAACTTAAGAGTCGATACAACGGCTCGAGTCTTTGGTGCGAAGAGTACGGGCCAGTTCCAACATTGTTCTGAAGATGGTTGCGACTAGACTGGACTGCCTTTACCTCCGGCATTGCTGCGATAGACATGTCGTGGTACCCATGCCGGAGAGAAACTATTAGACTGATAGTGACTTAGGTACATTGACATTGATCTATGTAATGGTTTTGGTATTTATGACTTTATTTTATTTTATTACTAGCTGCACCTCGTGATTTCACCCGCGTAGTGATGAAAAATGGTGATGATGATGATGAAAAGTATCCTATGTCCTTTTCCTGATGCTACCTCTGTCCGTCCGTTTGCTACCTCCCCTACAGTTTTTTGCATTTTTTTAAAATGGTTTTTAGAAAACCATATAAAAAATTACATGCATAAATAAATAAATAATAATAACCGACCGATATAATTGAGACCGTTCCTCTTTTTTCGAAGTCGGTTAAAAATAAAACAAACTTTCAATGATTTACATGATTTAATACTCGCCAGTGCGTGGAATCCAGGGGTTCAATGATTGAATCGCTCGCACGAAAATATGCAAAATCATGCGAAATGAACGAATTTCGAACGAAATTCCAAACGAGGTTAGCTTAAAGTTATATGATTATTTACGGGACATTTACCGTGGTAAGGTTGTGGAATGAGCTCCCGATATCTAAATATCCCGTAAATAATCATATAACTTTAGTGAACAACCGTGATAGTTTAAAACAGCGAAGTTAGCTTGTTTGTAATAATTATTATTGACTCGATAACGCAACGAGTGGTTCGAACAATTCGATTTGCTTTCTTTCAAAAGAAAATCTCTCATATGCATAATATTTTCGTGCGAAATCATACGAGCTATTCTAAAATCGATCTCCAGTATCAAGTTGCTTAAAAATATAAATACGCGTCCAATAACTCCAATATGTATTTAAAATACCATACGCACTGATACAGTGAGTGCGTTTTGTTGGGGCTTAGGTTCGAGTTCGACTTCCAGTGATAACCGTATTAAAAGACCTCAAAAGAGGGTAGATTGTTTTGTCTGCACCTAACTTTAAACTTTTCGGCCAACCACCCGCATTCTTCAGTCTTCCCGTGAACATAGTGCATGTAACTCAGTGAGGTGTAATAATAGAGACGTTATAGGCGAACAACACGGCTTTAAAAACTGACTAAACGCAGCATAATATATATCTACTTACCTACACATGTATATGTGCAATTTGGAAATAAGGAAAGAATATAAGACTTTTTACGCTATATCTGTTGTTAGAAAGAGACAAAAATACAATTTGTTGAGGACACTTGGAGTGCGTCACTGAGAGATGGATAAACAAAGTCGGGCAGCCAGCCTTGCATTCGTCTAGTCAATATGGTGGCGGGCACAACCTATCTACAGGTAAAAATATCTTCGATGTAACCGTGCTGAAATATCGGGAGCCCTATCTACAACATAACTACAGTTATATGTTTATTAACGGGATATTTACCGTGAGGTAAATATCCCGTTAATAAACATATAACTGTAGTGAACAACCGTGATAGTTTAAAAAGGTTTTGAGGGCTTATCTATGTCTACGCTTAAAGTAGATAGTCATAAACTACGTAGGCGGGTATTATCTAGATGGAAATAGCTCAGATCATTCGAACAAAGGAGATATGGTAAGTTGGCATGTCAGGTGCGAACACAGAAAAGAGAAGTAAATAGAACGAAAATTAGAAGAAAAATCTGTCGCCAGGCATTATGACAGAACCTTGACTGAACATTCTTATTTATGTCAACGCGTCGTACTCCGCATCCAAAGAACTTGGACCTTAGCTTTTTGGGTTACGTCTCAAAGTTCTTTGTCCGCGTCACAGTTGCTAACTGATTTCGAATTACTGACGTTTCGTTTATATGGGTGCAACTGGCTACAACAAATTTCTTACCAAAATGCCTTGACAGCCGTTCTAATTATTATTATTTTTCTTGTCTCTGGGTGCGAACGCATCCAGTCTAAACACAGTCTAAATGAGTCTGGATGCCTTAAGTCAAACTGACGCAAACGACCTTGTCGCCTTTTTTTGCATGTGTGCTCTTAGTTAGTTCCTTAGTGTCGCTGCAAGTGTCTTAGTGTTTCTAAAAAAATCGTAAGTGAGCCGTACTTACAGCGTTTACTACAGTTTTTGCGTTAAAGCGACCAAAGTCAAGCGGAGTGAATTTCGAGGCTCTTTTTCAACCCCTTCACCCCGCCCAATGACGTAGGGGCTCGATGGCGTTTAATACCACAGGTAACAAACAAGCTAACGGGCCGCCTGATGTTAAGCGATCACCTTCGCCTATAAATACCTGTTTTTGCGTTTAGTGTTTTGGGGATGGTGATTTTTATAAAATCTAATATGAAGACATTTGAACAGGAACGATAGTTGCACTAAGGCATATCTTCTTTGTCTGATCTGAGGAAATACGGGTTAAGTAGGTATGGGTTTTATTTTTAGACAGGCGGATGTGTGGGCTTAGAGGTGCTTTGTGGGTCACCGCCTCATTTAAAACCGCTCTTGAGCTTAGAAACTTTGCAGTTTTCAGCTTAAAAGCTTTCGTTATCATACTTTACACTTATCTGTACATATAATTATGTACATACAAATTGCCATAGAAATAACGCAAAACCTTTAAAATTGTTTCATCAGAATCGGGAGTATAACTTTTAAAATCAGGTTTTTTTTTATTCATAATCATCATTATAATCAGACTTTTAACAGTCCACTGCTGGTATTTTAGCATACCCCGAAAGGGTGATACGGCCATATCCACCACGCTGGCCCAGTGCGGGGTTTTCTTTATTAAGTGTTTATTATGCCGTTTCTAAAAATCTTATCCCAAGCACAGCGCAGGCGACGATTTAAATATGAGACAAATAGCTACACTGCAATTTCTATCAAAACAATGCAGCGATAAATACGTAACTACATGCGTGCTCCATCTTCGACCGCATCATCGCTTTCTATCAGGCAAGATCGTGGTCAAACGTTAGCCTAGTCTGAAGTAAAAAAAAAGAGGCCGGGGAGTGACATTAACAAAGGGAGGCTTATACCCAGCAGTGACATTCAGTACTGATGATGATGATGATGAGGCCTCTACACTACAACACCTTCAAATAATGACACATTAATTACCATGTTTGAAAATAGGTACATAAATCAATATTATCTCCACAATAGTTTTCCTAATTAAATAGGTTAGGTAACAAAGCTTTTTAATTAAGTAGGTTAGTAACAAAGCCAAAACGGGGGAGCAGTATTTTCTTATTTCCTTCGAGGTCGCAGAGAATGTACACTTTTCTTGGTTATTCTTTCTGTTTGCAAATACTATGTAAACTTGCAGATTTTAATTTGGATAAGCCTTTTTGACCCTTTCTATCTTAACTGTTATGATAATAGGGCATAGTTTTACTAGCAGTATTTGATGTTGTTACAGTATATAGAAGAAAAACTAACTAAATCCTCTTCATCATCATCATCATCAGCCAGAAGACGTCCACTGCTGAACATAGGCCTCCCCCCTTTAACCTCCACACTGAACGACAGCCTTTTATATACACTGGATGCCCGCGACTCTCACAATGTCGTCGGTCCATCTAGTGGGAGGCCTCCCTACGCTGCGTCTTCCGGTTCGTTGTCTCCACTCCAGAACTTTTCTTCCCCATCGATTATCGGTTCTTCGAGCGATGTGGCCTGCCAATTGCCACTTCAACTAAATCAATTAAACAACTATTTCAAATTTTAACAGCTATGTCGGTGACTCTGGTTCTTTGGCGAATATCCACGTTTCGGATTTTATCGCGCAAAGAACATGAAACTAAATCCTCATGGTTTTTTCGTATTCTATGCATTTTTTTATATCTCTCTGTAATGATTTTGGCGTCGCACTTCTTGTGCATTTACCAGTATCAAAATATTATTAAGTTTGATGAAATGTCATCAAACAAGTCATAGTCACAGTCCGAGTCAATCAAAGTAAGTAACGGTAAAATCAAAGCCAGTCAAGAAATACTGTGGAGGCAAGTAAATTAGGGTTATGAAAAATATGAATATATTATGATAAAAAAATTAAATGGCCGCAGAATAATATTTTTAAAGGTGCTGTGCGTGCATCGCAATGTTAAGGTTAATCGATCACAAGTGTTTCTCCTCAGTACTTCTGCTCGCCCGGTACTTTGTTTTGTATCGCAGAAACAGATAACATGTGAAGTATAATACCTATATACATCGAGATACAATTCATATACCTAGTCACAATCATGCAAAAAAATTACCGACCCAAAACTCGGTGCACGCTACGAATTACGCAGACTTTTTGGTTAGTTACAATACAAAGTAACCGCGAACCGACTACAACGCCGTGCGATGCCAGAGCTACGATGACATAGCGGACAACTAACGTTACTATGCAAGCGAAACGTGTAAATTGGAGTAAACGTGGCATTCTGAAGTATATAATTGATACAATGTATGTACAATGACGCTATGACGGTTTTTGACTGTTTTCACTGAGAGATTGTGACTCTATGGGAATTGTGTCTCGTTGTATCAGTCCGAAAATCGGACCTAAAAATGATAATAACAACAATAATACCCCAAAGTCATCTAAAGACTAAAGACAATGGCCGTATCGTGATAGTTCAAATCACGTGTTTACCCAGCTCTAACCATAGGTTAGCAAAAGGCTCGATTGTAAACAAATTACGACATTTGAAGGTCTCACGCGAGTCGGAAGGGCCGGCCTGCCCTTTACAATAATGGTATTGCGAGTATCTATGAAAAAATAAACCGGGGCAAAAAGGACGGTATTCACTCACCGGGAGCATTCGCTTTGCAAATTTGGTTTGAAAGCATTCATTGTGCGAGCGTTTGTTACGCAAGCACATTACACGAAGCATTCTTTCGCGAGCACAGCTTCTATAAGTAATAGATAGGAATTACAGGTTCTGGACCGCAGCTAAAAAACAAAGTTTTCTATACAAAATGTATGGAGATTGTGTATTACCAACCGCAAAATAGCCATATTTCGGGGTATTTTGCAGTTGGTAATTAATACACAATCTCCATACATTTTGTATAGAAAACTTTGTTTTTCAGCTGCGGTCCAGAACCTGTAATTCCTATCTTCTTCTATAATTTGCTTTTTTCCGGGGAATATTCATTAATAATCTTTGAAAATATCAGACAAGGCGTCGCTTCTGCATGCACGCGAATTTCATGTTACGATCAAAAATCGCAAAACAAATGCCTAGAAGTTAGTCCTTTCCAGACTCCTGGTGTGTACCAGGTTGATCGTAGCTGCGTTAGTTCCTACATAGTCAAACGAAGCGTACCATAGCAGAAAGGATCAAAGAACATATCGTGACCGTCAAAAATCATCAGACATTGTCTGCTATTGCACATTTGCTTGAGGCGGGATCCGGTCACTGGATCGAGTTCCACGATCCGAAGGTCCTCTCCACTGAACGACATTATTTTTCTAGAATGATTAGTGAAGCAGTTGAAATTAAAAAACATCGCAATTTCAACCAAGGGGGATTTAAGTTGGCGGCGACGTGGAATCTCATAGTAAGCAAGTGTACAAAACGTGGTTTAGATACTAAGACATTAACCGATACAGTCAGTGTTGTGTGGCGTAGTGACAACCCTGCCATTTTTTAAGATCAAGTGAGGGTAAAAATACAAAACAACCGCTCTTTTTTCTAAGCATTCTCTATCGTACAACGCAAAGAAAAGAGAAGTAAATAGAACGGAAATGAGAAGGAAAATCTGTCGCCAGGCATTATGACAGAACCTTGATTGAACATTCTTATTTATATCAACGTGTCGAACTCCGCATCCAAATAACTTAGACCATACCTTTTTGGGTTAGGTCTCAAAGTTCTTTGTCCGCATCACAGTTCTGTTGCTAATTGATTTCGAATGGCTGACGTTTCGTTTATATGGGTGCAACTGGCTACAATAAATTTCTTACAAAAATGCCTAGACAAATGTTCTAATTTAAACAAAAAAATATATCTGTGGTATACCGCATAGTCTATCGTAACCGGAACATCGCCTTACATTAGGCATTAAAAAACCAAGCATGTTCGCTGAATTATCCACCCGTGTGTACACAATTTAATAGAATTGTGGTACAACATTAAGGCCGCTGGTATGTGTCTTTGTTGCGCAATTAGGCCTCTAACTGCTATTTAACGTGGCTGTATTTGATTTTATCAGCTGTTTGCTGCGATGGGGGTTATTCCGCCGAAGCACCGGGGTCGATTCAATTCAATTCAAGGCTAATTTCGGGCTTTTTAGGGTTCCGAACCCAAAGAGTAAAAACGGGACCCTATTACTTAGCCTACGATGTCTGTCTGTCCGTCTGTCCTACCATTAACAGCTATTATCTTTCAAACCGTAATAGATAGCCACTTGAAATTTTCACAGAATATGTAACGTTACGGCGGATTAACTAACAAAATAATAAAAAAAGGAAAAACTAAAGGGGGTTCCCATACAACAAACGTATTTTTTACCGTATTTTTCTATTAGCTCTAATGTGAAAACGGTAATACGTGACAAGTGTCAAACTTGGCATGATTTAGCTGATTGATTGAAGTAGCAAGTAGTTTGGCTCTGAAAAAGCTTAAGTTTTTTTTAAATTGATAATTATTGTATTTTGTATTGGTACAGAACCTTCAGTGCGCGAGCCTGACTCACACTTGGCCAGTTTTTTATGCCATAGGTGGCAAACAAGCAAATAGGCTGCCTGATTGCCTGATGATAAGCAGTCACCGTCGCCTGTTGATACTTGTAACACCAGAAGCATCACAACTACGCGGCGTTGCCGACCCTTAAAGAAACTTTTAACTCACCTTTTGAAGAACCCCATGTTTTAGCTTCTCGGAAACACCGCGGAAGGGTATCGTTCCACATTTTGAAGGTGTAAGGCAAGAAAGATCGCGTGAATTGCACAGTGAGCGATATCCACGTCCAAATTATTTATGTATGTGTAGAATTCAAAACCATTTCTAATAATTATGGTTTTATTCAACAAAATACAGCTAATATAGCGTAATGAAAATTAGGAATGATACATCGAATATTGACAGATTATGTCAGTAATATAAGAGCTAAAATAAGGTTGCATATCATCACATTCTCCCCCAGTTAAGAAGTATCATAGTCCCGGAGATAGGCAGGAGGATGTCGTTCCCTTGATGATCGACGGGATGTGTGCGGGGATTGATCTGGGGTATCATATTGCTCTTCGTTATCTGAATCTTCGATATCTGGATCCTCAGTATCAGAATGCACATTCCCAGTGGGAGCTAGATGCCGGTTTGAGACCACTAGCTCTCTGCCGTTTTGCAGTCTTACATGTGAATGTAGAGGGTTGGTCTCGACAAGTTCGACTTCCTCTACTATTGGATCATATTTGCTTTTCTTTATGTTGTTCTTTAAAAGTGCCTTCTCTGCCTCTGTAAGCCACGTTGGCATTGACTCTCCGCTCGCTGATCTGCGCGGGTGAGTAAACATTCGCTCATGAGGAGTGCAACCAGTCGCTGTGCATAGTAATGATCTAATTGAATGTAATGACTGTGCGAGAACTGTTTCCCAGCGAGTGATAGGGAGATCTGATGTTTTTAATGAAAGTTGCACAGTCTTCCAAATAATGCCATTGTATCGCTCGGTTTGGCCATTGCCCTGTGGATTGTATGGTGTCGTATAGCTTGTGGCTACTCCCATCCCGTGCAGAAAATCTTTCAGATCAGCTGATACAAATGCTGTTCCTCTGTCTGAATGTACATAGTTTGGTATACCAAATACAGAAAATAGCTCTGTTAGTTTCATTTTTACAGTTTCTGAACTTAGGTCCGAGCAGGGGAACGCAAAAGGAAATCTGGAGTATTCGTCTATTATAGTGAGTATATAGCGATTTCCATTGCCAGTATGGCATGGTAGTGGACCCTTAAAATCAATTGAAATCCTTTCAAATGGAGCGGTTGCTTTGATCAGAGTGCCCTTTGTCTTAAGGAATCTTGGCTTTATTTCAGCACAGACCTGGCATGACCCTGTGATTCGCCTAACGTCTTCGACTGAATATGGCAAATTTTTCGATCTAACCCAGTGAACCATGCGGGTTATACCGGGATGACATAGATTCTTATGCAGTTGAGAGAGTTTGTCGTTATTTGATTGAGTCGTTGCCGTTATATTTGCTCGAGAGAGAGCGTCAGCTACAATGTTATCCTTGCCTGGACGATATATTATATCGAAATTATAGCTCGAGAGTTCCAGTCGCCATCTTTGAATTTTATCATTTTTGATCTTAGAACTATGTTTTTGATCAAACATGAATGCTACTGATTTTTGATCGGTAATGAGTTGAAATGTCTTACCCATAAGGAATTGTCTCCACTTTCTTACGCTTTCTACAATAGCCGCAGCTTCTTTTTCAATCGCTGAATGATTGCGTTCAGGTGCACTCAACGTTCTTGAAAAAAATGCCACTGGTCTGCCTTTTTGGGTTAAAGTAGCAGCTAAAGCGTGATCAGATGCATCCGTTTCTACAGTTAGTAGAATGTTGGGGTCAATGATGTTGATTGCTGATTTTGCAATTTCTGCTTTTAACGATTGAAATGCTTGTATTGCTTCAGACGACAGCGGGATTCTGTCCGATTTTGTAAGGAATTTTATCTTGTCTGAGAATTTTGGGATCCATTTTGAATAATGAGCAAAGACGCCCATGGTCCTTCGGAGTGAGGATAGATTATCGGGTATTGGCATTTCCAAAAGAGGGCGAAGACGCTCAGGATCCGGTTTGATTACGTTATTGCAGATGTTGTAGCCTAGTAAGTTTATTTCTTTTTTTGAAAATTCGCTTTTCTGTAAGTTCAATGTTAGATTGTATCGAGATGCAATCTCTTGAAAGGAGCGTAATCTTTCATCATGCTCATCCTGATTATGACCACAGATCGTGATATCGTCTAAGTAAGCATATACTCCTTGTAGGTGTTCTTTTTCAATGATTGTATTGATAGTTCGTTGAAAAGCTGCTACTCCGTTGGTTACACCAAACGGTATTCGTCGAAATTGATATAGATTTCCGCAAGCTTCAAAAGCTGTATATGGTCTCTCGCTTTCTAAAATTGGAATCTGATGGTAAGCGCTGCGTAAATCTATTTTGCTAAATATTTTATATTTACCAACCTTTGCAATAAGTCCATCTACTGACGGTAAAGGATAAGCATCGAGTTCCGTGAATCTATTTATTGTCCTTGAGTAGTCGATGACCATTCTCTTCTTGTGATGCTCGCTAGACGTTACGAGAACTTGTGCTCTCCACGGTGATAGACTTGTTTCGATAATCTTGTCTTCTAGAAGTTTTTTTGTTTCAGCTTTAATAAATGTAGCATCTGAATCGGAGTATTTTCTGGACTTTATAGCGATTGGCTTCTCGAACGGTAGTAGATTAGTAAACAAGCTGACAGGTTCGATATTTGCTTCAGATAGAACGCATAGCTTGATTGTTGGTTGAGAACCACCGAATTTCATTTCTAAAGCTTTATGATTCTGTAAAACATCATGTCCAAGTATGATATCTGAGCAAAGTCCATCCATAATCATGAGATTAACTTCGATAATTTGATTTTGTAAATTTAGTTTAAGTCTGCATGATCCCTTCACTTGCGCGCATAGATTTGTTGTAGCCATTGTAATCCTTTGCTCGCAGGGATTTATATTCAGATTGCAGTAGTTAACAACACGTTGATCGATAAAACTGGCTGTGCTACCAGTGTCTATGAGTGCCCTCGCTGTTGTTTTTCCGTTTATGATTACCGGCACAGTTGCTTTATTGAGATCCGTTGATGACAAAATGCAAGAGAGATATGATGAGGTGGGCAATGCATGATTGTCGTGTCCTTCTTCTATTGTCTCACTTGCTGCTAACCGGGGACCTTTACTAAGACACACTTTCGAGAAGTGTCCCCTTTTACCGCATTTCGTACAGGTCGTATCGGAAGCTGGGCATGCACTGCGAGGATGACGTGGATTTCCACAGAAGTAGCATAAATCACGTCTTTTTGTGTTATTGGTAGCATAATTTATAATGGACGTTGGTTCTCGATGGTAATTATCGTTTTGGATTTGTGCCATTTCTAGAGATCGTGCTTGTTCATACGCTTTGTCCAAAGTAAGAGTACTATTTTCTAAGAGTCGTTGACGTATAGCCGATGACGATAGCCCTGAGATAAAGGCGTCTCGAACGTATTCACTTTCATTTTGTTCGGCGTTTACTAATTTAAAATTGCAGTCCTTCGATAGGAGTTTCAGCGTTTGAATGTACTGATCAATTGATTCTCCAGACTGTTGTTGCCTTTTGGCTAGTCGGTGACGAGCATATATTTCGTTTGCTGGTTTCAAAAATAATGCATCTAGTTTTTGTATAGCTTTGTCATATTCTTTGGAATCTTTGATGTGTTTATAAAGAACTGGTGATAAGTAATTGACTAATAATTGATACTTGCAGTCGTTACTTACTTTTTCTTTGTTTTGTATTGCTTGAACAAAATTATTGAAAGTTTCCTTCCAATGAGTCCATAGATTCGATTGGTCCGAACTAGCTGAGGGATCGGCTTCGAATCTTTCAGGCCTCAGATATTTGTCCATTTTATTTTATTTTGTTGAATAAATTGTAGAATTCAAAACCATTTCTAATAATTATGGTTTTATTCAACAAAATACAGCTAATATAGCGTAATGAAAATTAGGAATGATACATCGAATATTGACAGATTATGTCAGTAATATAAGAGCTAAAATAAGGTTGCATATCATCACAGTATGATAAAGGAAAACAGAACAGCTGCAAAGGGGACGTAAAAATACGCAGTAAAAATAACGTTTCCGGGTAAATCTCTCTTTACATTTTTCAAACTCAACCTCCTGACGTATGTGCACGGGTTAGCAATTTACATAGTAAAGGATTTGTTAATAAAATTTACTACAATCGCGTTTTACTTGTAAAATATTACTTATTTTATTGTTATGCTGAATTTTGCAAGAATTATAAGTGACATTGAATTTTAGTATTTTTTTTTCTTCATTGAAGTTTTGGCTCCAGACATAACCAAATGAAAACCGGCCAAGTGCGAATCAGGCTCGCGCACTGAGGGTTCCGTACACACGAGACTATTGTTACATGATAACGAAACATCTGACAAAATTATGCCTTCCTGTGCTTTCGAAGTGTAAATACACAACAAAAAACGCTATAATTTTTTTGTAACGAATGTAACAGGGGCCTTACGGACAACTGCTATTACGGCACCTAATCCGCTCAGTTGGAAAATCACGTGAACGTGAACCTTATTGAGCCCAGATACGGTTTGCGGTCACGTGATTTTCCAACTGAGCTGATTAGGTGCCGCTATAGCAGTTGTCCGTAAGGCCCCTGTACATGGTTATAATTAGGTGCTGAAGTATATGTCCGACGGTTTTGACTCGTTTTTAATGAACAGGTTCAATGGTTATGGCCCGTCCATTCATTTTATTTTGGCCGAAGATTAAAATAGATACTCCATTCCCTGAAATTCCAAGTAACCTACCGAGAGAAACAACAAGCTGTCCTTTGACGCGGCACTGAAAAATCGATTCCCTTCAAATATTAACGCGTTGCAATACTACCCAGAAGGGCTCGTAAAATATGTATGTCTGATCATTTCCTTTGTTCTATTCTGTTTGAGTTATTGTTTTGTAGTATTACCTACCTACTTCAGCTTAGATAGTATATAACAACTGCATATTCACATCAGTATAAGTTAATTTAAGGATAAAAATCGTAAGTTGGTATCACAGAAAAGTTTTTTTTTTTTTGTTTAAATTATAACGGCTGTCAAGTCATTTTTGTAAGTGTTGTAGTCAGTTACACCCATATAAATGAAACGTCAGTCATTCGAAATCAGTTAGCAACTTGATATGACACCATTTATATAATTTTAAGCTAACCACGGAAGAAGAATGACCAAAATTGCAAAAAGTGGGAAAAGATGGCTTTAATAGTATGTAGGTAAGAATTCGTCCGACCGACGATTTTTCTCCTTTGATTAGAAAGGAGCGGTGCGAATTTGCGCTTCAGCAGAGACCCTTCATTAAAACCTCCATGGTTCCTTTCAGCTTTATTCCTGAAAATATCGATCAACGTATCGGAGAACGTAGAAATGTTATAAAAATAAGTAAACCATATTTGAATGGCGTTAAAGATCAAAATAGTGTAGGTACAGATATTTCTGTAAGAGAACCAGTGAAAATTAGATACAATTTCTAGAAACGCTCTGTCCTTTTCTGGCAGGCAATGCAATAAAGAACACAAAACAACAATAAATAAACCACCCAAGGTCGAGTCGGGCTCAGGCACTGAGTGTTCCGTACCACCACAATATAATTACGATAAAAGCGGACAAGTGCGAGTCGGACTCGCGCACTGAGGGTTCCGTAACACAACATAAATTGTTAACTACTAAATTACAAAAAAGTAATGCAAAAAGACATCATGCCCAAGCGGTCACCCATCTAAGTACCGACTGCATCCGACGTTGCTTAACTTCGGTGATCGTACGAGAACCGGTGGTGAATAGAAATTGGTTACAGACTTGGCTATTGTTTATTATTTGTTGTTTTACTTTAGAGTGTGTACTATAATTATGCCAAGTTTGACGTACTAATTACCGTTTTTTGGGTTTCACCACTAAATTAAGCAGTGTCGGGTGCGGTTGGTACTTAAATGGGTGACGCCTGGGCGTGATGTTAATTTTTTTACTATTTTTTGGACTTTGTGGTGGAAGCTTCAGTTCGCGAGCCCGACTCGCACTTGGCCTGTTTATGTATTGAAGCCTGCTACTGTTTATTATGTCTTCTGTGCTGCTGCTGCCAAGAAGGTGAAGATCAAACAGAATTATGCAGCATGCTAGTTGGTTGGAGCATTGATCCAAATTAATACAGGTCAAAGACATGCAAAGTAGGTGAACTCGGTCTTTCCTAATAAAGGTCTGAGCCAAACTGACTCCTGTACAAGGAAAAATTGCTTGACCCAGATACACACACCCTTGTCTGGGGTCACGGATATCTGATCGTAGTTAATTTATTCATCGCAGGTTTTTGTTCTCTTTGAAGAGAGACAAATAATAATTGAATTGTAAAACTATTATTAAGACGTTTTTATTTGACTGCCCCGGTGGCTCAGTTGGTAGTGAACCTATCTTCTGTGCTTGGGTGTTCGATTCCCATCTAGGACAAACATTTGTGTGATGAATATTTGTGTTTGTTCTATGTCTGGGTGTTAATATCTATTTAAGTATGTATTTAAAAATATATATCTACGTATATCAGTTTCTGGCAGCCATATTACAAGCTTTGCTTAGTTTGGGGTCAGATGACCGTGTGTGCAAAAATGTCCCACTTATTTTATTTATTACTTTGAAAATACTCCAGTGCTTGACACTGGCAAAAGGACAAAACGACGGACAAGTTTTATCCACATCATTGTCAGCCTTACACTTGACCCAGGACTTCTCTCAAAGATTTCAGAAGATTTCCTTCACCGTTGTTTAGCGATTGCGTTGAAAGTGCACATATTTTGTTTAAGTACTAAATAAGTCACTGGTGCAGGGCCAAGGAGCGAACCGGGTGCCGTTAGATTGTAAAACACATAAATTATGCTACCACTCGCCCGGCCACCATCGCGCACCATTTCGTCGAAGCATCGCCATTTCAACTACTTACTTACGAACACAAAATGCATAGCAAGGAGATTTAAAAAATTGCAGAAAAATATATTAATAAAATTTATTCACGGGTATCCCGGACCTATGAGAGGCACTGGTGGGGCCAAAGTCGACACCGAGATGCCCTATTGAATGCAAAATACAATTATTGAGTGTGTATAAAATGGAATATAAAACAAATTGTACAGTAGGTATAGGATAAAAATTCTGGGCTATTGGGTTGAACAACTAGTGGATAGGAAAACAGATCTATATAGGATGAGAAACGGCACCTGCCTTATTATTAAAACAATATTCACCGAGTTATTACTACTCTAATTACCTAGTATTATTAAACAAAAAATAATTTTATATCAAAACATAGATACGAAATGTGGAATGAGCAACCTTCCACGGTGTTTCCGAAAAGCTACAACATGGGGTTCTTCAAAAGGCGAGTTAACAGAGTTCTTAAGGGTCCGTAATGTATTTGTGATGCCTCTGGTGTTACAAGTATCCATAAGCGACGGTGACTGCTAACCATCAGGCAGCTCGCCTGCTTGGTTGCCACCTATGGCATAAAAAAATTGTGGAACAAAGTAGAAAATAATAATATTTCTGTTTAAATAGTACTTGCAACAATTCCCTGAGGGGCACATGTAGCCTTCGTTCTACCCACCCTGCTCACAGTATGAAATAAATATAAACATGAAGTGAAACCTCTTCTCTAATTAGTTCTAACCTAATTAGCGTCGACCCTTCTTCGATGCGACCTTTAAGGTTGGCGGAATGTACACTTCGACTGTAGCCGCAATCAGCTTAAAAAATATACACTGACGTTTATGTAAGCTACTGGACTAGGAACCAGGACTAAATTTTATTTTAGTTTTGGCGCCAACATGAAAAAATATGTCGTCTCGTACCTTTTATTTTCCTAATCTTGTGAATTTTCGAGTGTTAATGTGTAATAATGGTGGGTTATTATTTATTGAGTGTTTAAAAAGATCCAGGGGGGGGGGGGGCAAAACACCTAGCAATTCCATACATTAGACTCAATTTTTCGATTTGATTTCTTCGAACCTTGGCAGAAATGTCAGAATCCCCCCCCCCCCCCCCCCCCCCCAATGAAATCCTGGATCCGCCCCTGGAAGTGATATAACGAGATAAACATCTCTTTTGGTGTTTTTTTTTTTTAAATACTATTGGCTTATTATAGGCTTGCGTTTGACCATCATCTCGCCTGAGCGATGATACGGTCTACGATCCATGGAGTACGCTTGCTTGTTTTATTTGAAGACACCCAGATTGTAACTATCGGGGAATAAATACAGACAGCGCATTCCACAGACTAGCACAGTAAAATGTTAAAAGATAAAACTCCACAGAAACTTCTAGTAAAGTCTCCGCACTTTACTAAGGCATGACTTGTACTTGACCGTGACCTACTTTGCTTGATTCTGACTCTGACTATGACTTGTTAGGCGAAATCTGATAAAACTACTAGGTTTTTAAGTGAATTGCGCAATTCGCTCTAAACATAAAAATAAGTTTACCTACTCATTTTTCACTGACGAGGTTAGGTTTTTTTTTAAATTCTTACCTCTGTAAGGATTTTGGCGTCGCACTTCTTGTGCATTTGGCAGTGTCAAGTATTGAAATATTATTAAGTTTGATGAAACGTCGTGAAACAAGTCATAGTCACAATAAAACTTGTTTGAGCTAAGCTTTTTTAACCTGTCGAAATTCGTAATTTATCAAAGTTAAAACGTTGTTACGAAAAATATGAAGGAAACCCCTGGATAGTATCTCTCAAGAAACAAGGAGGCCGGCAGATTGGTCCATTCTTTGGCTGTATCGATTAGAAACGTAGTAAACGTTTAGTACATCTCCAAGGAAAATCCACAATGGGTGGGTGTTTGTGGTCCGTCTTTCTACTTGTAATAGTAGAAAAATAGTTTTGTAAGCCTAAAGTTAAATTTACCTATTTTACCCGACTGCGCAACAGGAGGTTTATGTTATTCGAGTGCATATTATGTATGTATGTATGTATGATGGATAACAGATAGCCGATGGGGCTGAAAGGGTCACGAATGGAGACGACAGACCGGTAAGCGCAGCGTAGGATGTCCACTCACAAGATGGACAGACGACCTAAAGAGACCGCAGGGAAACGCTGCATGCTGACCGATTCCAACCGGCTCTTTTGGAGATCGATGGAGGAGGTCTATGTCGAGATGTGGATGTCCTACGGCAGAAATGATGATGATGATGATGATGGTTACTTTGGTACGCCCTACAGCCTAATGTCGACATGTGAAGTGTCATTTGAATCGTTTTAATAGTAAGAGTAAGAGTGACATAGGCTACAAGAATTCAAGATGGCGTCCGCGAAAATAAAATAAAATGGGAAAATAGAAAGAAAACTTTGCTAATTAGGTCAATATTATCAGCATTATGTAGAGCTCACTCAGTAGATTTCAAAAATATGTAACACTACTGTGAAATACTCAGTAGTTTACGAGATAAACCATCATAAAAGACTATGTATCTACTACGAGTAGGTATATATAGGTATGTAGCGCGCCCAGTTACTATTCATACAATGCAGTCGTCTTATATTTTTTTAATAATTTAAGTTACCTACTTGTTTTCAAAGCGCAATTTCATACATTGTAGCAGTATACAATCAAAATAATGCCGTGCCAGATTGCTGGCAGATTAAGCAATAGTTCCTATGAAATCCTCTACATTTGTTTATTGATTTTTGAAAATTATGTCACCGGGTCAACTACTTTAATGCCAGTGACGTGATGAGAGGTTAGTGGCAAAGACCTTCCCCATCTTCCTTTTTATGCCATAGGTGGCAAACAAGCTAACGGGCCGCTAGATGGTAAGCGATCACCGTCGCTTATGGATACCTGTAACACCAGGGGCATCACAGATACGTTGCCAACCTTTGAAGACTCTATTAACAGACCTTTTGCAAAATCCCATGTCATAGACTTGGAAATACCGCAGGAGATTATTTCACATATTGCAGGTGTGAGGCAAACAAGATCGAGTAAAATGTATAGTATGCGATTTCCATCGATCTATGATATATGGATAAGCTTCCAGGCGGTGGCGGCTGGTGCGATGATAAAACCGCGATGCTTTTTTTTAATGCCATAGGTAGCAAACACCAGACTGTGGCTAACAGCAGAGGCGTCACAAATACGTTGCTGACCCTTTAGGACTCGATTAACTCGCCTTTTGAAGATCCCCATGTTGTAGCTTCTCGGAAACACCGCGGAAGGTAGCTCATTCCACATTTTGCAGTTATGAGGCAAGACGGATCATGTGAATCGCACAGTATACGATTTCCACTGATCTATGATGTGTGGATAAACTTTCAGGCGGTGGCGGCTGGTCATCATCATCATCATCATCAGCCAGAAGACGTCCACTGCTGAACATAGGCCTCCCCCATAACCTCCACACTGAACGACAGCCTGCCTTTTGCATCCACTGGATGCCCGCGACTCTCACAATGTCGTCGGTCCATCTAGTGGGAGGCCTCCCTAAGCTGCGTCTTCCGGTTCGTGGTCTCCACTCCAGAACCTTTCTTCCCCATCGGTTATCGGTGGCGGCTGGTGCGATGGTAAAACTGCGACGCCGGCATCAGATTCAACAGTTCTTCAGAACACTCCCCGTTGTAAACGCGATAGAAGATACAAAGAGACCCGACGTTTCTGCACATGTTAAGCGGCTCTAGGTGATCAGTGCTGTGCTCAGTTGGGCCGATTTTTGTGACAATGGCGTCGATTCTGTCATATCACTCACTAAACTAAACCAATCTGACAGGACTAAAATGATCTGCCTCTCTTTTCATTTTAATATGTGAGAGAAGGATTGCAACAATTTTAGAGCTGTCAAATTTAGTTCAGTTCAGTTTAGCGTGCATCCGATTTTTTTTTGTTTTATTCAAAATTTTACATTTGTCGCAAAACCGGCCCATCTCAGCATGACTTCATTGTCATATAATAAACGTTTCTGTGTTTTACAATGCGTTAATATTTAAGGAAAAGGGTTTAAACAGTAAACAGAGAGATAATTATTTGTTAACGAAACGCATAAGCGAGTTTCAAGATGTATGTTCCAAACACAGTACTTTAACTTCTGTATAGACACTGTAATTTCCTTTACCGCATTGTAAAACGCGCTCCGACGCGCGCCGTTGGTGTAAGGCATCGTCCACATTACAGACGCATGCGTTCCACGTGAAAAATGCTCTGAGTTTGATCCATTCTCAACTTTATCTCGATAACGCTAAAGTTTTCGTAAAAGCAAACACAACATTGCCAAAGTATGCACATGAGCCGTACCATCACACGTTTTGCGATTTTGTTTGACTGCGAAAAGTTGCGCGACTAAACCGTATCTTACCAAACCGTATCTTGGCGTGTTAAGGTTCACATTCGCGTTATTTTTCGCAGTCAACTAAATTGAATCGCTTAGGGTAACGATACCGCCCCAATACTGTCAAAATACGCAACGTGCGAGAGAGACAATATGTTTATCAACACAAATAAATATTTAATTATTATTATGTTCGTTGGTTTAAGATAAGAGCTGGGCCAATTTGCCAATTTTTTTAATGTTCATAATAGTTCGAAGGAGCTTTTAAGAGAAAGAAAAATTGGATACGTTGCCTGTGTAAATTGGAAGAATAGAGGTTTTTTTTAAATATATGTAATAGATCTAAGTTTGGCCACCAACTCGCCTGATGGTAAGCGAAGTTGCGGCCGAGGATGGAACACGTCGATCAAGAACTAGAAGAAATCGTGTTTTTTCTATTGGATTTTTGTATGAAGTCAAACAAATTTATTGAAATTTGGACATGATAATGTCTTTCGGGGCAGTTTTTGATTTAAAAAACTATAATGGTGATTGAAAAAAAAAACTAAATAAACTAAGTGAGAACGCATTAAACTGCATCTGTAATGTGAATGGGCCTCAAATCGGCTCTTATTACTGTGACTACAAAAAAAGAAGCCCAAAAATGCCAACGGTTGCCGGAAATATAAATTTTAATTATGGAACATTATAAATGGACGTTGGACACTGGCTGAATTTAATCACGATGAAAGAAAAATGTCGCGAGCTAATCACAATTTCAAATTTCGAATGAATAATTAGATTTTCTTCTTTTATATTTTTGATTCAAACTGCCAGTGTTTTTAATTTAAATTAAAATTGAGCTAGATAGAGTTATTGGGTAAATTTTGTAGATTTGTCATTATAATCGATGAAACTAAGAAGCATAAGCGCATTTTAGGTTTTTAAAAATTATAGGAATGTGTGATTTTGTATCTTTTACTATTAAGTAAAACGATTTCAAAACTTAGACTCTATCTCAAGAAAATAGTATTAACCAAATGAAAAAAAAAAAACAATATAATGGTATAAGACCGATTACTAAAGGACTGCAAATTGCATCTTTTAGTTCTTTTCATTTACTCTTACATTAAAACCTGCTATTCCTTAACTAATCCTCTGAATCAATACTTCACCATGTGATTGCAAGAGGAATATAGAGTGCATACTTTTTAGATTCAAATTTCATTTCCAACCTGCCAGTCCCTTTAAAATTAAAAATGTAAACTAGACTCACCGTTCCAATTTTAAAATTCGCGCTCCAAAGCAAACGTCAATTCACCGCGGCAGTGGCTCAGAGGGTCTCTAAACTCGCGACGTG
The DNA here is from genome assembly GCA_932305915.1 of Agriopis marginaria. Taxonomy (NCBI): domain Eukaryota; kingdom Metazoa; phylum Arthropoda; class Insecta; order Lepidoptera; family Geometridae; genus Agriopis; species Agriopis marginaria. The sequence continues at coordinate 26,677,025 of OW029914.1, read as the reverse complement.
CGAACCCCTCGGCTCCCGGACCGAACTGTGCGTTAGCTTGGCGGTTGCGCGGCCTAAGGATGCGCCTATACGATGATTTTTGTCGATATTTTACGACGAAATTATGCTAAGCGCTCGTCGGGTAATGAGATGGCTGTGATTATGATTATGGAAAGGTGTTTGTGTTTCGAGATTAGCTACTTAGGCTACTTCATTAGATTAAGTGGAAATTTAGTGCTGTAATTTTAGGAGTATTTTGTTTTAAATGTGATTTTTTGTTGAGTAAATTACAATCATCAGTATAGTACAATAACATTTTATTGGAACCACAAAGAGGACATTAAATGTAGTTTTCATCTTAGTAAAAATAGAATATTATCAATACCATTAAAGTATGTAGCATTTTTTTATTAAGAAGGATAACTAAGCTATATATAAATACTGCATAAAAAACTGTAAAATGTAAATCGACGAATTTTTATTTAAGTAAAAAATTACTATTAATGTTATAACCTAGGGTTTGCCTTTTATCTATTTTATACAAGGTTACGCACATAAATTGTACTTAGCCGAAAAAGGTCATTGTATTCATCATTATGAACATATTTTACCATGGGACCAACCCTGTTATCGCGTTTCAGGTGAACTAATTTTGGTATTTTTATTCTAAAAAGAGTGAAATAAAAAATATGGCTTTTTATATTTTCAATGAGCTTGATATATGCAAATTTGCGCACTCCAAAAACATTTGGCCAGTACATAAAAAATGCGTCAATCCGCTGCTCTGTTTCTGCGTAAAAGAGTTAACAAATCAACAATGCAAACACGTTTGCATTAATAATATTTGTATGATGACAAACTTTTGAAATTTTATTCAAAAAATATCGATAAAACTAAAAAAGCCGTGCAACCCCTTGCAGCGGTGTAGCATTCCCGCTCGATTGCACGTCGATAGTCACCGTTTCACCTCGATGGTTAATTATAAATCAGTCCTGTCAGCAGTTGTCATGTGGCTGCCGGTGGCTTTATTGTCTACAAGTGTATCGACAGTTTTAACACACTTTTATTGACATCACTTGAAACTTACTATATACTTTAAGTCGATAAATGTTATTACAAAGTTAGTGATTTTATAAAAGAAATTTTTAAGTTATAGTGGCAGTAAAGCATGGTCATTGTTTATTTTGCAATTCAAGAAACTTGTATATGTTTTTATTTTTTATTGCAAGTGTTTTTATTAACTAAACAAAATCCTAGCTAACAATAACACTACAAAAACAGTTGAACTGCCTGTAGACCGTTGAAGGTCTAATGATAATTAATTAATTAGATTAATAACATGATATTTTAGTTATCTCTACATAGTATAAATTGAAGTCGCTTTCCGCATCTGTCTGTCTGTATGGCCGCTAACTCCTCCTAAACCACGCAACGGATTTTGATGCGGTTTTCACCATTAGTTAGATACATTTTCAAGGAAGGAAGGAATAACTAGCGACCCGCCCCGGCTTCGCACGTAAATTACACCCGTGCGAAGCTGGGCGGGCGGGTCGCTAGTTGAAATATATAATACTAGATGGCATAAAAATACCACGATCAATTAAATCGTAATTACAAAAAATACTCATCTATACTTAGTTATACTTAGTTATTATTTTTATTTGGAGGCTGACTCTGGGCCGTAGCTTAGTGAATAGAGCACTAGGGACATAATCCTGGCTGACACAGATTCGAATCCAGCTAGTCGTATTTATTTAAATTGTCCATGACATTTAAATATTAAACCCTAGAGTGTGGAACAACATATAAAAAAAGAAAAATAAACTTTCATACTAACCTACTTGAGACTTTTAATGCTGTATTTGAATGATACACATCGCAATTTTAAATTATGTGAAACAAATTTATTATTTTTTAAATCAAATAAACTGGCTAATTGCGAGCCGGGCTTGCGTACTGAGGGTTTTGTACCACCACAAAATACAATAATTATTAATTAAAAAAACCGACTTCAAAATTATCAAATAGTGCATTTCAAATCGGTGAGACGAATAATAAGGTCATCTAAGTAGCAAAATACGTTGCATAACTTGGTAATGAACAGAAATATGTGATCGATTCGCACTCGGGCATTATTTATCATTTGTTGATAATATATTTTAGAGTGTGTACTATAATTATGCCAAGTTTTTACGTATTACTGTTTTTATATTAGAGCAATTACAAAAATACGTAAAAAAATTACGTTTGTTGTATGGGGATCCCCCATTCGTTTTTACTTGTTGACGTTTTATTAGTAACATTGCATATTCTGGGAAAACTTCAACTGGCTAAAAACATCCCATAAACGCTCAGGCGGTCACTCATTCAAATACCACAGCAAGTACCGACCGCGCCCGACGTTGCTTAACTTCGGTGATCATATGAGAACCAAAGCTGAACAGAAATTATATATTCTGTGAAACATTACATATTCTACAGCCGTTTAAAGGTAAGACAGACGGACAGACAGACAACGTAGGCTCAGTAATAGGATCCTGTTTTTACCCTTTAGGTACGGAACCCTAAAAGCAACATCGAATCTACAGCTTTTGATGTTATAACGTAAAAAATTCAACGGCTTTTAATTATCAATCCTTTATAATCGTCGATATTGACACACAAGTTTTCACCTCACTATTTCCGGATTATGGGTGGCGTGCGGTGAAAATAAATGTACCTATACTTTTCGGGTAATAAAAGGTGATTAATTATTCCATTAAATAGAAAATAGACTTGAACTGGTTTACGTGTTAATGTATAGCTTTATTTATGAGAATATGTCAAATGAAATACGTTTTAATCACATTTTAACGGGTAGTGGTTACTGCGGCATATTTGGGTTCCCTATATTTCGCGTAAGTTTCTTTTTATCCGTGACGGAACGGAAAGGATATTTGCGTTTCAAGAACTTTAATACCCTTTCCATTCGGTTTCAAAGACTCTTGCGTCGAACAAATAGACCACATCATGAAATACTTACTTGAAGTTTTAAACAAGAAACCATCTCCATGGCTTCCAGACTATCAGGCTACCAGAGACTCGATTTTTGAATTACTCATATGATATTTGGCACATATTTTTTTTTACATCGGCCTAGGTTAACTTTTGACCGCGATCTCGCCTGATGGAAAGCGATAATGCGGTCAGATGGAGCACGTTTGCCCAATAATAACCTATTAACCGTAGACTTGAACACTCCAAGATTGTAATGCTACGGAAACACAGACAGGGGTAAGGCGTCCCATTGTTTTGCTGTTCTAATTAAGAAAGAGGACTCAAAACGCTTGGTGCGAATAAATGGCATTTGGACCAAGTATTGGTGACGCCTTGCCGTTCGTCTGGACGTCCGGTAATGAAAAGGTGATGGAGGAACAAGTTCGTGAAGTTCCGTTGCACACTCCGTGGAAAATCCTATAAAATACCGACAAGCTATTTCGACAAGCCAATATCATGCGAAATCATGCTAAATGACTGACTTTCGAACGGAATCCCAACCAAAAGTCACATTTTTGAAACAAAAATATCACTCGCTAACGCAACGTGCGTGAAACATTTCACAGAAAATCAAAGAATTCAAATGTAATATAGATCAATGCAGAAAATCTTTAATTTCGCATGACATTCTCGTGCGAAATCATACGAACGATTCAAAAATCGAGCCCCAGGGCACCGTCCCGGTCACCGATTGACAAGTCTATCACAACAGATTGCTATACAAGCCATATCAACCATATGCCTTATTATGGATGAAACGGATCGTGATCGCGATCGCGTGCCATTTCTCTTACGCACGTGGTGCGAGTAAATAGATGCGAACGGGATGCAATCTCGATCACGATCAAACTTCTATAATAAGGCCGCCGGGCAGCCAGATCGTCTCGTACTCATTATACAAAACTTCCTCTCGGCTCGAAACTTTCACTATCGCGTCGAAGGAGATCGCTCCTATCACCCCATCGGTGCCGGTATCCCTCAGGGCTCCGCTGTGGCATATTCTCTATCGCTCTAAAATGCGACATTTCCCGACCTCCCAAAGTGGATATCGTTCTCTTTGCCGATAGCACCACCAAGGGCGGATCCAGATTTTTTTCTGGGAGGGGTACAAGGGGCGGACGGGCAAAAATTTCGCAATTCCTGCCAGAAATATACAAGAGTTTCACTCATGTTCTTTCTGTTATTTTGTTGCATGCGGCGCCGCATAAAAAAAAAACAAGTTTTTATTGTAGTTTTTATTCAAGTTTTAGTTGTAGTAAGTTCATTTAAGTTTTTGTATGAAAAGTATAAAATATCTCCACCTTATTAACCCCTAAAAAGTATTACACAATCGTATACATAGCATAATACAGTAATTTATAGAAAAAGATAAAAGAGATACCTAATTTTAACGACTGGTTGTCTACATAACTTAAACTGCCGTAGCGAGCTACGAGGCTCGTAGAGAGTTACGAGACTCGTAACCCTCTACGAGACTACGAGATTGTAGACTCTCCGTAGACTTCGTAGGCAATCTACATAATTATTGTCATAGTACGACATAATTCGATGGGGTTGTTTCGAATTATATTTTAATTGGGTATAATTTTTTTTACTATGCACAAGTTAAAAAACAGAAAATTAACGAAAACTTAAATATATAACTAAAAACTAAAACTTAAAATAACTAATTACAAACTAAAAACTTAAACTGGAATTCCTGGCCTGAAAATCCAAATTATATTTTTAATGTATTTTTTTTTTTCTTTTTTACATTTTTTTTTGTTCTTAATCTAGATAAAACAAATCTAGATAGATATATAATAATATTCGATGAAAACAAAAGTTCATCATAAAAGTGTAACTTTTGAACCGATTTCTTAATAAAGCTATTATGCAGTTTTATGAACAAAACCTAATAAAATTATAAATTATATAATTTTTATAAAAAAAAAACAGAAAATTAATGAAAACTTACACGTTGAAAAAAAGTTGAAAACTACAATAAAATTATAAACAAAAATATATTTATGAATTCACATGAAGACACAAAATTTAATAACGTTAAAAAAAATAAAAGAAAAATGCTAAAACTTTTTAAGAATACCCTTATTTTTATTTAACACTCGAGAGAAATGCAAATGTAAGGTTAGATTACACGGTGCCGTGGTATGATTTAATATGTAAAATATGTATTAAAACCAGATTGAAAATCACTGGAAGAAGCAATTCCCTCCCACAAGTTGGGTATCCTTTTTTAACCGACTTCGAAAAAGGAGGAAGGTTCTCAATTCGTTTCGTATTTTTTATATTGAATAATTAATAATTATAAATATAGAACAATTAAAAAATAATAATTAATTATTTTATTTATATTACACGGAAATTACTCACGTAAGAATAAGCCGGTTACTCCGACTATAGTTTTTCAACCGCATTGGACGGTCTTTTTCAAGGAGAATGCACGCGTGCGGCTGCGTCTCGCTTTGCACTAATTGATTAATTAATAATAATTATAAAAAAATATGATAATCTCGGCCTTTTCAATACCAGCGTGAATAGGTATCTTCTAAGTCTGCGTGTTTCATCTTCGACCACATCGTCGCTTACCAACAGGCGAGTTGGTGGTCAAATGCGGATTTATGCGCGATTAAAAAATCGCTTGACTTTGTCTGCCGTTAAGCGATAATGCGTGCGGTCTTGACCTTTGATCTTGAATATTTTTTTGGCCGATGTCGGATCGGGACTTTTCAAGGTTTATGTCGTGCACTCAAGGTCTGTTTTCCACCAATTTTCAGCTCTATGCGAAGTGTTATAAACTTACCACTGCCACGGAAGACATATTAGTACAAATAAAGAAGATTCACTTCACAATAAAGTGCAATTCAGGACGTGCGAGCGCTAACTATGTGGGTATGTCCTAAAACTGCGACCAGAACCACCGGAGGATGGGCAGCAACATCCTGTTAGTACACGGTGAACGTACTGCGATCTCCAAGCCGCCTGCCAAGCTTGGGGATTATGGCAACACCCCTCTCTAAGAGGGAGGCCTTGTTCAGCAGTGGACATTTAATGGCTGATGATGTGTGTATGTGTGAGTGCTAACTACCTACAGCTATATTAACCTAGAAGTTGCCTCTCTGTCTATCACGTAACTCTAATTGCGCTATCTCTGTCTATCGCGCGGCAGGTCCGACAAGTCGGCTACTTGTAGCTTCATACCTAAAGCGCTGAGTGCGCCAGGCGTGCCACTACTTTTTCAGCTAATTTGACCGGAATAGGTATCTAAAGGTTGCGATGTGTGGGTCGCTTGCATTATTTAGCACTCCGTTATTAATTCATACTAAGCTGTGGGCCGCGCGACGCAGCCGAGCCGTCGGTCGCGGTCGCCGGTAGTGGTCGCCTAGATCGGAAAGCCACCTTGAGCTTCTTTTTGCGAATTAAGACGCTCTCTTCCGACTTTTAGCAACTATGGTCATTCTAGTTTAAGTGTGCATACCTCCATGGTTAGCTAAAAATTATAAAAATGGTATCATAACAAAATTGAACGTTTTATCTAGGAAACTCATAAGATCGAAACACGATTAAGCACATTTCACTCGATAAAAAAAATATATCAAAGTAGCACTGATTTGCGCTTTTATCCCTGTTTTTTTGGATTCATTCAATTACCTGTTTATTAAATTATGTTTGCGATAGCTTGATTATATATATAGATTTCATAATTATGAAGGAAACCGATGAGATACATTTCACATTACAGCTATACTTTTCGAAAAATATGAGAAAAACCCCAAAAATAGAAGTAACGAAACGCACGACTGTGTGTAAGCGCCATGATTTTGCTCCGTTAAATGTGACTTTAATACAATTAACCAAGGATTTTGGTCATCTGTAGTAATAAGCGTTGCTTAAAAGTGGGAAAACCTCGCCTTAAGGTATGATTCCGAACTCGGCAGCCGCTACAGTGCTGCCGCAGCACTGTACTTCACTGTACTTCTCTATAGGTTTATATGATAATACATTCCGAGATACGCAGCAATGTCAATGATATTATCATATAAACCTATAGAACATGTATGGGACCAGCGGCCTTTTTTTTTATTCTTTAATTTTTTGGGGGCTTTTAGACAACATGTCTATGTCAGCCCCATCGTATCCTGACAAAACACAAATTTCCTAAATAAATTTATCTAAGACCAGCGGCCTTATTATAGAAGTTTGATCGTGATCGATATTGCATGCCGTCCCGTTCGCATATACTTACTCGCACCACGCACGTGAGTGAGATGGCACGCGATCACGATCACAATCCAAATCACGATAAGACATCTATGATAAGGCATCAGAAATGCTGCGGCAGTACAGCTGCGTGCAATCGAGTTCGGAATCATACCTATCGTGCGACTCGTAGCACCATCTACGAGCGTAGCATCAGCTACGATGATCTGCTACGAAAACAGTTAACAGTGTCATCTATCTAACATTGTGTGAAACATTTCACTACAGAGTTACAAAGTAGGTTTCATTTTAGTTCAGTGTATCACATTGTACATGTTGTGCTAACGTGCTGTTTCAATGGGACGATCAGAGATGGCGCTGTTAATAAAACGCATATAGTGAAAACTTTAAATCAGAATACAATGAGTGCGCCACCATCGCTTTCTAAAATAACTTTCAAGCTCTGTTAAACCCACAGAAAATAATATTTAATTTCTTCTCTTTTCTGTGGTTGTACCCCAAACAAAAGGCTGTCCTTCTATGTGTACTTAGAAGAATTCTACATAGAACGACAGCCTGCCATTATCCCTGCGATTGCCAGGTGGCTTGGAAATCGCACATATAGATATTTTTATACGATATTTTTACCTAAAACACTGTTTTGAACTATCACGGTTGTTCACTAAAGTCATATATGTTTATCTATGCTAAAGTTATATGATATTTTTACCTGTGGATGAGTTGTGCTCGCCATCATATTTTATTGACTATAGACGCATCGACGACCAAAGCCGAACAAAGATTTGGGGATTTTTGCCCAAAAATTGAATTTCCTGCCGTCCTCCTTGTTTCCTGAGACCTACAATCTAGGCATCTTCAAGGCTAGAATGAATAGATTACTTTTAGATTGTGTTCCATTCTCGACCACACCGTCGCTTACCATCAGGCAAATGGGTGGCCAAAGAAAGATATATTATACAGTTTATTTAAAATAAAGTTTTGAACTCACCTGTAGCCGCATGAACATTATTATCTTGCTTGTTAGTATTATCTTTCTCTTCTGGACCCTGCTTTGTTTCCGAACTCGTATTGCATCCCATTTTAAACTCTAAGTACTTAACAATACACACTAAGATAGCTTGACACGTTGTCGCACTACTTGACCTCAAATAGTGGCTGGTAACTAGTAGAAAACACTACAACTCGAGTCTAAAGTTGACTATAACATAGTTGATTGTGGTTTGGCAGTGTATCTGAAACAAAGATGGAAATGCGGTTAGTTCTAACTATATAGTATACAGAAAAACACTGTTTTAAACTATCACGGTTGTTCACTAAAGTTATATGACTATTTACGGGATATTTACCGTGGTAAGGTTGTGGAATGAGCTCCCGATATTTCGGCGCAGTTACATGCACCATGTTCACGGGTAAATATCCCGTAAATAATCATATAACTTTAGTTTACAGACTATACGGGGTTACGTGGAAAGGATGTACTTAGCCGAAAGGGTTTTTTTTAACGCCATAGCAAACGACAAACTGCCTGATGTTAAGAGTCACCATACCCATGGGCGGGTTGGTGGATTCACATACGCCATTGAATTACTTCTCCGTACGTATGCGATATTGCCCAATCACCCTTCCGCGGGTAGGCTTGCCCAGCAGTGGACTGTTAAAAGGCTGATTATGATGATGGATACATAGGCAATTTTCGCAATCGTCTATGGATACTTGTAATACCAGTGGCTTAACAAAAAATACATTGCTGACCTTTTAAGAATCTATTAACTCGCCTTTAGAGAACCCCATGTTGTAGCTTCTCAGAAACACTGCGGAAGGTAGTTTATTCTAAATTTTGCAGGTACTACGTCCGTTATACTATCAATAAGATAAAATTTTACTATAGGAGCAAACCTAAAATCGCGAAAAAAACAGCAAAACAGCTGTGCCACAGAAAATGATCATATTGATACTCAACAAAATGTATGGAACAGACGATTTTTTTTTCAGGGTTGGTTCCATAGTCAATGTTGTTCATAATGATGAATACAATGATCTCTTTTCCACGTAGTATAGTCTATATTCGTAACCCTGTATATGTAGCTACTACTCTAAGATTCTAAAATTTGGCAGGTAGATTCCTAATGGGGTATAGAGGTCCGCTAAGATAGGATTTTGCGGAAGGGTGGATTAAGGTGTCAAAAGGGGGTTGAAAGTCTACGTGAACGAAGTCAAGGGTAACAGCTACTTAGGTACATATTTTTTTTCTTCATAATATTACTTTTTAGATATAATAATTGCGCTAACCATCAAACTGGGTTTGATCACCCGTATCTTGATGTTAGGCTTCCTTTACAATGCAAATAATTCTTATATTATACTTCATCAGTACCGCAGTGTTTTAAACTATCACGGTTGTTCACTAAAGTTATATGACTATTTACGGGATATTTACCGTGGTAAGGTTCTGGAATGAGCTTCCGATATTTCGGCGCAGTTACATGCAGCATTTTCACGGGAAGACACAGATCAGATCGGGAGCTCATTCCGCAACCTTACCACGGTAAATATCCTGTAAATAATCATATAACTTTACGCAGTGTAGTCATATCTCACACATTTAAAAGTAATTATAGGTACCAGAGGTGGTAGGGGGGGGGGGGGGTAAACCGCCCTTGCATCTGTTGAATAAGATTCATTAGCAGACGGCGCCGTCAGCCCTTTTGTTCACCCTTCGATTGCAGACAGGGTGACAGCTTAAAGGAGATTTTTCAGGACGATTTGTTTTTTTTTCTACTAGCTGTGTACTCATTTGGATTTTCGCTTTTATAGGTATCATATAAATTGGTCATACATATCGGAGAAATAAGTGTACATACGTAAATCTACGTAGACGAAGCGTAGGTAGGCCTCCCACTAAATGGACCGACGACATAGTGAGAGTCGCTGGCATCCAGTGGATGCAAAAGGCAGGCTGTCGTTCAGTGTGGAGGTTAAAGGGGGAGGCCTATGTTCAGCAGTGGACGTCTTCTGGCTGATGATGATGATGATGACGTAAATCTGTCTGTGGAATGTGAAGTGGAATCTGCTGCTTCAATGGGTGTGCCCCAATTGTTACAAAAAATGTTTTCATATTTGTGTTAAGGCTTGCGTTTGACCGCCAACTCGCTTACTCGCCTCCACTTCAAATCGAGAATGAGTGAATCGGTTTATTCTAGCAAGCATCATGCTCCATCGTAGTCCGCATCATCGTTTAACATCAGGGGAATAAACAATAATAAAACTGCAAAAAATACACAAACAAAAACAAAACAATTAAAAGAGCAAAAAACAGGCCAATAAAAAATGATAACTTTTTATATTTGCCTGTTTTTTGTTCGTTTTTATTTTTCGTTTTTTATATTAATATTTTTCCACACAAACATCAAAAAACGAAGAAACAGACGAACAAAAAAAAAATTCCTGTTTTTTGCTTATTTTGTTTTGTTTGTGTAATAATATTTTTGCGGTTTTATTTAAAAGAGGATGAATTGGGAACTTTAAAACTTGAGCGTCTGGTGACTGTACTGGCACCCCAACGGTTCAAAGATAACGCTGATTGTAGATATACAGTTGTATGCCTACAGATGTTCCTTTGGAGAGCTTTATTACAGTTCAATGATTTTAAAGGGCTTGGAAAATGTTGGCAATATATTTCGCAAAGATTATTAGAGGGTCGAATTTCGAATATTTAGGAGAAGTCAGAATAAAAAAAAATCTAACAGCCTTTTACGTACTATTACTATATCGTATTCCGATTCATCATCATCATCATCATTTCAGGCATTGGACGTCCACTGCTGGACATAGGCCTCCCCCATCGATCTCCAAAATGGCCGGTTGGAAGAGGCCTGCATCCAGCGTTTCCCTGCGGTCTCTTTTAGGTCGTCTATTCATCTTGTGGGTGGACGCTGCGCTTACCAGTCCGTGGTCTCCATGCCAGAACCTTTCGGTCCCATCGGCCATCTGTTCTGCGTGATATGTGCCCTGCCCACTGCCATTTCAATTTGCTGATCCGTATTCCGATTACCTGAACGAAACGCTTTGATTCCATTTTTACAAGCTTTCATTCAACTTGCCCTGTTACGAGTACTCGTGTAAGTCCGTACTAGCATGCGAGGAGTGGCATCACCGCGTGAGTGGCTACTTATCGTTTGAACGCCTACTTGTACTTGCTACTTCTACTTGTTACTTGTACTACGCATTGTCTACAAGCGCCTTAAGATACGTCGTGTCCGGCCGTCTGTCTGTGTGTCACGTTTACGGTTATTTTTCTCATAGATATATTTCTGCATCTATAAATTTGATAGTAGTAAGAATTTTGATATGTCCATTTCAAAAAACGTCACGTTTCCAACTTTATTATCTCGAGGTCGGATTCTCGTGACGTCGATTGATTGGAAACATGTTCAAAAGTAATTTTTTATATTCAAGTATTTTATTTCATTCTGATTGATTTTTAATTTTACATTGCTGCATGAAATTAAGCAATTAAAATCTATGTTATAATAAAGAATGTCGATGTAGCTTAAATTACTAACTTTTTTTTTTTTATTCTCTTTAGATCTAGCTCTGCTCGTGGTTTTACGTATCTGTGAGGAGAATTAGACACTAAAAAAATTGCCAAATATTTAACTTTAAAATTTGGGCTTGAGCATTTGGACTGTCTTTAGACCTTCATCGGTCTATGGGCAGTCTGACTGTATTTGTAGTGTTAGTATTACCTTGTATTTTGTTTAGTTAATAAAGGCACTTGCCCATGAAAAAAAAATTGAAACTGGGCCTTACGGCTAACTTATCGCGGACTCGAATTAGCGCTGAAACAGCGCAGTTCAGAGAATCACGCAAACGTGATCCTTAACGCGCCGAGATACGGTATGCAGTCGCGCAACTTGTCTCATCACCTAAATAGAATCGCTTAAATCAGGCACCCGTAAGGCCCCTGTAGATTTTTACGGAATAAAAAATATCCTTTGCACTTATTCCTTGTCTGTGCAAAAAAACACGTCGATCTGGTATTTTATGGTAGCGTAAAAGAAGGATAAACAAATCAACAAACTTATGTATCTTCTCTACATAGTATAAATTGAAGTCGCTTTCCGCGTCTGTTTGTCTGTCTGTATGTCTGTATGGCCGCTAACTCCTCCTAAACCACGCAACGGATTTTGATGCGGTTTTCACCATCAGTTAGATACATTTTCGGAAGGTTTATATATATAACTAGCGACCCGCCCCGGCTTCGCACGTAAATTGCACCCGTGCGAAGTCGGGCGGGCGGGTCGCTAGTTGATAATAATTTAAAATTAATAATAGTCTTGCGTTTGTCCACCACCTATGATGGAGTACGCTTACCTACAAGAAACCGATTCACTCGCGGTTTGAAGGCACCCAGGATGTAACTATCGGGGAACTATCTCTGTTTGATTTATTTATTTAAAGAAATAGCAACCAACATTGATTTTATCATATAACTAATCCTATCTAGGTGTTTAATCAAAAACCGTCTTTGGGAACGCGCGTATTTCCTGATGAAGGATCTCCAATGGCTCCGGGATTAGTCGATCGTCTCGACCAATAAACATAACGTCACTCATGTTATGTTTATCGGTCGCAACGATAAGTTTTTATATAAGTAGGATTTATAATTTTACCTGGTAGTGGGCTTGAGAATTTGGATTGTGTTTAGACCTTCAACGGTCTATCATATGGGCAGTCTAACTGTATTTGTAGTGTTAGTTTTAGCTTGTATTTTGTTTATTTAATAAAGGCACTTGCCCAGTAAAAAAACAATTTACCATTTAAGTTCAATATTTTTAACCGCCAACGGTAAAGCCAAAAGGAGGAGTATAATAAAAAAATACATTCTAAGTAAAAAAAAAATACTAATTATTTTTTTGAAAAAAAAAACCGTTCTACCTACATTTACAAAACTAACAAAAAAGTAGAAAGCAATAGTTAAAACAGAGATTGAAAGTCCTCATCAAAACTTTTGCTGAATGGAACCACAAACCAAAATGTCACCTGTGTATATATTTTTGGTTTCTGTTGATTTTTTCAAAAAGCGCTGAATCAGTTTCAATAAAAAAAAACTGTACCACGTCTGAAGTATGGCCCAACCAAACAAAAAAGAATTATCAAAATCAATTCATAATTAGCGGAGTAATTGCGTAACAAACATGCAGTCGAATTAAGTGTCGATTAAGTGCATGTTACCCATGTTCCCGCAAAATAAATATTTTGAATTTGAATAGATTCGCTTAGGTGCTCGGAAGGTCACTGAAAGATTAGAGGAACAAAATATTATGAACACACATACATACATACATACATAACCAGTCGAAACCATACCCCTCTATGTTTTGCAGTCGGTTAAAAAAGAAACTATATGTACCTGCACACTCATAATACCCGCTCGTACCCGATCGATCAAACGTCGTCTAGCCAACTTGCCCGACCTAGGACTTTCATTTCGTCTAGATTTCTAAGAAAATCTGATTAGATGAGACTTTTTTTACTTTTCTTTGTTTTGTTCTGGCGCCAAGTTGTCTGGCCTTTGATTAAATTGTTTCTACTAAGTATGTAATAAATTGTCAATGTTGACCTTTTCGGTCATTATTTTTAATTGAGGTTATTTTTACTACGACGGATCTGAGAAGGTATTTACAGGGTTACGCATATAGACTGTACTAAGCCAAAAGGTCATTGCACTCATCATTATGAACAACTTTTATTATGGGACCAACCTAGAAATCGCGAAAATAACTGCTATTATACATTTTGTCGAGTGTAAATGACCGTTTTCTGTATAACAGCTGATATTTTTTCGCTATTTTATGGTTGGTCTTATAGTAAAAGCTGTTCATAATTATGAGTACAATGACCTCCTTTCGGCTTCCAAACCTGAGATTGCGAAAAAAACAGCTGTTCCATAAAAAATGGTCATTGTTACTCGACAAAATGTATGGAACAGCTTATTTTTTTGCGATTTCATGGTTGGTCCTACAGTATAAGTTGAACATAATGATAAGTACAATGACCTCCTTTCGACTTAGTACAGGGTATATGCGTAACCCTGTATATATAAAAGTGAAATACCACTCACTCATTCGCTTGCTCACTCACTTACTCACTGCATGACTCATCACAAAATCTCAAAAACTACTTGACCTACGAAGCTGCAATTTTGGCAGGTAGATTCCTTGTGGGGTTTAGAGGTTCGCTAAGAATGATTTTTCGAAAGGGCGGGACTACTAAAGGGGGTTGAAAGTTTATACGAATTTCTATGCGTACATGAGCAAGAGCTATTATAAGAAAAATATATGATTTTTCGAAAGGGCGGGACTACTAAAGGGGGTTGAAAGTTTATACGAATTTCTATGCGTACATGAGCAAGAGCTATTATAAGAAAAATATATTAAAAAACTATCTTTTGTACGAGTGATATCATCGGAAAACAAATTATGAAACCGTAGAACAAAATGTAATTGGGTGTTTCCCACTGGGATTTTACCGCTGAATGTGTAATTAACTAAATTGGTTACCTTGTTACTGTTTTTTATGCTCTCGTGTATAAAAGTCTGTTTTTTGTGCGCTAGGGCATAAAAATGTTTACTCCTTCAAATTGGTCAAAGAGGTTCAGTTTGTATTACATTTCATGTAGGAAGTTTGCTTAAGTCTTTAATAATACCCATAGATCAAGGCTTTATTAAAGACCCAGACAAACCTTTGTCGAATAAAAATAGAACATTATTCAAATTTTAGTTTTTGTTTTAATTAGAGATATTATTGACAATAACACTGTACCATTTTCTCATAATTTAAGTGAAAAGTAAATTTTAAAGCTCGTGCATAAAACCCATTTTTATGCACTCGTTGGACAATCAACAATTATATTTTTCACACCTTACTAGATTTACATAATAAAAAATATACTGTTAAAAATATAAATAATATATCTACTGTTATAAATCTAACAAAAAAATCTCATTAAAAACAAATAAAATAATTTTATCACGCAATCAGTATTTTTATTGGAACAAACAAAAATCATCTGTTTAATACATTTTGTCAAGCGTCAGTTTTCTATGGAACAGCTGATTTTATTTTCGCCATCCCATAGTAAAAATTGTTCATAATGCTGAGTATACTGACCTCCTTTCGGCTTAGTACAGAGTTTATGCGTAACCCGCATAACTGTGTAACTGTGTAAAATAAAAAAACTTGACTCAGCCCGTTGATGCCGTTGGTCCAGTTGGTAGTGTACCTAACTTCTGAGCTTGGGGGCGTGGGTTCGATTCCCACCTAGGACAAACATTTATGTGATGAACATTTGTGTTTGTTGTATATCTAGTTGTTAATATCTATTTAAGTATTTTTTAAGTATGCATTTAAAACTATATATGTCTGTATATCAGTCTCTGGTATTGCTTAGTTTGGGGTCAGATGACCGTGTGTGAAAAATGTGTCGATTATTTATTTATATTTTTTATTTACTCTTGGGGGAGGGCAGGAGGGGCAGCGGTCCAATGCTCAATTATCGTTGAACCACTGTTCCTACCACAGGCCTATGGTCTTATGGTCGGATGGAAGAATTGTCCTTTATAAAGTGGTCACTTCGCCGCTATTTGATAGATATTTTGTACTATGGAGTGGGTGGGAATAAAAGATTTGCCCATCTGCCCCCATGGTCATCAATCGATAGCGCGCGCAAAAGCAATTTCACAATATTCCACACTTGAAATTAGCATAATTCCCGCGCCCCATTTCCCTAGTTCCATAATTTCTAGTAATAAATAGAATACAATAGAATAATACTTTATCAACTCAACTGGGTCTTAGATACAAAGGTTTTAGGCTTAATAAGTTATTAGTCACAACAGTTGTGTTCATATAATAATAAATAATAATAAATTTTTATTTCTTTAACACGGTTTTACATAAAATAAAATGTAGGCAGGAGCCCTCTTTTAGACATATAATATGTCTGTGCCAGAGGGCCCCGCTCTTCCGTCTCTACATTATAATATATAACATAATATAGTTTAATTTAATTTAAACGTGTGTGTGTGTGCGTGTGCGTGTGTGTGTGTGTGTGTGTGTGTGTGTGTGTGTGTGCGTGTGTGTGTGTGTGCGAGTGTGAGTGTGAGGAGGGGGAGATAATATAGATAGATATATTTTAAGTAACTGTCTGTAAAAATGCCTCAGATTCTTCAAAGGAAGATAGTTTTAGCCAGTCAGTAATGATAGATTTACACTCATAATACTGTTTATTGCAAATGTTTAATTTTTTATTTATTTTATTATATATAAACTCTGAACGCCTCTTAAATTGCATACTTGCAAACTTTGTTTT
The DNA here is from genome assembly GCA_932305915.1 of Agriopis marginaria. NCBI lineage: Eukaryota > Metazoa > Arthropoda > Insecta > Lepidoptera > Geometridae > Agriopis > Agriopis marginaria. The sequence continues at coordinate 26,660,416 of OW029914.1, read as the reverse complement.
AGCTTGAGATACAGGAACTACATTTTTAATACGTCTATTGTTTTCATTATCTGTGTTACTCAATTTTATAGTTTTATGGATTTTTAATATGATTAGTGCTAAGTATAGTTTTCTTACTGATAACAAGCCACAGTCCTTGTAAAGAGCTTCAGTGGAATAACGTTTTTTTTTTAAATGCATGACCTTAAGCAATGCTCGCTGTGCTCGCTCAACTGCTATAAATTTAGTTTTCGCAGCACCTCCCCATACAGGGATACAGTATGATAATACGGACTGTACCAAAGCGATATAAATATAATTTAGTAGACTCTTTCCGTTTGGTAGACTCGAGTTTGAAGGGACCACATGTCTTAATGTTTTAAATATCCAAGTGAGTTTTCTAACTCTGCTCGTAACTTGTTCAAGATGTGGGTACCAGGTTAATTTTTCGTCGACTATGACACCAAGATACTTCGTTTGCTTAACTTTTTTGATAGTTGGGCAGTTACAATTGTGATTATTATGAGTATTACAGCTGTGTACTTTTATTTGGAGATCTTCTTTAGGTTGAGTACTTTCATTAATAGTGAAACAAACATAGAGAACATATAGAACATACAATAGAATTATTAGAAACATATTATATTAAAATACTATATAAAATATTAACTACAATTATTATAAGCGCAACAATAATAAAGGAAGAATAAAGGAAGAAATTTGGCCTACCTGATAGAAGCAGGCAGTGCATTCCACAGCAGGACAGCTTCAACAGTTTAAAGATTTAATGTAGGAAAGGTTAGTATGAGCGGAAGTAGGAATCTTAGGTTAAAGGGCAGAGAGGATCAGGCAAAGATCTCGATAAACTTGAAATATATACATCAGGGTTACGCATACAGACTACACTATGCCGAAAGGAGGTAGGTCATTGTACTCATCATTATGAACAACTTTTACTATGGGACCAAATCTAAAATCGAGAAAAAAATCAGCTGTTCCATACATTTTGTCGAGTGTCAATGACCGTACAATAACAGCTGCTATTTTTTTCGCAATTTCAAGGTTGGTCCCATAGTAAAAGATGTTCATAATTATGAGTACAATAACCTTCTTTCGGCTTAGTACAGTCTATATGACTAACCCTGTCAATATACAAAAAAAATGACGTAGCCTTTAGCGTAATATTTCTCCCGTAGACCGATCAACTGTACCAAGGCGTACGGTTGCAAAATGTACCATAGCCCGGTCAACTGATCCAAATTTACCACTGGTGATTCACCATTATACCACATATTATATCCATTCGTACCTATTAAATTAGCATAATGCCTAATTCCATAATAGTAAGTTATATCAATTAGTTGGTCGCGTGAGAGCGCGTCATTTGGGACGGCAGGTGGGTGGCACTGCCATGGGGCAGTATACCAGTGAAAGCGTCAAGCATACGCGATAACTCTATTTTCTATCGGACGACACGAAAAAGCGACACAATTTCATGGTTGATATTCCGAAAACACGTACGAAGCTCTTTGATTCTACCTTTATTGTGTGGAACGTTAGACTTTAGAATGCGCTGCCATAACGAGTGTTCCCCGACAGTTACAATCTGGGTGTCTTCAAGTCGCGTATGACTCGGTTTCTTCTAAGCAAGCGTGACGAAGATGCTTTCTACGATGGGGATCGTAGAAAGCATCTTCGTCATCGCTAAACATAGAGGTCAATCATCATCAGCGGCAGCCAGAAAACGTCTACTGCTGAACATAGGCCTCCCCGTTCCGGAACCTCGAACGTGGATATTCGCCGACGAACCAGAGTCACCGAATTACTTGTAGCTGTTATCAAGTTGAAGTGCCAATGGGCAGGCCACATCGCTCGAAAAACGATAATAGATGGGGAGAAAGGGGCTTGAGTAGAGACCACGCACGAACCGGAAGACGTAGTGTAGGTGAACTGGATTAATTGAAGGCAATGTGAGAGACGCGGGCATCCAGAGGATGCAGATGGCAGGGCATTAATAAAAAAAAAGTCCGTTTGAACTGATATATTCACTAGACATAGCCTTATACATTGTTCTGACGTATTTTATACAGGGTAATGCATATAGACTGTACTAAACCGCAAGGAGATCATTGTTATCATCATTATGAACAAAGTTTACTATGGGACCAACCCAGATATCGCCAAAAAAATCCGCTATTCCATACATTTTGTCGAGTGTCAGTGACCGTTTTTTAATGAAACAGCTGATGTTTTTTCGATATTTTAGGGTTGGTCTCATAGTAAAAGTTGTTCATAATGATGAGTACAATGACCTCCTTTCGGCTTAGTTCAGTCTATATGCGTAATGCGTAACCCTGTATAAAATACCTCAGAGCATTGTATAACTATATGTTTAGTGAATAATTATCATTTCCTTTGGTTTAAGCGTGTTTTACATTTATATACTCTGTCTGAGAATAAATATTATGCCACCATAAGTACCGCCCTACCCTTAACAGGTGGCCGTGGAGTTTCGTTTCATTACTAAAAGTACTGTCTTCCACATTAAGATTTATTCTTTGTTCGTGACAAATGTCTCTAGACGAAGCCGAGCCCAGACTGGGCTCAACATTGGGGAATGAGGGCATTGATTGGAATCAAAGACTTTCTATAACTACACATTTAACGGCCTCTTATAGCAAATTTGACAGTTTTAAATCAATTGTATTCAGTTAAATTACAATATTTGAGCTGGAAAAAAATACATGTCACAGATACATCTGTGTTTGAGTTTATGATTTGGTTCAAAACACGATAGAATAAACTTTCTTTGATCAAAAAAAAATCTGAAACAAAGTCGATTCAGTTTATTTTATTCGTTTTATGCTCTAATGAAAGCTCGTTACAACCTGGAAATTGCATGTACTGAAAGGCAAAAAATTCATGTGCTATATGAGGCCGTTAATCTCGAGCTAGTAAAAGAAAACAAAAGTCGAAGAAAGCCTGCCAAAAACTGAAGGGGGTGGGTAAACACGTATTGCACACACTGACATAATATTATTATTCTTACTACGAATGCACACTTCAATTTTGAGCGGCACACAACTGCAAACAATAATATGCTCAAAATGTAATCAAATTTACGAGTAAGGGGGAGAGTAAGTGCTTTTTTTTTAAATAAATAATAGGCTTGCATTTGACCACCATCACGCCTGATGTTAAGCGATTATGCGGTCTACGTTGGAGCACGCTTGCCTAGAAGGAACCGATTCACTCGTGATTTGAAGACGCCCAGATTGTAACCATCGGGGAACACCCATTCAGGCAGCGAATTCCACAGACTAGCAGCTCGCATAATAAATGTGGAATCAAAGCGCTTCGTACGGGTTTTCGGAATATCAACCATAAAGCGGTGACTATTTTTCGTGCCCGCTCTGGCAGTCCTAAGGGGAAAATGTTGATCACGCTTCCTTTTTTTCTTTCTTAGGGTATAGACGTCGTAATAGGCCTGTTTAGACAATTACTGTCATTGCTACGAAATTAAAAAAGTATTTTGGCGCCAACTTGATAAAAACATGTCGGCTCGTTGTATTATTTCCTTAAACTGGTGTATTTTCGAGTGTTAATGTATAATAATGGTGGATTATTATTTATTAAGTGCTTGTAAACATGCTCGAGTGTGGATAAGTGATATAACGAAGCCAAATATGTCTTTTCGTATTGTTTCCAAAACTCTGTAGAAGCCTCTTGTAAAGCCTCCAACACTGGGGTATGTTTTTGACTTGACCGTAACTAACTTTGACACTGACTTGTGACTATGACTTGTTTGGCTGTATTTAATTTTACTTAAATTTTAAAACTTAACACTGGCAAATGCACAAGAATTGCAACGCCAAAATCTTCTCAGGAGGAAAAATAAACCGGGTAAAAAGTGCGAGTCAGGCTCGTGCACTGAGAGTTCCGTACCACCACAAAACACAAAGAGTGGTGCAAAAAGACAACATCACGCTCAGGTTGTCACCCATCCAAGTACTGCCCACGCCGATGTTGCTTAAATTGGTGGTGAACAGAAATTTGTCACTGACTCGCACCTAGCCATTATTATTTTGTTATTTGTTGTTTTTATTATCTACTATCTTTTTTTATTGTCAGCACCCGACAGACATTGTCCTGTCTTAGAACTGTCAAACGCGCGAAGTTAAAATCGTCGTTAAGTTTTGTGAAATTTCCCATTTTTCTGCTTAATTTCCTTAATTTTTCTTTCCGTAAGAACCTTCTACAAAGTATTAGAAAACAAAGACGAATGAAATCGGTAGTCATTCTCGAGTTATGCCGTTAGGCGTTATGATCAAGGTAAATAGGGATTCATTTTTATATAATTATATAGATTACATTACATTATCTATTACAGTTTGAAAGATACTGCTGTTAAAGGTAAGCCCGACAGAGAGAGATCGTAGGCTTAGTAACAGGGTCCCGTTTCACCCTTGGGGTACGAAAACCTAAAAATTAAAGATGTGAACCAACAAACCGGAAATCGGATTACCCGATCATCACGAGAAATCTATTCAAAATTGTATGACTGTAATTTTTTGGATAAAAAACATACTTTTACATTCTTAGTGCGTTTTTATTGTCATGCGAATTTGCTCACGCACGCGGGATTGGCACGCTTGTTAGTTTGAAGTCAGTGGTGCCAACTCAGTGTCTATTTACGGCACTGGGCTTTGAACTCATTTAGCCAATAATAGCCGATTGTTACAATTATTCTTGTTTTAGTTTAAATAAATAAGTAATTTGTTTTATTATAGAAACTGACGTGGTTTTCACACATTTTATTTATATTACACGGGAATTACTAACGTAAAAATAAGCCGGTCACTCCGACTATAGTTTCAACCGCATTAGGCGGTCTTTTTCAAGGTGAATGCACGCGCGCGGCTGCGTCTCGCTTGGCACTGTGCCAGCGAGACGCAGCCGCGTGCCAAGCGAGACGCAGCCGCGCAGGTCCTCATCAAAACGTTTGCTGGACCACTAAACGTCATCTGTGTATATATTTTTGGTTTTTGTTGATTTATTCAAAAAGTGCTGAATCAATTTCGATAAAATTTATATGGACCATCTCTGAAGTATGACCTACATCAATTCATAATTGGCGGAGTAATCTCATAACAAACATACAAAAAAAACATACATTCGAATTAAATAACCTCCTCCTTTCGTCGGTTAAAAATACATAAACACTAAAGTTATATGATTATTTACGGGAAAAACCAAACAAAACAGTGAACAGAACAGTGTGTTTAAAACAGTGTTTTACATAAACACTACTTTATCAAGGGTCAATGTACTTGGTCGTGAAACAACGATCCTCATATACAATATAAAATTATTATATTAGTTAAGTTGCCAACAGTACAAGATGGCACGTTCTGCAGTAACAATATCTCTTGGCAACTTCGCCAAGTATCTTGTTTTGTCTTCATGAAATTACGTCTTAAGAAACTAGCTACACCCTGCGGTTTCACCAGCGTCGAACTAAGGAACGTTGCAAATTTACTTTTCTACATACTCACACAAATGCCTACACGTATAGTTTGCTTGTGAGGGTATGGTTATGCTAAGTATAAGTAAACCATCCTTATACTAATTAACTTCATTTGAAAAAACACCTTGTTTCAATACGAATATGGTTTATACCTAGAGTAGAAATACTTGACCACATAAAGCTTTGCCATTCATTAGACAGAAGTAACCAAGGTTTTCCTCAATGGAAATGGGTTGGAGCAATCAGTAAGACATATGGGTCAGCGAATGTATCTTTTACGCAGGGTTACAATGGAAGCGTTCCGAAAGGAAGGCATTGTACCTCCTCTTCGTTCTGAACGAGATTTTATATGGGATCAAGCCTGAAAACGGAATAGAAATATCATCTGTTTCATTTAAAAACGTAATGTACACTCAACTAATAACCTCTTTTGGCATATGGTACTGAAACAGGGTTCTTAACTGCTAGTCTTTTGGAAAAACTATTCGCACAATTCCCTTCAGCAATCGTTTTGATGAAGACTTTCAATTTCTTTTACTTTTTAGTTGAAGTTTGTACATATAGGTATAGTATTAATATTCCCGGAGCCGGGGTCTTAGAATACTGCTTCGGTATCCCCTGCCTGTCGTAAAAGCCGACTAAAAGGGGGCCTTTGGGCTTGTAGGTGGCCAGATTTGGGGATCTGACCTCCCATTCAGCAAGCCCAGGGAAGACAACGTCGCGGTGTGGCCCACGCTGTTGTAAAGGAAAGGAACGGAAATGCCCTGAGCATTTCCCAGAAGCATTGTTTCAGGCAGTGTGCTAGGAGGATACCGGTGCGTTCCTATGGAGAACACGGTGCCCTCCGTCTGGCACAGAGGTCGGCCACCGAGGGGGTTTTAATGAGTGCAATCTCACATAACCCGGCTTCACCCCAATGCAGCTGGCTTTTGAAGATTTACCCGTCAACAAAAAAAAAGTTACACGATTGAAGCCGGTTTTTTTTTCTTCTAAAAATTAACTTTATTTATACTATAATATATAATAATAATATATAATAAGGTAAGGTAATCCTTGACACGGCACGTATTGTCAGGAGGTTCCTCACTCTGCAGCCCTAACCACCGGTAGCTTGGGCCCTGCCCCGCTGCCGGCGGCACTCTAGGTTTAGGTTTTTTTTCTTAATATTTTGTTTTTATATTTTATTGTAAAAAAACCTAATAAACATATAATAATATTATAAAGAGGCAAGTTTTGATTGTTTGTTTGCATTGAATAGGCTCCGAAACTACAGAACCGATTTGAAAAATTCTTTCACTGTTAGGAAACTACACTATCCCTGGGTCACATAGGTTATATTATATTGAAAAAATAGGGATCCATACTAAAACTCTAATAATGTAACCCAAAGTGTAAAAAAAAATTACACCCGTCCGAAGCTGGGGTGCGTTGCTAGTTTTTTTATATTTAACATAAGATATAGCGAACAATTTTTCTGTGTAACATCGTTATCTTTCTAACGATAGCTGATACCGCCCACGCTGTGATAAAGCTACTGGTTCGCGAGATAACGCCGTTACGGTTTAACGATCACATGAGACGATATTACGAGCTAGAGTTATTTATGAGAATAGGTAGTTTTTACGGCGTTTTGTTCGCAATAAATCTTATGATGTCACTGGTGATTGTCAGGCATTTTATGGTATATACTAGATAAAGCTACACAATATACTTTATATGCATTTTTGTAAAACATATCATTTTGAAAACTTAATAATATTTTTGGAGTCAATTGAAAAAACAACAGTCCAATTGAAAACTTCATGTTGCTGGAATCAATTAAAAAAATAAGTAACATAGTTACTTTTTGCTAGACATGACACTCCGCTTTGGACTTTGTTACTTTAAGAACTGAACTGAATGGAGTTAGGGATTTTAGGTATTGGGAAAAACGACAAGGGTAAGACCCGACGCAATAGGGAAACAACTAGAATATTTTGAACTGTTAATATAAAAATAGCAAAATTGGGACTTAGTGACTTTTAAAACTAAGCCATCCAATTGAAAACTTTATAATATTGTTAGAGTCAATTGAAAAAACAACAGTCCTATTGAAAACCTTGTATTGTTTGATTCGATTATAAAATAAGTACTATTGACAACCTTCCTTTGTTGAGGTGTCTATTGCGGATTCGGCTGTAAAGAATACCACACGCAATCGTAGACATAAAGGCCTACATTGTATACTCCTTCCTACCGTGTGTGTTTTGCATAGTATGCTAACGACTGAACTTTGGAAAAAGTTTGCATATTTTCCGCTTGTAACCGGGTCAATCTAGCTAAAGCCGGTTTCCGTGGTTTATCGAACTAACAGACTTATTGGGGCGGTAAACTGCAGTTATTGGACTTATGTGCACTTTCAACTCAAATAGGTTTAAAAAATATTTTAGTTTAAACAATCTACCGCCACCGCCTGAAAGCTCATCCACATATCATAGATCAGTGGAAATTGCACACTGTGTGATTCACCCGATCGTTCTTGCCTCACACCTTATTACTTTCCGCGAAGTTTCCGAGAAGCCACAACAGAGAGAGAGATAGAGAGAAAGAGTCTTATACGGGTCAGCAACGTAGTTGTGATGCCTCTGGTGTTACAAGTATCCATAGGTGACGGTGACTGCTTACCATCAGGCAACCCATCTGCTTGTTTGCCACATATGGCATATAAAAAACATAAAAGTGAAATACCACTCACTCTCTGACTTGCTGACTCATCATGAAATTTGACAGGTTGATTCCTTATTAGGTTTAGAGATCCGCTAAGAATGGATTTTGCGAAAGGGTTGGATTAAGGGGGGCTTTGAAAGTTTACGAAAATCTACGCGTACGAAGTCGTTGGCAGTTACACAAAAGTGAAATACACTCACTCAATTGCTGACCGAACCGACTCAAACTTCTGAATATTTTTGACATTAGAAGGTCAAAAATATTCAGAAGTTTGATTGACATTATGATTATTGGTGAAATTAGGCAAGTTCTTTATAAGGTGTAAATGCATGGCATGCTCTTAATGGAATAAGCCTCCAACACCATAATTAAACATACACGTTCAAAATTACACTTCTTATTCCTTTCTCGTCGAGTAAAATACCCATGAGCTTAGGCACTGTCTTGAGATACACGTAAAATGATGCAAACCTTGAAATGATCAGATAATCGATTCAAATGCAAAATAATAGAGAATTATTAATCGATATGCTTTATGGCTTGAGGCTACGAACAAAGGTTGGTAGTGAGTTCACAATTAATTTGAAGAAGAGAAAAAGAAAACTCAATTAGCTGAAACTCTTCGACTTTGGACTTTCACAACACAGAACAATTTCACGTTAACGTAGATTTCTATAATATAAAAGCGAAATACTGACTCATCACGAAATCTAGATAAATACTGGTCCTACGACGCTGAAATTAAGTTAGTAGCTTACTATTCTAAGGTTAGTAGATTCCTTATAGAATTTAGAGTTCCGCTAAGAAAGGATTTTAAGAAACGGCAGAATTAAGGGGGGCAAATGTAGGTTGAAAGTTTATATGGATGTTCTTTGTTTTTTTATGTTATGTACACGAAATTCGATATTCAAGTTAATGTTTTAAAAAAGCCGAAAAGGAAGGAAGGCGAATAAAAAGAAAGCTAAGGCGTTAAGAAGGCGAAATGGGGAAATCGGGGGTTGAATTGTGTGTTTAAAAGTTTTTTAACTACGAAGCTTTAAGCTTTAGGGTTTTTTTTTAACTTTATTAAAGTTTTTTTTTAAATATATTTAAAAAAATCATCTTTTAGTTTAATTGTAGCTTTTATTTACTTATTTTAAGTTTTAGTTTTTAGTTTATATTTTAAGTTTTCATTAATTTTCTGTACTGCTTTAATTTCGACTAAAATTAATATTGCACCTAACTACGAAGCTGAAATTTGGCAAGTTCCTCGTTGTAATATAGTTTCGAACAGACTTATCAAAAAATCTCGAAAATTACTAGACCCTCAAAACTGGACAGGTAGTTTCTTTATGGGGTGTAGAGGTCCGTTAAGAGGATTTAGCTAAAGGCCCGAATTAAGGGCAGCAAATGGAGGCTGAAAGTTTACAGGAAAGTCTACGCGTACAAAGTCGTTGTCATAACACAGAATAGAAAAAAAAATTGTTTAAATTAGAACGGCTGTCAACGCATTTTTGTAAGAAATTTGTTGTAACCAGTTGCACCACAGATCTACTACCTAAGTTGCACCCATATAAACGAAACGTCAGTTATTCGAAATCAGTTAGCAATTGTGTGAGAACTTTGAGACCTAAGCCAAAAAGGTAAGGTCCAAGTTCTTTGGATGCGGAGTTCGACGCTTTGACATATTCAATCAAGGTTCTGTCATAATACCTGGCGACAGATTTTCCTTCTCATTTCCGTTCTATTTACTTCTCTTTTCTGTAGTCATAGCCCTTCATAACTCCATTCCGCTTGGAAGTGATGGCCGACGTGTGACGTCACGTCCTGTTCGGCGTTCTATCATGTAGGCAGACAGCATTGTCTTCGCGATGGCTTGTCAAACGCAAAGTGGCCCCATTTTCCAATAAATAAGTGGTTGATGGGAAAAATATGTCTTTGATTGTTTGTGTGCTTATTACAAGCTTTAGCCGAGGGGTAGCATGTGCAATTTACAATCTGATTCATCCGGTTTGATCCTCGGCCCTGCACCAATGACTTATTTTGTACATAAATATATTATAATCAACATACACTGGGCCAGCATGATGGATTAGGGCCCATCTTTTCACTCTGAGAGAACGCCTGTGTCCCAGCAGTGGGAACGTGATTGGCTGATCATCATCAGCCAATGCTGACCATAGGCATCCCCCTTTAACCTCCACACTGAACGACAGCCTGCGTTTTGCATCCAAAGCTAAAGCTAAATTAGCTGGCAAAAAGCTGGGCGTTCTAAGTATGGTTAGACGGTATTTCACGCCGGGGCAGATGACTCTCATGCACAATGTCGTCGGTCAATCTACTGGCATTGGCTGATACCTATTGAAAATTGCAGATATATGTTAAACTTTACTTTGCCAGCTGGAGCTGACTAGCTTGGAGGCTGTACATACAATACCTAGATTCTAGGCATTATGTTAAAACCGAATTTAATACAATTCCGGTACCTGACATAATACATTTACCTGTCACTCTCATTATGGCGAGCTTTTTCCACTTTTAAGCAACGTTGTTACTACAGCCGGGCGGTTATCCGAGTCGCGTAGGCAACAAAACCCTCCCTCAACCCCCGCCAAGTTATCATGCTAGAGTCAGGACGCCCGCGGGGGGAGTGCAACGACAAAAACGAGCATAGGTCCGACCTCGATGACGCCTGGCGCGGCACTCAAAGAGAATATGCGGCACTGAACGAGGCGCGCCATTTTTTCCCCCGTCCTTTTTACGCTTTTAATTTCACTAAAAAACTTTGATTATATATAGAACGGATGTGGTATTAGCCCGAGCTGCTATGGAAAAAAGTCTGGCACTTTTTGCGGGAGACGAAGTAAACACGCATAGCACACACTTGTTTTCTAAAGCCCGCCCATTCAAGTAATCGAATACATCTCTACAAGTGCACACATCAATATAACCTGCACTCATTGACAAAACAGAACACAAATACAAAATGCGCACCGCTCATTGGTCGCCTCGCTGTGTTTACTTCGCACACATTATACAAAGCTAGTGAAGTGATAAAAATACCAACTAAATATTGTGCTTTCACCAATAGTTACCATACCGATATCGGATACCGAAGAGTGTACTGGAGAAGTTTGATTTGTAACTATGGAGTTACTAATAAAGTATTGTATTGATAATACAATACTTTATTAGTTTCATTCGAAAATCTCACTATGGGCCTCATAAGCAAGCTCAAAGTCGCATAACGAGCTATGGAGAGGGCTATGCTCGGGGTTTCTCTACGAGATCGAATCCGAAATGAGACGAACGAAAGTCACCGACATAGCCCACCGGATTATTAAGTTGAAATGGCAGTGGGTAGGGCACATATCACGCAGAACAGATGGCCGATGGGCCGAAAGGTTCCGGAATGGAGACCACGGACTGGTAAGCGCAGCGTAGGACGTCCAACAAGATGGACAGACGACCTAAAAGAGACCGCAGGGAAACGCTGGATGCAGGCCGCTCCCTACCGGCCCTTTTGGAGATCGATGGGGGAGGCCTATGTCCCAGCAGTGGACGTCCTATGGCTGAAATGATGATGATGATTGATAATACCGATAAAAAAATACAGTGGGTAAATTACACTACAGGAAAAAATCTCTAGAAAATATTTATTAATAAAACTAATTAAAAGTCGTGGGTTTTAGCCTTTATTAACTAAACAAAATACAAGCGAACACTAATTAACATTACTATTCATGGCAAATGGGGTTGAAAAATATATATCAAAATCCTATGTTTTTCATGATAATGATTATAAAAAAAAATTATTTTTTTTATTTAAGAATAATTATGTCAATGTCTGCAATAGTTGTTTACCTCGCCTCCTTCAGTATTTGACAAACTATCTTCGGTGCTAGCTTGAGTTTAAAGGCCGATCCCAACTATATAATATCAAAGGCCATATACCAATAACACACGCACGATACCAATAATATACCTACTGTACTGGAGATTTACTTATATATGACAGTAAAGTAAATACAGTAGACGAAGTCGTATGGCTTTAGCATGCTCCGAAATGGGCGAAAAACACAAAAAAACGAGTGTTTATACCTATCAAACTTCATTCAAACTTGGATTACGTCGTACGAGTAACTATATAAGTAACGAGTACGAGACTACGAGTAATAAATTAGCACATCACTAGTTCATTTTTTCGACAAGGTTGCCAACTTAGTAACTATTTGTGCTAGATTTGGCTCTATTTTCGTAAGTCTAGTCTAGCGCTGAAATCTAACATAAAACAGCTAACACTAAACAGCAATCACGCTGGTTTTTTTCTGGTCACCGTAGAACAATACGCAGCCACGCGAGAAGTAACAAAACGCTTTAGTTTTATATGTTGCTATACTATACTATCTTGGGGGATTTTCCGGAACTAATAAGATGACGATGTACCTACGTCCTACACTGATATGTTTGTCTGTCTAATTTTAATATGATAATCCTTTCTTTGTAGCAACCTTATTATTCATAGAATTTGGCCCTAAAACGTTTTTCTGATAAAATGGAGGCGTGACATGCTATTGTGTTATCCTACTGGATCGGATGACTCCCCCGCGTTCGCTTGCGGGGAGAAGAGAATGTCTATTTGACCGTAGTGTTTTAGAGTAGCATTATAATTATATAGCTTAGTATGTTGATTGAGTAGTTCTAGTAAGAACTAGAATTGTGCTTGGAAATAGCTTGAAAACAATGTGTGTATTTGGCAAAAAATAATTTAACGCGAGAATATTTGAAGTTTATCAGCATTCGGAATTAAAGAAACCTATATAAAAACTTAAACCGTTTTTCTCGGGTGAGGCAATACGTTCCATAATGAAACTTTATAATTTTATTCCATGTCCAAACAAATTTGCTATATATTTTGTAAATTTATATTAATCTTGCGCTATTTGAGATGTCATTTAGCGAGTATCTGTAATATCGAGTTGGCAACCCTGGTTTTCGATTAATATTTTCTTCTGTTCAATTAAGCTTACTTAAACTCGTTTTGTGGTGAAATTAGCACGTTATTTGTTTAATAAAATACTTACCTGTGATAAGAGACTCCGTGCGTAGTGAAGTTCGTAGTATGTGATTGAGATTTACAAGTGATTACTGCACATATGACCATTTTTAAGGAGCTCCGTTTCGTAACATAGTAAGAAGACAAATGGCGGATGAACGACGTTGAAACAGTTTTTATAAAACGGTGTGCTCTTTTGACATACGTTGGCGGAGCCAACGCATGTACCTCGGCTGAGGGGAAATTATAGGTATGACATATCCGTTCTATATAATCAAAGCTAAAAAACGACACTATTCACTATCAGAAAATCTATCCAAATAAAATAATGTTGAATAAAATTGCCTTTCAGTACATGCAATTTCCAGGTTGTTACAAGCTTTCATTAGAGCAAAAAATGAAAAAAAGAACCTAAATCGACTTTGTTTCAGTTTTTTTTTGATCGAGGAAAGTTTATTCTATCGTGTTTTGAACCAAATTATAAACTCAAACACAGATGTATCTGTGACGTGTATTTTTTTCCAGCTCAAATATTGTAATTTAACTGAAAAAAACTGATTTAAAAAAACCGTCAATTTTGGCGCATTTAGTGGAGCAAAACCATGGCGCTTACACACTGTCGTGCGTTTCGCTACTTTTGTTTTTGAGGTTTTTCTCATATTTTCCGAAAAGTATAGATGTAATGTAAAATGTACTTTTACGGTTCCCTCTGTAATTATGAAATCTGTATATAATGATATCGTAGACATCATTTTAGTTACTAGGTATTTGATTGAATAAAAACAGGGAAAAAGCGCAAATCAGTGTTACTTTCATAATTTTTTATATATGAAAGTAAATTTGATAGCCCGTTGGTCCAGTTGGTAGTGAACCTACCTTCTGAGCTTGGGGGCGTGGGTTCGATTCCCATCTAGGACAAATATTTATGTGATGAACATTTGTGTTTTTTTCTATATCTGGTTGTTAATATCTATTTAAGTATGTATTTAAAACTATATATGTATGTATATCAGTCTCTGGCAGCCATATCACAAGCTTTGCTTAGTTTGGGGTCAGATGACCGTGTGTGAAAAAATGTCCCGAAATATTTAAAAATATTTATTTTAAAAAAAATCTATAGAGCGAGGTCTTTTCGATTTCCAAGATAAAATATTAATTTTTTTATTTTTATAATTTTAAACTAACCATGGAATGGCAACTAAATCTCTAATTTTAGTTTTTACGGACATTTCGCTCGATAGAAAAAATTATAAAAGTAACCACTGATTTACTCTTTTAACCGAGTTTTTTTTATTCATTCAAATACCTATTTCTATTTCTAATGATCTTTTTTTGGTCATTCTAATGACCAAAATTGCTAAAACTGGGAAAATCGCCTTAAGATGGGAATGGGAGTGAACGAGATAGAAACAATGTCGAATGCCCTAGAATCATCATATCTTCCTACTGAGCAGTGAGCATGTCATCCTAGTTTCCTTATCAGCTCAAGGGTCGTATATCATTGTACTTTAGATCGGACAAGAGGAAGGAAGGGACAGTTGGTCCATGTCAAGTACATTACACGTCCCGTGCAGATCACATTGTTCTGCGTGAAACGGGGACATAATACACACATTATATCCCTAGTACTACAATAAAGATGGACCCTTTTCATTTGTGTTGGTGGCTAGTTTTGTCAGCTAACTGGTAGCTGTGAAGGTAAATTTAACTTTAAATACATTTATTCCTAATATAAAAGGGTAACCAATACTGAAAAGTACTTTCGTCGATTACGGCCACAGAAAAGAGAAAGAGGAAAATCTGTTGCCAGGGATTATGACAGAATCTTGCTTGAACATTCTTATTTATGTCAACGCGTCGAACTCCGCATCCAAGGAACTTGAACCTTACCTTTTTGGGTCAGGTCTCAAAGTTCTTTGTCCGCATCACAGTTGCTAACTGATTTCGAATGACTGACGTTTCGTTTATATGGGTGCAAGTGGCTACAACAAATTTCTTACAAAAATGCCTTGACAGCCGTTTCAATTTAAACAAAAAAAAACTGCGATTATTATATTTTAAAGTTTAATAAAAGCCTTATTTTTAAATAAATATTTTTTATAAAATGATAAAGGAAAACTTATTGTAAATTATGAGACTAGACATGTGTCCTAATTTTTGTTTAGTATCTCATTAAAAAGTTGATCATAAATAGAGCCCAACGAAAACAAAATAAAAAAAAATATTTAAAAATAAATAAGTTATGATACTTATGAGTATTTTAATTTCATGATAGACAGAGAGCGCACGTGATGACGTCATGCCGTGCGCGCTATACAAATGCTGTACTAACACAAATACAAATAGGCAGACTATTGGTAAATTTCATTTTAGCCACAATATGATAATAGCCCGTCAGTCTTCCACCCGCGTGGTTAATGTTATCCAAAATACTTTGAGCCGAACGAAAAACAGTTCAAATATTTACGATGACTCGTATGATTTATTCAGAGCTATTCCTGTTAGAACATCGGTCATAAACAGACTAGCAGACGCTATGAGAGCATTATTTACAGGGGCGTAGCTACCGCCGTATTTGCCGTATCAATTATACGGGGCCCCCGGGCCACGGGGGCCCCCAAAGTGTGTAAGGAAAAAGAATAAAAACTTTCTAATTTATTTTATTTTACAAATGACAAAATTCTATAAAGCAATTCCTTTTTTTCCCGCCTTAAGCGTGCGTTCAAAAGTTGGCAACACTACATCGTTATGGCGGGCTGCGGGACTTCCCCGTTTTACTTACTTCATCTTCAACTCAGCGGGGAATCCCCGGGAATCCTTCATCGATATCGCGATGTACGTGTACGTTGTTGTACTTTGCATTGGATGTTAAACCACGGAGTGCAGTGCACTGTTTATTTACGCGCTTTATATAAATGTGCATTACATTGTAATTCAGTACAAACAATATTGTTCTTCTGGTTTAGCAGTATTAGTAACGATTTGTAAAAGAAATGAGTGAAAGGAAAAGAGATTATCCCAGCGGCGCTGAGAAAAGAAAAATTAAACAGAAAAGGGACGAGGTTATAAAAAAAGTGCCCAAAATTTCTTCATTTTTTCAGAGACAAGATACTGTGAGTGATTTAGATTGGAAAGGTAAGTACTACACTACTACCCAACCCATTTATTAGGGGCCCGTAGTGATAAACAAGGAAATCTTTTAATTTCGGTCTCTCCATCTGTCCGTCACAAAAAGTTGTCTCCCCCCTCGATTTTCACAATTATACTGTTTTTAGGGTTACGTGCCTTGATTAAAAAAAACAAAATTCTAACTTATCTATAGGATCGATTTGTTTTGTTGTTTGTTTATCAGTCCGTATCGTATCGTTAATTGCGTGTTGAGAGAACTTCAGATGTGCAGACTCGCTTTCGGGGTATGTGATAAATAAATATTACTTCTCACAATATTTTTTTTCTTTTGTGAAAAATCTTTACCGCCATATAAGGGCCTCCAAAAAATTTTTTATACGGGGCCCCGACAAGGCACGCTACGCCACTGATTATTTAAGTAAAGTCAAGTAGAGTAAAGTAAATATTTATTACTGAAACGCTTTTACATTATCACATCGTAGTTATACATACTTAGTTATTAATTGTGTCTATCATTATGTTAACTGACCAGTGGGCCCCAAACTCGGCTAGACCGGTCTCTTGGTGACTCGTTAAATAGATTTTCGTATATTTGATTTAACGACCTCTTATACCAAATTTGACGGTTTAAAATCAATTTTATTCAGTTAAATTACAATATTTGAGCTGGAAAAAAATACATGTCACTGATACATCTGTGTTAGAGTTTATGATTTGGTTCAAAACACGATAGAATAAACTTTCCTCGATCAAAAAAAATCTGAAACAAAGTCGATTTAGTTATTTTTTTTTTCGTTTTATGCTCTAATGAAAGCTCTAGTGGGAATCGACCCCAAGCTCAGAAGACAGGTTCACTACCAACTGGACCAGCAGGCTATCGAATTCGAATTAAAAATGGACTTGCGCAAAGTAAAGTCTGATTCAATGAACAACGAGACAAGTTATTTTCATGAAGAAAATTCAATTAGATTGTTACACAGGGGATTATAGGTGCTTTTACACCCGAGACATTTTGGCGCCCCGCGAGAGAAGCGCGGTACCTATAGTTTGAGAGTGTAAAAGATCGTACTCTCGCACACTACTCGCATGTGAAAAAGATCTAGTTTTAATCACTAGTGAAAGGCAAGGTAAAATAAATAAAAACCGGCCAAGTGCGAGTCGGGCTCGCGCACTGAGGTTTCCGTACCACCAAATAACTTGTAAGCTACTAAAGTAGGTACCTACAAAAAAGTAGTGCAAAAAGACAACATCCCATCAACGCCCAGACGGTCACCCATCCAAGTACCGACCGCGCCCGACATTGCTTCACTTCGGTGATCGTACGAGAACTCGTGATGAATAGAATTTTGACACAAACTCGCACTTTGCCATTATTTATTATTTGTTGTTATACTTTGAAGTGTGTACTATAATCAAGCCAAGGATGACGCTTGTACGTATTACCGTTTTTACATTAGAGCTAATACAAAATTACGCAAAAAAAAATCGTACCCTTTAGTTTTTACTTTTTGACTTTATTATTGTTTCTTTGGCGTGAATTTCAACTGGCTGTCTATTACAGTTCGAAAGATATACCCGTAAAAGTTAGGACGGACGGACAGACAGAGGCTTAGCAATAGGGTCCCGTTTACACCCTTTGGGTACGGAACCCTAAAAACCTGAAAAATATCGGATTTATTTTTACCCAAACCCAAGTTTACAACTCCCACAGGTTGTCAGTAATTAAGAGTTTTCCAAAGGAGGTTTCTCCAACAGCCCGTGCACTATTCGGTATTCCCGGATTTTTCCATTTCTTTGAAGTGGTCTACATTACTTATGTAGACGGTACAATAAAGCCCCTACTAATGGCCAGATTAACTTTGCTTTCGAGACTAGGAATGTCAGCTATCAAATATGTTTCTATTAAGAGTTAATTTGGAAACAAAAGCTATCTATTTAAGAATCCATGCTTCGTGAGTTTTCTATCTCGTTCGCGCATTTCATTATTTTCGAAGATAATGTAAAATTATTGAATATACTTATTCAAAATCTTCCTTCAATCAGATGGCACCCGTCGGCCCAATGACTTATTATAGTATGTAAATAAATTATTTGCCTTTTCGATGCCAACGCTCAAAAAAAGGTGAAAAAAAACATCGTAAGGAAACTGGTTTGTCCAAGAACCATAAATTATATACGGGTAGGTACGCTGCCAACTGATAGTGGACTTAAGCATTTGGGTTGCCTATAGACTCTCAACGGCCTATGGGGAGTCTAACTGTATTTGTTGTGTTAGATTGTATTTTGTTTGGTTAATAAAAGCTCTTGCCCTAAAAAAAAAGGACATGACATTCACCAACATGCTCTGGGCCAGCATGGTGGGTTAAAGCCCATCCACTCTCTCTCTCTCTCTCTCTGAGAGAATGCCTGTATCCCAGTGGTGAAAATATATGAGAATATATGAATGATTTTCAGCCCATCATGAGATGGGCTGAAAATATTGTAAAAACAGCAAAAGTTTGAAAATATCTTTTTTATTCTTCGATTTTTCCCTGCATATGAAACTAGTAATACATGCAATGCCCATGATAACGGCACCAATAGTAGGAAACAACAAACACGGAACATAAAACCAAGCGTGCCAAAATTTAAGGCGTCTCGACTAAAATAAAATATTTAATAGCCGTATTACAAATCACATCACATCATCATCCATTAAATGTCCACTGCTGAACAAGGCCTCCCTCTTAGAGGGGTGTTGCCATAATCCCCACGCTTGGCAGGCGGCTTGGAGATCGCAGTACGTTCACCGTGTACTAACAGGACGCTGCTGCCAATCCTCCGGTGGTTCTGGTCGCAGTTTTAGGACATACCCGGGTCCATTACAAATGCAATCGTTAAATTTTCGGTATAGATAGATACCAAATATATTATTAACTAGCTGACCCGACGGTCGTTGTCCTGTCTTAGAACTGCCAAACGGGCGAAAAAAAATCGTCATTAAGTTTGAGAAATTTTCCAATTTTCTGGGCAATTTTCTTGATTTTTCTTCCCGTAAGAACCTTCTACAAAGTATTAGAAAAACTTTATAAGAAAAGGTGAATGAAATCGGTAAAGTCGGTCTCAAGTTATGGCGTGACCAAGGTAAATAGGGATTCATTTTTATACATAGACTAGCGACCCGCCCGCCTGGCTTCGCACGGGTGTAATTTACGTGCGAAGCCGGGGCGGGTCGCTAGTTATACATATAATTATATACCTTCCGTGAAAATGTATCTAACTGATGGTGAAAACCGCATCAAAATCTGTTGCGTGGTTTAGGAGGAGTTAGCGGCCATACAGACATACAGACAGACGCGGAGAGCGACTTTAATTTATACTATGTAAAGATAAAGAAAAGATAAAGATAATCACGAAAACCTAACAAATCATGATATTTAGGCTTAATCTCTTAATCGCATCACAAATAAAGCTTCAGTATGTTTACGTCTCATATCCGGCGCTAGCAAAGCATGAAAGCTTTAGCCTATAATTATCGCCTATTTAAGCATCAAGCAAGCTCTAAACAGCTCACTTTAGTACTCTAGCGCTTAAACTTAGTGCCACCCAACTAAACAATCTAAAAATAACACAAATCGATTTAATCTTAAATTACGAGTGAAAGAAAATTGAATAAAAACTTACGAGTTAGATCAACAGTTAGAACAATCCGAATTAAAAAGCACACCACTATCACAATTCCAGTTTCAAAACTGACATTTAGAAAAGCGCGCGGTTTTTCAGAGCGACGGTGCGTCTGTTTGCCGCGAAAGGAGGATATCTACTGACAACATTCTCTTTGCCGACAACGTAGTGATTATCTCCTTAGACCGGCTGTTTTTGTGCGATATTATTTCAGTCCCCGTCGCACTAATGTCAATGAGAATGAGAGAAACAGAGACAAAACTAATGTCCTGGAACCACCTGTGCTGAAACCAAAAACAAGTAAAACTCTAACAAACTTCCCCAGATCAAGGATTTGTTACGGTAGGACCTCAGATCAGATAAATGAGGGAGATGTGGTAAGGTTGGGTGTGAACGCTTGATGCCTATAGCTAAGCTAACCCTGCAGACGACCTATCCGCTCGTTTTTAGGGTTCCGTACCCAAACGGTAAAAACGGGACCCTATTATTAAGCCTGCGATGTCTGTCTATCTGTCCATCTGTCCTACCCATTAACGGCTAATCTTTCGAACCGTAATAGATAGCCAGTGGAAATTTTCACAGAATATGTAACGTTACGGCGGATTAACTATCAAATATTAAAAAAAAATTCAAAAAGTAAACACGAAAAGGGGACAACGACATACAACAAGCGTATTTTCTTTCCTAATTTTAGTATTAGCTCTAATGTAAAAAATATACCTATAAGCGTCAAACTTGGTATGATTATAGTACACACTCTAAAGTATAACAACAAATAATAAATAATGGCCAATCGCAATTACGAATTACTAAATCGAAATACTAATTTTACTAATTTCGAATTCGGTTTTTTAAACTGATAATTATTGTAGTTAGCGGTAGTAAGGAACCCTCAGTGCACGAGCTGACTTGCACTTGGCCGATTTATTATTTCTTAGGTGATTAAAAACTAAAATAAAAAAATATTGTGCTGTACTTCTGCTCTTTATTACCATGATTGATTTTAAAAAATAAATTTGTATTGTAAATCAAAGTCCACTTGGATTGCCGTTACGTTTAACAATAATTAGTCTCAGATAATATAAAACATAAGCAAAATTTTCATCCGATGTTCATTGAACATCGTCATCATCTTCATCACGGTTTTCGTATCTTTGCTGTCTCTGAAAATAAAATAAAAAAATTGTGTAATCTTATTTAATAATATAACGTTTTTTTTTTTGGACAAGTTACTTCCTGTTATTGTGCCTTAGATTTGTTAAAAAATAAATATTTTAATACATAAGTACCTACATAACCCACCTACCTAAGGTTTGTATAAAATTCTTGCCTGGAGCTCGATTTTTGAAACGCTCGTACATTTCGCATAATATTTTCGAGCTAAATCATACGAACGATTCAAAGATAAGCTCCTGATAGTTTTACTTACCAGTGGACTGGCCTGTAGATAAGGGTTGTAGCCTAAAGCCTGTTGAGATAATTACATAAAATTGTGAGTAATATATGTCGAAATTAAAAGACCTAATCAGAGTTTTGATCAAAAACCTAGGCTTTTGACCAGAAGTAGACAAAGCTTTTTTCTGTATAAAATACAAATTATTTCAAAACGGCTTATCGTCTCGACCGATAAACATAACGTGAGTAACGTTATGTTTATTGGTCGAGACGATCGACTAATCCCGGAGCCATTGGAGATCCTTCATCAGGAAATACGCGCGTTCCCAGAGACGGTTTTTGATTAAACACCTAGATAGGATTAGTTATATGATAAAATCAATGTTGGTTGCTATTTCTTTAAATAAATAAATCAAACAAGTTCCCCGATAGTTACATCCTGGGTGCATTCAAACCGCGAGTGAATCGGTTTCTTGTAGGTAAGCGTACTCCATCATAGGTGGTGGACAAACGCAAGCCTATTATTAATTTTAAATTATTATCAATAAAAAAATAGACTTCAAAATTTATAATTAACGTAATTTTGATTTTGACATATTTATTCCAGTTATTTTTATTTAAAAACCAAAGTACTAAACCGATTACGGTGATGAGCAATCCAAAAGTAAGTAATATACTTTCAAATAAAAAAAGCATTGTCGAAATCGGTTCATGAATGGCGGAATTCTGAGGTTACAAAGATATGATCCCATTGCCAATTCAGCCTGCTAATATACTGATCTATCAAGCCTATTTTACTAAGTGTTTGTTTGTCTGTAAAAATAATAATAAAATACTGTTTTAAACTATCACGGTTGTTCACTAAAACCCCGTGTTTAAAATATCCCGTAAATAATCATATAACAATAATGATAAAATGTAACTTTTTCAGTTTCTTACCTGAAGCTGTTCTAGAGTTATTGCGCGTGATCGGTGCGACTGTAAAATGAGATTTTGTTAGTATCATAATTATCATTTTTGAAGTTTGTATTTCTTTTCTCTTGATAGGATACTAGTAGGCCGCCCCTGCTTCGCACGGGCGAAGCCGGGATATATAGCCTATGTTAACCGGGGATAGTGCAGCATCCCAAAAGTGAAATAATTTTTCAAATCGGTTCAGTAGTTTCGGAGCCTATTCAATGCAAACAAACAAACAATCAAATCTTTCCTCTTTATAATATTAGTATAGATGAGCGTCCCATGGCTTGTTCATTTACCAGTGCCAAGTAATAATTTATTACAAAATTTGACTAAGTACGATTAAACAATTCGTAGTCACAATCAGAATCAAGCAACGTACGTCATGGTAAAGTCCAAAGTCATGTCCTAGTAAAATGGTGGAGACTTTACTATAATAGGCAACGAGTCAACGACGTATTATAGTATGAAAAATATTTGACTATAGGCTTCTATAGAGTTTTGGAAACGTCACGAAAAGACATAGAAGATCTACGCGAAAAAACTTAAAACATGTCATTTTGCTTAGACCTTCTACGTATTTTCGTTATATAATTTTAACAAATACTCTTTGTTTAGACATGTTTTTTTATTATTGTTTCCAAAACTCCTTAGAAGCCACTAGTAACCTCCACCACTTTACTAGGGCATAACTTTGAATTGACCGTGATTTACTTTGCTTGACTCTGAGTGTGTCTATGACTTGTTTGATGATATTTAATTACTTGACTCTGGCATTTTATAATTTGATTAAATTATTGGCTTGCAAATGCACTAGATGTGCGACGCCAATATTCTCATAAAAGGAATTACAAAATAAAAATAAAAGAAAGAAAAAGACAGATCACTCCTGAAGTCACTTTAAAATGAACATTGGATTAAAAAAAATGCTTACGTTTTCAGCTGGACGAGGGAATAATACAATTGGTTTCACGACAGACTGTAATTGGACCTGTAATAGAATAAAACAATAATTACCATGCTTAAAACTCGTACTAAACTTAATAAATTTAAGCTGTTCTAGCTTAAAGGTCATTAAGTAGTACATAAATATGTATCAATGGTCATTAGCCTTTTCGTAAAATGATCTTAAGAAATAATGTTTCTCTAATAGTTTCTTTATGACTAAACCATAAGAAGAATATATGTTTGCCGGGATGATGATATAGTTTTTAAGAGTTTTTGTCCTCTGTATCAAATTTAATGCTGTGTGTTAATCAATCAATCAATATCTTACACATTTTTGATCTTTGAATGTGATCACAATTATTTGTCTTTGGCTACGGAACCGCTCATGGCCAGTTGTTTGAAGTATGGAAATGGTATTACAGTTTCGTTACAGTAAAGACGATTTTTTTTCTTACTGTGAGTTTAAAACTACGGGCACAAGTATAAAGTGAAATGTTGTAACAAACCCCTGATAAAAGATGTGATGCTAAACAGATTTTATTGAATCATAGCAAAGAAAAATATCGATCGTCACTTATAAAACAAAAATAATAATAGATAAAAATCGGTGACAAAACGAGACGGAGCCGCGCGCGTGCATTCACCTTGAAAAAGACCGCCGAATGTGGTTGAAACTATGGTCGAAGGAAGTGGCTTAATCATTATTACGTGACTAATTCCCGTGGCATATAAATAAAAAGCATAAAAATAACTAATTCAAAAAAATTACCTGATTACTTCTTGCGGGTATCTAAACCATGAAAAAAACACTTATTATTTACTGATTTTGAGTTGCTCGAGTATTCCGAAATAAAGTAATTAATTCATAAAAAACATATCGGTAATATTATTATCTACTATTAGTAATTTTTATTACTTATGCAACTTACGTATCTGAAGTTGAGTGACTGAAAACATTACAAATTTAACAAATTTTAGTAATTATCTTACTAAATGACATTAGACACATTTACATTAGAAAATTATGTATATTATAAAAAAAGATTTAAAATTAAATATTTAAATAAAGTGTTAATAATTTCGGACGCCACATAAATCATTTCTTGTAGATGTATTTCGGACGCTACATAAACATATTTATACGAGATAAAGATATTATATAGACAACTAGCGACCCGCCCGCCCGGCTTCGCACGGGTGTAATTTACGTGCGAAGCCGGGGCGGGTCGCTAGTTATATAATTATTTAAACTATCCTATATCTCAAGTTGGATCGAACTGCACATGGTGTGCGAATTTTATTATAATCGGTTAAGTGGTTTAGGAGTCCATTGAGGACAAACATTGTGACACGAGATTTATATATATTAAGATAAATATTAATACTTACTCCAAGATCGTGGTATAATAAAGATGATTTTTGAGTCGGTGGAATCTGAAATAAAGAAAAATCATTTATATATTTTTTTAAAACGCAAAAATAAAACCGTTTCACGGGAAGTATTACGGGATGAATTCTATACATGGGATTCATCCCCTAATTAGGGAATAAATACCGTTAATTGAACCTATCGATCTTTTTTTTTCTAAATGTATACATTAATTGTTTGAAGTCGATCAAAAAACCTATATTATGAACGACTTACGTATGCCACTTTCACTTTCTGAAACACAGTAAAGTTTTACATTACTTAATTATCCTGCCTTTAAGATGCGACCAACCTTATCTGCAGATTTAAGCGGGGGGGAAAGACAATTGCGTTTTCAGTACAAAACTATATCATTATATATTGATTTCATTATCCCTAAAGATAAGTGGGTTACACTAAATAAATATTTAGTATATGAATTGCTTAAAGATACCTTTTATATAAAGCTTACAAAATAATATCTATTCTGGGCTTAACTTATGAAAACTTTTTCACGTATTTTTATTTTGTAATTTTTAGTTTCTTGTCCATGATTATATGAAATTAAGGACAGAATAAAACAAAAAAGGTATAAATTATTACAAAACGGCTTACATTCATGATTATGTTTATCGGTCGAGATGATTAACTGGCTCTGGACCGGCTCCAAACCCGTTCGATCGTCTCAACCGATAAACATAATCGTGCATGTAAGCCGTATATGTTTATCGGTCGAGGCGTATATGCTTATCGGTTGATACAATTGACCAGTTTCGGAGCCATTAGAGCTCCAAACCCGGTCGATCGCCTCGACAGATAAACATAATCGTTAGTGTAAGCCGTTTTGTAATATCTTGTGAATAATCCTCAAGTTTTGAAGAAAATATAAAAAAGGCATATTTGTGGCGTACTCGCCCATCCATGTAAATATTAATATTTTTATATTGTACAAAATGTTTTTTGATATTAATGAAGGATTCGGTTTGCAAAACTTCGTCAAGATTAGTTAGTTCACAACTTCTATCACACGTGGTGCTTACCATCTTTCAAAATTTTTAAAATAATGTTGTTTTAAAAAAAATTGTTATTGTTATAGCTCTTTAGTTATAGGTAAAGTTGTAAAAATTTAGCACTGAATTGCCACTATAAATATTTTTAAAGAAATAATATACTAACGCCTTGTGATCCATATTGCTGCAAATAAAAACAATTTATAATATATAAATTTGATAAACATTATTGTATTTTTCATTACGAAATAAGTTGGTAAAATGTTAAACACACCCGATGAAGATTGAAGACACCAGATTGATACAATCTTGTCCTAAAATCGCGATTGTATCGGTTTTTTTCTAGGGTGCTCTATCGTAGACCGCATCATCGCTTGACATCGGGTGAGGTGGCGGTCAAACGCAAGCCTATTATTATTTAATAAACCAGCCAAGTTCAAGTCGGGCTCGCGCACTGAGAGTTCCGTACCACAACAAAATACAAAAAGTAGTGCAAAAAAACAACATCACGCCTAAGCTACCCATTCAAGTACCGACCGCGCCCGACTTTGCTTAGCTTAGTAGTGAACACAAATATGGTA
Source organism: Agriopis marginaria (assembly GCA_932305915.1). NCBI lineage: Eukaryota > Metazoa > Arthropoda > Insecta > Lepidoptera > Geometridae > Agriopis > Agriopis marginaria. The sequence continues at coordinate 26,634,078 of OW029914.1, read as the reverse complement.
ATGACTTGCACTTGGCCATTATTTATTATTTTACTTTAGAGTGTGTACTATAATCATGCCATGTTAGACGCTTGTACGTAATACAGTTTTTACACTAGAGCAAATAAACACGTTTAAAAAAAATGCGTTGTTTACCTAGTTTTTACTTTTTGACCTATAATTTCTTAGTTAATCCACGGTAACATTGCATATTCTATGAAAATTTAATTGGCTATCTATTACGGTTCGAAAGATACAGCTGTTAAAAGGTGGGACATACAGACTTAGGAAAAGGCTCACGTTTGCACCATTTAGGTAAAGGTATACTTAAAAAAAATAGTACCGTCGCAACATAATCCATCTGTTGAGCGAGTGCATTCAAATTAGAACTCTGAAACAATAATAAAATTCAAGAGTATCTCGATGGCTTATCTCCACTTAATGTAAGTATAAAGTTTTTTAAACTCTAATCTCCATAATAAATAAACCGGCCAAGTGCGAGTCGGGCTCACGCACTGAGGATTCCGTTCCACCACAAAATAATTATCAATGATTAAACCGACTTAGAAAATTAGCAAAATACGGCATTTCGTTTCGGTGAAATGAACGGTGATACACACACACTGTTCAGTATGTATGTGTGATGTATGTGCGTATGTGTGAGTATGTGTGTATGTTCAGTGTTTGTGTTTCGGTGTTCGGTGGTCGAGGTTCGAATGATAAGGCCATCCAAGTAACGAAATTACCAGTTATAACTTGGTAAAGAAAAGAAAATTGTCACCGACTTGCAGTTAGCCATTATTTATTGTTATATTTTAGAGTGTGTACTATAATCATGCCAAGTTTGACGCTTGTAAGTATTATTGTATTTACATTACAGCTAATGCAAAAATACGCTAAAAAATACGTTTGTTGTATGGGGACCCCCCTTTTTTTTGTTGTTTTTTTTTTGTTGTGAATTCGCCGTAACATTACAATATTCTGTGAAAATTTCAACTAGCTATCTATTACGGTTCGAAAGATACAGCTGTTTAAATATCGGACGGACGAACGGACGAACGGACGGACGGATTGACAGACGCATAGACAGACAGACAGACATCGTAGGCTTAGTAATAGGGTCCCGTTTTTACTCTTTGGGTACGGAACCCTAAAAACGCGTAGTTAGTAACATTTGACCATGGATCATTTATCCAATTGGATTGCGTACAAAATAAGTTAATAGTAAAAAAATATTTTTACAAACAGGCTTTAGCCTTAGCAAAGTAAAAGTAAACCGCCATTTTGGAGCGACAGCCATATTGAATTTTATGTGATGCCACTTTATCGTTTCTTACTCTTCAAGCTCTTTCATTTGATACCCACCATCTTGTGGTAGTGGGCATTTTGAAAATATTACAATATTGGGTATAAATTATTACATATTTGAATCGTCACCTTACACAGTAGGCCGACACGTCGGAAAAAAAACCAATTAATATTTCTGATCAACTTACCCTCAAATTTTCATGAGCTTCACCCTCATACTCTCTGTTCTGGTCTTGTTCATATCCATCCTGATCTTGGCCATATCCGTCTTGATCTTGATCTTGGTCATATTTATCTTGATCTTGATATGACCTTAGTTCATGACGATCTTGTTTCTAAAAAAGCAAAGTATTTTAGTATTAAGTAAGTAAGTAATTCTATTACATATATACCGGGCGGCCGGGCGGTAACATGTGTGCTTTACAATCTGACGGCACCCGGATCGATTCTCAGCTCTACACCATTTCTTGAGTAGATTATGTTCAGTTTTTGATGACATTATCTCTCAACAACGGTGAAGGAAAACATCGTGTATGTCCAATAATCTCAAAAGACTTGCGACATTCACCAACATGCACTGGGCCAGCATGGTGAATTACTTAGGGCCAGGCTGGGCTCCTCTGTCTGAGAGAAGGCCTGTTTCCCAGCAGTGGGAACATGATAGGCTGATGATGATGATGATTATATAATATCAAGGCCGATATACTAACAAAAATATAATAAATAACTGATAAACACTTATTATCATAATGCTATAGATTTCATAAAGTAACAAAAAAAATTAGACAACGCGAGTGAATGTAGACCGCGTCATTGCTTAATATTAGGCGAGTTGTCGGTCAAACGCATCATTTTATACAATGAATAAATATAAATTGCAGACGACATATTCATAACTGCTTAATAGCTGGAGAGCCTACAATGGATGCTTAACAGCCTAAGAAATTCTTCCCAACGCATCAGTCTCACTCAGCATGTTCAACGAACACGTTGCTCTGGGACCGGTTGCCACTAATGGCTTCACTATAGAGATTGTTCGAAAATAAAATATGTTTAACCTCTAGTATAGTATATTTCTCTATGGTTTAACGAAGGCAAACGATCGAACTAGGCAAAAAAAAAAAAAAAAAAAAAACTTGGAGTGTTCAAGTCTAGGGTTAATAGGTTATTACTGGGCAAACGTGCTCCACCTTCGACTGCATCATCGCTTTCCATCAGGCGAGATCGCGGCCAAACGTTAGCCTAAACCGATGTAAAAAAAAGCAATTTTGAGAGTGAGGCCAAGAAAAGAATGCATATGGGCTGGGCAGCGTTCAGGAAACTACGTAAAGTTTGCTTTTCGTTATCTATCCCGCAGTCTTAAGACGAACGTCTTTAACCAGTATATATTGCCAGTGATGCTGATGACATATGGTACTGAGACGTAGTTCTTAACAAAACTCTGCTGGCTTTTTGGAAAAACCAGATCTCGCACAGTAGGCAATCGAGAGAGCTACGCTTGGGGTTTCGTTGCGCGATAGAATCTGGATCCGAGGACCAACATAGCTGCTCAGATTTGTAAGTTAAATGGCAATGGAGAGGCCACATTGCTTGAAATACCTCTAACCGATGGGGAAGGAAGGTTCTTGAGGGGAAATGAAACGGAAGACGCAGCGTAGATAGGCCTTGACGATGAACCGAGGCATCTAGTAGATGCAGATGACAGGCTGTCGTTCAGGGGAAAGCCTAGTTTCAGCAGTGGACGTCTACTGGCCGATGATTATAATGAAGAAAAATTCTCCACCAATTACTTTAAGGTCCTAATTTAGGAAGATAGTCAAAACATGATGACATTAAATGACATGTTTCAGAAAGTAGTTTGTTTAATTTACTTACAGGTCCTGTAGGCTCCAGTTCTCGTTCATCGTCCTCTCGGTTTCCGTCGTCCAGCCTGTCGTCTTGCCGCTGGTACTGCTGGTAGTACTGATCAAAAAGAAAAAAAATATAATAAGGTAATAATTATTATTATTGGTATTTGATTGATATATTCGCCAAAGAACTAGAGTCACCAACACAGCTGTTAAAATTTGCAAGTTGAAGTGGCAATGGGCAGGCCACATCGCTCGAAGAACCGATAACCGATGGGGTAGAAAGATCCTGCAGTGGAGACCACGAACAGGAAGACGCAGAGTAGGTAGGCCTCCCACTATATGGACCGACGACATTGTGAGAGTCGCGGGCATCCAGTGGATGTAAAAGGCAAGCTGTCGTTCAGTGTAGAGGTTAAAGGGGGAGGCCTATGTTCAGCAGTGGACGTCTTCTGGCTGATGATGATGATGATTGATATATTTTTACAAAAAAAAAACACTGCATCGGAAGTTCAATGAAAAGAGATTCATCCCCTATTTGCCACCCGTGCATTTTTTTCATTAAATTCATATGAGGCCACCAATAATGTAAAAAAAAAACAAATCTGTTTACTATTGGCAGAGATATCGCTTATTCACTAACAAGTAGGATTGAAAACCTTCTTACATATCTAATCATCATAATTAGTCTACCCATTGCTGGACATGGGCCTCTCACGAGGCATGCCACTCAATCATGATCTTCGGCTTTTCTCTTCCAGCAACTGCCACCCATTTTACGCATATCGTCACTCCAACGAGTCTCAGGGCATCCTACGCTACATTTGCCGATTCATGTTTTCTACTTTAGATCCCGTCTACTTCAACAGTTTTCGGTTCTGCTACAGATATGACCAGCCCACTGATCACTTCAGCTTGCTTACAGGCTAAGCTATGTCGGTGACTGGTTCTCTAGCGAATTTCATCGTTCTGGATACGATCCCTCTGAGAAACGCCGAGCATAGCTCTCTCCATAGACCGCTGAGTGTCCTCAAATTTGTGCTCCAGCTGTATGTGTCTGTCTACGTTTCAGCACCGTAAGTAATGACAGGTAGAACGCACTGGTTAAAGACTTTCGTCTTAAAATTTTGCGTGATTGGTGACGATATTTCGGCGCAGTTACATGCACCATGTTCACGGGAAGTCATGTTGCCATGTTTAGTTTTCTCGTGAACATGGAGCAAGTAACAGCGCCGAAATATCGGAAGCTCATTCCACAACCTTACCACGGTAAATATCCCGTAAATAATCGTTTAACAGTAGTGAACAATCGTGATAGTTTAAATGAGTGTTTTATAGAATACATCGTCTAAAATGAAAGTGACGTTTCATAAATCATAATTATTATGTTTGCGATCCTCCAAAAATACTTTTAGTTTTTAATCTTTTTAATAAAGAAAGAAATGTATGCTACGTTTATCTCGCAAAATGTATGGTTCCATTAGAAATAAGTAGCTTTATTATAAATAGTAAAAATTTACTCACCCTTTCTTGTTCCATATACCGGTCTTCTCTATTGCGGTTGTCGTATTTATCTCTACTCTCGTATCTGTCTTCTCTATCTTCTCTTCTGTCGTATTTGTCTCGTCTATCATTCCATCTGTCATCTCTGTTCTTCTCTTCTCGCCTGTCTTCTCTGCTTCGTTCTTCTCGTTTATCGTCATATCTATTCCTGTCGTTTCTGTCCCTGTCATCTCTTCTGTCTTGTTCATCATCATTTCTGTACCTGTCGTACCTGTCTGTATCATCTTTTCTATCTTTGTTATTATCATTTCTGTATATGTCGTACCAGTCTTTATTATCTCTTATTTCTTTGTCATCATCATTTTTATCATTGTCGTATTTATCTCTTTCATCTCTTATGTCTTTGTCATCATCACTTCTTTCACTATCGTATCTATCTGTATCATCTTTTCTATCTTTGTTATTATCATCACTGACCTTATTTTCCCTGTCTCGATCTTCTATAATGCTCTTATCGGCACTTAATTTCTCTTCTTTTTTGAACCACTCATCATATCTGTCACCTTTTTCACTATCATCGTCTTTGTCATCCCTATACCTTTTTCGGTCACGGTCATCTCGCTTGTTGTGGTATCTCTGGAAAAAATATTTTTTTTACAGCGAAGAATTGCAAGCGGGTACCCTGCCCGATGAAGAAAGATGGTGGCCACACGTAGACATATTCAATGCCTAACGCATTGTTAGTAAATTTTTTTCTAATGGGAAAAGTGTTACTGTGGTTCGTTGCACAAATGGCGGGAAATACAAATTTCAAACAGTTTTCTTGTCCTTGTAGCTACGCCGGGTAATTATTGTAAACAACCATGATGTTTGCGCAGATTGATTATTATTCTTTACAAAATCATGTAAAGCTATTTATCTCTAATGCCCATTATTACTTACATTTGTGAATAAACAAATTTTTGCTGTTTCAAACGGTTTATTCACAAATGTAAGTAATATGGTGCGTTACTGTTAAATAATTGTACATTATAATGTAAAGAACATCCAACATTTTGCGCAAACACTGTGTTATTTAAAAATAATTACCTGGCCTGGCTACTAGGACCAAAAAACTGTTTAAAATTTAAATTTCCCGCCATAGGTGAATCGAACCACCTTAAGAGGAAAAATAGATATAATTAATATCATTGTCATCTTATCTTTGCTGTGAAAAATTTAAGTCTCGACATATTTAATGCTTAAAATTATCAGTCGAAGAATATTGCCCATCATTGTCATCGTAACAAACCAATCTAAGTTCACATAGGCCTCTCCATAGGAAAGTCATACCATTGCCCGGCCACGTAAATTATCCAATCGAAGTAAATTGATACACAATTTTATTGACATGTGTGCATTGACTTTTTTATAATAGGCTTGCGTTTGGGCGCCAACTCGCCTGTTGTTAAGCGATGATGCGGTCTACGATGGAGCACGCTCGCCTAGAAGAAACCAATTCACTCTTGATTGTCATTGTCATGCCATTTTACTGTAGTCAAGGATCAAGGATTTTTAAAGGTTTTATTACTGTCCCATACGTCTTTGTGTGTAATATATTCGCGCCGAAAAAAATATCTAGGGACTGGAATCTCTTTCCAGTCTTTCCACCACCCTTGTTTCCTAATAGTATAACCTGGGTATCTGGTATAGATTATTTTGAATAAGTACTTTCTAAGTAGGCCTAAAATGATAATATTGTGATATGTTTTGTGTATTAGTTTTATATACATTTAATTATGTTTAATACCAGTCCCCCTCCAAAAAGCACTGAAAACAGTGAACAAAAAGCATTTTATAAATGTTTGAATCACTATTTTGGTGTTTCAATTTAGAACACACGAATATTATATTCGACCTTCATCTCAATGCTATACAACCTCCTTGCGCAAAAAGTACTCAATACAAACTCCTTAAATCTTTATTTTTCTTGTAGTCATGGTAAAAAATAAAACAATCTTGAATAAAAACATAGTTTTCGTTTTGTTTTGTCTTACAGGGTGATATGATCGCGAGTCGACAAAGCCCTTTAAAAAATAAATAAAAAAGAACCTATAAATACTAGGCACTTACGTCATTGTCGTCATCAGATACAACCTGAAAAATATTTACAATTATAGAAAAATACCTCAAACAGAATTTAAAAAAAATTAAGTGTAGATCTTGTGTAGATATAGAACATTATACGCGCCCTACGCGATATGTATGCTGCCCGTTGCTTCGTTGAACTTGGCTTACAATTTGTTGCGTGTCAAGAGTATTAAATTTGTATTAATTAGTTTTGAAAATTGGAAAAAAAATGAAAAAAAAACCTGGCACCGTTATTTTTCTTATTTTACCTTCTTCAGAAAAGTAATATATATGATAAATTATTGTTTTATTTATGGAACTTAAAATATATTATTAAAATATTAAATTTAAAAAAAAAACAAATAGGTAACGTGTTACCATAATGATCGATAAATGTACCTAAGTAACTACTTCAGTCAATATTGCCAATATTTTCATGATTTTTTTGTTTTACGGTACCAGAAAATTATAGTATTAAAATTTAAGATTATAAACTCTAAAACAGTCATATTAAAGATAGAACTGCCTTACAAGTTTGTGATTCAGTACTTTAGGGGAAAAAAGTTTCAGAAAAATACGTAGTTTTTCCATGGTTTCTTTCGTATTTTTTTTTACATAAATATCAGGCTTGCGTTTGACCTCCATCTAGTCTGATGTTGAGCGATGATGCGGTCTACGTTGGAGCACGCTTGCCTGGAAGAAACCGATTCACTCGTGATTTGAAGACACCCAGATTGTAACCATCGGGGAACACCCATTCCATTCGCATTCCACAGACAGCAGTTCGCACAATAAATGTGGAATCAAGACTCTTCGTACGGGTTTTCCGAATATCATTTTATGGCTTTTTTTTATCAAGACAGAAAATACAGTTTTTTTGCAACATTAGTATTGATTCTAATACTTTGTAGAAGGTTCTTATGGAAAGAAAAGTTAAGAAATTGCACAGAAAATTGGAAAATTTAAGAAAACTTAACGACAATGTTATTTTAGCGCGCTTGACAGTTCTAGGTAGGAAAACGTTTGTCTGGTCAGCTATAGCATAAAATAAATCAGTCCGTTAACCTATTCTTACAGATTTCATGAGTACCTAAAAGTTACGACTAAATGTAGGTAAATAATAAGTAAAACTTAGTACTCACTTTTACGCTAAGACTTTGAATTCTTCTTCGGGTGTCCTGTAGCTGTTGCTATTGGATAAAGTATAATGATTAATAAAGTTCATAATAATAATTGATAGTAGTTCATAATTAATACGCAGGGGCGACTTTATGGCAAACCGTCGGTGAGTGACGACACCGCGTACCCCGATTCTATGGGGCTAAAGCCCCAGAGACCCCTGCCGGCCGTCTGGGGATGGAAACCGCAAGAGCTAAGAACCTAAGCTCCACGGTGGAAGTGTTAAAGGGCATAACGCTGCGAGTAGCTCTTAGTGAAAGTCCAGCACACCTCTCGACACCCTAAGCCACCGACGCAGAGACGGATCCAGGATTTCATTTTGGGGGGGGCATTCAGACAAGGTTCGAAGGAATCAAATCGAAAAATTGAGTCGAATGTATGGAATTGCTAGGTGTTTTGGGGGGGGGCATGGCCACCATGCCCTCAATCCCTGGATCCGCCAATGCACCGACGCCAGTGTTGCTCCGCTGATGCCAATATGCGGTAGCCTTTAAGGGGGGCCATTTAGTGGGTGGCAAGTCTTCACCTGCCTAAATATATTTTGAGATGAGACAGGATAAGGCAGGTGCCGTTTCTCATTCTATAGATCTGTACTCCTATCCACAAATTGCTTCCAATAGCCCAGTTTTTTTTTTATCCTATACTCTACAATAGTTTCATATTCCATTTCACATTCCATAAAATTTTATTTTATTTTCAACAGGGCCTCTTTATGTTGGCTTCTGCCCCACCAATGCCTCTCAAAGGTCCGGGCTAGACCCGTGAATATGTGTTTTATAGTTAAACAACTAAAAAACACGCTTTTGTGCCTCGTTAAGAAGGTAAAGGTGGGAGCGTTTAGTTTAGTCCATACAAACGTACCTCTATCCTCTTTTCTATCCCTGTATAATGCCACTAGAGCTATCATTTACTTACACAGAACAGTTTATATTCTGTATCATTTACAGTAACCGGCACACAACTTGAGTCATGACCTTGAGTGCGCAATAGACGATTTTAAGGTATCATTAGTGGAGAGAGAGGTGCGCGGGGGCGTTCCGGCGTCACGCGTCCACGCGATTGGCCGATGCGCGAACGACATGCGCGAACTTACCCCCACTACGCCGACTTTGGCTCAAGTTGTTTGCCGGCAACTGTAGCTTGGGTGATATCTAGCTCACCTCATTTTCAAAAATCTTTCAGAGCGCCTGGTTAAAGCGACGCGTGACCAAAATGCTGGCGTGTTTCTGGCTCAACGCATAAGCATTGCCATTCGGTGTGGTAATGCCGCCAGCATGCTGGGTACGCTGCCAACTGATAGTGGGCTTGAGCATTTGGATTGTCTTTAGACCTTCAACGGTCTATGGGCAGTCTAACTGTATTTGTAGTGTTAGCACATTCTCATATCTATACCTCTATACTAATATTATAAGGAGGAAAGATTTGATTGTTTGTTTGCATTGAATAGGCTCCGAAACAACTGAACCGATTTGAAAAATTCTTTCACTGTAGGGAAGCTACATTATCCCCGGGTAACATAGGCAATATTTTTTTTTATAGGGATGCTTACCAAAACTCCAATAATGTAACCCAAGTTGTAAAAAAATAAGATTTACAATTTTAACTTTGCGTGTTTGAGAGTTCTAAGACAGGACGTCTGTCAGGTCAGCTAGTAAGTAATAACATAGATAAACATATATTATCTATACTAATATTATAAAGAGGAAAGATTTAATTGTTTGTTTGCATTGAATATGCTCCGAAACTACTGAACCGATTTGAAAAATTCTTTCACTGTTGGGATGCTGCAATATCCCCGGTTGACATAGGCTATATATCCTGGCTTTGCCCGTGCGAAGCAGGGGCGGCCTACTAGTATGTAATAATTATACTTAATTATTATTTTTGGTGAATAAATATTTAGTTAGAAAGTTTACTTTTGAGAACTCAATGTTATATTTACCTGGTCTAATTCTTGCTGGAAGTCTTGCTGTTGTTGTTGGTTTTGCTGAAATATACCAAGAAAATAATAGGAATGGATTTTTTGAAGTGAAAACTTCTTTAGCCGCGTTGAGCTATTTTTGGTAGGGGCAAAACTAATGGGTTCGCTAAACCGACATGCTAATGTTACTTATTCGTTTTTAATTCTGTCGACAGTCTCCATGAATGCTTTATTTATTTTTATTGTCTATAATATTAATTAATTATCCCATAAGACAATGATTCTTAAACTTCTTGAAGTCACGGACCAATTAAAAAAATTCAAAAATACTACGGACCCCTGGCGACTTGAATTTTAGAATAAGAAAACAGTGCCTTTTGAAAATTACCTCATTTTCGTTTTGTTAGTTTAAATAACTGCTTACTTCAAACGAATTCACATGAATAAACCCAGGGACTGTGGACCCGTGATACTCGCATATCATGGATCCCTTTGGGGTCCATGGACCCCAATTTAAGAAACCCTGCTATTATTTTGGATGTAAATCCAAAAGTGCTAAAGGTTAGTAGTAAAATTATTAATAACAAAAATATTTTAAAAAACGATCTGTTTCGCATTCTTCTCATCAAACCTTTTTTTTACTAGGAAAATGTTGTCCGCCATCATGGATTTAGTGTGACGTAATTTTGTTTTTCGTATTCTACAAACTCTTTCATTTAATGTTGATACTCATAATATCATGGAAGTGCATAAAAATAACTGATCCGCCATCTTTGTGAGTACGCCACATTCAGGGCCGGATTTAGAGGTCCAAAGGCCTCGGGGCAACAAAGGAGCGGAGGCCCCCTCGCCCCAAATTATTTTCCAAATAAAGTAAACAATTTTTTTATTGTGGGGGCCCCCCGTTTGTGGAGGCCCCGGGGCTTTCGCCCCGGTTGCCCTCCCCTAAATCCGGCCCTGGCCATATTGAAATTAGAATGACGTCATTGCATTTTCTTTCAAAATAAACTTGTATATTCAGCTAATTCGTTTGGGGATAACTGTTTCAAAATTCAGTTGCAAGATTTGTGACCCAAACTACAAGTAATAATTACCCGACCTAGCTACAAGGACAAAAAAACTGTTTGAAATTTGAATTTCCCGTCAAATAAAGCGTACCACTCCTATAATTTATGCGTAGCAAATACGTAGCAATGACAATATGAATATCTTACCCATGGAGCAGCTGCGACTGCAGTGAGGCAAAGACAAAATAGGATTAGTGACTTCATTTTTTCCACAGCACACTAATGGGAAGTTCATCGCGAGTTTTCTTTTTAAATTATCGAAGTTGGCGTGAAAAATCGGTACTAATTAAGCGAAATGTACCTTAATCAAGTGTGTAATACGATATTAGAAACTAAATTGAGTAAATAAAAAATTTACTTGTCTAACACGTCTTTTCCAAGGTGCAATAATTAATTTTATGTTTCCTGGTTTTGAAATATGTACCTAAGTATTAGGTAGATAAGGAAGTAGGTAGGTACTTCAACAGCGTAGCATTGTGACATTACATAACTACCTTCTTTGATAATAAAACCAGCCAAATGCGAATCGGGCTCGCGCACTGATGATTCCGTACCACCACATAACTTGTTAGCCATATCAAAGTACAAAAACAATATGCAAAAAGACAACATCCCACCAACGCCCAGGCGGTGACCCATCCAAGTACCGGCCGCGCCCAACGTTGCTTCACTTCGGTGATCGTATGAGAACTGGTGGTGAACAGTTGATACCAACTCGCACTTGGCCATGATTTATTATTTGTTGTTATACTTTAGAGTGCGCACTATAATCATGCCAAGTTTGACGCTTGTACGTATTATCGTTTTTGCATTAGAGCTAATACAAAAATACGTTAAAAAAATACTGTCGTTGTATGGGGACCCCCATTTTGTTTGTATTATTTGACTTTTTTATTATTTGTTAATTAATCCGCCGTATCATCACATATTCTGTGAAAATTTCAACTAGCTATCTATTACGGTTCGAAAGATACAGCCGTTAAAAGGTAGGACAGACGGACGGACGGACAGACAGACATCAGTTTAGTAATAGGGTCCCGTTTTTACACTTTTGGTACGGAACCCTAAAAATTAAAACGATAATAAATTACTAACAGTTTTATTAGATCTTTATTTTCTGAGTGAAACTATCCGGATGAAATTAAATTTCTACTCAGATCAAACAAATAAGGGAGGTGTGGTGGCGTGAATGGCGGGTGCGAACGCATGTGGACTAAATCAGGTTTGATAAATGTAAGCCGAACTCAGATGCAGCCGACCTTCTAGCCTTCTTTTGCATTTCTCAGATAAATTCTTTATTATTAATGTTGCATGTGGACTATTCATTAATAATAGTATTAAAAGTCTGGCTAATGAAAGTAGAGACTGAAAAAACGGGGCAAATTTAAAAATATCAGCATGTGAACCCCAAAAATTAGTATGAAATACCTGGAATAATTTCACTTGATACTTGTAAATTATTCATTTTTATTGTAACAGTCAGAACACAGTAATGGCTGCATTTCATAGATTTTTTCAAAGTCGGCGAGCTTTTTCTCTATCTACTTTCATTAGCCAGACTCTAATTAGTTTATTGGTGTTGCTATACAAGTTTGTCAGTGTATGTTTTTTTTTTTTGACATTTGAACACGAACCATAGTTGTACTAAGGCATATCTCACTTGTTTGTCTGATCTGATGATTTCTACCTAGGTTCTTAAAAATGTTGTAAGTATGTACTGGATTTGAGTGTGGAGATTTGCCAGATCTAACTACTTATTATGGAAAACATACTAAAAGTTCCGAAGCTGGTTATGAGGCGATGGCAGAAGAGCACCAAAAAGTTGTAGCGATGATAACTTAGCAGTTCATCATCATCTTCATCAGCTTATCATGTTCCCTTGCTAGTACACAAGCTTTCTCTCAGACAGACAGGATTGGCTCTAATCCACTATGCTGGCCCAGTAGGTAGGTACATGTTGGTGAATGTCATGCGTCTTTGAACTTTTGAGGTTCTTGGACTTTGTTTTTTTTTTATAACTTGTACATAACGGTTTCGTTCGGACTCCTAAGCATATGGTCTGGGTCGAAATCTCTACAATGAGCTGCCAGTGATGGAAAACATCAAGTGGAAGCATGGTTGCAGGGCAATTCCTAGCTTGCTTGGCTGGCTGGCTGGCTTTAAGTAGTTAAAAATATGTCGCAAAGCAATTTAGAGGTGAGGTCTAACGTCACAAGAGAGCCAGTCTGGTTAAGATGCTATGTTTGACGCCATTCAATACCATGTAAACTTGTTTAATATTACGACTGAAGGACTCTGTGTCCAAGGTCATGAAAAAGAAACAAAAAATAACAACTTTGTTTCGTCAGTTTCGTCACTCACGTCACTGTCTAATGTCAATATCAAAGTAGGTAAATAATTTTATATTTATAAATTATATTGTATTGATGTTTGATTTTCAATGTCTGTACAATTATTTTGCCTAATTTAGAAATCATGTCTACAGTGATCGATCAGAAATCTTATTTGCAAAAATATCTTGGTGGACCGTCCAAAGAAAAAAAGAAAAAGAAGACCAAAGCCACCAAAGGAAAGGGGTGAGCTTACCTCATATTTATTCGATTTATAGCAAATTACCGTCGACACCACCGTCGAACCATCTTCAAACATAATATTTAAAGCTTCTAGAAACGATGGGGATCCAGGGATCCACCTTTGTACCACTTAATACATTGTGATCCACACAAATTTTTGTGATATTTATCGTGATAAAATTGTAGTCTCCTCTTCACTATTATATCCCAAGTAAGTACTGCTTTAGTAGCATTACTTAAGTTATTTCTTTCAATTTGTTAATAGTTAAATAGATATTTTTGCTCAGTTTTTAGGGCTTTAGACATGCATTCATGGCATAACCTAACCTATGAATGTAAGCTCATGTTTGCTACACTATTTCCATTGGTTTATTGCCTCTGACAGCTGCAATATAACATTGTAAAAAGATGAATAAAATCAATTTCTACTAATATTTCACAGAAGTATCAGGTACCTGCACGCCTACCAGTCTTATGTTCAGAAACCTAGCGAATGTAATCAGAATTCATTGTTTTCACACTTGCCTAAAAGAAACCGATTCTCTTGATCTTGATTTGATGATATCCAGATTATTACTATTGGGGAACACCCATTCATTCAGCGCATTCCACAGACTAGCAGTTAGCACAATAAAAAGTGAAATCAAAGCACTTTGTATGGGTTTTCGGAATATCAACCAGAAAGCAGTCTCGATTTTTTGTACCTCCGGCCATTGTCCAATATTTATCCAAATTTTTACGTGATTATCAATGCTATATGCCCACGATCTAGTGTATACATCCTTGCAGCAAGCATCGGTTACGCCTAGTCCCACATTTTATTGTAGGACGTACCAATGGCTTATAGCTTATTCTTATTCGAGATGGGGGCGATAAGTCCTGCACTGACGTCCCACTTGGGGTGTAAACGTCCCTCTTGGGGTGTCTGATGTCCCGCTTGGGGTGTTGACGTCCCGCTTAAGATGTTGACGTCGAGCTTGGGGTGTAGCAGCTATAATAATCTGTTTTTTTTGCCCTATTTTCCAGCTTCAAAATAATAGATGATGACATTGACCTGACCAAGCTCCGGCCACTCGATGGTGATGAGCTAGATATCCTTGACGATGGAGAGGATGCCCCGCAGATTGCAGGCATTGTGGATGAACGGCCTGAGGAGTTGCGCAAACTAGACCAGTTTAAGAGCAGCTCCAAATGGAGGGTAGTTAATCAGGTAAAAAAATTATCAGTTATGAGTAAGCTTTTTAGGGTTCTGTAGAGTGAACCTATTACTAAGCCTATGCCGTCTGTCTGTCTGTCCGTCTTAAATATACACGGTTACTGGTAATCAGTTACAATACAATAACCATTTATTCTGAATTATTTAGATTTTTACATAAATCAAGATAAATTCTTTCTCCAATTTTATAAAATGTCTCTCAGTTCAGTGTGCCTGGCATAGGTACCTCCAACTGTCTCCATTGCTGTCTATCACCTGCAACTCTTGTCCAGTATGGCCCCAGGGTCAGCTGAATGACATCATCCCACTTTGTTGGATCGCATCGCTCGAAGAACCAATAACCGATGGGGAAGAAAGGTTCTGGAGTGGAGACCACGAACTGGAAGACGCAGCGTAGGGAGGCCTCCCACTAGATGGACCGACGACGTTGTGAGAGTCGCGGGCATCCAGTGGATGCAAAAGGCAGGCTGTCGTTAAAGAGGGAGGCCTATGTTCAGCAGTGGACGTCTTCTGGCTGATGATGATGATGAGACATGATGGCTGTTTTCTTATGGGTGCCTCAGTACATCAAAACAGCAAAAATCAAAAGACTAGAGGATGCTGATTCCCAGTTAACCTGTAAATGCACGTCTGTCCACGGAATATGTAATATTACGACGGATTCACTAAGAAATAAAGGGAAACACGCACCTGTTTGGCAACTACAAAGTTAAGTTTGTCCTTCAATCATTCATCCTTTTTCCGTCGAGACTCCATTCCCGGGATAGATGAACTATCTACAATTCTACATACATATTTATTAAGTTTGTATGGAACTCTCGGGTTGCGAGTCCTACTCACACTTGCCCGGTTTATTTTGTTTTAGGATGATGGCTTCAACAGCAAGTTACAAATTGAAGAAATCCAAAAAGATGTAAAAGAGATTGAAAAAGAAAACGAAGTGATATTTGGTAAAATGTACAGCGATTCCGAAGATGAGAAACAAAAGAATGACTCTGATATATCACCACCACGAAAGAAATCTTTAAAAAATCATGATGATATTGATATTAGTCTTATGAAGAAAAAGAAAGAGACCAAACATGATTCTGATGTTTCACCACCGAGGAAACAAGATTCTCGTAAGGAAAGACCTAGAAAACCAAGTCGATGGGCTGATGCTGAACCTGACACCAATACTTCTCCGAAGAGAAATGAGTTACGATCCAACAGATCACCAGATATGTCACCACGTAGAAGAAAGTTTTCACCTAAAAACTCTGACAGAAACAGAGTAAGGTCATTGAGCCCTGACCTGTCACCTCCGAGAAAGAATGACAGACGGAAATCTCGATCACCAAGACAAAAATCACCTGAAAGGTATAACAAATCTGACAGAGAATTTCCCAGAAAAGACAAGGGCAGAAGAAAGCAGAATAGCGATTCTGATTTATCACCTCCCAGAAAAGATAGAGGTCGAAACGACACTGGCAGAAATAGAAACATGCAAGAGAGAGACAGAAACGTGCACAAAGATAAAAGAAAACGAAGTCCCGGTCTGAAAGGCAAAAGGAAACACGACAGTGACTCAGATTTATCACCGCCAAGAAAAGACAAAAGAACAAGAAGTCCACAAAATTCTGATTCTGATTTGTCACCACCTCGTAAAGGGAGAAGCAAAAACATGTCAGACAGAGATAGACACAAGCAGAGAAGAAACAGTGATAGTCCACCACCAACCAATAAGAAAATGGCAAAGACTTTGGAAGGTAAAATGGCGGGACTGCAGGATGCAAAGCAATTGAGGGAGGAGAATGAAGAGTTTAGAAGAAAAGAAGACGAAGTTTTTAGAAAATTAGGTGACGATGTTTCGGGTAGAAATGCACAAGCAGTTTCAAGAAAGAGTAAGTTGTCTTGTCTACTAGGTTACGCGGAAAGGGTGTACTAAGTCGAAAGGAGTCCATAGTACTCATCATTATGGATAACTTTTACTGTGATAGTAACTCTGAAATTGCGAAAATTATATCAGCTGTTCTATAGAAAAATGACATTCGCACTCTACAAAATGTATGGAACAGCTGATATTTTTTTGCTATTTCAGTTTTTTTTTACACTCGGTCATCTGACCTCAAACTAAGCAAAGCTTGTTGTATGGCTGCTAGAGACTGATATACATACATAATTACATAGTTTTAAATACATACATAAATAGATATTAACAACAAGATATAGAACAAACACAAAATGTTCATCACATAAATGTTTTTCCTAGGTGGGAATCGAACCCGCGCCCCCAAGCTGAAGGTAGAATCAGAATCAGAAAATATTCATTGTATAAACTGTGTACATAACTGGACCAACGGGCTATCAAGTCCCATAGTAAAAGTTGTTCATAATGATGGGTGGCCCTTTTGGCTTAGTACACCATTTCCGCGTAACCCCGTATGTGTATATTTTTTTATATAGCTTGTTTGATAGCGAGTTGGTACACTAGTCGCTAGTTTGTTTTGTACGTGCAAAGAATGGCCAACTATGATGTTGCTTCATTGTTTGAGATGATTAAACTTTTGTATCCTTCTTTCTAGGTAAAAAAGACACATCAGAAGATAGACAAAAACAGAAAGAAAAAGCAGAGAGACAGAAAGAGTTAGATGCTAAATACAAAATGTGGAGTAAAGGGTAAGTAGATACTAATAGAGTGAGCAATGGTTAGCGGTAGCATGTGCGCTTTACAATCTGACGGCGCCCGGTTCAAACCTTGGCTCTGCATCAATGAATTTTTTTTTAAATCAGGGGTTTAAAAAAAATTATACTTTTAAAATAAAGGTTTCTTTCAATTAAAAAGTCAAATGCTAATGCCATAAGCATTGAAATTCAGCGTGGTAATGCCGCCAGTATGCTGGGCACGCTGCCAACTGATAGTGGGCTTGAGCATTTGGATTGTCTTTAGACCTTTAACGATCTGTCTGTTTTTGTAGTGTTAGTTTTAGGTTGTGTTTTGTTTAGTCAAGTTTAGTTTTTATTTTGTGACCCTAATATATGGGTTTGGCTACGGAACCCTACCGTATGCTTGACTCGACACGCTCTTGGACAGTTATTTAATGTTTCTAAATTACCCCTAATATAAGCTAAACGGCTTAACTTCTTTACCTAAAGCCTAAACGGCTTAACTTCTGTATCTCTACATAGTATAAATTAAGTCACTTTCCGCGTCTGTCTGTCTGTATAACCGCTAACTCCTAAACCACGCAACGGAGTTTGATGCGGTTTTCACCCTCAGTTAAAGAATTTTTCGCAGAAGGCTTATATGTTTTTTTTAATGCCATAGGTGGCAAATAAGCAGACGTTCCACCTGATGGTAAGCATGTCACCGTCGCCTATGGATACTAACACCAGAGGCATCACAAATACGTTGCCGACCCTTACGGACTCTATTAACTCGACTTTTAAAGAACCCCATGTTGCAGTTTGTTGTATAACTAGCGTCCCGCCCCGGCTTCGCACTTAACTAAATTACACCAGACCGAAGCCGCTAATAAACTATAATTACTATTAATCCTATTCCAGTTTAAAACAAGTGGAAGCGCAACAATCTCGCATACAAGAGTTCATCCATGAGGCATCAAAGCCGGTCGCTCGCCACCGAGATGACAAGGACTTGGAACACAGCTTGAAACAAGTGGAGAGGGACGGGGACCCCATGTTACAGTATATGAGAGAGAAGAAACGGGAGCGAGGAGAGTTACCACCAGGTAAGATATCTTGCATCAGTGCCTTAAGATGAAAGTCTACGACCAGTGTGTTGACAGTGATGACATAAGGCTCTGAAACATGGTCTCTCACTGTGGGACTCATAAGCAAGCTCAAAGTCGCACAACGAGCTATGCAGAGGGCTTTGCTCGGGGTTTCTCTGCGAGATCAAATCAGAAATGAGGAGATCCGTAGATGAATATAGTGAGGAAGTGGCAGTGGGCAGGCCACATCGCTCGAAGAACCGATAACCGATGGGGAAGAAAGGTTCTTGAGTGGAGACCAAGAACCGGAAGACGCAGCGTAGGTAGGCCTCCCACTAGATGGACTGACGACATAGTGAGAGGCTGTCGTTCAGTGTGGAGGTTTAAGGGGGAGGCCTATGTTCAGCAGTAGACGTCTGCTGGCTGATGATGATGATGAATAAATCTTTGAAATGCCTGTCACAGCCATGCCGAATGTACACATTATGATGACTATACGTTCTGTCTTGTTTGTTCATAGAGAGGCCATCATACAAAGGCAGTTTCCCTCCGAACCGCTTCAACATTCGACCCGGGTACCGCTGGGATGGCCTCGACCGCTCAAACGGATACGAGGGCAAATACTTCCAACAACAGAACAAGAGAAAAGCTCAGGAAGAGGAGGCTTATAAATGGAGCACTGAAGATCTCTAGATCTGGTTGGAGTCTAGGCATAAACAGTTGCACACTGTCGAGACATAGTCTAGACAGTGACAGATGTATAGAGTCGAAATATAGACAGCCCAGGGGGTCTAGACAAGAGCCACACACTGTTAGCGTTCACGCCTGCGGAAAGATGAAATTGTATGAAAATGACATTGACAATGACATTAGCGTGAGAGAAACTATCTCGAGCTAATGTCATTTTCATACAATTTCATCTTCCGCAGGCGTGAACGCTAACAGTGTGTGGCTCTTGTCTAGACCCCCTGGGCTGTCTATATTTCGACTAACCCCCCTGGGGGTCTAGACAAGAATCACTTGCTGTTAGCGTTAACGCTTGCGGAAAGATGAAATTTTATGAAAATGACATTAGCATGTGAGAAATTATCTCAAGCTAATGTCATTTTCATGCCGTTAACGCTAACAGAAAGTGATTCTTGTCTAAACCCCTAGCAGGCCTAGCACGGGCCTCGGACAAATAGGTTTGATAATGACTACACAAACTTGAATTTATTTTGATTAAATTATTTGTATGTTTTTGTAGTTGTTTTTCTTCATCTTTCAACATATGGCTACATTGGACAGGAATTAAATTATTAGCAGAGCGAAGCGAGGTCTTCGTCTATTGAAATTAATCAGGGCGAGCCTGTGATTCATCTTCTCAGTTCACCTGGGTGCACCACTGGCACTTTTTCTTGCCTGTGGTTCACCCTAATGATAAGTAACTGGAATTCAAAGATACCTAGCAACCGTAAAGAAAGAAAGATAACCGGATTAGTAAGTTGAAGTGAAGACGCAGCATAGGTAGGCCTCCAACTAGATGGACCGACGACATTGTAAGAGTCGCGGGCATCCAATGGATGCAAAAGGCAGGCTGTCGTTCAGTGTGGAGGTTAAAGGGGGAGGCCTATATTCAGCAGTGGACGTGTTCTGGCTGATGATGATGACGATGAAGTTGAAGTGCAGTGAGCAGGGCTCATCATGCAGAACAGACGGCAGATGGGGTACATCACTCACCTTCGGTTTACCGACGATATTGTGGTCATGGCAGAATGGATGATGGAAGATCTCAACATAATGCTCGAAGGCCTCAACCGAGTCTCCCAAGAGGTGGGCCTTAAAATGAACATGGACAAGACAGGTCATGTCAAATATCCATGTTGTGCCCACCCCAGTATCAGTTGGGAACTCAGTTCTTGAAGCTGTTGACGCGTACGTCTACCTAGGACAAACAGTCTTAACTAGGCAGGTCCAACTTCAAGAAAGAGGTCAATCGGCAAATCCATCTCGGCTGGGCAGCGTTCGGTAAACTTCGCAACGTCTTCTCATAAAATAACGTTTATCTGCTCAATTTTTTTACAAACTTATGATTAATTAAAGATATCTAGGTATTGCCCGTGGTTCACATATCCAATGTTTGATCAGAGGATACGGAAAGGGGCACTGATAAAATTACCTTTTTTTAATGCAAGAGGTATAAAGGGGCGGCCTCCGGCGCCCCTATCTGGCACCCTGTGCGATGGCCCAACCCCGCTCTACACTAACGCCGGTACTGTCTGTGTAACACCAAGGAAGATAGACTAAGAGGAAAGACAATAGGTAGCGAAACATTGGAGCGTAGCTCGGAAATTTGCCTAAAAACGGTATAAACTTCGATGGCACCGTAATTTGAGCGTGCTATAGGTTGTCTCGGACTTCCGTAAGCGCTGCAGTCAGATAGCGTACGAAAGGGTTCTACAAATTACCGTAGCGCTAATATCACAGTAAAGTTTCGCAACATTTCAAGAGAATAAAGAAAAGCGCAATTACTGGTATGGGTTGCACTTCTCTTGAAATGTTTCTTCCTTGGCAATACCCAGATATAGAACAAACAAATGTTCATCTCATAAATGTTTGTCCTAGGTGGAAATCGAATCCACGCACCCAAGCTCAGAAGTTCACTACCAACTGGACCAACGGGCTCTATAAATAGTTTCTAGGTTCGGAGAAAAAAAAAACTAATAACGTTTTAGATATTAGTTTTATTACTAAATTGTAAACAGGTTTGGAAGTAGTTGGATCGCTACAAAGAAATATGCTGACATACAGGGCGTTAACGCATTATCGCTAAAACATATATTTTTTGGTTTGTATAATAGAATAGGTTAAATTTCATTAAGTTAACCTATAACATCGTCTTAGTTTATTTGTAACGGTGTTATACGTGTTTTTTTAAATAATAAATAAATAATCTCTAGCGATTGCGATAGGGTAGCGTCTGGGACAATATGCCAAAAATTACACTACCACAATTCTGCACACGAAGTCGCTAGCAATAGGCTACCACTTTTTTTTTTATATTGTCTTATAAAAAACCTGGCCATGACCACATGGAAGATTTCCATAATAAAGCCGATCAGCGAAAACAAAATTAAATTCGGAGAGTGTGCATCAGATCTGCATGATTTAATTCCCTCCTGCCCATTTTTCTATAGGACTGCGAGGGCGGACACGAAAAATCGACATCGTTTTATTCCGAAAACCCGTACGAAGAGCTTTGATTCCACATTTATTGTGCGAACTGCTAGTCTGTGGAATTCGCTGCCTGAATGGGTTTTCCCCGATTGTTACAATCTGGCTGGTCTTCAAATCACAAGTGAATCGGTTTCTTCTAGGCAAGCGTGCTCCATCGTAGACCGCATTAGAGCTTAAGATCAGGCGAGATGGCGGCCAAGCGCAAGCCAATCTATTATAAAAAAAAATAAAAAAAAGCTACTTCGCATGGTCTGCAATTGGCTTTAGTGAAAACGGGCATCAGGCTAATATTTTAAACCAATCAAACAACGGTCCGATAGCCTATTGTGGTAACCTAAAGCCCTTAGTATACAGTCGCCAGCTATTGCGATCCGTTGTCGACCAACGTCTAACCCAGTATCAAGGAAGATAGAGGAAAGACAATAGCAGAACATTAGAGCGTAGCTCGGAAATTTGCCTAAAAATAAATAAACTTAGATGACACCGTAATTTGAGCGCGCTATAGGTTGTCTCGAACTTCCGTAAGCGCTGCAGTCAGATAGCGTACGAAAGGGTTCTACAAATTACCGTAGCGCTAGTATCGCAGTCAAGTTTCAAGCATTTCAAGAGAAGCTCAACCCATACCAGAAGATGGCGCTTTTCTTTATTCTCTTGAAATGTTGCGAAACTTGACTGCGATACTAGCGCTAAGGTAATTTGTAGTACCCTTTCGTACGCTATTTGACTGCAGCGCTTACGGAAGTTCGAGACAACCTATAGCACGTTCAAATTACGATGCCATCTAAGTTTATATAGTTTTTAGGCAAATTTCCGAGCTACGCTCTAATGTTCCGCTATTTCCTCTTAGTCTATCTTCGTTGCCCAGTATCCACCGCCGCCCCTGATCGCGATCTTCTTGTTCATTCTAATACCCTCCGCGCGGCTGGTATGACTGAGATTGGTAGCCTTGCTGGTTTGGTTGCGACTGGTAGCCTTTGTTATAAAAGCCACCGCTGCCACCTCCGCTGCCTGTAAAAAAAGTAATTCGATTAGTTATTTAATGAGACGTTATTTACAGCCAGTTTCTTCAAAAGTAACAGCCAAAGTAACGTTATAAAGTTAAAGTTACGGTTAAAATGGTTACAGATAAAGCAGCTTAAGAGGCGTATTACAAAATGCACCGTAGACGTGCTATGGCTGAAATGATGATGATGATGATCTAGAATTATTTTAAGAACATAAAGAAAGAACATTATTATTATGTACTTGAATTCTCATTTAGGTTTTACATAATATTGAAAAATGTTAAAAATGTGCGAAAGATACAGTCTTGGCCGAGAACGGGCTCTTGAACAAAAATACATACCTTGATTATAGCCTCCCCTGTTATCATGCCCCCCTCGGTTGTCGTAGCCTCCTCCTCGGTTGTCGTAGCCCCCTCGGTTGTCGTAGCCCCCTCCTCGGTTATCGTAACCCCCTCTTCTGTTGTCGTAACCGCCTCCCCGGTTGTCGTAGCCCCCTCCCCGGTTGTCGTAGCCACCTCCACGGTTATCATAGCCCCCTCCCCGGTTGTTGTAGCCCCCTCCTCGGTTGTCAGTGCCCCCATTCTGGCTATAACCCCCCGGCGGTACTTCGTACGTTTGGTAGTTTCGCTGGTTCTGGCTGAAGGCGGCAGGACTGGTTTGAGGCCTGTAAATGTTTATTTATTCGAGTAAATGTAAAAATCAGTACTATTTTTTTTACATCAAAGCAGGTTAAGAAGAACCACAGATTTTTACCGGAATAGACCCTGCGATTTCATCTACAGTACTTTGTATGTATGTTGCTTGTCTCAAGTTGGATCAATGCTCCAACATAATACCTTTTCTATTTCCTTTGTCTTGGCAGTAGCACGTCAGACGTCAATACAATAAACCCGCAAAGTGAGAGTCGGGCTCGCGCACTTGGGGTTCTGTATGACCACATAATTTTTTACTAAAGTACAAAAAAGTACTTCAAAACTAATATTTTTTTATTACCTCATAAAAAAGCAGTAATGCTTTTGGGACAGTATGTCAAGCTTTAAATGGAAATCAAATAATAACTAACGATATTATTAAAGTAGCTTTATAATCTCAACTTCGTTTTGTATATTAAAACATGATACAATAGGCATGATGACACTTTTTTTATTACCTTACTAGCGACCCGCCCGCCCGGCTTCGCACGGGTGTAATTTACGTGCGAAGCCGGGGCGGGTCGCTAGTTATATAATTATTTAAACTATCCTATATCTCAAGTTGGATCGAACTGCACATGGTGTGCGAATTTTATTATAATCGGTTAAGTGGTTTAGGAGTCCATCGAGGACAAACATTGTGACACGAGATTTATATATATTAAGATAAAAAGCAGATCAATGAAAACAAAATTAAAATTAGTTCATAAATAAATAAGTTATTAGTATTTTAATTTCATGTTAGACAGAGAGCGCACGATACTGAATTATGACGTCACGCCTCAGGCGCGCCATACAAATGCTATACTAACACACGCTTTGCGAGAAAGGGACAGAGTATCCCCTCTCTATCCCCACCTAAAACTTTAAACGCTCATATCTCAAGAGATTTAGTAGACAATTTAATTTATTTTTTCAGTATGTGTAATGTATTTAGTTATATTCGTCGCTAAGCTTGTTATTTGTAATAAATTAAACATTAGGATAAAATGCCTATTTTCGCAATGGCAATCTTCATAATTATTTAAGTACCCCCATTTTTAATAAAAATATAATTATCAATTAAAAACCGACTTCAAAATTAGTAAATACGCAATTTCGTTAACTTGGATAACATACTTTTTTCCATGTATTTTGATTTGAAAATCAAACTACTGAACCGATTTTGATGAAATTTCTATAGGACCAAACTGAAAGTATATAATTTTAAATACATTCCCAAATCGGTTTTTAAATTACGAAGTACTGACGAAACAAACATATCGTGTATAAAAATACAACCAAATTGGGAACCCCTTTTTTGAAGTCGGTCAAAATTAATTAATGAAAAATTTTGAGTTGCGTAGTTTAATGTGAAAATTGGTCAAATAACGTAAACTTACCACTTCTGCATATATTAAGATCTGGACCAGTGCTAGAAGTCTATAGAGCGATACTATGACCATACGCGAGGGGCAAAGCATCAAACACTGTGTTAGACATTTCTTTTTTTTTCCTCGATGAGCAGTTTGGCGTCGCACTCCTGTGCATTTGCACAGTTTTGCATTTGTCAAGTATTAAATTATAATCAAGTTCAGTCAAACAAGTCAGTCAGAGTTAAGTCACGGTCAAGTCAAAGTCATGCCCTAGTAAAGTGGTGGAGACTTTACAAGAAGCTTCTGTGAAGCTTTAGAAACAACACGAAAATACCATGTTTAACCGCGTTTTTTTTTTAAATTTATTAGATAGGCTTGCGCTTGGCCGCCACCTCGCCTATATCACTTTATATCCACGAACAGTTAATAAATAATAAACCACCATTATTATACATTAACACTCGAAAATACAAAATAATATAAAGAGGCGACATGTTTTTACAAGCTTTTATTTAACTTGTAATGTTTGTTAGTTTGTTGAGGTCAAATCTTGCAAGCTGAATTAGAACCAGTTCCTCCTAACCGATATTGCTGAAATTTTGCGTACACCTTTAGTTCTGGTGACAATACAATATGCAGTATCCAATGTTGTAATATTTTTAAAACTCCTTATGTTAAGTCAAAGGTGAGTTTTCGCTTTCACGTAGCTGGTATATATATGTTTTAAATGTTTATCGGGACTTGTCACGTATTATTTAATTAATTATTTGATTTAATGGTTATACATATATACCTTTTGACTTGAGAATTCAACAAACGACGTTTCTCCATAGATTTCTCTTTTAGTCTCATTTCCGAGTAAGGAACGACCTTCACCCATCTGTTTAATGGTTGAAAAGTATTTTATATCAAACTAGCTGCGCCCCGCGGTACCACCCGCGAGTTAAAATCGTCGTTGAGTTTAAGAAATTTTCCAATTATCTGCGCAACTTTCTTAATTTTTCTTTCCGTAACAACCATCTACAAAGTATTAGAAAACTTGAAAAAGTTATCAACTTTCAAGTTATGGCGTGACTAAGGTAAATAGGGATTCATTTTTATATACATAGGTTTAATATGTAAAACAAAAAAGATACATGACATGAAAGATATTTAATGACAAACTTAACTTTGTAGTTGGCAAACAGTTACTCCCATACATACCAACTACAAAATGTTAGTTGGTAATAGCAATAAATTGTCAGGACTGAAATTTTTCAGTCAACCTATTCGCGATATATTATTTAACATTGATTAAATTTGATAAAAAAAATACTTTTAATCCATTAAACCAGAGCTGTCCAACATACGGCCCACGGGCCACAAGGCGGCCCGCCAAGGTTCCTAATCCGGCCCGCGAACGAGTCAAAAGATGAGTAACTTTTAACTTTTTTTAGACGAAATTTTGTAAAGAAGGGTGATTCATGTGTTCGTAAAATATTGAAACGCCGTTCTTAAAAAAATTACGTCGATCGATCACAATACGACTCGGCGAAAACTTGGACGAGCATAATCTAATTATACCCGTTCTACCATTTTACTTATATTAGTCTTGATTTGCTCAGTGACGAAGCATCTCTTGGCCCGCCATAGTTACAAAGTTAATAAATCCGGCCCGCTACAAAATTTTGTTGGACACCCCTGCAATAAACAGACGGGTGTAGGTCGTTACTTACTCGAATCATCTACTATATAGTATAGAGAAAAACCTCTATAGATAGCAAAAAAAATATGTAGAAAAACATTTGTAGAGAATAGCGGCCTTTACTAAGATGGTTGTGTAATTACAGGTTGTTCATTAACTGCCCTCCGATCGCCGAACGCCCCCTGATATCCAGTCTGTGGTTCGCAAATCTTTGCGTTGGTCAGAGCTTCATATCCGCTCATCATCTTCTCGAAATCTACCTCAGTGAAGCTTTTAAACTCTGTTACGTCCACGCAAATCGATGATAGTTTATAGTTCAATAGAAAATTAAAACGTTTTAGACTCTCCAAATCTTTGGGCGGTATACCCATTGCAATTATGTGATCGAACCCTTCGTCGTTTTTCTTTACTCTGTTACCATAGACAGGCCATTTCTCAATTTGCAAGAAAGGGTTGATTGCTGCAAGAAAATCTTTTGATTCTTCAGGGTCTTCGTTATAAAAGCCTGGTAGCGAAATAATTCCAAAATGGTAGATAGGATCTATCACAACTGTGAAGCCGTCACATCCCTCCCACAAACCCTGCAACGCCAGGACTGAAGTTGTAACCCAGTTCAAAGCAAAATCATTACGAGGCTTCAGACAAAACTTGCCTTCCTTCAATTCAGGCTGAAACCTGAACATCGGTAGCATTGTTTCTGAAGTCTTCAGCTTGTTGCTCTTAAATAGTTCGTACTGAGCCTTTTCTAGAGCTTTCTGGAGTAAGGCAGCACGGTTTTCGTCCAGTGGCACGCCATTTTTGTCTGAAATGAGCACCCAGCAGTCTTGGCGACGGTGACATCCACTGGTGGCATTCTTTTTATTTTCTTTCTGTTTCACTGGCGGATCCGTGACGTTAGAACTTTCCATGCGCATTTTTTTGGCAGGTAACCCTTGGTTGAAACTCTGATTCCGCTTCGTGCCTTGTGTGGTTTCTGGAACTGAATTAGCCAGTTTTGGGGCAGAAACCGGGTTCGTGACAGGATTCGCCGGTATTGAAACAGTGTTTGTATGTTTTGGAACAGGATTCGCAAGTTTTTGAACAGGGTTTACAAGTTTAGGGGCAGGATTCGCCAGTTTTGGAACAGGACTCACAAGTTTTTGGACAGAATCCGTCAGTTTTGACACAGGATTCGCCAGTTTTGGAACAGGGCTCATAAGTTTTGGGACAGGGTCCGTTAGTTTTGGAACAGGTTTTGCCAGTTTTGGAACAAGATTCGCAAGTTTTGGGACAGGATTCGGCAGTTTTGGGACAGGGTCCGTCAGTTTTGGAACAGGATTCACCAGTTGTGGGGTAGGATTTACAAATTTAGGTACAGGATTCGTCAGTTTTGAAACAGGATTTGTCAGTTTAGGAATAGAGTTCGCCATTTTAGGAACCGAATTCACTGGATCAATATCCCGACTAGGCATTACAGCGCTTTTCTTAGTTGCTTTTTCTGCTACAAGTCGTTTCAAACGTTTCTCCTCGCGACGTTGTTTCCTATTCTTGGGCGGTTGGGGCCATTTATCTACATCCAAGTCTAATGTAGGCTCAAGGTCTTTATCTAATGATTCTAAGGCAGCGTCCAATGCCTTCTCCTCGCGTATTTCCGCCCCTGTACACTGGCCTAACTGCAAATGTTTTAGAGGACAATCCAGCACTGGTCCAGGTAACTCTAATTCTTCATCACTTAGAGCACCCCACTCGGAGTCAGATGCTTCCATCCAATCTGGAACCGTTACTGGGTCAACTTTTGGCCCCTCCGGCTCGAGAGGCGCCGCCACCGCAGGCTTCGACCCCGGTTGCCCTAATTTGAGGCACTCTTGGGTCTTCGCTTCTACGGTTGCGCACTGGTTCCCAGTCGAGTCGGATGAGATCCCACTGTGGGACGGTGGGAGCATCATTTTAGTGCCGGCTATAAAGGGCTCAAAATCTACGCCAAGTATTCCTCATTTTCCTCCTTCAAATTTGGGCCAATTTCATATATTTTTGTAAAATAATTATAAACAGGCTTAGACTGTGTCTATCATTTATTTTTGTTTTATAAACTCTTCCGATTGGTTTGATGGACGTCTGAAGTTCCGAACTCGGTTGATTATTTTTTAAGGTTCATATTTCTTATAATAGTAAATTAATGAGAAAAATTGTTAATGCAGAAACGTGACAGTGGAGGAATTAAATTTAATAAAAAAAATATTGCTTCAGTGCAGTGGTTCCCAATTAGTGGTACGCGTACCCGGAGTACCCCTAGGGGTACGCAAAGTTGCATCAAGAGGTACGCGCGGCAATCTCCTGACTAAGAGAAATTCTATGAAAGACGTGAGAAGAAACCGATTCACTCGTGATTTTAAGACACCCAGATTGTAACCATCGGGGAACACCCATTCAGGCAGCGCATTCCACAGACTTTATGATTATTTACGGGATATTTACCGTGGTAAGGTTGCGGAATGAGCTCCCGATAAAACACGTACGGCACGGTACACGGCAAATATACCGTAAATAGACATATAACATTAAAATACCTTTTTTGAAGTTGGTTATAATAAGTAAAAGCAGACCTGGCTTGTTCTTGTCCGGTGGCCTGGCTGTATCCACCCTGCACCCTGCCCCCACCTCCTCGGCCGCCCATGCCTCCACCACGAGGGCCTCCGCCCCCGCCCCCGCCACGGCCTCCCCCCCGGCCGCCTCTGCCACCGTCACCACCTCCCCTGCCGCCGCCGCCCTACACAACAATATACAGGTTGTAAAAAATATATAAATATTCGGGACATTTTTGCACACACGGTCATCTGACCCCAAGCTAAGCAAAGCTTGTGAAATGGCTGCCAGAGACTGATATACATACATATATAGTTTTTTACATACAAACTTAAATATATATTAACACCCAGATATAGAACAAACACAAATGTTCATCACATAAATGTTTGCCCTAGGTTGGAATCGAACCCACACCCCCGAGCGCAGAAGGCAGTTTACTACCAACTGGACCAACGGGCTATCACGTTAAGACGTTAGACGTCGCCTAGTTCGTGGTCAGTAAAAACGGGCATTAATGTCCAGTAATTTCGCTGGCCCTTTTGGAGATCGATGGGCAGGCCTATGTTCAGCAGTGGACGTCTTATAGCAGAAACTATGATTCATCATCATCATCATCAGCCAGAAGACTTCCACTGCTGAACATAGGCCCTCCCTTTAACCTCCACACTGAAAGACAGCCTGCCTTTTGCATCCACTGGATGCCAGCTACTCTCACTATGTCGTCGGTCCATCTAGTAGGAGGCCTACCTACGCTGCGTCTAAGAAATTATGATTATGATGATGAATTTCGCTGGAGACGTTGCCCTTTTTGAGACTTTAACACAAATTAAAGTAAAGGAATACCTGCGGTGCGGATCTCTGTTGCCAGGAGGGCATCTCTGGCGGTGGTGGCTGTTGCTCGTTGGGTCTTCCACCGCGGTCCGGCACCTACAAACAAACAGAAAGAAAGAAAGACACATTTATACTGCGCACAAATATACAACATCAACATACAGAGCAGAAAAATACAATCAAAGAATAAAACCAGCCAAGCGCGTAAGCCGTGGCAGCCTATTTGGGAGACCGCATTTGTTTTTTAAATCTATTAATAGGCTTGCGTTTGACCGCCAACTCGCCTGATGTTAAGCGACGATGCGGTCTACGATGGAGCACGCTTGCCTAGAAGAAACCGATTCACTCGTGATTTGAAGACACCCAGATTGTAACTATGGGGGAACGCTGAAAGAAAGACTTGAAAGCGTGAGGTCGCGGGTTCAAACCCCGGTCCCATACCAATGAGCTCTTTAGAGTTTATGTACGGATTTTCATACCACTGGCTTTTCAGTGAAGGAGAACATCGTGAGGAAACCGGCATACGTACGGAGAAGGAAGTCAATGGCGTATGTGAATCCACCAACCCGCACTGGGCCAGCGTGGTGGATATGGCCCAATCACCCTTTCGGGGGTAAGCTAAAAGTCCAGCAGCGGACTATTCAAAGGCTTATTATGATGATAATAAATTGCGTAACGGCGTATATTCTCAGTTGTCGCCACTGGCTTTGTCACCACTGGCGATAAATGTGAAGAAATTCCCGATCATTACCAGGGGTAACATGAGGTGCATAAGTATTTCCCAGCAGGCCTAGCACGGGCCGTGGACAAATTGTCTTTCCACCGTTTTTATCCCGCGAGAAAAAGACAAACGTATCCATATTCTAGCTTTGTCGCGTCTAGGCGTGGATAAAAACGGTGGAAAGACATTTTATCCACAGCCCATGCTAGGCCTGCAGGTGTTATCTCGAATGGAAATAATTTCCTAATCGTTACCAGTGGTGACGAGCATATGTTATTCCCAGTTATTGGTATGCATGAAAGTGTTTTTAGGGTTCCGTACCCAAAGGGTAAAAACGGGACCCTATTACTATGCCTAAGATATCTGTCTGTCTATCTGTCCGTCCGTCTGTCCGACCTATTAACGGCTGTATCTTTCGAACCGTAATAGACAGCCAGTTGAATTTTTTACAGAATATGTAATATTATGGCGGATTAACTAAATAAATAATACTAATACTTAATAAATAATAAAAAAGTCAAAACTAAAGAGGGGTCCCCATACAACAAACGTTTTTTGTATTAGCTCTCATGTAAAAACGGTAATACGAACAAGCGTCAAACTTTGTATGGTTATAGTACACAACACACTCTAAAGTATAACAACAAATAATAAATAATGGCCAAGTACGAGTCGGTGAAAAGTTTCTGTTCATTACCAAGTTATAACTGGTGATTTCGTTATTGAATTTTGTAGTGGTACGGAACCCGCAGTGCGCGAGTCAGACTCGCACTTGGCCGGTATTTTTTTTTTTAAACTGTTAGGTTTTAGAATGACTTATCTTCATAAAAAAAATTTTTGTTACTTTATGATTTCGGTAACGATGGTGTTGTTTAACCGACGAATAAATATTGGAGATTCTCTTGTCGACGCATATATATATGTATGTATATATATATATATATATTATGTATGACCACGCAACTTTTTACAGAGCAGTCCGATTTTGATGATTATATTTTTGAATATTTCATGTAAAAGAATACTAACCTTTTACTACCGTATCTTCTATCCTTAATACTTTGTAATGCGGATGAGATATGAAGTTAAATGATGGTAATCAAAATAATTTCAAAACTGTTCAGAATTGCATTACTACTGAGTTTAAAATGTTTGTCAATTTAAACATAATAAAACAAAAGGCGTGGAAAAATATGAGCAGGAATATAATAAAAGAAAAAACAAATTAAAAATTAACTTTAATAAACTTTAACTTAACTTTATTTTTAATAAATACTATTTAAAAATATAACTAGTATTTATTTTACAGATGAAAAGAAGATTTTATATCTCTAACCGCGTCGTCCAAAAAGTGTTTTTTTTTTTGACAGATGAATCACAAAAATTGTTGATTGACAAATTTGGATTAAGTACATTAACATACGTACTTGATTTTCCGATTAAAGGAATAGTGACGTTCCAAACTATCGAAACTACAGTTTATCGATATTATAATTAATCGATAACACATGAAAAAATGCACTTCCACCACGTCGTTTCATCATGATGAGATCCAAGTATGGATTATGGGATGATGGGACATAAAACTCAATTCTTCAACTAAAATTGATGCCCTGTCCACTCTAATTAATTTTCCGGATGGATTAGATTCCACTGCGTTTTATATTCTACTCTAATCCATTGCCCGGATGGATTAGATTCCATTATGTTTTATATTCCACTCTAATCCATTTCCCGGACGTATTAGATTCCACTGCTTACAAGTGTTACAACCTCGTTCACTGAGTTTAAACTTGTTTATAAGGAGTTGTTTACATGTTAATGTCGGCTGCGCTTAATTACACCATATCTAACTCTCGTAAAATAACAAACGCCATTATTTTTATCGACAAGACTTACAAGGCGGACCTTATCGATTTTTTTATGTTGCAGCAATCACTAGTCATATCTGTCAAAAAGAAAGAATATTTTGGACGGAATATAATTTAAGCATTTTAGCATGGTCTCTTTTTATTATTTCTCTTCGACCTATTTCTCATTTTGACCAAATCTCTTTCATATAAAACTTCTAGTCCATTAGACCACTTTGTCAGGCTGCCTAACCCTTCAATAGTCTGCCGG
Organism: Agriopis marginaria; assembly: GCA_932305915.1. Lineage (NCBI taxonomy): Eukaryota > Metazoa > Arthropoda > Insecta > Lepidoptera > Geometridae > Agriopis > Agriopis marginaria. The sequence goes on along the minus strand of OW029914.1, from coordinate 26,601,474 downwards.
ACCCACTTAACCGTGAACACATCTTCTGGATGTAATCTTAACCCTCCATGTTTGAACCTTGGATGCTTCGTGAAGAGTGGAATTCTTGAATTTTCCGGCTTATACGGATTTCGCTGATACCTTTTTAAAGCAATGTCTATTGTTATATGGACAATCATATAAGTGTAAAGATCAAAATGAGTTTTGTTTTTCTCCAATATAACTACGTGAAGAGAGTCGTCTGTTGGGTCGAATTCCTTTTTGCTGTCTTTTGTGTAATATGTGTCCAAGTTTTCAACCAAATCTTGATTCTGTTTAGGGATTGGATCATTTTTTCGGCCTTTCTTAGATTTCTTTCGACTGTTTTCTAGATTTTGTTTGACGTTGGGAGTTTTTAAATATAGATTTGCGATATTCGTATTTGGGACCGCGTTACTATGTACTGGTTGAAAATGCCCCTTCGCTTCTTCTTCACATTTAGTTTCAATTTTGGGACAATCTTCGGGGATGGTTTTTTCTGGCCTGAAAGATTTTTTTGAATTGGCATCTATATTTTCTGTAGGCTTTTCGTAACGTTCCATTTTCATGGACCTTGGTTGTTTACCAGGCAGGTCTATGATGCCTTCAATATGCTGTTGGTATATTAATTCTGACATTTCATTTTGTAATTGTATTTCTAATTGCCTTCTAAGTTTATATTCGTCATCTGGGTCGTTTGACTTATTCACTGGGTCAGTTTGTGTGGACTTATTAGAATCTTTATTTTGTATTGACTCTTTTATTGTGACCTTTTTTAGCTGGTCAGCGACAATTTGGGGAATGTTTTGATATTTCTCTATAAGTCCTGATATTTGTTTTTGTATTTTCTTTTCTACTTTTCTGGATGGTTTATGGTTCTCATTGCATGTTACGTTCATGTTGGTGATCGATTCTTTTTGTAGACTAAATTGATTTGAAATATGAGTATGCTCATTTTTGGGTTGTATTTCAGACTTTTGTTGTATCAAGGATTCTCTTGAATGTATTTTGGACTCTTTAGACTTATTTGAGTCTAAAATGGTTTCTTTACATGTCTTAGATTTGGATGCAAATGGCTTTGTTACGATTGTGGCTTGTTTAGTTAATTCCTCACAAATGTTGTTGTTTTGACCATCATTTAAATTGATATCTTTCTTGCTTCGGTCGCGCAGTTGTTTCTCAGGTTCACTGCTGTTTGGCTTCTTGTTCTGTGATTGATAACTAACGATGTGATAAAAGAAAAGAAAATGGACACACAGACTTCAACATTATATTTATCATATTTTATCTTTCAAGTGGGCGGAGATGGCCAAATCCGAAACTATGAGGAATAACGAAAAGTACTCAAAGGAGTCTCGGGCCCGATTTTGATGATCACAATAACCTATAGATATCACTTATTTTTATCATCGTAATTATAGTATTTTGATTAAGCAGCATTCCCTTTGACACACGTACCAAGACTATTGCTATTTCACCTCAAACATAAAACAAATAGTCCATTTCTTTCCCACTCGCTGTCTCGCTCGATCAACGACGGTTGACGAGCTTTTACGATGTCCTACGAATTGAACTCACATTAAAGAACTGAACCGTAAATGTATAAATATACGGTTGGTTTTGGTAAAATAGTTTTGTTTTGTTCCGATGTTTTTTTTTTTCAAATATAAATAATTGGCTTGCCCTTGACCACCATCTCGCCTGATGTTAAGCGATGATGCGGTCTACGTCGGAGCACGCTTACCCAGAATAAACCGATTCACTCGTGATTTGAAGACACTCAGATTGTATACATCGGGGAAAACCCGTTCAGGCAGCGCATTCCACAGACTAACAGTTCGCACAATAAATGTGGAATAAAAGCGCTTCGTACGTAAATTGTATATAGCTATGTTTATATATGAAACTGTGAACGTATTTTGACTATAATTTTCTACGCGTTGTGCGTTCTATGTAGAATTTATCAAAGGGTCGAAATCTCTTTGCAAAATAGTTTACCTGAGGGATTGGGTGGTATTTCGATGGAACATTGTTTACTGACCTGTCCAATGATAACTTTATTGACTTCGCTCTGCGTATTCTTCCTAACGCTAGCGCTCGAAGTCTTCTCCACTTGTAGTAGTGTGGTGCGGGCGGCTAGGAAGTCTGACAGCTTCACGTCGGGCTTCACCTTGAGCGCTTCGCGTTTCGGACGGTACACTGACTGGATGGTGTCCTTTTTCGACTTAAGACGGTCGGACCACTGTGGAGTAAAATAATTTTTATCAGAAAGACAATTTCCACTACCATTCTCTGTATACAATTTTCATACTAAACTAGGTGCGGGAACAAAGGGGGTAGTTTTGAAATAAAATAAAAAACATGTTTGTTTTTTTTATTTTATTTCAAACCGATTTTCGATAGTTTGTGGTTGTTCATTATGTGTGGCACTTCATTAAATGGGCGGTATCTAATAGTACATACACATCAATGAAGTACGACATTATTTGTAGTACATTTTAACGTAAAAAATACGAAACTTCATGGGCGTGACCTGCCAAAATTATCATCCTAAATTTGACAGACTATAGGTTCCTTATCTGCTTTTCGCAGAAAACAAACAATAAGTTATGTAATACTGTTGGCCCAGGTAAAGTCCGGACACGGAGTAGAAAGATCTTTGCGCGATAGAATCCGAAACGTGGATATTCGCCAAAGAACCAGAGTCACCGACAAAGCTATTAAAATTTGCAAGAAGTGGCAATGGGCAGGCCACATCGCTCAAAGAACTGATAACCGATGGGGACGTAAGGTTCTTAAGTGGAGACCACGAACCGGAAGACGCAGCGTAGGTAGGCCTCCCACTAGATGGACCGATGACATTGTGAGAGTGGCTGGCATCCAGTGGATGCAGATGGCAGGCTGTCGTGCAGTGTGAATGTTAAAGGGAGGCCTATGTTCAGCAGCGGATGTCTTCTGGCTGATGGTGATGAGCGAGACGCATTATATTTACGCGGGAGAGATAGAGATAAAAAAACATCGTAAAAACAGGTCCTGCTCCGCGACCGGACTTAACAGTGGGAATTTAAAGTTATATGACTATTTACGGGAGGGATATTTACCGTGGTAAGGTTCTGGAATGAGCTCCCGATATTTCGGGAGTTACAGCACCATGTTCACGGGAAGACTGAAGAGAGCGGGTGGTTGGTCGAACAGTTAAAAAGTTAGGCGCAGACAACGATATACCCTCTTTCTTAGATCCTCTTTTTTTACCCTCTTTCTTATTTTTCTCTCTTTTTTATCATATAACTTTAGTGAACAACCGTGATAGTTTAAAACAGTGGGAATTTAGCCCTATTCCTTACCTCAAAGCTCTGAATGGTGCACTCGAGACGTGTGAGCAGCGTCTCTCGTCTCAGTCGGTATTCTTCGTACATCTCACTGTAACTACTTTCCAGATTCTTCCAGTCTTTTTCCGATAGTGCTTTATTGTAAAGAGGCTTGCCGACCAACTTGTCACCTGCAAATTTTATTTTGAATTTTACTATGAAAACTGACCTATGTTTTCAAACATTTTATTTGTATGACACAGGAAAATGTTTTTTTTTTATACTAGCTGCGCCTCGCGTTTTTACCCGCGTCAAATGATTCGTTGCTGATGAGCATTTTGGCACATTTACCAATAGACAGACTCCAGTTGTGATCCGATATAAGTGTTTCTTTTTAAGCCCCTGATGGAAAAAAAAGTGGAACCAAAGCTCTTCGTACGAGTTTTCGGAATATTAACCATGAAACGGACTCACATTTTCATGCCCGCCCTGGGGAATAATTGGCCAATCCTTTGGCCTTCCTAATAAATGCTAATTTTTGCGATCTCCGGTGGAGCATGCTTGCCTAGAAGAAACCGATTCACGCGTAATTTGAAGACCAGCCAGATTGTAACTATCGGGGAACACCCATTTAGGCAGCGCATTCCACAGACTAGCTGTTCGCATAATAAAAGTGGAATCAAAGCTTTTCGTTCGGGTTTTCGGAATACCAACCATAAAGCGGTGTCGATTTTTTTGTCCCTGCTCTGGCAGTCATAAAGAAAAATGGGCAGGAGGGAATTAGATCGTGCAGATCCGATGCACTCTCCGAAATGTACTCGATAAAAGACCGATAGACTAGCAACTTTGCGCCGATGCTCAAGACTAAGGAGCTTAGTCAATTTCATACAATGTCATCTTTCCGTAGGAGTTAACACTAACAGAAAGTGGCTTTTGTCTCGGTCCCCCTGGCCGTCCGATAGAATAATTGCCAATTATTAGGAAGGAATTAGATCTAACAGATCTGATGCACTGCCTATCATTTTGATAAATTACCTTCTTTCTGTAGGGTTTCCTTGAGTTTAGCCTCGAGCTTGCTGAAGAGCATCTCAGGTGTGATGTTAGGTGGGGGCTTGTTGAACTTTAAAGCCATCAGGATCTCCTTTAAGTCCTTCGCTGTTGGAGACTCTTGCTGGAAACAAAAGGAAAAAGTTTTTACAGCGATTACAGCTGTTTTTATTTATTTAACTATAGGCTTGCCTTTGGCCGCATACTCGCCTGATGTAAAGCGATGATGCGGTCTACGGTGGAGCATGCTTGCCTAGAAGAAACCGATTCACTCGTGGTTGGCGTGGTCGACTTTCAAATCGCAGGGTATAGATTCAAATCCATACAGGATTAGTTTTTAGGGTTCGACCCAAAGGATGAAAGCGAGGCCCTCTTACTAAGCCTACATTGTCTGCCTGTCTGTCTGTCTGTCTGTCCGTACTACCTTTTAACGATTTTATCTTTTACAAACAAACCTTATCCTAAATAAACCTTAATTAAACCTTATTTTTGTGTATCTTTTGAACCATTATAGATTAAATTTATTGAACCAGTTAAAATGTAATGACACAGAATATGTAATGTTACGACGGATTAACTTAGAAATAATAATAAAATAAAATAAAATTAAAGGGGGGTGTCCCTATGCAACAAACGTAATTTTGTATTAGCTCTAATGTAAAAACGGTAGTACGTACAAGCATCAAACTCGACATCATTTTAATACACACTCTAAAATATAACAAAAAATAATAAATAATGGCCAAGTGCGAGTCGGTGACAAATTTCTGTTCACCACCAAGCAACGTCGGGCGCGGTCGGTACTTGGATGGGTGACCGCTTGGGCGTGATGTTGTCTTTTTGCACTACTTTTAAGAAAGAAGGATAAAGTTTATTTGTGAGCAAATTACGTTTTTTAAAATAGCTTAAAGACACAAGTTATAAGGTCACATATCGGCCCCAACTCAGCATAATGCCGGCTGTTAACCAGCGCTGGTTTTCCGTTGGACTTTTTGCACGGAACCCTCAGTGCGCGAGCTCGACTCGCACTTGGCCAGTTTAATTAAACAGAAATATTATTACCATGACAATCTCCATGCCAGCGCTCTGTTTCTCCTTAGGACAGTCTACTTGCACCATCCTCGCGGACATCAGCTCTGATATCATGTAGTCCAGGAGTAAAAGGCGGTCCTCTTTGCTTTGAAGACGGGATGACATGTGCCCTGGTGTAAAGAAGTGTTTAGTACAATGACAATATAGGCACTTGACTGCTCATCCTTTACCCCGCATGAGGCAAAGGTTCTAACATGTTAACCTATACTATTTCGAGCGGGGCCAATCCTAGGCGCGAATTGAATGAATGACTTTTGATTCTCCAATCACAAGCATCGAGTCGCGTCGAGTCTCCAATCACAAGCTGCCCCCGCGACCGACGTGGCATCATTTAGCAGAAGGGAATTTTGACTACATGCGCGATCAAGTTGTTATATTATCTTTGGTTTAGTAGAATAACATGTCTTATCTGTAATCATCGATATACAATACCTATAGTCAAAACGTGCAAAAAATAACCGAACTAAAACTTGGCGCACACTACGCATTGCGCAGACTTTTTGGTTAGTTGTAAGGCAACCGCGATCATGAATAACCAGACTATAAAAAATCGGTTATGTAATAAAAAATTGTAACAAATAACAATTAATAAATAGGTAACTATAGTATTTTTGTAATTATTTGGCGTCAGCAAGTATCTATCGCGCAATTACTTATTTGTAAAAAACTGTTACCTAATAAATGATTTGATTTTAATTGTGCTTATTGCCAACTTATTAGGTACTAGCGGTCCGCCCCAGCTTCGCATAAAGATTATCGCGGGTATAGCCTATGTCACCCGGGGATAGTGTAGGTTCCTGTCAGTGAAAGAATTTTCAATGCAAAGCCTATTCAATGCAAACAAACAAACAATCAAATCTTTCCTCTTTATAATATTGGTATAGACTAGCTGCGCCCCGCGGTTTCACCCGAGTTATATACCTCCTTGGTAGCGACAGCAACCTCCTTTGACTTACATGACAATTTCGATATTTTAATACTTAAAATATAACTATAATACATACTGTCAGTCAGCCACTTTGTAATCATTACGATTTACGAGTTCTGACACCGTTGTGCCTTGCATACGCTTTCATTCAGTTTTTGTTTGGTGCACTTATTTAAATATTAACTAAACCATCTTCTGTTACGGAAGCTATAGACGCTAGAAAACCTCTCAGGTAATTTCGCACTCGAGCTTCAAGACACAAACCGCATGCTTAGTTTGGAGCTCACTGACCAAATACACTCGTGTCTTACAAAGAATCCTGGTCTACTTTCAAGAGTTTTGTTTTACTAACTAGTTTTTAATTCTTTGTAAGTTTCCTCTTTTTAGTGAATAAATTTATCTTTATCTTTTGTTATTTACTGTTTTTATAGAGTTTTTATCGATTTCAAGTTCTATGAGATTAATAATTGTCCATGATCAAATAGATTCATTTACGATTATACACTACCTCATCCTTACTGTCAACAGTCAAAATTATCATCCTATTTTAGACAGACCATAGAGTTACTGAAAACGGGCATGTGTGCTGTACTTAAAACGGGCATGTGTGCTGTACTTAAATGAATTAAAAATATAAAAATATGTTATTTACCTATAACTAAACACTTATAAGGGCACCCAAGCTCCTTTAAGAATGAGCTAAGTTCCAGCAAGAATGAGCTGCTTTCGTCCGGGTCGTTCATCACACTAACGGCTTCCTCCAAATGGCATAGCTTCCTCAGCTCCTCTGCGAGGATATGGATGAGCTTGGTGAACTCAAGGGACTTGGGGCCTCCTTCCAAGGCCTTGGCGAAAGCCACCTCATCATTTAGAGGGCCTTTGTATCTGTGGAAGTTGATTTATTATAAATTACAGTTACAATTTTACTATTGAAACTGACGTGGTTTTCACACATTTTATTTATATTACACGGGAATTACTCACGTAAGATTAAGTAGGAGACACTGGCTTAATCTTACGTGAGTAATTCCCATGTAATATAAATAAAAAACTGTTACAATCTAAATAAAATCTTATTTTTAGGGTTCCGTATCCAAAATATTACTAAGCCTATGATGTCTGTCTGTCCGTCCGTACGTCCAATAGCCCGTCCTACCTATTAACAGCTGTATCTTTCGAAGCGTACGAGAAAGCCAGTTGAAATTTTCACAGAATTTGACATGTAATGTTATGGCAGATTAAGTTAAAACTAAAGGGGGTGTCTCGATATAATTTTTATTTTATTTTTGTATTAGCTCTAATGTAATAAACCGGTCAAGTGCGAGTCGGGCTCGCGCACTGAGGGTTCTGTACCACCACAAAACAAACAAACCACGAAAACTTTGTTTGAAATCTATCAATCGATTGAAGGGGTCAAAAGAACCAGTTATTTTCACAACGGATTAGTATTGAAATGGTTTTTTATGAATGAACAATTGACTTTTTTTTATAATAGGCTTGCGTTTGACCACCATCACGCCTGATGTTAAGCAATAATGCGGTCTACGTTGGAGCACACTTGCCTAGAAGAAACCGATTCACTCGTGATTTGAAGACACCCAGATTGTAACCATCGGGGAACACCCATTCAGGCAGCGCATTCCACAGACTAGCAGTTCGCACAATATATGCACAGAAAATATATTTTTTTGTTTAAATTAGAATGGCTGTCAAGGCATTTTTGTAAGAAATTAGCTGTACCCAGTTGCACCCATATAAACGAAACGTCATTCATTCGAAATCAGTTAGCAACTGTGATGCGGAGTTCGACGCGTTGATCTAAATAAGAATGTTCAATCAACGTTCACTCATGATGTCTGGTAACAGATTTTCCTTCTCATTTTCATTCTATTTACTTCTCTTTTCTGTGGACATTATGTCTAGTACCTATGTCATATCATATCACAATATTAATAAAAAATTATTGCAACCCACATACCTAGGCAAGCCATTATAATTTACAAAAAAAATGCATAGCTATGTATTATTTTAGATATACAATGATTAGCCATGTGCAAGAATACTTAAAACATTGATATTGTATGTAAAAGTTCGTTGACGTGAAAGATAAGTACAAAATATATGTAATGCAAGTTGTTTCAGTAATTCCTAAGGGCTGGTGGTTTTTGGTAGAAATCGCTAACGCAACAAAATTTTCTATATTTTCGAGTGAAATATAACAAAAGGAATTAAATACTACATGAAATAGTCTCAAATCAAATATAAGAAAACTGCAGTATGTATTGCAATATAAATTTTAATATGGTGCAAACAAGTTAATTAATATCTAACCAAAAAATGCCGACATCGAAATACTTACCCCAAATCATTTAACGAGTCTAAAATATCGTTCTCCATAATTGTGCACGTTATTCCATTCGTAGAATAAAATATATAAGGTGCAAACACCACGAAATTGATTAACTTTAGTACAACTCACGAATAAATCAAATAAAAGACATTTTACATATTCTAGCGTCTTTTTTTTTCTCTGTGCGGACCTGCTTTTTTTTTTTTTTTTTTTGTTATAATTCGCCCATCGGGCAGGCTAAAGCCTTTAAGGCCATACCGCCTATTCTTCTGTTTTGTTCTATTTTGTATGTTGTTCTGTTTTCTGTTTTGTACGTCAAACAAGTCATAGTCACAGTCAGAGTCAAGCTAAGTAAGTCACGATCAAGTCAAACTCATGCCTCTGTAAAGTGGTGGGAACTTTACAAGAGGCTCCTATGGAGTTTTGGAAACAACACGAAAAGACACGTTTCACCTCGTTATATCACTTGGCCACACTCGAGCACGTTTACGAGCACTTAATGAATAATAATTCACCACCTAGAACACATTAACACTCGAAAATACACTAGTTTAGGAAAATAATCCAACAAGCCGACATGTTCTTTTCCACGTTGGCGCCAAAACTCCGTGCGGACCTGCGGAGTTTGGCGTCGCACTCATGTTCATTTGCCAGTGTCAAGTATTAAATTTGTTGTATTAAATTCTTTGATTATAATTAGTTGGATGAAATGTAATCAAACCAGACAGTCACAGTCAAGCAAAGTAAGCCACGGTCAAGTCAAAGTCATGCCCTAGTAAAGAAGTGGAGACTTTACAAGAGGCTTCTATGGAGCCTTTGATTATAAATAATCAAAGGAAAGTAGAGACTGAAAAAGCGCGGCAAATTTAAAAATATCAGCATTGAAACCCCAAAAATGTGTATGAAATGCCTGGAATAATATCACTTGATACTTGTAAGTTATTAGTTTTTATTGTAACACAGTCAGAACACAGTAATTTTTGCATTTCATAATAATTTTGGGGTTGCAATGCGGATTTTTTTAAATTTGGTGGGCGTTTTCAGTCTCTACTTTCATTAGCCAGACTTTAGAGATCTTTCATTATAAATGTGCACGTACCTCCACCGTATTCTTGTAGTATTTTTTAATTTTTATAATATGCGTAGTGTGGTGGAAATGAAAGATCTCTACTAACAGACGTGTGGATTTGACTGACGGACCGCCGTCCAACCAACGGGAGGGAAAGAGAAAATGTTTACAAAACATATTTTTTTGTTAAATGTAAGTTAAATGTTTTCGCTTCCCTCCCAGTGGCGGATCTAGGATTTAATTTGGGGGGGGGGGGGGGGCATTCTGACATTTCTGGTCAAGGTTTCAAGAAATAATATCGAATAATTTAGTCGAATGTATGGAATTGCTAGGTGAATTGGGGGGGGGCGCATGGCCCCCATGCCCCCCCCCTTGGATCCGCCAACGTTCCCTCCCTTTGGTTGGATGGCGGTCCATCAGCCGAATCCACACGTCTGCTAAGGCTTTAAGAGTCGGGCAGGCTTTGATAATAATTATTCAGAGTTACGCATATATACCTGTACTAAGCCGATAGGAGATCATTGTACTCATCAATAGGAACAACTTTTACTATGGGACAAAACCTGAAATCTCGAAATCATCATCAGAACCTATTAAGCGTAACCCTGTTTTTTTTCAAACGTTGAAATGCGCGTTTGAGTTAGCTGCGTGTGCGCTTTGCTTCTATGCCCATAACGGGTATAATAGTATACCATACCTATTTGATTATTCTATATATAATCAAAGCCTATACCATAAGCGCTGCCTCTGTTGGCGCAGTTCAGTTGGTTTGGTTCAGAAACTTAGTAAAATCACTTTGTTTCGTAAAATAGGCAGATTGTGATTTTTAAATTACTTTATTTAACTTTTCTTAATATTAGATATTAGTCAGCCTCAAGATCTCAGTCCGATCCGATAATCATCGCCACAGCACACGATTCCGCTGTCCAAACACGTTTTCCACACGTAGGTACACTCTCTGTCTGTCTCATAATCACGGCGTCGTACAAAATAGATAATAATACCTTGCAGAGCCTTTTCACAACCAAACCAAAGCAGGCAATCTACGCGCGACGGGCGCAACCAGTCGACCGCGCTGGCTGTACGCGGCGCACGCCTTACGCCACTCCGCGCTAAAAAAGTGAAACCTATGCATTCCGAATTCGAAAACATTCAAATTTTAGGAATGTAACCGGTGTCCCGGAGAAACGATTTATGTGCCATAAATTAGTGATGTGAATTTTGATGTAATTTAGAAAAAATGTGTGTTATTTTATTGTTTTTTGTAACGGTTTTGGTGCCGTGTGTATTCGGCCAGGAGGCTGCGGATTGTTATGGTGCTGGGAGCGTCGCTGGTGCAGCGATCGGTGCTTTCATCGCTGCACTTTTACTGGTTGCAGCGGCTTATTACCTGAGGAAATTGTATTGGAAATCACGCAAAGGTGAGTCGGGCGGGGGGAGGTTGTTATCTTGTTTGATGTTTTTTGTAACGCTCGCGGCGTAAGATGAGTTGTGAGACTGAGATGCTGCCTTGCGCGGCCCACGTAGATATAGGTACCAGTATATCGTAGGTACCTACATATCTTGATGAACTTGAATTTAGAAGCAATGCAATGACCCGTTGTACCTCAACCTACTTAGGATCTCACACGTTTTAGTTCGGACTTTTCAAAAAGTTTGTAGTATCCGCGCCTTTCGCACAACTTTGACCCACCAAAAAAATGCCGACTTAAAATAAAAATAAGTTTTTTTATCTAATCCTTTTAGTGCAATTTCAAACAGGTAAATGCAATAGCACAGAAGAAATATTATTACAAGTACCTACCTACTAAGCGAAATAAAAATATAAAACGTTTGTAGGTAAATACCTACTCCTAGTAGGTAGGTATTTTTCTAGTATTGGGGGTCAAATTAATACTAAAAGCTACGTTGGGTACCTAGGTATATAAAATGTAGGCAGGTAGGCTAGGTAGGTACCTACCCCGCCTACCCTCTTCTCTTTTCAACGGACTTCAAAAGAGGAAGTTTGAGGAAGGAAGTTTTTGTGTGTTAGTTAGGTAGCTACTTATGTAGGTAGAGGTACCTACCTATGTTACGCGTACTCTTCACCTATCTTATTTTCTAATTCAATTTTTTTTTTATTATACAGGCTCTCGATGTGGATATTCCACTACTATTACCTATAAACGCAATAAAAGTTACCTTGAGTGAAGTTGAGTGCTCACTTTGCGAAGCTTCTCTTTGTTGGCCCTCCAAGCCATTTGGCAACCTCCATTTGGCATTGTCAGCCGCGTCACTCGTGTCATGTCAGTCCACCTCAAATGAGGACATAGCCGATCAGCTGATTGAAAAAACGCCGCCATGTTGCCTCTAAGTCGCTGGCTCACTATTACAAGGTTCTATGTTATTTTCTTACATGTTCTGTAACTTCAATTTAAAATTTTTGACTTTCATAAATATTGACTTAGCAGGGTTTATGCTTGAAAGAGATATTACTCAAGCATAAACCCAGCTAAGTCAATGTTTATGAAAGTAAAAGAAAAATAAATGAAATTATTGAACATGTAAGAAAATAACATAATAGAACCTTGTAATAGTGAGCCAGCGAAGTGTCTCTTAACAACGTCTCGACGTTGCTTAAATTTTGACAGTTATTTGAGAACTCTCAAAGCCCTCTCAACACCGAAATGCCATTTTAGGTGTAATTTTCGCTGATCGTCAGTTCAACACCATCTCAAGAATTGGTAGAATGTTTCCGAGCACAGACATCCAATCTTCATTGAGGTAGGTAGTCATTTCAAAAAAGGTTACCTTATTTAATCGACTTAAATGCAATAACACAACCCAAAGGTGAGGGAGAGGTAACGTCTATAATTATGGGGGTAAGTGTAGAATTTTCCCACGTAGGCAGGGTTACCATATCAAAATTTGAAAAGTCCTCCCCTAAACCGGGCATTTCAATAAAAGTCCGGACTTATGAGTATCTTGGTAAATTTTTCTAAGATTTTTGTTTTGTGTTTCGGGAGACGATAATCAAGATTTACTCGTATAACATCGCCCAATCTAAAAAAGCCGGACAAGGTCCGGACTAAGGCCTAAAAGTCCGAACATATACGGACAAATCCGGACGGATGGTAACCCTACACATAGGCAACTTGAAGTAACTTTTTAATATTTTGTAAAAAATTATAATATTTATATAATTATATTTTTATAAATTTCTTTGATATTAGGTATGTAGGGTTAGTACCCCACCACCATAGACCTATTAGATATCCAAGTAGACTTCACAAGCGGACCAAACTGTATGAAAACTAAGCGTGTCAAATTTTTCGTACCTACGTAAAAGTACTTACCTACCTACCTGTGAAAAGAAAAACCTATATTTTTTCTGTCGGCCAACTCTGTTTGTGGTATGCTTACAACTTAGTATTGCAATTGCACAGTTACCCATTTTCGTTTCAAACTGACACGTGTTGTTGCGGCACGGATTAAGCAGACTGATTTTAGCCGGACTCAATTACGACGATTGATCATAATTGTAATGGAAATACATATGACATGCAGGGTAGGTCGACTAGTGGCGTCTACTTGGATATAGGTCTGTGCGTTAGTACTGTAGGTAGGACTAGGATAGGTAGTGCAGAAGTGAAACTTAACACATTTTCAACGAAAGTCATTGAAAGTAGCGGCTGTCTATTAGCTTAACAAAATGCTGTTAAGTGTTAAATAAACAGTAGGTATTGAAACTAACGGCATTCTATTCACGCAACGTCTTCGACATCTGCTTGCTACAGCTTGGCAAAAAAGTCTTGAAAAGTTTTTTTTTTTTTAATTCTGACAATACTGTGGAAAACACGTCAGTGAAAGATTTTCATCCAATCATCTTCCACAAAAGTACTGCAGGGTTGCTAGTATTTAAAACTATTAGGGTTCCGTACCCAAAGGGTAGAAACGGTACCCTATTACTAATCCTACATGCGATTTACATCGCCCAAGCTAAACAAGTCGGGAAAACGTCTAAAAGTTGTAGTTTTACTTAGAACCAACAGCAAAAAATCTCTTTTGGCAGGAAAGGCCAGAAAAGAAGATTTTTGTTGTTGTGTTTCTCGGAGGAGACAGCATTGTGCAATTAATAAACCTTAGCAGAGGGCTCCCCGTTCTTTAAATTGTTCGGGATAACCGGCTTAACCTTACTTGAGTAATGTCCGTGTAATATTAACAAAATGTATGAATACCACGTCAGTTTCCATAATAAAACAATACAACAGTAGATTGTATAAGCTAAAGCAGAAGTTCGACTCGGACGTGTCCTTAAATTCAATTCCTACTGTCAGTCACAGGGTTGCTAGTATCGGGTTTACGAAATATTCATTTCATTATTTTGTCTTTTATGCTTACTTTGTCGTAAGCATAGAAGACGGCGAATCTCAATTCTAAATGATGCGGCGCGAGCAATGACAGTATTATAACCACTTGACTGCTCATCCTTTACCCCGCATGAGGCAAAGGTTCTTACATGTCAACCTAAGCTATTTCGAGCGAGGCCAATTCTAGGCACGAATTGAATGAATAACTTTTGATTCTCCAATCACAAGCAACGAGTCGTGTCGAGTCTCCAATCACAAGCTGACCCCGCGAACGTCGTAGAATCATTTTGCAATAGGGTAATTTGACTACATGCGCGATCAAGTGGTTATACCTATTATCTTTGGGCGCGAGCGACTATCGCTGTCTGAGCGTACCGTGAGGTATCGTAGCGGGCGGGGAAGGGGCGCATGTTTGATTACGTCACTCGGTTTGGACGTTTGTTTAAAGTCAACCTACTGCTTTAGCTTATTATCAACTGTGACAATCCGCCATTATTGCTTTGCGTCCTCAGTCACCTGTTCTGTATGTAGGTACTCCAAGTAGTCTATGAGTGGTCATTACATACCTAACGCGTATTAAATTAACATTCCGTAACACAGATAACATACAATAGTACAATAATAATTCTAAAGATAAGACAAGCTTACTGACCGTAGCGTACGTGCGACTATTTCAAATGATAATTTCTTTAGTTTCTACCTTTTCATTCAGTGTTATTAAGCTAGATAAACGTAAAAATTATATTACAAAAGGTGTGATTTTAATCATAAATAATTGATGTACTTCTGTATATACCTACGTGCTTATGTACACAAGTCAGTCAAGTCAGTAAGAATTTATTTAGTAGACTAACTAGAAAGAAAGATTTAAAAAAATACTGATGTCAATTGTCAAGTAGGGTCTAGGGATGTGACCATAATCTTATCACAGCTTAAATGAAGCTTTACCGTGTAAACAAGGGTTACCATGTCAAAATTTAAAAAGTACCTGACCTAAAGCCGGATATTTCATTAAAAGTCCGTACATTTTAGTGTTGGTTTTTTTGTTTTGTGTTTAGGGTGACTTTAATCAAGATTAAATACTTTATATATTTTTTTCTTTAATAAAATAGGTACGTGTATGGCAAATTGGCAATCAAGCTACGGGCCCCCTGATGGTAAGTGGTCAGCGCTGCCTATATACACCTAAAATATAGTGTATGTTTTATTACTAATAGCATTACATAGCTCAACAGCCACCCAGGCTTACAGTCGGAAAAATTACAAAACCTAACAAAGTTCGGACAAATGTACAAAAGTCTGGATATGTCCGGACAAAGGTTCAAAAGTCCGGACAAATACAGACAGGTGGTAACCCTACACCGGGTTCACTATGGCTTCTCATAAAAATAATCCTAACCCTACACTCTAACGTTACTCATAAAATTAATATTCATAAAAACTATAATCATAAATCGATAAACCACCACACTTCCCTCATACTCATAAAATCATGACACATAAAAAGGACATATTTTTAAATCACCACGCGTTGGTACTCAGACCTGAGAATGTTCAACCTTGAACATAAGACTTGAAAAACAACGTGCTTCGCATATTAATTATTTATGTTTTATATGGTGGGTTAGTATAGGTCACATGACCTTTATTACCTACTGTTATTACGGTAGAAGCTATGGTAGAAGCCTGTGTAAAGGTACCTGAATGTACCTGTACATATTATTGTAAATACGTGTACCTAATGAACCTATCTTCTACGGCAGTGTACGATAGTCAAGATGAGAATTCGGTAGATGTGCCCTTTAAAATTAGCAAAGATTTTAACATAACAAAAAAATTGGCAGCATAGTAGATTTTTCAATAAATGCTAAGTTAACTTAAAAAACTGAGTTATAGTTAATATTGAATAGGTACATTTAGTAATATATTACTGTTTATTTTAAATCTTCAATAATGTGAAAATGTTCCATAGAGAGAGTTGCAGACGGCAACAGCTTAATAATGGGCAAGCGCAGCGAACACAAAAATTAGAGCGATTTTTGGTCTTTTTAAATGTGTTATGTGGCATAAACAATAACAAGAAATGTATGGTCAATTAAGAGTCCATGAAAAAACCCATTAATAATCTTTGTTTTGATTATTTAAAAGCGAAATACCAAGCACTGATACATTTACTGACTGACTCAACACGAAATCTCGAAATTTAGCAGGTATAAGTTCCTCATATGGTGTAGAGATACGCTAAGAAAGGATATTATGAAAGAATCTTTTTTTATGTGTATAATAATTATCTCCATTTGGCAACCAACCCGCCTGATGGTAAGCGAAAACTTAATCTTGGTAATAAGTGAAATAAGGAGGGCAAAGGGAGTCGAAAGTTTATATAAAAAAACGCTTACAAAGTCGCGAGTACAACTAGTTAATTTATAGAAGTTTTTGATGTATTTTGGACACAAATCATCTTCTTGCCATAGCTATCTCTATCTAGTATCTACCTATAGCACATTATAAATACCTATTAGCCAATAGTATCAGCAAGACCTGTTGTCGGTCTTTTTGCTCATGCGTTGGATTTCCCCGAGTTTAAAGTCTAGATAGCTATTATACTAATAAATATATTTATGTTGTCTTGCTTATATGATTCTGATGAGGAACATTTTGATAAATACTTTGATGGATATTGACAAGATCCATCTTGCTTGTCCTTGTTTATCAAAATCGGTTGAGGCATTTAAGATGTAGTTTATTTCCTCTGAGGCTGTTAAATAATGCCCTCTTTTTGACTTTACGCTCTTGGGTAAAAACTCAAAAAAATAATGGAAGCGGTACCTATACCTAGTTTCCCATTTAGCACTTATACCGTCCTCATTTCTTGTGCTAGTTCTGACGTAATTTTCGTATAATTCTAAATGCGCCCTATTTTACAATCCTTATCATAATCTTTATAATCCTAAATGTGATATTAAGATAAAGCAAACGAACTTATCATAAAATCATGTCGCAATACTTAATTTTGGTGTTATGTTTCTAATGCTCTTTTATTATGTCATTAGAACAAAATATTTTAGAGAGTTAATAGCTTGATTGAGCCAGCACTATCGCCTGTGTCCAAATAATAGGCTCTTTTTTTTTGTAAAAAAATTTTCCGTGGATACAAAGTTCTCAGACATGATATTAAAAAAACCTGGGTAGGGTTGCCATATGTCAGGAATTTCCCGGGAATTCAGGCTTTTGTCCGGATTGCGGAGGGAATTCCGAAACGTCCGGAATTAGCAATGAAATTATAAAGACCGCCACACGAGGTCACAATTTCACATGCCGTGAAATACCTATGAACTTTGTTGAAGGAAATGTCCGGAAAATTATTTTTGCCCGGAGTGTTTTTTTTAAATCTGGTAGCCTTAATGTTTTCATACTATACTACTGTGCCCTTAGTCCCAGATTTGATAGTTTACGATAACTTTTTTCGTTTACGTATTGTTCCATACATTTTTTTGAAGCGCCTCTATCGGAAACGTGGAGGAACTAAATTTGGCAGTTATCGGCGGTATAGATTGCTTCACTCTAATACGAAAAAAGTTTTCGAATACCTTTTAGCCCAGCAATGTATGGAACAAGACGAAAACGAAAAAAGTTTTCGTAAACTACCAAATCTGGGACTAAGGGCACTGGTAACAGTGACAACCCTAAACCTAGTGAGGTAGGTATAATTATATTGTTTCAGATGTTAATTATAGTTGTTCTTGTTGTCAAAAGGATATGGCTCCCAAAAATATCGTCGTCGGAATTTTATTTTTATTGAGAGTATACGTAGGTATCAAAAAAATACGCTACTGAATTAAAATGTCAATCCATGTTACATAGTAGTAGAGATTATGACTGTGCCGTGCCCGTGTCACCACGTTATTTTAAAATTAGCCGCATAATATATTATTTTACTTTTACCCGGATCTTATTATGCTAGTTATTATGGTTTACTGCGTAACGTAGCTAGCATAAATAGTTACCTACATAGCAACAACAACATCAACATCATCAGCCAGAAGACGTCCACTGCTGAACATAGGCCTCCCCCTTTAACCTCCACACTGAACGACAGCCTGCCTTTTGCATCCACTGGATGCCCGTGACTCTCACAATGTCGTCGGTCCATCTAGTGGGAGGCCTCCCTACGCTGCGTCTTCCGGTTCGTGGTTTCCACTCCAGAACCTTTCTTCCCCATCGGTTATCGGTACCTACAAAGCAAACAACAACAACAAATAACAAATAATACCCTCCTACATAGCAAATAATTATAAATCGTGAAATATTTTAGTCTGGCTAATGAAAGTAGACTGAAAACGACCGCCAAATTAAAAAAAAACCCTTTGCAACCCCAAAATTAAAATGAAATGCAAACATTACTGTGTTCTGACTGTGTTACAATAAAAATTAATAACTTACAAGTATCAAGTGAGATTATTCCAGGCATTTCATACAAATTTTTGGGGTTTCAATGCTGATATTTTTAAATTTGCCGCCCTTTTTCAGTCTCTACTTTCATTAGCCAGACTCTAGCTAATCAAATCATATCCGTCTCTCGAAAGCGGCTGTGATGAAAAGAGTGATGCACAATAATATAAGAATTACTTAGCATTTTATAACAGTTTGCTCATAAGAAAGTATTTTAATTGCATTTTCAATGAGTTGAGGTTGTAGGTATTTATGCAATTTACGAGGAGAAACGTTGGCTTTCGCCTCAGCTGCTGGATTCTGAGACGTACTGGCGTCTCTTATTTGCTTAGAAAACGTATTCATTATATAAACTACTGCCATAACAAAAGCAAAAAAAAAAACACAGGAACGCAGGACCAAGCTTTGGCAAATCACGTTGGCGCCAAAACTATTATTCAATTGTTTATTTTTTTCACCCATTACTGGGCAGGCTAAAGCCTATAAACGTTACCTCAGTAAAGTAAGGAGACTTTACTATATTATGCTTTAATGGAATTTTGGAAACAACATAAAATTAACGTGTCGTCATTATGCCATCATAATCCACACTCGAGTACATTTACGAACAGTTAATCTCTACATAGTATAAATTGAAGTCGTTTCCGCGTCTGTCTGTCTGTATGTCTGTATGGCCGCTAACTCCTCCTAAACCACGCAACGGATTTATATGCGGTTTTCACCATCAGTTAGATACATTTTCAAGGAAGGTTTATATATATAACTAGCGAACCGCCCCGGCTTCGCACGTAAATTGCACCCGTGCGAAGCCGGGCGGGCGGGTCGCTAGTAATTAATAATCCATTATTCTTACACAAACAGTCGTTTAACAGAAGTTTAAGAAAATAATACAATGAGGAGACATGTTTTTTTTTATTTCAAGAAAATTTAGTTTTGTAAGTAACGGTTTAATGGAAAAACTCAACATTCAACTCATTACCTATTACCACTTCCAATTACTATTACTATTACCTCTTCCAATTCACAAAAGTAGTTTTTCGTT
Organism: Agriopis marginaria; assembly: GCA_932305915.1. Lineage (NCBI taxonomy): Eukaryota > Metazoa > Arthropoda > Insecta > Lepidoptera > Geometridae > Agriopis > Agriopis marginaria. The sequence goes on along the minus strand of OW029914.1, from coordinate 26,581,840 downwards.
AAACTCTAGGAGGTAAAGTTTGAGAGTGGATTTCGTTAAATTACTGATATGACATAAAATTAACAATTTTAATGTTATGCTATACTTGTTTTAGGTATATTTTTCTCGACAATTACGGCTTTAATTTTGGCTTGATGCCCGAAAATCCAAATACCTATGTACCTACCTACCTAAAATTGAACGATACATTTTGTAATACGTGATAAAATAGGTACCTATAATGCTAACGTATGAAAATCATTAAGTCTGGCAACTCTGCCAAGTCAGTCATTTAGCTCTCGGCTCACGTTCAATTGCCACACCAGTGTTTACATCACGAGATGCTTAGAACCTTCTATGGGAAAACGATGTGATTATGTATCATGTTAGCATTCAGAAGAAATGTACATTGCTGATTGCGTCACTATGCCTGTACCTACCTAATAGGTTAGGTGCAATATAACTACCAAAATAAATTATCTTTAAAAAAAGGACTTCAAAAAACCACGCAAAATACAAAAATTCTAAGTCAATATGCCACTACAAGGAATAAAATAATATTTTTGATTTTGAAGTACGGTAACTATTTATTACCAAACTTAAATTTAAAAAAAACAAACCTTATGTTGTAGTTTATCCCGCAAACGGAATGTAGTGTTAATAAACCAGCAAAGTGCGACTCGGGCTCGCGCATTGAGGGTTCCGTACCACCTCAAAATTCAATAACGAAATTACCAGTTATAATTTGGTAATGAACAGAAGTTTGTCGCCGACTCGCACTTGGCCATTATTTATTTATTGTTTTACTTTGGAGTGGGTACTATAATCATGCCAAGTTTGACGCTTGTTCGTATTACCGTTTTTACATTAGAGCTAATACAATAATAGGTAACGTAAAAAATACATTTGTTGTATGCAGACCCCCCTTTTGTTTTTACTTTTGACTTTTGAATTTTTTATTTTCTTAGTTAATCTGCCGTCACGCCGACTATAATGTTGAATTGTTGTCGTGTTGAATGATTTTTCTAAACTTGTGTATTTTCGAGTGAAAATGTCTAGTACCTAAATGGTGAATTATTATTTTTTAAGTGTTCGTTAACGTGCTCGAGTGTGGACAAGTGATATAACGAGGTGAAACATGTGTTTTCGAGTTGTTTCCAAAACTCCATAGGAGCCTCTTGTAAATCTCCACCACTTTACAGGGGCATGAGTTTGACTGCACTGTGACTTACTTTGTTTGACTCTGACAGTGACTATGACTTGTACTGTGTAAACATGTTTAATATTACGACTAAAGGACATTGAATCCACGGTCCACAAATCAATAAACATAGTAAACTGGGTTAAACCTAACAAAGTCTAACAACTGCTAATTAATGTATCTGCTAATAATAGAATCAGTCAAGCGCATTCGTGTTGTTTATAATTGATTTCATTAGCATATTTATAAGGAACTAGCTTATGCCTGCGGTTTCGCTCGCATTGTGAACAAAGGAACTAACTTCGAGGTAGGTACCTATACTTATCTAATAAAAAAAAGAATCATCAAAATTCGTTACTTGGACGACCTTATCATTCGATCGCCCCATTGGAGATCGATGGAGGAGACCAGCAGTGGACGTCCTATGGCTGAAATGAAGATGATGATGATGAACTAGGTATTATTGTATTTAGTGGTGGTACGGAGTACGGACACGGAAACCCAAGTGCGCGAGCCCGACTCGCACTTGGCTGGTTTGCCGCATTACGAGCGTGTTTGTAATATACGGGCCCTGGGCAGACCATCTTTTTTGAATCATTAAACTACAGTTACCCACAAAACCAGTTATACTACCAGTCTATGAATACCTACTCCGTCCTAAAAAAATATTACATTCCAAATTCGAAATATATTTTTAAACAGCTCGTCTTGCCAGCCAGTTGCCAGATAAGGAGAGTCCTATTTCATTCTGCGATCCGGTCCGTTGGCCACTACAGTTATGCCAACTGCACGTCTTGGTAAAAAAATAGGCTGAATAAAAAGTTGCACTCGGCCTTGGTAGCTACCGGAAATACTGATAGCGAAAATAAAAGTTAGTGAAATTTGGGGCAGTTTAAATGTTCATTCATTGATTTTATTGCAGTGAGAAAATACTGATAAAGATTTTATTATTGATATAAATAAATAAATAAATGGATAGACGATCTAAAAGAGACCGCAGGAAAACGCTGGATGCAGGCCGCTTCCAACCGGCCCTTTTAGAGATCGATGGGGGAGGCCTATGTCCAGCAGTGGACGTCCTATGGCTAGAATGATGATGATGATGAGGTTTTAGTCTGTTTTGTCCCACTATGCAACATCCTCCCCTCCCTACTTTCTTTCCATCCATCTTTGTCTAACGTTATTATTTTTTTATGCTGTAGGCAACAAGCTATCGGTCTGCCTGATGGTAAGCGATCACCGTCTCGCCCCCTGATGTTACAGGTATATACCTGTAACATCAGGGGCATCACAGATGCGTAGCCGACTTCAACCCAGTGAGGTGTAATAATAGAGACGTTATACGAACAAAACGGCTTTTAAAAACTGACTAAACGCAGCATATACCTACGCATGTATATGTGCATTATGGGAAAGAATATGAAGACTAAACTTCTAACGCTATATCTGTTGTTAGAAAGAGACAAAAATTTATTTTGTTGTGGACACTCGGAGTGCGTGGCTGAGAGACGGCTGAAAGAAGTCGGGCAGCCAGCCTTGCATTTGTCTAGTCAATATGGTGGCGGGCGCAATCTCATCATCAGCCTATCTGCTGGACGTATAGGACTCTCCTTAAGAACGCGATAAGGCACGATCTTCTGCTTTTCACATCCACTTGCCACCAGCCGCCTTTCGCAGGTCGTCACTCCATTTGGGTGCAGGGCGTCCTACTCTACGTTTGCCGATACGCAGTCTCCACTCCAGAACCCGTTTACCCCAGCGGTTGTCAGTTCTTCTACAGATATAGCCAGTCCATTGCCACTTCAGCTTGCTAATTCTTTGAGCTATGTCGGTTACTTTAGTTCTTTGTGGGATAATTTCATTTCTGATTCTCTCTCAAAGAAACACCAAGCATAGCTCGCTCCATAGCTCGATCGATGGACCAATTTCACTGTCAATGTCCACGTTTCGGCTCCGTTACAGGGCCCCGATTCTACTAAACTAAGTGTTTTTTTTTTTTTTTTTTTTTAATGATTTGCCTCAACATTGACAGTTAAATTTTTTTTATACTTTGAGTGCGTCATAAGTGTCAATTTTGTGGCTATTGCCCCAAAATTTACACTTATGACACTTTTTTTATAAGTAATCCACGCGGGTGAAACCGTGGAGCGTAGCTAGTAAATTATAAATAATAATAGGTATCTAAGTACTCCTACATTTAGTATCAACTTAGAAACCAGTCAGGCGGGCTAACTTGAATGGCAGGTTTGGTACTTCATCCAGTCACCGGTTGTGTGGCAAGGGCATAAAATTTTATTACTAAACAATAAACCTATTAAAAAGATTGATTGCGTTATCACCTAGGTATATTAATAGAATAAACTAATCATTAACAAGTACTATTTATCTATTGTAGGAAGGATAAGCCCTACAAACTATGGTCAAGAGGTAATTTACGGTGGATACAAAATTTCGTCAAAATTATAATTGAAACATTCTTCTATAGTTGTAATAACATTTACGGAATCTAAAATAGGTACCTTTTAAATTATATATGAAAGTTACTTCCTTTTCGATATCTTTTAATTCATTTGGCAATTTATTAAATATTTAACTGCCATTGTATTAGGCCAAAGCTGTGTATTACAAGATGATTGGACTTAGGTTCGATTAATTTATGCCTAAATTGCGGCCTAGTTCTGCGCGATTTATCAGATACCTTTTTAAAATAATCTGGGTTTTTTTTTAAAACAAATTTACACATTTCCAAAATATCTATATATAGGTACACTATTGATAGTATTTTTAATTTAACGTAATAAGGTTTTCATTTCAACTGGTTATCTACCTATTACGGTTTGAAAGATACAGCTGTTTAAAGGTAGGGCGGACACACAGTTTATTTTTATACTAAGTTATAATATTAGGCAAGTGCCTTATACAAGCTAAAACTAAAACTACAAATTCTTTTAATATTAGGTGGTAGTATTTTTCTAGTATATATTTTAAAAAACTGTCATTTTTGAGCCAATTATAAAAAAAAAAAATTGAAACAATTACAATTTAAAAACAATTTCTTTAGTAGAATCGGGGCCCTGATCTTCTTCTCGTCTTGGCTTAACTTTGCATGATCGTGCTACATTTATATTGTTTTACATTGGTTTTACACAATTTCCATCAGCGAGAAATTGACTGAGCAGGTTTAAGCTTATTAATTTAATTATCTATCTAGGTACTTACCACTTAATTAGGTATTATAAAAATCACGTATCAGTTAACACAACACATATATTTTAGTTATGCAAGGAATTTGAAGTATGACGATAATACTATCTTAATCGTTGTAATCGGTCGTTTTATCAGTTATTTTATTTCTTTTTCTATGTAAATATACTTATGTTGTATACCGCAGAAACTGGAACAACCTAAAAAGGTAAATTTTTTTTGTTGTATACCTACAATTGTTTACGCAAACCACAGTTTAATTTTTTTTGTCTGTCTGTCTGTCCGTCCTACCTCTAAACGGCTGTATCCTTCGAACCGTAATAGATAGCCAGTGGAAATTTTCACAAAATTATGTAATTCAAATTAATTTATTTCGATTGACAATTTGATCATACCATTATTAAAATAAAACAATAATAGCATAATGAAAAAAAAAAGTAAAAAAAATATATAATAGGTAGTTGGGTAATTTGGATGGTCTTATTTTTCTTTCACCGAATCGAAATTCCATATTTTACTAATTTTGAAATCGGGTTTTTGAATTGATAATTTTATTGTATTTTGTGGTGGTACGGAACCCTCAGTGTGCGAGGCCGACTCGCACTTAGCCGGTTTATTTTAAATTCCTTTGCATCGAAAATCGGAGGCCGTCAACAATGTTGCCAGCAACAAAAACAAAAGGTCCACCTAATTGTTTCGGGAATGGAAGCTATGAGAAGAAAAAATCCCTCGGCATTCGAAGGACGGTGACGTCACAGATATGATACAGGTACTGGGTGTTATAGTCGGTCTCACGTGAATTGGTGCATTATGAATATTATGATTATATAATTGAATTACTATAATTTTATTATATATCGTAATTATAATTACAATATGTATTTTATTCACGATTAAAGGTTGATAAAGAACTTTGAATTTCAGATAAGTAATTTTGTCTAAAATCTGCTTTATCATCTCCTTGTCGATAAAAATATTACGCGCAAAAACGGGATAAGATAACGTATTTAGCGTACCAGACATAATTTTTACCCACGATGAAACGTAGAAGAGAGTTCTATGTTTGTATATACTGGTAACTGTTTAAAAAATCCCCAAAACAACTGCACCGATTTGGAAGTAAATATCTTAGCGTTTTCATCAAAATTTATTATGTCAATTAGAAAGGTCAATCAGAACTTTACTTTTGTTTTCGTTGTAGGGTTTTAAAACTTTAATTAATAAATACATAAATTATTTTCAAAATATAATGATGGAAACAATAGCCTTTGCCCTGCAGTGGGACAAAACAGACTAAACATACTAATAAATAATAACTTTTTTTATTTAAAGAAGTGATTTTGAAAAATACCGTAATACTTAATAGAGTGTTTCTTTCCAATAATAGTTGAAGCTTATCTTAACGACATACCTACCGTTAAAATAACCTATAAGTCAGCCATTCAAGAGCACTCGTCGCGCTTTATTATCGGGGAAACATGAACAATCACGTTTTCCTCAAGGCTGCAGCAAAATGACAAAGTAAACAGTTTCACAAAGAGAAGACAACAATTTAAATGATTGTCTATGGTACGTGCTGTAAATAATTTTATTTGCTTGCCTATAAGCTAAATTACTATTGTTATCTTATAATTATATAGTATTTTTTATGTTTATGAATTTTTTATATTATATACAACTTACCTATAAAACTATTAGTAATAAAAATATAATGTATACAGCGAAAGTAAAAATAATAACATGAATTTTGATTCAAAGAGATTTTTATTTGAATTTTTCGAGAAGTAAAAATGCACGAGTTTGTTTATTTAAATATTTGAAATCTTTACATTTTCAATTTAAAAATTAAAGATAATAAAAAAGTTCACAATTGAATGTTGCTTTTTTAAATAATAAAACGATATAATTCTGCTGCGAAGTTGTGTTTATCGTTTAGCAACGCAACAGATAAATAAATAAATCATTTCGTGACTTACCTCTTACAGCTTGAATGCTACTCGTGGCATGGATGCAATGTCGTGATAAAAAAGCGCATTGCTAATAGATCTGATACTCAGAATTCGTTTTAAATGGAGGACAGCTGTTTTGCCAAAAGATTATTATGATTCTTGAATATTGATTAGTCTTAAATTAAACTAGCTTGTGAATGACTGGTAGAAAATGTTTAGTATTAAGTCCTCCATTTGTACATGTCTGCATAATTATTTATAAGTGTGCAATAAATTATTAAATAAAATTATCACTACTTAGTAATCATCATTATGAACAACTTTTACAATGGGGCCAAACCTATAATGCGATAAAAACGGCTGTTCCGTAGAAAACGGTCATTAAGACTCAACAAAATGTATAGAACAGCGCTGCGTGAATGGGTGTTCCCCGATAGATACAATCTGGGTGTCTTCAAATCACGAGTGAATCGGTTTCTTCTAGGCAAGCGTGCTCCACCGTAGACCGCATCATCGCTTAACATCAGGCGAGTTGGCGGTCAAGCGCAAGCCTATTATTAATTTTAAAAAAACCATACCCTTTAGTATTATCAGACCTTTTTGTTACACGTTGTAACGATTAAAGCTAAATCCGTGATTATCCCATAGACCAATACTCGACGGGCCGAGCGGTGTAAAGCTATGTGGGTCACAAGAGGAATGCCACCCGGCCGGCCGCTCCCACCTGTGCCACGCACACTACCACGACACGTGTGTGTGTGTGTGCGTCTCATGTTGAGATGAGCCGATACGAATCGAAACTTATTAGTAAATATCACTTGCGCTACTAAGACGAAACACCTAACACCAAATAAACTAACAACACTACCACCAAACCACAATAACGGTTGGGTCGTCAGTCAAGATACCACAGTGCCTCAAGACAAGGGTCTTTGACCAGTGTGTGTTGCCAGTGATGACAGTGTTGGTACTGAGACGTGGTCCTTAACTGTTGGCCTTTTGGAAAAACTCAGAGTCACACAGCGGGCAATGGAGAGAGCTATGCTCGGAGTTTCTTTGCGAGATAGAATCCGTAACGTGGATATTCGCCAAAGAATCAGAGTCACCGACATAGCTGTTAAAATTTGCAAGTTGAAGTGGCAATGGGCAGGCCACATAGCTCGAAGAACCGATAACCGATGGGGAAGCAAGGCTCTTGAGTGGAGACCACGAACCGGAAGATGCAATGTATAGGTAGGCCTCCCGCTAGATGGACCGACTATATTGTGAGAGTCGCGGGCATCCAGTGGATGCAGATGGCAGATTGTCGTTCAGTGTGGTATAACTAGCGACCAGCCCCGGCTTCGCACGTAAATTACATCAGTGCGAAGCCTGGGCGGGTCGCTAGTAGTACATATTGTAATAGTACGTTATTGTCTAAAATGTCTAAATCTTAAAGTACGTGGATAAACTGAATAAAAATAAATTATAAACTGAACAAAAACAAAAGGAAAGAAATAAAAACCTGTACGCACACAGATTTCACGCGTGTGTGCATCATGTGAAGATGAGCATCAGATAGAGTAAAAAAAAACTTTTTTCTCAAGTACGGCGTGTAGTGACCAGTGATATTTCCGCTTATGAAGAGCCGTAAAATGTAAAACATATTTTTATGTTGGTATCCCTGGAATGCCTTTGCGTTTATTTTTATGTTGCAAAGTAAAACGCAGTTCGAGTAGCTGTAAAACGCATGAAAACGATTGTAGATTATAAAAGAAGGAAAATATTGCTGCAATCGCATTTTTTATTAAATTAAAAACCGAACTCCGAAAAAAAGATGCAAAAAATACGCGGGAGTTTTTTTTTCATACCACGGCTATACCGACATCGTTTAGGTGACTGCGGAAAACGACATGAACGTGATTCTTGACGCGCCGAGATACGGTTTGCGGTCGCGCAATTTTTCACAGCCGCCTGGTAATTTTGGGAAGTTACCTAAAGTGACCAGCTATAAAATAACCTAAACATAAAATCTTAACATTTTTGATGTGATAACGTCTTATAAATCGATGAACGCCGGATGCACGCACGAAAAATTGTCACGTTCCGCCTGAGCCGCGTGTGCAAGCGAGAGCGCGGAACAAGCGATAGAGGCACGATCGGCCTAAGCGTTATCACGTAAAATTATCGTCCGTAAACCGGCTTTACAGACCACCCCTTTTTTAAATCTAGGTTCTTAAAATCATTATTCAATTTAATTCAATACTCAAGCAAGACTTAACATAATTATTATAGTAAGGCCACTAAAGTACTCTCTACTTATTTGTCAACACACTTAGCACTTTAGCGACATTCAGGCAAGGCCTTACGTGCAACCTATTAGGTACCTAAATGGATTTGTTTCACTAGAACTTCACGAGCATCGGATCGCATAAGGAAACAACTTAGCTAAAAGGCACTTTAAAAAGAAATAAGTGAAAAACTTGTCCGAGTAAAACACCCAATGAAAAAGGCCTAATTCTTGGGTGCGTTGAAAGTTGAAATCGTACCGCTTCTCGTTACGATCTTGGACTGGCTGTCGAATGATTTCCTTCCCCGATTTCATTTTTAAGGTTCCGAACCCAAAGAGTTTTTTTTTTCAAAAAACAATGTGTAAACAGGACCATATTACCATAGATGAATATACTATATATTACTAAGCCTCCGTTGTCTGTCTGTCCGTCCTGCCTTTCTTTCGAACCGTAATAGACAGCCAGTTGAAATTTTTACAGAATATGACGTTACGTCGGATTAACTAAGAAACTGGTAATAATAAAATTAAAAAGTAAAAACTAAAATACATCAAACTTAAAAAAAATATATTTTTGTACCTAATTTCTCTACTGTAAAAACAATAATACGTACAAGTGTCAAACTTAGCATGATTATAGTACACACTCTAAAGTATAACAACAAATAATAAATAATGGCCAAGTGCGAGTCGGTGACAAATTTTTGTTCACCAAAGTAGGGCGCCGTCGGTACTTGGATGAGTGACCGCCTTGGCCTGATGTTGTCTTATAATTGGTGGCCTATATTTAGTATTTACCCGACTGTCCAAGAAGGTTTTTAGGCGTATGTGTGTTTGTAAGTCGAAAATCTAAAAATTTATAACGTTTGTGGGTGACAAATGTTTACTTCCTTATCAGCTTCCGTCGTTATCAGATAAGGCTGCAAGATCGCGGTAAATGGGTTCATGATTATGTAGGTATCACTTGCAAAGTATATTTGCTTATTTTATGTTCAAAACTTAACTACCTAGTCGGTACCTATTTCTTTTTAAATGTAAAAAAGTAGAACGGACAGACAGACAGAAACAGACAACAACCCTTAGTACAAGTTTTGATAGTATTCGAAAACTTTTTGTTTTTCGTATTGTTCCATACATTGCTGGGCTAAAAGGTATTCGAAAACTTTTTTCGTATTAGAGTGAAGCAATCTATACCGCCGATTACTACCGATTTTAGTTCCTCCACGTTTCCGATAGAGGCGCTTTACTAAAATGTTTAGAACAATACGTAAACGAAAAAAGTTTTCGAAAACTTTCTAATCTGGGACTAACCATGCACTAACAGATAGACGGACGGACAGCGTAGGCTTAGTAATAGGGTCCCGTTTTTACCCTTTGGATACGGAACCCTAAAAACTAAGTTTCAGGTAACATTGACAAACATTACAATTTTACATTTACTGAATTATTATTATACTAGTTTAGTTATTTAGTGTTAGCTTGTAATTTGTGAAGTTATTAAAGGCACTTGAGTATTGGAATGCTGTACAATATCGAAATAAACTCAACCTACTTGAATAACTTGTAGACATGCTATCATGCAGCCCACAGATTACACACAGTTACTACAACGGGTCAAGGCACTTCGTATTACCTATGTAGAATAATACATACCGCCTTTAGGTACAGACAGCGTCACCAACAAACATACGTAAGCGACGCACGTTTCCGAGGTCTGCGTTAGACGCGTGCGGCCGACGACAGACGTCGCGACGGAAAGAGCAGTAAATAGAACGGAAATGAGAACAATGATTGAACATTCTTATTTAGTAAATTTTTTCTTTCTTGTTTCTTATTAGTTTTTTTGTTTTGTTTCTTTTTTTTCGGACGCTTCGAACTCCGCGTCACAGTTGCTAATGATTTCGAATAAATGAAGTTTCATTAATATGGGTGCAACTGGCTATAACAAATTTCTTACAAAAACGCCGTCCTAAATTAAACAAAAAAAAAACTTTTCTATGGACATCGCCACTCATTTTTAAATCGCATCAGCGGCGCGCGTTTGACGCATGCGGCAGTCGCGCGCGGTAGCGATCGCCGCGACGCACGGAAGTTACAGCACTGTCTGTACCTAACCTAGGCGAGTATTACCTATTCAGGTCTTGTAATAGCAGGCGATTTATGCTAACTGAAGTTTATTTTATAAAGATAAACGTGGAATAATGAAGACGATTAAAAAAACATGTGAGGATGAAGCTTTTAACAGATGGTTGCGTAGTTGACCCACGGTAAAATTAACCTTTACAAAAAAAAAAAAAACTTTAAAATTACCTTTTTTTTTTTTTTCGTTTTTTTTTATTCCTAAGTTTTTTATGCGACTTAGTGACGAGCAAACAAGTCGCTCGCGAGTTAATATTTTTGTGATACCGTTACTTAAATATCTTTTTATCACACAATTGAAACAAGGGTAAGTATATTTGTAAGTCATGTTTCTTTACCACTAAATTCTGCAGTAAGTAACATGGGTAAATTTTTATTTCCTGCGCCCCGCGGCTTCACCCGCAGGTTAAAATTTTCTGTTATTAGTGAAGTTTTCCGAAATTTTCCCATTTTCTGTGCAATATTCTTAATTTTTCTTTTCGTAAGAACCTTCTACAAAGTAATAGAAAACTTTAAAAAAATATGAATGAGATTATGATTATGGTTATTATGATGATAGTACAAATCCTGAATAATCACAAGATTGCTTTATTATAATATAATCATTATACACAACTAGCGACCCGCCTGCCCGGCTTCACACGGGAGTAGTTTACGTGCCAAGCCGGGGCGGGTCGCTAGTTATGTATATAAACCTTCCGTGAAAATGTATCTAACTGATGGTGAAAACCGCATCAAAATCCGTTGCGTTGTTTAGGAGGAGTTAGCGGCCATACAGACAGACAGACGCGGAAAGCGACTTCAATTTATACTAAGTATGTAGAGATAGAGATAGAGATTTGAGATAATTTCGTAAAAACATTCGTTTTGGTTTTACTTGTAACCTAAAGTGGCGTTAGCGGACTTGGTAAATTTTTAGGCACCGGATTATTGGACCAATTTCTGACCAACAATTTTACATTTCCTGATATCCAATTACAGTGTAATCTCACTAATCCGGCACTATTAAAAACCGGAGGGTGCCGGATTATTGGAATGTTCGGATTACTGGGTTATACTGAAAAAGTCATAGGTAATAAATAAAATAAAGCATTTCATAGAGAGAATAAATGTATGTAATGTATTATGGAACAATTGAATTAACATGTAGGTACATATGTAATTAATGATAAGTTAAAATATGATAAGTTTTGAGGTTAGACTGCTAGTCGATGACGCAGCGACCAAAGCGCACACGTATAGAGGGGTAAGGGAGGCGTGGGCGGAGGGTGCCGGATTATTGGACGTGCCGATCTATCGAAGTGCCGGATTAGTGAGATTATACTGTACTTATAGTTAGAGAACCAAAACATCATGCCGTCACAGCAGGCGAGAAATCGACTTTTACTTTCTCTCAATTTTGCACATGCAACTTTGTTAGGTTGTTACGTACCTACTCGACACAAAAATTTAACCAAAAAGATATATACAACAGATTTTTTTTGTTTTAATTAGAACGGCTGTCAAGGCATGTTTGTAAGAAATAATGTTGTAGCCCATAGGTTAAGTATATCCCTGTACGTTGTAGCCAGTTGCACCCATATAAACGAAACGTCAGTCATTCGAAATCAGTTAGCAACTGTGATGCGGGGTTCGGAACGTTGATCTAAATAAGAATGTTCAATCAAGGTTCACTCATATGCCTGGTAACAGATTGTCCTTCTCATTTCCGTTTTATTTACTTCTATTTTTTTACTCCACTTTTCTATGATATTATACAATGCACTTACCATCAGGTGTCCCGTAGCTTGTTTGCCACTTATTCTATATAAAAAATGCAAATTATTTGTGATTAAAACTGGTCAGGGGCCTTACGGACAACAGCTAATTGCGGCACCTAATCCGCTCAGTTGGAAAATCACGCGAACGTAAACCTTATCGCGCCCAGATACGGTTTGCGGTCGCGTGATTTTCCAACTGAGCGGACTAGGTGCCGCTGTTGTCCGTAAGGCCCCTGGTCTTTGGTCCAGAACTCGAGCATCAGCGCAACGCACAAAATAAAACAGTCAAGAATGCGGCAAGTAATCAAACACCTCGTAATTAAATTTTGGGCATTTACCGAACTAAGTATCGTGTTTATAATACCTAGGTATTTAAAACATAAGGAAACAATTTTCAATAATTTTACCAATATTGCTATTCGTAATTTCGTAATGCCACCAGCATGCTGTGTTGTGTACGCTGCTAACTAGTACTGGGCTTCAGCATTTCGATTATAATTAGACCTTAACGGTCTATAGGCAATCCAATTCCAAATCTGATAGCCCGTTGGTCGAGTTGGTAGTGAACCTGCCTTCTGAGCTTGGGGGCGTGGGTTCGATTCCCACCTAGGACAAACATTTGTGTGATGAACATTTGTGTTTGTTCTATATCTGGGTGTTAATATCTATTTAAGTATGTATTTAAACCTATATGTATATATATCAGTCTCTGGCAGCCATATCACAAGCTTTGCTTAGTTTGGGGTCAGATGACCGTGTGTGCAAAAATGTCCCGAATATTTATTTATTTAAAATTGTTTTTAGGGTTCCATGCCCAAAGGGTAAAAACAGGACCCTATTACTAAGCCAAGTGCGAGTCGGACTCGTGCACTGAGGGTTCCGTACCACCACATAACTTATTAGCTACTAAAGTACAAACAATTGTGCAAGAAGACAACATCCCGCTTCAACGTCCAGGCGGTCACCCATCCAAGTACCTACCGGCCGCGCCCGACGTTGCTTCACTTCGGTGATCGTACGAGAACTGGTGGTGAACACAAACTTGACACCGACTCGCACTTCGCCAATATTTATTTGTTATCATACTTTAGAGTGTGTACTATAGTTATGCCAAGTTTGACGCTTGTACGTATTACCGTTTCTACATTTGAGCTAATACAAAGCTAAAAAAATACGTTTGTTGTATGGGGACCCCCATTTCGTTTTTACTTTTGTTTTATTTATTATTTCTTTATTAATCCGCCGTAACATTACATATTGTGTGCAAATTTCAACTGCCTATCTAGGTATTACGGTTCGAAAGAAACATCCGTTAATAGGTAGGACAGATGAACAGACAGACTGACATCGTAGGCTTAGTAATAGGGTACCGTTTTTCCCCTTTGGGTACGGAACCCTAAACATTACATCTTCTGACAAGGTAAAGCTTAGAGTACACTGCTGACCACTTCCTTAACAGATCATCACAAATTACAGATTAAATAAATACCTTCTATTGTACCGCACAACCTTGGTTTTGAAGAACTGTAAAAAACTGAAAAATTCAGTGTTAAGATCTCTTTTTGTTATTTCTTTTTACGTTTATGTTTTGTGTGTAGTCGGATACGATACTATAATCGAGATACTAATCAATGGAGCCAGATATGTAGGTACAGGGTTAGACTTTGATCGAAGGTTTACACGGAAAGATTATACTAAGCCAAAAGGAGGCTTCATTATCAACACTTTTACTATTATAATTGGACCATCGCTGAAATCGCGGGAATAAATCAGCTGTATATACCTACATACAGCAACAGAAAAGGAAAAAAAATACTCATCTTTTCTGTACATACATCAGCATTTTTATATAATTATATTCACTTCACTTAGTCTTGTTTAATTGACATTGAAGGGCACAGAAAAGAAAAAAAAAACGATTAAATTCTCTTTTCTTGGTTGAAGGGTCAATGTCATCCACTCGTACTTAGGGTTGCCAATGTTGCCATATGTCCGGAATTTTCCAGAATGCGGGAAGAATTCCAAAATGTCTGGAATTCCAGAAATGAATTGAAAAAGACCGCCACACGAGTTCATTATGCTGTGAAGTTTGATGAAAATGTCCGGATTTATCTCCGTATATATTTTTTTCATCTGGTAACCCTACACGTGCTAGACAAGAGACGAAGCGGACGCATAAAAACAAATTTAAATACAATCACTTCGCGCCTAGACATAACGTCAGTAGATACAGTCAGAGTTTCTATTATGACACCATAACTTGCATGGCAAACGCAAACTAGAAGATAATAAATAATTATGTACACGCACGAGTGAAGTAATTTTGGTGACAAAAAGGTTTCTATCAAAAAAGAGACAGAACTTTTTGTCACTCAATGATTAAAAAGTTTATTTATCACACCTATTCGGGCTTTAGAGGACAGCGAGAACCAAATTCAAGTATGTTCCTGTGGGAGTTTGAGCTTTCTTTCTTCTGATTGGTCTGCGTTCGTGCTTTTGATAAATTATCGTAGTTAGGCTTAGTTGGAGCCTTGGAGCTTAGAGTTGATCGCGTGAAGGCTTGGTTAATTTTATCTGATCATCGTCTCATTTAGTGGTGACTTTGGCTGTACTAGAGCATTATATATACCAAGACGACCAAGACGACGAAGCAATGGAACCGTATAAAAAAAATATTACGAAATACTATCTTTCTGTGGAGTGAATAATAATGACGTCATCGTCAAGACGTATTTTTTTTAACCCTGCGATAAAAGTTTAATTATTAATCTACGTTATATACGGCTCAACAGTTTTTTTTTATATTATAGCCTTAGATCAAATCACCTTTCAAACAAAATAAAACTAAATCAAAATCGGTTCTGCCGTTTGGGAGCTACGATGCCTCATACAGACACACAGACTCATAGATACACACATTAAACTTAACCCAGCTCTTTTTGCTTAAAAAATAAAAGATGTAATGAACTTTCAGCTATTGAATGAGCTGTTACTTCTTTCGATTGAAATAAAAATTTGTTTTCTTATCCACTCCAATGTCCATTCCACTTCTGTCGTCACTCCAATATCCATCTCAATGAGAGTTACAAAAATGGATGTCGCTTACATTAATTATGCAAATGCCGAAAGACGTATTGTTTGGCTAATACTTCAATAATTACGACATGAAATTAAACACTTAAAGGAAGAATTTTTTCGAAAAGCTAAGAATTCACGTTCAAAAAAACTTTAATTTCAAATTATTTATAGTCGTCCGGTGCCGAGAATACAAATTAATAAATGCCAAACGAATCATTTAGATGTTTTGCTTGAAATTATGAATATTCACGAGAAATATCTGCTTTACAAGCAAGGCCAACCAGTTCCAACGTAAAACCTAAGCAAAGCAAATATACCTACATATCACAAGACTGATATTATCACAGAAAAGAGAAGTAAATAGAACTGAAATGAGAAGGAAAATCTGTTACCAGGCATTATGAGTGAAGCTTGATTGAACATTCTTATTTAGATCATCGCGTCGAACTGTGCATCACAGTTGCTAACTGATTTCGAATGACTGACGTTTCGTTTATATGGGTGCAACTGGCTACAACAAATTTCTCACAAAAATATCTTGATAGCCGTTATAATAATAATAAAAAAACTGTGGGTATTATTGATATTACAGTGCCAATATTTCACTTAGAAGAGTTAGAAGTCTGGTTTCAGACAAAATAGCTTAAACCTACGGTAGAAATTACAAATACCACTAGCCATCCGCGGCAGTAATCGTAAACAAAAATAGTAGCACATTTTTTGTAAAAAATTTGACTATTGTTTTTTTGAAAGAGTAATAGCGATTACCGTAATACAATGACAATTTATATTATGTTTGCCGTAATAGCTAAACCGTAGCGTGTAGTTATATTTCGTTATAATAAGTGTTTTGTCTTGTATTGTTGATTAAATACATTGAAGCTCTAGATGTAGGTAGGTACAGAAGTAAATAAAAGAAAGCTACACTGGCACCAAATGGAGAAAAAAAAACCCGAGGACAAAAAAGTATTTACTCAGGCATTCGACAGAGTCGATCAGAAGGCAACTGTCAATCAATTGGTCTTTAAACTTGCCACCTTGCCCCAGCCGGTGGTAGATAGATGCATTTGTGGTATCGAATCGCTTGGTATTGGAACAATTCCAGTTTTTGCGATGCTACTCGAGTACTCGCCTGCGAGATGCGGCTGGCGTTCTACAAGGTCGCGTATCGGATCCGCTTCTTTACAACGTACTAACTTGGCAAAGTCACCGTGTTTACGTCTCTTTTATTAGTTTCAAGTTGTTTTGTATCTATAAAAGGTATTTTTGCTCAATGTACTCTCTTGAAATACTATTATCTTGCTGTTTTCGTATTTGTGTTTGTAGCTAGTTAAATTGCGTCTGTTCGATTTTCACGGGCATTAGTAGAGGCAGAATTAGCTTAACAATAGAATGTATAGTCAATGTTAAATTTTTGTCCTGTGTGCACAAGTGTTCAGTAAAGACATTGAATGTTAACGTGATTTGCATAATACATAAGGGTGATACCGCACATTTATGTAACATTGTGAGTTATTTCAATAGCCTTAACTTGAAAATATGCCCACTGAATACTAACTGTCTGTTTTTGACCTGTAACCAAAATAAATAGACACACTTTCAGCAGTGCCCTTTTAAAATTTATTTTTATAACCCTACATCCTACTGCTCTAAGTAAAGGCTCCATCTCTTTCCACTTTTCTATACTCCTGTTCTGTCTTTATTTTCTTGTCAAAATTCACATAAGAACGTATCAGCATCATGTCATCACGCGGTTGTTTCTGATGTCTGCAGTATCTTATGTTATATTTTTTTGTGAATGAAATAAGACTCTATTTCACACAGAATAACATAAACAAAACGATTAACATGCCTGAGATAAAAATGATCATACTTAGCTTGACCTTGTCTTAACACTTGGAATAATTACGTGGTGTCGACCGTAAACACTGGAATTACGTCAACACTGTCAACAGGTTGCTACAGTTTGACCAGCTTCTATGTTGAGTTAAGTGGGGGGAGCCACCGTCGTAACCTAAACAGAACATAGTTAAATATATAGTTCCTTTATTTCATCACCTCCACAGTTTGTTGTACACAATTTCAATCTTGTTTGGAAATCGCTCATACCCTGCGGTGTTTCGCAGTTTTCGTCATTATTTACGTAATCTTACGCAGCTTTATCTAATTCTATTGTATACAATTTGGAAACTATTTCACCGATTCTGTAGCTCTGACTTGGCCATGGACTTGACTATCCATCCATATATCCATCGATTTGTCGAATTGAAAACAATAGTTGTACAGGTGCGGTGATCTAAGTCGACCTTAAAGTATCGAATTCCGAAAGATACGACCTAAATGCACAGAGGTCGAAACAAAAATCCAAAACACGATTAGTTTATTTGGAATCGCTTCCGTCATTCTGGCCGCTGTATGTACCCGGTACCGTAATGACCACACGAATATAAATATCAAATCAGATGTAAATGTAACTAAGGCTGCTATCACGAAAATAGACGACAACGGACAAAGTTTTCAAAAACTCTGCACATTTGATCGAAATCAGGATTATTCCTCGAACGCCCTCAAAAATATTAAATATAAATATTATAAAATAGCCTAAATGACGGGATTAGTCCAAACTTCCGAAGAGAATCAGTGCGTTGCTGGGATCTCTCCCAGCAATTGGGAACATTAGGCTGTCTAAAACGACCGAAACTGCCAACGCGACGAGCATGACATGAGGCGTCCGGTGTTCACCGGACACTTCTTGTGTGAGTGAATTTATCTTTAAATAAGACAACTGAACATCTTTAGAATGACAAGTGTTTAGTTAACGATGTGGTAACAACCAACCATAGTTCTTTCATTCAAAAAACGCACACAAAGGTCCTGTCATGAAGCAGGTAGTGGTAAGTTTACGCAGTGACCTATTTTAGTAGACATGGTAAATTGGACTGTATTGGGATGCGATTAAAACGCAAAATAAACAGCATTGAGTCTCTTTAAATTCTCTAGGTTAGCAATGCTAGAAGCATTTTCTTTCGTTCAATACCAATGTTGGTGTTACATGGCAAGCTAAAGAATATAAATTAGTAATCGTTGGACTCACTTATGTTCAAACGAAAATCTGTAGAAATGCGAGTCTGTAGACATGGGATTCTATAGACAAGGAATTGTAGTATTCGCCCCGAACTAAGACCGTGCAACCTCTATATCTTCGCAATTCCTAGACCGATTTTGCTCATATTTGATCTTAATTTTTTAATGATATTAACTATTTGCCTACAAAATAATTATCATGACGATCGGATCAACAGTACTTAAGTTATCGTTAAACACATATGTATACAAAAATTTATGTTACATTATGAACATTTATGTTATGTTACATGTATAAAAGGCATTATGCTATTTGGGATCGTAAGCGCCTCGTTTTCAATAAAGCGGCCCGTGCCAGTTGGTCTCGTGCACTAAGGGTTCCGTACCACCACAAAATATAATAATTATCAAATTAAAAAACTGACTTCATAATTTCTAAAATATATTGGCATTTCGTGTCGCTGAAAGAAACGTCATCGTTTCTTTCAGCGACGAAATCATCTAAATAACGAAATATCCAGTTATAACTTGGCAATGAACAGAAATTTGTCACCGGCTCGCACTTGGCCATTTTTTATCATTTGTTGTAATACATTAGAGTGTGTACTATAAACCATGCCAAGTTTGCAACTTGTACTACCGTTTTTACATTAGAGCTAATACAACAATACCTTTAAAAAATACGTTTGTTATAATTAGTCGGTGATACATTTCTGTTCATTACAAAGTTATAATTGGTAATTTCGTTACTTGGACGACCTTATCATTCGAACCTCGGCCTTAACATTTCACCGAATCGAATACCAAATTTTTACAAATTTTAAAGTTGGTTTTATAAATTGATAATTATTGTATTTTGTGGTTGTACCGGTTGTACGGAACCCTCAGTGCGCGAGCCCGACTCGCACTTGGCCGGTTTATTTACGTTTGCATGGTACCATCAAACTGATTTGATGATGGAGCCAGGTGGACAGTGAAACTCTCAAATTATTAGTGAACCTCTTCAGTTTGGGCTCCTTTGGTTTGTTAAACTTTTTAATCAAGGTACATTGGCGTGTTTTTTATTTTATTTATGTATTACTTTTTATTACACAGTGCATACTTTTAGTACCTACTGTAGTACACTTGACGAGTTTGTAAAAGAAACTCGTATAATTAAAATTTGTGGAAATGGATTTAATTTGGACATGTCTAATTTGGGTGCAATTTGACGGCGGTAAAGGAAACTTAGGTCCGGTTTCACAACTTCCTATTCTAACTGTTCGCATAGCTCTACATTTTCTATTAATTGAACGAATGATTAAGGTTTATTAAGACGTTTTTAAGTAAACTAATAAAAACTTTTATCGGATACCGACAAATGATAACGATTTACTAAATTAAACTTTATTTTCTTGTTAAAATAAAATAATATAAAAAAAAACTACACCAACTTATTTTAGACACCTTTTAATATATGTGGAGGTTAAAGGGAAAGGCCTATGTTCAGCAGTGGACGTCTTCTGGCTGATGATGATGATGATGATGATGATGATTAATATATAATATATTTGTTTGTATTCCTTATACGTACAAGCAACATTTTTATTTTCATTTCGAGGTTATACGCTGACATGCGGTTTTATATAATTATTCAAAATGAGTGTCTGACATTCGAACCGCTTAACGAATTTAAAGGTCAAAACGCGAAATCTTCAAAAAACAGCAACTGTGGGTAACTAACTATAAGTACCTTGTATGTTCTGGTCGCAACCAATTTTAATTAAAAAACAGAAATGACTCGGAAGACAACAGTTCAATTAACTTGTGGGTAATCAACGCTGACATTGACTGAGTGGCCGGTTAGCAATTAATGGAGTTTGTGGAACTGGCCTTCTTTTCACACAGCTTTTTCTTATCTGGGCTTAAAGATAGAGGTCGAGAAATTAAAATTGTTTATCACTTTTCATGAAAAATTAAAAAAGCATGCGCGTAAAGTTCTTGTTTATGCCCGGTGTATTCGGGATAAAACAGTTTTTTTTTCTCTAGTGCATAAAAATGTTTAATCCTTGTTTAAACTGCAGTTTTTTAAAAAATTAATAATAGGCGTGCGTTTGACCACCATATAATACCACCAGTTTTTAATATATCAAGTTAATTTAGAAAGCTGGCCTGGGTCTTTAATAATAAGTACTTATAGATCAGGGTATATATTATTATATCAGGATATTGTCAACTAAAATTTCAGTTTAATTTTAATTAAAGAGATATAACTTACAATATGACTATTTCTTTTCGCAATGCATTTTATCCTCGATATAAATATCCGTCCTCGCCTGCGACTCGGGATGAATGACGTTTTATGCACTTGTTGTACAATCAATCAATGTTTAGCTTAGTGCAAGTGGTAGTGGAAGTGCTACTAACCACTTCCACTGCTGCTTGCACAAAACGTTGCAAACGATTTGTAGTAGGTACCAACTTGCAACTTGTACTTCGCATGGTTTGCAACGGGCTTTAAGGCCCTGCTTACCAGGACCAGGTCAGAAGTTTCTCTTTCTGTTATAGAATAACATGACCATTTGTGGTTGTAAATTGCATAGAATGGCCTAAATACCCCGTTAACAGATAAACAAAACAAAACCTGCATTTCATTAACATCCGAGACTGCGTGAATCGGCCTTGACATTACAGTACAGAATAATTCATAGCTACTACGGACGCAGCTTCATTTACCAGTGATTGTTATTTAACTCTGAACCTTCACGCTAATCTATACGTGGCCGCGTTCAACCCCGGTTAAGTAGTTCTTCGATTAACTAAACGCGGTTTTAATTGAAATTTAATGAAATCGGCCCTGTGATCTGATAAGTTAGAAGTATCTAGAAAAGATGCATTCCACACAGTACGGCCAAACTATCTGTCGGAAATGGGAGCCATTTTTATCCGTCTAATTAAGTGTGAGCCATAATATATATGTTGAATTGCGTGGGAGCCATAATTTATCTTTCAAGTTGAGTAGGAGCCATAACTTATCTGTCGAGTCGAGTAGGAGCCATAACTTATCTGTCCAGTTGAGTAGGAGCCATAACTTATCTGTAGAGTTGAGTGGCCAACATCTGCTGAGTTGAGTGTGAGCCATAACTAATCTGTCGAGTTGAGTGAGAGCCATAACTTATCTGTCGAGTTGAGTGGGAGCTATAACTAATGTTTCGAGCGAGTTGAGTGTGAGCCATAACTACTCTGTCGAGTTGAGTGAGAGCCATAACTTATCTGTCGAGTAGAGTGGGAGCTATAACTAATGTTTCGAGTGAGTTGAGTGTGAGCCATAACTACTCTGTCGAGTTGAGTGAGAGCCATAACTTATCTGTTGAGTCGAGTGGGAGCTATAACTAATTTGTCGAGCGAGTTGAGTGTGAGCCATAACTACTCTGTCGAGTTGAGTGAGAGCCATAACTTATCTGTCGAGTCGAGTGGGAGCTATAACTAATGTGTCGAGCGAGTTGAGTGTGAGCCATAACTACTCTGTAGACTTGAGTGTAAGCAATAACTAATCTGCCAAGTTGAGTGAAAGCCATAACTTATCTGTCGAGTCGAGTGTGAGCTATAACAGCTTATCTGTTGAGTTGATTATTTTAAGCAATGAGCTTTTCATGTATTAGTATTCAAATTGCCACACATAATATGCAAATGTAGTGTTTTTTAGACAATTCTCAGTTTAGGATTCTTAGAGAATATTAATAATTCGCACGATTTTAAATGTCATCATCATCAGCCAGAAGACGTCCACTGTGAACATAAGCCTCCCCCTTTTACCTCCACACTGAACGACAGCCTGCCTTTTGCATCCACTGGATGCCAGCGACTCTCACTATGTCGTCGTTAGATTATTAGATGAATAGATTTAGATGTCATCTGACCACAAATAATTTTCACCTATTTTTTGCACAAAATTGCGAAAACTAAACCACAATTTCCGACTCTGAACGATTCTACCAGACGGAGGCACTGCTGTAACAAATTTATTACTCAACTGGACCATTGACAATTACTGAACGTTCACAAGACGTTCACCCATTAAAATAATTATATATACTTTTTTCGTGACCATGGATACGTATTACTTCAGTCGGAATAATAATACGGTTTATAAGAATTATACATGATTTACGGGAGAGGGACAGAGCCTCTCTTTATCCCCATCAAAAACTTTAAACGCTTATACCTATATTAGAAATTTAACATCCAATTCAAATTATTTTTTCAGTATGTGTAATGCATTTACATAATTATATCCTTCGATAATCCTCTTCTTTGTAATAAATGAAACATTAGGACACAGACAGGCCTATTGTACTAAAGCTCTGGTTTCCTATGATCCAGAGACTTTTAATACAGGATAATACAGCGGGTGAACGACGTCACTAGAGCGATGTCTATATAAACAAATGGCGCGGTTTCCTAGAGCCTAGCGTATTTGACACCGTAACGTCAAAAAGTGGTGCTGCCATTTGCACGACGGCCGTTGCGTCCGTAATGTTGCGGACTATTTTCTTGTTTATCTGATCCAAGGGTTAAGTACGTACGTACGTACGTGTTCACGGATTATCCGTGAACAAATTCCTCCGTACCTCCCAGCCTATACGATTGATAGAATGGGCACATTGCACTCATTGCTAAACCGTTCGGTGATGCCTCATTACTGTGGAAATGCTTTCGTGAATTCGTAAGTACCCGCACTCACAGATGTAGTTCGTATCGTATATCGTGAGCCTTGGAAATGCCTTGACCTTTCATGTGGGTAAAGCACTTGTTGATCGAATTGTGGGTAGTAACTAGGCTGCTGACCCATACAGGGTTAAAACTGTAATAAGGACAGTAGGGCAAGCTACAAGCTATAAAAATTGCATAAAAGACATTTCATAAATTTTGGAGTAAATCTGGCTTTTTCAACGCCAGAGTGAATTTTCGAAGTCTGCGTGCTTCATCGACCACATCGTCGCTTACCAATAGGCGAGTTGGTGGTCAAACGTGGACCTATCCGCATTAAAAATAAAACTGATTGGCATTTACAGGTTTTGGAACAAAATACAACCCTTTAGTGCTAGTAACTAGTGCATTAACTCTCTGGGAAACTTTCCCTAATATTTATAGACGTTCCCTCTCTCTATCCTCATTCTGAGAATCGACACTCTAACCAGGTTGTCAGCTCAAAGCCAAGTTGTGCCTCTGTACGAAACATTGATAAATCTATGCGATCTACGCCTGCAAGAAGAGGTACGCACAAGTCGGCGCCCGCCTCAGAACTAAATAACGTAAACGACAAATCATAAAACTCCAGATGACTCAAGAACCATTTTAATTTAAAAAATTCGAATGTATTTTAAATTGTAAAATAAACGAATTCACTTAAAACTACTTTACAAAAATGGCCACGAATTGTAAAGAACTTCTAGATTCAAAGTTTTTTAGAAGCCCTGTTTTCGACGAATTATTCTATCGAGAAAAGTTTAAATATAATTATGTTTCTATAATTACATTCAACTTATTGTATATCCTTAATTATTTATAACCAATATAATGTAATTGGTACTGCCAAAACCGCGCAAATTGCTGCAACACAACCCAAGTTGACGACATAACAACTAAATTTTAATTTATAAAAATAAAGCAACCTTAAGGAACCTGAACCTGACCTTACCTGAATGTTATTAATTGCCTACTGTTTTGCTGTATATGGGTTTATAAGTACCTGAAATAAATGAATTATTATTATTAAGGTTCCTTTATTAAGGTTACCTCAATAAAGGTTGTCTATAAATCTGATAATGTCATCTATGACGCAATGTCTCACGTCGAACTTATAAGGGTTCCTTATGCTACGGAATCCTAAAAACCCGACTGCAAAATGAAGGCTATGGCACTCCGTAGAAACGCGAATCTAACGACACATCATACTCCGAAATCTGTCAAGCCGTAGGAGGCAATTAGGCTTACCTTTCTATGGCCTGAGACCGAATAATGTCTTATTCTGCACCTTATTTAGACAAAAGACAAAAAATGACCCAGTTTCGATACAACTAAGTAGTCCAGTCGCACGGACTATGACCGAAACGACTAGATAAAATTAGAATATTTGCTTTAGACAGAATAGACAATAGATTAAACTACAATAAGATAAACTGCTTTTGTTAGCGAGTCTCATATGTGTCTGTGATGCTCCTGGTGTTACAGTGTCCATAGGCGACGCTTGGTAGCTTATTACTATCGGGCGTTAGTTTGTTGTTTGTTATCATTACCAGCCAATCATGTTTCAACTGCTGCTGCTGTAATGGATAAATAAATAAAATCGGAAATGCGGTGATGCCGGAACCATTGTAAAAGTTCCATTGGCCCTGTCCTTAAGTAAGTCAACGTTGGTACATTGAAAGCATCTTTAGGCTCGAGAAAAGTGGATGTAAACTATAAACTTGTATGGCTTTCGTTCCCATGGCTCATAATGGTGCACCATTAAGTAGCTACCTATTCGTAAGCATAAGTGGAAGTATGTAGCTATATGCAGCTAGCTGCATAGATGCGCCCTCTGACATTGACCCGGCAACTTTCACTGCATTGTTATCGTCTATTGGCTTTCACCTAGTACTTAGCGTTGTGTCTTCATGTTATTTTAGCGCTGTGGCTTTTTCCAAGTTATTCTAATTTTTATTTAGAGGTAAATACTCAGCTTTTTTATATAAATGGAAGGGATATATACCTACAGTTTCCCCTTTATCACTTACACCTTGGTCGTCCATTCGATTACATTTTGAGAATAATATATCGTTTGCAGTTGTGCCGCTCAATATTGAAGTATGCGTTTGTAGAACTAGTAAAAATATGTCAGTGTGTGCAATACGTGTTTACCTCGCTTACTTTTTATTTTACCCTTCCGCTTTTGGCAGACCTTTTTCGGTACTAGCTCGAGTTTAAGGCAGATCCAAACTTAGGTTCATCATCATCAGCCAAAAAACGTCCACTGCTGAACATAGGCCTCCCCCTATAACCTCCACACTGAAATAAAGTAGTGTTTATATAGAAATAAGAAATAGATAAATAATTAATGTTTAACACAAATAATGACTTATACGTGCTTTAACATAGACCTAAGTAAAAGATGTAAAATATAATAGTGTTATATGTATATTAATTACAGAAATTATATAAATAGACGTAAATTTTAAGAAGTAATAACAGCTAAGGCAAAAAACTGTATACTGTAGAGAGCAAAAGCTTCTCAGATAAAAGAAAACTAAGATAAGGTTTAGTCAAGATATTATGTTTTTATGAAATAAACTAACTAGTATTGAGTTGTACACAAATAAGTTACCAGTCCATACCAGTAATAAAACCCTGATAACGTTAGGGAATAGCTCGCGGGCCGAACCTACAAGCGCACGGACAGGCAAAAAAAAAAACCTCCACACTGAACGACAGCCTGCCTTTTGCATCCACCGGATGCCAGTGACTCTCACTATGTCGTCGGTCCATCTAGTGGGAGGCCTACCTACGCTGCGTCTTCCGGTTCGTGGTCTCCACTTAGAAAGCTTTCTTCCCCATCGGTTATCGGTTCTTCGAGCGACTGCAACATAGGTTGCGTTGCATCAATTTGCGCGGTTATGGTAAACAGTATCAAATATATATTTTTTTGTAAATTGTTGAGCATATAAATAAGTTTAATTTAATTTAGAAACATGATTGGTGAAACCTTTCTCGATATAATAATTCGGCGAAAACTGGCCTTCTAAAACACGTTTTATCTGTGATTCTAGAAGTTATTGACAATTTTTTTTTTTATGTATAGGCCATTTTTGTAATAATGTAAAATTATGTTACGTTACGCTTACGTTATTTAGGGTATAACTTATTTTGGGTAGTTTTGGGTTAAAACTTGGACTCAGAGCCGACGTCGTGGTACCTATTGAGTATCATCTCTAAACACGCTTGTATTAGCTTCACTTGTAGCGAATTTACCAATAAGTTCATTGGAATTAACAAACTATGTAAACAAGTCTTGGAAGTCGATTGTAGCCTTAACTTTGATACATAATCAAAGATCCTTAACCATCTGGAAATGTCAATAGTTTTTTGTCCGTAAATTCTAACACAACCTCATTCATTCGAGGCATTCGCCTCCTTTTGTGAAAAACCGTGATCAATCATCTTTGCATATTTAAATAAACGCATGTACCACGTACTACAAGATGTTAGAAGAGACAAAAATTTTCCATAAATTTTTCGCCAAAATGGGTTCTTTATTTATTTTAATTATGAACGCATTAGATACAACGTACGTATGAGAAAATAAAAATAAAAATTATGTATTATCAATAAATTTATTCAATAAGTAACCATTTCAGTTCTCTCTGTCTAATAATATTTATGCTTTGCTTTACCGGCCTAATATTGGGCCTAATAATAAACACCAAATATTTTCAATACTATTCTAACATAATGGCAAGTTCACACGACATCAGCTATTTATTTTAACAGCTCTACAAAACAATGGCTAACTGTCTCAAATTGCATAATTGCGCCAGTTTAGCAAGTTCCTTGTGAACTTTATACCCACTTGGTTAATTGAGTCATATTGACGTTACATTGAAGGTTTTTAAGGATTATTTTTGTTTTATTGTACACTAGCGGTCCGCCCCGGCTCCGCACGGGTATAGTTATATAGATTATATTAATCAGTGATAATGTAGCATTCAAATGGTGAAAGAATTTTTAAAATCGGTCCAGTATATACTTTTTGGGCCAATTCGTTACAAACATACTTACATAATATTAATATTATAATATTATTGTAATTATAATATAATATTAGGATAGACTAGCTGACCCGACAGACGTTGTCCTGTCCTAGTACTGTCAAATGGGCGAAGTTAAAATCGTCGTTAAGTTTCTGAAATTTTCCAATTTTCTGGGCAATGTACTTGATTTTTCTTTCCTTAAGATCATGATAGTACATCTACAATCATGATAGTTTAAGTTTTATTTACAACGCGCAAAGCTGCAAAGGCAGGGGAAGGGAAATAGTCTCATATAAAATATGCGATTTCAGCGCCGCATATGCATGACAAGTAAATTCGAAGAAACTTAAAGGTGGTCTTTAAAATTCGATGATTAAAATGACTCTGACTAATAACCATTTACTATCTTCGTCGTTGTTTCACTAGAAAAGCATCTAATTATTCTCGAGCGAAGAATGACATAATAACGATGAGATCTAGTTCCCATCGCATATTTCTACACAATTACGTGTGATATCGCCTCGTTACAAGCCTCAGGATGATTACTTACTGATACTCTAATAGCTGTTATGACAGAAATGAGTTTGGTAATGCTAAAGTACAGCCTTTATTTCTTCTGTGGTACAGCGAGTAAGTAATTAGATATTCGTCTTATCCGTAGAACACAGCCATTATTGCATACACTAGGTTTGCATGAGGATGTTGATTATTTCTAAAGCGAATTGAATATTGAATATTTTAGAATAAAGTTACTTTATACCTTTGTCATATTTAAGGGTTAGTTTTTAGGTAAGCACTTATTTTAATATAAATTTTGTCACTTATATTATAATATAACTTTTATTGTAAAAAGATGTTACAAAATACGTAAACGTATCATAGTTTATACCCATTTTGGACGTATAATACGTATTTCCTAACAAACTAATTAAAATGCTGTTAGGACCGTATTCCATGGACTAACAACTGTTGGGAACACAGAACTGCAGTCTATGGTACACCGAGTGGCTTACATAAAAAGTATGTGTCTATGGAATCAAAAAAAAAAAAAAAAGAACAAATGACGGAGGGTGACTTTTGGCTCAAAAGACAAAAGCGTGGTGTTTAAAAAATTGTTGTTAGATATTCCTTGTTTTTTTATTTTTGGATTGTTATTGGGTTGGTTTTGGTTCCTCTAAATACCGCGAGTTAATTAAATACGAGTGAATGTAGTTTTTAATAACCTTACACTAACTAAACAGTTAACACAACTAACTGCGTAACTGAATAGTAGCGTGATTTATGACATTAGGACCTCTTTCGTCAAATATGTTACAGTCAATTAGTTATGGTTTATGTTTTACTAACATCTGCGTAGAATACGGACGCAGTAGCGAGAGTGTCAGTATTCGACGGATTAAGTGGATTAAAACGGATTAAAAGATAATGGCGTGGCTACCTTTCGAATGAGTCAACTCAATTCTTTTTTCATGTAGGTAGGTAGATATTTTATATTTTTGAGAAGAGGAGGAGACTTTTCCAGGCTTTTCCGATCTTCACCTATCGGTTTTTTATTAATTTCGACTCAAATGATTTTTAATCTTAAAAGGTAAAAACTAGAAAGTGTGCGAAAGATATTGCTCTGGTCGGGAAGCGGGCATAACTGATGAAACAGGTGCATTCGACCCAGTTTTACATCGAAACCAGCGGAGCGCGTTCACACGATGTTATCTGGTAGTTGGTACCGATCAGCCATCATTGTTACCGATCGCATGCGATCATCGCGCGTAACAAACAAGGTCACGGAATGACGGATCTTGGATGTTTTACTGTCATAATTACATTTTCTAATCGCGTTAGTTGAAATAATCATTCTATAAATTTACCCTTTCCTTACAAACCTGTTTATTATCTAAGTCAGTGGTTCCCAATTAGTGGTACGCGTACCCTAGGGGTAAGCAAAGTTGCATCAAAGGGTACGCAACGCGCGGCAATATCTTGACTAAAATAATTTAATCAGTATCGCAGTACCAGTATAAAAAAATAAAAAAAACATTTCTGCATTAAAGGCTGGAGCGGATGCAATTCGGTCCGGTGCAGACGCAGTTTGTGAGGACCAGTAAAGCATAAAATTCTATGAAAGACGTCACACCGTATGCAGTCCGTTTGTAGTCCGACTGCATCCAACGGACTGCATACAGCGAGTGGTCTTTCCGTCTTTCATATCTATACTGTCCTCACAAACTGAGTGCATCGGACCGGACTGCAAAGGGATTTGGTGTGCTTGAGCCGAGCTCGAGGGGTACGCAAGTTTGAGGTCTTTCTTGAAGTGGTTCTTCTTGGACGCAAGAAGAACTAATTGGGAACCACTGATCTAAGTAATCTAAGTTACTGACTGAAATACCCTCGAATTCGTGCCTTTGGTATTAGTGCCGTATTACACAATACATAACTCGTTGCCAATCACCAACTTGTTGCCGTCAATAGAGACCAGCATGCGCATGCGCACGGTTAATTCTCACGTAATTACACTCTCGCCGTCTATAGATATCGGATGTGACAAGCCACTTTCTCGTCTGCACTGCTCTATTTACAAGTTTTTGTACTGTGTGATGATTTTCTAGCAGATAATGTAGGTCTTGTTTCTTATAAGGCTTTTCAACGCAAGTATGAAATATATACGTGAGTACAATCCCACCACCACTTGATGGTTTATAATCCTTTTTATGTATATATTTCCATAATAATAGTTATTTAGGTACATCCTAGTTTGGATTTGCCTTAAACTCGGTCTAGTACCGCAAAAAATCTGCTAAAAACTGAAGGGATGATAATTTATAAACACGTATTGTGCACACTAAAATAAGTACCTGTTTATACAACGAACAAAAATCAAAACGGGGGCGAGGGTTTTCTTCAAACGCACACTTCCATATTGAGCGGCACACAACAGCAGACGAGATGAAAAAATGTCATCAAATGGACGACAAGGAGGAGGAAGGGCGGTGTAAGTGCTAAAGGGGAAACTTCTCTTCTCTTCTCTATCTCTTCTCTGTCTCTACATAGTATAAATTGAAGTCGCTTTCCGCGTCTGTCTGTATGGCCGCTAACTCCTCCTAAACCACGCAACGGATTTTGATTCGGTTTTAACCATCAGTTAGATACATTTTCAAGGAAGGTTTATATATATAACTAGCGACCCGCTCCGGCTTCGCACGTAAATTACACCCGTGCGAAGCCGGGCGGGCGGGTCGCTTAATAAGGTATAAAACTTAACTTTAGGTTTTAGGCTTTAGGGGCTTTGCTTAGTTTGGTGTCAGGTGACCGTGTGTGGAAAAATTTATTTTTTATTTATAACTCTTCCATTATTTTTTTCTGAGGGTAGGTACATCAGAATCAAGGTCGCATCATCGAAACGAGCCGTGTCGTATAAAATCAAGGTGGGTTGAATGCAAACCATAAAACAACATAAACTGTTAAACTGCAGTTTTTTAACAATGATAGTTATAATAAGACCAATAGGCTATTAAAAAAATATACAAAAAAAAAACGCATACCTATGTACCAAACCAAACAGTGAAGCAAGTAAGTTTGTTACTACATACATTCACTACTTCCATACAAAATTAAATGTACACTATCAGCCATTAAATGTTCACTGCTGAACAAGGCCTCCCTCTTAGAGAGGGGTGTTGCCATAATCCCCACGCTTGGCAGGCAGTTTGGGGATCGCAGTACGTTCACCGTGTTCTAACAGGATGCTGCTGCCCATCCTCCGGTGGTTCTGGGCGAAGTTTTAGGACATACCCGGGTCCAAAAATAAAATGTATTCCATCTAATTTGCACATAGGGCGCTGTCATTTTTAATGAAGTACTTATCTATAACTGTAACATACATGATTGTGTTTTTTTTTCCTTAAAGGATTTTGGGTTTCATGTAATGCAAAATATTCGAATCTGTGGTGTAATTATATAACAACAATTTACCAACGACCCACGGGGCCAAACGCCGTAGCCAAGTAAAAAAAAAGTTTCGAATGACAACCATCGACAATCCTAATCTTCTGCTTTTCCATAATATAATTCTAAACTTGTTACCATTTGCACGACGTAGGTAAACATAGTTTTCATACTAAACAACTGAAACAATTTACTGCAATGCTTTTATATCATTGCTCAATATGATTATAATTTTTACTTTGAAGTATTAATTAAGTACATTTACCTATAATCAATCAATATTGACAAATAATTTCTATTGTCTGAACTTGCCCTTATAAATACCAAGCCTTGTCATCAGTCACCTAGTTGACAGTGTCACCGACCCGCAATCGCGTGGGTGTGGACACCGCTTTACAAATTGCACAAAAGGTTGCACTATCGATTATTCTGTGGTCCCTTGTCTGGCTGAGTGGTAGTTGATAGTTTTTGAATGGTTTTTGTTAGTTATAATAGGTACCGTTTAGTCGTGTAGGTGGGTGATTTTTGCTAAGCACTCAAATATACTTAAATGGTTATTTTATTGCATTATCAAAGGCGAATTATGATCAGAATATCAAAAATATGCTGGCATATAGGTCAGAAAATTAAGTAGTAAGACTAGGCGGTATGACCGTCATGAGTTTAGCCTACTCAGTAATGGGGGGAATGTGCAATAAAGTACAGACCATGTGAGGGGGGAAAACATAAACGGGGAAAATCACTTTGATTGGTTTGAATTTTGAGTTTTCACTTTTCGTTTCGTATATCGTTATTATAGGT
Source organism: Agriopis marginaria (assembly GCA_932305915.1). Taxonomy (NCBI): domain Eukaryota; kingdom Metazoa; phylum Arthropoda; class Insecta; order Lepidoptera; family Geometridae; genus Agriopis; species Agriopis marginaria. Next base: position 26,549,669 of record OW029914.1, on the reverse strand, counting down.
ACTTATCCATGTCATTGTACTTATCATAATAAATAAATCGTATTCCTAAATTCGTATACTTATTATATCATAAAATCAATGTTCGCTTGGCGTGAAGACCCTCTATTTTGATGAATTTGGGTGGTACGGAAATAAAGATAAAATTTTCTCTTTCTCTCTCGTTAGTTGTACGGCGGTCCGTCAACCGAGTCCGACACGTCTATTAGGGCTTTTTTATAAACCTTATCAGCCCCTTGGAGTTGAAAATCCTTTTGTTGTGAAATCGCCAGAGACCACTGGCGTCGCCCTCGACCAGACTTTTTTCAGTGCTTTTCTATTTTATTATCTACATAGGTACATTTAAAAGCAGCTGTGCTGGCATTTCTAAAATTTGGAGTAAGTTCAATGAACTTCATTCTTGTATTTTGGGAACATTAATTTACAGAGCCCTATCGTACTCGAGTCTCGATACGCACTTGTTTTTATTGGTATAACCGGCCAACCCGTTACCAAACCTTTGAATTGCCCATAACATGACCAAGAGCATGGTGTCTTACAAAACTCTAAAGGAATTTCGTAACAACCACCTCCTTACCAAATCAGTCCGCAATCGAGCTCAAAGTAATTAATCACAGGTTTAAATGTGCAATTAGACTCCACGTAGTTTTGGCGCCAACGTGGAAAAAACATGTCGGCTCGTATTATTTTCCTAAACTTGTGTATTTTCGAGTGTTGTAATGATGGTGGATTATGCCACAGTTGGGTTTTGTGACGTTTGCTTTCCCTTGTGTAATCTTTTAGTGAGTATATGCCGTGTAAGGAAAGGTTGTAGAAGCCATTGAGAATTTTAAAGGTTTCAATCATTATTTGATCGACCGAAGAGAGGTGTCAGATTCTAATGAGTAATGTGACAAGTCAGCATGTCGGTGTGCATGGTTTGTTCCACGAAAACTGCGTATCGTTGATCCGAACTTCATGAAACTTTGTAGGCAAGTACCTACTTAGTTCATTTCAATACAATTTAGGATACATTTCGGAGATTGTGCATCGGATCTTCATGATCTAATTCTCTCCTGCCCATTTTACTATCGAACTGCCAGAGCGGGCACAAAAAATCCACACCTCTTTATGGTCGGTATTCCGAAAACCCGAAGCGCTTTGATTCCACTTTTATTATGCGAACTGCTAGCCTGTGGAATGCGCTGCCTGAATGGGTGTTCCCCGATAGTTACAATCTGGGTGTCTTCAAATCACGAGTGAATCGGTTTCTTCTAGGCAAGCGTGCTCCACCGTAGACCGCATCATCGCTTAACATCAGGCGAGGTGGCGGTCAAACGCAAGCCTATTATTAAAAAAAATATATATATATATATGGGCAAAATCGATCGAGGGGTTCAGAAGATTTATAAATGGGTCGCGTGGTCACAGTTCGGGGCGTACCTCTAATAGTAAACTATTGTAACACAGTTCTTTATTGTCGACAGGAAAGCACCTGGTATTCTCCACGGACCCGGAGTCGGTGAAGGACGAGTTTGCGTTCGACAACCCAGGCTTCAGGCAGGACGAGCGTCACGCGTGGCAGCATGACGCGCCGACCCTGCCACTGGGCGGCAAACCGCATGTTCTGCGCGCGGAGTTCACCAAGCCAGAGCAGAGCAAGGACGACTCGCATCTACAGGTGAGGCAGCCCTAGTGTCAGCAGGACGAGCGTCACGCGTGGCAGCATGACGCGCCGACCCTGCCACTGGGCGGCAAACCGCATGTTCTGCGCGCGGAGTTCACCAAGCCAGAGCAGAGCAAGGACGACTCGCATCTACAGGTGAGGCAGCCCTAGTGTCAGGCAGGACGAGCGTCCCAGGCTAGGTAGAATAGTGGCAAAAACCGGCCAAGTGCGAATCGGTCTGCATGATTTGATTCCCTCCTGCTCATTTTTCTATCGGACTCCCAGAGTGTGCACGAAGTATCGACACCGCTTTATGCTTGATATTCCGAGAACCCGTACGAAGCGCTTTGATTCCACATTTATTGTGCGAACTGCTACTCTGTGGAATGCGCTGCCTGAATGGGTTGTTCCCCGATAGTTACAATCTGGGTGTCTTCAAGTCGAGAGTAAATCGGTTTCTTATAGGCAAGCGTGCTCCATCGTAGACCGCACCATCGCTCAACATCAGGCGAGTTGGCAGTCAAACGCAAGCCTATTTATAATATTAAAAAAAGTTGGTTTCGCACTGAGGGTTCCGTACCACTATATATAAATTGTTGGCTATATAAAGTACAAAAAAGTAGTGCAAAAAGACAATATCCCATCAACGTCCAGGCGGTCACCCATCCAAGTACCGACAGCGCCCGAAGTTGCTTAACTTTGGTTATTGTACGAGAACTGGTGAAAAGAAATTTATCACCGACTCACATATTATTATTTGTTACTATACTTTAGAGAGTGCACTATAATCATGCCAAGTTTGGCGCTTGTACGTTACCGTTTTTAGGATTCCATACCCAAAGGGTGAAAAGAGAACCCTATTACTAAGCCTACGCTATATGTCTGTCCGTCCTTTTATAATGCTGCGAAAACTCGCCGTATTGTATTTTGTGGGGGTACGGAACCCTCAGTGCGCAAGTCGAACTCGCATAATGCGTTTTTTTTTTCTTTTCGAGCATCTAGATAATCTTAGGTAGATTACTGACTAACAGTTGTACCTACAATCAGTACAATAGAATTCAAGTAGTCCGTGATTTAACGATAAAAAGTCTGCAATTTCGTAGATAAAATGCTGATAAAAGTAATGATCGGTCGAACACGGTTAAAGAACCTCTAATAAGAGGGCATTCTGCAGCACAATATTTACAATTTCACATTTAGCCACTCTCTCCACGTAATGTTTGACAAACATTGTGAATGGAAAGCCAAACAGTCATATTGCATAACACAATTAGGTATGCAAGTATGCATATTATGTAAGCCTTCGTATTTTGTTGCTGACTCACTAACTCACTATATACCTAAGTACTATTATCGGGCTTCTTGATTACATTGACAACAATTCAAATCGTCAACGAAGCAAAACGCCTAAACGTCATGTCTAAAGAGCAAAACGTCTACTTAGCACACTGTGTAAAATTAATTTGCCTAAGAAAGGTGGATTTTTCTTTTGTCTATATTGCAAAACGTCAATGTGATACTTACAGACTAACAGGGGTCAATTTGCCCGATGCAGTCTATGACAGACGCTTGCCTAGAAGAACCCGATTCACTTGCGATTTGAAGATATAATAATAATAACCAAAACGCAGGGGCGGCTTTATGGCGAGCCGTCGGTGAGTGGCGACACCGCGTACCCCGATTCCACGGGTCTAAAACCCCAGAGACCCTGACCCCTGGCTTGTCTTAATCGGCCGTCTGGGGGTGGAAACCGCAAGAGCTAAGAACCTAAGCTCCAGGGTGGAAGTGTTAAAGGGCATAACGCCGCGAGTAGCTCTTAGTGAAAGTGCAGCACACCTCTCTACACCCTAAGCCACCCACGCCAATGTTGCCCCTCCGGTGCCAATATGCGGCAGCCATTATGTGGGGCCCATTTAGTGGGTGGCAAGTCATCACCTGCCTTAGCATTTTGAAATGAGGCACAATTGGCAGGTGCCGTACCTCATACCATAGATCTGTTAACCCATCCATAAGTTGTTCACCTCAATAGCCCAGACTTTTAATATCCTATGCTGTACAATAGTTTTATATTTCATTTTATACACATTCTATAATTGTATTTTTTTATTCAACGGGCCTCTTGGTGTTGGCTTCGGCCCCACCAATGCCTACCAAATGTCCGGGCTAGACCCGAGAAGTATAACAAATAAAGGGAAATAATAACCATAAATAAACATAAAATAAATAAATAAATAACTACCTAATAAATATTCGGGACGTTTTGCACACACGGTCATCTGACCCCAAACTAAGCGAAGCTTGTGATATGGCTGCCAGAGACTGATATACATACATATATAATATATGTAGTTTTAAATACATACTTAAATAGATATTAACAACCAGATAGGTATAGAACAAACACAGATGTTCATCACATAAATGTTTGTCCTAGATGGGAATCGAACCCTCGCCCCCAAGCTCAGGAGGTAGGTTCACTACCAACTGTACCAACGGGCTATCTAAATATTGTAATTATTGGCCTTCGACCAAAATTTGAAGATTACAAAATGAGCGCTGGCGTTTACTTCGTTTCAGTCGGTCTCTAGCCGTAAGAAGTGCGACAGATAACGGAACATCTGATAAAATTATGCCTTCGTGTGCTTTCCCGAAGTATAAATACACACCAAAAAACCGTTATCTATTTTTTGTAACAAATGTACTGCACAGGGTTATGATCAGGTGTTGAAGTATAATGTCCGACAGTTTTGACTCGTTTTTTCTGAGCAAGTTCAAAGGCTATATCCCGTCCATCAATTTTATTTTGGTCGAAGTTATTGAAAGGCCTGGCGCACTCTGCATTTTAGGTATGAAGAGCTACAAGTAGCCGACTTCCGCGTCGGACCTACCGCGCCCGCAGCCACGCGTTATAGGTACAGAGATAACGCGACAAGTGTTACGCGTTAGACAGAGAGGCAACTTGTAGGTTAATATAGCTGTAGGTAGTTAGCGCTCGCACGTCCTGAATTGCACTTTATTATGTAGTAGCAATAGTCGCTACTTATTTAGTTGATTGAATCAGGCGTTACTTTGCGGAAGTCCATTTTTAATTTGTATATATGTCGAATTTCTAGTGTAATTCCGCTTCTACGTCGTTTCGAGTACAATAAGGATTTTGGTTAAACTATTTTCTGTATAGATAATTGTGATTCTAATTTGAACCTACCCTGAATTTAAATATTAATTACATAAAAAACAAAATTAACCTAACCTGAAACAAAAAGTAATTAAATCTGTAACAAAAAATTCGTTATAACAATTTGTACTAATGAAATTATTTTTATATAATATATATGTAAATTTTGAAATTATTATAAATATGATTTAATTGAAATGAAATAAACAATAAATTTTCAAAATAATATGATATATCACTCTAAATATAATGTAATTGAAATTTAAATGATATAAACAATAGATTTTGAAATTAATATGAAAAAAAAAAAAAAAAAAAAAAAAACTATAAATATTATTTAATTGAGATAAACAATTATAACCATTTCTTCACGAGGATGCCTCGTGTAGAGGCGAAACACGTGTCGACAAGAGTGCACTGAAGAAACGGTTATAATTGTTTATCTCAATTAAATAATATTTATAGTTTTTTTTTTTTTTTTTTCATATTAATTTCAAAATCTATTGTTTATATCATTTAAATTTCAATTACATTATATTTAGAGTGATATATCATATTATTTTCAAAATTTATTGTTTATTTCATTTCAATTAAATCATATTTATAATAATTTCAAAATTTACATATATATTATATAAAAATAATTTCATTAGTACAAATTGTTATAACGAATTTTTTGTTACAGATTTAATTACTTTTTGTTTCAGGTTAGGTTAATTTTGTTTTTTATGTAATTAATATTTAAATTCAGGGTAGGTTCAAATTAGAATCACAATTATCAATACAGAAAATAGTTTAACCAAAATCCTTATTGTACTCGAAACGACGTAGAAGCGGAATTACACTAGAAATTCGACATATTAAAAAAAAAAAAAAAAAAAAAAAAAAACTACTTATTTAAATGATTTTGCTGAGTGAGTCTTCTGTTCTTGTACTAATGTCTTCTGTGCTATTGGGGAACACCAATTCAGGCAACGCATTTCAGTCTTGCAGTTTGCGCAATAAAAGTGGAATCAAAGCTACAGCAGTTTCGGGGTCGGGTAAAATGTATACTTTTTAACTGGTCCAAAAGTGTAAATATATACTTTTTAGTGCTCCCTTTAAAACTGTATGTACCTACTTATATACTCTTTTATATTGCCTTTACGCAATATTACGAAATCAACAAGGTAAATTCAAAGAAATTTTCCACGGAAAATGCATCTAGATACCTATTTCTAGACATTCCTCTATAAACCAGCGTGGCAGGTCGCTTTATCAAAGAAACACTTTACTGCTTCGACTTTATTCCAACGTCGTAAAGATGACATTGCTGCAGTCGTGAGTATCATATCATAATCTACGCATTGCGACTGCATTCCAGCGCGACGCGAAACAAATCGATCTGGGTTGAATGCGAAATACGAATAAACTGGTAGACTCCGATCGGTTTTCTATGCATTTATCCAGGCCATAGACCTTTTTTAGAGTTCCTTACCTAAAAGGTAAAAACGGTACCCTATTACTAAGCCTACGCTGTCTCTCTGTCTGACTGTCCGTCCGCCCGTCCGTCCGTCCGTCAGTTCCAATGACAATATAACCACTTGACTGCTCATCCTTTACCCCGCATGATGCAAAGGTTCTAACATGTCAACATAAACTATTTTGAGCGGGGCCAATCCTAGGCGCGAATTGAATGAATGACTTTTGATTCTCCAATCACAAGCGTCGTGTCGCGTCGAGTCTCCAATCACAAGCTGCCTCCCGCGACCGACGTGGCATTATATTTTTACTACATGCACGATCAAGTGGTTGTTTTATTTTTGGTCACTCCTCATGTAAAAAGGAGGCCAAGGTCGTCTGCAAGGTGAGTTCTACAAAAGCTTTAAGCCTGATTTAGGCCTGATGCTGTCGCACCCGCCACGCCACCTTACCACATCTCCCTGGTTGATCTGATCTGAGGGCGAAGTTGTTGATATTGGCAGGTATATTTCGTTAGTTGGTTGCAAACAAAGAACGCCCAAAAATATTTGAGATTCTAAAGACTATCGATAAGATAATGTCAAGGAAGGTAAACAGATGACTTCATGTAGGCAGACATGATTGTATGAGACACCTTGAAACACTTGTATTATCGAATTATGTAAACAAATCGTGGAAGTTGGTTTATTGTCAGATCGGCAGATAATTATTGATTGATAAAAAACCGGACAAGTATAGAGTAGGACTCGCGTTCTGAGGGTTCCGTTGGAGGGAATCCTCAGAGAGCGAGTCCAAACAATAACAAAAGTTGAAATATTAAAAGACAAACTTAACTTTGTAGTACACAATAAGGTTCTTCCATACATACGTAAGTTTTTAATCGCAAAACAATATTTTCTTATAGGTATGACATACAGTGTAAACTCTTTATAACGTTATCCTTTATAACAATAAACTCCCTGTAACGTTGAAGTGAGCCCAACTTGGTTGGTTTGCGTTAAAACCCACATATTGAAACACTCTTTATAGCGATACGCCATTCTCTATTACGAAGAAATGTGTTCATATTTTTAGACAGTAAATATTTATTATCGGTATTATTGTTTATGTTATGTTATCAGGTAACAAAAGATTTTGAAGCTCCGAAACATCCGAGGTCGGTCTAGCTTTTGTTATCCTTAATTATATTGAACACGTGCAGTATGACGCATTGTTTTCTCGGAAGTGATGATCTTCGACCAAGCATCATCTGCCATTAAATGTCCACTGCTGAACAAGGCCTCCCTCTTAGAGAGGGGTGTTGCCATAATCCCCACGCTTGGCAGGCGGCTTGGAGATCGCAGTACGTTCACCGTGTACTAACAGGATGCTGCTGCCCATCCTCCGGTGGCTCTGGTCGCAGTTTTAGGACATACCCGGGTACAACTGGGTACATATCGTATTATCAGTCGTAAACCTATGTACTTTGAAACTGTTAACATGGCCAGTAAACGGAAAGCGATTAGTATTGACGATTAATATTATAATAAGTATTTATTATCTAAGACATACATAACACTGTGACTCATTCCACAACCTTACCACGGTAAATATCCCGTTAATAATCATTTAACTTTAAGACATACATATTAAAAATTCTTGTTAATTTGGTTGTTTTTTTGTTCACTCCATATAACGATAACTCTCTATAACGACAAAAAATGCTCAGTCCCTTGAGTTTCGTTTTAAAGAGTTTACATTGTATTTTTTTTTCCCTTTATATGTGCAACTATCTCTTTTGCCAAATTTCATGATTTTAGGTCAACGGGCCCTAAGTTTTCACACAAAGTTTTGTGAAATCGCATAATATGCGATATTTAATCATATCTACAGAACTATATCTAAGAGGTCTGTGGTCATATCTTTTGATCGCGTTGACTTACAAGTTTGATTTTTTCACTGCTGAAAGAAACCGTAGGCCCGAGTATATTTGATATAAATTTCAACTTGGTATTACCTCTACGCGTTTCTGAGAAAAGGGTCTTAACAGACAGACAGACAGACAGACATACAGACAGACAGACGGACAACAACGTGATCCTATAGGTAAGGGTTCCGTTTTTGCTTTTGAGGTAGGTATGGAACGCTAAAAAAACAAATAAAACTGAAATAATTTTTTTTCAAACTAAGCTTTTATGATATTAGTGATCGGAACAGTGTGCTGATCAAAATGAGTCCAAACACTGCCAGTCTACTATTATCCATCGAGGAGTGACGTTGTCCACCGTCACCATCATCAGATCAGCTCGCTGTCACCATAATATATTGTATTGTCATCGGAACTTGACAAGTATGACAAATTTCAGCTCAATCGAACACCGGGAAGTGGGTCAAATCCAAGGACGTTTTATACTCCTATATCCTTAGTCAAATCTATCTTGCAAGCTTAGATAAGTCATAACTAAATAATAATACTAAATAAAAGCTTCAATAGATATGGAAAAAAAACCGCTGTTTTCTTGTATCAAAATACGGTGATTTGACTATAGCCTGAACCCGTTTTGTCCGAACGATCAAGGTAGTATGCAAGGTTATTTTTTTTAACTGCCAATGTGGCTTAGCAATGTAACTTATTTCCACCAGTTCTCACGGATGGCTTGATGGAAGCTTGGCAGAATGACAGGTAATGGTGATGTCATTTGCAGGTAATGGGTCGACCATGGAGGTTAAGGCTGCGTTTACCAGGCAGAGCTATATCTATCGCGCATTTCAACATTTTAACTTTGATTTTGTATATGTCTAGATCCCATCAGGAACTATTGAGGAAATAATGGTGCTTATTTTCTAAATATCAGGAACCGGGAAAGCAGAGAATGGATCGATTAGATTTAGATCAGTATTTTTTTTATATTTGTTACCTCAGTATTCCGTCATATAGAAACAGTTATATTATTATTTTATTTGATTGGATATTCTTTCATATTTGTCGGTCCTATAGAACTTTTATCAAAATCGGTTCTGTAGTTCTGATTTTTTGATCAAAATAACTGAAAAAAAAAATTAAGTCGGTATTTTAAATTGTGAATAATTTAGATTTTTTTAGATCTCCGACATCCTGCAATATATAAACACGAAAATAGCTTTCATACAATATTTCCAATGTGATTCTAAAGATGATATCCACCAGTTTTATAAAACTCTCTCTCAGTGAATTTGTTCTTCAATAATGTTGAAAATGTGCGAAAGATATACCTAGCTCTGGCCGGTAAGCGCGACCTTAACGTATGAAATCATCGATGGATTAACCTTACTTTTAAATGGTTGCTTGTTTTTAATTTGATTTTATGCCTGTTGTTTTGTTGTGCTAGTAATTGCAGATAAGTATTTGATAGATACCTAGTAGGTAGAGCCGTAGTAATTACCTATAGCGCGAGAACTGCTTACGAGCCTCCTTAAAGACTCAGAGCAAATAAAAATACAGAGGGACTACCGCGAACACGAAAAGAGAAGCCACTTTTTGAAACAGGTGTATGTAGTCGAAGTTCGTGTCGTGTAATTCATCAAAATAAGTGATAATATTATAAATATTTAAGTGTGGAAATATTCCATCCTTCTTCTTATTTACTTTTGTGTTGTTTTTACAGTTCTTAACACAGCAAGAAGTCATTGTTTCTTTTTAAAACGGATGTTTTCAGTACGACTTTCTGACAAGAAATTCACGTAGTTTTGAATGCGTATGTGTGCGTGAGTCGTGTATTTATAGGGAATTCACGTAGTTTTGGAAGCGATTTTGGCGTCACTTTGGCAGTGCGCCGTAGGGACTCTGTATTTTTATTTGCTCTGAGCCTTAAAGATCATAATATACTAACGTACCCTCGTTTTCCTTGTCTCCAGCGCGCGAGGATACGTCACGTGAAGCTATGGGCGCGGGACTTCACGGGACTCGGGCTGAGGTGCGGTGGCGGCGCACGAGATGGCGTGCACATACACTCCGTGCTGAGAAGCGGCCCGGCTGCGGCAGCCAAACTGCAGCCAGGTGAGATACAGTCTGGAATAGCCACTCTGTTATAGAGCCGTCTCGCTAAGTTAGAGCTGTCTCCCTAAGTTGTGTATGGGCAGGGAACTTGAACGGAGCAAAGCGGAGATAGCTGATGCCTTCTATCGGGCACCCGTCACTAACACACTCTGTTCTAGAAGCGGCCCGGCTGCGGCAGCCAAACTGCAGCCAGGTGAGATTCAGTCTGGAATAGCCACTCTGTTATAGAGCCGTCTCGCTAAGTTGTATATGGGCAGGGAACTTCAACAGACCAGAGCGGAGATTGCTGTTGCCTTCTATCGGGCACCCGTCACTAATACACTCTGTGCTAGAAGCGGCCCGGCTGCGGCAGCTAAACTGCAGCCAGGTGTGATTCAGTCTAGAACAGCTGGTCTGTTATCAGCCGGCCTATAAGTTATAGACAGGGGACTTCAACGGAGCAGAGCGAATCGGTGATGCCTTTAATCAGTAATCAGGAACAGATACCTACACTCTGCTAAGAAGTGGCCGTGGATGAAATTGGTATCGGGATTGATTATACATAGGCTACTTTTCATTCCGAATAAACTAACACTTTCCAAACTGCTAGCGCCTGTTTTTGTTGTTAAAACTGTTTTTACTGGCTAACCCTACTAGCAGCCATAAACATGCTCCAAATAACTTGGTAACCTTTACACGGGACAGTGACGTCACCGTCACAAATAGCCCCCCTGTAAAGGTTAGGCAGATAAAGGTAGGGGTAAGCCCATGTCGTGAAAAATTGCTACAACGGTGCTAACTCTGCGGGCAAGTTAATTTGAACATAGTTTTACCCTCAGATCAAACAAAAAAGAGAGATATGCCTTAGTTATACATTATCGTTCGTAATATCGAGGGATTTTGGCATAACGATCGACATAGTGAGAGTCGCTGGCATCTAGTGGATGCAAAAGGCAGGCTGTCGTTCATTGTGGAGGTTAAAGGGGGAGGCCTATGTTCAGCAGTGGACGTCTTCTGGCTGATGATGATGATGACACATGCCTATTGTATCTCGATGGCTTACCTACACTTTCTTAAGATGGGGGAGGGGCCTATTTGGTCCTTGCAATGAAACGTTTTTTTCACGTTCGGCATTCTACCTTTCAGGTGACAAAATCAAGAGCATCAAGATAGAGTTCGTGGGCACTCCGTTAGAAGACGCCGTGAGCATCCTGTCCCTCGCGTCTCCATACCCGGTGGAGCTGGAGGTGGTGGAGGGTGGACGGGCCAGCGGCGCGGGGCGGCCGGTGCACCACCCGCTGCTGAAGCGAGCTGGCTCCACAGGCGACGTTAGCACGGTATGTACACCTTTTTTTAATTTATTTCATGACCAAGGTACAGTGTCATTCAGTCGGAATAATCAACAGGTTTATAGGCGGACCTTCGTCTGATGATAGGTATTATCACAGGTCACTGTGACCTAAACTATCACTTATACAAAATTGGAGCCACAGCCAGCCCTCTGCGGCAGCCGTGACAGGCCCGTTTGCACTTTGATTAGTATGGGAGAGATAGAAACTAACAAACTACTCAAGTTAACTAGGTCAGACCTAATGATAGGTACCATCACAGGTCACTGTGAGCTAAATAATAATAATCATCATCATCATCAGCCAGAAGAAGCTAAATAATCACTCGTACAAAATTGGAGCTACAGACAGCTCTCTGTGCCGAGGCTGTCTAGAGGAGAACGAGACCGTGGAGCATGTAGGACGTAGGTACTACTGCATTGCAAGCCCACAGAAGATATACGAACTACTTGAAGAAACTCAACAACAAGTCTCCAATACCACTACACCTGGCGAAACGGGTGGAGCAGTTTAGTCAGCGACCTAAAGCCGTGCTTCGTTATTTTAAGGAGCTCGGCTGGTTTGTGTCGGTTTGCGGGCAAATGCACAATACACCCCAAGCGGGATGTCAGTGCAGATCTTATCACCCACTTTGAATTAGAATTAGGTTTACATCACAAAATAAATTAGTACAGAAGACCGGCTCCATATAACGAGCGTTAACAGGCGCACGCAAACAAAGACGCGTACGTATAGTGATCTCGGATTAAGACCCGCTTGCACGAGCGATTTAAAGAAATTAAAATTTCAAATCGTATTGATAGTTTAGTAAAATCTAGATTTATTTGCTGTGCAAGCCAGCCTAAGTAGGTCTAACGCCAGTTGTGCCCGTGCTTTGGGCAATACCTAAACGTAATTATTCTTTATTCTTTCTTTATTGCAAATATGTACACTTTCTTCTTCTAAAAACTAAGTTTTGGAGTACATTGTGTAATATACCCTCATACCCTGCATAAAGGGTGCAGCAATGGTTAATGTTGTGGCTGGTCACAAACCAGACCACAGACATTAAATATACTTAAATCTTATAGATACATTTATAATTATAGTTTCGTGTGACAATTGTCATAATTTAAAATATTTTTTTGACTTTTTTATTATTTGTTAATCCGCCGTAACATTACATATTCTGTGAAAATTTCAACTGGCTATCTATTACGGTTCGAAAAATACAGTCGTTTAAAGGTAGGACGGACAGACAAATGGACAGACAGACAGACATCGTAGGTTTAGTAATTCTTATTCTTCTTCTCTCAGTGCCTCTCCATTAATCAAGGTCAGCTTCTTAAATTTTTCCTTGTCCAGCGAAAGTCTGAACATTCAGTTCAGCCGTCTTTATTCCCGTCCACTCCCGTAATAGGGTCCCGTTTTCACGCATTGGGTACGGAACCCTAAAAATGTGGCACGCTGGGTTTTCATACAACATGACTGCGGGATCTATTCTAATATAAGTCTGTGATTCGCAAGGTGTAACCTACCCACATTTGTCTGCCTTTTAACACATTAGCGCTAGAGTGCCAATTTGTAAAGACCGTAAAGACACGCAAGATTGAGGCCAATTTTGTCAATGGAAACTTGTTAATTGAGGTTAAGACATCGAGATACAATTCCTATAGAGTCACAATATCTCAGTGAAAACATTCAAAAAACGTCCGAGCGTCATTGTCCATACATTGGATCAATTGTATACTTCACAATTCCACATTTACTACAATTTAGACGTTATGTCGCTTGCATAGTGTTCAACGTTAGTTATCCGCTATGTCATCGTAGCTCAGGCATCGCGCGGCGTTGTAGTCTGATCGCGGATACCTTGTAACTAATCAAAAAATCTGCACAATTCGTAGCGTGCGCCGAGTTTTAATTCGGTATTTTTTTTGGCACGATTGTGACTCTATAATAATTATGTATTGTATCTCGATGGGTTAAGAGTACCAATAAGTAATGAATTTGTATTCATCATCATCATCATCATCATCAGCCAGAAGACGTCCACTGCTGAACATAGGCCTCCCCCTCTGAACGAAAACCTCCCATCTGCATCCACTGGATGCCCGCGAACATGAATTTGTCTTACGATGAGCTAAACCCGATGGAAAGCGCGATTGAAAGCACATTGACTTTCCTCAACTCTTTGGTGACTTTCACAGACCGGGCGATGTTTGTACTTCGTGATTTTCCATACACTTGTACTTTCTTGAAGAGGATTTCAACCGTCTCCAAAAAAAAAAAACCAGCCAAGTGCGAGCCGGGCTCGCGCACTGAGGGTTCCGTGCCACCACAAAATTCAATAACGAAATTACCAGTTATAACTTTGTAATGAACAGAAACTTGTCACCGACTCGCACTTGGCCATTATTTATTGTTATACTTTAGAGTGTGTACTATAATCATGCCTAATTTGACGTTTGTACGTATTATAATTTTTACATTAGAGCTAATACAAAAATAAGTTTGTTGTATGGGGACCCTCTTTAGTTTTTTTACTTTTTGGTTTTTTAAATATTTCTCAGTTAATTCGCCGTAACATTACATATTCTGTGTGAATTTCAACTGGCTATCTATTACGGTTCGAAAGGTATAGCCGTTTAAAGGTAGGACAGACAGACAGACGGACATACAGAGAGACAGACAGACATCGTAGGCACCTAATATAGTCCGTTTTTACCCTTTGGGTAAGTAACCCTAAAAAAGGAAGTTTTAAATTTAATTAGACTGTTTGTATGTTACGCGATATCTTCGCCGATTGTTAACCGTTTTTAATATTTCTTTAGGGTTAACAATAACCCTTATAAGTTTGTATGCAACTTGTGCTCGCGGTGTCTATATAAAAAGTATTGTGTAAGCATACTAATGATTTTTATAGACCCAAATCGTGTACTATTACTCATCAATCACCTTTCAAACCATTATACTTGGAACTCAAAACTACGCTGCTATCTCCACACTGGAAGCTCTTATCGAGCTGGTTGCAATTTTAATGAAGTCATCAAAAAACGCCATAAATGCCGAAATGTAAATAAGCGAAATTGTACAGTAACGTAAATAAAATAGGGAAGTGTTTCGATCAACAATCGCGTTGATTTGAGTTGTTTTGGAGTGTAGAATGTCTGTTTGGCACACAATGTCGGCACGTAAAGGAATGCTTATTGGTTATGTCTCCATTGTCTTTGGTGGGGAACAATGTGGTACGTGTGCATTGATTCGACCGTAGATACAGAATTACTATAGGGCTCCTATTATGGGAGGCTTTGTTGCTGAAGTATGATTTAAGTATACCAAAACTAATTTTGCAACAGACTTCAAAAGAGGAGGAAATAAGAGCTCTCTATAAGTTTTTTTTTTTAAGTTTGTTACATCAGATCCATAGTCAAAGGATAGGTATAGACTAGTCCTCAGCGTATACAAATGCGATAGCGATACCCTACATTTTAGTATACTTACCGATGAAAGGTTATGTTCGGTTCATTCCGTTCACTATGGCCTTCTGCACCGCGCACTAAATCCACTTACAAAGTCACAAACAAAAAACCAAATGAGGTCTTTCTATGGGGTCTTACAGTTATTTTCAACGACGCCACAATTAGCCTGCCACCTGAAGTGTCAGATCAGTCGATGGCAAACGATGAAAAACCTTATACGCCAGTAAGGGACAAAAAATATAATATTTGTCCTGCTCACTCTCACGAAGTTGTTCATATACGTTATCTCACTTTCGTAATTATTATTATTTTAAGAGTGAGTCTACCTATATCCTTGACTATGATCAGATCTTTTTTGCCTCACACCTGCAATTTGTGGAATGAGCCCTCCATCGATCCTGCGGCATTTCCGAGTAACTATAACAAGGGGTTCTTCAAAAAGGCTGTTAATAGTCTTTAAGGGTAGGCAAAGGTATCTGTGATGCCCTTGGTGTTGCAGGTATCCACAGGCGACGATGATCACTCACCATCAGGCGGCCCGTCAGCGTGTTTGCCACCTATAGAATATAAAAAAAAACAGAACTCTGTCATTTATCAACCGTTATTTCAAGGGGCGAAAAACTAACCACTGGAAAAACTTTTTCACTTATTCGCCCAGTTGCTGTTATAACTATACTAGTCCAAAATGTTAACTTCTGCATTTCTTGTATTACAGCTTGAAAAGGAAGCGAAACTCCTGCACCCACCCAAATCACCAAACACGTCGCATTCAAACAATTCTACGTTGGAAACCAAACAAAAAAGCGGAGGAATTAAGAAAATCATCACAGACAAGATCACCTCGACCACCTTAGAGCGGAACAAGAAAGAGAAAAAAGATGGAACCACTACGCTGGAAAGAGAGAACGAGAAGAACTTCAAGCTGGCAAATAAGACTAGATATTCAGATGTGCCGACAAATATTAATGTGAACAAACCAGAAAGAAATAAGAACAGACTTTCGACAGGGAGCGATATTCAAATAATCCAACCAGAGAATGGAATAACGCACATTGAACACGCAGAAGTTCAAAAGAAGGATTACGATCCAAAACGTGGAATGAAATTTGGAATTCGTGTTCTACCGCCAAACATTCCAGATGATGGAGTCTTGAAGCAGAAGAACGTAGAAAATGGAGTCGTAGCAGCTGAGAAGACAGTGGATGAGATAGACAAGCCCGAGCCGCAAAGACCGGCCCCCGTTTCGCAAATCAAGCTCGAAAATGAAACGGAACCGAAGAAACCAGTCGTTGCTAAGAGGAGAGAGAAAATGGCGCCACCAATACCAAACGCAAGGACCAAGACCAACGAATCTGACACAAGCTTTCGAACAGATATTAATACTTCTAAGACATCAGAAACTTCAGTGACCTCATTTGAAAGGAATGACTTGAATTCCAGTGGTATAAAGAGAGACGAGAACGGCATACCTCAAGAGCTACCACAACATATGCTCGAAGCAGCTAAAGCGGCAAGAACTAATAGGAAAAGTTCCTTAGGTCAATTTCAAGAAAAAGAAAAACCAGAAAACAAAAAAGATGAGGCTCTGAAACCAACAAAGAAGTCTAAAGGAAAAGCGCCATCTCCTCCTGACACTGACAGAAATAAAACAGATGACAGCATACTCGAACAACTGAATAATGTAAATGATTTCTTGAAACGTGAAAAGCAATATTCGAGTATACTCCAAGATTCTACAACCACAACTCCCGATAAATCAACAAATTCTTCGTACATCAATACTTCAACGCCAAAGGTAAATAAAACCAAAAGCTCCAATGTGTCTAGAGCTGAAGAATCTATTAACTTCAGTCAAGATGATATTGACGATATCGTAACGAAACCTTTTAGGAAAGAAAGTGACTCACTCAATAATTTCTTTGAAGATTCCAAGTCTAACCTTTCATCCAATCAAGATGGTAATTCCGTTATTTCATTGAACCATAGCGATAAAAGTGAGAAAGGTTCAACAACCATTGAACTTAATAACAGTGACGTTACTATTCACAGTTCTCCACTAAACGATACCGTCCATTCTGGCTCTGACGATACTTCTATTCTAGACGAGAACGAAAGAAAAGCTGCTTCTCTGGGAGACTTATCCAGGTTCGAAATCAGAGCTAGAGCGAAAAAACCTTCTACAGGTACTCTTGAAAGAGCTCAAAGTCTTGACATATCTGCCGATGACACTGAAATTACTGAAAGCACAATTTCACCTAAGAAGAGGAAAGCGATGTCTGTTGTTGAAAGTCCATTCTTCAATGCTGAAGATGAAGATCTGTTACCAGAAATGATTGACTCGGACAAAGGGCTTGTGGTAAAACTTAAGGAGCCGAGACTTAGTTTGAATACTGTCGAAGGACTCAGTACGTTCCAAAGTAACCGCCTCAAGAAAGGCTCTGAATTTGGTACTTTACAAGATGCTATCGTAAAAGGTTCGAACAGTTCAGTCGAATCCGAGAAAACAGACACAACTGACTCCCCAAAAAAGAGAAGCAAAGATTTTGAAGTATACAAAGAGGATGAACACGAGTCGTCTGACCATTTAGCGAGAAGGATAATGGACGAAAACATGAAAGTACACCTGAAACTTGTATCAGAATTCGCGAAGTCCACATCGGATGGCAGCAATATGTCTTCTCTCGACAGTTCTCATGAAACTCAACCTATTACCAAAACTGAAACATCACCAACAAAATATGAAGAAAAAGTAACAATGACTTACGATACTAACATCCCAGATGATGTGAAAGTTTCTCGTAATACGTACGTGAATAGTCTCGAGAGGCCTAAATCTGATATGATGAAGAAATTGCTTGCTAAAAATCCGATATTAAACGTCCACATCGACCAAACCTCTTCGCAAGGTGAAGCCGGTACTAGCAAAGAGATGACAGATGCACATAAATTACACCAACCAGATATCGTAAACTTTGATTTGAAATCTTATACTGAAAGTGCTGAACCGAAAGAAAAAGACTACGATGACTTTGTAAGCAACATCCGAGTGGGTTCAAATAACAACAGCTTAAAATACGAAAAGAAGCCTATACTCACAACGTTTTCTTCAGAGTGGACCAAACCTAAAGAAGCTCATAGCAGCACTAACGTTGTCACAATATCAACTGAAAAAAGCAAACCCGTCGAAGAACATAAAGCTAAATCTTACATGAAATCTATCGAGATCGGTGAACCTACAATCAGAATGCCACCTGATGTGTTAGAAGGCATAAGAAGGAGACACGATGAAAGAGACAGCAGGACTTTATATATGGAACCTGCGAATGTTTCACTTACTATGACACAAGAGCCAGTACAAAAGACGGTCACTGTAAACGTAGCTGAAGACGAATTCGGAAACAAAGTGATAACTCAAAACGTTGAGAAAATATCAACGAAATATATAACAACAAAAGCCGAAGCTCCTTTACAGGTGGAACAGATGACTTTTGGGATCGTAAGAAACCCAGGTGATATTGACGAATTGAATTTAGAAGAAGGTGATGTCAAAGATATTGATAAAAGAGTTTTGGAAGAAATAAAGCGGCAAAATCCTCATATGCACTTCACTTCAGACGAACCAGCTTATACAAAAACGGAAACTATTATATTGAACACTACTGAAATGGGCGAAGAACAAGCTAGAGCGTTGATGGAGAAACTCCAAAATGACCCCGGTTTTATGGCACAGAAATCACCAGAGGAATTGTCGAAATTAGGAATAAGAATCATTCAAGATTTGGATAATCAAGAAACATCGAGTAAAGATGCCGTTGAAATGACGAAAACAAGCTATTCAATCAATCCATCTGTGATGTCGGACTCGCAAAAATGTACAAGAATCGAGGAGCCAAAGGGGAAAGAACAAAAAGACCATAGAAACATCACAGAAATACAAGTTGTGACACCGCGCACCGAACAAATGATTAAACAGAAGTCTGACATGTCTAAAGATAAGGTTTCTAGTAGGCAGAGAGCTCCTTACGAAGAGCCTCCGCTATCTTACGAACTAGACATCGAACTACTGAACGACTTCATCCATAACGAGCGACACCACTCGGCCAAGCAGCAAGCGGAAGCGAACAAACGAACGAAGACGAACAACGAACTAAATAAGCGGCATTCAGATTTTGACCTACCGAGAAACAGTCACATCAAATTCCGCACTGCGACATATGAATCTCCTAAAGGAACGATTGTGACGAGCACAGATATTGAGAATAGGAGATTATCACAGCTGGATCAGATGCAGTTGAGAGCTGAGGCAGCGCAGAAGCCAGCACTGGCAGCGAAGCCAAGCAACATCCCCATCAAACAAGAAGATAAGAAACAGAAATCTGCAGTAGTGTCTTCTAAGATACCGGTGTTCGCAACACAGAAATCTCTAAGTCAAGAAAATCTTACTGAATCAAAATTCTCGCTGCCTCGTTCCCCTCCGCCACAGTTCAGCAGTTCTGGGAACATTTCCGTGACTTCCATCAAAAGTAGTTCTAGAAGCCCGAGCGGGGGGAAAATATTGTAAAATAATCTATGCACTGAAATTCAGAATCTTATTACAAAAATGATATAGAGATCATCGAGATACAATATTGAGTCATAATCGTTAAAAAAATGTCCGAACCAAAACTCTGCGCATGCTACGAATTGCGATTATTTGTTTAGTTACAAGGTAACCGCGATCCGACTACAACGCCGAGCGAGCTAAGATGACATAGCGGACAACTAACGTTGAACACTATGCAAGCGACATAACGTCTAACGATTTGGATAATTCAAAAAGATATATTCTTATGTCATGAAGAATAAAGTGAGTACTAGTTCTATTGAATTTGCTATTACTTTACTGATCCTCATTGGAGTACATGTGGCATTGTGAAGTATGTAATTGATACAATGTATGTACAATGGCGCTCGGACGTTTTTTGACTGTTTTCACTGAGAGATTGTGACTCTATAGGAATTGTATCTCAGTGATAGGGATACCTAATTTTGGGTACATTTACAATATACAAAATGTTATGGATAAATGTATAAATAGTTTACCTACTTCTTGATGTACTTAATATTTTATAGAAATAAACAAACAAGGTCTGAAGATGACTTTAATATAAAGGAAAAGGTGTGAAAGAAATTAAAATATATATTATAATATTAATTAAAAATTAACTAAAAAGTGCCTTGTTAGCTAAGAACTAATAGGTGTTTCTTATTATTCTTGACTTAGATTTTGGTCTAGGAATTCTTTGGGTTGTGAAAAATTTAAATTGATTTATTTTATCCTATGTTACATTATAAATTGTAATAGTTATATCTTTGTCACAATTACATTCCACATATAATAGGCATGTGTCATAATGTTTATTTTATTACAAATAACAGGCTTAGCAATGAATATAACTGAATACATTACACATACTTAAAAAATAAAATAAAATTGGCTAATAAATCTGAGATAATATGAGCTTTTAAAGTTTTAGGTGGGGATAGAACGGATACTCTATCCCTTTCTCGCAAAGCGTGTAAGTATAGCATTTGTATGGCGCGCCTGAGGCGTGACGTCATAACTCAGTATACCGCGCTCTCTGTCTAGCATGAAACAAAAATACTTATAACTTATTTATTTTTGGACTAATTTAAATTTTGTTTTTGTTTATGGGCTCTGTTTATGATTTGTTTTTTATGAGGTAATAAAAAATATTTGTCATCATGCCTATTGTATTATGTTTTAATATACAAAACAAAGTTGAGATTATAAACCTACTTAATATCGTTAGTTATTATTTGATTTCCATTTAAAGCTTGACATTCCGTCCCAAAAGTATTACCATTTTTACTAAATAAGATTATAATTATGTTTAGTTGATATATTATATATCTGTATAGGTATACAGGAACAAAATAAATGTTTCTGAGCCATTTACTATTCTAGGATCTAGCGTTAGTACATGAATATTTATTAACGGTTCACTTGTTAAATTAAAAGTTATGAATTTGGAGTAACGTTCAATTTATATTGTATAATTCACACATTAACAATTACATGTTATACATTGTATTATTGATGTATTGTATAAAATAAAGATAAATAAATGTTACATGTTTTTTATTTAGCATGACATGTATCAAGAGCCAGTTGACCAAGTACCGCCACCAACTTAGCTGTTCAGGTGGGCAAAATTGGAACTACAGATTTTCTTGGTAAATTTCTAAGGTGGCAATACCAAATTCTCCACTATAGCGACGACGCTGATTTTAAGATGGTGGGACTGGTAGTACGCTGTAGTACGAGTATTCCGCAAAGCTTTTCAGCTTCTTCCGGGATGTTTTACTAGATGGCGCTAATTTAAATCGTTTATGACAAGCGCCACGGAATTTACACAGGCGTACAGCACAGCTGGGGCGAGCCTTACGGCGCGATTCTGTTTATTTGTTTAGGGGATGCGAAAAGTATACTTACCCTGGTACCCCAGAAGAGGTGTGCCTTGGAGTACACTCGAGCATGTCCATCTACCATTATTACGCATTAAGACTCGAAAATACATAAGTCTAAGAAAATAATTGGTTGTTGTTTATCAAAGATATGACATACCTATTATTTCGTCCAATGGGCTAGGCTAGAGCCAGTTAGGTCATTCCGCTTTGTCTACTCTTTATACTTGTTATCGACTAGATAAGATAAGAGTTACTACTACTACTACTATTAGATAAGTAGTTGCCATCCGCATGGCAATCGCGCTAAAAAAAACGAATCGCAACTGCTCCACTACTTTTGGTCGATTTCGTATCGCGCTAATGATTTTAACCAAAGACGAAACGTAACCCGATCACAATTGGAACGTAGACGCTGTCAAACGAACGTTTGTGATAAAGTTAGAAAAGATCAATTTTTTCGCGTCGATACGAAATCGACCATAAGTTGTGGAGCGTTTGCGTTTCGTCAACGATTCGTCTGTAATTTTTTAGCGCGATTGCCTTGCTGTATTATATAGTTGTGAGGTAAAACTAGGTGTCTAATTATGTTTCTTAATAATTTCTATGAAAAGCTTTATTTAAAAATAAATAGGTAAGTGTTTATTTCGCCTTATGATTCATGTACATAATTTGTTACCTTGTTTCTATTTTAAATTTCTTGTCTAATCAATGAATTTAGACCTGCATTCACTGGCACAATGTTTTCTAAACGATTTCTTCATGCTCTTGCTACATTTGAATGATTCACAAACGCGCTTACTCGCAGCTTTGCACGCTTTTTTGCAACTCTTTGCTGCTTTCTTATTACACGATTTGAATAGTCGTAAAATTTGTTTTTGATTCATTTTCGAATCATTGCTAGACTTTAATTTTTCTATGCCGCTGATAATTTCTTTGTCGACAAATACTTCACTAGTTACCCCGTCAGGAATATTTCTTCCTCTTTTACTGCCAATTTCTTCACCATCGCTCGTTTCTGCGTTGTTAATTTCTTTGGCTTGGACGTTGTTTTTATTGGGAATAAATTCTTCTCCATCACTTCCCAACCTTTCTATATGAAAATTAGTCCCGTATTGATTTTTGAAAATGCCTTCGCTTTCTTCGTTCTCTAAAAATTTGTCATAGTAATCGTTGATTTGATTAAGAATGTTGCGTACCGGCGTATCGCCGGGCCGATTTTTAAGTTCACTGTCGTAAATTTCGTATAATTTATTGGCGGTAGGATCTCTCTTCTGAAATATAAACCAGTTGTGAGAGTTTTGCTATGAATAAAATTTCAGGCACTTCATAGTGACATCAAAAATATTTTGTGATTTTGTTAAATATAAATTTCAATACCTACCTATCATAAAGGATTACACGAAATGGCGGTACTAAGTCGAAAAGTGGTCATTGTACTCATCATTATGAACAACTTTTATTATGGGACCAACTCTAATTTCGCGAATAAAAATCAGCTGAATTCTCAAAGAATAGCAAAATGTTCAGCTGTTGCATAGAAAAATGTATTTCGTTCAAACCTAATGAAACAGCACTCGACGACTAGCCTGCCTCAGTAGAAAGTTTCGTCAAATGGCCAGGTCCCTGATTCACTAAGTAAAGCAGGCACGTAACGCGGCGCGTTAACCTCTAAAAATGTGTCCTCTATTTCCTAGGGAATAGGTACAACTTTTAGAGGTTAATTAAGTCTTAACGCGCAGCGTTACAAGTGTTTCTAGTTTACCTTAAAAATAGACCTGCTGGAGCTGCCGGCTTAACCGACAATTATTTTATCCTGCCCATTACTGAGCAGGCTGAAGCCATTAAAGCCATACCGCCTCGTTTTCCGTATTTTACTGTCATAAGTATGCCCTAGATGTAATGGAGACTACTACAGGCTCGTAAGGAGCCTTGGAATCGACATAAAAATACACGTACTATCCCATTATATTACTTGCCCACACTTAAACACATTCATTAACACTTATTTAACAATAATCCACCATTAATAAACACGAGTTTATGAAATTTTAATACAACTAGGCGACTTTTTTTCCTCACGTTGTTGGCGCTAAAACTTTAATATTTCAAATTCAAACTTACATTTAAGAACAAAACTGCTGCCATAGGGTCGTGTTCATTGGAGAGCCTAAGTATTCCGTTGGCGACTCTAAACTTGTCTAATTCAGTGTACCTCTTCAAAACATTCAGGCGCTCTTTGTTCACACTCGCTATAGAATTCAGCAGTTTGTCAAATTTCCATCTAAAATTGTTGTCTTTCGTAACGTTGGTTGGAGCAGAGACATTTAATGATATCTGAGGGAAATGAGAATAGCAAATTATTTAAAAATAAGTTTCTTCAAGCCCCCACGACAAAACCTCGGAGATCTTATCGGTAAGACCGGGATGTGAGAAAATAATAAGTGGAATGATATTATATGTTTTTTTTGTAGCTACACCTATTATGTCTTCTGTGGCTACACATAGAAATTAGGTTAACTTACGTTACATAAAAAGGTAAATATAACTGTAAGAACAAAACAATTGAACGCCATAGCAATGTATGAATGTTGGATACGTTTGAATGGTCAATTTAATTATCTTTTCAATTAATTTAATTTCAACATTAATGTTTGGCGATCAAGTTTTATGAAGACTGGGAGATATGATCCTAATCACGCCAAGAGAAAACGATGCCGTGCTGGTGTTCATTTGCCATTGCTTCGGAACGCACGCGTTTCGTGGATGAGCATAACAAACAACCTAATCAAACGATCTCAGATCAGACAAACTATATAGGGATATCATTATTATGGTATAGTATGGTGGCGTGGCGGGTGCGCACGCATCAGGCCTAAATCAGGCTCGATGCCTTTAGCCGAACTCAACATGCAGGGCGCAGGCGACCTTGCCGCGTTGCCGCCCATTTAACCGACGAAAGGAGGTAATCAATTTGACTGTATGTTTTTTTGTATGTTTGTTACGCGATTACTCCGCCAAGTTTGTTCTTGTTCAGAGGTGTCCCATACATATTTTATTTATAATTTAATTTAACACTTTTAAAAACAAAACAAAACAAAACAACCAAGATATATAATACTAGCTGAAACCCGCTACTTCGTACGCGTAAAGCTCGGCCTTCGGCCTCGCTACTACAATCCGTTATAGCCTATGTGTTATTCTAATGTAGGTATAAACTATATTATTGTAAACTTTCATTAAAATCCATTTGGTAGTTTTTGCGTGAAAGAGGAACAAACATCCACACATCCATACATACAAACTTTCGCGTTTATAATATTAGTAGGAAGTAGGATTGTACACACAATGACGTTTTGGTTTGTGGTTCCGTATAAGAAAAACTTAACGATAACGTACAGAAAAAAGTTTTATGAGGTCTTTCAATCAACAATCTCTGTGCAAAACGGTGTGACCAGACCACGAGTCCGTTGCAAGGATTCTGTATGCCTATTTAGGGTCCAAAGTCCTTGGTCTGTCGTCGATTTTACTGTCATTTACTACTTTTTTGGATTTTACATGTAGGTAAAGTTTTGAATTCAGTATTTTTTTTAATTAAATATAAAATTTGGCATGTGGACTGTTAGAGTCTGGCTAATGAAAGTAGAGACTGAAATAGCGCGGCAAATTTAAAAATATCAGCATTGAAATCCCTAAAATTTTTATGAAATGCCTGGAATAATCTCACTTGATATGTACTTGTAAGTTATTAATTTTTATTGTAACACAGTACATAATGTTTGCATTTCATATTATTTTTTGGGGTTGCAATGCGGATTTTTTTAAATTTGGCGGTTATTTCCATTCTCTTCTTTCATTAGCCAGACTCTAGCACAAAATAGTAACCTTATTATGTGCTGTTACTTCATTGGTGTCGCTACTTCTTTCTTATTGTGCGTGAAAAATTTGTAAGTGTGACTTTTTGCGTTTGCGGTAAAATACTATGACTATGATTGACATAAAAGAATAGTCGCAAAGTACCTAATTTTAAAATTAAAATCTTATGTTTTTTTTAACTATATTTTTAATTCAATTTTATCAATGTCCAACGGTCACTCCTTGCATTTGCTTTTACACTTCTTCTTAAAGGCTTTTTTCATGCGCTTACTACACATGTAGTCATCACAAACTTCGCTCAATGCGGATTTGCATGACCTTTTACAATGCTTTGTTGCTTCTTTCCAACAGTTTGATCTTAAAGCATTAGGATATGAATCTATTGAATCAACGTCAAAAAAGTTATCTTTTTGTTCCTGATCGTCATCATCATAATCGTCATCATCAATAATATCATCTATTTTATTTTTATCATATTTAGTAAAATCTTTTCGATTTCTATCATCACCAGTAAGATCATCGATTCGACTTTTATCATCATCAATTCGATCGTTAGCATCATCATGAAAAAAGTCATCGTTTCCGTCGTTATCATCATTGTTTTCATCATTTCGATTATCACCATTTTCTTCTCCTTTGAAACTGTCTAATGAATCTTCGGAGCTATATTTATTACTTATCTCGGAACTATATTTGTTTCTTATATGATATACTGGATTACTTTTGTCCACTTGATCATTCATATCAAAGTGATCGTCGTAATAGTCTGCCAACAGCTGATTTCTGTGCCGGAGCCATGCTCTTGCGGGAGATTTACTTTTAAGGTTTTTACGTATGCCTGTTTTGCATATCATTTTAAGCAATATTTCGTTGATGACAGCTTTAGTATTTTCATCCTTTAATTTAAAAAGGGTTTAGTTAAAAATTACAGCAAAATAGGTATTTGATAATCTAAAAGTAATTTAAAAAAGAATTGCCCATCAGAAACCAAAACATTTTTTATAACACACTTACACTAAACAGACGTATTCCATTCATTTTACTTTTTCCAGCTCTTAAAATAACATCTCTAAAGCTGCTCAGTTCGGGAGCTATGCCATCTTTGCATATCATTTCATGTAATATGTCGTGTATGATACCTCTGGTATTTGCATCCTGAAAGCATTAAACAATATAGCATAATTTTCAAAGATTTGGCGGTGATTGAGCCCACATTTTTTAAACTTTGATTTTATTTTATGTTATTATATTGTTTACTGGAACTTACATTGACAATAATAATCTTATCTAAACGATATAAATTATTCTTATCTCCACCCTCTTTGAAAATTGCATTACCAGCTTTATAATTATCTGAATTCAAGTATTTTTTAAGAGCGTTCACTATATTTATATCTTCCTTGTTAGCTTTGTTTCTAACGTAATGTCGCGGTTCTATTTCAAAATCATCTTCATGGTAGTTTTTAAGTAGACGATTCGAGTGTCTGACTTGTGCTATTCTGGGAGATTTTCTGGGACGTTTAGGTGTTTTTGAGCATATCATTTCACGCAATATATCGTTGATAACAGCTTTTGTATTTTCATCCTAGAATTGAAGTAATAGAAAAAAAGTATAAGTTACATAATAATTATAGAAACACGTATAATAATAATTGACAAATATTGTTTGATTGTGCTAATTAGAAACATTTAAATAGTTAAGAACTTACGTTAAATGAAAGTATTTCTTCCTTTTCATTTTTATACTTGGCCAGCTGGGATGATATACCCATACTACCTTTGCATATAACTTCATTCAATGTATCGTAGATGATAGCTTTAGTAATGTCTCCCTAAAAAGAAACCAAATAAACTAGATAGTTAAAATCAATGTATTTCAGTTGGTTTATAGCTTTATTGGTATTAGTTACTACTCACGCTTAGTACAGTCATTTTTCCACCTCTTTTATTTTTGACCTGTCTCAAAATACTATTACCAGCTTTATACGAATCTAAATCGGTATAACCTTTTAGAGCGTTTAGTCTTTTTTCGTTCATGTTTGCTATGGTAGTTAGTAGTTTACCAAAATGTTCACTAGCATCTTTTATCTTATCTTTATCTTGATGGACTTCAGCAGGTTTATTGTTTGGATCCGAGTTATTTCCCGTTACCTATGAATTATGTGAAACTTCATTATATTTTACAAATAAACAGTAACTGAAACATGTGTTATTGTGGTTTAAATAATCTATCGAGTAAGTAAGAAAATTACAGTAAAATAAAAAATACTGTATGTATAGTAGGTGTTTAATTAAGCACTAAATATTTATAGTGCTCAAGAATATCCTAGCTGGATTCTAGGATGTTCTTGCTATTCATATTATACTTAAATGATAATAAATGCCTTGAAACGAGAAAAAAATAAACTTACAACTAAAAAAATAACCAATGGAACCACATTAATGAAGCTACTTGAAAACACCTTCATTGCAAATGGACCACGCGACAATAAGCGTCTAACGGCTCTAAACAACGTTAAAATGTTGTCAATAATTTAACACGTTCGGGTAATTTCATACCAATATTAATTAATTTCTTCAAGTTATTAATGAGTAGGTATAGGTAAAGGTTGCAATTAGTTGCTAAATTAAACTTGAGAATTACCTAGTAAAAATTACATACAACAAATTTTTAATGCTTGATTTAGTTAAAATTGAAAAACATCGGTGCACTATGTAGTGAAATGCAACATACTTGTGTTGGGCACCTAACATATAATTATATGGCCACTTCACAGAAGAAAAAAAAAACACACACGGTAGATACTATATCGTTTTGTAAATATTTTTTTTTTTTTTTTTTTTTTTTTTTTTTGTGCATAAGCACATATCATTAAAATATTTGTTTTGGGAACAGATGATGATGATAAGTTACATAAATATTATTATGTAAAGTTTCAAACATTCAGAAATTTCAATTCAACATGGGAATACAGACAGCGTACCAGGACAACGTCTCGTTTTTGATTTTTAATAATTAGTAATAAGTATTTAATAATTAAGGCTTTTAGGGTTCCGTTCCTCAAAAGGATTAAATGGAACCCTTATAGGATCACTTCGTTGTCCGTCTGTCAAGACCCTTTTTCTCAAGAACGCGTAAAGGTATCAACTTGAAATTTATACTTAATACTTGGGTCTACGGGTTCTTCCGGCTGTCAACGCAATCAAAAGATTAGAACATTTATGTCGCATATTTTGCGATTTCACAGGGGAATCAAAACCTATAGGGTACTTCACGTTGAACTAGAATCGTTAATTTTGGCAAAAGGCAAAGTCTTAAAGCACATATAAAGGAATAAATCTTTAAGTTGTTAATTTGAAGTTATATCATATAAAAAATATTGTTTTACAATTATAAACTTACATTTTGTAGTTGTTATGTATGGAAGCATCCAGTGGATGCAAAAGGCAGGCTGTCGTTCAGTGTGGAGGTTAAAGGGGGAGGCCTATGTTCAGCAGTGGACGTCTTCTGGCTGATGATGATAATGATGATGTATGGAAGAACCTTATTGTCAACTACAAAGTTAAGTTTGTCTTTCAATATTTCAACTTCATGCAGTTAGTTTTTTTTGGACTCGCGCTCTGAGAGTTTTATTGGACGGAATCCTCAGAGCACGAGTCCTACTCATACTTGTCAGGTTTTTTTTGTTTGCTTCGTTTGATATACCTTTACTACGTACGTAAAATAAATTATCTATCTATATGAAAAAAAAATGTATTTAGAAGTTATGTACATCCGAAGGCTTTCTCTTTGGCTTCAAACTCATTTATTATATAATTATTATTATCGTAAGCGTATCAAAACCAATTTTATTTGTATTTGCCTCAAAAACTAAACAATAAAAATTACAATAAAATGTCTATACAATTGAGCAGTTCATTAAACATTATTACTTGCGTGTGGAACAAATCTTTCAATCAAGTCTGATATGGCATTGGATATGTCGTCTTTATTACCTACACAAATAAGTACCGTATGCAACGTAATAATAATGATTTTCTTATCATGAAGCCAATCGTATCTACAAGCAACTTACAGGAGCTGGTTGACCAAACTGCTAAAATATCATCTAGATACGCTGCTGCTACAAACTTTTGTATTTTAACATCAAAGTAAATGACGTTGATTTTAATATTTGAAAATCAATTTTATTATAGAAACTGATGTGGTTTCACACATTTTATTTATATTACACGGAAATTACCACGGCCACGGGCTTGGCCAAGCGAGACGCAGCCGCCCGCGCGCATTCACCTTGAAAAAGACTGCCTAATGCGGTTGAAACTAATAGTCGGAGTGACCGGCTTAATCTTACGTGAGTAATTCCTGTGCGATAAATAAAATGAAAATCAATTAATTATTATTGTTAGTAAATTTTATTTCATTACAGTTTTGTCCAAGACAGCTGTTAAGAATCGCATTTAAAACATTATTTCGTGCAAGTTTGAACTGAAGAAATGATTTTTCTGCATCTAAGTTAGAGTACCTAATACGAGCATGAAAAATAAAACAATGAAAATGTTGTTTATTACTTTTTTTATTCTATATCACTATATTTGTTAGTTTTAAATTTGGATTTACAGCTATATTTACACTCAGTTTTAAAAGTCTTCTTTGCCCTTCTACTACAACTATACATTCTGCAAAAGCCCTTATATGCATTGACGCATGCTTGTCTGCAAGCTTTCGCGGCTGCCTTGTTGCACGTGTTCATATACCCTTTTCTTCGAAAGTCTGTACGTAGTGTGTCTAATATCTTGCTTTTGAGTTTATCTTCTTTAGTTATAGCATCATCTGCAACTTCTATATTTAATTTGTCTCTTTCATGTCTTTCTTCCGAGCTTAAAATATCCTTGCTATTCTGGTAATTTTCGATTACAGGGTAAGTGTTCTTATGAATTATTTTGGCGTTATTTATAGGTAAATATAAAATTCTTCTGGTAAATTTGTTTCGGTCGTTTGATTTATGTGTTCCCTTAAATGTGTAATTAAGTAACTGTTATTTATATACAATAGAATATGAAATAAATATAACATAACCATATACACCAAAAGTTTGTTTCTGCTCAGCTCTGGGATAGCTAAACGGATTTGAATTGAATTTGGTATGGAGGTAACTGATGCCTTTGCTTGACACCCAAGCATTTAACCCTAAACAATGTACGATTCTAGAAGAACAGGACAAATCACGGTATTTAATACTAGGTAATAAACAAAAAACATTCAGCATAAAGATGAGCTCAATTAAACTTGTCCACAAGTTCAAAGTTGATCAGCTATGGGGCTATGGAAAAGAGCTAAGCTCACGCTGTTACTCTGAAGGATCGTATCCGGAACTTTTGTCAGAGAAACAAAGTAATTAAAATAGCTTCATATCAGCTAGCTGAAGTGGCAGTGGGCTGGTCATTGGTCATGTCTGTTAAAGAACCGATTATCGCTGAAGTAGATGTATTCTAAAATTAACCATGATCCGGCAAACATATCGTTGGAAACCTTGAGGCTCTATTGAGTGACGATATAAGAGAGGAATTGGCAGTGACTGGAATTGAGAAGCCGAATTAATCAGGCATTGCACGTGTTGATATTCTAATGCACATTCAAACTGGGGTGAAATGAAACACAATCACACAATCTCAGTTGAAGTACTAACTAAAGACAGGTCCTTAGGCCCTGTTTACTGGATATTTCACCATTCTTAGGTGAATAATTGACAAAAACTTACACCACTTCATCAAAATTCGTGTCTGCTGAACTATAAAAATACGTGAGTGTAAACCAAACAATTTAAACATCATTTTAAAAACTTACATGCATAAAATCAAGCAGTGCTGTAATGGCACTCTGTTTCTCTCTCGATTCCTCTGGTCCATTAGGTTCGCCAGGGAATTCACTTCTATCTTGCTTCACTAGCACTACATGATCTTGTAACTCTGTTTTTCTTTTTAAAGTGTTAAATCTTTTGTCATTGGCTTTGATTATATTATTCAACATGTTAATATATAAACTCTGCTCGTGTGATTCAGTTACTATTTCATTCTCTGCAAAAACCTGAATTGTTACCTAAAATATTTATCGTATTATAGAAAAAAAATTATAAAAAGTAACAATATTACATATTTTTAACAATATTAATTATTTTTTTACTTTACGTACCTATTAAGTCGACTTGGGTATAAATTGTATTTTTCTATTGATAAAAATTTATGTAATGTAGAGATTTTTAACAGCTACTATTTTAATTAGCTTCTGTATCTATTAATATTGTTATACTTTTTTATGGCTGTTGGTCTTCCTTGGAAATAAATAAATAAATAAATGAAAAGCGCAGCGCACAGTGTCGCGCTTTTGTTTAGCTGTGAAATTATTAGGCAGCTTAAACTGTTATGGTCGAGCGTAGCGCTGACGCTTACCATCAGCCTAGCAGGTTGCTTAATTCATCACTCGATCCATGCTTCTTGCTGAAAGCTGCAATATTATTGTAAAAAGTTGGATGTAAAACATTTTCATGAAGTAAATCAGCTACCAGCCAAAATCTTATGTACAAAAACCTAGTAAGTTTTTGTGCATAAAAATTACTGTTTTAAGTCAAATTTTTACAAGGATATTGCAGCTGTCAGAACAAAAACATACTTGGACCGAGAGTAGTGCTTTGTGTAAAAGAAATGATTAGTTGTTTAATAAACGAGCTACTCTACATAGAGAATAGGCCATCTTTTGAAGTACCTACCTAACTTGTCTAGGGTGGTACCATATCTTTTTTTTACTGAACCATCAAAGTTAGGTGATATTATTTTTTCAACCACAACTCAAAGAAAATGCGATAATTTTAACAAACATAGCAACTCTTTTTGTTTGATTTGTGATTGCAATTGATAGCATGTTTATTAAAGTCCACGTTAGTAAAAAAAACACTGTAAAAAAATAGTTAACTTTGAGGTCAGAATAACTAAAGATATGAATAAAGGTGTCGATTTTCCTCTTTTTCATAAATTTGTCAATTATAACTTAACCAACTGATATGTTTTTTTTTCATGTTGTTAAATGACGTCATTGTAAGTACGCCATACAAACTTTATACTGACACTCACTTTGCGGGAAAAAGACAAGACCCTAATCTCCTAATCAGACTAATTTAAACGCTTATATAATATCTGAACTTAATTAGCCAATTTAAATCAACATAGCTATTACATTTACAAAACCACAAGTCCAAGATACCACAGTGCCTCAAGACAACACACACTGGTTAAAGACCCTCGTCTTTAACCAGTGTGTGTTGTCAGTGATGACTTATGGTACTGAGACGTGGTCCTTAACTGTTGGCCTTTTGGAAAAACTCAGAGTCACACAGCAGGCAACAGAGAGAGCTATGCTCGGAGTCTCTTTACGCGATAAAATCCGAAACGTGGATATTCGCCAAAGAACCAGAGTTTAAAATTTGCAAGTTGAAGTGGCAATGGAAAGGCCACATCGCTGGAAGAACCGATAACCGATGGGGAAGAAAGGTTCTGGAGTGGAGACCACGAACCGGAAAACGCAGCGTAGGGAGACCTCCCACTATATGGACCGACGACATTGTGAGAGTCGCGGGCATCCAGTGGATGCAAAAGGCAGGCTGTCGTTCAGTGTGAAGGTTAAAGGGGGAGGCCTATGTTCAGCAGTGGATGTCTTCTGGCTGATGATGATTACATTCACAATATTTTTCAATAAGCCTGTTATTGACACATCAAATACCTATCCTATTACCTTGGTACTTACCATCAAGGGCCCTATATATACCCTAAAGGCTTACCATAGACAACATTGTGGTTCCGAGAAAAAATATACGAGAATTGAGATATTTCATTTCAGACACTTTAAGTACACGTCATAGTACATGTGGCCTTAAAACACAAATTTAATACAAATTCCAATGTCATGCTTCATTGATTCATTACACGCCTCTTACAATATGAAAACTATAAAAATTCTGTTTAAAAAAACCGACTTCTAAAAACCACAAAACACAAACATTGTGCCACTACAAAGAACAAAATAATATTTATACATACACTAGCGACCCGCCCGCCCGGCTTCGCACGGGTGTAATTTACGAGCGAAGCTGGGGCGGGTCACTAGTTATATATATAAACCTTCCTTGAAAATGTATCTAACTGATGGTGAAATCCGCATCAAAATCCGTTGCGTGGTTTAGGAGTTAGCGGCCATACAGACATACAGATAGACAGACAGACGCGGAAAGCGACTTCAATTTATACTATGTAGAGATAGAGATGGATTTTGAAGTCGGGCGGGAACAATTTATTTTATTTTGGAATTTGTAGTGAAACATTACGATCTATTTACACATCCATGCATGAATCCCTCCTTGTTTTGACTCGGACTTTAGACTGAATTTTGGAAGCAACTAAATAAATAAATATTTCGGAAATTTTTCACACACGGTCATCTGACCCCAAACTAAGCAAAGCTTGTGATATGACTGCCAGAGACTGATATACATACATATATAGTTTTAAATACATACTTAAATAGATATTTAACTACCAGATATAGAACAAACGCAAATGTTTGTCCTAGGTGGGAATCGAACCCACGCCCCAAGCTCAGAAGGTAGGTTCACTACCAACTGGACTAACGGGCTATCGAACATCAGACTTCAGGCAATTCTATTAGACTTGCTTGAAGTTAGTTGGTCCTTAAATAATAGACTTGCCTGAAGTTGCTTCCTAAATTGATTCTCTGAATTCAGGCAAATGAGTTGCATGAAGCATCATCATCACCTATGTTACCACAACAGCTAGACTGGGCCCCGATACTACTAAAGAAATTGTTTTAAATTGTAATTGTTTCAATTTTATTTTTTAAATAATTGCCTCATAATGACAGTAAATTTTTTTTTACTAGAAAAATACCACCACCTAGTATTATATCTTAGTATAAAAAAAAAAAAATACTGTAAATTATGAGGCAATTATTTAATAAATAAAATTGAAACAATTACAAATTAAAAACAATTTCTTTAGTAGAATCGGGAGCCTTATTTATTTCACCATCAATATTTCGATTTCCATCTACGCTAGTACAGTGTATGCTAGTAGTATATATTTTTCTTAGTAGGTAGTATATATTAGTCTGTGGTCAAAAAGTATTACTACAATATTTACATAACTTGTATTTATTAATATAATAATATATTTACAATTATCTCTATCCTTAAATAATAATAATGCAATCTATAGTTTGCAATGCCACATTTAATTTTACTCCAATTGAGTAGTCCACTTGCAAACACCGCTATGTCATAAGATTTATGATTTTTTGATTTTGACAGATAACGGTTTAGAATTTAAAATACTATGAAACAGACAATGGTTTAGAATTTATAATACTATGAAACAGACTAACGATACTGCGTCAAAACTGGCTATACTTTGTACAAATCAACATCAAAGTTCGACTACTCCTGCAAAACTCGCTACCTTCACTATCATAAATCTTATGACATAGTGGTGTTTGAAAGTGGACTACTCAATTTAGACGTTATGTCGCTTGCATAGTGTTCAACGTTTGTTGTCCGCTATGTCATCGTAGCTCTGGCATCGCGCGGCGTTGTAGCCGGATCGCGGTTGCCTTACAACTAATCAAAATGTCAGCTACAGTGCGTAGCGTGCGTCGAGTTTTGGTTCGGTATTTTTTATAGATATTGAACAGTCAAAGCACGGCAGGACAATTTTGAACCCATGACAGGAAACCGGGTGAGTTGAATTTGACACAGTCGCTATGCCGTCTTGACATTCCAGTTGGGGCCTAAATGTAGGAGACGGTTATGTGGCACTCTGTCTATAGTTCTTAGTGTCTATTATCTTCTTTCCGCACATCGCACAGATCCCTTTCTTGTAAGCGCACGGTTGGCAGTAGTGGGAGCCAACTTGATGGACCTTCACACGGCAAATCCTGAAAAGAGTATGGTAAAATAATTAATATAAGAACGAGAGAGACTTTATCATTACAGACAAAAAGTGTTATATTAAACCGCTGAATGCGAGCGAAGGAGTTTTTTTATGGCTAAAATGGGGAATTTCACTTACCTTTCAGATAACAAAAAAAAAGTATCATTACAAGTACAAGTAGTATTATATACCATTGGTATTGTGTATAAATCTTCATACACACAATACGCGCGTCATAGCACTTATTGCATACGCCGACATGCGGTGCGTAACGCATTTGGGAGTTTAAGAGATGACTCAATTTATCAAAGGTTCTATGCCGGAAGTGATAAGCGAGCTGCTGGCTTTCCTGGAGGAGACCGGGTGGCTGAATTAGCTGCAGCCGGGTGACGCAAAATGGGCCAGTGATTGGCCTAGTTGCGGAAAATGCCCGCTACACAAGTAACAAGTATGCCGGAAGTGACCGTAGACTGGTATCGCACTCTGAATATTGTCATCAAGCTTGAACAGGACAGTTTCATGAAGTAAACACTTCGTCAGAACCATAGGCTAATTATGATATTGTTTCTAACGTGAGGCTTGTTATGATGTTGTTTCTGACGTGCCTGACTAATACTAAATTTTCTTAGATCTTGGAAAATTGACTTTAACTTACTTGCATTCTCCAAATTTGGAAGTGTATGGATTATACCGCGCTTTCGAAGCCGTCAGAGCTTTGTTCTCGCCAACTTTCCTGCCTCCTGACTCTACGGTGTTCCTGGCTCCAGCTTTCCACGGGTCTGGAGTGATCACACGGCCCAGTTTCTTCTCACATTTGTCGCAAACCATTGTTTGTGTTTACAGAAATTATAACCTTCAAATTATTTGTAAGTATTTATAATGGTGTAATTAGTTACGCCGATGTCAATATATTAATTAAGTTTTAATTAACGTTACAGATCGCAATTAACTATATTAAAATATTATTCGAGTCCAACCCAATATTATTTATAATTTATATTCTCTTTGCCCTCGCAAAACTTTTTCGGTTTTGTTGTTTTGACAGTTTTGACACTTTCTTTTGACATATGTCAAATATAGGTTTTTCACGCATTACCGGGCAGGCTAAAGGTGCTGTGGCCATAACGCCTCGTCTTAATCAAATTTTTACACGGTTACTATGTAAGTAGGTAAGCACAGCATAGTACGTCCACCCACAAGATGGACAGACGACCTAAAAGAGACCGCAGGAAAATGCTGAATGCAGGCCGTTCCCAACCGGCCCTTCTGGAGATCAATGGGGGAGAGGCTTATATCCAGCAGTGGACGTCCTACGGTTGAAATGATGATGATGATGAGCTGGACATCCTAGGGTTTCGATAAACAAGCATGTATAAAAATATTTTTTGGTAATAAAATAATATATATTATATTATTATAACCGTTATTCATAATCTTTCTCGGGTTTAGCCTGGATATTTGGTAGGCGTCGGTGGGGCCGAAGCCAAGACCAAGAGGCCCTGTTGAATACAAAATACAATAAAGAACTTACCACAGTACTTACTTTCATACCGGTGATGAAAAAAGTTGCGCATCCGCAAACCGCATCTGTGCGCGTTAAGTTCATTAATTTTCCGAAATATTAGTTTGAGACCGCGTAAGGAGTTGGGCGTAAGGCCTCAGGTACCTACATACACACTGAATTAATACTGACAAGTTTTCAAAATCGTCTACGTGTCTTCTCTGCAGCACCGCGGATTATGGACTAAACTAAAGCTTAGTCTCCTTGGAACTGCATTATGCACGTCTTCTCTTACGTACGTGGTTTTCAAGATTTTTCCATTTTCCGTTACTCAGCTCAAAAGCATTTCTACGAAAAAGATGTACCGCAACCTTTGGTTCGATTCCCACCTAGAACAAACATTTATATGATGAGCATTTACCTATGTGTTTGTTCTATATCTGGTTGTTAATATCTATTTAAGTAAGTATATTTTCAGTGTGTGTAATGAGTCTATTTAATTATAAATCCTTTACGAAGCTTATTAATTGTAATAAATTAAACATTGATTGATGATGGTTGATGAACACAACATGATAGCCCGTTGGACCAATTGGTAGTGAACTTGCCTTCTGCGCTTGGGGGCGTGGGTTCGATTCCCACCTAGGACAATCATTCATGTGATGAACGTTTGTATTTATTCTATATCTGGGTGTTAATATCTATTTAAGTATGTATTTAAAACTATGTATATAATTATGTATATCAGTCTCTGGCAGCCATATCCCATATGGGTGTTCCCCGATGGTTACAATCTGGGTGTCTTCAAATCACGAGTGAATCGGTTCCTTCTAGGCAAGCGTGCTCCAACGTAGACCGCATCATCGCTTAACATCAGGCGTGATGGTGGTCAAACGCAAGCCTATTATTTATATATAAAAAAAAAACATATCACAAGCTTTGCTTAGTTTGGGGTCAGAAGACCGTGAGTGCAAAAATGTCCCGAATATATTTATTTATTATTTATTTTATTTAATCATAATATAGACTTAGACCGCTACATAATATAGGTCTATGACCGCACTCTACCATGGTGCAGTGTGCTCGCAATGCAACCAGTCGCCAGTAATGGAGAAACATTGCGAGACGAGCGGCAGCCCTGGGAAGAGACGAAGACGACAGGGAGGAGACTTGCTGTACCATCACCGCAATCACGACCACTCTGCCAAGAGTGCACGACTAAGAAGAAGAAGAAGTGACCGCTACTGACTTCGAAAACATTCGCTTCTATAAAAAAACGGACAAGTACGATTAGGACTCGCGCTCTGAGGGTTCCGTTGGACGGAGCTCCCCAGAGCGAGAGTCCAAAATAAGTTGAAATATTGAAAGACAAACTTTTAGTTATAAATTTTTATTTTTATTTTACTTGTATCTAATGTTTGTTGAATAAACAACTTATTACTTTGTAGTGGACAATAAGGTTCTTCGATACATAACAACTGAAAATGTAAGTTCTAAAGTTATAATTGCAAAACATTTTTTTTTATATGATTATAATATATTATGACTTTCGTATTTTTTCCTTTTGTATGTGTTTAAGACCTTGCCCCTTGCAAATTTCATGATTCTAGGTCAGTACCCTAGGTTTTGATTCCATTGTGAAATCGCATTATATGCGACATAAACGGTCATATCTTTTGATCGCGTTGACTTTTTCACAGCTGAAAAGACCGTAGACCCTTCGACCAAAATAAAATGAATGGACGGGCCATAACCATTGAACTTGCTCAGTAAAAACAAGGCAAAACCGTTGGACATATACTTCAACATCTAATTCTACAGTAAATTTGTTACAAAAAATAGATAGCGGTTTTTTGATGTGTATTTGCACTTCGGGCAAGCACAGGAAGGCATAATTTTGTCAGATGCTTCGTTATCATGTAACAATAGACTCGTGTCGCACTTCCGATGGCTAGAGACTGACTGAAACAAAGTGAGCGCTGTCGCTCATTTTGTAATCTTCAAAAATGCGGCTCTTCTGGGCCCGTCCATTCATTTTATTTTGGTCGAAGCGTAGACCCGAGTATATGATATAAATTTCAACTTGATACCTCTACTCTATTTCTGAGAAAAGAGTCTTGACAGACTGACAGACATACAGACAGACAGACGGACAACAAAGTAATCCAAAGGGTTCCGTTTTTCCTTTTGAGGTACGGAACCCTAAATTTAAAAAACATCTGTAGGTAGTAAGGTCTATGAAACTTGAGATGAAACTCATCAGAAGTTGTTAATTAGCTCGAGGTTTGTTTACTAGCGACTTATTTGCATGATATTCAATTATGCATGCGGAAGTTTTAATACAAGCCCATGGCAAATAGCTTTTGGAATGTTAAATTGAAAATATTTTGTAGGCTATTTTGTTATAGTAGGTACGTTCATATCGTGTGTACTGGGGGGTTAGACAAGACCCACTTTCTGTTAGCGTTAACGCCTGCGGAAGGATGAAATTGTATGAAAATGACATTAGCTTGAGATAAAACATCTCTCAAGCTAATGTCATTGTCAATGTCATTTTCATACAATTTCATCTTTCCGCAGGAGTTAACGATCATTTACGTAAATTGGGATCCTGCCACCTATAAACCGGACAATCTCCAGAATATTTGCCTACTCGACTCTAAACAAGACATTGGCAAGTTGTGGTAATACCGCACGAAGCCACGAAGAAGAAATTGAATTGAATTGAATTGAGGGTCCTGTCTTAATTTGTTTTTTAACCAAATTGTTGGGGACTTACGGGAGATGGATGATGGTGGCTGCGTTCTCGATCCTTTTGTTTAAACTTGAGGTGAGCTGGTCGCGTGATGATGGTGATCGCGAACTTGGCGTGTGCACCAACCTGTTGGTAATCGCGGCAGCCGTTGAAGCGCTAGGCTGAGGACGCGCGAGCTATACAGGCGACGATTGCAGCCAGTAGCGACAACTGGGAATAGATACGAATAAATAATACGTAGATTTCGGGGATTGTTTGGTCACATAACTAAGTATACGGACCTGTCTGTATTTCTCCAATGCCCAAAATAAGTACGATTTTTTTCTTACAAATCGATTTTTTTTACCCGACTGAGCAATAAGGAGGGTTATGATTTTCGAGTGTATGTACCTATGTATGTACACATGGTGTGTATTTATGAGGTTTCTTTGGCTAGCCGCCTGGATTTGGACCATGCGAGGCAAATGTGAGCTCAGAGAACTCAAGATGGCAACCGCGAAAAACATAAAAACCGGACAAGTGTGAGTAGGACACGCCACCCGAGGGTTCCCTACAAAATAAATAGGTATGTATGTAGATCCGTCCCGGGAATCGAGTTTTTGCGAAAAAAGGTTAAAAAGATTGAAATATTGAATAACAAACTAGACTTTCTAGCTAGCAAACAGGTGCTCCCATACATATCAACTGCAATATGTAAAACACTGTTTTAAATTATCACGGTTGTTCACTAAAGTTATATGATTATTTACGGGATATTTACTGTGGTAAGGTAAACGCAACCACAACCCACAACCAGAACCCACAACCACAACCCACAACCTACAACCACAACCCACAACTCACAACCCACAACCCACAACCACAACCCACAACCACCACACACACCCACAGCCACAACCTTACCACGGTAAATATCCCGTAAATAATCATATAACTTTTGCAATATGTAAGTTTGTAATAGCATTTTTATTTTATTTGGTGTAATATCAAATTAACAACTTTCGGATTTGTTCTTTTATATGTGCTGTGAGACCTTGCTTCTTGCAAAATTTCATGATTCTTGAACGTAGAACTGAGTATTTGATATAAATTTCAATTTGATAATTTTATGCCTTCCTGAGAAAAAAGGGTCCTTGACAGACGGACAGACGGACAACATAGTGATCCTATAAGGATTCCGTTTTTTTCTTTTGAGGCACGGAACCCTAAAAAGAGGCAATATTATTGCTTTTCAGCTAGGTACCTACTCTTTATACAATGCAATCGGGTTATATTTACCGTGATAAGGTTGTGGAATGAGCATGGTCATATTTAATTATATAACGTATTTATTATATAACTTTAGTTGTTTTTTTTATGCCATAGGTGCCAAACAAGCAGACGGGCTGCCTGATGGTAAGCAGTCACCGTCGCCTATGGATACTTGTAACACCAGAGGCATCACAAATACGTTGCCGACCCTTGAAGTGAACAACCGTGATAGTTTAAAACAGTGTTTAAATTTTTTTTATAATTTAATTTATCCCGTTTGTCCCCCTGAGCGGACAGAGCAGAATAATTCTATAGAATGAGTAGGTATTTTTACTCGTGTTTTCAAGAACGCCCGTATCTAGTTAGTGCCAGGTACTTAGTAAACGACGTTTGGACTCCATCGCGTATACAATTTTTCGCGCTAAGAGAGAAGGCGAAAATGCACTTATTACGAACGACGCTTCGTCGTGCCGTTCCACTTATCTCGATCGGAATCTATTTGCTAGGAGACTGAAATCAATATCACCTACAGCTTAGCGAAAAAATGTGGAAAATATTGCTAAATATACTTGTCACACTGAGGGAACTTTAGGTTTCAAGGGAGAGTTTTGGCGCCAACGTGGAAAAAAACATGTCGGCTCGTTCGATTATTTTTCTAAACATGTGTATTTTCGAGTGTAAATGTGTAGTAAATGGTGAATTATTATTTATTAAGTGCTCGTAAACGTGCTCGAGTGTGGAAGTGATATAACGATGTGAAATATGTCTTTTCGTGTTGATTCCAAAACTCCATAGAAGCCTCTTGTAAAGTCTCTACCACTTTACTGAGATATGAGATTGACTTGACCGTGACTTACTTTGCTTGACTCTGACTATGACTTGTTTGACGCTATTTTAATCCTATGTAAACTTGTTTAATATTACTACTGAAGGATTATGTATGATTACATTCCATGGTCATGAAAAAAATTTACAAAAAAAACTTTTACTTTACAAGAGTTTTGGCCCCAACGTGAAAAAAACATGTCGCCGTATTACACGTATTATTTTTCTATACTTGTGTAATTTTAGGTGTTAATGTGTAATACTTAATGGTGAATTATTGTTCATTATGTGTTCTTGAACGTGCTCGAGTATAGGACAGTGATATGATGAAGTGAAATATATATTTTCATGATATTTCCAAAACACCACAGAAGCAATGTAGTAAAGTCTCCACCAATTTACTATGGCTTAACTACTTTGCTTGACTGACTGTAACTATTTTTAACCTTTTTAAAGAAAGAAACTTGTTACATTTAGATACCTACGGAATCCTAAAAATTTGAATTTTCGATTACTCTGTGATAGAGTCTTGTTCTGACAATAATCCGACGTAAAATATTCACTCCACAGACTTTTATTAAAATAGACGACACGTCAAGGTGTATGAAAACTCAACATGCTGCATCGAGAGCGATTTATGTGGTAGGTACTCAGATTGGCACACACAACTGCTTTCAAAGAGTTTTTTTTTTTAGTTTGCTAGCGACCCGCCCCGGCTTCGCATGGGTATAAGTTTATTATAATATACAAGCGACCCTTACGTGCGAAGAGGGGGGGGGTCGCTAGTAATATATATATACATTCCTTGAAAATGTATCTAACTGATGGTGAAAACCGCATCAAAATCCGTTGCGTGGTTTAGAAAGAGTTAGCGGCCATACAGACATACAGACAGACGCGGAAAGCGACATCAATTTATACTATGTAGAGAAGAGAAGAGATATAATATTATATACGATATATTAGGTATATAAAGTACGTGGATCTTAGAATAACGACGTGGAACTTTAAAATTTATAATTATATATTTATACCTATCCGTAAAACAATAAACACATAATAGGGAATATGCATGTGTTTT
The DNA here is from genome assembly GCA_932305915.1 of Agriopis marginaria. NCBI lineage: Eukaryota > Metazoa > Arthropoda > Insecta > Lepidoptera > Geometridae > Agriopis > Agriopis marginaria. The sequence continues at coordinate 26,506,837 of OW029914.1, read as the reverse complement.
TTTTTATATTTTTAATCAACTGTTAACATCGTTATATCATAGTAAAAAATATAATTACAGTTGGAAATGCTCAAATTAATTTTTTAAAAAATATTATAAACGTCGAATAAATTTGAGCTGTGTGAACGCCGCAATTTTTCGCGGGCTTTGGGTGACGTCATAAGCCACGCTCTGTGTTTATTTACTATAGAAAATACAGTTATTTCACACAGATTTTCAGTTTTATAGATATTCCGACCATGGAAGAAGCTAAAAAAACCGGACAAGTAAGAGTAGGACTCGTGCTCAGAGGGTTCCGTTGGACGGAAACGTTTAGAGAGCACGAGTCCAAAAAAAAAAACTAACTGAAGTTGAAATATTGAAAGACAAACTTAACTTTGTAGTTGACAATAAGGTTCTTCCATACATAACAACTACAAAATGTAAGTTTGTAATTCTAAACCAATATTTTTTTAGGATATAACTTCAAATTAACAACTTTCAGATTTATTACTTTATATGTGCTGTAAGATCTTGCCTCTTGCCAAAATTAATGATTCTAGGTCAACGGGAAGTACCCTATAGGTTTTGATTCCCCTGTAAAATCGCAAAATATGCGACATAAACGTTCATATCTTTTGATTGCGTTGACTTACAACTTTAATTTTTTTACAGCCGAAAGAAACCGTAGACCCAAGTATTTAGTATAAATTTTAACTTGATACCTTTACGCGTTCTTGAGAAAAAGGGTCTTGGCAGACGGACAGACACACAGACGGACAGACAGACGGACAGACAGACGGACAGACAGACGGACAGACGGACAACGAAGTGATCCTATAAGGGTTCAGTTTTTTCCTTTTGAGGTACGGAACCCTAAAAACAATTTTATTGGTATTGTCTTGTGCCAAAGTGTACAAACACTACTAGAAATACACCCGATAAGTGTTTTTCCCCCATTCCAAGAGATGCGAAAATACGTAAACAATGGTGTAAGGTTATGAGAAGAGATGAAATATCTCCAACATCATGTTTGCATTGTTGTGTAATTCATTTTAATGTAAATATGTTATATTTTGATAGCATGGTGTGATTTAGTCAGAAGTGTGTTTTGTTCCTATTTAATATTATGCACTCTGTACCAGTGCCGGTTTTAGCACTACCAGCGCCCTAGGCGAGACTTCTACGGTGCCTACTTTGACAAAACCAGTCTCAGTCATCGTCCTAAAGATTCCTAGTTTCACGAGAATGCTAAAATTACACTATCTAATGGAAAACAATTACAGAAACTCAACATAAAACTATTTTTCTATCAAACACTACTAAAATTGTATGAATATCGACGCCGATAAAGAAGATGTTGTGGCTTTTGACGTCACGTTTCGTTTCGACCAATGGTGAAGCGTTTCGCAAATTTGAATTTCCCTCTTATATTTTGCACTTTTTATTTAATATTTTAAGCAGTTATAATGCAACTAAATAAAAAAATATTTTATAGAATATAAAGTCAGAACAATAAAGATTCGGAAAAAAATTGTTTCAACGATATTTAAACCACATGCATATTCCCTATTGTCTCTAAATTAGGGATGTAGGTTTCAAATGCTTGCTATTAATCATAATTAGCACTCAAATCTATATTGATTTTTTGCGTAGGTATTGTAAAATTGAGAATAAAAGAATATAATTAAAATAAACTTTTTTGGAGTATCAACATCCTAGACCATTTTTAAACGGTGCGTCAAACTCGTTTATATTACCAAACTCGCAATGCCAGGCTAAATGTAGGCCAATTTGTTTCGAATCTTAATCACAATAAGGATTTCAAAACTTCATTGCAGCATTGGAGCATTGATCTAACATGCCACAGTCATGCAAATTAGGCGGTTTCTTTCCAGTTAAATGTCTGTCATTCTCTTAGAAAAGGCACTGCTCCGCCAACGGCCGCGTATTTCAAAATAAATACGGTTTATTTGGTTTTTTTTTCTCGGGCTAGCGCCTTTATTAACTAAACAAAATACAAGCTAAAACTAAAACTACAAATACAGTTAGACTGCCCATAGACCGTTGAAGGTCTAAAGACAATCCAATTATTTGGTAGTACTAAACTCTAATGGTATTGAATCTCTATGTTTAGTTAGATATAGTTTGTCTGTAGTTTGTGTGTTTGTCCTTGGCGTCATAACTAGCATCCAGCATTTGAAACGCAGAAAAGAGAAATAAATAGAACGGAAATGAGAAGGAAAATCTGTCGCCAGGCATTATGAGTGAATCTTGATTGAACATTCTTATTTAGATCAACGCGTCGAACTCCGCATCCAAAGAATTTGGAGTTTACCTTTTTTGGGTTAGGTCTCAAAGTTCTTTGTCCGCATCACAGTTGCTAAATGATCTCGAATGACTAACGATTCGTTTATATGGGTGCAACGGGCTACTTACAAAAATGCCTTATAAGCCGTTCTAATTTAAACAAAAAAATATAATACTTGATTTTAAACACGCATTTCAATTTTGTTGTAATTTTCTAAACAATTCTTGGAAGTCGAAATTCTATTGTCATATCGATTTGAAACTTTTTATATTTACTATTCAGGGTTACGCGGAAAGGGTTATACTAAGCCGAACGGAGTCCATAGTACGCATCATTATGAACAACCTTTTACTATAGGACCAACCCTGAAATTAAATAACCGTTTTCTATGGAACAGCAGATATTTTTTTCTTCATTTAATTAAAGATAAAGATTATTTATTTGCACAAAACACGAGTAAATCATACACACTGAAACGTTCACCAAGTGAAGCTTGGTGAAGTTCTACCTAGCAGTGGGTAGGAGTTTCAAAAGAAAGAGTTTAAGATAGTATAAGTTAAGATTTAATCAAGCAAGAATGAATTTACAGGAGACTGAGGGTCGTGTGAACTCGGAAGGTGATGGCGATAAAAAAACGTGTTGGTCCCTTGTTTTGAGACTTAGCTTGAAGAGCTGGGGCGCCGATCGCCGCGTGGCTCGACGCGGCTCGTGGCACGTAGGATGTCCAGCAGCGCAGCGCAGCGACGAGACGGCTTCGTGAGCTTTTTTTCAGGCGTGACCGGAGTGCGGTCTGCGCGTAGTAGTTCCAGAAGTTTGTGCGTGGCCGGAGTACGACCGACGTAGTAGAAGGGAAGTAGACGTAGCGTCACGACAGCGTGGCGACTCGTACGTGGTCGGAGAATTGGCGTAGAGGGTAGGAGCCTGAAATGCGTCGAAGAAACTACGCGTGAGGATCAGTACTGAAGGGCCGCTCGGCCACGTCGTGTGAGATCCCGAAGATAACGGCAGATCGGAGTAGGCCCCGCCTCACATGACGTGGTACCGGCGTTAAAACACAGTTTTTGATCGGAAGGATCCAAGATTACAGAATGCTTTAAGAGCTTAGAACACAATTATATTAGAATGTAAGTACGGCGCGCGTCCACATCCGCAGATAGTACGGATATGAAACGCACTTGCACTGCGTTTTAGAACACAGGTGGCCTGATGATAATTCAATTGACAAATAACGATTAGCATTATTTGTCGAGACAGATTTCACAATTAACACATTTAAAAGGCATCTCACGGATAACTTACCCGATTGAAGACGGGCTAACAAGTTGATTGTAAGATATAAGGTTAAGTTCTGAGCGACTTTTTCACTGGAGTACATCTGCGCGTATGACCCAGTTTTTATCTCGGGTCCTATATATAACGTATTCCTTCTAGAAAGAATACGATATCTATATACCCGAATCTTTAAAACTGTAGTTTTTACAATTCCTTTGTCTTAGAACAAAATTGTTTTTTGCATAGCGGAATGAAACTGACTGACATTACGTCAATCACCTTCATTCTGTCAACAATGTTTATGTCATAGTAGTGACCTTTTTTATTCGTTAAGTTTGGCTTCTAGCGTATGTGCCATTTGCCATGAATTTGGGAGTAGGTAACGATCATGGAACGTTACAACACATATAAAAACGCATGCACAATAGGTGGGTTAAAATATTAGTCACTTTGAATCATGTTTTGCCTAGTTTGTAGGCGTACAAATCTAGAGAGATGGTATAAAAATACCGTAAGAATTATTTATATAAAAAAGTAATTATTAAATTAACTGTCGAAATAATTTCAAAAGTTCAGGTATGATGTTATTAATTTAAATAGTTAACAGATAGACATTACTATAATTGTATGATAAATAAAATATTCATCCAGAAAAAGTTGTTCCTGACCTTTTCATAAAATTATCTTAGCAAACAATGTTTCTCTAGTTGTTTTCTTTTTAGGGTTCCGTACCCAAAGGGTAAAAACGGGACCCTATACCGAGCCTGCGGTGTTACGGTGGAAAACTAAGAAATAATAAAAAAGTAAAAACGAAAGAAGGGACTCCATACAACAAACGTATTTTTTAACGTCTTTTTGTATTAGCTCTAATGTAAAAATGATAATATGTACAAGCATCAAACTTGGCATGACTATAGTAAACACTCTAAAGTATAACAACAAATAATAAATAATGGCCAAGTGCAAGTCGGTGATAAGTTTCTGTTCATTACCAAGATAACTGGTAATTTCGTTATTGAATTTTTTAGTGGTACGGAACCCCCAGTGCGCGAGTTCGACTCGCACTTGGCTGGTTTATTTTGTGTCTCTCGACTCGACTCTCAATTATTGCGGAAGCGGCAGTAAACTACTAGTTGGAAATTTAGTTTTCGTGTAGGATTCCTAGAATGCAAATGCAATGCAAAAGTCGAGCTATCGACCGAAGCCGCGGGCAGTCGGCTTGTATATTGAAATTTGTCAGACGAGAGTGAATAATTGAATGTTGTCTGCAATGGTCTGCATATAAATAGGATTGTTAAGTTATTTCTTAAATAAATTGCGACTTATTCAGTTTCAGAAATGATTAAATAAAAATCTTTAAAATAAAAGTTTTTCCGCAGAATTAGGAAAGTCAGACCAAAAAAATAACCAGGGGCCTTATGGACAACTGCTATTGCAGAATCAAACTAACGTTAAATCCGCTCAGTTGGACAATCACGCGAACGTGAACCTTAACGCACCCAGATACGGTTTGCGGTCACGTGATTTTCCAACTGAGCGGTTTTAACGTTACTTTGGTGCCGCAATAGCAGTTGCCCGTAAGGCCCCAGGAAGAATAGCGTAAATCAGTGCTACTTTCATATATTTTTTCTATCGAGTGAAATACGATTTCCTAGATTTAAAACATTAAATTTTGATATGACACCATTTTTAGGGTACCGTAGTACTACAATATCCTTACAAGTTCGTTCTGTCCGTCCGTCATCTGTAAGAAGCGTTGCCTAAAATTGGGAAAACCTCGCTATAACAACCCCGAATCATAGCTGTTTTACCAGACGTAGGTAAGGAGTTCTACACTGCTGTTCTATTAAAACATGAATTGGAAACGGTTAAGTGCGTCTAAATTAGGCCAGAAAAAGGAATGGGATGGAAAAAAAATATGTTCATCATCATCATTTTAGCCGTAGGACTTCCACTGCTGGACATAGGCCTCCCCCATCGATCTCCGAAAGGTTGGGTTGGAAGCGGCGTACATCCAGCGTTTGCCTGCGGTCTCTTTTAGGTCGTCTGTCCATCTTGTGGGTGGACATCCTACGCTGCGCTTACCGGTCCGTGGTCTCCACTCGAGAACCTTTCGGCCCTTTCAGAAATTATGTTACGGCGGATTAATTAAGAGCTAATAAAATAGTCGAATAGTAAAAACTAAATGGGATATGCCCATACGACAAACGTATTTTTAACGAGTTTTTGTATTTATTAGCTCTAATGTAAAAACGGTAATACGCACAAGCGTCAAACTTGGCATGATTATAGTACACGTTCTAAAATATAACAACAAATAATAAATAATGGCCAAGTGCGAGTCAGTGTCAAATTTCTATTCACCACCGGTTCTCCTACGATCACCGAAGTCTAGCAAAATCCAGCCGCAATCCTGAAGAGAGTGAAAATCCTGAAATCTCAGGACAAATCCTAAGATATGGTAACCCTATCTAAATGGAATTTCCACGATAAGAATGTCCCCTTGGCGAATGAAGCTTTATTAATTCGATATATCTTCTTTATTATCATCAATTCGTTACAAACTCGCGTTTCGAATCAGTTTCGAATTGGCTTTGATAGAAAATGTTGTCTGTAGTGCTGTTTTTAGCATTTTTAGCAGCAACAATAGCAATAGTTAATGCACAATTTTACGACCCAAAAGATCCTAGAGTAAGTTCTAATATATGTTTGAGTTATCGGTAATTTTCTGTTTTTAGCGTTCCGTACCGCAAAAGGAAAAAACGGAATCCTTATAGTATCACTTCCGGCTGTCTGTCCGTCTGTCAAGACCCTTTTTCTCAGGAACGCGTAAAGGTATCAAGTTGAAATTTATAACAAATACGAATCTACGGTTTCTTTTGGCTGTGAAATAATCAAATTTGTAAGTCAACGCGATCAAAAGATATACCGTTTATGTCGTATATTTTAGCATATTTTGCGATTTCACAAGGAAATCAAAACTTATAGGTGTACTTCCCGTACACTTAGAATCATGAAATTTGGCAAAAAGGAAGATTTTACAACACATATAGGAAAAAAACCGAAAATTGATAAAGTGAAGTTATATCATATAATTTTTTTTTGAGATTACAAACTTACATTTGGTAGTTTGTATGTATCGAAGCACCTTATTGTGCACTGCAAAGTGAAGTATGTCTTTAAATATTAAAAAAAAATTGTAGTATTTTTTGTTGGACTCGCGCTCTGTAGGGTATCTTCCAACGGAATCCTTGGAGTGCAAGTCTTACTTGATCGGTTTTTTTATTATTTAAGTTGTGCATAGTAAAATCATAGTGTATATCAGAGATCTTTTTATTCTAAACTAGCGGCCCACCCGCCCGGCTTCGCACGGGTGTTATTTACGTGCGAAGCCGGGGTGGGTCGCTAGTTATATATATAAACCTTCTGTGAAAATGTATCTAGCTGATGGTGAAAATCGCATCAAAATCAGTTGCGTGGTTATGCGGCCATACAGAGAGACAGACGCGGAAAGTGACTCTAATTTTTATTATGTAAAGAAGAGATAGATATAGAGATGTGCACGACCTACCATTTTTACATTTTGGGTACGGAACTCTAAAAAACATTCCAATTTAATTGGAAACAAAGTTATATGATTATTTACGAGATATTTACCGTGGTAAGGTTATGGAATGAGCTCCCGATATTTCGGCGCAGTTACATGCACCATGTTCACGGGAAGACTGAAGAATGCGGGTGGTTGGTCGAACAGAAAGTTAGGTGCAGACAAAACGATCTACCCTCTTTCTTAGTCTTAACTATAACTTTAGTAAACAACCGTGATAGCGACAGTGTTTATTTAGAAACCTCTTTAGAATCGGTTGAAAACTTACTCAAATAACTAAGGGACGACCTAGCTTCATAAAAAAAAATGCTAAATAATAGCAAAGCTAAATATAAGCTAAAAATATTTTTCATCACATCTATTTAAAAAGGACAACTTGGTTCGCCTTAAATGCACCCAAAGGTGGTGTTTTCTATAAGAAACTTCTAGCGGGCAGTAATGAGTTTTTAATCCTCTTTATAAGTGCGTCGCAATTATCTTTGCCGCGCACTTTTTGAATTTGGAGCTTCTTAGTGTTCAGCGCCACAGAAATCGAACGCAAATATTGTTTGAATAAAGACTGGCTGGTACGACGGCCCATAGTCGCGCCCCCAGCTGAGTAAAAAAAAATTAAATTAAAAATGCGCTAACTACATGCTAACTACACTAATGCCCGCGTTTTCGTAAATTTTCACGGATTGTTAGAAATTCATGGTTTTGTGTAACAAAAAATTTTCATATTTGCTAAAATGTCTCAAATGTTAATATAAGTTTTTAGTTGTTTTATTATTAGATACTATTTAATTACAATTTACCTAGTTGTTACTCTATGTTTTATTAAATAATAATATAACAATAAAATATGAGGCGCCTTTTATTTTCTTATGGTGATGAAAAGTAGAGGGTAATCACTCGGGCGCAAAATATTTTTTTGACTTGGGTGACGTAATTTGAATCCCTCGCTACGTTCAGGATTCTACTCTAGATATCACTTGCTATGGATTTAAAAAAGCGCCCTCGCCGTAAAAATATAATTTTGCTCCTTTGTGTTACAATCTACTATTTTCGCCTAACCTATTTTCCCCCACATTTATTTTTATTTTTCAGTTTTATTCAGTAAGACAGCGTGATACTTTCATGGCACCACCTCCAGGCGCCGTAAGTATTTAGCGTCATACTTGGCAACGCTATAGAACACACTCTAAAGTAAAAAAAAAAACTGGCCAGTTGCATATTTTATGTTGGTGAAAAATTTCTGTTCATCGTAGTTAAGGAACAAGCTCGTAAAACAAAGTTTTTGAATGAAAAAATTTTTTATTTATGTATGTAAGTATATTATTATTATCATACTGATATTATAAATGCGAAAGTGTGTTTGTTTGTTGGTTTGTTTGGTCCTCTTTCACGCTGCAACGAAACAACGGATCGACCTGATTTTTTGCATGGGTATAGTTCAAGAGCCAGAGAGTGACATAGGCTACTTTTCATCATCATCATCACCATCACCATTTTTCATCACTGCGCGGGTGAAACCGCGGGGCGCAGCTAGTTTTACATAAATATTGTTTCAATATTAGCGTATTATTATAATCAGAGAAAAGATAAGTAAATAGAACGGAAATAAGAAGGAAAATCTGTCGCCAGGCATTATGATAGAACCTTGATTGGATATTCTTATTTATATCAACGCATCGAACTCCGCATCCAAAGAACTTGGACTTTACCTTTTTGGGTTAGGTCTCAAAGTTCTTTATCCGCATCACAGTTGCTAACTGATTTCGAATGACTTCGACGAATGACTCTTACAAAAAAGCCTTGACAGACGTTCTAATTAAAATTATTTTTATATCTTTTTTGCGATTATAATGCATGTCTATAATTGTCTATGCCTTTTATACTACGTATTCTATTATTATAGCACACCCCGTCCCTTCTTACCACTTCTCTATGTCTTCTCCATATTAAGTTTACCTGGAAGAGATCGCTTAGCGATAAGGCCGCCAATTGATTCACAATTTTTAAGCTGATTTTGTCTGTTTTGTTTGAACAATAAATAAATAAATATTCAGGACATTTTTGCACACACGGTCATCTGACCCCAAACTAAGTAAAGCTTGTGATGTGGCTGCCAGAGACTCATATACATACATATATAGTTTTAAATACATACTTAAATAGATATTAACACCCAGATAGTTAGATTGTTCTATACAAACACAAATGTTCATCACACAAATGTTTGTCCTAGGTGGGAATCGAACCCACGCCCCCAAGCTCAGGTAGGTTCACTACCAACTGGACCAACGGGGCTATCGAAAGAGTTATCTATCTATCGAATCAACTTCGGGCGCGGTCGGTACTTGGATGGGTAACCGCCTGGGCGTGATATTGTCTTTTTGAACTACGTTTTTGTACTTTAGTACTCAACAATATTTTATGTGATGGTACGGAACCCTCAGTACGTGAGCCCGACACTTTGCTGGTTTATTGTTGTATTGTTATACTATTATCTTCTAAGTCTGCGTGCTTCCTCTTCGACCACATCGTCGCTTACCAACAGGCGAGCTGATGGTCAAAAGCGGACTTATAGATAGATAGATAGACTATTTATTGTGTAAACCATAAAAATAATTATAACAAGATAGAAAACACTCACGAGCTAGTGCCACAAGTGGCGGCCTTATCGCTAAAAGCGATCTCTTCCAGACAAACTTACCCGCATTAAAAAAAACATAATCAAGGACACATGGCACTTATTTTTCTTCAGAATTTGAAACCGATATTCGATGATCGGGGACATAAGATTCCGCTTCCCCCATCGCCAAATAAGAAGGACACTGTAAGTATTCAAATAATTGCATTAAGAGCTAAGACGTATTTAGCTATTGAGCTGAACTATTAATTAATCTAACTTAAAAAAGAAAAAAAACTTTATTGTGTTTTTTTAACCAGAATGGTGTTTTGTTGAAAAGTCAAATTTTTGTTGAAAAGTCAAATTTTTGTTGAAAAGTCACATTTTTGTTGAAAAGTCACATTTTTGTTGTAAAGTCACACTTTTGTTGTAAAGTCACATTTTTGTTGATAAGTCATATATAAAACCAAAACGTTGTTTGTACATGGCTTTTTAAATACATCACGGCGAAAAAATTTGGATGTGACAGTTATGTAAGTACATGGTGTAATCCGTTTTCACTAACCACGAATAAGGCGACGCCTAACTAGCTAAGGAACTCCTAATGTAAGGAGAGGCTTAAGCATAATCTTCTCAACAATTTTAAATAGGTGACTCCTAGGCTTAGCCTTGGTGCCGGGGCAATATAATACACCACCGGTACCCCCTGTCTGTACTAAGAGGCTACTAAAGGGGATCTCCGGGCTCGGGATGGTCAAAGTTGGGGCTCTGACCATCCACTTAAGCGTGCCCAGGGAGAGAACGACATCGTTGTGTGACCTTGGTGGGTGGAGGGGCTGAGACAATACGGTTGTCTCGGGAGGAGCCGTAGCGCAGTGCCGAGGTCTCCGGTGCGTTCCTCTGGAGATCCCGGAGCCCTCTTGTCACGCACTAAGGCTGGTCACCAGGGGAATTTTAGCGGGTATAACCCACATAACCTGGCGGCACCCCAATGCAGCCGGGTATCTTTGGAAGATTTCCACATCGAAAAGAAGAACTACACAGATGACTCCTACGCTACGAGTTGCCAAATTGGGCGAATTTTTTGACAGTGATCTACGATTTTGATCTAAGCGAGCGGGCGCGGTTATGTGGATGCAAAAGGCGGGCTGTTGTTCGGTGTGGAGGTTAAAGGGGGAGGTCTATGTTCAGCAGTGGATGTCTTCTGGCTGATGATGAAGATTTTAAAAACAACAAATCCCCAAGTAATCACTTCTACGCATGTAGAATGTTCTTCCCAGTCTCGCTTTTTTTTGTTTCGGGAATAGTTTTAATTTCGCTGACGACACTAGTGCGATGAGATATTACCTAATTTACTTGCTTATCTAACTATGCTTTTGTTTTAAGAGAAGTGGGGACTCTCCATCGCCTGACTTTGAGGATCACGAGGTAAATAAAACCTTTCAAATAGGTAAAATAAGTTTTTCACTTCTCATGCTCGTAAAGTTCGTGGCGGAAAGAAAATGAATTGAAAACTGCGCACTGAGGGTTCCGTACCACCACAAAATACAAAAAGTAGTGTAAAAAGACAGCACGCCCAAGCAGTCACCCATTCAAGCACCGACCGCACCCGGCGTTGCAACTTGGTGGTGAACCGAAACGGAACCCTGAGTGCGCAAGCCCGACTCGCACTTTGCCGGTTTTTTACTGTTTAAAACTAAATCTAATAATTTATTATTTCAAACTTTTAAACAATTTCTTAAATAAATTTTTGTATTTTTTTTATTATATTGTTTTTTCAATCTTCTACAGTGGCATACCCCTGAATTGTACGACATGGTAAGAGTTTTTTGATATCTACTAATATTACATAGGTAGGTAGGTAAGTGGTAAAAAAATATATATTTGAAGTGTTCTTCGCTTAAGAATTAACTATTTAAATGTTAGACAATTCAAAAAAATTACGAGCGGCAGGATTCGACCCTGCTGTTCAAGTAGGTACCGTTCTTTATCAAATACAAATTAATTTATTGGGCATTATAAAAATTGTTCTTCAAATTTGATAGTTGAGATCGCGAAATTCGATAAAATTCCAATTGATCGATACTCGCTATGATCGATTCTATGGCATTATCGAACTTTGCCTATGGATAAAGAACAGTTTTAACACTGCTAGGTTGTTCGGCATACGTCCCCAGCAATTTATTTATAAAAAGTTATAGCGCTTTTATTTAAAAAACGTATCTATTTAAAAGCAAGCTTTTTAAATTAATTGAATTGAGTTTTTATTTTTATTAAGGTGGCCATTTTGATAATATTGGGTATTGCATATTGTTTTGTCACCAGAACTAAATGTGTATGCAAAATTTCAGCAAAATCAAAAGTTAGGAGGAACTGGTTTCTAATTCAGCGTGTAAGATTTGACCTCAACAAACTAACAAACATTACAAGTTAAATAAAAACTGGCACAAAATGGATTTCCAATGGCTATAACTGTGTTTTTTTTCATACCACTGGCTTTTCGGTGAAGGAAAACATCGCGAGGCAACCTGCATAGTGCATAGGTACAGATAAGAAATTCAATAACGTATGTGAATCCACCAACCCGCACTGGGCCAGCGTGGTGGATATGGCCCAATCACCCTTTCGGGGGTAGGCTAAAAGTCCAGCAGTGGACTGTTAAAAGGCTGACTATGATGATGATGATGAGACCGGCTGTCAAGGCATTTTTGTAAGAAATTTGTTGTAGCCAGTTACACCCATATAAACGAAACGTCAGTCATTCGAAATCAACAGAGCTGTGATGCGGACAAAGAACTTTGAGACCTAACCCAAAAAGGTAAGGTCCAAGTTCTTTGAATGCGGAGTTCGACGCGTTGAAATAAATAAGAATGTTCAATCCAGGTTCATGCCTGGCGACAGATTTTCCTTCTCATTTCCGTTCTATTTAATTCTCTTTTCTATGTGTACCTACTATAACAGACACGCGTCAGGCGAGATGGTGGTCAAAGGCAAGCCTATTATTTATTTGGGAAAAAAATATATACATAAAAAAGTAATTTTTCAGGAAAATCAAATAACACGAGCTAATAAGGTACTAACTTTTGTTAAAACAATATATCAACATACATAATACATTATTACAACAAGTACATTAAATTATTAAAAAATACAACCCGACTGCATTGGATAAATAGCAGGGGCCTTACGGACAACAGCTATTGCGGCACCTAATCCGCTCAGTTGGAAAATCACGAGAACTTGAACCTTATCGCGCCCAGATACGGTTTGCGGTCGCGTGATTTTCCAACTGAGCGGATTAGGTGCCGCAATAGCTGTTGTCCGTATGGCCCCGGGTAACTGAAAAGTAACAGCGGCGCGCTGCGTACCTTTCATACCGCTTAATCTCCTAAACTACTGAATATTTCACAGTAGTGTTAGATATTTTTGAAATTTGCTCTACATAATGATGGTAATATTGATCTATTGAGCAAAGTTTATTTACTATTTTACCCTCAATTTTTTTTCGCGGATGTCGTCTTAAATCTTTGTACCCTATGTCACTCCCACTATGAAAACGATTCAAATGACACCTCACATATTGAAATCCATTAAGCCGTTTAGGCTGTAGGGCGTGCAAAAGAAACCATCATACATACATACATACATACATTACATACATACTCTTTCTATTTTTTATCTGGGCAAGTGTCACGCGTCGCATTACTCTTTCTTGCGCAGTCGGGTAATAATAGGGTAAAGCTGGTGTAACCGCGGGCGCAGGTAGTAAGCATTTAAAGTTTCTGTTAATTTCAGTGGCCTGAATTTTTGGAAAAGCTTCAGGAAACGAGCGTAAGTATTTTGAATTTTGATGCCTATCACTAGAGTTGTATAATAATAATATTATGTTATATACAACTTATCGATAAAACTACTATGTACGACTAAAAATCTAATATATTTAAAAAAAAAACCTAGGTGAACAAGACGCCACTATGCAGGGTTCCCAGGCCCCCGATTCTACTAAACAAATTGTTTTTAAATTGTTATTGTTTCAATTTTGTAAGATTAACAGTTTTTAATTTTTTTATCATCATCATTAGCCAGAAGACTTCCACTGCTGAACATAGGCCTCCCCCTTTAACCTCCAAACTGAACGACAGCCTGCCTTTTGCATCCACTGGATGCCAGCGACTCTCACTATGTCGTCGGTCCATAATTATATACTAGTAAGAATATACTATACGCAGTGAAAAGTGTAATTAGTTAAACTCTTGTATTGATTTGTTAATGTTAGTGTAATCAATTTCTTAATCTCTTGTTGATCTGTTGTCTTTTTTTTTAATAGTAGATGGGCTTGCGCTTGGCCGCCATCTCGCCTGATGTTAAGCGACGATGCGGTCTACGATGGAGCACGCTTGCCTAGAAGAAACCGATTCACTCTCGACTTGAAGACACCCAGATTGTAACTAACGGGGAAAACCCATTCAGGCAGCGAATTCCACAGACTAGCAGTTCGCACAATAAATATGGAATCATAGCGCTTCGTACGGGTTCTCGGAATATCAACCATAAAACGATGTCGATTTTTTGTGCCCGCTCGCTTCATTTCGCTTTTGTGGAAACGCACCTTTAGCTAGAGCGGGGTGGAAAGGGTGCGCTATGCGGAGCGGAGCGGAGAGAAGCATGAATCTAAGGCATGAATAATAAAAAACCCTTTTAACATTCTCCTCTCTGCTGATTCTAGCTGTTTTGGTGGATGCCGCGTCTAATCAACACTAGTGTTAAGTTTTAATCTTTTTGCTTAACTTTTTTTAATAGGCAAAAGCGAATGGGCAAGTCTTAGAGAACGTAAGTTTATTATTATTTATGTGTAAATACCTAATAATTATTTATAATTTCTTGAAAGAATTTTTAATCTATTTTTTTTACAATTTAAGTGGGAAGAAGATGCTCATAAATGGGCAGTAAGTTATAATTTTTGTTTATTATTTGTCATTTTCTTAAAATATTTGGTTCTAAAAAAAAAAAAGCTATTTGGCCAATGTGAAGTACAATAAAGCGATAAGGATTTTAGCGATAAGGCCGCCAGTTGTTACACTCAAGAGTTTTTTGTCCTCTGTATATTTGGATCAGTACTGTACTTTAATTCAATATGTTTTTTTAAGAATTGGGTGAACAATTTAAACAATAAAAAGGTAAGTAAATGAGCATGCAATATAACACGATATTGCCTTAAAGATATACAGAGTTGTTGGAAATTATAACAACCTCTTCAGGCCCAGAATTCGGCACGCCACTATCTCACTCTTACATTTGAAGTTTTTTTAATATATAAACTTTGTGTCTACTTTTCAAAAATGTGCGTCGGTCATTTTGCGAAGTTAATGTTTCAAAATATTTAGAACAAATAGAAAAATTGTTTATCCCCTTTTTTGTGGTCATAATAATACATATTAAAACAAAAATTTGTACTAAATATTTTGAAACATTAACTTCGTAAATTGACCGAAGCACATGTTTCAAAAGTAGACAGTAATTTTCACAGAAACAAACCGTTTAGATCTTTTCTGTGGTAATTTTATATTTAAAATAAACACCAGATGTGCCAGTGAGATAGCGGCGCATATTCAGGGCCTTAAGAGTCCGCTCTCTGACTAGATTTATCTTTTTTATATATTGACAACCAAAAAAAAAAAACTCGAAACATTACTATTTTATGAACGCCAAAATATTATAAAATATAGAGACATATGTTATTTAAATTTTCAAGTTATTTTTTTATCTTAATTTTTTTAATGTGTGTAAGAGATAGCTATGGCCGTTGAGCGCAGCCTTAAATCTGCGTACACATTATGTACGCGAACACAGACACTCCACGCTCCGGCTATTGTTCCAGTAAGTGGATAGATTCGCGCTACCGGAGACCGTATCGTACACCGTTGCGCGATCTGCGGTGAGCGTCCCACGCGTAGCGGGTATTGTGCGCACACAAAAAGGACCAGGGGCTCGATTTTTTAATCACTCGTATGATTTCGCACAAACATATCTTGCGAAATGAATGATTCTCTATTGATAGAAAGCAAATTCGAATGGTTCAATCCACTCGTTGCGTTAACGAGTGGTATGTGTTAACGCACAAAGCATGGCATCGCCTCGCGTGTGGTATCTAGATCTACACCACGCCCAGGACTTAAACGCAGCAAGTCTATGGACACAAAAATATCGCGGTCTACTTTCTCTATGACTTTCGCCTCCCGCCATTACGTTACAATGAAAATGCATCTTGTGATTTATAAAAACTAAATAAGAAATAGACACTAATCAAATGTTGTAAGATTTAATCAATAATAAGAACCAAAAACAATTAGGAAGAAGAATCATCAATTTGAGATTTCTATCCAGTCAGTCTTTTTGCATGACATTTTCGTGTGAAACATACTAACGAAAATCGAGTCCCAGAATAGCACAACGCGTGTCACTTGCTCGTACTGATGCGCGCGCCGTATCCTCAGAACAACTAAAACTATATAACCAAACAAGATTAAATCTATATAACTACATATCTATAAATCTAAATAACTACTACATAACTAAATCTATAACCAAAGACCGTATCCGTCCAAGTAGCTGCAAAAGCGCGGAACGCAGGCGGAGCGCAAACGCAAATATCGTGAGTATTTGCGTGCTCGCTAAATAATTTTATATTTATGTATTGTAATATAAGTTATATTTCTGTCTATTTTTATTGTAAAGAGTAATACGTTTTCTTAGATGAAAACAAAAAAAAAACTGCTAAATGTTTATCCATAAAATAATTTTATTCTTTATTAAATTTTTATTTTTAGACGCCCGTTCATTCCACTACAACTTTGAGGGTAAAAATATTTATGATTTATAATATTATTGTGAATTTGTTTTGTGTAATAAATTAGTCTTTTAAAAACTATTTTAAGTGCTTTGTGGTATAGAGAAAATACATAAAACATTATCTGTCGTTATTAGTTAGTAATAAAATATATAAACGTCGGTTTTTTCAGACTATCATGAGAATAGCAGAATCTGCAGAGAACCCATCCCTAG
Organism: Agriopis marginaria; assembly: GCA_932305915.1. Lineage (NCBI taxonomy): Eukaryota > Metazoa > Arthropoda > Insecta > Lepidoptera > Geometridae > Agriopis > Agriopis marginaria. The sequence goes on along the minus strand of OW029914.1, from coordinate 26,489,995 downwards.
GGGTTTGTATTTTTATTAATAAAGGTATTTGTTATAATTTTTTTTCTAAACAATCTTTTTGCGATTCTAGTTAAACTGTGGTGGTCCGACATTGATTTTTAGTCTGTACACTTATGTACCTACGGTACCCAAATCACAGAAGACTGTGTTTAGAACGCGGAAGCGGAAAGGAAGAAGTGAAATTTATATATCTTAATGCATTTTCTTGTATTTAATTTCAGATGGAACCATATTGGACAGGCGCGGTGGTAAATACTTAACAAAATTTACTTTCTAACTTTCCTACTTTAAAAGGAGGAGGTTTTGATTGTTCACAATAACGAAAAACTTATCTTTTCAGAGAAAAAACAATTTTATTAAACCGACTTCAAAATTAGTTATATACGCAATTTGGTTAATTAGATGACAATATTATGTCATGCAATTAAACGAACTTTTAATTTATTTCGATTTACTAAATTCGGCCAAGTGCGAGTTGGACTCGCGCACTGAGAGTTCCATGTCACCACAAAATACAATAATTATCAATTTAAAAACCGACTTGTTCATGCTTAACGCCTTCCAAAATAGTCCAAGCAATTGCTACGCCATCACATACTTAGTTAATATTTTGCTAGTGACGCTCAGTATAACTTGGCAAAGAACAAAAATATATCACCGACTCGCACTTGGCCTTTATTTATTATTTGTTGTTATATTTTAGAGTGTGGTACTATAATCATGAAAAAATGCGTTTGTTGTATGGGGACCTACTTTCGTTTATCGAAAAATATAGCCGTTTAAAGGTAGGACAGACGGATTTCACGGACAGACAGACAGACAGCCATCGTAGGCTTAGTAATAGGGACCCGTTTTTACTCTTTGGGTACTAACCCTAAAAACCAAACTTCTGGATATTCTGAACCGATTTTGATTACATTTTTGTATGGGACCAATCAGAAAGTCTTTGACTTTGTTCTTAGGTCATTTCAAATTTAAAAAAAGTATTTTTCAAATCAGTTTATAAAAGCTTATTATTATAAAACCTTCTTTTTTTGAAGTCGGTAAAAAATATAGTTGAATCGAGAATCCCCTTTCTCAAAGTCAGTATAAAATGGTATATTATTATGTACTTTTCAAGTTTTGGTCAAACATGTGTGAAATTTACTTAAATTATTTTTATTTGGCACTTGGATGCTACCTTAAAACATTTTTTTTTAAATCGTTCTTGTCACAGGCTAAACAAGAGCAAGCTCATGGTTTGGGACTAAACTCCATGGTAAGAAACATTCAAAGAACTCAGCAAGTGGGTCACGGACACCTGTTCCATATATCACATCATTTAGCTGAAGTGGCAGTGGGTCAGTCATATCTCCTAGCTGAAGTTGCAATGGGCCAGTCATATCTCTTAGCTGAAGTTGCAATGGGCCAGTCATATCTCCTAGCTGAAGTTGCAATGGGCCAGTCATATAGATTAACCGAAGCAGCAGTGGCCCGGTAAACTCGTCTAGATGAAGAGGCAGTGGGCCGGATATAATTATGATCTAGCTGAAGTGGCAGTGGGCCCATCATATCATCTTGTTGAAGTGGCAGTGGGTCGGTCATATCTTCTAGCTGAAGTTGCAATGGGCCAGTCATATAGATTAACCGAAGCAGCAGTGGCCCGGTAAACTCGTCTAGATGAAGAGGCAGTGGGCCGGATATAATTATGATCTAGCTGAAGTGGCAGTGGGTCGGTCATATCTCCTAGCTGAAGTTGCAATGGGCCAGTCATATATATTCACCGAAGCAGCAGTGGCCCGGTCAACTCGTCTAGCTAAAGTGGCAGTAACCGGTCATATCCTAAAGCTGAAGTGGCAGTGGGCTGGTCATATCACCTAACTGAAGTGGCAGTGGGCTGGTTATGTCATAAAGCTGAAGTAGCAGTTGGCCAGTCACTATCATCTTGCTGAAGTGGCAGTGGGCCGGTCATATCTCCTAGTTGAAGTAGCAGTAGGCCAGTTATATAGCTTTACTGTAGCAGCAGTGGCCCGGTCAACTCGTCTAGCTAAAGTGACAGTAGACCGGTCATATCGTAAAGCTGAAGTAGCAGTGGGCCGGTCATATCGTGTTACCGAAGCGGCAGTGGCCCGGTAAGCTCGTCTAGCTGAAGTGGAAGTGGACCGGCAATTTCGGTCGATTCGTTTTTTTTTTAAATAAATTATTACACAAATAACTTGGTTAACGTCCACGTGAACGCGGATTTTGTTTGAACTTCAAACAAAATCCCTGGAGATGTGAGTGACAAGTAAAGAATTTGATGTGTTCTGTCTGATTAATAATAATGACGATGTGATTAGAGTAAAGTGTGATATAGTTTACTTTATTTTACAGGATGAGATGATGAATAGAGACGATTTGAGATTCAGAAGATTGGTAAGTACGCTATTTTCATTGGTTTATTTGCTCTGCCAGCTGCAATAATATTGTGAAAAGCTGTAAAAACATTTTATTTTAATATTTCCTTGAAGTATAACAGGTACCTGTTACAGTCTTACATTCAAAAAATCTAGCGAAAGTAATCAGAATTCGTAGTTTTCATTCAGCTTCTTACAATGTTATTGCAGCTGTCAGAGCAAATAAATACTGGTACCGAATATTTATTATAATTTATGGTATGGCAATTTATAGTTGAGGCAAAGTATCCAAGACAATTATACGATGATTTTCTTGTATAATAAAAACTTTGTTTATTTCAGTCACTGCGTAATGAGGACAAAGCTTTGGTAAGAAACGTCAAACAAATAGAGCAAAAATCTCAGATCATACAACAAGGGAGATATGGTATGGTGGTGTGGCGGGTGCGAATGCATCCTGTCTGGATGCCATTAGTCGTACTCACCATGCAAAAAAAATAACAGACTCGTTTTAGATATGCATATTTAGACGTATGAAATATCTTTAAAGTTTTTATTATTTTTTAGATGTATAATCAGGTAATCAAGTAAATTTTCTACTCTACTCACTCGGAGATAGTTTAATTTTCTCCCCGATAAGTAAGAAAAAAACCTTAATTATCCAACACAATACATTATGTTTGGTAAGAAAGAATAATTAATATGGTTTGAAATAAAACAATTGACAAAACACCACAGAAAAGAGAAGTAAACTTTCTTTTCCTTGCAAAACACATTTGCAAGTAATGAACGGAAAAACGGGATAATTTTAGACTAATCTGCGATGTCATCAGAGATTACTTCAAAGTAGTTTTTTTTATTAGAAACCACCAAGCAACAACCACATTTTTCGAACAGCACTTTTAGGCGTCGTACCATCGAGATCACAGATTTTTTTCTCTCTTCTGTGATCGAGATACAATATATCATCATCATAATCAGCCTTTTTAACAGTCCACTGCTGGACAGGAAACTGGAAAGGGTGATTGGGCCATCCCCACCACGCTGGCCTAGTTGCGGGTTGGTGGATTCACATACGCCATTGAATGCCTTCTTCGTATGTATGCAGGTTTCCTCACATGTTTTTCCTTCACTGAAAAGCCAGTGGTATGAAAATCCGTACATAAACTCCAAAGAGCTCGTTAGTACGGGCCCGGGGTTTATACATTACATATGGAGACACAATTGTGCCAAAAAAAAAAACGAACCAACCAACTCAGCGCACGCTAGGAATTGCGCAGAGTTTTTGGTAAGTTGCAAGGTAACCGTGATCCGAATACAATGCCGCGCGATGCCAGAGCTACGATGACATAGCGGACAAGTAATATTGAACACTATGCAAACGACATAACGTCTAAATAGGGGTAAATGTGGCATTGCGAACTATACATATATTTGATATTTAAGTATGTACAACGACGCTCGGACGTTTTTTGACTGTTTGGAGATTCTGACTCTATAGGTATTGTATCTCGATGGTGAATACCAAGTCAGTTTCTATAATACTAGTAGGCCGCCCCGGCTTCGCAAGGGCGAAGCCGGGATATATAGCCTATGTCAACCGGGGATTGCGCAGCTTCCCAACAGTGAAAGAATTTTTCAAATCGGTTCAGTAGTTTCGGAGCCTATTCAATGCAAACAAACAAACAAACAATCAAATCTTTCCTCTTTATAATATTAGTATATATAATTTGTTATGATTTGTAATTGTGATCGAACTTCACGTAGGGTAAGTTCATTTGAATATTAATTATATTTCAGAACTTCATTCCTTGTAATATTTGAGTTTACATACAGGGTTATACTCTTGGGGCTTAGGTAGTTGACTGGTGTTTCAGTTATTACAAATAACAGGCTTTGGCCAGAATACAATTATACATTACACATATAACACAATATCCTGAAAAAATAATTTTAATTGGCTGATAAAGTTCTGAGATACAAGCGTTTAAAGATTTTGGTGGAGATTGAGAGGGTATGCTCCGTCCTTTTCCCGTAAAGCATGTACTAGTATAACATTGTATGGCGCTCGCAAGGCTTGATGTCATAACTTGCTAAAGTGCGCTCTCGTCTAGCATGAAATTAAAATACTGATAACTTAATTTTGTTTTTGTTGATGGGCTGGCTCTATTTATGAGCAGTTTTTTATGAGGTGATAAAGAATAATTTGGATAGGCTTATTTTCTATGGGACCAATTCTGAAATCGTGAAGAAAATATCAGCAGTTCCATAAGGTTGACTCGTGCGTCTAACGCACGCGGCTGTTGCAATTTAAAAATGTATGGCAAAGTCAGACGTCTGCCGCACGCGTCTGATGCAGAACTCGGAAGCGGCGCCATACATTTTTATAGACTTGTCGCATCAGCCGCGCGCGGCTGCGATCAGCCGCGTTGCATGGAAGTCTACCTTCGTGAATGTTTTTTTATAAAGTACAGCTGATATTTTTTCGCGATTTCAGGGTTGGTCCCATGACCGATAGGCTTAGTATATCTCAAGTTTATAACCCTGTAGTGTAGTAAAGTTCTTGCACAGAAATATAATAATATACCTACTATTAGTCATCAGCCAGAAGATGTCCACTGTTAAACATAAGCATCCATCGAACGACAGCCTGCCATCTGCATCCACTGGATGCTCGCGACTCTTACAGTGTCGTCGGTCCATCTAGTGCAGGGGTGTCCAACTAAATTATGTGGCGGGCCGGATTTATTAACTTTGTAACCATGGCGGGCCAAGAGATGCTTCGTAACTGAGCAAATCAAGACTAATATAAGCAAAATGGTAGAAAGGGTATAATTATAACTATTTGGCGAAATTCACAGTAGGTTTCACTTGTAACTGCATGCACGGGCATACCTGACACCACTGCTGGCTGGCTGTACGTTGCATGCACGGAGAGCACTCTCTCCGGGTGGGTGAGAAGAGCGGTAATGTTAAAGTTTTCGCGCGCAGGTGTTATTCTAAGAATTAAAATGTCATTTACTTTATATTTTTTGGTTTCTCCCGATATGCTCGTCCACGTTTTCGCCGAGTTGTATTGTGATCGATCGATGTAATTTTTTTAAGGACGGCGCTTCACTATTTTACGAACATACCAATTGCCGTTCTATACAAAATTTCGTCTAAAAAAAGTTAAAAGTTACCCAACTTTTGACCGTTTGCGGGCCGGATTAGGAACCTGGGCGGGCCGCATTGTGGCCCGCGGGCCGTATGTTGGATACCCCTGATCTAGTGGAAAGCCTAGCTCGCAAATTAAAATACTATTACAATGTCCCATTTATATTATTACAAAGTACCTAAATTCAACTTTATTTGCCAGGACTTGAGTAAAGAAGAAACAAGACTGAGAACATTATATGACCTGGTAATTTGCTATTTATATTCAGTCCAATCGCTAGTGGACAAAGTAATAAATTCGGTCTTATCGCTGTCTAAGTAACTTTTTCAACTCTGACAGCTGTAGTTAGAAAAAGCTAAATCAAAACCGTAATTTGTGATCACTTTTGCTAAGTTTTTAAAGGTAAATCGTATTTGATTGTAGTCGGTAGCCGTTATAGTAACAATTTAACTTTTGATAAGGTTTTTGCAGCTATCAGAGCAAAAACGTTTGGACCGAGTATAGCTATTTATTCCGTTTAGTTTATTGGTAGCTTCGACCAAAATAAAATGAATGGACGGGCCATAACCATTGAACTTGCTCAGTAAAAACGAGTCAAAACCGTCGGGCCTATACGTCAACACCTAATTATAACCATGTACCTACAGTACTGTACATTTGTTACAAAAAGTTGATAGCGTTTTTTTGTTGTGTTATTACACTTCGGGAAAGCAGACGAACGCATAATTTTGTCAGATGTTTCGTTATCATGTAACAAAAGACTCGTGTCGCACTTCCTACGGCTAGAGACCGACTCAAACGAAGTGAGAGACGGCACTCATTTTGTAATCTTCAAAAATGCGCTTCTTCTGGGCCCGTCCATTCATTTTATTTTGGTCGAAGATTGGTAGTACAAATGGCAAAGATTTTATTGGCCTTTATTAACTAAACAAAATCTAACACTAACACTATTGACAAATACAGTTGGACTGGCCACAAAACCGTTGAAAGTCTAAAGACAATCCAAATGCTCAAACCTAGTAACAGTTGGCAGCGTACCCAGCATGCTGGCATCATTACCACGCCGAATGGCAATGCTTATGCGTTGAGGCAGAAACACTCAGTATTTTGGTCATGCGTCGCAAATTAAAATTTTATTTACAATTTACAGCCCAAAAAAAATAATGAAGGCTCTATGGTAAGAAAAATTTCAACACTTATTTTGAAATGTAGTTGGATGAAATACATAACAATTAATCCTAGTTTGTATAACTTTGGGCGTGGCCTTCGTAATAATGCCAGGGGCCTTACGGCCAACGGCTAACTCTGTATCAAACTAACGTTAAATCCGCTCAGTTGGAAAATCACGCGACCGCAAACCGTATCTGGGCGCTTTAAGGTTCACGTTCGTGTGATTTTACAACTGAGCGGATTTAACGTTAGTTTGATACCGAGTTAGCCGTTGGCCGTAAGGCCCCTGCTCTCTCCAACCGTGCTTTCCCTTTTGCTCAGCCGCTACCTACGTATAAGCGCTCGTTACTCCCTAGTTTTAAATTTTTTATTGAACAACATCCACAGCCCTTTAAATAACAAAACAATAAACTACGAACTTAACTTACGGCCAATTAAGGATTTACATCATATTACTAATCTAATAACTACAGTCTACAGTCTATAATAAAAGTATTTGTATATGTGTGTGGGTGTGGGTGGGAGGCAGAGTGTGTGGGGTGATAGTGTGCATAGAGGGTGGGTGTGTATGTGTGTGAGTGGATATTTAACTTGCATTTTTGTCATGCATAATTTTAAAGTCATCACAAGTAAAAACTTCCTTTATAGAGTGAAAAATTTACTTTGGATTACTAAGATAGTTGTGATAAAGAAATTTGTAACACATAAATACATACTGCCAACGTATTAAGTGATGTTTTATTTTATTTGGGTACCTTGAATTTCAATAAATACTTAATCCAGTAATCCAAAAACTCCCATAATCCGGCACCCCATACTTTTTAATAGTGTCGGATTAGTGAGACTCTACTGTATATAAATAAGTATATACTAGATGTTGCCCACGACTTTCTATGCGTAGACTTCAAAATCATAAGCTTTCAATTTTCTTTTGCTCCTTTTAATTCGGCCTTTTCACAAAATCCTTTCCTAGCGGATCTCTACGCTATAAGTGTTCTTTTTGCCAAATTTCAGCTACGTAGGTTCAGTAGTTTTCGAGATTTCGTGATGAGTCCGTCAGTCATACATTTAATAGTATTTAAATGAATTTAAAATTCAGAAACATTATAGAACAGATAACAGAAATTAAACTCTCTTGACATTATTCTACAGAATTTTCTAACTAAAGAGGAGAAACAATTGAAAATGGGCCATGAGGAACTTGGGGTGAGTACTTGAGATTATTTTTTAGACCTCTAAAACAACATGATTGTGTGACTCGTTGAAACAAACCAAAGAACCCAAACTCGAGGGATTTACTCGTCATAATAGCCCCGGAAAAGGCAGGTTCACTACCTGCCTGTTGCGCTTGCGGGCGTGGGTTCGATTCCCACCTAGGACAAACATTCATGTGATGAACATTTGTGTTTGTTCTATATCTGGGTGTTAATATCTATTTAATCATGTATTTATATCACAAGCTTTGCTTAGTTTGGGGTCAGATGACCGTGTGTGCTAAAATGTCCCGAATATTATTTATTTAATGTTTGACTTATTGTATAGATAACATAGTAAAGAGTAGTTACTTCACTTGGTCTACACAGTGATCGAACGAAATTGAGATTTGAGGCTGGTTCCATTTATCCTGCTGGTTTTATTTTGATTTTTTTGGTTTCGTTTTTGGTTCCCATAGTCGGTATTTTATTATGATAGTATTTTTTTTATTATAGATTATTAATTACACTTTGAATAATACAAAATGTCTAATGATACCTCTAATATTAAAATTGGTTTAGTGGGTCTAGGTATTTAGAAATTACGTTGAAATCAAGAAAGAAGATACTTTTTTGGGAAGATGTGTTAAAAATATATATCTACGTAGGTACTTGTTTGTTTTCAGTTGCATTTAGCAGATCCTGAGAACAATAACTTACCTGTTATGTCTGTAAGTCTATTTTCCCTTTCCATATAGGTTAGGTACCTACCGGGTGTAAGGAAAACGCTCTTGAAGCCGAAACGCTATTTGTATGCTATCTAAACTCAATCAAATAGGTATTTGCCTTATACAATTTTTTGTGGTTTAGAATTTTGAAAACCAGCAGTGCAAGTACCGTTCTTTATCGATCGTCAAATTCGATAAAATGCCTTAGAATCGATCATAGCGAGTAATGATCAAATGGCATTATATCGAATTTGACGATCTCAACTGTCAAATTTGACGATAGATAAAGAACGGCCAAAGAACCAGAGTCACCGACATAGCTGTTAAAATTTGCAAGTTGAAGTGGCAATGGGCAGGCCACATCGCTCGAAGAACCGATAACCGATGGGGAAGAAAGGTTCTTGAGTGGAGACCACGAACCGGAAGACGCAGCGTAGGTAGGCCTCCCACTAGATGGACCGACGACATAGTGAGAGTCGCTGGCATCCAGTGGATGCAAAAGGCAGGCTGTCGTTCAGTGTGGAGGTTAAAGGGGGAGGCCTATGTTCAGCAGTGGACGTCTTCTGGCTGATGATGATGATGATGATGAAAGAACGGTACATGCACTGCTGCAATGTAAAGCGTACAAGCGTGCGGGAGACAAGGCGTCAAAAAAATGCTAAAAGCGGAAAAAATAATTATATTATGAGGGTCAGCAAAAAACGTTGAAAATTAAATACTGTTTCATTGAAATACTTTCGATAGCTTTTACTTAATTGTTGTTGATGCAGATACAATTATTATTGTTGCAGATAGAAGCACTACAAAATAATAATGGACAATCACGATATAGCCGGCAAGCGTATTGGCCTCCAAATGATAAAAAGGTACGTACTCGTATTTGTAAAACTTGCGCAACCTGATTATGATTAGCTGTCAGTCTTTTTGTGCTAAATAAAATAATAATAATAAATATTAATGATAAAAATCTATACGAATATTATAAAGAGGAAAGATTTGATTGTTTGTTTGTTTGTTTGCATTGAATAGGCTCCGAAACTACTGAACCGATTTGAAAAATTCTTTCACTGACGGAAAGCTACACTATCCCCGGGTGACATAGGCTATAATTTATACCCGTGCGATGCTGGGGCGGACCGCTAGTATAATATATACAGAGAAAGTTGAACCTAGTTGAACAAATCGCCACCATGCGGCAGGGTTCTTTATTCTTTATTTCAAATTAAGCATATAATTAACAGATAATCCAAAACATTACATGGTTCCCAGAATGCTGGCAGCATTGCCCCGCTGGATTGCGAGGCTTAATTTTTGAGTGAAATATGCCCCTTGCTCTGGGATCCCCCGAGGCGAGAAACAATCAGCTGGTCGAAATGTCTTTACATTTTTTTTTTGTATCAGACGACCACGGGCCTATGGTCTCTACAGATAGTGCGAGAAACTTAATAAATAAATTAATCTATACTGTAATATTATAAAGAGGAAAGATTTGATTGTTTGTTTGCATTGAATATGCTCCGAAACTACTGAACCGATTTGAAATATTCTCTTCATTCAAAAAAGAAAGTGCTACAATTATAATATTTACAGTTTGTCTATAGTTCTTATGATTTAAAAAAAAATCGTAGTCGGGTTATAGTTTTTTAACCTGTATTCTTTGTTATCTCATTATTCGCTAGAAAACTTTTTCTCATTAATTATAATTTATATGTGAATTCATGTTTATTTTGTAGAAGATAATATTTTTTGTTTTTTAGAGTCAACCACCAAATCAGAACAAGCTAAGTGTATCACCGAATCAAAATAGGGGACCACCAAATTACCAAAATGGCCAACCACCTAATACTCAAAACGGTCGACTACCTAATATCCAGAATAACCCAAATCAATTCCCGAAATATCAAAATGGACCATCATCGGGTTATCAGAATGGACCTCAGGGTTATCAGAATGGGCCCCAGGGTTATCAGAATGGGCCTCATGGTTATCAAAACGGGCCACAGGGCTATCAAAATGGGCCACCAATGAGTTATCAAAATGGACCACCGCAAGGTTATCAGAATGGGCAACAGGGTTATCAGAATGGTTCACCAATGGGTTATGGGAATGGTCCACCATCTGGTTATCAGAATGGGCCACAGGGTTATCAAAATGTGCCACAGGGTTATCGGTATGGCCCACCAATGGGTAATCCAAATGGACCACCAATGGGTTATAACAATGGTCCACCAATGGGTAATCCAAATGGACCACCAATGGGTTATAACAATGGTCCACCAATGGGTAAACCGAATGGACCACCAATGGGTTATAACAATGGGCCACCAATGGGTTCACAGAATCGACCACCAACGGGCTATAACAACAAGCCATCAACGGGTCATGAAAATGGACCCCAACGGTATCAAAATAGGCCATCTCTAGGTGGCCCACCAAGTGGTTTTCCTGGGGCACCAGGTTATCCTAACGTACCACCACCAGATTACGCGGATGGGCCACCATCAAATTCTGGTGGAAGGCCACCACCACAGAAGCCAGAAGAAAATTACGAGACTGTAAGTAATAACATTTGATTGCATTTGTAGAAATATTTAATTTTATAGAAAGACTCACATCCACATCAAGCAAAGCTGGAAATCCAACTCCAACCGGTTCAACCGCTCCTTTTTTAAATAAAAAGTGCGGCAAAGAAGTTTGTGGCCCGCCTGATGGTAAGTAGAAACCGCCGCCTATGGACACCTGCAACACTATCGGTGTTATTCAAGCTCCATTTATTGCTACTCTGAAGATCAAGGGTACTCCCTTGAAAATCTCTTAGAACTTGGAAATCTTCGGGGTTAACATTTCTAGTGAGATCCAGTTTCGGGGTCACTTAGAGGTCAAAGCAAAAAGCGCTTTCAGGAAGCTCGCTGTGGTAACAAAGCGAAGCGATACTTAACGTTAGCGGCTTCTACTTTATAAAGAACAAGTACGGCCCTACATGGAGTATTGCTCCCAGCTCTGCACCGGAAAACCAGCTGCAGCCTTTTGGCTCCTTACAGCAGCGACCCACAAGAATATGAAAATCCCACTCCGACTTGTTCCACCGCTCCTTTCTTCCGCGGACCTTCAAGGTGTGGAATGTTCTCCCCACGAAAGTCTTAATAATAATGATAGATATAGATAGATTTAATTTATTTCTGTCAATGCTTTTCAGCCTGTTCTGAGAATGGCGAAAACAATACCAGAAACAGTTGCAGTGGTAAGCTTTTTACATGTATGATTTGAAGAGATTGAAACTCTCAAAGAGCTAAAATATCAAGAGAGAGTGATCCGAAGATCGCGTCCCAATATGTTCAGAAAACTTGTTTTGATCTTGATTTATTTCGTATCATCATCATCAGCGAAAAGACGTCCACTGCTGAACATAGGCCTCCCCCTTTAACCCCCACACTGAACGACAGCCTGCCTTTTGCATCTACTGGATTCCAACGACTATCACAATGTCGTCGGTCCATCTAGTGGCGGCCTACCTACGCTGCGTCTTCCGGTTCGTGGTCTTTACTCAAGAAAAAAAAAAACAACAAAAACAAAAACATTTACTCAAGAACTTTTCTTCTCCATTGGTCATCTGTTCTTCGAACGATGTGTCCTGCCCATTGCCACTTAAACTTGCAGATTTAAGCAAATTGATTGCTTATATTTGGAGGAATTGGGAGGAACTCTTATTTATTTCGTATAATGGGCTCTATTTATTATCAGCTTTTTAATGCAGTAATAGAAAAAGTTTAGGTCATGTCTAATGTTGGACCTGCCGTGCCCGCTGCAACGCGATTGACAGAGATAACGCGACAAGAGTTTCGCGATAGACAGAGAGGCAACTTCTAGGCTAATTATAGCTGTAGTTAGTTAGCGCTCGCACGTCCTGAATTGTACTTTATTGTGCAGTAGCAAGAGTCGCTATTTATTTAAATGATTTTGTGGAGTGAATATTCTGTACTTGTACTACGTGTTAGTACAAGTACAGAATATTCACTTCTGTACGGTTTTCAGACGCATCCGCCACCGCCGCGTCGTACTACAAGCGATCCTCTGGCAAGCTACAATCTACCTACAGAAGTATGTATATACCTGTTTTAAACTATCACGGTTGTTCACTAAAGTTATATGATTATTTACGGGATATTTACCGTGGCAACGTTGTGGATCATTCCACAACCTTACTACGGTAATTGCGCCGAAATATCGGGAGCTCATTCCACAACTCTACCACGGTAAATATCCCGTAAATAATCATATAACTTTATGTATATACCTACTCATAGCATATATATATGATTAGCATTAGCAGTAGCATTAGCAGTAGCATTAGTCATTAGTAGTTAGGTTAATCTTTGAACATTATTTTATTCATAATTATGTTATACACTAGCTGAATCCTGCCGTTAACCACAGTTTTTCCGCGAGGGATGAAGGAGAATGGGAAAAGTACCCTGTCTGCCTATAAGATGTACGAGCACACTATCATCCTCTCAAATTTCGTTAAGACCTGCGTAGCCGTTTAGTCGTGAATTGCTATTCACGACTAAACAAATATACATACATAGATACAGAGTTACGTTCGCTTTCATAATACGGAAGGATTAATGAATCAGAATAACGGATTTTATTGCGTGTATATTACATTTCTAGCTGCTGCACGCGACTCCGTACGCGTAGACTTTCTCACTATAACTTTTCACCCCACTTTTATTCCCCTTAATTCAGCCCTTTCGCAAAGTCATTTCTTAACGGACCTTTTACACCCAATAAGGAATCTATGTGCCAATTTCAGGTTCGTAGATCAATTAGTTTTCGAGATTTCGTGATGAGTCAGTGAGTGTATGTGTGAGTAGGTGAAATTCGATTTTATATATATAGATACCTACAGGGTAACGCGGAAAGGGGCCGAAAGGGTTCTATAGTAGCCATCATTACGAAGTTTAAGTTACTATGGGAGCAAACATAAAATCGAAACAAAAAATACAGCTGCTCCATATATTTTGTCGAGAGTCAATGACCGTTTTCTATGAAACAGCAGTTTTTTTTGCAATTTCCGAGTTGGTCCCGTAGTAAAAGTTGTTCATAATTATGGGTACTATGGAATTCTTTAGGCTTAGTACACCCTTTCAGCGTTACCCAGTATATAATATGAGCTATTTATCAAATAAGCATCTTATTATGTAGGTACTTAAATTTCTCAATAAACTAATCTTTACTATTTCAACCGGTTTATTAACGGTTGCGTTAATGATAAATAGCTTTGCATGACAACTTGCATGATAATTTTAGCAAACACCGTGATCTTTTAGAAAACCCATCAGCCTATAGCAACAAGGACAAAAACTGTTCTTGAAATTGATTTTCCCGCCATAGGTGCAACGTTTCACCCTAAACGTGTTTTATTTCAATCATAGATAACCTCCTCCTTAGCTTCGTTAATTAACTTGAGGGTTACCAGTTAATAACCAAGATCAAACATTCCCTAGTTGAGATTCAAATCGCGAATTCCGTAAGTTCCATCGATATCTCTCAAGCTGTTGAAAAGTTAAAGCACTCTTGAAATACTCTGCCGTTGTCTAAATTAGGGAGTAGACGATTCAACAGACAAATAACTCTAGGAGCGTAGAACTAGGTAGGTATACCTAAGGGCAAACATCATGGGCAAAGGTCGCGTAGAGGGAAACTTGCGACCTTGGCTCAAATCGAACAAATAAGGAAAATATGGTGCAAATGAATCTGCAGTGCAAGTACCGTTCTTTATCGATCGATAAATTTGACAGTTGACATCGGCAAATTCGATAAAATGCCATTTGATCAGTACTCGCTATGAAACTATAGTCGGAGTAACCGGCTTAACCATAAGTGAGTAATTCCCGTGTCATATAAATAAAATGTGTGAAAACCACGTCAGTTTTACAATTGTAATTTTTGCATGTCTCAATGAAATAATGATAACATTGACGCTATTCTAGAGCAGTTTCTCTGTTAAACTTTCTCACTCTTATCTAAACTGAATAGGTAATTTCACAATACAACAGGAAGAACCCTTATCCCTTTCTATTTTCGATAAGTTATAAGACTTGTAATGGAATAGTTGAGCCACATATATTTAATACTATAATATATTATACTGTTATTCGGTATCTGTATCTGAAAGTACAAATACTTTTACAGATACCGGCAATAACTTGAAACATGAACTAGAACTTGAAACGAGATTTCGCGCGATTGCATTATTACGGTACTTATGGTGTTGCCGGCAATATGAACTGTGTTTGCCGGTTAGGTCCTACTACAAACAAAATTTACAAAGAGAGATAATAAAGAGAGATAGAGAGAGAGAGAGAGAGGCAGAGAGAAAGACAGAGGGATTGAGAGTTAAGAGAGTATTTATTTTATTAACTGACTTCGTAAAAAGGGTTCGCAATTAGGTTGTATTTTTTTAAATATTTGTTGCATCGGTACTCCGTTATTAATAGCCGATTTGGAAAAATATTTTTTATTTGATAGTATATACTTTCAGAGTTGGCTACACCACAGAAAAGAGAAGTAAATAGAACGGAAATGATAAGGAAAATCTGTCGCCAGGCATTATGAATGAACCTTGATTGAACATTCTTATTTATGTCAACGCATCAAACTCCGCATACAAAGAACTTGGACTTGGACTTTTTGGGTTAGGAAAGTTCTTTGTCCACATCATAGTTGCTAACTGATTCCGAATGACTGACGTTTCGTTTATATGGCTACAACCTTACAAAAATGCCTTGACAGTCGTTCTAATTTAAACAAAAAAATATTTTCTTTTCTGTGGGCTACACAGCCAGTATAGGTATTACGTACTGATATCACTATTGTAAAATTGTGATATCAGTATCAAGTACTAAGTAACGTATTGGTGGCATCTCTAGCGTACTCCAAAGTTGGTTATTAACTAAGATTAAAGTTTGTTAAGGCCTTTGTTCGATATTATACTAGATAGACCCGAGACGTGAAGCTTGAGTGGATTTGTATAATTATTTCAGTTCTTGTTACTAAGCGACGTTGTAAAGCCGGTCACAGAGTGCTGTGTGCTGTGTACGGTTACGTGTGATAGGTACTTACATGTCATGTCCTTATTTTTGAAGTTATAATACTTCTTACGTTGGGGACTTTTGGGCATATTGAAAAATAATTTCGTATTATAATGAAAATGTCTGTTATTTTCAGGATGATTTTTATTCTCCCATACGCTGGGTGAAATTTAATTCGGTAAATTTAATTTTTTATTACATAAGATTATTCTAGTAAGTACAATACATAAAGTACGTAGTAACTGCATAACTCATCTATAAAGGCCAAAATACAATGCAGCATAATTTAAACTAAACAAAATACAAGTTAGGTAGCACTACAAAAATAATTAGACTGCTGAAGGTCTAAAGACAATCCAATGCTCAAGCCAATCAGTTGGCAGCATATCCATCATACTGGCGGCATTACCAAGCTGAATGGCAATGCTTATGCTTTGAGCCAGAAACACGCCAGCATTTTGGTCACGCGTCGCATTAACCAGGAGCTCTGAAAGATTTTTGAAAATGAGGTGAGCTCCCGGACCCCAAGGGCCCAATGTATGCTAGTATATAGTACTTGCCTCTGCGAATGATTTACTGGCTTTAAGTAAGACGTTATATTCAATTTTCAGATTCAGGTCGTTGATGGTTTAGCCAAAGTGACAGTAAGTATAAAATACGCTCCTAAACCTCAACGCCGACCGGGGAGTCGAAGCGACGCCAACTCGAATCTCAGGGGCGTCGGGCTTAAATACCTTTCTTCTTCTTTTTTTGGGTTCCGTACCCAAAGGGTAAAAACGGGACCCTATTGCTGAGCCTACGCTGTCTGCCTGTCCGTCCATCTGCCCATCCGTCCTACCTTTAAATGCCTGTATCTTTCGAATCGTATATACATTTAGCCAGTTAAATTTTTTACAGAATATGTTTTTTTATTTTAATTTATTTACTTTACACAATTAATACAGTTTGTTGCATATTGTTGCACCAAAAAAACACAGTTGGTTTGACATGGTGCTCACATTCACCGCGCACTCACAAAATAAAAAATTAAATAGAAGTAATTTAATAAAATAGTAGTAATGTTACGGCGGATTAACTAACAAATAATAAAAAAGTTAAAACGATAGGGCCCATGCAAGCAACGTATTTTTGTAATAGCTCTAATGTTAAAACAGTAATACGTACAAGCGTCATACTTGGCATGATTATAGTACACACTCTAATGTATAACAACAAATAATAAATAGTGGCCATATGCGAGTCGGTGACAAAGTTATGTTCATTGACAAGTTATAACTGGTTATTTCGTTACTTCGACGAACTTATCATTTCACCGAATCGAAATGTCATATTTTAATTATTTTAAAGTCAGTTTTTTAAATTGATATATTTTTTTTGGTGGTACGGAACCGTCAGTGCGTGAGCCCCACTCGCACTTGGCCGGTTTGTTCTTAGCTCATTTTGTTTCTAGGATCCAGATACAGGAACAAACAGACAATACATGATTAATGTAAGTTATACGTACTGGTATTAATTGTCCTGAATAAACGATTTCATGTAGGAATAAGCTACTAATTCCCGTACTAATACTGCGTGCTTCATCTTCGACCACATCATCGCTTACCAACAGGCAAATTCAAAAGCGGGCATATTGATTGATTCATTGATTAACTCTTTATTGTTCACACCATTAAATTTGATACAGAGGACAAAAAACTCTCAAAAACTAATGTAACAACTGGCGGCCTTATCGCTAAAAGCGATCTCTTCCAGGAAACCTTAGGATGGAAAAGATTTATAGTAGACGTAGAAGACGAGGTGTGCAATAGAGGATAGACTATAAAAATTTTACTTATACCATACACATATCCGCGATAAAAAAAAACTATTTTAATACATAATTTTCTTTCTCATTTCAGGGCACCTATTATGTACCAATAATAGATCCAACAAAAATAGGAGGGGTGAGTAGACTTAATATTGCAGATTATTTATTTGTCGACGCCAGAGGCGGTGCATCATTCAGTGGGCACGTAATAGGATCGGGTTTGCCTCGAGAAATACAACCGTACGGTTACCTCTTAACGCGGGCTTGAAACAGCGCAGTGCGGAAAATCACGCGAACGTGAACCTTAAGGTGGTACGTTTCACCTATGGCGGGAAATTAAAATTTCAAACTGTTTTCTTGTCCTTGTAGCTAGCCTACAGGTGGTTGGTCGAACTGTTCAAAGTTAGGTGCAGATAAAACGATCTACACTCTTTCTTAGTCTTTTGCTACGGTTATCACTGGAACTCGATTTCCCTGGTTATAGTTTAACTAGCGACCCACACGTCTGGCTTCGCACGGGTATAATTTACGTGCGAAGCCGGGGCGGGTCGCTAGTTATATACATAAACCTTCCGTGAAAAATTATCTAACTGATGGTGGAAACCGCATCAAAATCCGTTGTGTGGTTTAGGAGGAGTTAGCGGCCATACAGACGGACAGACGCGGAAAGCGGCTTTAATTTATACTATGTATAGAGAAGAGAAGAATATTGAGAAGAGATAGAGATAAAGAAGAGAAGAAGAGATGTTTCTTCGTCGTCAAAATCGGCCAGGCTTTGTTTGCTCATTTTCACTTTTGTTCTCTTTGACGTAAATTAACAACATAACAACATTTTTACGAGACTTAAATTAAAATTAAATACCAGTGCATTCTTTTTTGAGTAATTGTTTTTTTATATAAATAAACTAGCGACCCGCCCGCCCGGGGCGGGTCGCTAGTTACTATAAACCTTCCTTGAAAATGTATCTAACTGATGGTGAAAACCGCATCAAAATCCGTTGCGTGGTTTAGGAAGAGTTAGCGGCCATACAGACATACAGACAGACGCGGAAAGAGACTTCAATTTATACTATGTAGAGAAGAGATAATTATGTATAAATTAAACATCCTTTTTTCCCCCCATTTAACGCACTTCTGAACTTTGCATTTTTAGGGTGAAACAACGACAGAATTGATACCAGTACAGACCAGTATGAATTCTGTTAGAAGACTACACCCTACTGATAAAGAATTGGCGAACACCCGGGACTTGGGAGGGCTGAGTCCTCAACAGCCTGACAATAGCCCAGAAAAGGTGCGTACCTAAATTTTTACCCGAACGCCCAAGAAGTAGGAAAGAAACGAACGCCCAAGAATCAAGGAAGCCCTGCTGAAGCTCCTTGTTTCCTGAGAGATAATCTGGACCTTTTCAAGGCCACAGTGTAAAAGTATCTTTTAAGTCTGCGTGCTTCATCTTCGACTACATCGTCGCTTACCAACAGGCGAGTTGGTGGTCAAACGCGGACTTATTCGCGATAAAAAAGTAGTAAAGTTTTTTGGGCGTACAGGGCTACGCATATAGACTGTACTGACTTAAAAGGAGGTGATTGTAATCATCATTATGAACAACTTTTACTAAGGGACCCAACCTTTAAATCGCGAAAAAAATCACCTATTTCATAGAAAATGGTCATTGACAAAAAAACAACTAAATTTAAAACCCCCTTTCTTATTCGAATTCGTTTTATTTTCAACGTTATATTATTTAATATTCTTTTCAGTGTAACAACAATGGCTGCCAATCCAGGGTTAGTTGAATTTTTTAAAGTAATTTGTATTATTGGTTGGTATTTTGAATTTTGGTTATAATTATTTGTGACTATTACATACTGTGATACGAAAAGTATCACGCGATATTTCTTGTACAATATCTTGTTCCTGTTTGGACCTCAGGCAATTGCTTTTTTGTATCTTTGCCTTTATGTGAAAAAAAAAAAAATTTAAAATAAATAATTATTTTTGTATAATTTTTTTATTATTGATTATTGATATATATTTTTGTTGGAATCTGACGAGGATTTCAACCATTTCGTCTATATAATATAACTGAAAATACGTAAGATTAAATCGCTTAATTCTCGTATAATATCAACCAATATATTTTATGTTTATTTCTCTCTTTTAGTGCAAAACACAACATTGCAAAACATATGTAAGTACAATATATAAAGTTTTGTACACACATCCGAAGATAATCATCATCATCATCATTTCAGCCATAGGACGTCCACTGCTGGATATAGGCCTCCTTCATCGATCTCCAAAAGGGCCGGTTGGAAGCGGCCTGCATCCTGCGTTTACCTTCCGGTATTGTAGGTCGTCTGTCCATCTTGTGGGTGGACGGCCTACGCTGCGCTTACCGGTCCGTGGTTTCCATTCCAGAACCTTTCGGACCCATCGGCCACCTGTTCTGCGTGATATGTGCCCTGCCCACTGCCACTTAAACTTGCTAATCCGGTGGGCTATGTCGGTAACTTTCGTTCGTCTACGGATCTCCTGATTCGATCTCGTATAGATAGAAGATAATATCGCCAAGATAATATTTATCGCTTATATTTACAATGCACTGACACGCCTTTTTCCATTTTGGTAGGCAGAGATCTACTTTCTACTTTCATGAGTGTTTTCATACAAGCTTAACCATCGTGTCACAATTTTACTCCATTTTTCTTGTCCTCTTATCATGTGCCCTGCCCATCGCTATAACTATGAGCCTTCTGATTTAAGATGTTATGTCTATGACCGTTGTCTTGTTTCTAATGATACGGGTTTCCAATCTGTCTGACTTCACATAAAGGAATTTTTTACCTAATTTATTAAAACAATAATTGAATGACCTCGTATTTTACTGTGGCCAAACCAGTCCAACCAGCGGCCTTATTATAAGAAGTTTGATTGTGATCGAGATTGCTTGCCGTCCCAATCGCATCTACTTATTCGCACCACGTGCGTAAGTGAGATGGCACGCGATCACGATCACAATCTGAATCATGATAAGACATCTATAATAAGGTATTTTCTAGACACCCTCTAAAATGTCTCGATGTTTTTCAGTGCTACGGAGACTCGTGCACAGCTAGAGTAAGTTTACCAATACTATATAGCTGCACCCCGAGATTTAAAGGAACCATTCGCTTTTCAGGGATAAAAAGCCTAAGTAATGGGGTTACGCGGAAAGGGTGTATTAAGCCGAAAGGGGCCTATCATTATAAATAACTTTTACTATGGGACCAACCCCGAAATCGCAAATAAACAGCTGTTCCATACAGAACGATCTGATGTACGTATAGTATGAAATCTTTGTCCATACATTCCAATTCAACTTTAAAAAAAAAAAAATTGCAAATTAATTTTTTCGTTAGGGTAAAATTATTGTGTTTTATTTTTCAGTGTGATAGTGACTTTTGTATTGCTCAAGTAAGTGGTACTACTCTAAATTGATGAAAAGAATGAAAAAGAGCGTTGTAATTTGACTTTTAACGTCATGTGCCTATAGTGCTAACAGACGAGACGTACTTTGTTGACGAACCGAGCCCTTAGCCTATGGAGCCGAAGGAGATTAATGTTGGTTTTCTTCTTCTTTCCTCTTAAAAAGATGTTGGCCTCGCACGTCGTGTGCATTTGTCAATGAAGTATTAAAATAATTTCAAGTTTTATAAAACATCATCGAACAAGTCCTAGTCACAGTCAGAGTCAAGTAAAGTATATCACGGTCAAGTCCAAGCTATGCCTATGCCCTAGTAAAGTGGTGGACACTTTACTGGCTTCTATGGAGTTTTTAAAACAATATGAAAAATCATGTTTCACCTCGTTATATCACTTGAGCACGAAAAAAGAAAAATTACTTTTAAATTGTCACTGTGCTTTTAAAGCAAGCTTTTGATTATATATACATGATTATCACAGGCTTGCCTTAAAACTTCTGCAAGTCGGAGAAATAGCTTCACTGCTTACTTTTCTATTATTTCAGTGCACTGGGCCCGGATGTAAAGCTATGGTAAACCACTTATGTAATCAGAGTTACTATAATACTTATTACAATAAGATTTAACCCCGTGTAGTGTAGTTTCAAGCCACAGATATACACATTCAAGCCTGATAAGAAGTGGCCGTAAATTTTTTCAAGTGTTATCAATACACCTTTTGTTTCACCCATTAGACAGGCTAAATCCTTTAAGGCCATACCGCTTACTCATCCGTTTTTTATAGTAACACTATGTATTACGTTGTTTGAATCCAATAGACGTGGTGCTACAGTCACATATTTTAAACACGGGTTCATTTTTACCCTAAACAGCGTTATTAGAAACCTAACGCTGCAGTTGTATCTTTTTTTACATTTCTAGTGTCTTGGAGAACATTGCACTGCCAAGGTAAAGTAAATCAAATTAGCGTAAGTATATTTAAAGATGTAAAACTGATACTGAATATCATATCAAATCCATGGACATAATAAGTATTTTATTTGTAAAAGAATTACTCATGTATGAACTGGATTCATTCAACTTGATCGCATTCAACGGTATTTTTAAGGCGTGTGACTCTCGTCTCGCTTTGCACTCAAAATGTGTGAAAACCACGTCAGTTTCCATAATAAGACATATAACTACTTTGAACAACTTTAACCTTGAACATTGGACATCAGATTCCTTGATACAAATATAGTCATACCTAAACTAAATTAGCTTTAAAGAAAAAACTACTAGAATGAAGTTTTTTGTCACTTGTCAGAAAAAAATTGAAGACAATTGACGGTAAGAATACATGAATACATCTCACCTACTAGTAAAGTAATAGATCGTTGATCTCACCATAACTAGAAAAAGATAGAACCGCTATTGTATATTATTAAATCCATTTTCCAGATCAAATGTAGGATCAAATGTGTCATTGATGTATCTTCTTTGAGATCCCAGCCTGTTGTCCATGGTCAAATCATAATGACTTGCTCTCTTGAGTCTTTTGGACGCCCGGGCTGCTTGACTGAAAGTTGTGTTTAACTCTTAGATCAGGTGACATTTGTCAAAGGTTTAAATATAATTTCCAATGATAATTTCAGCAGAAATTTATATCACTGGCGCAATACAAAAAATGAATTGAGTGAGATATCTTTACATACCAAATCCAAAGTATTTTTAGTGGAAAAATAACAATGCCTTGGATGTGAGGCGCGCCTCGTTTTTTAATAGAATTGAGAGCAAACAGCGTCGCCTCAATGCATATTACATAGAGTGTCGTGCAGACTGGCAGCAATTAGTTGCTTAAAATTGTCTATAGGAACAACTTTAAGCAAATGCACGCGCACAACAAGCACACGCCCACGATTGTTACAAGACCTACGTGTTTCGACGTTGCAATGCTGCTATACACTACTAAAGATTACCATTATACAGAGACACATTACTAGCTGATCCCGCTACGCCAACAAGCAGGAGGTGAGCGGGGGAGGAAATGTGGCTTCATTAGCTCGTGGCAATTCAACGACACATGCCCACGCAGTCGTGCATACCGTACGCGTTGTCTGCTATACATTAATATTATGAATGTCAGCCATTAGAGTCACAATCTCTAAGTGAAAACAGTCAAAAAATGTCCGAGCGTCGAGAAATCAATTATATCATCAAAATGCCACATTTACTCCAATTTAGACGTTATATCACTTGCATAGTGTTCAACGTCGCTAGTCTGCTATACCATCGCAGCACTGGCATTGGGCACTTTGGGCAGAGCTATAGTTGGATCGTGGTTGCCTCACAACTAACCAAAAAGTCGGCGCAATGCGTAGCGTGCGCAAAATTTTGGTTCGGACATTTCTTGCACATTTGTGACTTTTTAATGAGCAAAGCTAAACACTGCCCGTCATGTAAATTAGCCACAACCCGTTAAATAGCTTGAATCCTAAAAACGAAAGAAAGAAAACTTGGTCTCAAACGAATGCCACACCCGACTACGACTAAATTAAACCTACAATAAAAATATTTTAATGAATATTGTGTCCAGTCTGTATCGCCCTTATTCCGATAAGGGCTTTGAATTTGTCGCTGAAATTGTTCATCGCATTGTTACATACGTTCTTGTGTGACACAGTGCTTGTGCATGTTGAACAGTTTAAAGGTCATAGCTCATTAAATCAACTCAACACCAACTAGAAAAGCAAAGTGTTTGAGTGTGTGATTGTGAGCCATAAATAGCGTGAATATGGTAATTATAAATTGTATGATGATGATACATCGTATCTTTGATAATATATAGTTTGGAAAGCTAGTGCCGAAAAAAGTCTGCCAAAAACTAAAGGGAGTGAGGTAAACACGTATTGCATACACTGACATATTTTTACTAGTTCTACAAACACACACTTCAATATTGAGTGGCACACAACTGCAAACGATATGCTCAAAATGTAATGAAATGTACGATCAAGAGGTGTAAGTGCTAAAGAGGAAACTGTAGGACTAACGCTTCCATTTATATTTTTTTCTGAGCATGTCTTGTACATCAGCCACCTATGTATGGCTCAATTTTACCGTAATATTCGTATTGCGTTGATGTAGTCTATTTTCTTTTCCTCTTGACACCGACCAATCCTAACCCTTATTGACTACGAGTCATCAACTTGATGATCAACTTGTTATCTATGCATCCTTAACTTGATGACTCTGCGTCATCAACTTGTTAACTCTGCGTCATCGACTTGTTGACTCTGCTTCATGTACTCGTTGATAGTTTTAAATTAGATAGGTATTCTGTATATAGGTAGTGTGTATAGGTAGTTTCTGACTGGTAACCGAAAATAAGGTCAAATATTATGTTTTTGATAAAATACATGAAAAATATGTTGAGACGGTGTCGAGTTGGTGTGGAGTGGCTGTAATGTACTCTGACCATTATCGTTTGTGGCTTATTGAATTGTTATATTAAATTTCAGTGCGACGGAATGTCATGCGACACCAGGGTGAGTAACGTGATCGGCGAACGTTTTTTACTTTCTTTCTTAAAAATCATATTCATAAAAAAAAAAACATATTACATCAAGGAAGATAGACTAAGATGAAATACAATAGCGGAACATTAGAGCGTAGCTCGGAAATTTGCCTAAAAACGGTATAAACGTAGATGGCACTGTAATTTGTAGGTTGTCACTTCCGTATGCGCTGCAGTCAGAAAGCGTACGAAAGGGTTCTACAAATTACCGTAGCGCTAGTATCACAGTCAAGTTTTCGTACATTTCAAGAGAATAAAGAAAAGCGCCATCTAATGGTATGGGTTGCGCTTCTCTTGGTCTAAGGTCTATCTTCCTTGATTACATTTATATAATATATATTTTATTACAAATTTCACAAAAACTTACAACTAAAGACCAAAAAAAATTTGAGACAATAAAAAAAGTTTTCATAACAAAAATTTTGAAACTAAGTTTTACTATAATATAATATCGAGTTATATATTTTTATAGCCATACATAGCGACGGAACACGTTTTTTATAATGACTTACTTAGAGCTGTGTTTTGGGTTTTAGATAACGAGTCCCCACTCCGATCTTAAGAATGGATATTTTACTTCAGAACATTTTCAAGCTTTACTATACTTTTAAGATTTAAAAAATAATAATTAATATGTTAAAATTGTTATGCGATATCTTAGCCAATCGTGATCAAGTTTTGTAGTTTCTTTTTTAATTGAACAACCTCTTTTTCGAGAGTGGAATTTAATTTGATGAAAATATTCCACCTTTAACCGTGGAAAATTAGGGGACGAGCTTTTACTAAATCAATGCTGGTTCCGTGGGCATTTTGTATGATCGTAATGTTTACATGTATTGTCCACGGCTATGTCCTAAAACTGCGATCAGGAACCACCGGAGGATGGGCAGCAGCGTCCTGTTAGTACACGGTGAACGTACTGCGATCCCCGAGCCGCTTGCCAAGCGTGGGGATTAATGGCTGCTAATGATGATGATAATATGTATTGTCAAAGCGCGGGCAATAGCGACTGGCGTTAAAACGACTTAAAAAAAAAAATATGTCGTTTGACCACCATCTCGCCTGACGTTAAGCGATGATGCGGTCTACGTTGATTGATTGATTGATTAACTCTTCATTGTTCACACCATTAAATTTGATACCGAGGACAAAAAACTCTTAAAAAAACTGTTGGAGCACGCTTGCCTAGAAGAAACCGATTCACTTGATCTGAGATCCGTGTACGTACAGCCAGCCTTCTGTACATATTATTTATTTTGTGCCAATAGACACGCGACGGTACTTCAGTGGCTAGAGTAAAGGGGCGTTTACATGCAACGATGCACAGGTTCGCATCCTACCGATGTTCGTTCGGTTGTAAAATTTTTGTATTGTCAATTTCAACATTAGTTATAAAGTTTTCTTTTTAAAGCAAAATATAAAAATTCTGACTTTTGAAGACAATAAGCTTTATTTTGAACTGTTGAATTAAGTGACGCGTCTTGTGTGGAATACGTTTTTTTTTTGTTAAGTCTTGTATCTTCCTTTTAAGCCTCCTTTGAGGCTTAATTAGTTTATCTATACTAATATTATAAAGAGGAAAGATTTGATTGTTTGTTTGTTTGCATTGAATAGGCTACGAAACTACTGAACCGATTTGAAAAATTCTTTCACTGTTGGGAAGCTACACGATCCCCGGGTGACATAGGCTATATATGTATACCCGTGCGAAGCCGGGGCGGACCGCTAGTTTTAAATAATGATAATAAAATTATTAACAATAAATTAATTATACACAATACAATACAATACAATATTTCTTTATTACACACCGAAAATACAAATGAAACTTAAAGTAACATAAAAAACAAATATACGGCAGTATAATGGGCGGCCTTATCGCCTTAAGCGATTTCTTCCAGGCAACCTTTGGATGGACAATTATTGGAAATTATGTATAGTAACGATCCCTGACTAAGCCAATACTGCTAATAACCGTGCAAATCAGCTTTCTTTTGCGGTTAACTTCTCTACAGTTGTCATTTGAGGTGAAACTAGTCCAAGAAGCCTTGAACATCTTGCGTAGAGTTCGCACCTCAAATGCTGTTTTCGGCCATAGTTTTTTTTTACGTTACAAGTAATCGTGATTAAATATTCACGATGTTACAGTGCCAGGGTTCAGAATGTGAAACTGAGGTAAGGTTAAATGCTTTTAAACACCATTTATAAATACTTACCCCCATTGAGTAAGCTTTAGCGTATTTTAAAACTATGTTAAAACTATGACTTACACTTACGTTATGTTTATCAATCAACACAGAACCCATTATTTCTGGAATGAGTAAAAACCAGTTTTTTTTTTAAAACATACTTCTATATATATATACCTTTTGCTTTTAATTTTTATTTTATTGTTTCTGTTTTTATTTATTTCATCGAATGTGGGCGAAAGAGTTTTTTTATGGCTGAAATGGGGAATTTCACCTACATTTCAGATAATTAAAAGAAAGTATAAATACGTGCATAATATTATATACCATTAGTATTGTGTATAAATCTTTTTACACACAATACGCACGTCGGAGCGTTTTTCACTTACGCATTTGACGGGTAAAAGTATTACCTACAATATTTGGTACTGCATATTGTCACCAGAACTAATGGTGTATGTAAAATTTCAGCAAAATCTGTTAGGGGTTAGGGGAAACTGGTTCTAATTCAGCTTGCAAGATTTGACCTAACATAATAACATACATACAAACATTGCAAGAAAAAATATATATATAAAAGATTGAATAGAAAAAAAAAAGATGATTGGATTGATTAAGATTGTAAATAATAGATTGTTAAAAATTACATATTTCCTATTGGTCTACAGTCTCGACAGTTTAATAATAATATACCTAAACGTTAGTTGATGGTGGCTGTACCTCTTAACAATGTAGTATATTTTTTTCAGTGTGGTGGAAGCAAAACTTCAAGCAATATTAATGAAAATGAACATACACTTCAAGTTGGAATTCCAGTTCCACGATCTGACACATCGAAAGACACACTAAAATATCCCTTTGTACCTATCGATCCACTAAAAAAATCTGCCAATCCTATGCCTAAACTACATAGGCGAAAAGGAAACGGTCTTAAGTCTAACAACGGTGATAAAAGAAGAATGGCGGGCCCAGGGGATGATGGTGACTACGGTGGTGGTGATCTCGGTGGCTATGGTGATAATGATATAACGGGTGATTTCATGTTTAGAGAGAAACCGCTAGAGGAAGGAGTGTTGGCTAATAATTTTGGGTTGCAAAGTGATGCGTATGACTATAAAGACTTTGCAATAGTACATTAATAAAAAACATGTTTATTTATTTATATATTTATGTAAAAGGGAAATACCTCAGCTCAGTCACTAACCTTTAAGCTTCGAAGTTGAAATCTGGTAGGTAGATTCATTTTGGGGTGTAGAAAGGATTTTATTACAGGGCAAATTTATTAAATAGGTGGTCAAATGGAACCTTCATTCTAAACCCAAGGAATATAGTTGAATTTTTTTTTCGAGGTAAAAATTCGCGGGTTTGCGTGGGGTTTAGTTTTGAGTGGTATAATAACATCACAAAAAGTTTATTTGATAGTCAACTCCTAACCTGGGCAAGCTAGTAAAAATGCTTTAATCAAAATGGCAAAATTACCTTAATTTTCTAGTTTTCCTGGAAACTGAAATATCCAATAGTGTATTTACAGTAATATACATAGTCATCATCAGCCAGTAAACGTCCAATGCTGAACACATGCCTCCTTCTTAGAGAGGGGTGTTGCTATAATCCCCATGCTTGGCAAGCAACTTGGGGATCGCAGTACGTTCACCATGTACTAATGGGATGCTCCGGCTCATCACCGGACCAGACCAGAACCACCGGAAGGTGGTTCTGGTCGCAGTTTTAGGACATACCCAGCAATATACATAGTAGTGCAGTGCTTTTGTGTCACATTTCGTACGTATACCTAAGTGAAAGTAGGTAGAATAATGTTTTGAATTAAAATTATCCATTCAGCTATTAATCTAAGGTTTTTGCATATTTTTGTTCATATTTCTTTGTCTTTAATGTAAAATAATGTAAAATTGATATTATTACAAAAATATGACAAAATAATACTTTACAAGCGTTGACTGGTCAAAGCGGTGTGAAAATAAAATGCCAGTAAGGTCCTTTATCTTAGTCCTAGTCCTTACTCAAAAGATACAACGCCTAAAAATTAACTCTTGGAAATAGGCACTAACTACAGTGTGGACGCTGAAAGCATACATCTGACAGTTGCCATAACATTGTAAAAAGCTGACCGAAAACAGTAAATACTAATCATTTTAGCTTTTTATATACTACAAAAAGTATTAAAACAACATGCTTTCATTCTGATTTTGAAATGTTATTGCATGTGTCAAATGAATTATATTAGCGGCCGGACTATGGCGTAAAAACAAAGTTAAAAGTATAATTAAATAAATACCCATTTATTTTTATTGCTAATTGCAGTGCCGAGGAACAGAATGTGCAGCGAAGGTAAAAATACGAGAAAAATATGATACAAGTAGATAATTACTTTTATCCCTAATCATATACAGGGTTATTATTAATATTTAAAAAATGTCTCACACGCAGCAAGCCCTACAGATCTAATTCTTAATAACTTTTGTGACATGCTAAAGGCGCTTGCAGACGATGCGTAGTTAAAGTAGCAAGTACAGGTTGCAACTTGTACTTGCTACAAGCTCCTTAAAGCCCGTTGCAGACGATGTGCAGTAAACTTGCGCAAGTACTGATCGACTGCAACAAGCTTCAACACTTTTTGCTCAGAGCGACACTACTAAACAATGTCAACAGTAACTATTACTGGCACTAAGCAAAAAGTGTTGACTAGCTTGACTGACTGACACAGCATAGCAACCCTGAATTTTCACAAATTTAATAATTTTACTAGCACTTGGATAAAAATTCCCGTCTACTAATGGCTAATGCCAAAGGCCAACTAATTGGGGTAGCTTGGATGTTTTGTTGCGGTAGGCTAAATTTTTTTTATTATCTTAGAGAAACTAACGATCTTAATTAACAGAGTTAATAATTAGCTATAGACAAAGAGGCCACAAAAGCTTAAGGCGAGGTTTTCCCACTTTTAAGCAACGCTTATTACTACAGATGGCCATAATCCTTGGTTTATTGTATTAAAGTCGCATTTAGCGGAGCAAAATCATGGTGCTTACACACAGTCGTTTCGCTACTTCTATTTGTGGGGGTTTTCTCATATATTTCGAAAAGTATAGCTGTAATGTAAAATGTGCCTCACCGGTTTCCTTCATAATTAAGAAATTTATATATCAAGATATCGCAGACGTAATTTAATAAATAGATAATTAAATGAATCAAAAAAACAGGGATAAAAGCGCAAATCAGTGCTATGTTGATATTTTTTTTCTATCGAGCGAAATGTGCTAAATCGTGTTTCGGTCTCATGGGTTTCCTAAATAAAACATTCAATTTTGTTATGACATAATTTTTATAATTTTAAGCTAACCATGGAGGTATGCACACTTAAACTAGAATGACCATAATTCCTGAAAGTCGGAAAAGAGCGTCTTAACACTAATCTCAATTTTAGGTTGGTTTTTCTTGAAAAGCACCTGATTTTTTGAGGTGAGCTGTACGTCTTACTAGGTAGCTACGATAATGACTGCTCTTTGTGTGGGAATCGGCAGATACTTCAAAATGGTACCTTATTTTCAGTGCACGGGATTTTCTTGTTACATGACTGAGAACGACCAGTTCAGTCGAAATGGCGGGAGCTTCGATCAGCATTACCCAGAAGCCGCCATGCAAAATAATGCTGACCAAGACGGCAGGGTTGAATCTGCCATCCCTGAGAATTTCGTCCGACCCAAAAAGGACGACTCTGAAAATTATGCTGAGGATAAAGAATATAAAATCTATGGACAGGACCAGAAGTATCGTGAAACTAATAATAAAAACAAAGACGACGATGATGACGATGACGAAAACTATTGATGCCAATTTTTTTTTATCGCTAGTAAAGATAACACAAAAAAAAAACAAAAAACCACAAAACAAAGTAGACAAAATTGTTAACATAGCAAAATAAATATCATTAATTTAAAAAGTACTTTTTCGTATTCTTCCCAGCAAACCCTTTCATTTGATACGCGGCAGCACTCGATACGTCAAGAACTGTACTAAGGTGCAGCATTCGAAGTAGCTCAGTATTTGGCGTTGCTCGGCACTAGATGTAACAGTGTACTTGACGTAGCGCAACACTTGACGTAAGCCAGTATTAGACGAAGCGGTATATTTGAAGTAGCGCATTCACAAAGGAGAAAAAAAAATCTCTCTGTGAGCGCAGTACCACATGTAGCGCAATACTTGACGGAGGCTAGCAATAGACGTAGCGTAGCACTAGACGTAGCGTAGCACTAGACGTAGCACTGTACTTCACGTAGCGCAGCACTAAACGTGGCGCAGAACTAGACATAGCGCAGAACTAGACATAGCGCAAACTAGATGTAGTTTAGCACTTGACGTAGTGCATAGTACTTGACGTAGCACTGTATTTTAAGTAGCACTGTACTTGACGTAGCGCATAGTACTTGACGTAGCGCATAGTACTTGACGTAGCACTGTATTTTAAGTAGCACTGTACTTACGTAGCACAGAATAAGACTTAGCGCAGCACTAGACATAGCGCATAATACTTGACGTAGCGCAACGTTGTATTGGCGTAGCGTAGAATGAAGCTTAGCGTTGTTCACTCTCGTCTAATGCAGGTTTTAAACTTACGTATGTGAGAGGACACTAGAACGAGTAAGCCCTTTATCTCTTGGGAACTATCGAACGTTAAAACTTAGCAAGCTGATTATTGGAAAAGCTGATAATATGGCAAAGTTTAGTTTGTGCAACAAGCTTATATGTAAATAGAGTCTAAACTTTAAACGTTTGTTAAGTTTGATCAGCCAGGATACGATTAAAGTTGTGGATATACACATCAAATTAACCTGTTAAGGATAATGTTTAGCTTAGATCGTTGTTTTTAAACTGCTGAAGTATCTTGCCTATTGCTGCCATCTAGATGTGAACCTACATAGCTGTTACAATTTGCAAGTTGAAGTGGCAATGGGCAGGCCACATCGCTCGAAGAACCGATAACCGATTGGGAAGAAAGGTGCTTGAGTGGAGACCACGAACCGGAAGATGCAGCGTAGGTAGGCCTCCCACTAGATGGACCGACGACATTGTAAGGGTAGCCGGCATCCAGTGGATGCAAAAGACAGGATGTCGTTCAGTGTGCAGGTTAACGGGGGAGGCCTATGTTCAGGAGTGGACGTCTTCTGGCTGATGATGATGATGAATGATAACTACATTTACTGTGTTGACGTTAGAGTGAACTACAAGTGGACGTATTTCTGAAATTCGTTTACAATTACCCTGGTTGACCTAAGATATTTTTACCTGTAGATAGGTTGTGCCCGCCACCATATTGACTAGACGAATGCAAGGCTGGCTGCCCGACTTCGTTCAGCCGCCTCTCAGTCACGCACTCCGAGTGTCCACAACAAATTGATCACAACACAACACATTGTTGACAAACAAAACGGTCCTTGATTTGTCGATGGTGCTGCGCCAGCGCCCTCTATGATAAACTTAATTCAAATAACGTGCTAAAGTCAAATTATATAAATCAACAATGATGCTATAGGTGGCGCTAATGTAGTGCCGACATAAATAAGATAGGTAAAAAGCGAAGGCTACAACATACCTAAGTACTAAATAAGTAACTGGTGCAGGACTGAGGATCGAACCGGGTGCTATCAGATTGATAAGCAAAAATGCAACGCCCGGCCACCATCGCTCAAATTAATTTATAACAACAATTAATTTTAACAATTAGTTTTGTTTCCGCTCTATTTCGCTTATTGTAGGTGATTGGTACACATCATGGGACACGTTGATTGCCGATCACTTTGACGAGGCGTGAATGCCGCCTTTTTATAGGATACGATTCAGATTTAGTCTTATTTCATTTTTATTTTATTTAATGAACACCAACCACCAACATGATGTACGTCATTGCGGAAAGCCATATATTCATTGAAAAACAGTTGTTTGTAAGCACTATATCAGAAACTAAATTTATGTGTTTCTGAAACAAATAATTATGTTTAAAATGCCAAAACACGACTTAATGGTGAAGGATAAGGAGATAATTGACTTCTATAAATATGGGAACAGAGAGGGTTTTCCCAATAAGCCACATTGTTACCGTGGATGTGAAATTCTAGGAATCCTGTTTTTTTATATATTAACTAGTAGGCCGCCCCTGCTTCGCACGGGTGAAGTCGGGATATATAGCCTATGTCAACCGGGGATAGTGCAGCATCCCAACAGTGAAAGAATTTTTCAAATCGGTTCAGTAGTATCGGAGCCTATTCAATGCAAACAAACAAATAAACAAACAATCAAATCTTTCCTCTTTATAATATTAGTATAGATAACAGGCTTGCTTTTAACCACCATCACTTTTTTATCCTTTTTATTTATATTACACGGGAATTATTCACGTAAGATTAAGATGGTCACTCCAAGTGAGTCCGACTATAGTTTCAACCGCATTAGGCAGTCTTTTTCAAGGTGAGGTTTTCCAGGAGGTCTCGGCTGCGTCTCGGTTGAAACTATAGTCGGAGTGACCGGCTTAATCTTACGTGAGTAATTCCCGTGTAATATAAATAAAATGTGTGAAAACCACGTTAGTTTCTACAATAAAACTTTTTTATCCTGTTAGGTGAAAAAAGGTGCTACAAGTAACAGTGTGACTCAATATGTTTTTACTCTCTGGTATAAAAAGTAGATAATAAAGTACTTACACCCTTGAAAAATTTGATTGTAAGAGTTTCCTTGTTGTAGGTTTAATAGGCATGATGACTTGTATTTTTTTATTACCTCAGAAAAAAGCTGATCATGAATAGAACCCGAAACCCGATCAACGAAAACAAAATTAAAATTAGTTCATAAATTTATAAGGTATAAGTGTTTTAATTTGATGCTAGACAGAGAGCGCACTATACTGAGTTATGACGTCACGCCTCAGGCGCGTCACACAAATGCTATACTAACATACGATTTGCGAGAAAGACCTACCCCTTCTCTATCCCCACCTAAAACTTTAAACGCTCATATCTCAGAGATTTAATTTATTTTTCAACGGCCCATTATCCGATTCGCGTAGGCAACAAAATGCTCTCTCAGCCCCCGCCAAGTTATAGCGACGATGTATTTTGCCACCCAAGAGTCAGGACGCCCGCGGGGGGAGTGCAACGACAAAAACGAACATGGGTCCGACCTCGATGACGCCTGACGCGGTTTTGAACGCGGTGGGCGCAAATTCTCGCGACATTTTTATGGTTTTAATTTCACTAAAAACTAAACTATTCACTATCAAAATTCTATCCAAATAATTTTTTTTTAAAATAAAATTGCCTTTCAGTACATGCAATTTCCAGGTTGTTACGAGCTTTCATTAGAGCATAAAACGAAAAAAAAACATACTGAATCGACTTTGTTTCTGATTTTTTTTGATCGAGGAAAGTTTATTCTGTTGTGTTTTGAACCAAATCATAAACTCAAACACAGATGTATCTGTGACATGTATTTTTTTCCAGCTCAAATATTGTAATATTACTGAATAAAATTGATTTCAAATTTCAACCGTCAAATTTGCTATAAGAGGCCGTTAAGTATGTGTAATGTATTTAGTTATATTCATCGCTAAGCCTGTTATTGGTAATAAATTAAACATTAATACATTAATTATTATTGACACATGCCTATTCGACCAAATGAAATAAAACGTTTGCAAATGTCGTGCGATATAAAAGATCCTACATTGTAACGGTTTAATTTCCTCTCTGCTGGCCGCCTCTCTCGCATCACCAGTCTCGCCACGACACGTCTGCTAGAATCGATACGATATAAAACACATCGATAGTCTTGTGAATAATAATAAATATTCGGGACATTTTTGCACACACGGTCATCTGACCCCAAACTAAGCAAAGCTTGTGATATGGCTGCCAGAGACTGATATACATACATATATAGTTTTAAATACATGCTTAAATAGATACTAACACCCAGATATAGAACAACAACAAATACGAATGTTCATCACATGAATGTTTGTCCTAGGTGGGAATCAAACCCACGCCCCCAAGCGCAGAAGGCAGGGTCACTACCAACTGGACCAACGGGCCAACCAAATGTTGTGTTCATCAATCAATGTTTAATTTATTACAATTAATAAGCTTAGTAAAGGATTTTAATTATATAGATTCATTACACAAACTGAAAATAATATAATTTTAATTGGCTGATACATTTCTGAGATAAGCGTTTAAAGTTTTTGGTGGGGATAGAGAGTCACTGCCACTTGCACTAAGCAAAACGATGCAGACAATGTGTAGTAGCTACTTGCAACTTGTACTACGCATCGTCTGCAAGCCTGTACCATATTGTAGGGTTTATAATGTGGGTAGACTTAATTCATATTGAATAAATCAGTCAGTTGTCAACCACGGCCTTTCACTCACGTTACATTGGTGACGGGACGATTTCACGCGTGATTTTATTGTGTTTTACCGAATGATAAGGTGTTTATAATGCCTATCGGGAAGCTAGAATCATTTGACTTAAGTTCAAAACAATATACAATATATCGTCGCACTCCTTTCGGGTTGTCATGCATACCGGAAAAGTTCCAAAAAATTATGGAAGAGACTTTGAAGGGCGTGCCCAATACGGTAGTGTTCTTAGATGACATATGCGTCACGGGTGTGACACGCCAGTCTCATTTAGAGAACTTGAGGGCGGTACTTGAACGGTTGCGTAACATGGGGTTTACGGTGAAGTTAAATAAATGTTCATTCTTACAGAAAAGTGTTAAATACTTAGGATTTATTATAGATAAATCCGGCTTACGTCCGGATCCAAAAAAAACGGAGGCCATTTTCAATGCTCCCCGACCGACTGACGTGACACAACTGAAGAGTTTTCTCGGCATGCTCAATTATTACGGGAAGTTTATTCCCAATCTGAGCATTTTGTTGCATCCACTGCATGCACTACTAAAAAAAGGAGCAGATTGGAAATGGGACTCTAAATGCGAAAGTACATTTATCGAGGCAAGACGGGTATTGATAAGCGATAAGGTACTCGCGCATTACGAGGAGGGGCGAGATCTCGTGTTGTCGTGTGACAGCTCAGCCTACGGGGTCGGGGCGGTGTTGGCGCACTTGTACCCGGACGGGAGCGAGCGGCCCGTCAGTTGCGTCTCGCGCACGCTTAACTCGGCAGAGAAGAACTACAGCCAGCTCGATAAAGAGGCGCTGGCGATTTTTTTTGGTATTACCAAGCATCACCAGTATTTGTTTGGTAGGCGGTTCGAATTGCGCACGGACCATCAGCCTTTGAGTTATATTTTCGGGGAGAAAAGGGGAATCCCACAGACGGCTGCGAGCAGGCTCCAACGTTGGGCAGCTCGGTTGGCAGCGTATAATTTTTCGATTCGGTTTATTAGATCGCAAGATAACGGGCCGGCCGATGCGCTATCGAGACTGCCACTTACACACGAGCGCCGCCCCGCCGCGAAGGAACCTTGTACTTATGTAAACCTAGTGCACGACGAAATGCCCGTAGATTTTAAAGAAATTAAGGAGGCGACTGCTAAGGACAGTTTGTTATGTAAGATAAAAGGGTACGTTATGTTCGGTTGGCCGCCGTCGGGGACAAACTGCGAGGAGGAAATAAAAGCTTATTACACACGGAAACAAGACATTTCGATAGAAATGGGTTGCCTTATGTACCAATATCGGGTCATCATACCGCCGTCATTACGCCACCGGGTATTGGACGAAATTCATGACGGGCATTTGGGAATAAATAAGATGAAAAATCTATCACGATCCTATGTGTACTGGCCTGCTTTAGACCAGCAGATTGCAGATATTTGTCAGTCGTGTGCGGCGTGCCGCGCGGTGCGCGACGCGCCGCCCCGCGCCTCCCTACACCCGTGGGAATTTCCTCTCGGCCCGTGGCAGCGTTTACACGCAGATTTCGCGGAATGTGGCGGTAAAAAGTACTTAATTGTAGTAGATGCACATTCGAAATGGATTGAAGCCGTGACGATGAGTCGCACGGATGCTGAGTGTACGATCGCGGTTTTCAGATCCTTATTTGCCAGATTTGGTTTACCGACTATGTTAGTCACCGACAACGGCCCACCGTTCCAATCGTCCTTTTTCCAGGAATATTGTAAAAAAAATTGTATCAAGCACGTGACGTCAGCACCACATAGACCACAAGGGAATGGGGCAGCTGAAAATGCAGTAAAGACAATTAAGAAAACTATTAAGAGAGCTTTGCATGAAGGCGAAAATGTATCGCAAGCGCTAAGTAAATTTTTGTTTCAATATCGGAACGTCGAGCACGCGACCACGAACGTCGCGCCGGCAGTGGCGTTACTGGGGCGCCGTCTGCGCGGCCGGCTGGACGCGGTGCGCCCGGACGTGCGCGTCGTCGTGCGCGCCGCGCAGGACCGCCAGGGTGCACACAAGCCGGGCCGGGACCGGGACATTCAGATAGGAGACCCAGTTCTCACTCGCGGATATTCAGGGAACGATAAAAAATGGGTCGAGGGTAAAGTGACGCAAATAACCGGGCCGGTCTCTTATAAAGTAGATGTAGGTACCGGGTTAAAATGGCGTAGACATCAAGATCAGGTAATCCCGATCACTAAGAACAACAGATACTCTTTATCGAGACCAAATTTAAGCTCCTCCAGGAAGGAAGGCAGTGCTGTGAACCCCGGTAGCGACGCTGACGACACGTTCGAGGATGCGACGGGGGAAGAGACGTCGGAGACGGCAGATAAAGATGAAGGTCAGGGCGAACAGTCTCAGCCAGTCGTGGTGGACATATCCCCGCGCTCGCCGACCTCTCCGCCCCCGAAAGCGACAGCCCGCGCGCTTAGATATTATTATCGCAATCATCAAAAATTTATGTGATGGACTTAGGTACTTTGTTTATAATGTCGTCGTGTCTGGTGGTGGTTTATATATATTTAAGTGTTTCTTATTGTTAGCTAATATTTTAGAGGTACTTATTATGTTTTCCTTATATATTTACTAGATTTCTTTATTTTATATAGTTACTGATTTAAGGGGGAAAGATGTAGGGTTTATAATGTGGGTAGACTTAATTCATATTGAATAAATCAGTCAGTTGTCAACCACGGCCTTTCACTCACGTTACACATATTTCCCTTGTTTGTCTGATCTATGCCTGTAACCCATTCACCTACAATAGGTAGCCGTTAACCGTCGCTTAACCGTTAATTAAATAATGTTGCGGAGGCATTCCATAATTATAGCTTCAGGCAGCGCGTTTCTTGTTATTAAGTACCTACCTCAATTGAGGAAGATTAAAGGGGTGCGTTTGTAATGAAAGCATTCTAATAAACTAGTATATTTTTTTATATTTTTTTAGGGTTTCGTACCCAAAGGGTAAAAACGGGTCTCTATTACTAAACCTACGATGTCTGTCTGTCCGTCCGTCTGTCGTACCTTTAACCGGCAGTATCTTTCGAACCGTAGTAGATAACTAGTTGAAATTTTCACAGAATATGTAATGTTACGTCGGGTTAACTAAGAACAAATAAAAAAGTCAAAAAGCAAAAACGAAAGGGGTCCCCATACAACAAACCTATTTTTGTATTAGCTCTAATGTAAAAACGATAACACGTACAATCGTCAAACTTGGCATGATTATAGCACTCTCTAATATATAACAAAAATACTAAATAATGGCCAAGTGCAAGTCGGTGACAAAATTTTGTTCATTACCAAGTTACAATTGGTAATTTGGTTATTGAATTTTGTGGTGGTACGGAACCCTAAGTGCGCGAGCTCACTCGCACTTGGCCGGTTTATTACTTTATTAGTCGCGAGCACAGAAAAGAAAAAAATACTGAAAAATTGACATGTTCCGCCTGAGCCGCGCGTGCAAGCGAGAGCGCGGAACAAGCGATAGAGAGGCACAATCGGCCTAAGCGTTATCACGTAAAATTATCGTTCGTAAACCGAATTTACGAAAAATAAATATTAGGCTTGCGTTTGACCACCATTTTGCCTGATGTTAAGCGATGATACGGTCTACGGCAGAGCACGCTTGCCTAGAAGAAACCGATTCACTCGTGATTTGAAGACACCCAGATTGTAACCATCGAGGAACACCCATTCAGGCAGCGCATTCCACAAACTAGTAGTTTGCACAATAAATGTGGAATCAAAGCGTTTCGTACGGGTTTTCGAAGTACCAACCATAAAGCGGTGATGATTTTTCGTGCCGGCTCTGGCAGTCCGATAAAAAAAAATACAATTTAAAACATTCGACTTTTGTATAATTTTCCTTTGAACATAAACAAATTTCAATATAGTGTGTACGCTGTGAATTGCGCTACATTAAAAATCTGGAAACACATCACCATTCGGCTTCTCATTCGAATCCTCACGCTTAAAAATTACAGGACCTCCTGAGTTATGTTCCCAGCTTCCAGAATTAGGTTCATCCTTAAATTCTTTGAAAATCGGGAGGTTTATGTTAATCTCTCTTCTTCTGGGCGATACTTTTTTGGTGTCGTTGGGGTTTTTCTTATGCCTTTGAATGAATGCTTCCTTCAGAGATGCCATAATGTCAGAGAATGCTAATCCAGATTTTTTCAGGTATCTGGTTAGTTCTCTTGGGGATTCGAAATAAGTAAAAGTTTCATTGGCTACCTGAAATTGAAGAATTTTTTTACATAAAAATTATACGGCTGACTGACTGACAAACTTATCTATTCACTTGGCCAAATAATGGAACTAAAGTTTTCTACGAATGACTGTAGTCCTGTTCTCAAAATATGATAGTGGCTCTCTTTTATTCAAATGTACAGATATGTTGATCGAACTTTAGATTTTGCCCACCTTGACTGTTTTAAAAACAAATGTGTGTAAAAAAAAAACTTACGCAATAGTAGTCTGAAAACAAACCCACCATTATCAAGTAGAACCACATGTCTATTTATCACGGAGATTTTGTGGACAAGTGATACCCACGGTCCAGTGAGTTGAAACGAATTGATTACAAATGTGATTAAAAACGAAGTGGCCATCTCCAAGAGTGATAACTATGGCCATCTTATGTCACCAAGCACTAACTAAGGCTGAACGTAGGAAAATCACGCGACCGCAAACCGTATCTGGGCGCGTTAAGGTTCACGTTCACGTGATTAAAACCATAAACCAGTTTTTAAATATATTTTTTTTAAATGCCATATGTGGCAAACAAGCAGACGGGCTGCCTGATGGTAAGCAGTCACTGTCGCCTATGGATACTTGTAACACCAGAGGCATCACAAATTCGTTGCCGACCCTTTAGAACTCGATTAACTCGCCTTTTGAAGAACCCCATGTTGTAGCTTCTCTGAATCACCGTAGAAGGTAGCTCATTCCACATTTTGCAGGTATGAGGTAAGGAGGATCGTGTGAATCGCACAGTGTGCGATTTCCACTGATGTATGAAAAAGTGGTTTCTAATTAGTTTTTCTTGCGTACCACTTCAAGAAAGACCTCAAACTCGCGTACCCCTCGAGCTCGGCTCAAGCACACCAAATGCAGTCCGGTCCGGTGCAGACTCAGTTTGTGAGGACCAGTAAAGTATGAAAGACTGAAAGACCACACGCTGTGTCCAGTCCGTTGGATGCAGATGGACTACAAACGGACTGCATACGGTGTTACGTGTACAACTGGATTTGGTCTACTCCAGCCTTTATTGCAGGAATGATAAATAAATTATCTTGGTCAAGAAATTGCCGTGCGTCGTGTACCCCTGGGGGTACGCTTACTACTAATTGGGAACCACTGCCATAAACAGTGCCGATTTTAGCACTACCAGCGCCCTGGGCGAAACTTCTGCGATCCACCCCCCCGTTTTCCATTCAAATCGAAAGAAGCCAAAGAATAGATAAGATAGAATAGATCTTTATTTTTTTATATACCTGCGGCGCCCCTTTTATCTGGCGTCCTGGGCGGTCGCCCTACCAGGCCCTACCCTAACGGCGGTACTGGCCATAAACAATCAAATTTGACTAACATACTTTAAGATTTCCACAAGGCCTGTATCTTAGCATTATCAAAAAAACAACCAAATCATTTCAGTAATGGATCTTTTATGCTTCAGACTTAGGTATTAAACCTTAGATCAATGTATAAAAACACTTAAATGGGCTAAAAAGGGTTTGGCTGTTTACCTTTTATAAATGAAAAGTGACATTGAATAATCGTTAGATTTTTTCATGTCACCTAGGGTTTTTAGACACTTCTTAAGGTACTTAGTAGGTGTTCACTTAACGTTATCGACATTTTTACACGCTTTACACGTAAGTAACAAACTTGTCAAAACACCAACTAACCAACCTGCCAACCAGCTAACGAGATAATTAGCTAACTAGTCGATTTAAACCAACTTTTAAAATTGTTGCTAGATTTTAAAGGCAATGTTTACTTACTTTACTAACTAACTAGCTAACAATGTCATCAAATCGTGGAAGTTGATTTTAACA
This sequence comes from Agriopis marginaria, assembly GCA_932305915.1. Classification (NCBI taxonomy): domain Eukaryota; kingdom Metazoa; phylum Arthropoda; class Insecta; order Lepidoptera; family Geometridae; genus Agriopis; species Agriopis marginaria. Next base: position 26,448,759 of record OW029914.1, on the reverse strand, counting down.
TACTTTGTATGATATGTATATGAATTGTTGTAATGTAATCTACCAACCAACTGGGGCGTTACGACCAACTCCTTACGTGGTGTCACATTGGCGCTAAAGCTACAGCTGGCCATATATAAGGCCTTAAAATGGGGATAATAACATTATCCTATATTATAGATAATAATTATATATTACTATCCTCATCAAATCAATTAGTTGGTACATTACATAATATGTTTGTAAAGTTAAAATCACGAGTGAATTGGTTTCTTCTAGGCAAGCGTGCTCCACCGTAGACCGCATCATCGCGTGACATCAGGCGAGTAGGGGGTCAAACGCAAGCCTATTATTAAATTTAAAAAAAATAAAAATATTTCAAATCAATTCGTTGGTACATACATCTATACTTCTATACTTAATATTATAAAAAGGAAAGATTTGATTGTTTGTTTGTTTGCATTGAATAGGCTCCGAAACTACTGAACCGATTTGAAAAATTCTTTCACTGTTGGGATGCTGCACTATCCCCGGTTGACATAGGCTATATATCCCGGCTTCGCCCGTGCGAAGCAGGGGCGGCCTACTAGTTACATAATATGTTTGTAAAGTTAAAATCACGAGTGAATTGGTTTCTTCTAGGCAAGCGTGCTCCACCGTAGACCGCATCATCGCTTGACATCAGGCGAGTAGGGGGTCAAATGCAAGCCTATTATTAAAAAATAAAATCAATTCGTTGGTACATTTCATTATGTTTGTATAGTTTCAAATCTTTTTCAAATAGAAAGATGGAAAGTGAACATTTTGGATAGAGCCGTCTAACGGAAAGAACCCAATTTAGAAATATATAAAAGTAGTCCTGAATACCGATGTGTTAAAATTTATAATAAATTACCAGATACCATAAAAAACATTTGTAAAGATTGCTCATTTAAAAATACAGTCAAGTCAAAACTCATTGAAAAGGCCTACTACAGTATACAAGATTATATGGACGATAAGTGGTAGAAAAATAGTAATTTAGCAATAGAAATTAAATATTAAGCTTATAATTTTATTTTGTTTTTATTAATAGAAAGCTTTTGTTTATAGTTATTATTATAATTTAAGATAATATTATGTGTCAAATTGTTAATAAGTAAAATTGCAGCGCCCTAACAGGCTCTTTGTACCAACGTGTTGTTTTAAGGACCTCATGTAATTTGTGTACACTGGCAAATAAACGAAATAGATGCCAAAACATCATGAGCGGTGTACCGAATAAAGTTTGGCGTCTTTCCGCTAGATTGCTATTACTAATAGTTATTAAAAAACAAAACCCAGATGACAATACAATAATTTAGTAGGTACCATCGAATTTACTTCATTTTCTTCATTTAACTCTAACCCGCCAATTTTTTCACAAAGTTTCTTTTTTGTTCTATTTTGATGTGAGATATCTAATGGTGCGCCTTGGTAGTAAAAATGGCTCGTTTGCCGTGACGGACGTCATATTTGCCAGGCGTCTTGTGACGCCAACTTTTTTGTTATTGTTATTAAAAAGAATATTATTTTGCGTTTTGGGGTGGCTCTGGTACATGTGAAATGGGGATGAAATATATTTTCTTCGCTTCAACCCCTCGGATATTGTTGAATAGGTATTATAGGAAGCTAGTCTATCTTATATATTACCGACTAAACCATAAGTGGAAATGAAACAATAATCAGGTCAAAATCTTTATTTTACAAAAACCATGAAAAGTTTAAATTCATCGCGAATCCCCCAATAGCACCTCGCATTCTTGTCAGATCCATAAAATTCTGAAAATAAAACGAAATAACAAATATTCGTTACATTTCAGTGTCTAGTGCGAGCGTGAACTACGATTTGTATGAATTAAGAGCAGTTCCATCAACATGGCGTTGATGGAACCACAGAAAAGTTTTCTTTTTGTTTAAATTAGAACGGCTGTCAAGCCATATTTGTAAGAAATTTGTTGTAGCCAGTTGCACCCATATAAACGAAACGTCATTCATTCGAAATCAGTTAGCAACTGTGATGCGGAGTTCGACGCTTTGATCTAAATAAGAATGTTCAATCAAGGTTCACTCATACTGCTTGGTAACATATTTTCCTTCTACATATATATCATTTTTTTTTCACAATTTTTATTTTCTTTTTTTTCTTTTCATTTTTTCCTTTTTTTTCGTTCTATTTACTTCTCTTTTCTGTGGATGGAACTGCTCTTAATTCATACAAATCGTAGTTAACGTTAACGCGATTAGAAAAACTCGCACTAGGCACTCTGGAAACGCTCATTTTAACCAATACGTAGCTCTACTTTAGTTTTACGCGATATACTTTTTTTTACGTTTACGCATTCCTTTAACAATTAATTTGTCAAGCACGGTATTGATAAAACTTGAATGTTTTGTTTTTAATTGGTATCTAAGGACACTATTAAGGAAACAATCTAAAAAAAACTAATGCACCAAAAAATCATGTACCAGGGCCCGGATTCTACTAAAGAAATTGTTTTTAAATTGTAATTGTTTAAAATTTTTTTTATTTACCTCATAACTGAGTTAATTTTTTTTTATACTAGAATAATACCACCTAAAATTATAACTCAGTAAAAAAAAAATATAACTGTGAATTTAGAGGCAATTATTTTAAAAAATTAATTGAAACAATTACATTTTAAAAACAATTTCTATAGTAGAATCGGGGGCCAGGCATTGCTTCTGCATAATCTCGCACGCGCATTTTAACCTTTTGTAAGATAGATATTATTATTGAATGCACTTATAGAAGGTATTAACTAAGCTGTGTGTATAAGGAAAATAACATTACATTTGTTTAGTAAAATTTTAATTTTGATTCAAACAAGTTTGCAAACACTAAAACTGAATAAAAAACCGGCCAAGTGCGAGTCAGGCTCGCGTACTAAGGGTCCAGTACCACCAATACAATAATATTAATTATCAAATTTAAAAAACCGACTTCAAAATTAGAAATATATGGATATTCGATTTGGTGAAAGAAATGATGACGATTTTGTGTTCTTTAGATCTTTCCTAATGTTCCACGCATTACCGTCAAATCAGCAAAGCTCCCATTCTGTAAACAAACAGATTATAACTAACCATAAAAAGATGACAAGGTGACCGGCGTCTAAGTAACAAGCGTCCAAGAGACAGGCGTCAAAGTGACAGGCGTCAAAGTGACAGGCGTTAAAGTGACAGGCGTCAAAGTAACAAGTATTAACATTACAGGCGTCAACTTTACAGGCGTCCAAGGGACAGGCGTCCAAGTGACAGGCGTCAAAGACCGATATGAAATCTAGGGACGCGTTCCGAATCACGTCGCTTTAACACAGAAATGAGAAACACTGTTCGAATGATTTTTTTACCTATTTCAAAAAAAGGAGGGGGCTTTCAAGTCTCTCACCGATGCTTATTCTCAAAATTGTTCAAAATGTGCGAAAGAGGTATAATAAAACACTGTTTTAAACTATCACGGTTGTTCACTAAAGTTATATGATTATTTACGGGATATTTACCGTAGTAAGGTTGTGGAATGAGCTCCCGATATTTCGACGCAGTTACATGCACCATGTTCACGGGAATACTTCCACGGTAAATATCTCGTAAATAATCATACAAGTTTAGAGGTATAATAGCTCTGGTCGGTGAATCCCTGCCAGTAAGATATACAAGGAAATAAATGTTCCTAACCACTTTCCCATTTTCTTTATGCTTCTGGTCTTCCTTCACAAATTTGTCGTGATTCTTCGTATTTTGTTGATTTTTCACATTTTGGTGACTGGTTATGTTGTGGTACTGTTTATCGATTTTTTCTTGATATGCTTCGTGTGTTTCAAATTCCGGATCACGGATGAAGTTTATCACGCTTGATTTTGTGCAGCCTTTTCCTACGCACTAGAAAATAAAGTTATTTTTGAAAAAAAAAACAACTGACTCTACATGTACAAACTTAATCTAATAAACCGGCCAAGTACGAGTCGCGGTCGCGCATTGAAGGTTCCGTACTACCACAAAATACAACCAGTTATTGTTCAGGCTTAACGCCTTCCAAAATAGTCAAAGCAATTGCTACCAGTCACATAGTTAATATTGTGCTCCAGACAATTTGATAATGAACATAAACTTGTCACTGACTCGCACTTGGCCATTATTTATATTTTTATTTACGTGTGTACTATAATATAATCATACCAAGTATGAAGCTTGTACGTTTTACCGTTTTTACATTAGAGTTAGTACTAAAACAATTTAAAAAATACGTTTGTTGTACGGAGAACCCCCTTGTATTTTTACTTTTTGACTTTTTATTATTTCTCAGTTAATCCGCCTTAACATTACATATTCTGTGAAAATTTCAACTGGCTATTTATAATGGTTCGAAAGATACAGCTGTTTAAAGGTAGGACAGACGGACATACATACAGACATCGTAGGCTTGGTAATAGGGTCCTGTTTTACCCTTTGTTTACGGAACCCGAAAAACCATCAAAATCAACTCAAATAACTTCTAAAAAACCAATAAAATCTAACGACCCGTACACATTTTCATAAACACAAACAATGGAGAAAATAATATTTATTTACAAACAACGTGCGAGATCGCTGTATGTCATAAAATATTATGCCAACGTAAGGTTTACACATTGTTAGAATTGACGGCAACCGGGTTGGATTTTAAAAGCACCGCAAACCAGGGACGTCGCCAGGAATCGCATTGGGGGTAAAATTAATTGTGTAACTCTATAAATTTTATTATAATAATATGATTGTCAATTACTATAACACCGGCTTACAATCACGATTATGTTTGTAGGTCGAGACGATTGACAGTCTCCGGAACCACGCGTATTCCCTGGTGAAGGAGCTCTAATAGCTCCCGCCGAGCTTCAGCATGAAGCGTTTCAAGAAGGGTGTCTACAATTACCTCTCCGGAGCTGCAAAGCACCGTCAACACCGCTTGTGTTGCAGGTACCCATAGGCGGTGGTTTCTGCTTACCATCAAGCAAACCGCATGCTTGTTTTCCGCATTTCTTATATGAAAAAAAAACTCTACATGAAGGTCTCGGTGGAGATCGCTATATCTTATGCAGGTGCATTTGCAATGTCCTCAGTACCTTGTTCTGGAACCTTTGCCTCATTTTGACATAAAAAAAACACATCCCATATTATAAGTTTTTCCCACTTTTATTATACGAATTGCTAGTCTGTGGAATGCGCTGCCTGAATGGGTGTTCTCCGATAGTTACAATCTGGGTGTCTTCAAATCACGAGTGAAACTGTTTCTTCTAGGCAAGCGTGCTCCAACGAAGACCGCACCATCGCTTAACATCAGGCGAGTTGGCGGTAAAACGCATGTCTAATACTTAAAAAAAAACTTATCTGTTTTTCTAGTAATTGAACATTTTAGGAACTGGCTGAATTGCTTATGATATAAGTACCATAATGGCGCTAGCAAGGTTCATAACTTGAAACGCCAACGCGGGGTCTCTCCTTCATAAGCAATTTAAACCTCATTCTACTTAATAATTACAATAAAAAGAGACGCGCCGAGAATAAACGTGCAATTCAAATATTGAAACAACGCGACAACGCTCGTATATAAACGGGTAAGTATGTCACGGTTTTCGATACAAGATGTACGATATAGCTTTAGAAAGCTTTCTGGGGCAACAGCCCCTTTATGACCAATCCTGGATACATCTGCGTCGAAAACACTTCAGTTATTGTATATGAAAACTCTCCATTGGGATGTGTCTACATGTATAGGGTTTCACGGAGAGGTAGTGTTAAGTCGAAAGGAGGTCATTGTACTCAATTTTATGAACAACTTTTACAATGCACACAAAAAAAACATCCAAACTTTTCCGCATACTTTTTTTAGGGTTCCGTACCCAAAGGGAGTAAACAGAACCCTATTACTAAGCCTACGCTGTCTGTCTGTCCGTCTATCCTAACTTTTAACGACTGAATCTTTTGATTCGTAATAGACAGCTACTTGAAATTTTCCTCAGAATTATGTAATGTTACGGCGGATTAACTAAGAAATAATAATAAAGTTATAAAACATATCTACTAATATAGTAACATATTTTGTGAAAATTTCAACTGGCTATCTATTACGGTTCGAAAAATACAGCTGCTAGTAGGTAGGACGGACAGACATACAGACAGACAACGTAGCCTTAGTAATAGGGTGCCATTTACACCCTTTGCGTACGGAACCCTAAAAACAAAACTTTCTATTATAAAATTATATATGTTTTACCTTCGTATTACAGACGTGACCCGAGCACTAAAAAATATAAATGTACAATATTTCAATCGAAATGGGCTTCATAAATAAATACATTAAAGAAGAGAAGAAAAACAGGAACCCTATTGGATCACTTTTATTGTCTATCTGTCCGTCTGTCTGTCAAGATTTAGGGAATCAAAACCTATAGGTTACTTCCCGTTGACCTAGAATCATAAAATTTTACAAGAGGCAAAGTCTTACAGCACATGTAAAGAAAAAATACTAAAAATGGTACAAATGTAGTTGAATAACAAAAAAAAAAAAAAACTATTACAAGCTTACATTTTGTAGTTGATATGTATGGGAGCACGTATTTACCAACTACAAAATTAAGTTTGCCCTTCAGCATTTTAACCTTTTTTCGTCGAGATTGATTCGCAGGATGGGTAAACTATCTACATACATAATTATTTCTTAAGTTTGTGCAGATTCCTCAGGGTGCAAGTCTTACCCACAGTAGTCCAGTTTTTTTAGTATTTAGGATTTAATGTATTTAAAATTTTATTTTCTTTCTTTCTTTCTCTCTTTCTATTTTCTCTGTTTTCTTTGTACATATTTTTATGTTCATAAATAAACTATTCTAATTGATGAAAATAGAGATTTAATAAAAATATATATGTTTTATACCCAAGCTGTACATTTCTCGCCATGGCACTAAAAAGAAGAAAAAATATATCGTCGCAAGAAAGGCAGAATTACTGAAGCGCCAAAATAGGCATATTGAATATAGATATTCGGAATCAGCGTTTTTTTCTGCGTCGATCAGTCTGGGTCCCATAGCGATACGAGCACTATTTTGGCGTTTCAGTAAAAGGAAAAAACCCCTTTTTCCTTTTTTTTTCATCAACCAGAGTCCTTAAACGACACTTTTTTGGCATTTTATTCGTGCCTGTCACCTAAGTAATTTTGTTTTCCTGCAATTAATTACAAGTAAATTTTAAGTAAATTTGGCTTCCGGCAATTTAACAGCTAATATTTTAGAGTTATAAGTAATTTTGACTATAAACATTTGAATCAAATGGCGGTTAAGAAATTTTGCTTTACTGGCTTTTTCTCGAAATGGTCATTTGGAGCTTCAGTAAATTTGCCTTTCCAGCGACGATATAATCTTGCGGCTCCGGGCCGGTTTCACCTGCATTTTTAGTTTTTCCTAGTGAAAATAATCCCGTGATAAACACGACTTAAAAATGCACAGCTGTATTGCAATAATAATAATAAAAACGCTGTTCGTTGTTAAATCAAATCAAAACAAAATCAAAGGTTAAAAACACATAATTAATCTACACCATCGAGATACAATTCCGACACCACAGGGTTAGAAACGGCAAAACCGAAAGGAGGTCATTGTATTCATCATTACTAACTACATTTTAAGGGGGCCAACCCTGAAATCGAGAGAAAAATATCAGTAGTTCCATATTTAACTCTTTTAATTATTTTTTTTCTGGGCTAGCGCCTTTATTAACTAAACAAAATACAAGCTAAAACTAAAACTACAAATACAGTTAGACTGCCCATAGACCGTTGAAGGTCTAAAGACAATCCAAATGCTCAAGCCTACTACCAGTTGGCAGCGTACCCAGCATTTAATTATGAATGTTATTTTTCTATTGGACTTATAGCTGATTTTTTTTCGCAACGCAATCATGCATAATGTATACGTACCTAATTAATTTGGCTTTGCTGTTTTCGGGTAAAAAACAAGATTATTACTTACGATCGCATTACATTTATTTCCTTTACACTAAAAATAAAAAAAAATACACATAAGTACCCGATAACCACATTCACGTATTTTCATGACCATCTATTTCATCATTTCAGCCATAGGACGTCCACTGCTGGACATAGGCCTCCTCCATCAATCTCCAAAAGGGCCGGTTGGAACCGGCCTGCATCCAGCGTTTCGCTGCGGTCTCTTTTAGGTCGTCTGTCCATCTTGTGGGTGGACGTCCTACGCTGCGCGTACCGATCTGTGGTCTTCATTCCAGAACCTTTGGGCCGTCTATTCTGCGTGATACTAAAGTGGCGAGTACTCTGCCCACTGCCACTTTAACTTGCTAATCCGGTGGGCTATGTCGGTCTGATAGTAGCTTGAGCATTAAGATTGTCTTTTAGACCTTCAACGTTCTATGGGGCAATCGTAACTGTTTTTTTAGTGTTAGTATTAGCATGTATTTTATTTATTTAGTAAAAAAAATATTATTCAAATAACAACTTAGAGTTACTACATATCTATACCTCGGAATAGCATCCTGGCCCGCGGCACTGCAAAAAATAGCATATTTTTTACTAGCACGATCGCTGTTTCATTAGTTGTTCTACAGGAACGGTTAATTTTGCCTGGAAGAGATCGCTTTAAGCGATAAGGCCGCCTGTTGGTATTGGTATTGGTATTTTTATTCATAATTATAAGAATTACATGTTAAGTCAACTAAAATTATACTTAAATGACATAGCATTATGTCATAAATTCAATAAAAAATATAATTATGTCATTTGTGTAACACAAGATGAAAATAAAAAAGATTACATTAAAAACAGGTAAACAAAATCATCAGAAAATAAAAACAACTTATTAATCGACTTTTGGAACGAACTCCTCGACGGTGTATGGTGCCATGTCAGTTAAAAATAACCTGAGTTTGTTCTTAAATATAGTTACAGACTTCGCTTTGCGTATTATCATGGGTAGGGTATTAAATATTTGAGCACCAATGACCCGCGCGCATTTTTTTGATTTGGATAAGTGGTGTTTATAGGTATTTAACCTTAGCGCGTCTCAAGCCGTCTCGCGACTCTTTGCGTACCTATCAAAAAGCTCAAAGTTTTTAAATGTAAACACACAAACATAGTAAATGTATAAGGCTGGCAGGGTCATAACCTTTAACTCCCTAAAGAGTTCTCTTCTGTTAAAAGCCTAGATAATATTTTTATTGTAATGTTTATGCTATTCTTGTTTTGTGGTATCTTAATAAAGAGTCATTGTATTGTATTGTAATTTTGGATAAAAAGTCTATGTTTTCATGTGTACCCAGGGCAGGAGTGGATTTGAAACCTTGGCTGACCTAGGCCTTTGGAACTTTTTGGGCCTTTCGCCCCTACTCTCTGTAAAGCACGAAAAATTAAATCCTTACTAATATTATGAAAGCGAAAGTAACTCTGTCTGTCTGGATGTTTGTTCGCTTTTCACGACTAAACCGCTAAGCCGATCTTAAGGAATTTTGGCAGGATGATAGTGTACATCATATGGACGGATATAGGGTATTTATTCTCCCAGAAAATGCGGGAAAATTGGAAAATCGCGGGTGTGCTACCCGCGTTTTTCCGAAACCCGTGGGATTCAGCTAGTGATCTATAATTATTGAACTCAATAACAAAAAAATATAAGTTAAATGATAAAACTAGCAGTTCGCCCCGAATTGTGACCTCGCGACACATACATATTCGAAACCCCTCAATCGATTTTGCCCATATTCAAATTTAAAAATTGTATTGAAATGAACTACTTGACTACAAAGTTTCATGAAGATCGGATCATTGATACGCAAGTTATCGTCGACCAAACCATGCATAGTGCCGACTTGTCCCATTCGAATTTAGACCTCTCTTCGCTCGGTCAATTATCTAAATCAGTTTTTCTATCGAACTGCCTGAGTGGGCACAAAAATCGACACTGCTTTATAGTTGAAACGTACAAAGCGCTTTGATTCCACTTTTATTATGCGAATTGCTAGTCTGTAGAATGCGCTGCCTGAATGAGTGTTCCCCGATAGTAACAATCTGGGTGTCTTCAAATCACGAGTGAATCGGTTTCTTCTAGGCAAGCGTGCTCCACCGTAGATCGCATCATCGCTTAACATCAGATGAGTTGGCGATAAAACGATAGCCTATAAAAAACATTTTTCGAAATAGTAGAATATGTTTCCAATTGCGTGATAGATGGATAAATAAACTAGCAAACAAATACATTCGATAATGTGTTTATTTGCTAGTTTATTTATCTTTTATAATATTGGCACGGTGGATGTTTACTTACTGTTGATATACATGATGGACCTCTACACTGTATAAAAAATAAAAAATATGTATATGCTTTTTTAACACGCTTTTATTAGCTTGGTATGTATGTTTTTATGTATGTAACGGAATCATTGAACGTGATTTTCATCCCGTGCAAAACATCGGATTAATTTGAAACTTTTCACACTTATCAAGGATAGATGACATTACAATAATTTAAATAGTTTGTCGATATTCAGGATTAGCGTATTTTTTAGTATTTCTTTTGCATTTGTTTTTAAGGTAACAAGAAGAGGAGGAGGAAGGAGTGGTGTCCTCACTGGGGAAAGGTATTACAGCACTATAACATGGCTGAATGAGGGTTCGATTCGTATGGGAGGCACTGCAACTGAGGCGGGCTGCGGTGTTGTATGGGCAGCACTAAAGCTGAAGGTGCACCTTAACATGGTAAGCCGCGGCGGGAGAGGACTACTGGTGTTTTGTTGCCACTTTCCCTACCTTCCGCGGCTTCGACGGGGTCGCCACCGTTTGATGGCGGACGCGGTAGGGTCGCAGAGGAAGAGGTCGGTATGGCGTTAAGCCGCTCTTTTTATCCTCTGCGACCGAAGTGGCAGGCGCGGGCCGCTTATCTGACCCGTTGCACGGGGACCAAGGACGTCCGGACACGGGGCTGTTTGGCGCCAACTTGCTGGCCTGATCCCAGAGGAGGATATACGATGTGTCTGGTGTTCCGACACATCGTCATCGTGTGAGGAGGAGCCCGGAAGGGCTAGCGCTGTCGAGGTCACGGTGGAGTACGAAAGTGGTCCCGTGACCTCGATACTGAGCGCCGAGGTGAAACACTCCAGGGTTTTTAGCGGGTAGGCCACCCTTCTGGCGGTGAGTCCCACATAACCACCCTGCCCGCCCCGGGGCCGGTGGTATCCAAAAAGGATTACCCTGCACAAAAAAAGGGTTCGACTCCCATAGTCGCTCAGGAAGGTGATGAAGTGTTTTTTGAACTATTATTTTTTTGTGACATATAAGATCATTGGTATCATATACTTATAATACTCATTACCGCCAAAACTTTGTTTTGAGCTAATCTGCATTTAATCCATGCAATACGTTGTGTTGCTGGAAGTAGTACTCCAAATATTCTTCATTGCATTCTCGACCCACTATCGAAGTCAAATTTTTATTTGCTTATCTATACTAATATTATAAAGAGGAAAGATTTGATTGTTTGTTTGCATTGAATAGGCTCCGAAACCACTGAACCGATTTGAAAAATCAATTTACTGTTGGGAAGCTACACTACCCCCAGGTGACATAGGCTATAATCTATATACCCGTGCGAAGCTGGGGCGGACCGCTAGTCTATACTAATATTATAAAGAGGAAAGATTTGATTGTTTGTTTGTTTGCATTGAATAGGCTCCAAAAACTACAGAACCGATTTGAAAAATTCTTTCACTTTTGGGAAGCTACATCATCCCCGGGTGACATAGGCTATACCGGTGCGAAGCTGGGGCGAGCCGCTGGTATTGTATATCCAAATTCCGAATAACAGCGGATATTGTTGCACCTTGTTTTGCAACAAAACTCCAAAATATCAATAAAAAAGAAATTGTTACTTACATTAGAGGTACACGATTTTCCTTTACACTGACAAAATAACATTTTAGTTAAATAACTAAATAAAAAATACCAAACCGTGGGACAATATTGTTTTAAGACCAACCTTAAAAATGGGGAAAAAATGACATTTGTACAACAATATTATATCGCATATTCGTATTGTATTATGTAGATATATTCTTTCACGATTTCAGCGTTTGTCCCATAGTAAACGTTGTTCATAATGTCGAGTCTGCCGAACCCTTTTTAGTTAAGTACATCCTTTCCACGTAACCCTGTATGTAATCCGAATGCCAAACTGATCTAATGATGGCTCCGGGTGGATAGTATAACTCTTTAATAGCTTCCAGTAAACCCTCCGAGTTTAGGCTCCTTCGGTTTGTTTTGAGTCACAAAAGTGTGAATTTTAGATTTTTTACTATCACTAAGCGAGTTATCTTGCGATGGTGGTGGTAAAGCGATGGTGGCCGAGCGATACCATGTGCGCTTTACAATCTGACGGCACCCAGTTCGATCCTCGACCCTGCACCAATGACTTATTTGGTACCTAAATAAATTATGTGAAGTTCGGTGTCAACGCTCAAAAATGGTGAAGAAAAACATCGTGAGAAATGTCCAAGAACTTTAAAAGGTCAAAGAGGTATGACATTCACCAATATGCACTGGGCCAGCTAGGTGGATAAGGGCCCGTCCTCTCTCTCTCTCTCTCTCTCTGTCTTTCTCTATCTCTCTCTGTCTTCCTCTCTCTCTCTCTGTGTGAGAAGACCTGAATCCCAGCACTGGTAACATGATAGACTAAAATGATGAAGCCAGAAATCTTACCTGGGCATCACAAGAACAGCCTCTACACTGAAAAACAAGTTTTTTTTATATATAATAGGCTTGCGTTTGACCGCCAACTCGCCTGATATAAAACGACGATGCGGTTTACGGTGGAGCACGCTTGCCTAGAAGAAACCGATTCACTTGTGATTTGAAGACAACCAGATTGTAACTATCGGGGAACACCCATTCAGGAAGCGCATTCCACAGACTAGCAAAGCGCTTCATACTGGTTTTCGGAATATCAACCATAAAGCGATGACGATTTTTTGTGCCCGCTCTGGCATTCTGATAGGTCCTGGCCTGTCAAACAAAATAACACGATAGAACCAATATGTATTTCCTATTATTATCAGTTCAGAAAAAAAAATATCACTTGTTCCATACATTTATTTGAGTGTGAATAATAATAAAAATAATAATTAATAATTATTCGGGACATTTTTGCACACACGGTCATCTGACCCCAAACTAAGCAAAGCTTGTGATATGGCTGCCAGAGACTGATATATATACATATATACGTTTAAATACATACTTAAATAGATATTAACACCCAGATATAGAACAAACACAAATGTTCATCACACAAATGTTGAATGACATGTTTCTTTCAAAAAAGATGAAAAAAATTGGTTTTTACAAACTTTTATCTTTGCAATTTCAGAGTAGGTATCTATCACAGTAAAAATGGTTTATAGCAGTGATCTCCTTTCGCTGAGTACCACCCTACCGTGTGATCCTGCATTAGTTAGTAAAAAGCTGTGGTAAAAATAATAAAATTAACTTACATCAGCGTTTGCAACGTGATTAACTGTCTGAAATGACATAAATAGAATAATTATAAAAACAATAAACGTTGTTTTTAAAACAATGTATTTTTTTTATTATAAATAAGCTTGCGCTTGTCTGCCAACTCGCCTGATGTTAAGCGATGATGCGGCCTACGACGGAGCACACTTGCCTAGGAGAAACCTATCCACTCTCGACTTGAAGACACCCAGATTGTAACCATCGGAGAACAGCCACTCGGGCAGCAAATTCCACAGACTAGCAGTTCGCAAAATAAATGTGGATTCAAAGCGCTTCGTACGGGTTCTCGGAATATCAACCATAAAGCGGTGTCGTTTCTTCGTGCCAACTCTGGCAGTACGATAAAAAAATGGGCAGGAGGGAATCAAATCATGCAGATCTGAAGCACACTCTCCGAAACGTAACCGATGAATATAACAAGAATAAATTTAAAAAAAAGGTGATAATCTTCAAACGGCTGTACAGATTTTCTAAGATCAAGTCACCAATCAAATTCATCGTTTGGGAGCTACGATGACACATAGAAACACTTTTATATTGCGAACTGCTAGTCTTGCGCTGCCTGAATAGATGTTCCCTGATAGTCAAAATCTGGGTACTGGGTCGTTAAATCACTAGTGAATTGGTTTCTTCTAGCAAGCGTTCTCCATCTTAGACCGCATCAAAGCTACACATCAGGTGAGTTGGCAGTCAAACGCAAGCCTATTCACAAAAAAACACACGTTAAACTTGTAACACCTCTCTGCTTGCGACGGGATTTTTTTGGCCATAGGTGGCAAACAAGCAGACGGGCCGCCTGATGATAAGTGATCACCGTCACCTATGGATAACTGCAACACAAGGGGCATCACATATACATTGCCAACCCTTAAAGACTCTATTAACAGCCCTTTTAAAGAACCACATGTTATAGTTACTCGGAATTGCCATAAAAACAAACAAAGAAGCTCCATCGTCTACCGCATCATATCATAACATCAGGTAAGGTGCAGTGAAGTTCAAACCCAAGCTTAAAATGAATCCACGTTGGTTCTCCTATCACACCCTTACTATTTATGTCAATGGATTGAATTTATGTCAACTACTCGTTCGCCTCGAACTGTGACCTCACGAACCCTTGGTCACAAAGTTCGAAGGTTTTTTGGTAGTCTTTTGAAACTGCGTAAATTTATTGCCAATTAAAGCCTTTTATTCTTTAGATGAGAGGTTTTAAAAGGAATATAATCTTTAAATAAAAAAAAATTTAAATCTTTTAATTACATAATTTTTTTTGAAAGATACTTATTACGAAAGTTATTAGCTTTGCGTTTGACCGCCACTTCACCTGTAAGCGACGATGTGGTCTACGATGGAGCACGGTTGCTTAGAAGAAACCGATTCACATGTGGCTTGAAGACACTAGGGACGACTATTGGGGAATTCACGCATTCAGCAGGCAGCGCATTCCACAGTTTATCACTTAACTATTTTTTTAAACTAGTAATGTCTATGTATCTTTTGTTTCTGTCATAAATAAATATTTTTCTTTCTTTTTCTTTTCTTTCTTTCTTTCTTTTAAGGAGTTTGCTAGATAAAAGAGGATTTTATTTAGGAAAGTTTGGGTTTTCGAAATATCAATCATGAAATGGTGTCGCGTTTTTATGCCCCCCTTGCCGTCCGATAGAAAAATGGGCAGTAGGGAATGAGATCATGCATATTCGTTGCACACTCTCCAAAATGTAATTGTTTTTGTATGGAAGGTAAATATGATTTATTAAATGTCATGCATCGGTGCATATACATATACAATACCTATAGAGTCAGAAACGTGCAAAAAAACTGAACCAAAACTCGGGGCACCAACGCATTGCGCCGAATTTTTGGTTAGTTGTAAGGTAACCGCGATCCGACTACGACGCCGCGCGATGCCAGTGCTACGATGACATAGCGGACAAGCGACGTTAAACACTATGCAAGTGACATAACGTCTAAATTTGATTGAATGTGGCATTGTGAAGTTTATAATTGATGTCTACTGTCTAGGCATATACAACGACGCTCGGATGATTTGACAGTTTTCACTTAGAGATTGTGACTCTATAGGTATTGTATCTCGCTGAAGTTATGGGACAAAATTTTATGGAATGTATGGTTTTCAAAAACCCGTAACTATCGATGATTTTAGCATGGATGGCCGATTATTCGCTAAATGTTTTGCTACTTATTAGGTACCTCGTACTTATAATGCATATAGGATATATTTTTGATAAAAGTGTAACTAGATGGTTTTGATTTATTTAGATTATTTTTGAGTTTGAATTTTGGAATTACACCTACCCACCGCGGGAAGAAGTCGACTCCGGGAATCAGGTTTCCTTGTCCGGAGTTCAACGCATTATAAAAATTGTATCCACAAAATGTTTATCCAAATAAATTTAATACGTTACTTACACAGCATACGGTTGACGTACAATTTCGTGAGGGACACTGCAACATTAGATAATTATACTAAAAAAACTTTTTAAAACAAACTTTTAGTATTCTTCTCAGCTCATTTGATACCCATAGCATGATGGTAGATACGAAAATTTTGTCCGCTATCTTGGGGCGTCCGCCATAAATGTTATCGTTTCCAAATCTTATCTTGTGGGTATCTTGGACGAAAAAATGTCACGCAATTTCCCGAACGCTGCCCATCCGAGTTGGATTCTTCGGGCGACCTCTTTGCCTAAGTTGGCCTTACCTCTAACTGAACAATCTGTCCAAGATAGGTGTAATGGTCAACAACTTTGAGAGTATCGTTCCCAACGATTATCGGCACGGGTTTAATATGGACATTGATTTAATACAATTAATTTGTTAAACCAAATAAAATTAGTTGATATAATTAATTTAGCTTGCGTTAATTAAGCCGTGGTAGCCGATTGGGAAACTGCTAGCATTGAAAGCGTGAGGTCGCGGGTTCATTGCCGGGCCCGTACCAATGAGCTAAAGAGTTTATGTCCGGATTCATTCATTCATTCATTCATACCACTGGCTTTTCGGTGAAGGAAAACATCGCGAGGAAACCTTCATACGTACGGAGAAGGAAATTAATGGCGTATGTGAATCCATCAACCCGCAATGGGCCAGCGTGGTGGATATGGCTCAATCACCCTTTCGGGGGTAGGCTAAAAGTCCAGCAGTGGACTGTTAAAAGGCTGATTATGATTCTGAATTAATTTAGCGGTTAATACTATATTACCTTTATTACAGCACTGGATCCGAGACACTGGGATAAAATAATAATTAAGTATATTATTAAGGCCGCGCTCACCGGCCAGAGCCATCTCTTTAGAAACATTTTTAACATTTTGAATATAAAAATCACTGAGTGTACGTTGATTGGGCATTATCTTTAAAATAACATTGTAATTGGTATAAAGCAATTTTCGTGTTATATTTTTTAAGGGTGCGGATGAGAAAAATATAATATATGGAATCAAATCGTCTTTCTCGATCACCAAAAACACAAAAACTACTTTAATACTTTTGTAATGTTATCCGGTTCGAATTAAGAACCTTCCTTTTGAAGTCGATAGAAAATGAGGCAATTAAGGTGCAATTGTGAACTTAGTAGAAGTCAAAAAGGGTTGACTTGCGGCGACCCCTTGTATGATACCTAGTCCTCTCAGAAATAATCGTAGTTGAGCCTCTTTCAATAAATCATTTAAAATGTACTTGTATACTTCCACCAAAATAAAATGAATGGACGGGCCCAGAAGAAGCACATTTTTGAAGATTACAAAATGAGCGCTGGCGCTCACTTCGTTTCAGTCAGTCTCTAGTCGTAGGAAGTGCAACACGAGACTATTGTTACATGATAACGAAACATCTGAAAAAATTATGCCTTCGTTTGCTTTCCCGAAGTGTAAAAACACAACAAAAAAATGCTATCAATGTTTTGTAACAAATGTACTGTATATGGTTATAATTAAGCGTTGAAGTATAATGTCTGGCGGTTTTGACTCGTTTTTACTGAGCAAGTTCAATGCTTATGGTCCATCCATTAATTTCATTTTGGTCGAAGCTTGTATACAGCTATTACCAACTATTACTGTGTCTTTGACTTACATCAATGTCGCAATCAGGTAGATCACACTAAAAAAATATTATAAACAAGATGAACTATATTATGGTGGATAGACCAAAGCTAGGTCAGAGTAGATAGCTAAAACAGGTAGGTAAACTTTTAACAAACGCCTGAATCGAGTGACGTTATCAAACGAGCGCCCTTTCCCGCACCCGCTACGATACTTCACGGTACGATACTTCACGGCGATAGGCGCGCGTGCCGCGTCATTTATATTCGTCGCGTCGTCAGCGTAAAAGAAGCGTACAAAATAATGAGCATTTTCTTAAAACCCGATAGTACGTAGCAACCCTAGCCTTGTGACCAACAGTAGGCATTGAATTCAAGGAAAGTCCAAGCCAAACTACTGCTATTTAGCTAATATTATATCTACTGTGGCTAGGTGGTCTAGAGGTGGCGCTAAAGTAGTTATTAAAAAAAAATACGCGTATAATAATAAAAAATAAGATTGTAATAACAAATTACAATCTTTGAGCTCAATCTAAAAATTGCGCCCATTTACTGACATGATGATATTTAATCAAAATCAAAATCAAATCAAAATCAATTTATTTGTGAGAATATTGTCTTAGATGATGGTATACAATAATGTGTGTTATAAATATTCTATCTTATTAAGGTGAACAAATTTTTTGTTGTCAGTAAAATTACTGTTTTAATAATTTTAATTAGTAAAATTACTCGTAATTTTAATTATAAAATGAAAACATGATCCACATTCGTCCTTTCATCAAAAATTACTACTCTAATGCCACCTCTAGACCACCTAGCCACAGTAGATATAAGCAGTCGCTTGACTCGAACATGTCCTTGAATACAAGGACTAGAGCTATATGGTTGCTACTATGGAGTTTTAAGAAAATTTTTACATTAAATTTGCAACTGAATTTTAGACCAGTTATCCTCAGCCGATTGAGCTGAAATTTGGCATTCCTACTTAATAATTATGTAAGTTTGGTGACAATTCAATGTTATTCGTCATTGGTTCTGGGCTATTATAGTGAGTTCTTGTTGGTGTAGTTTATGGTACGGCACCCGCCAATTATGCCTTAAATTTTGTTGTTATTACCTTCCCACAACCCGAAAAAGACGATGCCTGAAAATACAACTAATAAATTAAATCTAGAACAAATAACACACACGGAAAAAATAAAAGCAAGCTTGAATAGGCAGCCCTGGTGTCAGTTACAGGCTGTCTAGCGGCATCTGACATGGTTTATCCATTGTTGTTTTAGAATAAACTGGGACCTACAATTTAAGGTTTAATACAACCCGCGGCCTTCAGCAACCGCCGAATGAGGGATGAGAAAACAATAGTCGGAATAACAAGCTTAATCCATACGTAATACCGGTGAAATACAAACAAAAAGTTTTGTAGCTCGTGCAGACGATGCGCAGTAAATTTGCGCAATTACTGCGCATCGTCTGCAACGGATGCTAAGCAACTTTCACGGCCACTGGCACTAAGCAAACAGTGTTGTAGCTCAAGTGTTACAGTGCTTATAGTATTGTTAAAGACCGTCGGATGAGGGCTGAGGAAACTATAGTCGAATTAACCGGCTTAATCATACGGGATACCCGTGAATATAAATAAAATTGTAGTAGCTCGTGACGATGCGCAGTAATTGGCGTGAGTAATACTTGCGCAAGTACTGCGCATCGTCTTCAATGGATGCTAGTCCATCGTCTGAAACAGTATTGTTGCTTAAGTGTTACAGTGCTTACAGTATTATTAAAGACCGTCGGAAGAGGGATGAGGAAACTATAGTCGAAATAACCGGCTTAATCATATTGAGTGGTTCCCGTGAAATGTAAACAATAAGTGTTGTAGCTCGTTGCAGACGATGCACAGTAAATAGGCGTGAGTAATACTTGCGCAAGTAATGTGCATCGTCTGCAACAGGCTTTACAACAACTACTTACATAAAGATATTTCAAAAAGATGGCCAGAAAGAAAATAAATTTCAGCCACAGCACGTTGTAACCCATTGTTATCGAGTATTGAAATGTATCTCGTATCTTAATCAATCTTGTACGGTAGTGTTTGTCTAATTGGTAAACAATTAAGTAAGCGTTTCCACAAGAAATAACGCCAACGATGTTTACTTCGAAAACAAATTATCAAAGAGATAACAAAAAAAAAAATTGAACATACCTTCGTATTCTTCTCAGTAAACTATTTTATTTGATATCTACATCATGATTTATTTTTTTATTTATTTGTTATTATTAATTAAAACGGTACAACAACAATTACATCAGTTAATCGAAAATTTAAATTGTACAGAATGAAATAATAATATAAAATAACAATGCAATATTTTTTTTTAATTATCACTTAATGTTAATACAATTAATAAAATTCAACTTAGCCTAGCAAAAAATAAAATTTAAGTACAATAAACTGGCACTTAATGTCTAATACCATAATTTATGGTAAAGTCATAGTCAACCAAGTAGTCAAGTTAAGCTACCACAAAATTAATTAAAAACACAATATAAATAAAATTCATTCAATGTCAAAACCAAAATATGACTATGCAAAATCATAAAATGCAATCCAAAATTTGCAATTTGGAAGAGGATGCATTGCAATAAAAGTTGCCAATGCATCCTCTTCCGCTACCACCTTGCACGCTTTCTTCTCACAGTACTTCAGACACTCAGACATAATCAAGGACGTTATATATACCCTAAAGATGGACATAATACACTTCCATTCGCCCGCAAACAGATCACAATCTCAATCTAATGTCATTTTCATACAATTTCATCTTTCCGCAGGCGTGAACGCTAACAGTGTGTGGCTCTTGTCTAGACCCCCTTGATTGTATTCGCTGTCTGGGCCAGACTCATATAATTTATATTATTACTAATTTGTATCAGAATAATAAATAACGTTAATATATGTTCCTTAATAAAGGGAATGCGTAATAAATGCCTCTTGACGTTTTTATTGTGTCGCCCGCAGCAATTAAACATCCGAGTACACAGAGCGAGACCTTATTTTCTGTCTAATTAATTTATATGAAAGGTAGCTACGTCACTTGTGGTTTCACTTGAGTTTCCGGTTTTCCCGGAATGAAAATTAAATGTGCCTTATATGTGGGGTTTTTATAAGGAAAGAATAAAAGGGGGTTACTTTGAAGGAAAATACCAGAGCAAAAATATGTACAAATGTCTAGAAATAAAAGCGACCAAGTGCGAGTTGGGCTCGCGCACTGAGGAAACCTGCATACGTACGGAGAAGGAATTCAATGGCGTATGTGAAACCACCAATCCGCAATGGGCCAGCGTGGTGGATATGGCCCAAGTGGATTGTTAAAAGGCTGACTATGATTACTGAGGTTTCCGTACCATCATATTACTTACTCACTACGTACGTTTTTGTACTACTAATGTACAAAAAAGTAGTGCAAAAAGACATCATGCCCAGGCGGTCATCCATCCAAGTATCGACCGCGCCCGATGTTGCTTAACTTCGGTGATAGTACGGTGGTGATTAGAAATTTGTCACCGACTTGCACTTGGCCAGTAATTATAGATTTTTTGTCTTATTTTAGAGTGAGTAGTGTAACCACACCAAGTATATGACGCTTGTACGTATAACACTAAAGCAAATACAAAAATACGTTAAAAAAAGTTTGTTGTATGGGAACTAAAGTCTGTTGTATGGGTTGTTTTTTTGACTTTATTCTTATTTCTTAGTTAATCTGCCGTAACAATACATTTTCTGTGAAAATTTCAACTGACTGTCTATTACGGTTTGGTAGACACAGCCGGACAGACAGCCGACAGGCAGACAGCATAAGCTTAGTAATAGGGTCCCGTTTACTCTCTTTAACGGAACCTTAATAAAATGAAATGCTGATTCGTTGGTAAGCGCATCACTTGAGAACGGCTAGCTAGACCGATTTGGCTGTTTTTTGTTTTGAAATGTTTCATCATCATCATAATAATATAATATTCCACTGCTGGACTTTTAGCCTACCCCCGAAAGGGTGATTGGGCCATATCCACCACGCTGGCCCAGTGCGGGTTGGTGGCTTCACATACGCCATTGAATTCTTTCTCCGCACGTATGCAGGTGTAATCACGATGTATTCCTTCACTGAAAAGCCAGTGGTATGAAAAAAAGTATATTGAAGTAAAAGTACGTAATTTCATTTGCAATGTTTATAATAGTTCAAATCAGATTTTTGTGGAAAGATTTTTTAAGTTTGCCGGAAAATTTTCAGTTCGGGAAAAACTGATGTCTATTTTTTCAATGGAATTTTATATGAACATTAACTAAAAAAATATTGATTTTTGGACAAAACAACGTCTGTCAGGTCAGCTAGTGTGTAATCTTCCTATATATAGGATTACGCATTTACCTTATACTAAGCCGAAATAAGGTCATTGTATTCATCATTATGAACAACTTTAACTATGGGACCAACCCTGAAATCGCGAAAAAAAATACTGTTCCATAGGAAACAGTCACTGACACTCGACAAAATGATGATTTAAATGGTCAATTATCAAAAACTTGTTGATTTTGTGATTAAGTAGCAAATGGCGTTCTCTCACTTACGCTTATCGCTTTGGAAGGAAAAAATCACTGAGTTAGATAAAAAACTTATTGGGCATAATAATATGTACTAACAATATTTTTAGCAACAACATTGACTGTCAAATAATAACATCATGAAATATTTTTTTTTATTACCCGCATTTAGATTTTGTTCTATATATATATATATATATATTCTTTTGTACTTAATTATCATAATCATAATCGTTAATATGTCGTGTAAAAATATTTGTAACACTATCTTAAACACATAGATGAGAGAAGACGCTGGATCCCGAAATACAGTGCAAACTAGTTCGAGATACAGACGCTTCAATATATAAAATGTACCGTTACTTTGATCCAAATAAATGATTGATTGATTGATTGATAATCTTTTAAATTTAATAACATTGGTAAAGGTTCTTATTTTATGCCTGTAGAGCTCGTAGCGTAGCACCAGTAACGTAGCACTCGTAGCGTAGCACCCGTAGCGTAGCACCCGTAGCGTAGCACTCGTAGCGGTCGTAGCGTAGCACTCGTAGCACTCGTAGCAAAACGACAAGGTGTTAAAAACTGTGTGTATTATTGTCGTGACAATAATAAATATAACTACTTAATTTTCTTAAAAAATTTGGAGGTAAAAAATAGTAGTATTTCTTATTATAAAGTAATTTTCATATTGATATTGCATTATGGTGAAAATAATCATCCCGGTATAGATTCCTGTACGATAGTTTTTTTTTTTAATAGGCTGGCGTTTGACCACCATCACGCCTGGTGCCTGATGATGCCTGATGCTGTTGCCTGATGTTAGTTTTCAGAAATGAAACGTGCTGAAAGACGGGGTAGTATTAGAATGGCTAGATCGCAAAATGACTTTATCTCACTTACGGCTATATCTCAAAATATCCGAGTCGCAATTTGACTTGATCTTTTCTATGGACAGTCTGTCTACTCTGATTAAAGGCAGGGCCGACGCTGCAAGTACATCCCCTTTACCTTCTCATAGCCATATTATGAGCTAATACAATAAAAATCCAATAAGTGCGTGACGTCTCGAGACAGCCATATCGTATTATAGCCAATCATGGACCACGCCTTGCTTCATAACAATAGTAAACCTACATTGTTTACGGCCAGGGCTGACACGTCGCTTTTTCTCGATTTTATGGGAGAATCAATATGATACGAAATGGGTACGGCATAGACGAGAAAAGTATGTAGCCAAGTCCTTTTAAGAACTGGAAAGAATGATATAATATAACCTAAAAATCTAAATTTAAGATTTTATGAATTTAATTATTAAATTTATTTGAATTTGACATTTTCTTTTTTGACATTTTAAATTTTACATTTTTACTATTTTTTTTGTATGTAAAAGGCTTGCGTTTGACCACCATCACGCCTGATGTAATGCGTTTGGGGTGAACTAGTATTTTTTTACTGCCTTCTGCGCTTGGGGGCGTGGGTTCGATTCCCACCTAGGACAAACATTTATGTAATGAACATTTGTGTTTGTTCTATATCTGGTTGTTAATATCTATTTAAGTATGTATTTAAACCTATATATGCATGTATATCAGTCTCTGGCAGCCATATTACAAGCTTTGCTTAGTTTGGGGTGTGTGAAAAAATGTCCCGAATATTTATTTATTTTTAAAGTTATTATTTATCGTAAGAATCGCTTTGGTTCCACTTTTATTGTGAGAACTGCTAGTTTGTGGTATGCGTTGCCTGAATGAGTGTTCTCCGATAGACTGGGTGTCTTTAAATCACCCCATCTCGCCTGATTTAATGCGATGATGCTGTCTACATTAGAACACGCTTGCCTAGAAGAAACGCATTCACTCGTGACATTAACCAGTACTTCGTATTACAATCTGGGTAGATTGTAATTATTCCTAAGTCAAGTTTTGTGTGGCAGCCCTACAGATAAGTCCCGTCCAATATCTCCAAACATTAATATGCGGCCGCAGGGACCGTAAAGATAAATAGGGTTGTCTATCGCTTTATTGTCCCAATCCTTTGAAATATCTCACCTACAAGTGAAATAATATACCTACATAAAGTCCTACAAGGCCTGCGGACTTGAGAGAATTGAAGTTGTAGTAAGTGTATACACACTTGTCATCAGTGGCGAATTTACCAGCGGGCTGAGTAACCTGGAGTCATGGCGACAGATTTTAGAGGCGGCTTGGGGAATTTTTTTTGTGTTGCAGAAATTAAAAGATTAATGTACCTAAATGTTATTAGGGTCACACAAACAATTAAATATGCATATATTAGATATGGGACCCGGGTATGTCCTAAAACTGCGACCAGAACCACCAGAGGATGGGCAGCAGCGTCCTGAACACGGTGAACGTACTGCGATCTCCAAGCCGCCTGCCAAGCGTGGGGATTATGGCAACACCCCTCTCTAAGAGGGAGGCCTTGTTCAGCAGTGGGCATTTAATGGCTGATGATGTGATATTAGATATATTTTTCCAATTATTATTGTTTAAAATAGTATTACTAATAGTTTACTAATAGTATAAGTACTAATAGTAGTAGGCATACATACCTGACCCTGCTTTAGTAGTACACGATTGAGCTTTTATTAGCTCAGAAATACACCCAAAAACTATTTCTTGTGCAATCCTAACTAAATCGTTAGTAAAACTAATCTAGGGACTGACACATCGATTCCCACAGTTCTTGTCCACAACCATACTAATTACACACGACGATAGCCACAAATCATAAAGTTACAATATTACTGTATAGTGTTAGTTTGAGCTTGTATTTTGTTTAGTTAATAAAGGCACTTGCCCAGTTAAAAATAAAACTGACCTAGAGCTCAAAGCTTTTGCTTGTTATTCATTCATACGACACATATATTAAATGCATCTATGAAACAGCAATTTTTAGCGATTTCGGGATGGTCGTATTGTAAAATTTGTTCATAATGATAAGTACCCAATGACCTCCTATGGGCTTATTATCATTGTTCCAAGTAACCCAGTGTCACTGTACTAGTCTTCCGGAGTTACGCTTGCCCTGACGTTGCTAGTGATTAGCTTAGTATTGCGTCAGAAACCAACACAACCTGCCTCAGACCACATCTAGCCAAGTGCCTTGGTACTTACTGAATTGAATCAAACTAACGTTAAATCCGCTCAGTTGGAAAATCACGCGAACGTGAACCTTAACGCGCCCAGTTGCAGTTTGCGGTCGCGTGATGTTCCAACTGAGTGGATTTAACGTTAGTTTGGTACCGCGTTAGCAGTTGGCCGTAAGACAGATAAAGGGCGAAACCGCGTGGCGCAGCTAGTTAGTAGTAAGTAATAAAAATGCATATTTTTTTTATATTTTTTAATGAATAATACGCACCTAAACTTCGTACAGACGACCCGCCAAGGTCATTATAATTATTTTTATACAAAAATTACACAAATAGTACAATAAAGTACTTATTCTAAACGAACAAAAGCTTTACCTCTAAAAATGCAATACAACATAAATACCATTTTATAATTATATTTTTATATAAATTCTCTAAAAACTTGTACACATTTTGTAGCTTTTATTGTATATTACATTGACATAACTAATTACATTAATTTTAATACCTATTAAGCACATTGTAATATATTTTAAAATATTTACAATAATTTTACATAAAATACTTTTTCTAAATGGGGGCTCGCCATTTAAGACTGTGAGTCTAGCTAATCGATTAAATAAAATAATAAATAAATCATTCTAACTCATCAAAGATTAGGTTGACACACAGCCGAGAAAAAGTAACGGAAAATATTAAAATATAATAAAAATTATTTTACAAGCGAAAATATGCAAACTATATTATGTTTTAATTTCTACCTAACTAGTTTTAAATATCAACATTGCATCTAAAATATCTAGTATCTACTTTAATATTAGGCTCTTGTATTAGGTATTTGACCGTTTCACATGCGGTGAATCACCCAAAAAAAACATGATTGTTGTGTAACTTATTAAACATACTGTCAATTTGATATATCTACATAAATAGACAAAAATAACAGTTCCAAAAATACTATAAACGACTCGTAAACAAAACGACATACAAGTATTTGTGATAAGTATTAAGTATCTAACACTTTAAAGCACAGTTTCGTTAGTACACGTCCTAGGTCCATTTACTAAAGAGTATCTACTAGACCCGCCATTTTTCCTACTAGTCACCGCTCCTCTAATGAATAACTCCTTAAACGTTTCCCTAAACTGCCTCGACATACCGCAATAAATAGCGAAGTTTATCGGATAAGAAACTATGATAAAGAAATTCGTTACTAAAATGAGTATATTTGCGATATGGTAATCGAGTATTTCTACTATAGTACTCGATATAATATGAAGTATCGTTACCACGGCTACTGGTATTTCTACCAATAGGAATACCGTGACAACAACAATTAGCATTAGGGTTGTGCAATTCGAGTCCCTGAGTCTTTTGCATTCGGATTTTCTGTTTTCTTTGAACAGTTTCTGGCGGTTAAGTTGTGCAGTTCTCATAGCACGAAATAGGAGTACGTTTAATACGACCAAGGAAGTACACGGAATTAGATGAACGAATAATACTCTAAATACGAAGTATGTTATAAAGTACGCATCCATGGATAGAGTCTGGACCCACTGCGCCATTTCAATCTGAAAAAAATAAAGAAAACAGGTTTAAAATAGCTATTAAACCATAGATTCAGTATAAGTCCCTCTACGTATTAAACTAATTGATAGTGACATGTATCAAAAGGGTGATAGTATTAGTTTGTGCAAAGCCAAAGCATTTTGTCATAAGGAAACAGCGCCAAAAATAAAAATAAACTTTAGATGACAATACTGAACGCAGTCAGTAAATAATTTTGTTTGTTTGACATTTACCATAGACGAAAATGTGTCATTGTCACAGATCTACTACCTATATCTGTGGCCATTATAATAAATGCCTAGTGACAAAATATACCACTTAGAACTGTCAGCATAATATTTTCTCTGAGGGTTTGACGGGAAAAAAAAAGTCCAAACGGCTCAACTAGGTGAGTCTCGTAGTAGAGCCTTAGGGTCCGAAACGGTTCGACTATACCTTTGTAATACAAATTTTGTTACTATGAATTTTATTATAAATACCTATGATATTTTGCAAGTACAAAAAAAATACAAAAAGGAAAAACTATGTGTTAAAAAAACCGGCTAACCCTTACTGAAATAGAAAGAATAGCCAATCTGCCGTCCGATTACTAAAAGACCGTTAAGTGACACTGTGGCACTTAACGGTCTTTTAGTAATCGGACGGCAGCAATGGTCTAAGTAAGTGGCGCAGACCGTAGACTAATATCGGAAGATATCGATGTTCATATAATGTACTCTGTTTTTTACAAGTAGAAACTTTTGAATATTTTCTCTAACTAATTATTAACTCTGTTAATTAAGACCGTTAGTTTCTATAAATAATGATAATTTAAAAACATCATTAAATATTAGAAACATTTAAAAGTAAAAGAAGAAATCTATAATAAATATTTTTTGCTCATTTTCCAACACTTTGATGATAATTATTTTAATGAGATACTCAAAGGAGTATAAAGTTTCCTCTCTAATTAAACTAAAAGAAAAGCTTTTTAAACAGAAAAAGTGATTTATTCTCCAAATGCCCTAGAAATTAAAACTAAAATTGGATCGTTTTTCAAACTTTTGACGATAATATTTTTAGCGAATAAGCTCTCATATTGATGATTCAGCGCTTTTAAAATTAATAGGCAGTCTTGATGGATAGAAGAGTGTTGAATAAAAAATATATTATTACAGAGATTATACTATTATTAGGTAATTAAGGTTTATGATAATGGAATGAATAATGGAAGTCCCTGCCGTCCTCCTTGTATCCTGAGAACTAGAATCTAGGCATCTTCAAGGCTTGAATAGATTTCTTCTAGATATATACTTAGATTATTTCTTCTATAAACCTGTATATAAATCTGTATCTATTTGCTTTAGGTTATATTGATTTATTATTTTCATTGTTTAATTGTTTTCATTTTTTCTTTCTTAGTATTTATGTTTATATTTATTTTTTTAAGGTGTAAGCGCGCGCGATATTTCTTTTACTATTTCCTGTTTGGACCTCAAGATACAGGCTTAGCCTAGTTCGAGGTCCTCAGGAAATTGCTTCAAAGTGCCGTTATGATTATGTGAAATAAATAATTTTGTATTTGTATTTGATCAACGTGTTCCATCCTCGACTGCAACGTCGCTTACCACCAGGCAAATTGTTGGCCAAACGTAGACCTATTCTATACAAATAAAAACTAAAAAATTAAGTTGCTTAGAATTCGACACTAAAATTTCGTCGTCCATGATATCATTTTGAGCACATCGTTTGCTGTTGTGCCGCTCAATATTGAAGTGTGCGTTTGTAGAACTAGTAAGAATATGTCAGTGTGTGCAATACGTGTTTACCTTTCGCCCCTTCAGTTTTTGGCAGATTTTTTGGTACAAGCTTGAGTCCAAACTATATTTATCAAAGTGATCAAGATATCAGGTACCTATTATTAACCGACGAAAGGAGGAGGTTATCAATTCGGCTGTAATTTTTTTTGTATGTTTGTTACGCGATTACTCCGCCAATTATAAATTGATTTTGATGATTCTTTTTTTTGGTAGGCCATACTTCAAAGATTTTGTAGGATTCAGAGCTTTTTGAAAAAAATAAAATATTAGTACACATATATGACGTTTTGGTTTGTGGTTCCCTTCAGAAAAAGTATTGATGAGGTCGTTTAATCTCTGTTATAAAAAAAAAAAACTACAAAAAACCAACAAACAAAAAAAAATTACATTTTTTTTAATTAATAAAAAAAAAATTAATTAAAATTATCAGCGTCTCTTTTCATTTCAGTATGTCAGAAAAAGATGGCGACCATTTTAGAGCTGTCAAATTTAGTTTAGTTTAGAGAATGGTACATCAGAATCGACGTTATTTTCTACTTTCTTTGTTTGTACAGTTTGTAGGTATAGCCTTGAAGTCGGTCTTTGTTTTTTTTTTTTCTAAAAATTAATTATTAGTAAATACAAAATACCAGGTATTTAGTACATACCCTGCAGACGTGTTCCATATGTCCTCTCCAGACGGTCATATGCGGGACGTACTGGCGGTCGAAGAATCGTGGCAGCTGATGCAAGAAGGCCGCTATGCCGATGTAGATCAGGCATTTCATCACATTTGGCATCGTGCACCTGGGGATAGATATATATATAAATTCTTAAGATGGCCGCCATACTATTGACTTTAAACTTTAAACTATACCAGTGTTGTGGAGAGCGTGTAGAGAGGTGACTTTGGTGAGCTCAAGTTTCACATTAAATACTAGATTTTTTTAGGCCGACTGCCGAACAGACAGCTAGTTAAAAAATTCACAGAATATGTAGTGTTACGGCGGATTAACTAGGAACCCACCTCCCCCACTCAACAAATGTATTTTTGTAGTACAAGCGTCAAACTTGGCATGATTATATTACACACTCTAAAATATGACAACAAATAATGGCCAAGAGTAAGTTGGTGTCAAATTTCTGTTCATTACCAAGTATATAACTGGTAATTTGGTTACTTGGACGACCTTATCATTTCTTTCACCGAATCGAAATGTCATATTTTAAATTTTTATTTATTTATTGATAAGTATTGTATTTTGTGGTGGTACAAAACCCTCAGTGCACGAGCCCGACTCGCACTTGGCTAGTTTATTTAACACGCTCTTCTTATTAGCTTCAGTTTTCCCACACATATTTTCCTTGGGTCAAAAAATAAAAAATAAAAAAGAAACAGACGAAAATATAAATTTTGAAAAGGATTTAGCAAAGAGGATATAAATACTAAGGATTTAGGAAGGACGGTTCGGAAGAATGGATATATAAAATTTCAAAGAGAAAGGAAACTTCTGAACGCAAAAAAGCTAGGTTAAAACTACAGGTCAGAAAACAACAAAAGAATGAAAGAATTAGATATAAAGAGGAGGCCATTTTATATTCGAGCTCGAAACGGCAGACTTGCGTTAAATTTATCACCTGACCGCGAATGGGCTTTGGAAAATTATTTTACGATTCGTTTTTAGAAGGGATGGGAAACGAGTAATGTTTTGACCGGATTGTTTTATCCGGAACAGCCATTCTCTTACGCGGGCATCGAGCATCTAACCCCGAGAACGGTATTGCCGGTCGGTCCGATTCCGTAACTAGTGGAATGATTTTGCACAAATAAATATCAGAGCAAAAGCGTACACAAGCAGTACCGACCAGAAGCTAGATCTATTCGTATGTGTAAAGATAAAGATTA
Source organism: Agriopis marginaria (assembly GCA_932305915.1). NCBI lineage: Eukaryota > Metazoa > Arthropoda > Insecta > Lepidoptera > Geometridae > Agriopis > Agriopis marginaria. The sequence continues at coordinate 26,418,155 of OW029914.1, read as the reverse complement.
TTTATTTGCACAAAAAACGAGTAAATCATGCACACATTCCAAAACGTATGCACTTTGAATCATGTTTTGCCTAGTTTGTAGGTGTGTGCAAATATCTTAAATTTCTAGCAACCTCTGTAATTCAGTGCAATTAAAATGACCTCCTGCTCCATCAAGTGGTGTGGGAAAAATGGTAGAAGTTAAGTTTGTTTTGCCGGAAATTGGCGAAGTTATTTCCACTTCATTCTTCGGTTGATATTCCGAAAACCCGTACGAAGCGCTTTGAGAGTGCCGGATAGTCACCAATTTTCTAACCCCATCCCTACAACCGTCCTGAAATACTTAGATAAATTCCGTGGTCCAAACGCCCTTAATTTTTGATGAGGGGTGCTTACATTTTAAGAGCCCAAGGTGTGCAAAAAGCTTTTGCCGTGTATTTTTAAATGATTATAAAGGGACCTACTCAATTTGGCCGTGGAAATAGCACTTTGACCGACTTCATTATGATGCGATAATCCGATTTAAGACTTGTGTTTTTACCCCTCGACGCAAAAAGAGGGATGATATAAGTTAAACGAGTGTGTCTGTGTGTTTGTATGTGGCATCGTAGCTCCCAAACGGCTGGACAGATTTTGATTTAGTCTTTTTGTTGTTTGAATGGTGACTTGATCGATAGTGATTTTAGCTATGATTCAAGAAAATCTGTTCCGCCGTTTGTTTATCTCAGGGGTGTCCAACAAAATTTTTTGGTGGGCCGGATTTATTAAATTTATAACTATGGCGGGCCAAGAGATGACTCGTAACTGAGCAAATCAAAACTAATATAGGTAAGTAAAATAGTAGAAAGGGTATATGAGGCCTGTACGATGCATGCGCGGAGGGAGGGACGGTAATGTTAACGTTTTCGCGCGCAGGTGTTGTTTCAAGAATTAAAATGGCATTTACGTTTTATTTTTTGGTTTCTCCCGATATGCTAGTCCACGTTTTCGCCGAGTCGTACTGTGATTGAACGACGTAAATTTTAGGACGGCGTTTAATATTTTTCAAACATTATTATGCCTCGTCATTCTTTACTAAATGTCTTCTAAAAAAAGTTAAAAGTTACCCAACTTTTGACTCGTTCGCGGGCCGGATTAGAAACCTTGGCGGGCCGCATTGTGGCTCGTGAGCCGTATGTTGGACACCCCTGGTTTAGCTCTTTTTATCGAACACTTCATCAAAATTCGTGTGAGGATTCATTATAAATTATTATAACACCGACTTGCACTCACGATTATGTTATACGGTATATCGGTGTTACAATAACTTGTTATCAAAATATAAAAAAAAAACCTTTCATACTTGTTTCTCTAAAAAAAATTAAAAATGTGCGAAAGAGATACTTCTAGCCGGTTCTTAAGTATTTTCTCGAATTTTCTTCTTGTTCTACCTAGTTCTTAAAAATAACGTGGAAATGGTAACTTATTTTTCAACCGACTTCAAAAAAGGAGGTGAGGGAGGGGTTCACAATTTGGTTGCATTTTTTTAATATTTTGTCCTTAGAACTCCGTCGAACATATTATGTTCGACGGAGTTCGAGAGAAATCGACTAAGAAAATTATTTTTTATTTTAAATGATATACTTTCAGATTGGTTCCATAGAAATTGCATCAAAATCGGTTTAGTTATATGGTTTTTGAATCTGGGAAATTTGTCGAAATACTGTATTTTACTAATTCTGTAGTCGGTTTTTTAAATTGATAATTATTTGTGAAAACATTATTAACGTCTGGAATTGAAGTCGACTTGTTGGGCCTTTGGAGTTTAGCCTAGCAAGTGATTTATTCAACAAAACGTTTGGATACACTATTCAAAATTTTCTTTGTAGTCAGACCTTCACCTTTATTTGCTTGTGACCTTAAAATGCTGTATTAATAATGTCCAGAAAGGTCAAAAGTCTAAAATTAAAAGCAGCAATCGTAGAATTGAAACAAAAACTGTTAATTTGAGCAATATTATTCCTCTATATTCTTTACAAGTTGTTGACCATTTCTTGTAATTTGATCGATAAAGTTTCAAATTTACCCCTTAGTTCTAATCGTCATCAGATATGTCTGGTAAGATGTTTTCAGTCGCATCTTATGTCTGGGTCATAACCATAGGTTACGACCTGTTCTCCCACCGGCTTCACCCACTAGTGGGTGCACTCAATGCATTATAGTTAGAAACTAATAATAAAAAAATCGACATTTATGATTATGTTTTTCATCAAATCCAAGTACCAGAAATGCATAAACCATGAAGAGGTTTTCCCCTCGCGACCCGTGATCACACTTTATGTGAATCTAGAGTGAAATACCTCTCCATCGTTTCTGCTATCCTGGTTCCTGTGTTCCAATTGCGTATCAACTTTGATTGACGTTTAAACTTTAGCGCAATTCCGAATTCCACACAAACGAATCGTAACTCGATTACAATTGCAACCTAACCTTAACCGAACCATAGACGTTCGCTGATGTTTCAAATTACCGCGATTGCCCTGGTGGTATCGACAAATTCATTGACGTCTGTTTTAAAATTCATGGTAGGAATAATTTTTTGGGGTTTCGTACATCAAAAGGAAAAAGGAACCCTTATAGGATCACTTTGTTGTCCGTCTGTCCATCTGTCAGGACTCTTTTTCTCAGGAAGACGTAGAAGTAACAAGTTGATTTTTTTCTTAAGAACATTATTATCATCACTTCAGCCATAGGACGTCCACTGCAGATCATAGGCCTCTCCCATCGATCTTCAAAAAGGCCGGTTGGAAGCGGCCTGCATCCAGCCTTTTCCCGCGGTCTCTTTTAGGTCGTCTGTCCATCTAGTAGGTGGACGTCCTACGCTACGCTTACCGGTTCGTGGTCTTTATTCGAGAACCTTTCGGCCTCATCGGCCATCTGTTCTGCGTGCTATGTGCCCTGTCCACTGCCAGTTCAACATGCTAATCCGCAGTGCAAGTACCGTTCTTTAGCGATCGTCAAATTTAACGATCGTAAAAATGCTATTTGATCAGTACTCGCTATGATCGATGCTATGGCATTTTAACGAATTTGACGACCGTTAAAGAACGGTACTTGCACTGCTGGTGAACAGGGGCCTTACGGACAACAGCTAATTGCGGCACCTAATCCGCTCAGTTGGAAAATCACGCGAACGTGAACCTTATCGCGCACAGATACGGTTTGCGATCGCGTGATTTTCCAACTGAGTGGATTAGGTGCCGCAATTAGCTGTTGTCCGTATGGCCCCAGGCTATGTCGGCAACTTTCATTCGTCTACCGATCTCCTCATTTATGATTTTTATTGTTTTTAGTTTATGTATTGTTCAGTTTGGTTGACAACCCTACGTGTAACCCTAGTGTTTCTTGGAACATTTGACATCGCGTGCATTAATTCCCCTGGCTTCATGTCTACATACAACTGTAACGGTCAGTCACGAAATGTTATTTATATTCGTAAACATGGTAAGCAAGGCGCTACGTAGCTCTAACTCAGTTATAAACGTAGAGTAGGTAGATAACTCTACAAAATTATGTTAGTTTTCATAATCGTGCTGTCATTCGCTGTAATTGATAATTACTGATTTTTTACAATAATGCGGTCTACGATGGAGCACGCTTGCCTAGAAGTAACCGAATCAATCGCAACTTGAAGACATAGATTGTAACTATCGGGGAACACCCATTAATGCAGCACATTCCACTACTGGTTTGCACAATAGAAGTGGAATCAAAGTGCTTCATATGGGCTTTTGGAATATCAACCATGAAACCGTGTAAAAAAAACTTGTCCGTGATTCTTTGTTACTCTCCTTTAAATTTGTTCGTTCAATGACCGTCCATTGATTTCTCACGAAAGTTCAACTTTTCCACGGTCCCTAGGCTACTAAGAGTGTATAGTATGTCAGTCTGCCGTTGTGGGGCGGCATTCCAACTAATAACCATAAACTTCGGGTAAACAGGACACTGATATTTTATTTCACCAAATTTTTTATTAGTGTCGTAAACGATTCTCAGCTTGGCCGAGTATTGACCACTACTATTGGATTTCATTCAGAAGAAACGAAGGATGACAGCAAGTAAAATGAGAGGATCACATTTAAAAAGCCACTAGAAACAACATCAACAAGAACATTAACAAGAATGAAATGAATAGACGACGCCTAAAAAAAGCTGGCAAAAGACAGCGGAGCCGATGTCTTTTACTGTGCGACCAGCCCAATTCCAATACTTTCCAATTCATATGTATCATCATCATCATTTCAGCCATCAGACGTCCACTGCTCAACATAGGCCTGTAGAGGCCTATCGATGGTGACATTGATCTCCAAAAGGGCCGGTTGGAAGCGGCCTGCATTTAGTGTTTTCCTGCGGTCTCTTTTAGGTTGTCTATCTATCTTGTGGGTGGACGTCCTACGCTGCGCTTACCGGTCCGTGGTACAGTTCTTTCTGCCCATCGACCATCTATTCTACGTGCTATGTAAATAAATAAATATTCGGGACATTTTGCACACACGGTCACCTGACCCCAAACTAAGCAAAGATATATGGCTGCCAGAGACTGATATACATATATTTTTTTAAAAAGATACTTAAATAAATATTAACACCCAGATATAGAACAAACACAAATGTGCCCTACCCACCGCTGCTACTTTAACTTGCTAATCCGGTGGGCTATATCGGTGACTTTCGTTCGTCTACGGATCTCCTCATTTCTGATTCGATCTCGTAGAGAAATCCCGAGCCTAGCCCTCTTCATAGCTCGTTGTACGAATTTGAGCTTGCTTATAAAGCCAATCGTGAGAGACCACGTTTCGCTGCCGTATGTCATCATGGCAACACATACTGGTCGAAGACATGTACTGATTCATGTATATGTCTTCAATAAAGAAAACTCATATCCCGAATAAAACAGCCGTAGAAAAATGTCATTGAGACTAAAAACATTGTCATTGAGACTGAAAACATTGTCATTGAGACTGAAAACATTGTCAATGAAATGTGCAGCAGAGTCCTACCACTATTTATAGTGAAGGCGATAGGATCGATCTAGAATCACCTTGAACCCAATCTCTCATGAAACACAGCAAACTGAAAGCCAGCTGTAATGGCTGTCAATATTCACAAAAATCCGATTGAATAAATATCCCATAACAACAACTTCCGCAAAGCTAGCAAATAACCTATAGTAGGGGTTCGGTCACGTAAAAGTAATTCAGATGAAACTGCGGGAAAAAACAGTACCTACTGACGCAGAGTAGAAAATATTAGAAACTAATTGTTGCCCACGACTTCGAACGTGTACTTTCATATGAACATTGAACCTCCTTTTGAGTTTCTCTATCAGGCTAGCATTTTCACAATTTTTTTTTCACAAAAAAAAAAACAAGAAAAAATACGATTGGGCATTATCTTTTGAATAACATATGATATTAGATATGACTAGTTGGACTTACCCCGCGAGTTTTACCCGCGTGCTTTACCGTACATTTTCTGGGATAAAAAATCCTGTCATCAACTAGATAGTTGGACATTGAGATCAATGTAAAAATAAGGTCAAGTTTCTGAGTTGTATGTCTCTTAAATTTATATGTATGTCTTGAGGTAGCATTCCAATCTTGCGACCGCGACCGGCAACGACGACCGGCGGCCACGGCGCGACCCACACGACAACGCGGTCGCTTGCATTGATTAGCACTCCATATAAAATCATACTGAGCACTGGGTCGCGCGACACGGCCTCGGTAACCAAGATTGAAATGAAACCTTTACTGCGACTGCATTATACTAATATGTGTGAAAGAAGACACAAACAAAGGGATACGTTTAGTTTGGTATCTTATATTTTGCGCTGTTACTCTGTAATTCTTCTACTCTGTTCTGTTAGTCGTAAAAACGGCATTTCTACATGAAATACAGTTTTATACCGTGGTGACCACACAGGGACCGAAATAGAAGCGCCGTGTAGCTCTGCTCATAAAACGCTTTGATATCCTCAAGAGACGGTCACACTAATTAGTGGGACATGAGGTCATAGTTATGTATTCCTAGTACCTAGATAGGTTAGGTAATATTGAATACAAGGTTATCATATCATACTAATATTATCAATGCGAAAGTGTGGTTGTTTGTTCCTCTTTTTATGAAGCAATAGAGCAGATCGAAGTGATTTTTTGCAGATTGCTGATACTTTATAACCTGGAAAATATACTATTCCTGAGGGAATATCAATACGGGTGAGACCATGGGGTGCAGCGTAGTCTTGTATAAAAGGATATTCTTAATTATTAATTGACAAAATTAAACAATAGTAGGTAAATTATGCCAATATGGAATAAAGGACGGATTTAATGCAAGGGCCATAAATGAATCACGAGCAAGTGACAACGACTTAATCAAGACGTAGGGAGTGATTCAAGTGTTTTAATGTGTTTGAAGTGTGTACATTTATTCTATACTCCGTTCACAAATCTTAGATATTTTATGTAAACAAAGAAATGTCACGAAAAGTCACTGTCAAATTGACATGCCAGTTGCCCAAAACATTTTTCACTTATGAAAAATATTTTACTCTCTATTTTCTTCGGCTTTGCTCTCGCGCGGTACAATGGACAGCGCATTGCTGCCGCAGGTACGTTCGCTTGACTCACCAATCAAGCGAACGTGGACCTTAACGCTGCGTGATACGGTTTGCGTTCGAGCAACTTTTTTCATCACCTAAACAGAATCGCCTTAAAACAGTTAGCCGTAAGTAGGCAGGTGGTTGGTTACCTGGAAGGGAGGCTGCTGATAGTGGTGGTGCGGGTGTTGGTGCGCTACGCTACCATGAGCTACGCGAGTGATTCATGTCCCTCAATATAAATCCGTTTTATTAAATAGTTGCATACCATACTTTATACCATGACTACGATAAAAAGAAAGATTTAAGGAGTTTGTATGGAGTATTTTTTGCGCAAGGAAGTTGTATAGCATTGAGATGAAGCTCGAATATATTGGTGTGTTCTAAATTCAAACACCAAAATAGTGATTTACTGTTTTCAGTGAATAAAATAAGCTTGTTACGGGGGGAATGGTATAAAATATGCTAATTACTTAGCTGATTTTTTTTCTCAACTTCAGAGTTGCTCCCATTAAAGTTGTTCATAATAATGGTTGTTATGGACCTCTTTCGGTTTAGTGATAGTAACCCTTTCCGCGTAACCTATTATAACAATTAATCAATCAATGTTTTATGCAACTAAGTTAATAAAATACAGCATGATTCATAATCCACATTCCCTCACCACCTCAGTATAAACAAGACCGTCTGGCGCGTGCCGGCTTACCGCGTCTTAAACACTCAGATAAACATAAACACCCTGTACCTGGCTGCGGTCTTAAATAGAGATTGCAACCGAACAAATTGGCGATCGATCAAATATAACAATTTGTTCGAATAATGTGAACGTGAACGTCCAAAATCATACATTTTGGACGTTCACGTGGTTTTGACACATTGTTTTTGCTTTTGTAAAGAGGAAATTTTTGTATGTATCATTATCATCATCGTCTGCTTGTATTGACTCACTGATGGTAGCGAAAATTTAAAAAAAGGGGTAGACTGTAAAGTCGGTTTACGAACGATAATATTACGTGATAATGCTTAGGCCGATCGTGCCTCTCTATCGCTTGTTCCGCACTCTCGCTTGCACGCGCGGCTCAGGCGGAACGTGACAATTCTTCGTGCGTGCCGCCGGCGTTCATCGAGTTATCACGTCAAAAATAATGATATTAAATTATGAATTCAAATTCAATCGATTATCATATTGATCATATACGGTGATCTCATAAAACAAAATAAAATTACCTATTAATGATATAGAAAATCATACTAAATGTGAAAGTTTGAGAGTACAATACAATACAATACAATTCTTTATTAATAACTCCATAGTTACAAGTCAAACTTCTCCAGTACACTTTCTACATCGATGTATATAAGCTTATATAAACAGTATTAGTGAATGTTTGTTTCCTCTGTACTCTGTAATGGCTATACGGATTCGGATGAAATCTGGTTTGAAGGTAGCTTAACAAATAAGCTTTTGGATAAAAAAAAGGGAACAAAAACCATGTTATTAAAAAAACATGGGAAAAAAACCATGTTACTTATAGGATAGGAGGTGAAACTGCAGAACGCTGAAGGATTTCAGCGTTCTGCAGTTTCACCTATCCTATAAACAACATGGTTTTTTTCGCTACTAAAAATGAAATAAATATGTATTAATCCAGGGTATAAAACTACCTCCGAACCAAATTGCAATATGCATTTTTTTCTTGTGTGTAATTATGTTACTTCATATTTTCGGCGATAAACCGACATTAAAGTTTTTTTTGATAACAAGCAATATTCTACCTCTAAATATGGAAAATAAGGGGATAAATCCCTTTTTTATCGAACTTTCCGTAAAGAAAATTTTTTTCTTGTAAAAATGTTTTAATATTGCTATATAAGAAGTTACGGTAAAGTTTTGTCTGAGTTTTATTAGTTTCCTTGTATTTTTTTTTATTAACCAATACTGTCCCACTCCTGGGCAAAGGTCTCCCCCAATTCTTTCCAGACAGCGTGATCACCCGCCAGACTTGTACCACTGTATCTGGAACGTCGCGCCAGCGTTTTCTAGGCCTGCCTTGGCTCCTTCGTCCGTTTTCAGGCACCCACTCTGTGATCCTCTGGGGCCAAATATAAGGGTGCATCCTGGCCACGTGTCCCGCCCATCCCCACATAAATAATTATGTATCTATTACAACAGTGAAATCCCACATATAATATATTTATTTGATAATAGCTTGCGTTTGACTGCCACCTTTCCTGATGTTAAACGATGATGCGGTGTACGATGGACATCAACACACAATACAATATCACAACACCTTTAAAATGTTTTGTCAAGCAATCCGAATGGTTTTGTTGAAATCGTCATTCGAATAAAACGCTAATGAAGCTCATCTCTACCATATACCTGCAGACTGGCAAAGTCTTAAGGATAAACAGTACCATAAATAACTTTATCTCTTTTTTACAGCATTTTTCCGATGCCAAACTGACGGTTTACGATTTTCGAATAATGTTCGATGTTATTTAGGCATTTCTTCAGAGAGGTTTTTTATAGGTTTTACGTGCGAGATTTCCGTTGCGATAGAGTTCTTTTCTCGAATTTCTTGTTTTCTTTTCTTTTTTATTTAAGCTTAGTGCAGTTTCCTTTAAACGCCTACGGTCAGCCTACGATGCTTGTTTATTAGACGTTTATGAGAGGAAATGGCAAAATAAAGGTGTATAAGATCGGGTTGTTTCGTGATTCAGATGTACTGTGTTCCGTAGAATAAATAACAGTAATAGTACATAATATTAACTTCGAAATCGCACTAACATTACAAATGCGAAATGTTTGAGTGTTAATGTGTACGTGCACGACTCAACGCTGCAACACCAGATTTAAATATTATAGAAATGGCGTTATAGAATTGAGTTGTACATATAACGCCAGTTTTAAATATTTAAGACGTACCTACGTGCACAACTCAATTCTATAACGCCAGATGTAAATATGTAAGGGTGTACGTTCACGACTCAACTCTGTAACGCCAGATTTAAATGTGTAAGGGTGTACGTTCACGACTCAACTCTGTAACGCCAGATTTAAATGTTGAAGAGTGTACGTGAATTACTCAATTCTGTAACGCCAGATTTAAATGTTTATGAGTGTACGTGCGCAACTCAATTCTGTAACGCAAGAATTAAGTGTTTAAGGTTGTACGTTCACAACTCAGCTCTGTAACGCCAGATTAAAATGTTTAAGAGTGTACGTGCACAACTCAACTCTATTACAACAGATTTAAATGTTTAAGAGTGTACGTGTACTGCTGAATTCTGTAAGGCCAGATTTAAATGTTTAAGAGTGTACATGTACAACTGAATTCTGTAACGCCAGATTTAAATGATTAAGGGTGTACGTTCAAGCCTTAACTCTGTAATGCCATCGCTCAAAAATGGTGAAGGAAAACTTCGCGAAAAACTGGATTGTCAGATCAAAAGTTCAAAGACTTGACATTCACAAACATGCACTGGGTCAGCAAAGCGAATTAGGGCATATCCTTTTCTCTAAGGGATGGGCCTACCAGCACTGGCAACATAAAGACGGATAGTGTAAAATAGCATAATCAGTGGCGGATTTTCCCATTTGCCGCCAGTAGGCTATTAAAATTTTGCCGCCCCTACCGACCTCTAAAATACGATACCCTAACACTGTCTTAAACTATCACGGTTGTTCACTAAAGTTAAATGATTATTAACGGGATATTAACCGTGGTAAGGTTGTGGAATGAGCTCCCGATATTTCGGCGCAGTTACATGCACCATGCTCACGGGAAGACTTTAACTGCGCCGAAATATCGGGAGCTCATTCCACAACCTTACCACGGTAAATATCCCGTTAATAATCATTTAACTTTACGATACCCTAGTTCAAAATCATATTAATAAAAAAAAGTTGTCACTATTATTGTAACAAAAATTTGTGTACTATCGTATTAATTACCTACACCACCTTTTCCCCGTTATTACTATCATTGTGAACAAGGGGATCGTGTTTAGTACTTAGATAATTTTACAACCCAACAGCTTCTGCACAAGAAATTGTTTTTAGCTAATAAAAGCTCAATCATGTACCTAGTACTAATAAAGCGGGGTAAGGTACCTATGCCTTAATACTACTTACACAATAATTATGAGAAATTTTTTTATCTAAGTGGTGAAACATTACAGTTGAATGGTTAGTGTGGCTTTAATAACATTCAGGTAAGTATTCATAAATATGAATCTTTTAGTAACCGTAGGGAGGCCTCCCACTAGATGGACCGACGACATTGTGAGAGTCGCGGGCATCCAGTGGATGCAAAAGGCAGGCTGTCATTCAATGTGGAGGTTAAAGGGGGAGGCCTATGTTCAGCAGTGGACGTCTTCTGGCTGATGATGATGATGATGATGAGTAACCGTAAGAAAAAAAATTGTTGGGCCCTAACTTGCCACCCCTAAAATCTGCCGCCCTAGGCTCCAGCTTACTCAGCCTGCTGGTAAATCCGCCACTGAGCATAATAGTTTAGCAAGGTAACTAAGTACATTCGAGAACAATGTATTTCAATAGCTAATTTCCTTACACAAACAAGCCAGCCATAATCTGGAATGCCATGAATTCGTAACACATAACACTTACATGCCTAGCGGATCAAATACCTACAATATTGCTAGTAGGCATACTTAGATCTGTCACAAGCTATAATTATTTCTCCCATCTACATTTATATACTCTAGAGAAGTGAGACTGTATGGAAGTAACCTCTGAAACTAAACTATATTTTTATTCTTATCTGTGCTCTGTAAGGAGTTTTGGCGCCAACATAAATAAAAAAAGTTATTTTTTTTTATAAGATTTTCGTCTTAAAATATTTAGTTATTCTAAGTTTTTCGTATTCTTTTCAGTAAACCCTTTAATTTAATACTCATATCATAGTAGTACAAAAAACAATTTTGCCCGTCATCTTGGAGCGTTCGCCATATTGAATTTAATGTGACGTCATTTAATTTTTTGTTTTCTTTTCATCATCATCATCAGCCAGAAGACGTCCACTGCTAAACATAGGCCTCCTCTCTTTAGCCTCCGATAGCCTGCCTTTTGCATCCACTGGATGCTAGCGACTCTCACGATGTCGTCGGTATATCTAGTGGGAGGCCTATCTACGCTGCGTCTGCCGGTTCGTAGTCTCCAATCAAGAACCTTCCTTCCCCATCGCAGTTATCAGTTCTTCGAGCGATGTAGGCCTATTGTATTCTTTTTAGCAACCCCTTTCATTTGATACTCATATCATGGGAGCGCATTAAAAGTATTTGGTCCGCCATCTTTAGAAATTCGCCATATTGGATATAGAATGACGTCAGTTAGCTAACCATGCATTGTCATCTAAACTAAACGTGTATGCAAAATTTCAGATCGGTCAGTAGAGTCTAAAATTCAGTCGAAAGATTTGTCCCACAGAAAAGTGAAGTAAATAGTAAGGAAATGAGAAGGAAAATTTGTTACCAGGCATTATGAGTGAACCTTGACTGAACATTCTTATTTAGATCAACACGTCGAACTCCGCATCACAGTTGCTAACTGATTTCGAATGACTGACGTTTCGTTTCTATGGGTGCACCTGGCTACAACAAATTTCTTATAAAAATGCCTTAACAGCCATTCTAATTAAAAATAAACTTGTCTGTGATTTGTCCCACACATACATAGGTCTAACATGGCAAGTTAAATAAAAACTTGGATATAAACTTTATAATTTTAAAAACCTTTTTAAAAACAAGCTTTTTCGTATTCTTCTTAGCAAACCCTTTCATTTGATACCTGGATTTAAAGTTTATTAAAAAGGATAACGTTTAACACAAAGATTTCGTAGTAAATTAAGAAATATTTGGTTTAACAAATAATTAATTTCCCGAGTAAAGCTACGGGCAAAATCTAGTCATTTCTTACAACGGTAATAATTCAGTGCCTCCACGTAACGGGATCAAATCTGTCATAATTTATGGACATTTGAGTTACCTACTTGATTACCTGGAGATATCAGGTAAGTAATTAAAAGATTCGTTGCGTCATAGTTTCACCAAACATTTCCAGTTGTACGTATTATAAGTATTAGTTAGCCCCGAACTGAGACCTCACGATCTTTAGCTTTTACTTCACGTACAGTAAGGTACTTCCATAGTTACTACCGACTCAGACTTGGCCAATATTTATTATTTGTTGTTATACTTCAGAGTGTGTACTATAATCATGCAAAGTTTTACGCTTGTACGTATTACCATTTTTACATTAGAGCTAATACAAAAATACGTAAAAAAATACGTTTGTTAAGGAATCTTCCGAAAAATACAATCTTTTCTTTTAGACTTTTTTATTTTATTTTTTATTTCTTTGTTAATCCGCCGTAACATTAAATATTCTGTGAAAATTTCAACTGGATATTTATTACGGTTCGAAAGATACAGCCGTTAAAAGGTAGAACAGGCGGACGGACGTACAGACAGACAACGAAGGCTCAGTAATACGGTCCCGTTTTTACCCTTTAGGTACGAAACCCTAAAAAGACGGACAAAGTCCGGACAAAAGTCAAGGTCAATGATTTTTGTACAGGGAACAAACGGAGCAAGCGCAAGCGATGTCGTAAGATCTTCTATTTTATAAGATCAGTCAGTTTTAGATTTTTAGTTGTTAAATTATTGTATTTGAGTTTTTTATAAGTTTGCCTATTTTTATTTAACTCTTATCTCTTACTCTTACTAACAAAATCTTTGTAAAAGTGACGTGCCATTATAACATTGAATGTTTTTATCGTCAATAAATAGTTCAGATTCTGATGGTCTAAAAGGCCGAATATTTCCCGACAAATCCGAATGGATCTGTAAGAAATTAATTTACTAACATAGGTTAAGGCGTTAAGGCTGTTTTACACAATAAACAAACGCGTTATAGATAAAACCTTTTAGCTTAGCGTCATCGGGTAAAAACAGCGTTTTCGCAGTTCATAACAAAGAGAATTATACTGACTTAGATAGATGGATCCCGTAACAACGTAGAAGTAGTTCCATCACGTAGTACGTAAGCGCGTCAAAAGAATGCGAGTCAAGATTACGGGGCTGGCATACAGGGAGTAGCGAAACGGAAGGCTTTAAGATTACAACCACGGGAGAGGAAAACAAGAGGAACTGTGACGGAGGCGGGGCCAGCTGCCACAGTTATGCGGAGCTGCGCAAAATAAATAAGCTTCAGCTCTAGCTCCAGAGATACATGCACATATTCAATAAAAAAAAAACAGGCAAATTTTTGTCCCCAATATTTTTTTCTGTATAATAGCCGGATACCGCTTTCTGGTTATTTTTATTGGCTTCAAGAAATAAATTTGTTAGATATATTTTTGCAAGATCAGTAGACGAACGAAAGTTACCAACATAGCCCACCAGGTTAGCACGGCAGTGGGAAGGGCACATAGCACGCAGATGACTGATGGGGCCGAAAGGTTCTCGAATGGAGATATGGAGTTGGAGATGGAGACCACGGAATGATAAGAGCAGCGTGGGACGTCTATACAAGATGGAAGAGACCTAAAAGAGACCGCAGGGAAACGCTGGATGCAGGCCACTTCTAACTGGCCCTTTTGGAGATCGATGAGAGAGGCCTATGTTCAGCAGTGGACATCCTATGGCTGAAATGATGATGATGAATTTTGCAAGGATTATTTTTTTCTTATGTTGTAAGAAAACGTCTAGATACACTGACTCATGCTCTATCAGACTATAGGCAGTTTTCTTAACACTCTGTATAACGCCGTTACGTAGCAACGCGTGGTATTAAAGGAGCATGATCCTTCACTTTCCATCGAATCCGCCCCATATTTTCCTATTGATTGCCTACTGGAATATTTCAGAATGTTTCAACTTTTTTTGTTACATTGACGAGACGAGCAAAACGTCTTACTTGTTCGTCACATTTTCATCGCAAAGCGAAAGTTCTTTCTTTCGCCCACAGAATAATAACGGAGACCGTTCTAGATCTAGAATTCATGCTTTTTCTTTGTCTGATACCGCCTAAATCAGTCAGCTATGTCCAGTATGTCCAGTAGAAACTTAGTATTTGTATTTAACGTATTACTAAACGTACTCACTCAGGGTACTTGTTTGACTAGTGTCGCTCCCGTATTTAACTGCGAAACTCAAACGATAGCTCCCCAAATAAGTAAGGTCGAGTTTGATAACTGTACTAAGTCACAGAGTAGGGCAGAGATGCCGTAACGATATTTTTTACAGCAATGCGCTTAAATATTATATTTTACTCAGCGAGATACAAAAAAAATCTAGGGACAATCCTGCCAAAAAAATGTCCGAACCAAAACTCGGCGCACGCTACGAATTGCGCCGACTTTGTGGTTTGTTACAAGGTAACCGCGATCCGACTACAACGCCGCGCGATGCCAGAGCTACGATGACATAGCGGACAACTGACGTTGAACACTATGCAAGCGACATAACGTCTAAATTGGAGTGTATGTGGCATTGTGAACTATATAATCGATATAATTTGTATTTTGTATTTGTATTTGTTTATTAAATTAGCACGGCTTTACACCAATTACACTAATTACATAGTTATAATAATGTTATAGTTATAATTGATAGCCCGTTGGTCGAGTTGGTAGTGAACCTGCCTTCTGAGCTTGGGGGCGTGGGTTCGATTCCCACCTAGGACAAACATTTGTGTGATGAACATTTGTGTTTGTTCTATATCTGGGTGTTAATATCTGTTTAAGTAAGTATTTAAACCTATATATGTATATATATATCAGTCTCTGGCAGCCATATCACAAGCTTTGCTCAGTTTGGGGTCAGATGATCGTGTGTGCAAAAATGTCCCGAATATTTATTTATTATTTTTATAATGTATGTACACTCGGACGTTTTTAGGAATTCTATCTCAATGATTTTACTTAAATAAACCGTTTTAAGCAAAAACTGTAAGTAGAGCAGACTTAAAAAAAAACAACACGTACACTGAGAAACTCAACGATTCTCTAATTATTCGCATAATTAGAGAATCGTTGAGTTTAAAGTTACATTGTGGTGCATCTTGCGTTGTTACATCCTTCGTTGAATATTCATTTATTTATTGGATAACCAACAGCTTTTTACATTAAGCCTAAAAAAACTATAAAAGCCAATATGAGGTACTCACGAATAGATAAATATATTAAATGAAAAGTAAAACAAATATATTTTAACTGCCACGGTGGCTCAGTTGGTAGTGAACCTACCTTCTGTGCTTGGGGGCGTGGGTTCGATTCCCATCTAGGACAAACATTTGTGTGATGAACATTTGTGTTTGTTCTATGTCTGGGTGTTAATATCTATTTAAGTATGTATTTAAAAATATATATGTACGTATATCAGTCTCTGGCAGCCATATCACAAGCTTTGCTTAGTTTGGGGTCAGATGACCGAGTGTGCAAAAATGTCCCAAATATTTTATTTATTTATTTATTATTTTAGTGTTTGCAAGACTTAGAGATATTGTAGTAAATAACAATATTGTAATCGAGGTCACAAATAATGAAAAATGTGTGGGAAATAAAAATTGCAAGGTAAGCATGTACTAAAATAATTAAAAACAACACTACTCAATAAAAAATGGGGCCACTTGAGTACATACACTTGATACATGGAAGGTAAGGTAATCAGTTGCTTCACATCATCAGCCATTAAATGTCCACTGCTGAACAAGGCCTCCCTCTTAGAGAAGGGTGTTGCCATAATCCCCACGCCTGGCAGGCGGCTTGGGGATCGCAGTACGTTCACCGTGTACTAACAGGACGCTGCTGCCCATCCTCCGGTGGTTCTGGTCGCAGTTTTAGGACATACCCGGGTCCAGTCATCAGTTGCTTATGTCCTCTCTTTTCTTAGGTACTCTGTGGTAGGTACTGTTTAAACGGTTTGGTTGGTTGATTCTTCAAGTTTGTATTGCCTATTAGGAGTAACGAATGTAGCAATGTAGTAAGTAAGCTACAGTTGGATACTCTATGCACACAAAATGTGGTTGACCTATACCTTAGATCAGGCAAACATCTCCCATGTCATTGTCCCATTGTCTGTAGTAATTTGTATATGGTAAAGTAGAGTGGCACACGAACGCATCAGTCCTAAATCAGGTTTGGCTAGTTCGACTGAAGATTCGAACTCACTTTGCAGACAATCTTGCCATACTTTTATTGCAGCTGGCCTATTACCAAATTGTATCTACTTAATTGCTGCGACGAAAGAAAAAAGGTACTTACTTACCTAGTTTGTATATAAAAACCACAGAAGAGAATTTTTTTTATACTTCTCTTTTCTGTGATAAAAACAGAAATCTCAACAAGAAGAATACTTTTTCATTCCAACTACAATAAACGCGCCAACACGTCTTTTTGTCAGAAAGTAACAGGTCACAGACTACAAAAGTGTCGTTCAAAAACCGAACGCCACATAGATAAAACACTCACCAAGTCCGGGCAACAGGGGCGTGGCAAACATAGATGTATCGCTGAACAGCCAGAGCCAGGGTCAGCCAAATGCTAGCCGTGTGGAACATCGCCGGTATCACCTGCCAACAAAATATTAAAGGTTTTTTTATTCAAAACGAGGAGGTCACACGCTTACTACTAAGCACCAAGTTTACTCAGGGCCTTTGATAATAATAGTTTCGATGTGCTTTAAACTCGAGCTAGTACCGAAAGGCACGTGCTTGAAATACAGGGTTATGCATATAGACTGTATTAAGCCGAAAGGGGTCCATAGTATCCATCATTATGAACAACTTTTACTATGAAAGCAACACTGAAATCACGAAAAAAAAATGCTGTTCCATAAATTTTTTCGAGTGTTGAATAACCGTTTTCTATGGAACAGCCAAGGGCGCCGCCAGCCCATGGCCCATGGGGGGCAAGTTAATATTATGGAGGATGAGAAAAATATGAATTGTAGGTACAGTCAAGTTTTGACGTGCGGGTTTCAGTCGAGTTTTGACGTGCGGGATTTATTGGCAAAGCAAGACAATTGCACGGCCTTAGTACTTTGGTTTCTTTGCAGTTGGCTAAATTTTTTTAATTTTAGGGGGCCATTCCCTGCCTTTCTTTGGCAACGCTATTTTTTTGGCTTCGCTATTTCAGTGTTGCTCTCATAGTATAAGTTGTTCATAATGAAGAGTATAACAGGTCCCTTTCGGCTTAGTACACCCTTCCTGCGTTACCCTGTATTTGCGTTACTTGTAAACGAATCAAGACACGAACTAGGTAGGTATGTAAACTTTTGGAGGTCGATTTTAACCTATCAATTTGAATTGATTTGATTTTTGGTCCCATAATGAAAGTTTTTCATAAAGATAGGGACCCCTTTCGGCTAAGTACACCCTCTTTCCGCGTAACCCAGTATAAGTGTTATTATTGAAGCGTTTAGGCTGTAATTTGGAGCATAGGTACACCGTAAACAGAATACCTTCCTAGTTATGCATCGTTGGGTATTAAAGCCTACATAAGACCTACTTGTCGCTATAAGTATTTCATGATAGTTTTCCTTATGTATATTTTATTCATTCGCGCAGTATGTGGAAACATATTTCAAAGGAAATACCTCGTATTTTGTAGAGAGAGACGCACGTCGCTTGCATAATTTCTAACTATGCGGAATATTATTTTATGAGCCAAGCTTATATTTTATGGACTAAGGGAAAGTTACACAAAGATGAGATGGAAGACGGTTTTTGACGTGAATACATCTTTTGCTTCCATAGCGGGAGGCATTTCAAATAAACCAGCCAAGTGCGAGTCAGGCTCGCGCCCCGAAGGTTCCGTACCACCACAAAATACAATATTTATCAATAAAAAACCGACTTCAAAATTTGTAGAATATGGCACATCGATTCGATGAAATGATGAGGTCAAGGTACATCGAGGTTCGAATGATGTGTGTTTAAGTAAATAAACCGGCCTAGTGCAAGTCGGGCTCGCACACTGAGGGTTCCGTACCACAACAAAATACAAATCATTCTAAAAAACCGACGTCAAAATTAGTAAAATATGGCATTTCGATTCGGTGAAAGAAAAATGAGGTCATCCAAATAACCCAATTACCAATTATAACATGTTAATGAACAGAAATTTTGCACCGACTTGCACTTGGCCATTATTTATTATTTGTTGTTATACTTTAGAGTGTGTACATCAACACACACGTGTGTGTGTGTGTGTGTGTATCATGCCAAGTTTGACGATTCTACGTATTACCATTTTTACATTAGAGTTAATACAAAAATATGTTAAAAAAATACGTTTGTTGTATGGGGACCCTCTTTAGTTTTTACTTTTTGTCTTTTTTATTATTTGTTAGTTCATCCACCGTAACATTACATATTCTGTGTAAATTTCAACTGGTTATCTATTGCGGTTTGAAAGATACAGCCGTTTAAATGTAGGGTGGACAGACAGACAGACAGAAGAACAGACAGACAGACAATGTAGGCTTAGTAAAATAGTCCCGATTTTATCCTTAGGTACGGAACCCTAATAAAAAAATATCACTAAAGTACACGTCAACATCGTAGTATGCCTTGTCTTGAAGGTAACATTTGATTTTATTGGTAAAGCAAGTATTCAAGAGGTGTCAGTTCACTGCATAAAGGGGTGTCTGTTCACTGCATACAAATGTACTACTATAGATATCAAAAGCCCGTTACAGAACAAATAACAGTTCTATGGAACCTAAAGG
Source organism: Agriopis marginaria (assembly GCA_932305915.1). Taxonomy (NCBI): domain Eukaryota; kingdom Metazoa; phylum Arthropoda; class Insecta; order Lepidoptera; family Geometridae; genus Agriopis; species Agriopis marginaria. The sequence continues at coordinate 26,398,781 of OW029914.1, read as the reverse complement.
CTTAATAGCTAGGGTTGCCGAGAATCCGTAATTACGGAGCGAAGATATCCGTAATCCGGGTCTATTGTAGCTGGGAACACTCGAATAGACTATTGTTTGAAGACAATGTTACCGCTATAGCTGCTCCCAATGATAGCTGGTATGAGATCCTTTCAGACTGCGCTATGTCGCAATAATATGTTATTACTAACTATAGCCCGCAACGTCGTACGCGTAGACTTTCATCACAGAATATAAAGGGTACAGAAAGTTGGCTCCGCCTGATCTTGATTTTGATGTTACCATCAGTTTTTAGGGTTCCGTACCCAAAGTGTAAAAACGGAACCGTAATACTGAACCTACGCTGTCCGTCCGTCCGTCCTACCTTTAAACGGGTGTATCTTTCAAACTGTAAAAGATAGCCAGTTGAAATTGTCACAGAATATGTAATGTTACTGTGGATTAACTAAGAAATAAAAAAAAAGTCAAAAGGTATAAAAGAAAGGGACCTTTAGTTTTTTTACGTAACAACAAACGTATTTTTTAAACGGTTTTTTTTTTATTAGCTCTAATGTAATACGTACAAGCATCAAACTTGGCATGATTATAGAACACACTCTAAAGTATAACAACAAACAATAAATGATGGCCAAGTGCGAGTCGGTGACAAATTTCTGTTCATTATGAAGTTGTAAATGGTAATTGGGTTATTTGGATGACCTCATATTTTCTTTCACCGAATCGAAATGCCATATTTGACTAATTTTGAAGTTGGTTTTTTAGAATGATTTGTATTTTGTAGTGGTACGGAACCCTCAGTGTGCGAGTCCGACTCGCACTTGGCCGGTTTATTTACTGAGACACACCTACAAAAATAAACGTGATATTTATTTCTGTCAAAATCTTATGTAACCGTACCTATAGAGTATTTTTTTTTAACACTAAATTTAATTTCACTACTGAATATTACTAAAAATAAAACACTTTTGTACTTTTTAACACTGTTTTAATCATATAACTGTATTTATTTTACATAAAATCAAGTTTTTAGAGTCACACCCAGCGTACAAGTGTGACTCGATGGGAACAAAGCATTTAAAATTTCCTAACAAGTCACACTATTGGATACTGAAATGACCAGCTGTTAAAAAAAGTTAAAAAGTTAAAAAGTTAAAAAAAGTCTTTTACAAATTTATTACGTAACACTTGTCACGGCTTCATGTCTTTAAAACTAAGTGTGATTCTAAATGAGAGAGCTGAAAAATCAGACTTTATCTCAGACGAATAATAATGAATTGTATCTTTCTTCAAAGCAGTAATTTATGCGAACACCTGAAACGGTTTCCCAACTTCCAATCGACGCTAGAAAATGCTACAGCTGCACTTTTCAATACTTCACGACCCCTGCTTTAAAACTTTACGTCGGTGAAACTAGAGAGAATAGGGTGTGGCCCCAGTGTGCGAGCTTGTTGACTTGTGATACGTCAGGAATTTTCCGGAAATGTCCGGGAATTCAGATTTTTGTCCGGAACACAGGGCACAGGGGAACATATTTCAAAAAGTCCGGAATTGTGGAAATGAAATGAAGAGACCGCCACACGAGTACATTTTGCCGCAAAATAAGAACTTTGAGTGAAATATACGGAAATTTAGTTAAGCGTCCTGGTTCCGTACCACCACATAAATTGTTAACTATTAAAGTACAAAAAAAGTACTGCAAAAAGTCATCATGCCCAGGTCACCTATCCACTGACCGCGGCGCTTATTTTTGGTGATCGTACGAGGTACGGTGGCGAGCAGAAATTGGCCACCGACTCGAACTTGGCCAGTATTTAGTTTTGTTGTTTTACTTTAGAATGTGTCTATAATCATACCAAGTGTGATGCTTGTACGTATTACCGTTTTTACAATAGATTTAATAAACAGTAATATAATAATAACTAATACAGTAATATATAATACTTTTAATAAAAATTAAAAAAACATTTAAAAAACGTTTGTTGTATGGGGGTGCCCATACAATGTCCTCTCTCAGTGGTCCCTCTAGTTTTATCTTTTTGACTTTATTATTTCTTAGTTAATTCACCGTAACATTACATATTCTGTGAAGATTTCAACTAGCTATCTATTACGGTTCGAAAGATATAGCCGTCAATAGGTAGGACAGACAGACAGACAGACGGACAGACAGACAGACATCGTAGGCTTACTAATAGGGTCCAGTTCTTACCCTTGAAGTATACGGAGCCCTAAAAAATAAACTGGTCACTGAAGATGTTTGTCAGTACGTATAACAAATAAAAAACCAAACATTGCCCAGTGGAGCCCTACCCTAAAAAATCCATTGTCGATTTCTCAGTTCGTTGTCAAGTTCCCTCGCCATTTATATAACCCGAGAAGTTTTTGTAGCACTTTTGACTTTATAACTTGGAAAGAGATTTATTGTCGTGTCAAATTCGCAGACTTGAACTCGAGTTTATGTTTAAAAAGAAGAATGAAGCGGGGGCATAAAGCTGAATTTTATTTTTATGGTTTTAAATATAAAACTATTATTTTAGTAGTTTTTTCATGATTCTATTTGAATAAGTGAGTCGTCTGCATGCTGCACGTTTAGTTTCATGGCTTTGTGTTTATCCCAGATCAGACAAATAAGGGAGATATGCCTCACAATTATCGTTTGTGTCAATTTTTGGGGTTCCGTACCTCAAAAGGAAAAAACGGAACCCTATAGGATCACTTTGTTGTCCGTCTGTCCGTCTGTCAAGACCATTTTTCTCAAGAACGCGTAAAGCTATCAAGTTGAAATGTATATCAAATACCTACTCGGGTCTATAGTTTCTTTCAGCTGTAAAAAAATCAAACTTGTAAGTCAACGCGATCAAAAGTATTCACTATTAATTTATGTCGCATATTTACACATATTTTGCCGTTTCACAATTTGTAAAAACGCAAAATATGATTAAAAATGCGACATAAACGGTTATATCTTTTGATCGCGTTGACTTACTAATTTGATTTTTTCACAGCTGAAAGAGACCGTAGATCCAAGTATTTTTTTATAAATTTTAACTTGATAATAAGAGATCAAAAGGGTCTTGACAGACAGACAGACAGACAACAAAGTGATTCTATAAGGATTCCGTTTTTTCCTATTACAAATATATATAAGGTTATATTATAGGGTTTACAGAACCCTAAAAATTTTGACATTTCAATAAGAATGATAATTGTACTAAGGCGTATCCCCCTTGTACGTCTGTTCTGAGGTGGCAGCCTAGTAGGTATCCGTCGAGTTGATTTCCTCGACGCCACTTCCTACAGGAAATTGTGCACTTCTAAAGCACTGGGAATATTCCTAGGAACTTTGAAACGATTTTAGAACAAACTGCTTGCTCAGATTAACTGAGTGAAACGAAGGTCTATGAGTCTAGGGGGTCAAATAGGTGATATCTCTTCTCTATCTCTATCTCTACATAGTATAAATTAAAGTCGCTTTCCGCGTCTGTCTGTCTGTATGTCTGTATGGCCGCTAACTCCTCCTAAACCACGCTACGGATTTTGATGCGGTTTTCACCATCACTTAGATACATTTTCAAGGAAGGTTTATATATATAACTAGCAACCCGCCCCGGCTTCGCACCTAAATTACACCCGAGAGAAGCCGGGCGGGCGGGTCGCTAGTGTTTGTATATTTGCTCGACAACGACTTTTACAAGTTTTTATTTAACTTGCCATGTTACGTAGTATAATTATGTATGTATGTATGTATGTATGTATGTGTGGGACAAATATTGCAACTGAATTTTAGACTAGTTATCCTTAATTGATTATACTGAAATTCGGCATACACGTTTAGTTTGGATTACAATGCTTGTTAGCTCAGTGATGCCATTCTGAATCCAATATGGCGGACTTCTAAACACCACCAATGGTCGACCATTAAATTTTTTGCACGCCCATGATATGGGTATCAAATGAATGGATTAGCTGAAAATAATACGTAAAGCTTGTTTTAAAAAAGTAAAAAAAACATCATCATAATTTCAGCCGTAGGACGTCCACTGCTGGACATAGGCCTCCCCCATCGATCTCCAAAATGGCCGGTTGGAAGCGGCCTGCAACCAGCGTTTCCCTGCGGTCTCTTTTAGGTCGTCTGTCTATCTCGTAGGACGTGCGTCTTCCGGTTCGTGGTCTCTACTCAAGAAACTTTCTTCCGCATCTGTTAGCGGTTCTTCGAACGATGTGGCCTGCCTGTTGCCACTTCAACTTGCAAATCTTGGTAGCTATGTCGGTTACTCCAACAGTTAAGGACCACGTCTCAGTACCATATGTCATCACTGCATAACATACAAACTTGTAAAGCTTGAACTGTGCCATAAATATTTCACTTTGATGTGACTTCGTAGATACGGAAGTTCTAAAATATTGTCCCATTTATAATTCTAGTGACGTCCCTCCATATCCGGTGATATCCGGGTTTAATCCAAAAGGATCATTGAACGATATCCCGGAGGGCTGCCCTCTATAGACGGGGTGCGATTATCGACTATAAAGGATTATGGGAAGTCATGTTTTTTAATGTTTCATTTTTCGCCAGAATAGCGATGTCTATAACATAATCATGAGAAACAAGGAGCGCCTCGCGGTTTCACTCGCGTAGACTTTTTCTCAAAAACTGTACATATTTTAGAGATAAAAAGTATTCAGTGCCATTTCCATTTGTTGCATGAAAAAATTACATTAAGACTCAACGAAGTGTATGGAACACCTGTTTTTTTTCGAGCTTGTTGGTCTCTAATAGTAGTTGTTAATAATATCGAGTAGAATGATATTCTTGAATAAGTCTAAAAGATAAGATAAGTCCATTGTCTAAAAGAACACCCCGTATAACAGCAAAAAACGATAATAAAGAAGAATGAGGAATATGAATACTCCAAAAAAAGTTTTAAGTTTATATAAAAATCTACGATTCCAAAGTCGCGGGTAACAGCTAATCTATATTATTATTATAATATAGAAAAGCTGTTATTATTATAATATAGAAAAGCGAAATTCACTCACTCATTCGCTCGTTCATTCACTGACTCATCACGAAATCTCGACAACTACTTGAAGAACGAAGTTTAAATTTGGCAGGTAGATTTCTTATGGGGTGTAGAGGTTCGCTAAGAAATAATTTGGCGAAAGGGCAGAATCAAGGGGGGCGAAAATTCATATGAAAGTCTACGCGTGCAAAAGCTAGTTGTTAATAAATAAGCAACACCATATTTAATTCAATTGAGGACAAAATTTACGAACACCTAGCCATACGCTACTAATTTTTATTGAACTAAATTATTAACAAAAAAAGTGAACGTAAATATCGATAGATTCATTGATATTTACATGTACTTTATCCGGCATGTATCGATATTTCCGGATATTTCCATCACTACAGTTTACACAGTATATGCAAAGTTATGTCAATAAGCAGATTTCATGGCCTGCATACAAAGTGTTCTCTTGAGGGACGGGATTTAATTTTAGAGGGTTAGATTTAATATGACGAGTGGTACTATAGAGTGGAATATATTATTTTCAATAAGATAAGAGATATTTATCATCATCATCATCATCAGCCAGAAGGCATCCACTGCTGAACATAAGCCTCCCCCTTTAACCTCCACACTGAACGACAGCCTGCCTTTTGCATTTACTGGATGCCCGCGACTCTCACGATGTCGTCGGTACATCTAGTGGGAGGCCTACCTATCCGTCTTCCGCTTCGTGGTCTCCTCTCAAGAACCTTTCTTCCCCATCGGTTATCGGTTCTTCGAGCGACGTGCCTTGCCATTTCAACTTGCAAATTTTAATAGCTATGTTTGTGACTCTGGTTCTTTAGCAAATATCCTATAATTACACTGTTCAATAATTTGTGTAAATTAATTAAATTATTAGTCGACAATATTAATTTTTTCCAGTCAACAATCAAGTCAAGTCAAAGTCAAAGTTTTATTAGCTTGCCAATGGGTAAAAAAGGTCTTAAAATATTAAATGTTCATCCATTAACAGCCCTAAGGGTAAGGGCGTGCAAAATTGTTTTAATTTATAAATATGTCAAAAGAATTCATTTTAATAATTAATTAATTAAAAACTATAAATTTATCATCAAGCCAAATCATAAGCATAAAAACGACCTGCTATTTTCTTTATATCATGTAGAATTTTAATTTATATATATATATATATATAACTTGATTGGTTTTGTTACCTTAGTTTTGTATTGTAACAGAATAAGTAACTCATATAGATCTGATAGCAAATCTATTCTTATTTTAAACAATTTGCACTGTACTTTTTCTGGTAACCGCGCACTCGAGCCCCAAGAAACAGACCATGTGCCTAGTTTGGGGTTCACCGCCAACCTATTTCAGACGTAGTACGGAACCACCAACTATTGACGTTTTAAATCTATTACCTAAGCAACTCTGTACTTATTTTGGTAAATAAATATTATTATATTCTATTCTTATTCTATTCTTTAGGAATTCTTCCATTTCATAGAAGCACTCCTCTTTTCTCTCCAATCGTCCAATCTTGTTGTCCAAAGTCTCTTACCTCGTTCATATAGTTCCACGCCTGACACGCCTGCACAGGACTGAGGGGTTTGTAGTGGTTTCCGAAGGTGTACATGTAGAACAGCCATGGAGCTGGGAAGAGCATGGTGAACATGTCGCAGAGAGCCATGGCCATCAGGACGACGTTGGTCGGAGTCCGCATGTGTCGCCGGGAGAGCACTACCACTATAAGAGTATTGGCGACTGTCGTGGTGGCGAGGAGAAACGGGGCGATGTATCTGAAAAAAAAAAATCTTATTAGCCATAAAAAAAACACGCCAATTTTTTTTACCTACTTGCAATTTTTTACTTGTTTGCCCATGAAGGAAGGAAATATTTTTTGGACGTATGTGTATTATATTTATAGGAGGGGTTTTCAATTCGCGTTCTTTTTGTTGTTTGTTTGTTGCCTCAGAAATCTGTAATAAATGGATGGATTTGGAAAATTATTTTTTCATTTGTAAGAATATGCTTTCAGATTAGTTCTGTAGATGTTTAATCAAAATCAGTTTATTAGTTTGGCTTTTAAAATCAAAATAACTTGGTAGTTAGTTAGGAAGTCGTTTTTTTTATTGATAATCATCATTTAGTGTTAATGATATTTTACTACGGAACAAATTATTTTTATCCGCAATTTCAGTGTTGATTCAATAGCAAAATTTGTTCATAGTCCACCTTTCTGATCCTCCATGTGTTTTGTTAAATACTCACGAATTAACGACGGAATCAAATCTAGTGAGATTTGTCATGGAAGTAATTAATATGATTAATAACAGTCAAGAAAACACATACATCCCGGGAATTTTGACAAAAATAGAGAACTATTTATGAGACGACGGGCATCTATAAAGTTGCAAAATTGCCTTTCTTCTATAATTGATCAGAACAGCTGAAATTACAATCAAAAAACTTCCTTCAATCACAAAAAACGAACCCCTAGAAGAGATTTATCTTGGAAGTCTTCAAGTGAAATAGAACAAAAATCTTTATTTTTCCAGTCTAGTCTAAGATAAAAAGTTCAATTAAATAGCTTTTAGACGTCGCGTCGCAATAAGTTATTTAAGGGGCGTAGGTTTTTACGGCGACCTAGGGACAACTATAACCGATTGAGATTCGATTAAAAATAGATTTAACTAGAGATTCAAAACTAATCGATGGAAGTTAAATTTTGGGGATAATGCTATATTAATCCATTGCGATATTTATCTTTTTATGAACGACTGAATGGAGAAGGATATATTACTTTTTGTTATGTCATACGAGGCAAACAAGCAGACGGGCCGCCTGATGGTAAGCAGTCACCGTCACCTATAGATACTTGTAACACCAGAGGCATCACAAATAAGTTAAGACTATTTATTCGTCTTTTGAAGAACCCCATGTTGCCACGTTACAACAAAGTTAGTGGATCTATAAATGAAACATTTAATTTTTGGTGGTTAATGTCTATCTGTCAATCAGTTAGATTAATAACACGATAAAAAAAGAAAAAAATATTTAAAATTAATAAAATAATTAATTTATTTTAAATTAAAATTATTTTAAATTATTTCGACTATCTATTTAAGTCAAGGTTTTACTAAATACTAGCTGACCCGACAGACGTAGTCTTGTCTAAGTTATGAATGCCCAAAAAATAGTGCTGTCTGATAAATTCACATTCATCAAACGTGCGAACTGTCAAACGCGCGAAGTTATAATCATCGTTAAGTTTTCTGAAATTTTCCAATTTTCTGCGCAATTTTCTTAGTTTTTCTTTCCGTAAGAACCTTCTACAAAGTATTAGAAAACTAAAAAAATATGAATGAAATCAGTAAAGTCGTGCTCAAGTTATGGCGTGACCAAGGTAATTAGGGATTCATTTTTATCCTTACTAATATTATAAAAGCGAAAGTAACTCTGTCTCTCTGTCTTGATGTTTGTTCGCTTTTCACGACTAAACTGCTAAGCCGATCTTAATGAATTTTGGCAGGATGATAGTGTACATCATATTGACGGATATAGGGTACTTATTCTCCCAGAAAATGCGGCAAAATTGGAAAATCGCGGGTAGCACCGCGGGATTCAGCTAGTATAATATAGATAGATAATAGATAATATTGACGCCACTATAACATTGTGCCATCTCTCTAGATGTATATGCCTTATAGGCAAAACATGATAAAAAGAGATTAATATTGGTTTAACACTTATTGTACATGCGTTTTAATTGTATTTATCCTAATATCTTTATCCTTGTATTTAAACAAGATTTATTTGTGGTGTTTTTTTAGCTTTGTTTGATCATAATCTATCCTACGGTTTTTAGTTGTGGTTAGCTTCGTTTTGTAAATAATTTTTTGACTAAGTGATTATCTATTCATCATCATCAACATTATCATCATCATCATCATCATTATAATCATCATGAGCCAGAAGTCGTCCACTGCTGAACATAGGAATCCCCCTTTAACCTCCACACTGAACGACAGCCTGCCATCTGCATCCATTAGATGCTCGCGACTCTCACAATGTCGTCGGTCCATCCAGTCCTACCTACGCTGCATCTTTCGGTTCGTGGTCTCCTTTCAAGAACCTTTCTTCCCCATCGAAAGACTGTAACCAAAAAAGGCTAAACATAGTTTTAAAGACATTTCAAACTATACGTTTTAATTTTGTATCTGTCACAATTAGCACGGGCCGCGTACATTGGCCGAGTCGCAAAAAAAAAAACTATTTAAAAGTAATCAGACCAGAAAAAAAACCAGTTAATCAAAAGTCAAGTTTTAATTACTCAAACTACATAATTATTTAGGTCTTTGTTATAGTTCAGTTCACAAATACAAATAATAGATTTTCATTATAGTACTTTCCAGAAACAAAAACAGCGGTAACCATCAAACTGGGTTTGATCACCCGATAAAGTGATGTGAACAATGAATTCGGTACGGTATTCGGTGTAGTACATATATTCATCATACACATCATCAGCCAGTAAACGTCGCGATAAGGCCGCCTGTTAAAAGCCTAGATAATATTTTTATTGTAATGTGTATGTTATCCTTGTTTTGTGGTATTTTAATAATGAGTCATTGTATATTTTTTTGTATTTGTCTACTGCTGAACAAAGGTCTCCCTCTTAGAGAGGAGTGTTGCCATAATCCCCACGCTTGACAGGCGGCTTCAGGATCGCAGTACGTCCACCGTGTACTAATAGGACGCTGCTGCCCATCCTCCGCTGGTTCTGGTCGCCGCAGTTTTAGGACATATTCGGGACTGATATTGTATAAATGGATGCGAATTGCACATATATATATGTATATAAATTATTAATTAATTAATTAATATATATTAATTATTATAAATGCGAAAAGTTTGTTGGCTTGTTTGTTTGTTCCTCTTTCACGCAGCGACAGAGCAACAGATCGACCTGATTTTTTGCATGTATAGTTCAAGGGCCGGAGAGCGTCATAGGCTTTTCATCATCATCGCCATTTTTCATCACTACGCGGGTGAAAACGCGGGACGCAGCCAGTACTTTAATAATTTACGTAAGATTTAAGGCATTCATAGAATACAGTCATGTATGCTTAACGCAACACAAATAAAAAGAAGGAATATTAATTCACGTAGCGTGTGTTCTCAGACAAAAATTCAACGCCATCATTTTTCACGCTGGATCTAAGCTCGGGACACAATTGACGATGTTTTGAAGCAATCCTTTGACAAGTCACGCGTCAGCGCGTCGCGACAGCCGATGTTTTATTGGAAATCGATATCGATGGATTCCGTCCCATTGAAGTCACGTCACTAAGGATTAAGGCAGCTTATTATTTTTCAGACGTTGCGATTTTAAATTTATGAGAGGCAAGAGTCGACTTTGTTGTAAATGGCATATTATGCAAATTTAAACTGAATAATTATATTTTTTTAATCCGAGTTCAAAATGTGTAAGTAATCGAACACAATTATAGTAAATATTGTCAAATCAACAGGCCCTTGAACAAAATTATTCATATTTAAAAAAGCTGGTTAAAAATATATTGAATGGGGTAAAATAACTTTTTGTGGGATCATATCGAGAGCGATAGCTATAGCATGACATAAAATTAAACACGAAGTTTATATGTCGGAGCAATCAAATTGGAGTTGGATGAAAAGCTATTTTTGGACAACATTTTCATGTGTATTTACATAGGCTACTTTTTATTCCATTCGTGTAGAAGGAAAGCGGATAAAAACGACGGGGCGTTACAAGTATTTCTATCATCATCATCATCATCATCATTCACAGCCTTCCTTATCCCACTGTTGGGTATGGTATAGGCCTCTCTCTTGCTATGCAATCTGCCTCGGTCCTGTGCTAATCGAGTCCAGTGGACTTACTCTTGGCACTCGATTTCAATCGTAATTTGGGATTGGGATCGAAAACATGCCATTTTGGTACTCTTGAATTCTAAACTAGCGTACGATTGGAACTGATAATGGTGGAATTATATGGAACTAAATATAATCGACTCAACTCGACGCTTTCGGTACTCTTGACGCGATTGAAGAGTACCAAATGGCATGGTTTCGATCCCAATCCCAAATTACGATTGAAATCGAGTGTCCAGAGTAAGCCCACTGGACTCGATTAGCACAGGACCGAGGCAGATTGCATAGCAAGAGAGAGGCCTATACCATACCCAACAGTGGGACAGGTTCGACCCGCGATGGTGATAATAATATGGACGACTCATCTTGTAGCTGGATGACCAACACTCAGCTTACTTTGACTCGGCCACCACTCTGTTATAACCTTACTCCACCTGTCATTAAGTATTTCTATATTTGACTTAATTTCTTCCTCAAAGCAATAATCACATAACACAAGACTGTTGTGACCTCACAGTTGCCGGTTAAAACTTGTCATACTGTAGAGAGTAAATAATTTTAAAAAAATTAAGAAAAGCAGGATTCGAACCTGCGCCTTCGTGTATACGCTCCGAGCGCTCTATCTACTAAGCTACGGCTGCTCTCCTATCAGCCCCCCCCCCCCAATTCTTGAGCTGTCTTTGCAACCAATCGTGCAAGTAACTACTCAGCTAGAACCTTTACAGACCCCATAGCTGCCTGGCAGTTTACGCCTTTTTAGCGACTCCTCTTGTAAAGCCTTCACCACTTTACTGGGGCATGAGTTTGACTTGAGCGCGACTTACTTTGCTTGACTCTGACTGTGACTCTGACTTGTTTGACGCTATTTGATACTATGTAAACTTGTTTAATATTACGACTGGAGGACTCTGTATCCACAGGCTTGAAACAAAAAAAAAAAAAAAGTTAAATTACTCACCCATACATTGGCTCGGCATAATTAATAGGGAATTCACAGGTGACATTCAAATAAACGTGCGAGTGGTTCGACGAACAGAAATCATCTGACGTAAAATTTGAGTATCCCAGCTCCGTAATGTTGTCATAAACTGTTATGTTTGTTTTCGGTAAATTAATGATGTCATTTTCGGCATTCGGCCTCGATATGTTATAATCGCCTCCGAAATAATCGACCCAATCCTTATCTTTTCCCTCCATTTTGGTTTCGGTTATCTGACAGTTCTGACAGTTGTCTGTGGCATGATTATTTTTTTCGTGGCAACAGACGATCACGTCATTCTGCTTTCTTTATCTGTGAACAAAGAGAAAATAATGTGAGCATTTTATCATTTTATACTTGGAAAACTTTGTTAGAAGCTTAGAGAGAATGTCACATTGTTGTATAATAGAAGGACAAACACCTATTCTATGATCTGGGTTCTCTTTTGTAAATGCCTAGATTAGTATAGATGGTATTCGCTTCATATGAAAAATGTACTGTAAACAAGTTTTTAAACATAAAAATCAATACGAAAACAACTTAATAGACTTGGTTTTTAAGTAACTATAAAGACTTTGAATCAACATTGGAATTTTACTGTGCTTTTCTTATATCAGCAAAATGTATTTTGCGACAATGAAATAAAAACAAGAATTAATCTTGTCTTCGTACTCCGAGATTTATAATTACCATGTAGTTAGCCCTGCGACACTTGGATCTACCCGCACACAGTATTTAGAGCAGAATGAAAAGAACTTGTCTGTTCATACCTACTAACGTACCGTCGGCCGTGCCTACCTCAGTGCCTCATTCCTGTTCTGTGCGCGCTCGGCATCGCACGCAGTTTCGATACACACGGATTCATTTATTTTTTTCTCTAACTTTATCTTCTGATAATGCCTAAACGTAAACGTGACGAAAATAAGGAAGAAAAGTGGATAAGAAAATTAAAAAAGTACCAAGATAAACTGAACAGTAAAAGACGGAAGAGAATCATATATTCAAGCGACGAAGAAAATGGTGTTATTCCCGAAGGTTGGTGTTACAAAGTGGTCCAGCTTTTTATCTTAATTTGATTGCTTCGAGCTAATACGCGAGATTAGCCTATAGCAATATTTTATTCACTTATCTGGCTCCGAGTTAATACGAGAGATTGACCAGTGGCTATAAAGATAAGCGCGCTCCGCGCAATGCTACCCACATTCTTGGTGCAAAAAAAGTTTATTCTTTTTTGCTGTTATGTTATTTAGAACTAATACGCGAGATTAGTCAATAACAATACCTAAAATTGTTCTGCTTAGAGTTAATACGAGAGATTGACCAGCAGCTAAAACTTACCAAGTAGTTTATGGAGAATATTTCTATTTCCAGAACACCTCGAGTCTGAAGAAATCCCAATAGAAGGTATTTATGTCGATGAAGTTTCCAACTACGCAGTTGACCATGCTGAAGTACTAAGCTTTATTCCTACGTCAGAAGAACCTAGTACGATTCCGACGGTAGAAGTTCCTGCAGATGAACAGACTATAGACCTACAGGATATAGATCCCGAAATTTTAGAAGCTCTCGGTGATTGTGAAATCGAGAAAGATGAGTGGGGTGAAAATGTTCACCCCGAAATCGCTCAACGATTTAAACAAATATTAATTAATGGATTAAACAAAGAGCAAAGACAGGAACTATTCAAGAAGTATCTTTTTCCAAAAAATTCTCCTTTTTCTAAAGCACCCACACTTAATCCCGAGATCGGGGCCATGCTACCTGAGACCTGTAAGAACAGAGACAAACGCTTCTTTGACAAGCAAGAGCAACTCGGAAGGGCTCTTTCTACGCTTGAAATAGCGATGACAGCACTGTTAAGAAAAGATTTTAATGTACCTGATATTATGCGTACCCTAAATGATACCGGGAAGTTAATAGCCGACTCTCACTACAGTGAAACCGAATCAAGGCGGTTTTTAATAATACCTTTTATCGACAAGTCATTAAGTGACTCGTTTAAAAGCAGGAAAAGAGATAATTTCCTCTTCGGCGACAAGCTCGAGGACCTGGTGAAAACTACAAGGGGTATCAAGAAAACAAGTCAACAAATCGTAGCGACTCCGTCAGCTTCCTCCTCTACGGGAAACTGGAAAAGCCCATCGGATCGTGGTCGGCAGCAACGCAGCGGCCAGCCGTACACGACTCGGCCCGGTGGGCAGAGAACAATGTACTCGGCGCGCGGCCGAGCGGCCTCTGCGCACGCGCCGCAGCGGCGGCGCTGGGCGCAACAGCCACTCCCGCCAGCAGCGGCGAGACGCCCGCCGCCGTTACCGCCGCAAGTGTCGCGGCCGCCTCCCCCGCGCCCGCGTCACCGCGTTCAGCAGTAAACGTGCAGGTACCTTATGCTGGGAGTCTACAATATTATATAAATGTTTGGAAAACAATGACTAATGACGATTTTATATTAAGTGCAGTGTCGGGGTACTCGATTCCGTTTCATACTACACCTAGGCAACTCCCGGATGACTATCCTAGGAGATTATTTTCACATAATGAATCGATCGCCGTCAAAAGCGAGCTCGCGCATTTATTAAAAATAAATGCGATTACAAAATGCAGTCCAGAGGTAGGACAATTCATATCTGATATTTTCCTAGTTCCAAAAAGTGATGGTGGATTTAGATTCATATTAAATCTCAAAAAATTAAATAAATTCGTTAACATTGAACACTTTAAGATGGAAGATATCAGGACGGCGACTCGACTTATGACAAAAAATTGTTATATGATTAAAATAGACTTGAAAGACGCATATTTCTCAGTCCCAATTATTATGTCACATAGAAAGTACCTGCGTTTTTATTTTAAAAATGATCTTTATGAGTTTACTGCATTGCCTTTTGGTCTATGTTCCGCGCCTTACATTTTCACAAAAATATTACAACCGGTCGTTTCATATTTAAGGTCTCGTGGTTTTGCATCTGTAAGGTACATAGATGATGTACTCTGTTTAGGAAATACCAGAACATACTGCTTAGAAAATGCCAATCAGACCATAAAATGCTTATCAAGTTTAGGTTTCGTAATTAATTATAAAAAATCGTGTCTTGAACCAAGTAATGTTTGCACTTTTTTAGGATTTGTCTTAAACTCGGGAAAAATGACTCTGCAGCTACCCGATATTAAAAGAAGAAGTATTTTGCAGCGCACTCAAATATTACTGAATGTTAATAATATTCAGATAAGAGAGTTTGCGCGTTATCTTGGAACTCTCACCGCAGCTTGTCCCGCGGTTAAATATGGATGGTTGCATACAAAGTCGTTGGAACGAGCTAAATATTTGGCACTACTTAATAGTAATGATAATTATGACAAAAATATGGCAATTCCATCTAGTTTATATGATGATCTTTTATGGTGGAAAAATAATATTTTATCAGTCGAAAATCCAATTCAAGAAAAGAAATACGTTCAAGAAATTTTTAGCGATGCATCTTCGACCGGATGGGGTGCCGCATCAGGTAGTGAAAAAACTGGGGGACAGTGGAGCCCTGATGAGCGACGTCATCATATAAACTATTTGGAACTGCTCGCTGCCTATTTTAGTTTAAAATCATTCGCTGGTGAGAAGAAAAATTGTGATATATTGTTACGTATCGATAATACCACAGCTATATCTTACGTTAACAGAATGGGTGGTATACAATTTCCTCATTTACACTTTGTTGCCACCATGATATGGAATTGGTGCGAAGAACGTAATATCTATGTCTACGCATCATATATCAAGTCTAAACTTAATGTCGTAGCAGACAGTGAGTCACGTCGATTAAATGTTGACACGGAATGGCAACTGAATAGAGAAGCGTTTGCAAAAATAGTAAGTCACTTAGGTCGACCAGACATAGATCTTTTTGCGTCACGACTCAATGCCAAATGCACTAAGTACATTTCGTGGAAAAGAGATCCGTATGCCTTTAACATTGACGCTTTCACCATAGAATGGACACCCTTTTTCTTCTACGCTTTCCCACCCTT
Source organism: Agriopis marginaria (assembly GCA_932305915.1). Taxonomy (NCBI): domain Eukaryota; kingdom Metazoa; phylum Arthropoda; class Insecta; order Lepidoptera; family Geometridae; genus Agriopis; species Agriopis marginaria. The sequence continues at coordinate 26,382,851 of OW029914.1, read as the reverse complement.
CGCACTAATTTTAAAAACTCTTAGTAAAATTATCGCTGATGGGGCAACTGGAATAGTTGTAGTCCCTCATTGGACATCTCAAGCATGGTACCCACTGTTTAGGTCCCTTTGTATTACCGAAGTTATATATTTACAACCAAGTAAATATCTTCTTTCTTCTCCTTTCAGATTAACACATCCCCTACACTCCCACCTTACCCTGGCAGTGAGTGTGTTATCCGGGAAGGATACAAAAGAAAAGGCATCCCAGATTCAGCTTTGAGCATTATGCTCTCTTCTATTACGGACAGTACTAAGTCACAATATTCTGTAAGCTACAAATTATGGTGGGCTTATTGCAATAGAAATAATATAGATTTTTATAATATTGAATCACATTCTATGTTAGATTTTCTGACGAAGTGCTTTGAATCAGGGTCATCATACGGCACCTTAAACAATCACAGGTCGGCCTTATCTTTGATTTCCAATAATAACATTGGTCAAGATGAGAGAGTAAAACGTTTTTTCAAGGGCATATTTAAGTTAAGACCTACATTTCCTAAATATTCTATTACATGGAACCCAAGCGTAGTACTTGATTACCTAGCCGATTTTTATCCATATGATGTAATTAAAATAGACATTTTGACTAGAAAACTAGTTACGTTGTTAGCGCTCGCTACTGCTCAAAGAACTCAAACTTTATCTTTAATAAGGGTTTCGAATATTCAGATTTACAATGATAGGATTGTAATTCCAATCAAAGATTTGATTAAAACTTCTGGTATAGGGCGAGCGCAACCTGTAATTGATTTACCATTCTTTACTCAGAGACCAAGTATTTGTCCAGCAAGTGCTTTACAAAGGTACTTGGCAGTAACATCGTCGTATAGGACAAGCACCGATGATAGATTGTTGTTAACCCATAAAAAACCCTATAGGCCTGCTTCGGCGCAGACTATCGGGCGCTGGATTAAACAGACTCTAGGAGATAGTGGTATTGACACCTCAATATTTACCGCCCATTCAACGCGGCATTCTTCCAGCTCGGCAGCATCTCTGGCAGGCATGAGTATCGATGCCATCAAAAAAAGTGCAGGATGGTCTGGTCAGTCAGCTGTATTTGCCACATATTACAATAGGCCGATTATTGATCTCAACACCAATATATTAAGTAATCTAAGATAATTATAGAACTCGATTGTATAAATTATTAAAGTAAAACTGTAACAGGTAGCTTTAATTATTAATATTATTAATAATATACCTAGAAAAATAAAAGAAATTATTTATTAAGTATAATATTATTCGTTTTTTTTTTGTCTCCTCAAACTACACTCTTTATCTATTTTACCGACAACATTGATCAATTAGGCATTCTCTGAACATCTACATGGTAATTATAAATCTCGGAGTACGAAGACAAGATTAATTAATCGATCAAACGAACTTACCTGAAGTGAAGTTCGATCTTAATTATCTTGTCTTCGTCGAAGAGATTTAAGGTCCCTCCCTACCCTACCCTCAATACCTAAGTAATCAATGTTCCTATTTCCTCTAAAAATAATGAGGCACTGAGGTAGGCACGGCCGACGGTACGTTAGTAGGTATGAACAGACAAGTTCTTTTCATTCTGCTCTAAATACTGTGTGCGGGTAGATCCAAGTGTCGCAGGGCTAACTACATGGTAATTATAAATCTCTTCGACGAAGACAAGATAATTAAGATCGAACTTCACTTCAGGTAAGTTCGTTTGATCGATTAAATATTCATTACAGGTACATTGTCACAAAAACATTGCCATTGTCTTTTGTAATGTTATTTTATTTATTTACTAAGCACCTTCAAGTAAAATAAAGAATAAAGTCAACAATGCTAAATTAACACATTGTTTACGTCTTTACAATAACGGCTGTTTATCTATTAAATGTTCACTAATTACTTCAACTGAGTTGTGGAGCCAAGGGGACACGTAAGGGTAGGGTCTCGATGTAAGCGGAGAGCGATTTGATGATTCTACAATTTTCCGTAGTTACAATTTTGCATAAGACTACAAGTTACAACGTAAAAACTAAAGTAATTTATACGTTTTCCACATTTTCCAGCTTAGGCATGTTTATTTGTTTTACAAATAAACAGGCCAAGTGCGAGTTGGGCTCGCACACTGAGCGTTCCCTACCCCCACAAAACACAAAAAGTAGTGCATAAAAGCAACATCACGTCCAGGTGGTCACCCATCCGTGTACGACCGCGTCCGACGTTGCTTAATTTGTTGGAATAAAAAATTGTCTCTGACAGGCATTATTCATAATTATTTATGAATAATGCCAAGTTTGACGCGACAGATGACAGATGGAAAGACAGACAGACAGCGTATAGGCTTAGTAATAGGGTCCCGTTTACACCCTTTAGGTACGGAATCCTAAAAATGAGGTAAGGCACCTGCTAGTTATGCCTCATGTCAAAATATGCACTAGTCTATTATCATTATGTATTTATTTATCGGTTTAAAACCTTTGCTGCACGTCACGCGCTTGTGTAATATCATAGACAAAAGTAATATTTAGACTGTTATTGTCCTAAGAAATAAGCGTACCTCGCAAAAAAAGTTCAAAATCCTGTATAATTCTAGATGGCGCTGCAAATTTTTCAAATTTATCGTATTTTTCTCGCAAACCGCTCGCAGTAGCGGCATACTACTTCGGAAAGTTAGCGTCTAATAACAGCCATTAGGTTAATGAAATTGAGTGTGTGTATGTCTATTTGTGTTCGATGTGTACATAAACTCGTATCTTGATGAGCAGACTGCTAATGTTGGGTATTGTTGGTTGGTTTTACGAAGAATCAGGATAAAGTTGGTATATAGGTCATCAATATGAAAATCCCACTTCAAAATTAGTAAATAAACAATTGTTTACTATTTTTCTTTATTTACTTGGATGACATGTTTTTTCCAGTTTGATTTTAAACCAAACTACTTAAGAGGCCTATTACAAAATGAATAGTTAAATTTTTGGGCATAAAACGAATAAATAAAGCCGTAATCTTCAAGATAAATATAAAATAAGTAAACTTTCCCTCATAAAATTTTACGAAAAACTACTTTTGTAAATTGGAGGTAACAAATGGATATGTTGAGTTTTACCAAAATCTGAAGCAGGTACATTCAATAAAAAATAAAGATCTATTTAATACAGCAACTGAATTTTCTACAGATCTTATTAGTTGTAAGAAAAATTATACTTTTCCATAACCTATTATACCATTCCTAAAAATCCAGTTTTCGATGCTTTTTTCTTAAAAAAATGTGATAGAACCCTTAACCGAAAACTACAAATACTCAGTCGTATCAACACTCGGCGCAAATGTCTTAAACTCCACGCTGACTCGTGTTCGACAAACTACAGATACAACTTATACTTTATCCGAATTTGCAACACCTTTAATGCAAAGTATCGTATACCGAACATGTTGACTTGTTTACCGCTAAAAAGAATTTCTTCAAACAATAAGCATGTACCACGTTTCTTCGAAACTGGTTAATAAACCTTTACTAATTTTCTACCTTCTTTTTTACTACTATTATAAACATCGTGGTGCTGATATGGCTTCTTTTCATATAATATATCAATTAGTTATTACTATTTAGCTATTATTTATTACATCTCTGTCTTGAGATCTGGATTGTAAACAAATTTCGATTTTATAAGTGAATACTTTTTATGGCTTTCGTCTACTATGATATCTACCTACTATAATTAGTTTCAGCTGTTTGTTTTCCGAATGTTTTCCGAATAATGTAAAAAAACAACAAAATTTCTATGAGATTAATCTGAAATTATATTATTCAAATAATAATAATAAACTCTTGGTTTATAAATAACGGAGTACTGAGGTAAAAAACATAAAAAATACAACAGAATTAAGAACCACCTCCTCTTTTTGAAGCTGGCTACGCCTCGATGTGGGTTCAAATCGATAAAAAAGCTAAGAATAGAAAATGCTATAATTATGAGTGTGACAGATGGCAAAGTGACAGGCGATAGCTGTCAAAGTGACAGTTTATACAATTTAATAATAGCTTGCATTTGGCCGCCATCTCGCCTGATGTTAAGCGATGATGCGGTCTCCAATGGAGCATGCTTGTCTAGAAGAAACCGATTCACCTGTGATTTGAAGACACCCAGATTGTAACTATTGAGGAACATCCATTCAGGCAGCGCATTCCTAAGACCTGTCAAGAGTTTTCTTCTCAGAAAATTGACAATCAGCCAAGTCTGCCCAAACTTACCCTATGCCCTAAATTACACATTTTCACTTATTTCTCGTGCTCAAAATACCTAATGGGCGTTCATTATGGAATTTTGCGTAAAGTTATTAACTTAAGCGTGTGATGTTTACAAAGTTTTTAAGTTAGTAAGTAATTTACGTTTGGAGATACTCTCAACGACAGGAGATACTTAGATACTTGTTGTACTTCAAATATTTGCGACGATAACTTCGTAAGTTTAACTTCTTCAATTCAATTATCAGGAATGCTGTCGTTAGTACTTATTCTTGATTATAATAGGCATGATCCATTTACCAAACATAATGTCAAACATATATATCGCTACGGAGATTCAGCGCCGACATGAAAATAACTGGCCAAGAGCAAGTCGAGTTACGCAAATGGCCTTACCATTTGCGACAAACCTAGACAAGTAGCATATACTTACTACGCATCGTCTACAATGAGCTTGTACACTTTTTCCTTAGTGTAAGTAGCAGTGGAAGTGCTTAGTAGCACTCGCGCTGGTTCTTGCGCAAGTGAAGCTTCGTTTCTCCGCGCTCGCGCGACGCCTACTGCGCATCGTTCGTCTCGTTCGAACACTTGCGCGAGTACGTACTCACACGCGAGTTACGCGTCACCGCGCGCGTGGCTATTTACGTTTGAAAGCCGACGCGAGTACTTGATACTTGTACTTGCAAGATACTTCGCGTGATCTCCAACGGCCTCAAAGTATATATAGTGCAACTATTGTCGAATCAGCCACCCGCGTTATCTACCCATCGATAGATAAGAGAGTGACTAACAAACTACTCAAGTTAACTAGGTCGGACCTCCGTCTGATGGTAGGTACTATCACAGGTCACTGGGACAGCCCTCTGTGCCAAGGCTGACTGCAGGAGAACGAGACCGTGGAGCATGTACGACGTAGGTACTACTGCATTGCAAGCCCACAGAAGATATACGATTAAGGTCGAGACTACTTGAAGAAACTCAACAACTACAAGTCTCCAATACCACAACACCTGGCGAAATAGGGATACCTACAGCAGTTTAGTCAGCGACCCAAAGCCGTGCTTCGTTATTTTAGGGAGCTGGTGTGATTAGGCTGGCAGGGCAAATGCACAATACACCCTAACCGGGATGTCACTACAGGTCTTATCACCCCCACTTTGAGTTAGAATTAGAGCTAGGCGCGTTAGACATGTGGGTAAGACACCCGCGATTGCGATCGGTCGCGATGCAAGGAAGTCTACCTTTAGGCCACTTACGTTCGCACCCGTCTCCCCACCTAACCTTATCTCCCTTGTTAGTCTGATCTGAGTACTATACCTACGCTTAAAGTACTCCGTACGCTTGTGTAAAAGCGTACGTAAATAAGATCTTCCTCCAACTTCAAACACATAACTTATTAGCATAACGTTCCTGCTTTAAATGTCAAAGAACAATATTCTCAATCTGACCTTTACAAGTATTGCTTACTCAATATAACTTTCCAACTTGACTACCACAAAAAAACAACAAAATTATGAAACTTGAAGGAGTTGTTATAAACACGGAACTTTATCCCAGATATCTCTTAAGTTCGGCGAAATTAAATGAAATTTAATGAAAATAATTTTGGAGCACTATCTAGATCATAAAAAAAATCTGGGGCAAGTGCCTTTATTAACTTTATTAAACAAAATACAAGCTAATACTAACACTACAAATACAGTTAGACTGCCCATAGACCGTTCAAGGTCTAAAGACAATCCAAATGCTGAAGCCCACTATCAGTTGGCAGCATACCCAGGATGCTGGCGGCATTACCACGCTGAATGGCAATGCATAAGCGTTTGCCAGAAACACGCCAGCATTTTCGTCAGGCGTCGCATCAACCAGGCGCTCTGAAATATTTTTGAAAATGAGGTGAGCTCCCGGTCCCCAAGGGCCCAATGTCTCGACCCCAAACGCCTCAAATATGTAACCACTGCCGAGGTTAGCATATTTATTTTGCTTGTGCTGCTCTGCCGAATTGGCAGGCGCACCAGCCCTACAAATAGACTTTTCTTCTCGTTATTCTTCTTCCTGGACCATTTCCCATTTACTTGAGGACAGCCTTCCTTGTAATTTTCCTTCGTTGAGCACGATTTTCTGCTAGGTCAGGTGTAATTTTGAGCTTCTTTAAAGTTTTTGCTAACCGTCGTCCACCAAGTGGCGGGTGGTCGTCCACGAGTACGTTTTATGGTAGGCAAGTCCTTGGAAAGCTTCACCATAAATGATCCTTTGGGCATCTTTGGATGTAACCGAATCATCTGGGCGTTTTTCTCCGAATTTTTCAGCTATCGGGGCAACCTTGAAACTTCCCCGCATGTACTCATTCCGAATTTTCGAAATTCGGGTGCTGACCAGCGTAACTTGCGCATCTTAGTTGTGTGCAGTTTATTTAGATGGTTTATTGGTCGCCCAACACTTATCCAGTTAAAAAAATATAGACTTACCTACAACAAAATCCAACTTACGTTCGGAAAAAGAAAATGACATTTTCCCATCGAGACACAATACATATAGAGTCACATTCATGCCAAAAAATGTCCGAATCAAAACTCGGCGCACTCTACGCATTACGCAGATTTTTTGGTAAGTAATAAGATAACCTTGATCCGTCTACAACGCCGCGCGATGCCAGAGCTACGATGACATAGCGGACAACTAACGTTGAACACTATGCAAGTAACATAACGTCTAAATTGGGAGTAAACGTGGCATTGTGAAGTGTATAATTGATACAATGTATGTACATGTAATGACACTCGGACGTTTTTTGACTGTTTTCACTGAGAGATTGTGACTCTATAGGATTTGTATCTCGATGCAGTATCCATAAAAAACAATACCCACCTTTTTTCTTTGCTCTGTCACTTAATACTAATATAGCCGTCGTATGTATGTCACCGTAATAAAATTAAGGAAAAATCTGTTTACGCGTTTCGTAACACAATCTCGCGTCCCTTGCTCCCAAAATAATATTACCGAATTAGCCTGATATTTGGCTATTATTTATCCGCTATTTAGCTATTATTATGTTTAGCTATAATTATATTTGGCCATAATAAAGCGCCATCACGGCGTAAGTGCGTCATATTCTGCGTTAATTACCAATTTTTGTTTGTATTTAATTTTGCAACGCCATTTTGGGTGATGAACGAACTGGGGCGACGAATGTTAGTTTTACGCGGCAAAATTGTCTACAGGATAACATTTGTTTTTTAAATGAAATTTTCGAATACCGCTTTAAATTTAGCCGTGTGTGGTTGGCGTTGTTGATTAAATTTCCAAACGCAGATCGATGCGGCCTATTTTTTTTCATTATGTCGCCTTGATTTCTTTACTAGCTGCGCCCTTCGGTTACACTCGCGTAATGATGAAAAATGGTTATGGTGATGATGATGATGAAAAGTAGCCTATGCCACTCTCCGACTCTAGAACTATACTCATGCAAAAAATCAGGTCGATCCGTTGCTCTGTTGCTGCGTGAAAGAGGAACAAACAAACAAACACACTTTCGCATTTATAATATTAGGTATGATTTCGCTCTATTTATATAGCCTATAATATTATCAAAGTTGTTAGGTTATCGGTTTTTTTATCGGATACATTTCAGAGTGTGTGCATCGGATCTGCATGATCTAATTCCCTCCTGCCCATTTTTCCATCGGACTGCCAGAGCGGGTACGAATAAAGCGGGCAAGTGCAAGTCGGATTCGCGTACTGAAAGTTCCGTACCAGCACAAATTACAATAAAATTTTAAAAACCCGACTTCAATATTAGGTGAAAGAACTGATAAGTTCGTCTCAAGTAACCGAATACGTTGCTTAACTCGGCAATGAACAGAATTTTGTCACTGACTCGCACTTGGCCATTATTTATTAATTGTTGTTATATTTTAGAGAGTGTTATTCATGCCAAGTTTGACGCTTGTACGTATTACCGTTTTTATATTAGAGCTAATACAAAAATATGTAAAAAATACGTTCGTTGTATGCCGTTTATAGGTAAGACAGACTTAGTAATAGGGTTCTGTTTACACCCTTTGGGTACGGAACCCTAAAAAGTCATGTCATGGTATGGAGCTAGTTTTGTTTATTTCAGCCAAAGACAACTTGCCCGCCCCACGTGACGTCCGGGGCGGTTCGGGTATCCTTTTAATGACCGCCCTTTAAATTACACCTTAATTATAGCAGTTAAGCTGCGGTTCTCCATTATGTCACCGAGTTTGGTTTAATAGACCTGGCTAGGAAATTAATTAGATTTCATGACAATTTTTAGGTATGACAGGAAAAATTTATATTAATAGGTTATGTAAAATCAATTACCTAGCTAAAATAATCAGCAAATCTTTAAGAGCGCCTGGTTAGTGCGACACGTAACTAAAATGCTGGCGTGTTTCTGGCTCAGCTCATTAGTATTCCATGGATCGTGGTAATGCCGCCAGCATGCTAGGTACGCTGCCAACTGTATACACCCATGTACTGTAAGTATGTATGTATGTTCTCGGTTCCAACCTCATAAATCTTATTTTGTACTAGATCCAACGTTCAGAGTGTTTGTCATCATTCATCATCAACAGCCAGAAGGTATCCACTGCTGAAAACAGACCTCCCCCTTAAAAATCCACACTGAACGACAGCCTGCCATCTGCATCCACTGGAAACCCGCGACTCTCACGATGTCGTCGGTCCATCTAGTGGGAGGCCTACCTACGCTGCGTCTTCCAGTTTGTGGTCCCCACTCAAGAACCTTTCTTCCCCCTCGGTTATATGTTCTACGATGTGGCCTGCCCATTGCCACTTCAACTTGCAAATTTTTATAGCTATTTCGGTGACTCTGGTTCTTTGGCGAATATCCACGTTCCGGATTATATCGCGCAAAGAAACTCTGAGCATAGCTAGCTCTCTCCATTGCCCGCTGTGTGACTGAGTTTTTCCAAAAGGCCAGCAGTTAAGGACCACGTCTAAGTACTATATGTCATCACTGGCAATACACACTGGCGTAAAGATCCTTTGTCTTTAGTCAGTGTATTTATCAAAATGTTTTCCAGAACAAAAGCGTCAATTTGAAAATAAAGTAAAATAATTCACAACCCCTAACCAGTAATGTATTCATAGGAAATCGTATCAGCGACGAAGAAGAGGCAAGTTCGAGATAATTACGTTAAACGTCAAAGCTTTGGTAACGGTAATTCTGTTAGTCGTTCCTGGCAGTAACCGAGAAGTGGTCCAGAGGTATATTATATAGGTGTCTACCTCAGATCAGACACATTAGATGACATAGATATAGATAGACACAAAGCGGTTAGAGATGGCGTTTGTAGAACCCTAATTTAATTTTCTGTGTCGTGACATGTCTAATTGACCGAATGAAGTAAGGTCTAATGGCCTTACTTATAAATGTTACTTAAAAGTTAAGCAATGGTTAAAATTGCTGTCAACTTCTCGCTGACGGAAATTGTCACAGGTGAAAACGAGACAAAGCAATTTTAAGCTTTGCTTAAGGTCAGGCGAGTTGGCTGTCAAACGCAAGCGTATTAATAAAAAATTAAAAACTTAAGTCACGTTTATAAGTAAGGCCGTAAGAGTTTACAGTGGGATAAATCGACATATAAACAAATTTATGATTGTATGTTTGTTCGACGATAACTCGAGTACCATTCATTCGATCTTCATGAAATTCGGTAGGCAAGTAAAGTTAGTAAGTTTTTAAGTTCGTATATGAGTTAATCCGATGCAGGAGTTGTAAAGATATTAATATAACAAAGTTATAAAATACCGTTGGTTAAAGGAAGGAGTTCCTAATGGATCCGAAATGAACTTATTTTGTACAAATAATGTCAGTATGACTAAAGTGAAGATTGTCAGTTTATTGTCGTAGCCACAGACGTAGCCGTTTTTTTTTTTTTTTTAATAGTAGATTGGCTTGCGCTAGGCCGCCATCTCGCCTGATGTTAAGCGACGATGCGGTCTACGATGGAGCACGCTAACTGCACTATAAGCTCTTTGGTTAACTGTCATATTTTTCAATCAAGATCATGGTAGGTAGGAAAACTATGGAGCGGGTGTTCCTTAGTGTAGGTGAAGTAAAAGCTTAAACATCGTAAGGTTTCAGTTCGGGGCAAACTACTAGAAATTATAATTCTTAACAATTTTAGTTTGTCTATAAGAATCTTTGCAAGCATACATTTCCGGATTAGCATGTTAAAGTGGCAGTGGGCAGAGCAAATAGCACGCAGAACAGATGGCCGATGGGGCCGAAAGGTTCTCGAATGGAAACCACGGCCCCGTAAGCGCAGCGTGAGACATCCACCCACAAGATAGATAAACGACCTAAAAGAGACTGCAGGGAAACGCTGGATGGAACCCCCTTTCCAAACAGCCCTTTTGTAGATCGTCGGGAGGCCTATGTCCAGCAGTGGACGTACTATAGCGAAATGATGAAAAGGATCTTTGTGTCGGTGATGATTCTTGATTCGATTTCTAGATTAGATAGCTCGTTGGTCCAGTTGGTAGTGAACCTGCCTCCTGCGCGTGGGTTCGATTCCCACCTAGGACAAACATTCATGTGATGAACATTTGTGGTTGTTCTATATCTGGGTGTTAATTATTTAAGTATGTATTTAAAATATGAACCACACTGAACGACTGCCTGCCTTTTGCATCCACTGGATGCCCGCGACTCTCACAATGTCGTCGGTCCATCTAGTGGGAGGCCTCCCTACGCTGCGTCTTCCGGTTCGTGGTCTCCACTCCAGAACCTTTCTTCCCCATCGGTCACTGTCGGTCGGTAGTCTGGGATAGTATTAATAGCGTCAAACAAGTCATAGTCACAGTCAGAGCCATGCCCCTGTAAAGTGGTGGAGACTTTACAAGAGGCTCCTATGGAGTTTAGGAAACAACAGTAAAAGGCATGTTTCACCTCGTTATATCACTTTCCCACACTCAAGCACGTTTACGAGCACTTAATAAATAATAATTCACCATTTACTACACATTAAAACTCGAAAATACACAAGTTAAGGAAAATAATCCAACGAGCCGACATGTTTGTTTCCACGTTGGCGCCAAAACTCCAAAGGTTTAGACATTAGACGCCAAGTCGCCATTAAAACACATTCAAAACACAAAAGATTGTTCTTAGATATTCCATAACAATTCATGTAACATTTGTCTTCAAATGTTTTCCTTGCATATAAAATGGCTTGTTCAGCGTTTGCTTTCCTCTTTTCACGTTTGTTATTCTTTCTATTTCCACGTTTACGTGTAACTTGTCGACTGTGTGTTATGCTTATCATATATTAATTATATTTTGCATAGCGGTTGTAAGATACACGCTCCTGAAGCCAAAACGCTATTATTATGTACAGCTACTAGCTGCATATCTTAATCTGAAGTTTTGTGATACAAATTCTTGAATAAAAGCTAAGCATTTCACATAGGAAATTATAGTGCACACATCACACATCATCAGCCATTAAACGTCCACTGCTGAACAAGGCCTCCCTCTTAGAGAGGGGTGTTGCCATAATCCCCACGCTTGGCAGGCTTGGCAAATTATAGTGCAACACTGATCTGTTAGTGTTAGTGAAAGGTTCTCAAATGGAGACAACGTACATACTGATAAGCGCAGCGTGGGACGTCCATACAAGATGGAAAGATGACCTAAAAGAGACCGCAGGGAAACGCTGGATGCAGGCCGCTTTCAACCGGCCCTTTTGTAGATCGATGGGGGAGGCCTATATCCTGCAGTGGGCGTCCTATGGCTGAAATAAAGATGATGATGATGAGTGTCAAGAGCCCTGATTCGTTAACTTATCCGTTATTCGTTAATTTATAAGACGTTATCACGTAAAATTTTTACCTCTATTTTCCTAGGCCAACTTTTGGAGGTTAGGCGCCGCGTTACGAGCGTGTTTAAAGTTACGGAATCAGGGCCCAGATCAGTTGATTTTTTTTTCTATGGCTTTTTTTTCCTGATCCTACCAGGATTTTGGTAACACACGTCACAAGCGATGATTTGTAAATTTGTAAGTAAAGATTATGGTTAAAATATTTCTTTTAAGAATATATTTTTTTATTTTTCTGATCTGTTGCGAAATAATTTTTTTCTACTATTCGTTATATTTTCTGTGTCATCTCCAGAATTGTAGATATCCGTTATACCTCTCCAAAATTGTAGAAGGAAAACATCACCTCAACAAAACCACAATTGTAATTGTTGCTTTTTTGTCATCGACGATCGAAAATAGCAAATACTTGTAAATACGTTATACGGATTCAAAAATAGAATCGCGATGGCAACCTCGACCTCCTTCGCTTTCAGTTTAGGTACTTACTGACCCGAAAATTCTATCAATAATAGCCAAGTATAAGTATTTGTTTGGGATTCGAAGATCGAGCGCTTAGTAACGGGCTTACGGAGAAAAATACTCCTATAGAATGACCAGCAAATTTTTTTAAATGTTTTTTATATTTTAATAATTATGTATATATTCATAATAATTGCATATCTATTAGTATATTTACTATAAAGAATTTTAAGTAATAGTGTGTATTACTATTAGAATGTATGTGTATGTTATAACTAAAAAAATTATAGGCCATCCTCTATTGCACACCCCTGTAAATCCTTTCCATCTAAGGTTACCTAGAAGACATCGCTTTTAGCGATAAGACCGCCAGTTGTTATACTAGTTTTTACGAGTTTTTTGTCCTCTATATCAAATTAATGGTGTGAACAATAGAGTTAATCAAACAATCAATCATTCAATATTTCTTTAAAAAAAAACGAAAAAAAGAAATCGCTTTTGAAGAAAGCAATTGACATGTGAAGTCACTAAAAACTTTAATTAAGTACTTTTGTCTTTACTGTGTGTAAAAAAGGTGTGCTCGCGTGGTCTATCTAGATAAACGTCTTTTTTTAATCGCTGGTAAGTCCACGTTTAACAACTAACTCGCCTGTTGGTAAGCGACGATGTGGTCAAAGAAGCAAGCAGACTTAGAAGATACCTATCACTCTGTCTTTGACATATTTTTTTTTGTGTAATTAAAACTATGAGCAATCATCATCATCATTATCATTATCATTACCATTACCAACATCATCGTCATCATCATCATTTCAGCCATCGATCACCATAAGGGCTGGTTGGAAGCGGCCTGCACCCAGCGTTTTCCTGCGGTCTCTAGGTCGTCTGTCCACCTATGCGTTTATGAGCAGACAAAATGAATGAACAACGAAATATCTTTCTACCTTCGTGAATTCCTAGATCGGGTGACCGCTGACACGTGAATAACATTCACACTTGAGCTACCTTTATGTGCAGATAACTTAGATCGGGGGTAAGAGTCGATGTGGCCTAAAAACGTGTCTTAAATTTGGACTAAATTTGGCATTGATGTAAGTAAATAGGGGGAAGATACGGGACGAACTTCTTGACGTGGACTTCATAAATTAGGCTCACGGGCCTAA